>JARGCV010000071.1:1337500-2537500 GCA_034064705.1 Bothrops alternatus
CGTCCCACGGGTCTACCCGGGGACGGGCGGGGACCGCGACGGCCGGGACAGTCCTCCCGCGAGGGCTGCCTCCGCGGCCGACCGGCCCCCGCCCTGGCCTGGGAGTGGCGGGAGAGGGAGTGGGAGGGGAGGAGGGCGGGAGGGAGCCCCGCGGCCCCTCCGAGGGAGCCCGCGCTCCTCTCGATCGCTCGCTCGCTCCATCGCAAAGCTCGGACAAAAGCTTGTGTCGAGGGCTGACTTTCAATAGATCGCAGCGAGGGAGCTGCTCTGCTACGCACGAAACCCCGACCCAGAATCAGGTCGTCTACGAATGATTTAGCACCGGGTTCCCCGCGAATGCGCGCTTCGCCGCGGGCGAGAGGCGGCCCCCTTCCGGCCACGCTCCGCTCCCGTGACATAGGCCGAGGCGTAACTTTTTAAGGGAGAGGTCGGATCCAGTAAAGACATGTTTTTTCGTGTTTCCGAACCTGTGGGAAACCTGAATTTATTTATACCTTTCAAATTTGAGGTCAGTTTCATATTTTGACTTTTCATGCTCAATTGGCTATTTTCCAGCAAATGCAACACAGGCTGAGGCCTAATTTATGAGAGAGAGTTCGGATTCAGAAAACAAATGTTTTTTCAGGTTCCCCTACCTGTGGGGAAACCTAACTTATGAGGGTGAGGTTGGATCCAGAAAACACATGGTTTTTCAGGTTCCCCAACCTGTGGGGAACCTAAATATATGTATACATTTTGAATGTGAAGTCAGTTTCACATTTTGACTTTTCATGCTTAATTCGCTATTTCCCAACAAATGCAATAAGCCGAGACGTAACTTTTTGAGGGAAAGGTCAGATTATTATTATTATTATTATTTATTTAATTTCTATGCCGCCCTATTCCAAAGAACTCAGGGCGGCTCACAGCATGATAGAAATCACAATAAACACATATCTATAAAAAACCCTTAAGCTAAAAGAAACCAATCACTCCACAAACATACACAGAAACATACACTGGCTAGGGGCAAGGTGTTAGCTGCCCCAGGCCTGCCGGCAAAAGTATGTTTTAAGCAATCTACGAAAGGCGAAGAGGGTGGGGGCGACACGGATCTCCGGGGGAAGTTGGTTCCAGAGGGCCGGGGCCGCAACAGAGAAGGCCCTTCCCCTAGGCCCCGCCAGGCGACACTGTCTGGCTGACGGGACCTGGAGAAGGCCCACTCTGTGGGCCCTAACCGGCCGCTGGGATTCATGGGGCAGCAGACGGTCCCGTAAATAACCTGGTCCAATGCCATGTAGGGCTTTATAGGTCATAACCAACACTTTGAATTGGGTTCGGAGACCAATTGGCAGCCAATGCAGCTCGCGGAGTGATGCCGAAATGTGGGCATTTCTAGGCAAGCCCAACACTGCTCGCGCGGCTGCATTCTGCATTACCTGAAGTCTCCGAACATTTTTCAAAGGTAGCCCCATGTAGAGAGCATTGCAGTAGTCGAACCTCGAGGTGATAAGGGCATGAGTGACTGTGAGCAGAGACTCCCGGTCCAAATAGGGCCGCAACTGGTGCACCAGGCGATCCTGGGCAAATGTCCTCCTCGCCACAGCCGAAAGATGATGTTCCAAATTTAGCTGTGGATCGAGGAGGACGCCCAAGTTGCGGACCTTCTCCGAGGGGGTCAAAAGCTCCCCCCCCCAGGCTAATGGACGGATAGATTGAAATATCCTTGGGAGGCAGAACCCATAGCCACTCCGTCTTGTCGGGGTTGAGTTTGAGCCTGTTGGCACCCATCCAAACCCTAACAGCCTCCAGACATCGGCACATCACTTCCGCTGCTTCACTGAAATGACACGGGGTGGAGATGTAAAGCTGGGTATCATCAGCATACTGATGATATCTCACCCCGTGTTGTCGGATGATCTCGCCCAGTGGTTTCATGTAGATATTAAACAGCAGAGGGGAGAGGACCGATCCCTGAGGGACCCCACAAGGGAGGAACCTAGGGGTTGACCTCTGACCCCCTGCCAACACCGACTGCGACCGACCAGTGAGGTAGGAGGTGAACCACCGCAAAACAGTGCCTCCAACCCCCAACCCCTCCAGTCGATGCAGAAGGATACCATGGTCAATGGTATCGAAAGCCGCTGAGAGGTCAAGTAGCACCAGGATAGTGGATAATCCGCTATCCCGGGCCCGCCAGAGATCATCCGTCAGCGCGACCAAAGCAGTTTCCGTGGAGTAGCCGAGCCTGAATCCTGACTGTTGAGGGCCCAGATAATCGGCCTCATCCAAGGACCGTTGGAGCTGGAGTGACACCACCTTCTCAACAACCTTCCCTATAAAGGGAAGATTGGAGACAGGACGGTAGTTGTTTAAAACAGCTGGGTCCAGGGAAGGCTTCTTGAGGAGGGGGCGCACAATTGCCTCCTTGCAGGGAGCCGGAAAGGACCCCTCCCTCAAAGAAGCGTTGACAATCTCCTGAACCCAGCCCCGCGTCACCTCCCTGCTGGCCGAAACCAGCCAGGAGGGGCACGGGTCCAATAAACAGGTGGCGGAGCTCACAGCTCCAATGGCCTTGTCGACTTCATCAGGTGCCACCGGGTCAAACTCCTCCCACACAACAGGATCAAGACGAGTCCCTGTCATCTCGACTGAATCATTATCAGCCGATACTGCATTCCAATTGGAGTCAAGGTCCATCCGAATCTGGGCGATTTTATCCGCGAAAAACTTATTAAAGTCCTCAGCACTACCCTGCAAGGGTGCATCAACCCCCCGATTAAGGAGGGAGCGAGTTACCCTGAACAGGGCGGCTGGGCGGGATTCCGCAGATGCAATCAAGGCGGAATGATACGCGCATCTTGCCGCCTTGAGCGCCACCTGATAAGTCTTGATATAAGATCTTACAAGTGTTCGGTCAGATACGGATTTGCTTTTCCTCCATCGCTTCTCTAGGCGTCTCTTCTGGCGCTTCATCCCCCTGAGTTCCTCAGTAAACCAAGGAGATCTCCTGGGTCTGCTGCCACAGAGAGGTCGCAGCGGCGCAATCCGGTCAAGAGCCCCCTTCGCAGCCATATTCCAGGCCGTAACCAGGGACTCTGCCGAACTGTGAATGAGAGAATCCGGTATTTCCCCAAGCGTCCTCTGAAAACTCTCTGGATCCATCAGACGTCTGGGGCGGAACCACCTAATCTGTTCCGCCTCCCTGCAGGGGAGGAGTGGGGCCTTAAAAACAAGCCGCAGCAGAAAATGATCTGACCATGACATAGGCAAAATATCTAAGCCCCTTAAATTCAGATCATTGCTCAACTGTTCTGAGAGGAATATCATGTCGGGAGTGTGTCCCCTCTCGTGAGTCGGACCCTGAACTACCTGAGTCAGGTTCATGGTTGCCATGGTGGCCATGAACTCCTGCGCCAACCCAGAGGATTCGCCGAGCGACGGAAGATTTAAGTCCCCCAAGACAATAAGCCTGGGGAACTCAACCGCCAGCCCAGCAACCTCCTCAAGTAGCGCAGGCAGGGCTGTTGACACGCAGCTGGGAGGCAGGTACGTGAGCAACAAGCCCACCTGAACCCCTAGGTCCAACTTCACAAGGAGCAACTCACAACCCGCAATCTCAGAAACAGCAAGCCTGCGTAGACTAAAGGTCTTCTTGGCTATAATAGCCACTCCTCCCCCCCTTCCCTGGGGTCGTGGCTGATGCCATACCTGAAACCCGGCTGGACACATCTCAGAGAGAGGAACTCCTCCCTCCGGGCCCAGCCAGGTCTCGGTCACACATGCGAGGTCGGCCTCCTCATCCAGGAGAAGATCATGGATGAGGGGAGCTTTATTTACAACCGACCTGGCATTGAGCAGCAGCAGCCTGAGCCCAGGGTCCGGATTTCCCCCATCACCAGTATTTCGGGCTGAACTCACAGGGTCGGAGCAAGGGATCGCTTTTAAACAGCCAGCTCTTGTTCCCCGGGAATGGCCTACCCTGTGGCCCCCGCCATATCTGCCTCTCCCCAGCAAGACCGGTATACTTTGGCCCTCTATCACCCCAGAGCCAGCGCCCCCCTCCAGTAAAGACAGGTTTTTCCAGGTTCCCCAGCAAATGCAACCTACGCCAAGGCATAATTTATGAGAGAGAGGTCAGATTATGAAAACAAATGTTTTTTCAGGTTCCCCTACCTGTGGGGAACCTGAATATATGTATACTTTTTGAATTGGAAGTCAGTTTCACATTTTGACTTTTCATGCTTAATTCGCTATTTCCCAACAAATGCAATAAGCCGAGGCGTAACTTTTTGAGGGAGAGGTTGGATCCAGAATACATTTGTTTTTTCAGGTTCCCCTACCTGTGGGGAATCTTAATATATGTATACTTTTTGAATTTGAAGTCAGTTTCACATTTTGACTTTTCATGCTTAATTGGCTATTTTCCAGCAAATGCAACATAGGCTTAGGCCTAACTTATGAGGGAGAGGTCGGATTCAGAAAACACATGTTTTTTCAGGTTCCCCAACCTGTGGGGATCCTAAATATATGTATACATTTTGAATTTGTAGTCAGTTTCACATTTTGACTTTAAATACTTAATTGGCTATTGTCCAGCAAATGCAACATAGGGCGAGGCCTAACTTATGAGGGAGAGTTCGGATTCAGAAAACACATGCTTTTTCTGGTTCCCCTACCTTTGGGGAATCTTAATATATGTATACTTTTTGAATTTGAAGACAGTTTCACATTTTGTCTTTTTATACTTAATTGGCTATTGTCCAGCAAATGCACCATAGGCCGCATTTTGAATTTGAAGTCAGTTTCACATTTTGACTTTTCATGCTTAATTGGCTATTTTCCAGCAAATGCAATCTAGGCCGAGGCCTAACTTATGAGGGAGAGTTCGGATTCAGAAAAGAAATGTTTTTTCAGGTTCCCCTACCTGTGGGGAACCGAACTTATGAGGGTGAGGTTGGATCCAGAAAACACATGTTTTTTCAGGTTCCCCAACCTGTGGGGAACCTAAATATATGTATACATTTTGAATTTATACTCAATTTCACATTTGGACTTTTCATGCTTAATTGGCTATTATCCAGCAAATGCAACATATGCCGAGGCCTAACTATCTGTGGGGAACTAACTTATGAGGGTGAGGTTGGATCCAGAAAACACATGTTTTTTCAGGTTCCCCTACCTGTGAGGAATCTTAATATATGTATACTTTTTGAATTTGAAGTCAGTTTCACATTTTGACTTTTCATGCTTAATTGGCTATTGTCCACCAAATGCAACATAGGCCGAGGCCTAACTTATGAGGGAGAGTTCGGATTCAGAAAACAAATGTTTTTTCAGGTTCCCAACCTGTGGGGAACCTAAATATATGTATACATTTTGAATTTGAAGTCAGTTTCACATTTTGACTTTTCATGCTTAATTGGCTATTTTCCAGCAAATGCAATCTAGGCCAAGGCCTTACTTATGAGAGAGAGGTCAGATTATGAAAACAAATGTTTTTTCAGGTTCCCCTACCTGTGGGGAACCTGAATATATGTATACTTTTTGAATTGGAAGTCAGTTTCACATTTTGACTTTTCATGCTTAATTCGCTATTTCCCAACAAATGCAATAAGCCGAGGCGTAACTTTTTGAGGGAGAGGTTGGATCCAGAATACATTTGTTTTTTCAGGTTCCCCTACCTGTGGGGAATCTTAATATATGTATACTTTTTGAATTTGAAGTCAGTTTCACATTTTGACTTTTCATGCTTAATTGGCTATTTTCCAGCAAATGCAACATAGGCTTAGGCCTAACTTATGAGGGAGAGGTCGGATTCAGAAAACACATGTTTTTTCAGGTTCCCCAACCTGTGGGGATCCTAAATATATGTATACATTTTGAATTTGTAGTCAGTTTCACATTTTGACTTTAAATACTTAATTGGCTATTGTCCAGCAAATGCAACATAGGGCGAGGCCTAACTTATGAGGGAGAGTTCGGATTCAGAAAACACATGTTTTTTCAGGTTCCCCTACCTGTGGGGAATCTTAATATATGTATACTTTTTGAATTTGAAGACAGTTTCACATTTTGTCTTTTCATACTTAATTGGCTATTGTCCAGCAAATGCAACATAGGCCGCATTTTGAATTTGAAGTCAGTTTCACATTTTGACTTTTCATGCTTAATTGGCTATTTTCCAGCAAATGCAATCTAGGCCGAGGCCTAACTTATGAGGGAGAGTTCGGATTCAGAAAACAAATGTTGTTTCAGGTTCCCCTATCTGTGGGGAACTAACTTATGAGGGTGAGGTTGGATCCAGAAAAAACATGTTTTTTCAGGTTCCCTAACCTGTGGGGAACCTAAATATATGTATACCTTTCGAATTTGAGGTCAGTTTCACATTTTCACTTTTCATGCTTAATTTGCTATTTTCCAGCAAATGCAATGTAGGCCGAGGCCTAACTTGTGAGGGAGAGGTCGGATCCAGAAAACACATGTTTTTTCAGATTCCCCAACCTGTGGGGAACCTAAATATATGTATACATTTTGAATTTGAAGTCAGTTTCACATTTTGACTTTTCATACTTAATTCGCTGTTTCGCAACAAATGCAATAAGCCGAGCCGTAACTTTTTGAGGGAGAGGTTGGATCCAGAAAACACATGTTTTTTCAGGTTCCCCTACCTGCGGGGAACCTGAATATATGTATACATTTTGAATTTGAAGTCAGTTTCCCATTTGGACTTTTCATGCTTAATTCACTATTTTCCAGCAAATGCAACATAGGCCGAGGCCTAACTTGTGAGGGAGAGGTCGGATCCAGAAAACACATGTTTTTTCAGATTCCCTAACCTGTGGGGAACCTAAATATATGTATACATTTTGAATTTGAAGTCAGTTCCACATTTTGACTTTTCATGGTTAATTGGCTATTTTCCAGCAAATGCAATCTAGGCCGAGGCCTAACTTATAAGGGAGAGTTCGGATTCAGAAAACAATTTTTTTTCCGGTTCCCCAACCTGTGGGGAACCTAAATATATATATATATACTTTTTGAATTTGAGGTCACTTTGACATTTTCACTTTTCATGCTTAATTGGCTATTGTCCACCAAATGCAACATAGGCCGAGGCCTAACTTATGAGGGAGAGTTCGGATTCAGAAAACAAATGTTTTTTCAGGTTCCCCAACCTGTGGGGAACCTAAATATATGTATACATTTTGAATTTGAAGTCAGTTTCACATTTTGACTTTTCATGCTTAATTCGCTATTTCCCAACAAATGCAATAAGCCGAGGCGTAACTTTTTGAGGGAGAGGTTGGATCCAGAAAACACATGTTTTTTCAGGTTCCCCTACCTGTGTGAAATCTTAATATATGTATACTTTTTGAATTTGAAGTCAGTTTCAAATTTTCACTTTTCATTGTTAATTTGCAATTTCCCAACAAATGCAATAAGCCGAGACGTAAATTTTTGAGGGAAAGGTCACATCCAGTAAAGACACGTTTTTTCAGGTTCCCCAACCTGTGGGGAACCAAAATATATGTATACATTTTGAATTTGAAGTCAGTTTCACTATTTCCCAACAAATGCAATAAGCCGAGGCATAACTTATGAGACAGAGGTCGGATTCAGAAAACAAATGTTTTTTCAGGTTCCCCAACCTGTGGGGAACCAAAATATATGTATACATTTTGAATTTGAAGTCAGTTTCACATTTTGACTATTCATACTTAATTGGCTATTGTCCAGCAAATGCAACATAGGCCGAGGCCTAACTTATGAGGGAGAGTTCGGATCCAGAAAACACGTGTTTTTCGGTTCCCCAAACAATGGGGAACCTGAATATAGGTATACCTTTCGAATTTGAGGTCATTTTCATATGTTCACTTTTCATGTTTAGTTGGCTATTTTCCAGCAAATTCCATCTAGGCCAAGGCCTAACTTATGAGAGAGAGGTCGGATTCAGAAAACAAATGTATTTTCAGGTTCCCCTACCTGTGGGGAACCTGAATATATGTATACTTTTCAAATTTGAGGTCAGTTTGACATTTTCACTTTTCATGCTTAATTTGCTATTTCCCAACAAATGCAATAAGGCGAGACGTAACTTTTTGACGGAGAGGTCAGATCCAGGAATGATAGTTTTTTTCAGGTTCCTCAACCTGTGGGGAACCTGAATATATGTATACATTTTGAATTTGAAATCAGTTTCACATTTTGACTTTTCATGCTTAATTGGCTATTTTCCAGCAAATGCAATCTAGGCCAAGGCCTTACTTATGAGAGAGAGGTCAAATTATGAAAACAAATGTTTTTTCTGGTTCCCCTACCTGTGGGGAACCTGAATATATGTATACTTTTCGAATTGGAAGTCAGTTTCACATTTTGATTTTTCATGCTTAATTCGCTATTTCCCAACAAATGCAATAAGCCGAGGCGTAACTTTTTAAAGGAGAGGTTGGATCCGGAAAACACATGTTTTTTCAGATTCCCCAACCTGTGGGGAACCTAAATATATGTATACATTTTGAATTTGAAGTCAGTTTCACATTTTGACTTTTCATGCTTAATTGGCTATTTTCCAGCAAATGCAATCTAGGCCAAGGCCTTACTTATGAGAGAGAGGTCGGATTCAGAAAACAAATGTTTTTTCAGGTTCCCCTACCTGTGGGGAACCTGAATATATGTATACTTTTTGAATTTGAAGTCAGTTTCACATTTTGACTTTTCATGCTTAATTGGCTATTTTCCAGCAAATGCAACATAGGCTGAGGCCTAAATTATGAGGTAGAGTTCGGATTCAGAAAACAAATGTTTTTTCAGGTTCCCCTACCTGTGGGGAACCTATGAGGGTGAGGTTGGATCCAGAAAACACATGTTTTTTCAGGTTCCCCAACCTGTGGGGAACCTAAATATATGTATACATTTTGAATTTGAAGTCAGTTTCACATTTTGACTTTTCATGCTTAATTCGCTATTTCGCAACAAATGCAATAAGCCGAGGCGTAACTTTTTGAGGGAGAGGTTGGATCCAGAAAACACATGTTTTTTCAGGTTCCCCTACCTGTGGGGAACCTGAATATATGTATACTTTTCGAATTTGAAGTCAGTTTCACATTTTGACTTTTCATGCTAAATTGGCTATTTTCCAGCAAATGCAATCTAGGCCAAGGCCTTACTTATGAGAGAGAGGTCAGATTATGAAAACAAATGTTTTTTCAGGTTCCCCTACCTGTGGGGAACCTAACTTATGAGGGTGAGGTTGGATCCAGAAAACACATGTTTCTTCAGGTTCCCCTACCTGTGGGGAATCTTAATATATGTATACTTTTTGAATTTGAAGACAGTTTCACATTTTGACTTTTCATGCTTAATTGGCTATTTTCCAGCAAATGCAACATAGGCCGAGGCGTAACTTTTTAAGGGAGAGGTCGGATCCAGTAAAGACATGTTTTTTCGTGTTTCCGAACCTGTGGGAAACCTGAATTTATTTATACCTTTCAAATTTGAGGTCAGTTTCATATTTTCACTTTTCATGTTTAATTAGCTATTTTGCAGCAAATGCAATCTGGGCCGAGGCCTAACGTATGAGGGTGAGGTCAGATCCCGAAAACACATGTTTTTTCAGGTTTCCCTACCTGTGGGGAATCTGAATATATGTATACTTTTTGAATTTGAAGTCAGTTTCACATTTGGACTTTTCATGCTTAATTGGCTATTATCCAGCAAATGCAACATATGCCGAGGCCTAACTATCTGTGGGGAACTAACTTATGAGGGTGAGGTTGGATCCAGAAAACACGTTTTTTCAGGTTCACCTACCTGTGGGGAATCTTAATATATGTATACTTTTTGAATTTGAAGTCAGTTTCACATTTTGACTTTTCATGCTCAATTGGCTATTTTCCAGCAAATGCAACACAGGCTGAGGCCTAATTTATGAGAGAGAGTTCGGATTCAGAAAACAAATGTTTTTTCAGGTTCCCCTACCTGTGGGGAAACCTAACTTATGAGGGTGAGGTTGGATCCAGAAAACACATGGTTTTTCAGGTTCCCCAACCTGTGGGGAACCTAAATATATGTATACATTTTGAATGTGAAGTCAGTTTCACATTTTGACTTTTCATGCTTAATTCGCTATTTCCCAAGAAATGCAATAAGCCGAGACGTAACTTTTTGAGGGAAAGGTCAGATCCAGTAAAGACAGGTTTTTCCAGGTTCCACAGCAAATGCAACCTAGGCCAAGGCATAATTTATGAGAGAGAGGTCAGATTATGAAAACAAATGTTTTTTCAGGTTCCCCTACCTGTGGGGAACCTAAATATATGTATACATTTTGAATGTGAAGTCAGTTTCACATTTTGACTTTTCATGCTTAATTCGCTATTTCCCAAGAAATGCAATAAGCCGAGACGTAACTTTTTGAGGGAAAGGTCAGATCCAGTAAAGACAGGTTTTTCCAGGTTCCACAGCAAATGCAACCTAGGCCAAGGCATAATTTATGAGAGAGAGGTCAGATTATGAAAACAAATGTTTTTTCAGGTTCCCCTACCTGTGGGGAACCTAAATATATGTATACATTTTGAATTTGAAGTCAGTTTCACATTTGGACTTTTCATGCTTAATTGGCTATTATCCAGCAAATGCAACATATGCCGAGGCCTAACTATCTGTGGGGAACTAACTTATGAGGGTGAGGTTGGATCCAGAAAACACATGTTTTTTCAGGTTCCCCTACCTGTGAGGAATCTTAATATATGTATACTTTTTGAATTTGAAGTCAGTTTCACATTTTGACTTTTCATGCTTAATTGGCTATTGTCCACCACATGCAACATAGGCCGAGGCCTAACTTATGAGGGAGAGTTTGGATTCAGAAAACAAATGTTTTTTCAGGTTCCCCAACCTGTGGGGAACCTAAATATATGTATACATTTTGAATTTGAAGTCAGTTTCACATTTTGACTTTTCATGCTTAATTGGCTATTTTCCAGCAAATGCAATCTAGGCCAAGGCCTTACTTATGAGAGAGAGGTCAGATTATGAAAACAAATGTTTTTTCAGGTTCCCCTACCTGTGGGGAACCTGAATATATGTATACTTTTTGAATTGGAAGTCAGTTTCACATTTTGACTTTTCATGCTTAATTCGCTATTTCCCAACAAGTGCAATAAGCCGAGGCGTAACTTTTTGAGGGAAAGGTCAGATCCAGTAAAGACAGGTTTTTCCAGGTTCCACAGCAAATGCAACCTAGGCCAAGGCATAATTTATGAGAGAGAGGTCAGATTATGAAAACAAATGTTTTTTCAGGTTCCCCTACCTGTGGGGAACCTAAATATATGTATACATTTTGAATGTGAAGTCAGTTTCACATTTTGACTTTTCATGCTTAATTCGCTATTTCCCAACAAGTGCAATAAGCCGAGGCGTAACTTTTTGAGGGAAAGGTCAGATCCAGTAAAGACAGGTTTTTCCAGGTTCCACAGCAAATGCAACCTAGGCCAAGGCATCATTTATGAGAGAGAGGTCAGATTATGAAAACAAATGTTTTTTCAGGTTCCCCTACCTGTGGGGAACCTAAATATATGTATACATTTTGAATTTGAAGTCAGTTTCACATTTTGACTTTTCATGCTTAATTCGCTATTTCCCAAGAAATGCAATAAGCCGAGACGTAACTTTTTGAGGGAAAGGTCAGATCCAGTAAAGACAGGTTTTTCCAGGTTCCACAGCAAATGCAACCTAGGCCAAGGCATAATTTATGAGAGAGAGGTCAGATTATGAAAACAAATGTTTTTTCAGGTTCCCCTACCTGTGGGGAACCTAAATATATGTATACATTTTGAATTTGAAGTCAGTTTCACATTTGGACTTTTCATGCTTAATTGGCTATTATCCAGCAAATGCAACATATGCCGAGGCCTAACTATCTGAGGGGAACTAACTTATGAGGGTGAGGTTGGATCCAGAAAACACATGTTTTTTCAGGTTCCCCTACCTGTGAGGAATCTTAATATATGTATACTTTTTGAATTTGAAGTCAGTTTCACATTTTGACTTTTCATGCTTAATTGGCTATTGTCCACCAAATGCAACATAGGCCGAGGCCTAACTTATGAGGGAGAGTTTGGATTCAGAAAACAAATGTTTTTTCAGGTTCCCCAACCTGTGGGGAACCTAAATATATGTATACATTTTGAATTTGAAGTCAGTTTCACATTTTGACTTTTCATGCTTAATTGGCTATTTTCCAGCAAATGCAATCTAGGCCAAGGCCTTACTTATGAGAGAGAGGTCAGATTATGAAAACAAATGTTTTTTCAGGTTCCCCTACCTGTGGGGAACCTGAATATATGTATACTTTTTGAATTGGAAGTCAGTTTCACATTTTGACTTTTCATGCTTAATTCGCTATTTCCCAACAAGTGCAATAAGCCGAGGCGTAACTTTTTGAGGGAGAGGTTGGATCCAGAATACATTTGTTTTTTCAGGTTCCCCTACCTGTGGGGAATCTTAATATATGTATACTTTTTGAATTTGAAGTCAGTTTCACATTTTGACTTTTCATGCTTCATTGGCTATTTTCCAGCAAATGCAACATAGGCTTAGGCCTAACTTATGAGGGAGAGGTCGGATTCAGAAAACACATGTTTTTTCAGGTTCCCCAACCTGTGGGGATCCTAAATATATGTATACATTTTGAATTTCTAGTCAGTTTCACATTTTGACTTTAAATACTTAATTGGCTATTGTCCAGCAAATGCAACATAGGGCGAGGCCTAACTTAGGAGGGAGAGTTCGGATTCAGAAAACACATGTTTTTTCAGGTTCCCCTACCTGTGGGGAATCTTAATATATGTATACTTTTTGAATTTGAAGACAGTTTCACATTTTGTCTTTTCATACTTAATTGGCTATTGTCCAGCAAATGCAACATAGGCCGCATTTTGAATTTGAAGTCAGTTTCACATTTTGACTTTTCATGCTTAATTGGCTATTTTCCAGCAAATGCAATCTAGGCCGAGGCCTAACTTATGAGGGAGAGTTCGGATTCAGAAAACAAATGTTGTTTCAGGTTCCCCTATCTTTGGGGAACTAACTTATGAGGGTGAGGTTGGATCCAGAAAACACATGTTTTTTCAGGTTCCCTAACCTGTGGGGAACCTAAATATATGTATACCTTTCGAATTTGAGGTCAGTTTCACATTTTCACTTTTCATGCTTAATTTGCTATTTTCCAGCAAATGCAATGTAGGCCGAGGCCTAACTTGTGAGGGAGAGGTCGGATCCAGAAAACACATGTTTTTTCAGATTCCCCAACCTGTGGGGAACCTAAATATATGTATACATTTTGAATTTGAAGTCAGTTTCACATTTTGACTTTTCATACTTAATTCGCTGTTTCGCAACAAATGCAATAAGCCGAGCCGTAACTTTTTGAGGGAGAGGTTGGATCCAGAAAACACATGTTTTTTCAGGTTCCCCTACCTGCGGGGAACCTGAATATATGTATACATTTTGAATTTGAAGTCAGTTTCCCATTTGGACTTTTCATGCTTAATTCACTATTTTCCAGCAAATGCAACATAGGCCGAGGTCTAACTTATGAGGGAGAGGTCAAATTATGAAAACAATTCCCCTACTCGTGGGGAATCTGAATATATGTATACTTTTTGAATTTGAAGTCAGTTTCACATTTTGACTTTTCATACTTAATTGGCTATTGTCCAGCAAATGCAACATAGGCCGAGGCCTAACTTATGAGGGAGAGTTCGGATTCAGAAAACAAATGTTTTTTCAGGTTCCCCAACCTGTGGGGAACCTAAATATATGTATACATTTTGAATTTGAAGTCAGTTTCACATTTTGACTTTTCATACTTAATTGGCTATTGTCCAGCAAATGCAACATAGGCCGAGGCCTAACTTATGAGGGAGAGTTCGGATTCAGAAAACAAATGTTTTTTCAGGTTCCCCTATCTGTGTGGAACCTAAATATATGTATACCTTTCGAATTTGAGGTCATTTTCACATTTTCATTTTTCATTTTAATTGGCGAGTTTCCAGCAAATGCAATCTAGGCCGTGGCCTAACTTATGAGGGAGAGGTCAGATCCAGAAAACAAATGTTTTTTCAGGTTCCCCTACCTATGGGGAACCTGAATATATGTATACTTTTCGAATTTGAGGTCACTTTGACATATTCACTTTTCATGCTTAATTGGCTATTGTCCACCAAATGCAACATAGGCCGAGGCCTAACTTATGAGGGAGAGTTCAGATTCAGAAAACAAATGTTTTTTCAGGTTCCCCAACCTGTGGGGAACCTAAATATATGTATACATTTTGAATTTGAAGTCAGTTTCACATTTTGACTTTTCATGCTTAATTGGCTATTTTCCAGCAAATGCAATCTAGGCCAAGGCCTTACTTATGAGAGAGAGGTCAGATTATGAAAGCAAATGAGACATACCTTTTTAAGGGAGAAGTTGGATCCAGAAAACACATGTTTTTTCCGGTTCCCCAACCTGTGGGGAACCTAAATATATATATACTTTTCGAATTTGAAGTCAGTTTCACATTTTGACTTTAAATACTTAATTGGTTATTGTCCAGCAAATGCAACATAGGGCGAGGCCTAACTTATGAGGGAGAGTTCAGATTCAGAAAACAAATGTTTTTTCAGGTTCCCCTACCTATGGGGAACCTGAATATATGTATACTTTTTTAATTTGAAGTCAGTTCCACAGTTTGACTTTTCATGCTTAATTCGCTATTTTCCAGCAAATGCAACACAGGCTGAGGCCTAACTTATGAGAGAGAGTTCGGATTAAGAAAACAAATGTTTTTTCAGGTTCCCCTACCTGTGGGGAAACCTAACTTATGAGGGTGAGGTTGGATCCAGAAAACACATGGTTTTTCAGGTTCCCCAACCTGTGTGGAACCTAAATATATGTATACATTTTGAATGTGAAGTCAGTTTCACATTTTGACTTTTCATGCTTAATTCGCTATTTCCCAACAAATGCAATAAGCCGAGACGTAACTTTTTGAGCGAAAGGTCAGATCCAGTAAAGACAGGTTTTTTCAGGTTCCCCAGCAAATGCAACCGAGGCCAAGGCATAACTTATGAGAGAGAGGTCAGATTATGAAAAAAAATGTTTTTTCAGGTTCCCCTACCTGTGGGGAACCTAAATATATGTATACATTTTGAATTTGAAGTCAGTTTCACAGTTTGATTTTTCATGCTTAATTCGCTATTTCCCAACAAATGCAATAAGCTGAGGCGTAACTTTTTGAGGGAGAGGTTGGATCCAGAATACACATGTTTTTTCAGGTTCCCCTACCTGTGGGGAACCTAAATATATGTATCCATTTTGAATTTGAAGTCAGTTTCACAGTTTGACTTTTCATGCTTAATTCGCTATTTCCCAACAAATGCAATAAGCCGAGGCGTAACTTTTTGAGGGAGAGGTTGGATCCAGAATACACATGTTTTTTCAGGTTCCCCTACCTGTGGGGAATCTGAATATATGTATACTTTTTGAATTTGAAGTCAGTTTCACATTTTCATTTTTCATGTTTAATTGGCGAGTTTCCAGCAAATGCAATCTAGGCCGAGGCCTAACTTATGAGGGAGAGGTCGGATCCAGAAAACACATGTTTTTTCAGGTTCCCCAACCTGTGGGGAACCTAAATATATGTATACATTTTGAATTTAAACTCAGTTTCACATTTTGACTTTTCATGCTTAATTGGCTATTTTCCAGCAAATGCAACATAGGCCGAGGCGTAACTTTTTAAGGGAGAGGTCGGATCCAGTAAAGACATGTTTTTTCGTGTTTCCGAACCTGTGGGAAACCTGAATTTATTTATACCTTTCAAATTTGAGGTCAGTTTCATATTTTCACTTTTCATGTTTAATTAGCTATTTTGCAGCAAATGCAATCTGGGCCGAGGCCTAACGTATGAGGGTGAGGTCAGATCCCGAAAACACATGTTTTTTCAGGTTTCCCAACCTGTGGGGAACCTAAATATATGTATACATTTTGAATTTATACTCAATTTCACATTTGGACTTTTCATGCTTAATTGGCTATTATCCAGCAAATGCAACATATGCCGAGGCCTAACTATCTGTGGGGAACTAACTTATGAGGGTGAGGTTGGATCCAGAAAACACATGTTTTTTCAGGTTCCCCTACCTGTGAGGAATCTTAATATATGTATACTTTTTGAATTTGAAGTCAGTTTCACATTTTGACTTTTCATGCTTAATTGGCTATTTTCCAGCAAATGCAATCTAGGCCAAGGCCTTACTTATGAGAGAGAGGTCAGATTATGAAAACAAATGTTTTTTCAGGTTCCCCTACCTGTGGGGAACCTGAATATATGTATACTTTTTGAATTGGAAGTCAGTTTCACATTTTGACTTTTCATGCTTAATTCGCTATTTCCCAACAAATGCAATAAGCCGAGGCGTAACTTTTTGAGGGAGAGGTTGGATCCAGAATACATTTGTTTTTTCAGGTTCCCCTACCTGTGGGGAATCTTAATATATGTATACTTTTTGAATTTGAAGTCAGTTTCACATTTTGACTTTTCATGCTTAATTGGCTATTTTCCAGCAAATGCAACATAGGCTTAGGCCTAACTTATGAGGGAGAGGTCGGATTCAGAAAACACATGTTTTTTCAGGTTCCCCAACCTGTGGGGATCCTAAATATATGTATACATTTTGAATTTGTAGTCAGTTTCACATTTTGACTTTAAATACTTAATTGGCTATTGTCCAGCAAATGCAACATAGGGCGAGGCCTAACTTATGAGGGAGAGTTCGGATTCAGAAAACACATGTTTTTTCAGGTTCCCCTACCTGTGGGGAATCTTAATATATGTATACTTTTTGAATTTGAAGACAGTTTCACATTTTGTCTTTTCATACTTAATTGGCTATTGTCCAGCAAATGCAACATAGGCCGCATTTTGAATTTGAAGTCAGTTTCACATTTTGACTTTTCATGCTTAATTGGCTATTTTCCAGCAAATGCAATCTAGGCCGAGGCCTAACTTATGAGGGAGAGTTCGGATTCAGAAAACAAATGTTGTTTCAGGTTCCCTAACCTGTGGGGAACCTAAATATATGTATACATTTTGAATTTGAAGTCAGTTCCACATTTTCATTTTTCATGTTTAATTGGCGAGTTTCCAGCAAATGCAATCTAGGCCGTGGCCTAACTTATGAGGGAGAGGTCAGATCCAGAAAACAAATGTTTTTTCAGGTTCCCTAACCTGTGGGGAACCTAAATATATGTATACATTTTGAATTTGAAGTCAGTTCCACATTTTGACTTTTCATGGTTAATTGGCTATTTTCCAGCAAATGCAATCTAGGCCGAGGCCTAACTTATAAGGGAGAGTTCGGATTCAGAAAACAATTTTTTTCCGGTTCCCCAACCTGTGGGGAACCTAAATATATATATATACTTTTTGAATTTGAGGTCACTTTGACATTTTCACTTTTCATGCTTAATTGGCTATTGTCCACCAAATGCAATAAGCCGAGGCGTAACTTTTTGAGGGAGAGGTTGGATCCAGAAAACACATGTTTTTTCAGGTTCCCCTACCTGTGTGAAATCTTAATATATGTATACTTTTTGAATTTGAAGTCAGTTTCAAATTTTCACTTTTCATTGTTAATTTGCAATTTCCCAACAAATGCAATAAGCCGAGACGTAAATTTTTGAGGGAAAGGTCACATCCAGTAAAGACAGGTTTTTCAAGGTTCCCCAACCTGTGGGGAACCAAAATATATGTATACATTTTGAATTTGAAGTCAGTTTCACTATTTCCCAACAAATGCAATAAGCCGAGGCATAACTTATGAGACAGAGGTCGGATTCAGAAAACAAATGTTTTTTCAGGTTCCCCAACCTGTGGGGAACCAAAATATATGTATACATTTTGAATTTGAAGTCAGTTTCACATTTTGACTATTCATACTTAATTGGCTATTGTCCAGCAAATGCAACATAGGCCGAGGCCTAACTTATGAGGGAGAGTTCGGATCCAGAAAACACGTGTTTTTCGGTTCCCCAAACAATGGGGAACCTGAATATAGGTATACCTTTCGAATTTGAGGTCATTTTCATATGTTCACTTTTCATGTTTAGTTGGCTATTTTCCAGCAAATTCCATCTAGGCCAAGGCCTAACTTATGAGAGAGAGGTCGGATTCAGAAAACAAATGTATTTTCAGGTTCCCCTACCTGTGGGGAACCTGAATATATGTATACTTTTCAAATTTGAGGTCAGTTTGACATTTTCACTTTTCATGCTTAATTTGCTATTTCCCAACAAATGCAATAAGGCGAGACGTAACTTTTTGACGGAGAGGTCAGATCCAGGAATGATAGTTTTTTTCAGGTTCCTCAACCTGTGGGGAACCTGAATATATGTATACATTTTGAATTTGAAATCAGTTTCACATTTTGACTTTTCATGCTTAATTGGCTATTTTCCAGCAAATGCAATCTAGGCCAAGGCCTTACTTATGAGAGAGAGGTCAAATTATGAAAACAAATGTTTTTTCTGGTTCCCCTACCTGTGGGGAACCTGAATATATGTATACTTTTCGAATTGGAAGTCAGTTTCGCATTTTGATTTTTCATGCTTAATTCGCTATTTCCCAACAAATGCAATAAGCCGAGGCGTAACTTTTTAAAGGAGAGGTTGGATCCGGAAAACACATGTTTTTTCAGATTCCCCAACCTGTGGGGAACCTAAATATATGTATACATTTTGAATTTGAAGTCAGTTTCACATTTTGTCTTTTCATGCTTAATTGGCTATTTTCCAGCAAATGCAATCTAGGCCAAGGCCTTACTTATGAGAGAGAGGTCGGATTCAGAAAACAAATGTTTTTTCAGGTTCCCCTACCTGTGGGGAACCTGAATATATGTATACTTTTCGAATTGGAAGTCAGTTTCACATTTTGACTTTTCATGCTTAATTGGCTATTTTCCAGCAAATGCAACATAGGCTGAGGCCTAACTTATGAGGGAGAGGTCGGATTCAGAAAACAAATGTTTTTTCAGGTTCCCCTACCTGTGGGGAACCTAACTTATGAGGGTGAGGTTGGATCCAGAAAACACATGTTTTTTCAGGTTCCCCTACCTGTGGGGAATCTTAATATATGTATACTTTTTGAATTTGAAGACAGTTTCACATTTTGACTTTTCATGCTTAATTGGCTATTTTCCAGCAAATGCAATCTAGGCCAAGGCCTTACTTATGAGAGAGAGGTCCAATTATGAAAACAAATGTTTTTTCAGGTTCCACTACCTGTGGAGAACCTCAATATATGTATACTTTTCGAATGTGAGGTCAGTTTCACATTTTCACTTTTCATGTTTAATTAGCTATTTTCCAGCAAATGCAATCTGGGCCGAGGCCTAACGTATGAGGGTGAGGTTGGATGCAGAAAACACATGTTTTTTCAGGTTCCCCAACCTGTGGGGAACCTAAATATATGTATACATTTTGAATTTGAAGTCAGTTTCACATTTTGACTTTTCATGCTTAATTCGCTATTTCCCAACAAATGCAATAAGCCGAGGCGTAACATTTTGAGGGAGAGGTTGGATCCAGAAAACACATGTTTTTTCAGGTTCCCCTACCTATGGGGAATCTGAACATATGTATAGTTTTTGAATTTGAAGTCAGTTCCACATTTTGACTTTTCATGTTTAATTCGCTATTTCCCAAGAAATGCAATAAGCCGAGGCATAACTTATGAGAGAGAGGTCAGATCCAGAAAACACATGTTTTTTTGGGTTCCCCAAACTATGGGGAACCTGAATATATGTATACCTTTCGAATTTGAGGTCATTTTCACATGTTCACTTTTCATGTTTAATTGGCTATTTTCCAACAAATTCAATCAAGGCCAAGGCCTAACTTATGAGAGAGAGGTCGGATTCAGAAAACAAATGTTTTTTCAGGTTCCCCTACCTGTGGGGAACCTGAATATATGTATACTTTTCGAATTTGAGGTCAGTTTGACATTTTCACTTTTCATGCTTAATTTGCTATTTCCCAACAAATGCAATAAGCCGAGACGTAACTTTTTGAGGGAGAGGTCAGATACAGTAAAGACATTTTTTTTCAGGTTCCTCAACCTGTGGGGAACCTAACTTATGAGGGTGAGGTTGGATCCAGAAAACACATGTTTTTTCAGGTTCCCCAACCTGTGGGGAACCTAAATATATGTATACATTTTGAATTTGAAGTCAGTTTCACATTTTGACTTTTCATGCTTAATTCGCTATTTCCCAACAAATGCAACATAGGCTGCATTTTGAATTTGAAGTCAGTTTCACATTTTGACTTTTCATGCTTAATTTGCTATTTTCCAGCAAATGCAATGTAGGCCGAGGCCTAACTTGTGAGGGAGAGGTCGGATCCAGAAAACACATGTTTTTTCAGATTCCCTAACCTGTGGGGAACCTAAATATATGTATACATTTTGAATTTGAAGTCAGTTCCACATTTTGACTTTTCATGGTTAATTGGCTATTTTCCAGCAAATGCAATCTAGGCCGAGGCCTAACTTATAAGGGAGAGTTTGGATTCAGAAAACAATTTTTTTCCGGTTCCCCAACCTGTGGGGAACCTAAATATATATATATACTTTTTGAATTTGAGGTCACTTTGACATTTTCACTTTTCATGCTTAATTGGCTATTGTCCACCAAATGCAATAAGCCGAGGCGTAACTTTTTGAGGGAGAGGTTGGATCCAGAAAACACATGTTTTTTCAGGTTCCCCTACCTGTGTGAAATCTTAATATATGTATACTTTTTGAATTTGAAGTCAGTTTCAAATTTTCACTTTTCATTGTTAATTTGCAATTTCCCAACAAATGCAATAAGCCGAGACGTAAATTTTTGAGGGAAAGGTCACATCCAGTAAAGACAGGTTTTTTCAGGTTCCCCAACCTGTGGGGAACCAAAATATATGTATACATTTTGAATTTGAAGTCAGTTTCACTATTTCCCAACAAATGCAATAAGCCGAGGCATAACTTATGAGACAGAGGTCGGATTCAGAAAACAAATGTTTTTTCAGGTTCCCCAACCTGTGGGGAACCAAAATATATGTATACATTTTGAATTTGAAGTCAGTTTCACATTTTGACTATTCATACTTAATTGGCTATTGTCCAGCAAATGCAACATAGGCCGAGGCCTAACTTATGAGGGAGAGTTCGGATCCAGAAAACACGTGTTTTTCGGTTCCCCAAACAATGGGGAACCTGAATATAGGTATACCTTTCGAATTTGAGGTCATTTTCATATGTTCACTTTTCATGTTTAGTTGGCTATTTTCCAGCAAATTCCATCTAGGCCAAGGCCTAACTTATGAGAGAGAGGTCGGATTCAGAAAACAAATGTATTTTCAGGTTCCCCTACCTGTGGGGAACCTGAATATATGTATACTTTTCAAATTTGAGGTCAGTTTGACATTTTCACTTTTCATGCTTAATTTGCTATTTCCCAACAAATGCAATAAGGCGAGACGTAACTTTTTGACGGAGAGGTCAGATCCAGGAATGATAGTTTTTTTCAGGTTCCTCAACCTGTGGGGAACCTGAATATATGTATACATTTTGAATTTGAAATCAGTTTCACATTTTGACTTTTCATGCTTAATTGGCTATTTTCCAGCAAATGCAATCTAGGCCAAGGCCTTACTTATGAGAGAGAGGTCAAATTATGAAAACAAATGTTTTTTCTGGTTCCCCTACCTGTGGGGAACCTGAATATATGTATACTTTTCGAATTGGAAGTCAGTTTCGCATTTTGATTTTTCATGCTTAATTCGCTATTTCCCAACAAATGCAATAAGCCGAGGCGTAACTTTTTAAAGGAGAGGTTGGATCCGGAAAACACATGTTTTTTCAGATTCCCCAACCTGTGGGGAACCTAAATATATGTATACATTTTGAATTTGAAGTCAGTTTCACATTTTGTCTTTTCATGCTTAATTGGCTATTTTCCAGCAAATGCAATCTAGGCCAAGGCCTTACTTATGAGAGAGAGGTCGGATTCAGAAAACAAATGTTTTTTCAGGTTCCCCTACCTGTGGGGAACCTGAATATATGTATACTTTTCGAATTGGAAGTCAGTTTCACATTTTGACTTTTCATGCTTAATTGGCTATTTTCCAGCAAATGCAACATAGGCTGAGGCCTAACTTATGAGGGAGAGGTCGGATTCAGAAAACAAATGTTTTTTCAGGTTCCCCTACCTGTGGGGAACCTAACTTATGAGGGTGAGGTTGGATCCAGAAAACACATGTTTTTTCAGGTTCCCCTACCTGTGGGGAATCTTAATATATGTATACTTTTTGAATTTGAAGACAGTTTCACATTTTGACTTTTCATGCTTAATTGGCTATTTTCCAGCAAATGCAATCTAGGCCAAGGCCTTACTTATGAGAGAGAGGTCCAATTATGAAAACAAATGTTTTTTCAGGTTCCACTACCTGTGGAGAACCTCAATATATGTATACTTTTCGAATGTGAGGTCAGTTTCACATTTTCACTTTTCATGTTTAATTAGCTATTTTCCAGCAAATGCAATCTGGGCCGAGGCCTAACGTATGAGGGTGAGGTTGGATGCAGAAAACACATGTTTTTTCAGGTTCCCCAACCTGTGGGGAACCTAAATATATGTATACATTTTGAATTTGAAGTCAGTTTCACATTTTGACTTTTCATGCTTAATTCGCTATTTCCCAACAAATGCAATAAGCCGAGGCGTAACATTTTGAGGGAGAGGTTGGATCCAGAAAACACATGTTTTTTCAGGTTCCCCTACCTATGGGGAATCTGAACATATGTATAGTTTTTGAATTTGAAGTCAGTTCCACATTTTGACTTTTCATGTTTAATTCGCTATTTCCCAAGAAATGCAATAAGCCGAGGCATAACTTATGAGAGAGAGGTCAGATCCAGAAAACACATGTTTTTTTGGGTTCCCCAAACTATGGGGAACCTGAATATATGTATACCTTTCGAATTTGAGGTCATTTTCACATGTTCACTTTTCATGTTTAATTGGCTATTTTCCAACAAATTCAATCAAGGCCAAGGCCTAACTTATGAGAGAGAGGTCGGATTCAGAAAACAAATGTTTTTTCAGGTTCCCCTACCTGTGGGGAACCTGAATATATGTATACTTTTCGAATTTGAGGTCAGTTTGACATTTTCACTTTTCATGCTTAATTTGCTATTTCCCAACAAATGCAATAAGCCGAGACGTAACTTTTTGAGGGAGAGGTCAGATACAGTAAAGACATTTTTTTTCAGGTTCCTCAACCTGTGGGGAACCTAACTTATGAGGGTGAGGTTGGATCCAGAAAACACATGTTTTTTCAGGTTCCCCAACCTGTGGGGAACCTAAATATATGTATACATTTTGAATTTGAAGTCAGTTTCACATTTTGACTTTTCATGCTTAATTTGCTATTTTCCAGCAAATGCAATGTAGGCCGAGGCCTAACTTGTGAGGGAGAGGTCGGATCCAGAAAACACATGTTTTTTCAGATTCCCTAACCTGTGGGGAACCTAAATATATGTATACATTTTGAATTTGAAGTCAGTTCCACATTTTGACTTTTCATGGTTAATTGGCTATTTTCCAGCAAATGCAATCTAGGCCGAGGCCTAACTTATAAGGGAGAGTTTGGATTCAGAAAACAATTTTTTTCCGGTTCCCCAACCTGTGGGGAACCTAAATATATATATATACTTTTTGAATTTGAGGTCACTTTGACATTTTCACTTTTCATGCTTAATTGGCTATTGTCCACCAAATGCAATAAGCCGAGGCGTAACTTTTTGAGGGAGAGGTTGGATCCAGAAAACACATGTTTTTTCAGGTTCCCCTACCTGTGTGAAATCTTAATATATGTATACTTTTTGAATTTGAAGTCAGTTTCAAATTTTCACTTTTCATTGTTAATTTGCAATTTCCCAACAAATGCAATAAGCCGAGACGTAAATTTTTGAGGGAAAGGTCACATCCAGTAAAGACAGGTTTTTTCAGGTTCCCCAACCTGTGGGGAACCAAAATATATGTATACATTTTGAATTTGAAGTCAGTTTCACTATTTCCCAACAAATGCAATAAGCCGAGGCATAACTTATGAGACAGAGGTCGGATTCAGAAAACAAATGTTTTTTCAGGTTCCCCAACCTGTGGGGAACCAAAATATATGTATACATTTTGAATTTGAAGTCAGTTTCACATTTTGACTATTCATACTTAATTGGCTATTGTCCAGCAAATGCAACATAGGCCGAGGCCTAACTTATGAGGGAGAGTTCGGATCCAGAAAACACGTGTTTTTCGGTTCCCCAAACAATGGGGAACCTGAATATAGGTATACCTTTCGAATTTGAGGTCATTTTCATATGTTCACTTTTCATGTTTAGTTGGCTATTTTCCAGCAAATTCCATCTAGGCCAAGGCCTAACTTATGAGAGAGAGGTCGGATTCAGAAAACACATGTTTTTTCAGGTTCCCCAACCTGTGGGGAACCTAAATATATGTATACATTTTGAATTTGAAATCAGTTTCACATTTTGACTTTTCATGCTTAATTGGCTATTTTCCAGCAAATGCAATCTAGGCCAATGTCTTACTTATGAGAGAGAGGTCAAATTATGAAAACAAATGTTTTTTCTGGTTCCCCTACCTGTGGGGAACCTGAATATATGTATACTTTTCGATTTGGAAGTCAGTTTCACATTTTGATTTTTCATGCTTAATTCGCTATTTCCCAACAAATGCAATAAGCCGAGGCGTAACTTTTTAAAGGAGAGGTTGGATCCGGAAAACACATGTTTTTTCAGATTCCCAAACCTGTGGGGAACCTAAATATATGTATACATTTTGAATTTGAAGTCAGTTTCACATTTTGACTTTTCATGCTTAATTGGCTATTTTCCAGCAAATGCAATCTAGGCCAAGGCCTTACTTATGAGAGAGAGGTCGGATTCAGAAAACAAATGTTTTTTCAGGTTCCCCTACCTGTGGGGAACCTGAATATACGTATACTTTTTGAATTTGAAGTCAGTTTCACATTTTGACTTTTCATGCTTAATTGGCTATTTTCCAGCAAATGCAACATAGGCTGAGGCCTAAATTATGAGGGAGAGTTCGGATTCAGAAAACAAATGTTTTTTCAGGTTCCCCTACCTGTGGGGAACCTATGAGGGTGAGGTTGGATCCAGAAAACACATGTTTTTTCAGGTTCCCCAACCTGTGGGGAACCTAAATATATGTATACATTTTGAATTTGAAGTCAGTTTCACATTTTGACTTTTCATGCTTAATTCGCTATTTCCCAACAAATGCAATAAGCCGAGGCGTAACATTTTGAGGGAGAGGTTGGATCCAGAAAACACATGTTTTTTCATGTTCCCCTACCTATGGGGAATCTGAACATATGTATAGTTCTTGAATTTGAAGTCAGTTCCACATTTTGACTTTTCATGTTTAATTCGCTATTTCCCAAGAAATGCAATAAGCCGAGGCATAACTTATGAGAAAGAGGTCAGATCCAGAAAACACATGTTTTTTTGGGTTCCCCAAACTATGGGGAACCTGAATATATGTATACCTTTCGAATTTGAGGTCATTTTCACATGTTCACTTTTCATGTTTAATTGGCTATTTTCCAACAAATTCAATCAAGGCCAAGGCCTAACTTATGAGAGAGAGGTCGGATTCAGAAAACAAATGTTTTTTCAGGTTCCCCTACCTGTGGGGAACCTGAATATATGTATACTTTTCGAATTTGAGGTCAGTTTGACATTTTCACTTTTCATGCTTAATTTGCTATTTCCCAACAAATGCAATAAGCCGAGACGTAACTTTTTGAGGGAGAGGTCAGATACAGTAAAGACATTTTTTTTCAGGTTTCTCAACCTGTGGGGAACCTAACTTATGAGGGTGAGGTTGGATCCAGAAAACACATGTTTTTTCAGGTTCCCCAACCTGTGGGGAATCTAAATATATGTATACATTTTGAATTTGAAGTCAGTTTCACATTTTGACTTTTCATGCTTAATTCGCTGTTTCCCAACAAATGCAACATAGGCCGCATTTTGAATTTGAAGTCAGTTTCACATTTTGACTTTTCATGCTTAATTGGCTATTTTCCAGCAAATGCAATCTAGGCCAAGGCCTAACTTTTGAGAGAGAGCTCGGATTCAGAAAACAAATGTTTTTTCAGGTTCCCCTACCTGTGGGGAACCTGAATATATATATACTTTTCGAATTTGAAGTCAGTTTCACATTTTGACTTTTCATAATTGGCTATTGTCCAGCAAATGCAACATAGGCCGAGGCCTAACTTATGAGGGAGAGTTCGGATTCAGAAAACAATTTTTTTCCGGTTCCCCAACCTGTGAGGAACCTAAATATATATATACTTTTCGAATTTGAAGTCAGTTTCACATTTTGACTTTTCATGCTTAATTCGCTATTTCCCAGCAAATGCAATAAGCCGAGGCGTAACTTTTTAAGGGAGAGGTCGGATCCAGAAAACACATGTTTTTTTGGGTTCCCCAAACTATGGGGAACCTGAATATATGTATACCTTTTGAATTTGAGGTCATTTTCACATGTTCACTTTTCATGTTTAATTAGCTATTTTCCAGAAAATGCAACATAGGCTGAGGCCTAACATATAAGGGAGAGTTTGGATTCAGAAAACAAATGTTTTTTCAGGTTCCCCAACCTGTGGGGAACCTAAATATATGTATGCATTTTGAATTTAAACTCAGTTTCACATTTTGACTTTTCATGCTTAATTGTCTATTTTCCAGCAAATGCAACATAGGCCGAGGCCTAACTTATAAGGGAGAGGTCAAATTATGAAAACAAATGTTTTTTCAGGTTCCACTACCTGGGGAGAACCTCAATATATGTATACTTTTCTATTTGAGGTCAGTTTCACATTTTCACTTTTCATGTTTAATTAGCTATTTCGCAGCAAATGCAATCTGGGCCGAGGCCTAACGTATGAGGGTGAGGTCAGATCCCGAAAACACATGTTTTTTCAGGTTTCCCTACCTGCGGGGAATCTGAATATATGTATACTTTTTGAATTTGAAGTCAGTTTCACATTTGGACTTTTCATGCTTAATTCACTATTTTCCAGCAAATGCAACATAGGCCGAGGCCTAACTTATGAGGGAGAGGTCAAATTATGAAAACAAATGTTTTTTCAGGTTCCACTACCTGTGGAGAACCTCAATAGATGTATACTTTTCGAATTTGAGGTCAGTTTCACATTTTCACTTTTCATGTTTAATTAGCTATTTTCCAGCAAATGCAATCTAGGCCGAGGCCTAACTTATGAGGGAGAGGTCAGATCCAGAAAACTCATGTTTTTTCAGGTTTCCCTACCTGTGGGGAATCTGAATATATGTATACATTTTGAATTTAAAGTCAGTTTCGCATTTTGACTTTTCAGGCTTAATTGGCTATTTTCCAGCAAATGCAACATAGGCCGAGGCCTAACTTATGGGGGAGAGTTCGGATTCAGAAAACAAATGTTTTTTCAGGTTCCCCTACCTGTGGGGAACTAACTTATGAGGGTGAGATTGGATCCAGAAAACACATGTTTTTTCAGGTTCCCTAACCTGTGGGGAACCTAAATATATGTATACAATTTGAATTTGAAGTCAGTTTCACATTTTGACTTTTCATACTTTTTTTTTTTGAGGATAAAAATCTATTATGCAGCAATCATCATGACACCTGGTATACAATACTAAGTATTAGTCTTTGAAAACGTCTGAGTTAGTAAGCCTTTTTCCCCACTCCTCGCGTCTAGCCTCAACTATACTCCTGTTACATTTTATTTTGATTGGTGTTTCCCCTATCCGTTTCAATATTAATGTGATCAACATTAAACAGAAGATCCTATTGCTAAGCAATCATCCTAGAACATAGCATACAACATTAGGTATTAATCTTTGTAAACATCTGTTTTAGTAAACGTTCTCCCCTCCTCCCTTACATCTTCAAGTATACTCCGAATACATTTTGTTTGATTGGTGTTTCTCTTATATATGGTCTATCTACTGTATCTAGTCTATCGCATATTGTGCGTTTATGCTTCTGAGTTGACTTCATCCCATTACTAGTGCAATCTTTTATGGTCCCCAACCCGAGATCCTGAGGTAAAAGTTTCATATCCTGAGGTAGAGATTCAGTCTACTTTAACAATATTAAAGCAAACAACGTTAGTCATAAGGTTATGTTAAGAGGCATTAGTTATAGAACATATACATTCAACGTTGGGTGTTAGTTTTTGTAAACATTTGATTTGTTAGCCCTTCATCCCTCCTCCCATCGATCCTTAGCTGAACGCCAGCTGCATTCTGTTTGATTGGTGTCTCTCTTGGATATAGTCTATCCACTGTTTCCAGTCAGTCACAAATTGTTCATTGGAGCGGTTTTTCAAGTATGCTGATTTTTTTGCCATTTCCGCCAAGTTTGTTACTTTCACAGTCCATTTTTCAATAGGCGGTATTTCCGGATTCTTCCAGTACTGTCCCACCAACAATCTTGCTGCTGTAATTAAGTTCAAAAATAAATTTGTCTCTGAGGTAGTGATATCCTTTGTGATCCCTAACAGAAAAGCCTGAGGTAGAAATTCTATACGCTTTTTGAAAATAGTTTGGAGTGTCCACCATATCTTCCTCCAGAATGCTTTGATTTTTCTGCATGTCCACCATATATGAAAGTAAGTAGCCTCCCCGTCCCCGCACCTCCAGCATTTGGGCTGGGAGTCCGGGTAGATGAGTGATATTTTTTTCGGGTCTAGGTGCCATCTATAGAACATCTTGTAGAAGTTTTCCCTTAAGTGTTGCGATTTCGTGAATTCTACATTCCTCACCCAGATTTTCTCCCACGTGTCCATGGTGATAGGGTGTCCGAAGTCTTGTGCCCACTTTATCATACAGTTCTTGACTAGCTCGGTTTCAGAGTCCATTTCTATCAGAATGCTGTACACTCGTTTGATGTGCATAATCCCCTGTTCTCTAATCTGTTTAATTAGATTCTCGTCGGTCTAGGAGAAGCCCTTCTTCTTGTCTTTACGCCACCTTGATTGTAGTTGTATATATGATAGCCAGTTACTTCCTATTCCTCTGTTTGTTAGCGTTGCTTGAGATTTCAAGAGGAACCCGTTTTCTTCTCCCAGTACAAGTTCACTGTAGGGCACCACTTCTTGCCCTTGGGATGTGTTCATATCCCCTGTTGCGTGTCCAGGGATCGTCCAGATGGGAATCTTGTCTTGTAGGAGGTGCTTATATTTCTTCCAGACCCATAGCAATGGGATTCGTAGTGGGTTCTCCTTGAAGTTCCTATCTGCCTTTTTGTCGTATACTAGGTATGCGTGCCAGCCGAATCGTAGACCATGCCCCTCAACATTCAGAACTCTATCATTTGTCATGTTGATCCAGTCACTAACCGCCACCAACGTTGCTGCATAGTAATATAGCTTTAGATTAGGCATTTTGAGTCCCCCTCTCTCCCTTGCGTCTTGGATGATTTTTAGTTTCACCCTCGGTCTCTTGTCGTCCCAAATAAATCTGTTGATGCCTTTCTGCCAATTGTCTAAGTCCGCATCCTTCTTGAGTATGGGTAGCATTTGGAAGAGAAATAAAAATCTGGGTAATACATTCATCTTTACTGTTGCTATCCTGCCGAGCAGGGACAGACGTAGTGATTTCCACCTTTCCAGGTCTGTTTGTATCTTATTCCACAGGACCTCGTAGTTATTCTTGTATAATTTCGCATTTGTTGATTCTATCTCCACTCCTAAGTATTTGACTTTCTTGACTATTTCACAACCCGTTATTCTTTCCAGATTCCGTTTTGCTTTGTTGTCTAGGTTTTTGACTAACATCTTTGTTTTTGATATATTTACTTTGAAGCCTGACACCCTACCATAGTCCTCCATTATCTCCATCAATTTTCCTTGCTGATTGTGCTGGTTGCGACATTGTCACCAGCAGGTCATCCGCAAAGGCACATAGTTTGTATTCTTGCTGTTTAATCTGTATGCCCTGTACATCCTCTGCCGCTCTTATTCTGTTCAGTAAAATTTCCAGTGTTAGGACAAATAGCAGGGGGACAGCGGGCAGCCCTGTCTCGTGCCTCTCTCTATATTAAATGAGTCCGTTAAGTCTCCATTGACAATGATCTGACCTGTTTGTTTCTGGTAAATTGCCGTTATGGAGTTGAGAAACTGTACTCCCATTTTCATCTTCCGGACCAGGTTCGTCAGGAACGGCCAGTGCAGTCTGTCGAAAGCTTTTTCTGCATCCACAAACATAAGAGCGGCGGGTATCTGGTTGTGCTTTTGCAGGTATTCTATTATGTTCAGCAGCTGTCTCACGTTGGTTTTCATCTGGCGTCCTTGTATAAATCCCCTTTGGTCCGGGTGTATTGTTTTTTGTAGTACAGTCATTAGTCTATTGGCCAAAATTTTTGTGAAGATTTTGTAGTCTGTGTTTAGTAGTGAGATGGGCCTGTAGTTTGCGGGCTGTGTGTTGTCTTTCCCCTCCTTTGGGATTAATGAGATGTAGGCTGTTTTCCAGGATGGTGGGACCTGGCCTCCTTCTTGAATGTTGGCAAATAGTTTTCTGAGGGGTTCTAGCATCTCCTCTTGGAGGTGTTTGTAGTATTTCGCTGTTATCCCATCTGTCCCGGGCGATTTTCCTGCTTTCAGTTGTGTGATCGCTGAGTGTATTTCCTCTTTTGTGATTAAGGCATTCAGGGCTTCTCTTTGTGTGTCGGTAATCGCCTGTATCTTTTCGTTTTGTAGGAACTCATCTATCTCTTTGTCTTGTATCTTATCCTCGGCATATAGTTTTGAGTAGAACTCCGTGAAGGCTTTCTTGATGGTTTTTTGTCGGAATTCTTCCTTGCCTTTGTATTCTATCTTTTCAATTATGCGGGATTTCTGTTTCTTTCTTATAGTGTAGGCTAGCCAGCGGCCCGGTTTGTTGGCCTTGCAGAATGTCTTATGTTTTGCATATTGTATATTCCTTACAACTTGGTCAGCCATCAACATGTCAAATTGCTTTCTTAAGATCTTGAGTCCTTCTTTGGTGACTTTGTCCTCTGGCCTTTTTATTAGTAGCCGCTCCCTTTTACTTATCTCATTTTCTAACTCTTTTCTTTTTTGTTCTTGTTTGCGACGGTGCCTGCTATTCATGGCTATGAGGATCCCGCACATGTACACCTTGCTGCCTTCCCAGATCGTTTCTATCGGTGTTTCGTTGTTCATATTTGTGTCGAAGAATTCCTTCATAGCTTTTTTGCATTCCGCCACATTGTTTTCATGTCTAAACAAGCTTTCATTGATTCTCCAGGACCTCCTCTGTTTCGGGCCATGTCTTAATTCCATCCTCACAGGGTTGTGGTCTGTCAGTGTCTTGGGTAGGATTTTCACCCCATTTAGACAAGTTAGCAAGTCACTAGAAGTTAATATAAAGTCGATTCTGGAGAATGATTGATGTCTGCCAGAGAAGAAGGTGAATTCTTGTTCTTTGCCGTGCCTTTTCCGCCATACGTCTGTCAGTTCGAGGTCCTCCTTCATGTCGAAGAAGGATTTAGGCAACTTGGAGTGTTTTTGCGGGTTCGGTGCAGTTCTTTTTTTGTCTAGAGCAGTCTCTATGACCCCGTTCCAGTCGCCCATGATGATGTAAGATCTGTAGTTAAGTTGTGTTATTTTCTTGTGTAGCTTTTTGTAGAATTTGCCTTGTTGCTGATGTGGTGCATATACGCCCATTACTAGAATCTTCTTGTCTTCTTGTGTTATTTCAATTGCCAGGTATCTACCTTGGGGGTCGGACTCTATTAGCTTAGCCATTACATGTTTCTTTACGTATATAACAATCCCATTCTTTTTTCTTGGCGCCGCTGCCACAAAGTGCGCGCCTAGTTTGTAGTTGATCAGATATTTCTGGTCTGCTGCTCTGATGTGTGTTTCTTGTAGGCAGATTATATCGCTTTTACCTTGGTTTAGGTAGTGGAGAATTTTTCTTCTTTTCTGGGGGGAGTTCAGTCTGTTCACATTCCAAGTCAAATAATTAGTAGCCATCATCTGTTGCAGGATATTTTTGCGAGACCATTTCTGTTGTTTCTCCTGTTGTCTCCTTTGGTCTCGCTCCCACGATATCCAGATTGGTGCTCATTTTGGTTTGTGAGGTCTTGCCTTGCTGGTCTGTACGTTTGGTAGTGAAGCCTGGTAGCCTGCCCTCTGTAAACTGTCCTGCCTCCTTGTTTTTGTTGCTCTCTGCTCTCTGCGCCCTCGCCCCTAGAGGTAGTCCATTCATTGCCTCTGCCACTGCCCCGATCTGTGCTTCTGCGCGGCTTGCTCGTTGGCCTCGATCCCTCCCGCTTTCCAGTGGTCTATCTGCTTCTTCTCTCGCGGTGGGTTGAGGGCCTCCCGACTTCAGTTCCTTTTCGAGGAAGTCTTTGGCTTTCTGGACCGAGGTCAAGTAATGTCTCTTGTTTTTATAAGAAAGTGACACTCCTGTTGGGGTTTCCCACCGGTATTGCAGTGCCCGCGATCTCAGTTCTGTGGTCAGGAATTTGTAGTTCTTTCTGTCTCTCAGCATCGCCTGGGGGATCTCTTTCAGAACCTTCACCTCCTGCTCCTCTATGTAGAATGCCTTGTTATAGGAAGTGGCGGAGATGTGGTTCCGGAACCTCTGTGTTGTGAAGTGGATGACCACATCCCTTGGTTGGTGCTTGTTCACTTCCCTCCAGGCGCCCACTCTGTGGATTTTTTCGACATGCCACTCAATCTCATTGGCGCTCGTGCCCAGGAATGTTGCCAGGGCCTCTACAAAGGTCCTGCGCAGTCTTCCCTGGGGTTCGTATGTTGTCTCTTTCCACCCTCTGAACCTGATCGCAAATGCCATTTGCCAGAATTGCATCATGGTGGACTGGTCTTGAACCTCTCTTTTCACCTCTGCAATCTGTCCCTCTACGCGGTTTTCCACTTCTTTCATCATCTTTTCCGTGTTCTCCCTTGTTTCTTGGAGGTTTTTGTAATGTGTTTGCATTGCCTCCTTCATTTGTTCCAAGTCAGTGGCCGTCGCTTTGCGTTGTTCTTCCCACACTTTGCGTTGTTCTTCCCACTTTCTCTCCAGGTCTCTACCTTGGTCCGCCAGCATCCTTTTCATGTCTTTGTATCTTTCCTCCATCTTCTGTTCTGCTTCTATGCGTCCTTTCTCCGTCTTCGCACCCATTTCTGCCAATTTTCTATCCATGCCATCCATCCTTACCACCATCGACGCTATCGTCTCATTTAGTGTCCCAATCGTCTCTTTTAGTTCTTGGATCATGCGTGCTGTTGTGGAGTCATGGGTTGGCGTTTGGGTCTGAGGGCCTGTAGTTGGGTGGGGGGGTGTGAAGATGGATGGGGTATTGCCTGGCAGATTAGGGAGCTGGGCCGGGGAGGATGCAGCTCCCTTTGTGTGTGGTATCTTGGTCTGTTTTGTCCGTCTGGCTGCCATTTTGAGCTTATCCTCCTGTTGGCATATCCACCCTTAAAGCCACCCCTTAATGTTGAGAGTTGTGGGAGAATTGTTGCTGTGTAAGATTGTCAAGCTGATAGGATAGTTTGGGTCTAATTCTTCTGTTTAAAGTTAGCAAGTGTTCATGTCTTACAGTTCATATGCTACCAGCAAAATAATAGTCCAATAAGGGGTGTAATTTCTCTCCCAATAAACTTTGCAATACTGGCAGGGATGACACCAAGTTGAGAGGATCTGGGGCCTGTGCAGATGGCCCCCTTCTCAAGGCAGCAATTAGGCTCTAATCGTAACTAGTCTTCAGGCACTTAAATAGTCAGGCTTCAGGCCCTCGGGTAGTTTCTTTTGTTCTGGGGCCTCACCTCAGTCAGAGGAAATTAGTCCTCCTCCCAAGCTTTTGAATCCCCCAAGCTCGCCGCCCGCTGTGGGGGAGGAGGAACGGCGTTTCTGTAGGGCCTTTCCCCCCTCCTTTCTTCCTTGCTTCGCCTCCGCTCGCCCGCTCGGTCTTCTCCTCCTCCTCCCACCCGGGTCTTCCTTGCTGCCTCCGGTACCTTATTTGGATCTTCTGAGGGTCCTCCTCCCGCAGCTGGTCTCTCCCTACGGCTAGCGTCCCTCAGCTCACTGCTCGACCCTCGCTGCTATCCGCTGTCCCGGTCAGCCTTGCCTCTTGAGGGTCCGTTCGCCTCCGCTTCTGGTTGCCTCGTCAGGCCTCCTCCGCTGCGCTCTCTCCATTCCTCCTTCTCGCTAGCTCGTCCGGGGGGTCCTCTTAGGCCGGCAGACCCCCCCAGCAGCGAGTCTGTGTCTCCTTCCTGCTTCTTGGCTTTTCTCTCGCCAGCTCCCTTTTGTTCGCGGCGCCGCGTTTTCGGGCCCGCCGGCCGGCCGGCCGGTCACCGCTGGCTTCAGCAGCTCTGTTCGCGGCTTCCCGGGACCTTCTGGCGGCGAGCCTCACTGTTTTCGAGAGCTCCGATGTTCTCCTTCTGTCCGGTCTTCTCTCTTCGTCGCTCCCTTTCACGGTGCCTAATTATTTTTCTGACTTTTCATACTTAATTCGCTATTTCCCAACAAATGCAATAAGCCGAGGCATAACTTATGAGGGAGAGGTCGGATTCAGAAAACAAATGTCAGCACCTGACAGAATTGCATGGCTTAGTCAGGAGAGCAAATTACATTCAGAAACTTAATAATCAGCCTGTTTTCCCTGTCACTCAGAAAGAATTATATCTTTTATTGACTTTTTTGGAAAAATTTCACCCTACGTACCCAGAGAAGGGGCAATTAGACCTCGCCACATGGAGACGCATAGGCATTTGGCTCCATACACCGCCCAAAGCCCCGCCAAATGTTCTAGCCCCATGGAAGGCCGTATTGTCCATGTTGACTTTACACTGTGCAAAACAAGCTGATTTGATAGATCCTGAGACATTAACAAGCTCTGAGACATCAAATAAAATATTACAATCAGACTCTAAATTTGCCCTATCAGAAGAACCACCCCCAAGATATGAACCATTGAGTGCCAAGGCTGGGGATTGCACTCAATTGACTGATTCTGATCTGTATTCCATGGCATCTGCACCTGCTTCCTCTTCTCCTATATGTCTGGAACCTGCCCCTCTCTCTTCCTTGCAAAGGGGAATTGCTAAATCCAAGGCTGAGGGGGTCATAGAACTAGATGATTTAGCAGACATTGCCGCTTTTCCAGTAGTCATGGTGCCCGATCCTGCTAATCCTGGCCGGCAAAGACCCAGATATGAAACCTTGGATTATAAAATCATCAAGAACTTGAAGGAGGTGGTGCACCAATATGGGATCTCCAGACCTTATGTCCAAGGCTTATTGCGCGCATTTGCGCTCAGCCAGCATGTTCTCCCAATAGATTGGAAGAATATTGCCCAAATGATACTTAATAACACGCAGTATCTACAATTTGAGGCTGCCTGGAAAAGGCAAGCTGATCGAACGGCTCGACAAAACTTGCTTTCTGCTGACATTGGCATACGCCACATAATGGGCACTGGTACTCAGTCCACAATCACTAATCAGCTACAATTTCCTCCTGCCGTGTTTGCATTAATTAACGAAGCAGTATTATATGCTTTCTCGGTCTTGGAGGACTCCACCGAGGTTACTTCCTCTTTTGTAAAAATATTACAAGGACCCCAGGAGCCATATGCTGATTTTGTCAATAAACTGATTACAGCTGTTAAAAGGCAGATTGAAAATGCTGCAGCACAGGATGAATTGATTAAAAAATTGGCTTATGAAAATTCTAATGCAGATTGCAAAAGTATATTGAAAGGGGTCGTTGTAAATCAGAGAACTACCATCTCAGATTATCTTGACGCCTGTAGGCATACTGGAACCACCACCTTTCAAATGTCTGCATTGGCTCTTGCCTTGCAGGGACATTCTGGGCAAAGTTCTCAGAATTGGTCATCTCGAACCTGCTTTAATTGTGGGAAGCCTGGACACTTTAAAGCTGAATGCCGGGCTCCTGGGAGGGGGGAGCTTCCTCAGGGAAGGACGGACGTTCCTCTAAACCACAAACTGTTTGTCCAAAGTGCAAAAGGGGCTTTCATTGGGCAAAAGATTGTCGGTCCGTAACCAATGACAATCAGGGAAACTAGGAGCGGGGCGCCCGGCTAGCCCCTTCCCCAAGGTCGGAGATTTAAATCCTCCCCCTGATCAGTATTCCCAAACTTTTGAAATGGCTGCAAAGGAAACATTGTTGCTAAATTTGCCTGCTCACAATTATTTTTTGCCTTTAGAACCAAAATTAAAGCTCCAATTGCCCCCCACTCTGCCCGTGTTGGTATTTCCGACACATGAAATAGCATGTCAAGGCATCATGGCTGCTCCTGTGATGATAGATTCTCAGTGTCTGTCTTCTTTGTCACTCTGTGTCTCTGCTAATCAGCCTGTGACCATTCAGCAAGGTTCAGTTGTGGCTACTATGATATTGTTAATGGACTTTATCCCACCGGAATTATGCACGGTGGAACACCCTTTAGCCCGGCCACGTCCCGTGGCCACGTTCCTTTTGAACGGCCGCCAATTTTCTGGCATTTTAGACACTGGGGCGGATGTCTCAGTCATAAGATCTCAAGAATGGCCTGCTCAGTGGGCCACAGAAGAGGCCCCTTCTGTGAGAGGTGTGGGGGGACTACAGGTGGCACGTAAAAGTCTTGCTTGGATAGCTGTGACATCGCCTGATTCGGCTCACACTGCCTATATTCAGCCTGTGGTCATTCCCCTTCACATTAATTTATGGGGCCGAGACCTAATGAGTCAACTACAAGCTAAATTAACCTTTTCCTAATGGCTGTACCTCTGAAATTAACTCTCAAGACACCCACGCCTGTGTGGGTGAATCAATGGCCCCTATCCCAGGAAAAGCAAACTGCGCTTTTAAAATTAGTTCAAGAGCAGCTTGCTCTTGGACATTTGGAACAATCCTTTAGCCCTTATAACACCCTTGTTTTTGTAATTAGGAAAAAGAGTGGAAAGTATCGTTTTCTTCATGACCTCTGTGCCGTCAATTCTATAATTCAGCCTATGGGACCCTTGCAATGCGGTCTTCCGAATCCTAACTTAATTCCTGCTGACTTTCAGCTTTTGGTGGTGGACCTCTCAGATGCCTTTTTCTCTATTCCTTTGCATAAGGAAGATAGGCAATTATTTGCTTTCACAGTCCCAGAGCAGAATTCTCACAGACCAACTGCTAGATATCAGTGGAAAGTCTTGCCACAGGGTATGCTAAATAGTCCAACCATTTGTCAATTTGTCGTGGATCAGGTTCTGAATAAATTCAGATTGCAAAATCCACACCTAATGACTTATCATTACATGGATGATATCCTTGTTGCTGGACCAGGCCCCCCTGGGGTGCTGCTCCCCTATTTGCCACAGCTTCAAACTATTTTGAAGCAAGGGGGCTTTCATGTTTCCCCTGAAAAAATTCAGACAAAATCACCGTTTTCCTATTTGGGGCATAAAGTTTTAGCATCCCGATCTGTGCCCCAGCCCCCAAAATTGGCTTTTACAGAACTCCTCACATTACTGCAACTCCAAAAATACTTGGGAGCCATAAACTGGATCCGTCCTTATTTAGGTCTCACCACCTTGCAGCTTTCACCTTTATTTTCCACCCTTACTAGGGGCGTGAAGCCTTCTGATCAAGTTCTCTTGCCTGGCGAGGCAAGGGAAGTTTTGCAAAATGTTTCTTTCGCTCTAGCTAAGGTTTGGGTGGACCGCATTACTCCCAACATTTCTTTATCTCTCATTCTGCTTAATACAAAGGGCCTTCCTACTGGCATACTGGCACAAGTTCAAAATAAAAAATCCTTCAAAATTGTTGAATGGATACATTTGCCGCACACCCCCCCCGTAATTCAATCAACCCCAGTCATTTGATGTTTGCTACTCTAATTCGGAGAGGCCGCCTTAGAGCAAAAGCCTTGACGGGGGCAGACCTTGATTCATTATTTGTTCCCTGCCCACTAGCTCAATGGGAGGATTTGGTGTTTAACTCGGACTCCTTGCAATTTGCCTTGGCCAATTGGCCGGGGATTGTGTCCTGCCATCCTCCAGTGGACCCCCGGATTGCTTTGCTTAAGGTGGTCCCGGTTTCTTTCAAATCGGTGATAAGGTCTGCGCCCATTTCAGATGCTGTGACTGTCTTTGCAGATGGTAGTAAAACGCATGGGGCTTGTGTATACCAGAAGGAAGGAACATGGATGTCTTTAATCACCCCCCCTCAAACTTCTGCTCAGCGCTCCGAACTATATGCTTCTCTTTTAGCTTTTAACCACTTTTCTGAAACTCCTTTCAACCTGATTGTAGATAGTCTCTATGTGTGTCAAGTTATTAACTCTATTTCGGATGCTTACCTGTCTCCCTCAACTGATTGTAATCTGCTTGCGCTGTTTGCCTCTTTGCAAAATTTAATCCAAAAGCGCACCCTTCCCTTCTTCGTGGCTCACATACGAAGCCACCAGCCATTTCCTGGCATGTTACAAGAAGGAAACAATGTAGCAGATTCAGTTGCTTCTAATGCTTCTTCTCTGTTGCCTGTAAAATCTTCTTCACTGTTGCCTGTCAGTTCTGTCCCCCCCACTCCATGGGAAAGCCATGCTTATTTTCATCAGGGAATCCGTGCTCTGGTGCGGCAATTCTCTCTCTCCTACAGAGAGGCAGCTGCCATTGTGCAACAATGTCCAACATGTAGCCTGTAGGGCCGTGCTGTGCCATTAGGAGTGAACCCCCGTGGTCTAGAGCCCACTCAATTATGGCAAATGGATGTGACACAATGTTCTGCATTTGCCCCGTGGAAATATCTTCACGTTTCCATTGACACCTATATTCAGGCTTTATTATGGCATCCCCCCAAAGGGGGGAGACGGTGAAGCATGTCATCAACCATTGCTTAAAAACCTTCTCAGTGTTGGGCAAACCCCAGACTGTTCTGCTGCCCAGCGTCACTTCTCTTCATCAAAAACGGAGCAACGCCCGCTTGTCTATTACCGGCAGTTGCCTGACCCCACCTGGAAAGGACCAGCCCCACTCATAACTTGGGGTCGGGGCTATGCAGCCATTCAACTACCAGACTCTGCTCTATGGGTTCCTGGCCGCTGCATTCGTCCATGCCATCTTCCACCGCCCGTGCCTGCTCCGGAGGAGGATGCCTCGCTCAACCTTTCGATGCTTTTTGGATGAATTGACTTCTCGCTTCTTCCTTTGCTTCAGGAAAACATCATGTTTTGGTCCGTTTATTTGCTTCTATGTGTCGCAGGAGGTGCTGCCAGTGAGACCTTTTGGATCTACCCTACTCATCTCTTTGAATTGCCTGGAACATTTGCTCAACTACATTGCTATTCTGACATCCGTGCAGAACCTTGCCCCCTGACTTTTTTCTTTGAACCCTATCAGTGGCAGTTGGAACCAAAACCTTCTCCTGACCGGCTTCAAGTGACCACAATGACTGAGCCTCAATGGTGGTTTCCCCACCGTTCTCAAATAGCCGGCTACTGTCATCTAACCCTGCATTTGAAAATCTCTCTCACAACTATAGGTCGATATGCCTGCAGAGGATTACTCAATGGCAGTTGGAGGGAAGTAAGCAGTTTGATTGCTAGCCATGACAGTTTTGCTTTCCCCCCAATTCCTTCCTGGCTTTTGACTGCTTCTACCATCAGAAAACACAATTCCTTCCGAAGACGCAGTTCCTTCCGTCTGGATCACCCGGCAGCCCAGATTCTGCATCACAATGATGTTTTCCCCCTTCGCTCCAAACGCAGCTTCTCTAATCTTCCCTTTTGCATCTGGTCCACCAAGGTATCTGATGGTCAGCCCTTTCAGTTATGCACCATGGTCAATAGTGATTGCAACCTGGTTTTGGGGGTCTTTTCTCCTATTTCTTCACATCAAAAGAAGTGGATTTGATCTTTGGATTTTGTTCAACACGCACTGGATTTATGTGGGGATAAAGTCCCTCTCTGTACTTGTTCTTGGGCTGCTTATATTTTGTGGACAGGAAATTGTGGGACTTATAGTTTTTTCAACAGTCCTTTGACATTTCAATGTAATGATTCTCATGTTTCTTCTTTACCAAGGTATTGGGAAGGTCTCTGTACAGTTTATATTCAATCTCCTGAAAAAATTTCAAAAATAGGGAACCAAGGCATTGTTCCCACCCCCCCTTCCATGATGATGACCACCCCCTTTCAAGTTTTGACTAGCAAAAAACCCATTATCACCCCAGTGCTGCCTATCGTGCCCCCTCCTCGCAAGCCACGAGCTGCTAGGAAACCATTTGATGATTGTAGTCAATGTGTGGTTAAGGTTCGTGAAGGCAATCAGGTAAAAGAGACCCTGGTTTACTTTTCCCATCACAAATGTCCTGGTGAGATGGTCCCATGCAAAAAGGGGAATGTCACATATAGTTATTGTAAGACCACAAAAACATGTTATGATCCCAAACACGATCCGAAACAGATGTGGCTTCAGCTAAAATCTCAAGGCAAAACACTGCATCAACAAAGAATATGGTCTCTGAATACACCTGTCTCCATTATAATTGATGTGTGTGAAATAGTAGATTGTGGCCATTTAACAGGGCAAAGGGAATATGCTGTCAATGACAAGTATATTTGTCCCATTAAGGGGTCACCGGAGTGTGGGTATGGTAATTTGTGCCCTTATTGGAGTTGTGTTCATTGGGCAACCAGTCTGTGGGAAAGCGCAGTACCTTATGAGTGGGATGCTACATTAAGTAAGGTAGTAACTACTGCAAACTGTAAATTGAGACATTGTAACAAAATTAATTTTACCATCAAAGGGTTCAACACCATGACTGATCGATATGGCAATCAATTTGGAATTGGGATAGATGGATGGGGCAAAGATCCAACTGGAAAATTCACAATAGAGGTGCAAAAATTTATGGAAACTGAAGACCAAATCACCCATAATTTTTATACTGAATTCTGGAAAGAAATGAAGACACCTATTGAAATCCCGGATGTTGCTAGGAATCTGTTCATAGAACTAGCTGGCACTGTAGCCCAGGCCTTAAATGTTACAAACTGCTATGTGTGCGGGGGCACAAATGTAGGAGACCAGTGGCCGTGGGAGGCCGCAGAATGGAATATTTCCCAAAAATATAATGCTACCGGACAACCCCCTCACTTAAACAATAGTGTGTGGGAATTACGGCAGGCATTAGTTTGCCGCTGGTGTGTCCATAGATTTGAGCACAGCACTCCGTTGATTGGTGACAGCCTATGTGAAGCAATGATAAAAATAAACATCTCTGATTCCTCAGTCTCCTTTTGGCCAAATGCCTCAGTTAACAACGTTCCATTCATGTGGCCATTGCCTAATGAGATAGCCATGTACAATTGGCCAACAGAATCTGGAGAAATGCTCAGTGCGTCCTATGGAAAGCTCCTCCAGGATTATATTGGATCTGTGGAAAATGAGCTTATTCCCAATTACCTGATAAGTGGACTGGCTCCTGTACTATAGGAGAGATATGCCCAGCTTTCTTCCTAATACCATTGGGGGAAGGTGAAAGGCTCAGCCACTCAGTCTATCAAAGAAGGAAACGTTCCCTGAATGTGGAAGTTTCCATATACGAGGACCAGGAATGGAAAGGCAAAATATGGGACACTGAGGCAATCATAAAAGTATATGGCCCTGCCACTTGGGCTCAAGATGGCAGCTATGGGTACAGAACACCCATTTATATGATTAATCGCATAATTCGCTTGCAGGCTGTGTTTGGAACTAATCACTCGAGAGAATGCTGTAGCTTTAAATCTGATAGCAAAACAACATAGCCAATTAAGAAACGGTGTATTTCAAAACCGCCTAGCTCTTGACTATCTGCTAGCTGCAGAAGGAGGGGTCTGTGGAAAATATAATCTGTCAAACTGTTGCCTGCAAATTGATGACAATGGGAGGGTCATAGAAGAAATAACTGACAAAATTATTCACTTGGCCCATGTCCCACCTCAGCAATGGACGGGGATATTGGACCAAGGAGGTTTCTTGGGCATTTTCAACAACTGGAGACAAGCCCTGTTTATGATAGGAATTGGGTTCTTGGGCTTAATGTTTTTGCCTTGTTTGATTCCCCTGTTACGTTCTGTGATTAGCAGTCTGGTTGAGAGTGCTGTTCAAAAACAAGCACTGCACATTTGGGACTTAGGGGAGAATTTGGGAGACTCATACATCATCCCTGAGAAGAAAACTTTATTGTATTCCGAAGATGAAGAAAGCTTCTGAAAATTAAAAAAATAGCAATTGTTGTAATGCACCCCACTTGAACTGGCCGTAAGCATTTTGTGTATTCAAATTGAAAGGCTTCTAATGCAGGAACCTTTTGGCTGGGCTAATTGCCGTGATTTACAAGCCTTCAGGCAAGGCAATTGTTCAGATCAAAAGTGTTCCTCAATTGCTGGCTTACACATAAGCAAACAAACCCTTCTCAGGCTATGTTTAAGATAACTGAAGTTAGATAAGCAGCAAGATCTGAAACAGACACCAAATTAGCCTAAGATCACATCGCAAGGATTTACAGACTTTTGACAGTTAAAAGCGAAAGTGTTAGTTTATAGTTAGATGTAGGAAACATATTATCTTGTAATTATGGGAATCTCCTGACTAAGCAGGAAAAGTTAATAGTAAACAATTTGAGGATGTAACCATTGATGAAACAAAGTATATTATGCTATTGTTAAACTGCCGGACTAAACCTTTTTTGTATGTGATTTATTCACGTTGTTTGATGTTAACCAAATAAAGAGAGGAGGCTGATTCCATTCCAATGTCAGTCACCCCAGAGAGAAGCCTTTGTCTCATTGTCTTGTCTCTACATTCGGACATCGTGTCTGATCCACATTGAAGCTGCCTGCGGAAGGTAAAGCATCACTCAACCTGTGGGGAACCTGAATATATGTATACATTTTGAATTTGAAGTCAGTTTCACATTTTCACTTTTCATGCTTAATTCGCTATTTCCCAACAAATGCAATAAGCCGAGGCGTAACTTTTTGACGGAGAGGTTGGATCCGGAAAACACATGTTTTTTCGTGTTTCCGAACCTGTGGGAAACCTGAATTTATTTATACCTTTCCAATTTGAGGTCAGTTTCATATTTTCACTTTTCATGTTTAATTAGCTATTTTCCAGCAAATGCAATCTGGGCCGAGGCATAACTTTTGAGGGAGACGTCGGATCCATAAAAAACATGGTTTTTGGGTTCCCCAACCTGTGGGGGAACCTAAATATATGTATACATTTTGAATTTGAGGTCAGTTTCACATTTTCACTTTTCATGCTTAATTGGCTATTTACAAACAAATGCAATGTAAGCCGAGGCCTAACTTTTGAGGGAGAGATCAGATCCGGTAAAGACATGTTTTTTCGGGTTCCCAAAACTTCTAGGGAACCGGAGTATATGTATACATTTCGAATTTGAGGTCAGTTTCACATTTTCACTTTTCATGATTAATTGGCTATTTCCAAACAAATGCAATCAAAGCCGAGACGTAACTTTTCAGGGAGAGGTTGGATCATGAAAACACATGGTTTTTCGGGTTTCCCAACTTGTGGGGAACGTGAATATATGTATACATTTCGAATTTGAGGTCAGTTTCACATTTTCACTTTTCATGCTTAATTGGCTATTTACAAACAAATGCAATCTAAGCCGAGGCCTAACTTGTGAGGGAGAGATCAGATGGGGTAAAGACATTTTGAATTTGAGGTCAGTTTGACATTTTCACTTTTCATGCTTAATTTGCTATTTCCCAACGAATGTGGGAAATCTAAATATATGTATAGTTTTCGAATTTGAAGTCAGTTTCACATATTGACTTTTCATACTTAATTGGCTATTGTCCAGCAAATACAACATAGGCCGAGGCCTAACTTATGAGGGTGAGGTCGGATCCAGAAAACACATGTTTTTCAGGTTCCCCAACCTGTGGGGGAACCTAAATATATGTATACATTTTGAATTTGAAGTCAGTTTCACATTTTGACTTTTCATGCTTAATTCGCTATTTCCCAAGAAATGCAATAAGCCGAGGCGTAACCTTTTGATGGAGCTGTCGGATCCAGTAAATACATGTTTTTTCGGGTTCCCGAACCCGTGGGGAACCTGAATTTATTTATACCTTTCGAATTTGAGGTCAGTTTCACATTTTCACTTTTCATGCTTAATTGGCTATTTTCCAGCAAATGCAATCTAGGCCAAGTCCTAACTTATGAGGGAGAGGTCAAATTATGAAAACAAATGTTTTTTCAGGTTCCACTACCTATGGAGAACCTCAATATATGTATACTTTTCGAATGTGAGGTCAGTTTCACATTTTCACTTTTCCTGTTTAATTAGCTATTTTCCACCAAATGCAATCTGGGCCGAGGCCTAACGTATGAGGGTGAGGTTAGATCCAGAAAACACATGTTTTTTCAGGTTCCCCAACCTGTGTGGAACCTGAATATATGTATACTTTTTGAATTTGAGGTCAGTTTCACATTTTGACTTTTCATGCTTAATTCGCTATTTCCCAACAAATGCAATAAGCCGAGGCGTAACTTTTTAAGGGAGAGGTCGGATCTAGAAAACACATGTTTTTTCGGGTTCCCCAAACTATGGGGAACGTGAATATATGTATACTTTTCGAATTTGAGGTCATTTTCACATGTTCACTTTTCATGTTAAATTGGCTATTGTCCAGCAAATGCAACATAGGCCGAGGCCTAACTTATAAGGGAGAGTTCGGATTCAGAAAACAAATGTTTTTTCAGGTTCCCCAACCTGTGGGGAACCTAAATATATGAATAGATTTTGAATTTGAAGTCAGTTTCACATTTTGACTTTTCATGCTTAATTGGCTGCTTTCCAGCAAATGCAATCTAGGCCAAAGCATGACTTATGAGAGAGAGGTCAGATTATGAAAATAAATGTTTTTTCAGGTTCCACTACCTGTGGGGAATGTGAATATATGTATACTTTTCGAATTTGAGGTCAGTTTCACATTTTGACTTTTCATGCTTAATTCGCTATTTCCCAAGAAATGCAATAAGCCGAGGCATAGCTTTTTGATGGAGAGGTCGGATCCAGTAAAGACATGTTTTTTCGGGTTCCCAAACCCGTGGGGAACCTGAATTTATTTATACCTTTCGAATTTGAGGTCAGTTTCACATTTTCACTTTTCATTCTTAATTTGCTATTTTCCAGCAAATGCAACATAGGCCGAGATCTAACTTGTGAGGGAGAGGTCGGATCCAGAAAACACATGTTTTTCCAGGTTCCCCAACCTGTGGGGAACCTAAATATATGTATACATTTTGAATTTGAAGTCAGTTTCACATTTTGACTTTTCATGCTTAATTCGTTATTTCCCAACAAATGCAATAAGCCGAGGCGTAACTTTTTAAGGGAGAGGTCGGATGTAGTAAAGAAATATTTTTTCAGGTTCCCGAACCTGTGGGAAACCTGACTTTATTTATACCTTTCAAATTTGAGGTCAGTTTCACATTTTCACTTTTCATGCTTAATTTGCTATTTTCCAGCAAATGCAACATAGGCCGAGATCTAACTTGTAAGGGAGAGGTCGGATCCAAAAAACACATGTTTTTTCAGGTTTCCCAACCTGTGGGGAACCTAAATATATGTATACATTTTGAATTTGAAGTCAGTTTCACATTTTGACTTTTCATAATTGGCTATTGTCCAGCAAATGCAACATAGGCCGAGACGTAACTTATAAGGGAGAGTTCGGATTCAGAAAACAAATGTTTTTTCAGGTTCCCCTACCTGTGGGGAACTAACTTATGAGGGTGAGGTTGGATCCAGAAAATACATGTTTTTTCAGGTTCCCCAACCTGTGGGGAACCTAAATATATGTATACATTTTGAATTTAAAGTCAGTTTCACATTTTGACTTTTCATCTTATTGGCTATTTCCCAACAAATGCAAGAAGCCGAGGCGTAGGTTTTTGAGGGAGAGGTTGGATCCAGAAAACACATGTTCTTTCAGGTTCCCCTACCTGTGGGGAATCTCAATATATGTATACCGCATATATATATATATATATTGCAAGAGAAAACGCCGCCGTAAAGTCACGCGGATGCTAAGCAGCCTCCTATTGGGCTTCCGAGTCGTCACGGGGGCGGGGCGGGGCTAGGCTACATTTCGCCGGCCGGCGGTTGTTTCTCGGGCTGGTCGCGACAGATTACGGCGGCCGTGAAGAGGAACGCGGATCTGCGGAAGGCCTGCACCCTCAGGAGCTTTCCTAGCGCCTCGCTGCTGCGGCTCATGGCTTCACCGCCGGCGCTGAGCTCGTCTGCCTGGCCGCAGGGTGACAGCTGCTTGCGGGCGGCTTCAAAACCGCCCGCTCGAGCGGCAGCGGCGGCCAAGAAGCTTTGCTCGCGCTCCTCTCGCGCCGCATCAGAGACCAGCCCGGCCGCCCCCGCCATGGCCAACTTCACCGGCAACTGGAAGATGCTTAGCTCGGAGAACTTGCAAGAGTTTGGCCAAGTGGGAGAACAACAACAAGATCGTGTGTGAGCAGAAGCTGCTGAAAGGAGAAGGGCCCCAAACAAGCTGGTCCCGGGAACTGACCAATGACGGGGAGCTCATCCTGACCATGAAGGCAGACGACGTCATCTGCACCCGGATTTACCGTACGTCCGCGAGTGAAGACTCCAGCCGGTGCCAGACACAGCGGCGGGGGGGGGGGGAGAGACCAGACAGTCCAGGAGCATCCCTGCCCTGCAATGCAATGCCAGCCTGCTCTGCTGCCTGGTCCCTGCTTTCTGCTGTGCTCAGAGCACCGTCTGCAACGACTAAACAAAGCTGGTCACGCTCCCCCTTTACCCTGGAGGAGGCGCGCAGAGGGCTGCCTGGTTTGAGCCATTAACTGTGGAATCCAGGGTCAGCTTGGGGGGGTCAGGACATGGCCCCCACAAGCTAGAGGCTCTTCCCTCCTCACCCATTTAGGGTGGGGCATGGGGGCTTCCCTGGGCTCCTTGGCGGCAGCAGCTGTCCCTGGCGCCCACTCCTCCTGGTTTGTGCTGCTCCTTGTGCGGAACAAGGAACAAGCAAAGCCACAGAGATGTCTTGCTGCAGGGACACCCCCCAAGGGCTGGGGCAGACCAGCTCTCACCCCCCCATCTTCTCCTGTCTTTTTAGCGCTAAGTCTGTAATGCCTGTGAAGGCGCCCTCATTCTCCCAGCCGGCATTAAAGCTTTTTCCAGGTTAAAAAAAAAACAAAAAACCGCCCGCTCCCTTCCTTGTTTCGCCGCCCCTCTTGTGTGGGCGGGGTTGAGGGGGTTATGCTGCTGCCAATCGGGAAAAGGAGCTGAGGTGAGTCTGCGAGCTGCCGCTGAAGAGGCGATCGGAGGCTGAGCAGAGCACCCCCCCGCCCCCCCACACTTCCAGAGCCATGGCTGAAGGGGGTGGAGGGGAAGACGAGATACAGTTCCTACAAACTGTGAGTATCCGTGCGTGCATCGGTGTCGGGGTTTCTAGAGCAGCAACCCGGTTTGTTTCCCTCCAGGTCTTTTTTTGCTTAGAGTGAGTGTTTGGGGAAGTGGGAGAATCTTATTACAAGCAACGGCGCTTGGGTCACATCACCTCTGCTCCAGCGCCTCCCCCCCCTGCCTGCATCTTCGCTCCATAGGGCGCTACTGATTTTTCCTCCTACTTTGGGAGGAAAAAACCTGCGCCCTATGGAGCGAAAAATACGGTACTTCAAATTCAAAAAGGATACATATATTAAGATTCCCCACAGGTAGGGGAACCTGAAAGAACATGTGTTTTCTGGATCCAACCTCTCCCTCAAAAAGTTACGCCTCGGCTTCTTGCATTTGTTGGGAAATAGTGAATTAAGCATGAAAAGTCAAAATGTGAAACTGACTTCAAATTCAAAATGTATACATATATTTAGGTTCCCCACTCATACGTTAGGCCTCGTCCCAGATTGCATTTGCTGGAAAATAGCTAATTAAACATGAAAAGTGAAAATGTGAAACTGACCTCAAATTCGAAAAGTATACATATATTGAGATTCCCCACAGGTAGTGGAACCTGAAAAAACATTTATTTTCATAATCTGACCTCTCTCTCATAAGTTAGGCATTGGCCTAGATTGCATTTGCTGGAAAGCCGCCAATTAAGCATAAAAAGTCAAAATGTGAAACTGACTTCAAATTCAAAATCTGTACATATATTTAGGTTCCCCACAGGTTGGGGAACCTGAAAAAACATTTGTTTTCTGAATCCGAACTCTCCCTCATAAGTTAGACCTTGCCCTTGATTGAATTTGCTGGAAAATAGCCAATTTAACATGAAAAGTGAACATGTGAAAATGACCTCAAATTCGAAAGGCATACATATATTCAGGTTCCCCATAGTTTGGGGAACCCGAAAAAACATGTGTTTTCTAGATCCGACCTCTCCCTTAAAAAGTTACACCTCGGCTTATTGCATTTATTGGGAAATAGCGAATTAAGCATGAAAAGTCAAAATGTGAAACTGACCTCAAATTCAAAAAGTATACATATATTCAGGTTCCACACAGGTTGGGGAACCTGAAAAAACATGTGTTTTCTGGATCCAACCTCACCCTCATAAGTTAGTTCCCCACAGATAGGGGAACCTGAAAAAACATTTGTTTTCTGAATCCGAACTCTTCCTTATAAGTTACGTCTCGGCCTATGTTGCATTTGCTGGACAATAGCCAATTAAGTATGAAAAGTCAAAATGTGAAACTGACTTGAAATTCAAAATGTATACATATATTTAGGTTCCCCACAGGTTGGGGAACCTGAAAAAACATGTGTTTTCTGGATCCGACCTCTCCCTCATAAGTTAGGCCTCGGCCTATGTTGCATTTGCTGGAAAATAGCAAATTAAGCATGAAAAGTGAAAATGTGAAACTGACCTCAAATTCGAAAGGTATAAATAAATTCAGGTTCCCCACGGGTTCGGGAACCCGAAAAAACATGTATTTACTGGATCCGACAGCTCCATCAAAAGGTTACGCCTCGGCTTATTGCATTTCTTGGGAAATAGCGAATTAAGCATGAAAAGTCAAAATGTGAAACTGACTTCAAATTCAAAATGTATACATATATTTAGGTTCCCCCACAGGTTGGGGAACCTGAAAAACATGTGTTTTCTGGATCCGACCTCACCCTCATAAGTTAGGCCTCGGCCTATGTTGACTTATGAGGAAGAGGTCAGATTCAGAAAACAAATGTTTTTTCAGGTTCACCAACCTGTAGGGACCCTGAATATATTCATGTTACCAACAGGTGGGGGGAAACTGTTGTGTTTTCCATATTCAACCTTTCCCTCAAAAGTGACGCCATGGCCTATCTTTCATTTCTTGGTGAATAGCCAATTAAGCATGAAAAGTAAAAATGTGAAAGTAACCTAATATTCGAAAAGTATACATATATTCACGTTCCCCATATTTTAGGCAATTCGTAAAAACTTGTTTTCCGGATCCGAACTCTCCCTGTATTTGGTGCAAATAGCCAATTAAGCATGAAAAGTCAAAATGTGAAACTGACCTCAAATTCAAAAAGTAGACATATATTCAGGTTCCCCGCAGGTTGTACCTGAAAAAACGAGTTTTCCGGATCCCACCTCTCCGTCAAAAGTTAGGCCGAGGCCTATCACGTATTTGTTGGCAACCATGAAAAGTAAAAATGTGAGGCTGACTTCAAATTCTAAATGTATATATATATTCAGGTTCCCCACTGGTTGGGGTACCTGAAAAACCATGATTTTCGGATCTCACCCCTCCATCAGGAGTTAGGCCCAGGCGTATCTTGCATTTGTAGGCAAATAGCCAATTAAGGATGAAAAGTCAAAATGTGAAACTAACCTCATATTCTAAAAGTATACATATATTCAGGTTCCCCACGTGTTGGGGAACCCGAAACAACATTTGTTTTCCAGATCCGACCTTTCCCTCAACATTTATGCCACAGCCTTTCATTTGTTGGTAAATAGGCAATTAAGCATGAAAAGTAAAAATGTGAAACTAACCTAATATTCGAAAAGTATACCTATATTCACGTTCCCCATATTTTGGGCAACCCGAAAAAACATGTTTTCCGGATCCGAACTCTCCCTCAAAAGTTAGACCTCAGAATCGATTGTATTTGGTGCAAATAGCCAATTAAGCATGAAAAGTGAAAATGTGAAACTGACCTCAAATTCGAAAAGTATACATATATTCAGGTTCCCCACAGGTTGTACCTGAAAAAACGTGTTTTCTGGATCCCACCTCTCCCTCAAAAGTTAAGCCGAGGCCTATCTCGTATGTTTTGGCAACCATGAAAAATATTTGTTGGCAACCATGAAAAGTCAAAATGTGAAGCTGACTTCACATTATATAGTATACATACGTATATTCAGGTTCCCCACTGGTTTGGGTACCTGAAAAACCATGATTTTCAGATCTCACCTCTCCATCAGGAGTTAGGCCCAGGCGTATCTTGTATTTGTAGGCAAATAGCCAATTAAGCATGAAAAGTCAAAATGTGAACCTGACCTCAAATGTGAAAAGCATACATATATTCAGGTTCCCCACAGGTTGGATGACCGGAAAAACCATATTTTTTCCAGATTCAACTTCTCCCTCAGCATTTAAGCCAGGGCGTATCTCGCATTTCTTCGGCAAAGCAAATTAAGCATGAAAAGTCAAAATGTGAAACTGACCTCAAATTCGAAAAGCATACATATATTCAGGTTCCCCACAGGTGGGGGGAAACCGAAAAAATGTGTTTTCCAGATTCGACCTTTCCCTCAAAAGTTACGCCACGGCCTATCTTTCATTTCTTGGTAAATAAGCATGAAAAGTAAAAATGTGAAACTGACATCAAATTCGAAAAGGATACATATATTCAGGTTCCCCACACGTTGGATAACCCGAAAAACCATGATTTTTCAAAATTCGTCTTCTCCCTCAGCATTTAAGCCAGGGCGTGTCTCGCATTTGTTGGGCAAAGCAAATTAAGTCAAAATGTGAAACTGACCTCAAATTCGAAAAGTATACATATATTCAGGTTCTTCACAGGTTGGTGAAACTGAAAAAAGGTGTTTTCCAGATTCGACCTTTCCCTCAAAATTATATATGGTTTTTCAGGTACCCCAACCAGTGGGGAACCTGAATATATGTCTACTTTTTGAATTTGAATTTAAAAATTCACATTTTTGCTTTTCATGCTTAATTGGCTATTTACCAAAATAGCCAATTAAGCATGAAAAGTAAAAATGTGAAACTGACCTCAAATTCAAAAAGTAGACATATATTCAGGTTCCCCACAGGTTGTGCCTGAAAAACATGTTTTCCGGATCCCACCTCTCCCTCAAAAGTTAGGCCGAGGCCTATCTCGTATTTTTTGGCAACCATGAGAAGTATTTGTTGGCAACCATGAAAAGTCAAAATGTGAAGCTGACTTCAAATTCGAAATATATAGACATATTTAGGTTCCCCACTGGTTGGGGTACCTGAAAAACCATGATTTTCGGATCTCAGCTCTCCATCAGGAGTAAGGCCCAGGCGTATCTTGCATTTGTAGGCAAATAGCCAATTAAGCATGAAAAGTCAAAATGTGAAAGTGACCTCAAATTCGAAAAGTATACATATATTCAGGTTCCCCACTGGTTGGGGGTACCTGAAAAAACATGTATTTTCCAGATCTTCCCTCAAAAGTTAGGCCTCGGCCTAGATTACATTTGTTGGCAAACAGCCAATTTAGTATTAAAAGTGAAAATGTGAAACTGACGTCAAATTCGAAAAGTATATATATATTAAGGTTCCCCACAGGTTGGGGAACCCGAAAAAACATGTGTTTTCCGGTCCCGACCTCACCCTCAAACGTTAGACTTCGGCCTATATTTCATTTGTTGGTAAATAGCCAATTAAGCAAGAAAAGTGAAAATGTGAAACTGAACTCAAATTAGAAAAGCATACATATATTCATGTTACCCACAGGTGGGGGGAAACCGAAAAAATGTGTTTTCCAGATTCGACCTTTTCCACAAAAGTTACGCCACGGCCTATCTTTCATTTCTTGGTGAATAGCCAATTAAGCATGAAAAGTAAAAATGTGAAACTGACCTCAAATTCGAAAAGTAGACATATATTCAGGTTCCCCACAGGTTGTACCTGAAAAGACGTGTTTTCCGGATCCCACCTCTCCCTCAAAAGTTAAGCCGAGGCCTATCTCGTATTTGTTGGCAACAATGTGAAGCTGACCTCAAATTCGAAAAGTATACATATATTCAGGTTCCCCACTGGTTGGGGTACCTGAAAAACCATGATTTTCGGATCTCACCTCTCCATCAGGAGTTAGGCCCAGGCGTATCTTCCATTTGTAGGCAAATAGCCAATTAAGTATGAAAAGTCAAAATGTGGAAGTGACCTCAAATTCGAAAAGTATACATATATTCAGGTTCCCCACTGGTTGGGGTACCTGAAAAACCATGATTTTCGGGTCTCACCTCTCCATCAGGAGTTAGGCCCAGGCGTATCTTGCATTTGTAGGCAAATAGCCAATTAAGGATGAAAAGTCAAAATGTGAAACTAACCTCATATTCGAAAAGTATACATATATTCAGGTTCCCCACATGTTGGGGAACCCGAAAAAACGTGTTTTCCGGATCCGACCTTTCCCTCAACATTTACGCCATGGCCTTTTATTTGTTGGTAAATAGCCAATTAAGCATGAAAAGTAAAAATGTGAAACTAACCTAATATTCGAAAATTATACATATATTCAGGTTCCCCACATGTTGGGGAACTGAAAAAAAACGTGTTTTCCGGATCCGACCTCTCCCTCAAATGTTAGACCTCGGCCTATCTTTCATTTTTTGGCAGATAGCCAATTAAGCATGAAAAGAAAAATGTGTAACTGAGCTCAAATTCGAAAAGCATACATATATTCAGGTTCTTCACAGGTTGGATAACCCGAAAAACCATGTTTTTTCCAGATTCGACTTCTCCCTCACCATTTAATCCAGGGCGTATCTCGCATTTGTTGGGCAAAGCAAATTAAGCATGAAAAGTCAAAATTTGAAAAGTAGACATATATTCAGGTTCCCCACAGACACACACACACATGATTCCTGTGGGGAATCAGAATATATTTATGCTTTTCGAATTTGAGGTCAGTTTCACATTTTTACTTTTCATGCTTAATTGGCTATTTACCAACAAATGAAAGATAGGCCGTGGTCTAACGTTTGAGGGAGAGGTCGGATCTGGAAAACACATTTTTGGGGGGTTCCCCAACCTGTTGGGAACCTGAATAGATGTATACTTTTTGAATTTAAGTTCAGTTTCACATTTTGACTTTTCATGCTTAATTGGCTATCTGCCAAAAAATGAAAAATAGGGTGCACGTGCACACACACATGCTCATACGCACACACACATGCTCTGTGTGTCACTGCGTGTGTGCATGCACGTTTCTGTGTGTGTGAGTGCGCTACTGCATGCATGTCTGTGTGTGCATCTCATTGTGTGTGCATGTGCGTGCATGTCTCTGTGCATGTGTACTTGTCTGTGTGTATGCATGAGCATGCGCGTCCAGTGACTGTGTCTGCATGTGCATGAACGTCCATGTGTTTCTGTGAGTGCGAGTGTACATGTCTGTGTCCCTGCGTCTCATTGTGTGTGCGTGTGTGTCTGTGCATCCGCACTTGTGTCTGTGTCCATGTACCTGTTCCCACAAACGCATGCGTGCATGTGTATGTATGTATGTACCTATGTATGTGTGTATAGATTTGTTTTTTTGTCTTAGTGCCTGTTCGTGTGCGTGTGTACCTGGTGGGGGGGGAAGGGACAGCGAGAGGGGATTCACAAGTGCCGGTTTTGGGTGCCAGTCTACCCAGCAAAGGAGGAGAGAGAAAAGAAAAGAAAAGAGGGAAATCACACCAAGTGCTATACTTGCGATCCGGCGGTGTGCATGTATACGTCTGAGTGCCTGTGTACGTGCGTCTCATTGCATGTGCGTGTGTCTGTGTGCGCATAGGTGTCTGTGTGTGTGTGTGCATGTGTCTTATTGTGTGTGCGTGTGTGCGTGCATGAGTCTCTACGTATGTGTGCATGTGTGCTGTGCGCGTGTCTGTGTGAGAGTGTGTGTGTGCGCATCACATTACGTGTGCATGCATGCACGTGTGCACGTGCCATGTGCGTGTGAGTCTGCGCTTGTGTAAACGAGCAGGCGAGACTGCATGTGTTTCTGTGTGTAAGTCACATTGTGCCTGTGTGAGCATGCGTGTGCATGTCTGTGTGTGCACATTGTCAGCGCGTGTGCACGCATCTCATTGCCTGTGCCTACGTGTCCATGCATGTCTGCGTGCACATGTGTTGCGTGTTTCTGTGCATGTTGAGTGTGCATGTTTGTGCGTGAACGCATGTTGTGTCTGTGTGCATGTGACTGTGCGTGCACGCGTGCCCATGTGCCTGAGTGTGTGTGTCTCTGCATACGTGTGTGTCTGTGTGTGTGTGTGTGCATGAGTATGCGTGACTCTGTGCGTGTCTGTGTGTGCATCTCATTGCGTGTGTTTGTGCGTGCGTGTGTCTGCGCATGTGTGCATGTCCGTGTGTGTGCATGAGCATGTGCATCGAGTTGGCACATCATCGTGTGTTGTGCGTGCACCTTGTTGCACGTGAATGTGTGTGTGTGTCTGTGCATGTGTTTCTGTGTGTGAGCGTGAGTGTGCATGTCTATGTGCGTGTATCTCATTGCGTGTGCGTGCATGTCTGTGCCCATGTACATGTGCCCACATGCACGCGTGTGCGTGCCTGTGTATGTATGTATATGTATACCTGTATGTGTAGACAGACAGACAGACAGACAGACAGACAGACAGACAGACAGACAGACAGACAGACAGACAGACAGACAGATAGATAGATAGATAGATAGATAGATAGATAGATTTGTTAGGGTTAGGGTTAGGGTTAGGGTTAGGGTTAGGGTTAGGGTTAGGGTTAGGGTTAGGGTTAGGGTTAGGGTTAGGGTTAGGGTTAGGGTTAGGGTTAGGGTTAGGGTTAGGGTTAGGGTTAGGGTTAGGGTTAGGGTTAGGGGGGAAAGTGACAGGGAATGGGGACTCCAAGTGCCAGGATTGGGCACCGGTCTACCCAGCAAAGGATGAGAGAGAAAAGAAAAGAGGGAAATCACACCGAGTGCTACTCACGATCCAGTGGTGTGCGTGTCAGAGTGCCTGTGTACGTGCATCTCGTTGCATGTGTGTGCATGTGTGCGTGAAAAGAAAAGAGGGAAATCACACCAAGTGCCGGGGTCAGCGCCAGTCTACTCATGATCCGGCGGGCCACCAAAGCGGAGCTGTGCCACCACTCACGCGCCGCGCATCTGTGTGCCCATATGTGTCTGAGTGCGTATGTACGTGCGTCTCATTATGTGTGCATTCATGTGTGTACATGAGTCTCTGTGCGTGTGTGTGCGTGTGTCAGTGTATGTGTGTATGTGTGCAAACGTGTGCGTGCGCATCTCATTGCATGTCTGTGCGTGTCTGTGCATGTGTCAGTGTATGCGTATATGCGCGGGAGCGTGTGCACGCGCATCTAATTGTGTGTGCGTGTGTGTCTTGCGTGCGTCTCATTGCATGTGTGTGTGCGTCTGTGTGCGCGTGCCATGTGCGCATGAGTCTGCACGTGTGTGCACGAGGAGGCGCAACTGCGTGCATGTCTGCATGTGCATCTCATTGAGTGGGCGTGCCTGTGTGCGCATGTGCATGCGTGTCTGTGCTTGCGCATGTCTGTGTCAGCGCATGTGCGTGCCTCTCATTGCCTATGCGTGCGTTTGGGTTAGGGTTAGGGTTACAGTTAGGGGTAACGGGTTAGGGTTAGGGCAGCGGTAGGCAACCCAAAACACTCAAAGAGCCACTTGGACCTGTTTCCCACCGAAAACAAAACACCGGGAGCCTCAAAACCTTTTTGATATCTAAAATGAAGATAACACTGCATATATCCTTTTTTACCTTTATTATAGGTGTGTGTGTGTGTGTGTGTGTGTGTGTGTGTTTGTGTCTGTGTCTATATATACACATACATACCTACATACATACACACATAGGTAAAAAAGGATATATGCAGTGTTATCTTCATTTTAGATGTCAAAAGGGTCTCTCTCTTTCTCTCTCTCTCTCTCCCCACCTCTCTCCTATCTGCTGCTCACCTGGCAAACTGGCTTCAAGCTGTTCTCCATCAAGCTCAGGGGTAGTCAACCTTGGCTCTTTTATGACTCATGGATTTCAACTTCCAGAATTCCTGAGTCAGCATAGCTGGGCTAGCTTGCTCTCTCCTGCCCTTCCTGCTTCCTGCTTCCTGCTTCCTGCTTCCTGCTTCCTGCTTCCTGCTTCCTGCTTCCTGCTTCCTGCTTCCTGCTTCCTGCAGAGACGCAGCAAAGTGAGGAGCTCTGCCCAATAAGCTTTTCAGCTCCTTGGAGAACACTGTGAGTCCACTCTCTTTTACTCACACACAAACACTCTCTCTCTCTCACACACACACACACACACACACACACAGAGAGAGAGAGAGAGAGAGAGAGAGAGAGAGAGAAGGGAAGCACAAGTGCCTCTCTCTCTCTCTGTCTCTCTCTGCAAATGGCAGAGGAGGCTGGGAGCCACAGGGGAAGGCTCAAAGAGCTGCATGCGGCTCCGGAGCTGCAGGTTGCTGACCTGTGGGTTAGGGTTAGGGTTAGGTTCTGAGTGCGTGTGTGCTTGCGTCTCATTGCATGTGCATCTGTGCGAGAGTCTGTGTGTGTGCATGCGTGTTGGTGTATGCATGTATGTATGTGTGTGCATCCGCGTGTGTCTCATTGCGTGTGCGTGTGCGTGCGTGTTTCTGTGTGCGTGAGCGTGTGTGTGCACACGTGCGTGCGTGTGCGTCTCTGTGCATGTCTCTGCGTGCATGTGCGTGTCTGTGTGTGTTCGTGAGCGTTCACATCTCATTGTGTGTGCGTGCGTGTCTGTGTGCGTGTCTCATGTGCACATTAGTCTCTGTGCATGTGTGCGCGAGCAGGTGCGACTGCGTGCGTGTCTGCGTGTGCGTCTCATTGCACCGGCACGCGCATGTGTGCACGTGCATCTCATTTCACAGGCACGCCTCTGTGCACGTGTGCATATGCGTCTGTGTGTGCGCGTGTCTGTGTCAGTGTGTGTGCGCTCGTCTCATTGCCTGTGCGTGCGTGTGCATGCACGTCTGCGTGCGCGTGTTGTGTGAGTCTGTGTGTGTCTGTGTGCGTGTGCATGTGTGAGTGTGCGCATCTGTGCAAGCGCATGTGCAGACATCTGTGTGCTTGTCAGCATGTGTGTGCCTACATGTGCGCGTGTTCCTGAGTCTCCAAGCATGTCTCTGCATGCGTGTGCGTGTCTGTGTGTATGCATGAGTGCAACTGCGTGTGTGTGTGTGCGTCTCATTGCGTGTGCACGTGCATGCGTGAGTCTCTGCATGTGTGTGCATGTCTGTGTGTGTGCATGCGCATTGAGTTTGCACATTAGCATGTGCATGCCTCATTGTACGTGAGTGCACGTCTGTGTGCCTGCTTCTCATTGCGTGTGTGTGCATGTGCGTGTCTGTTTCCGTGTACCTGTGTCTGTCTGTACCTGTGTCTGTTTCCGTGTACCTGCGCATGTGTGCGTGCATGTGTATATATGTATGTATCTATCCATGTGTGTATAGATAGATAATAGATTTGTTTTTGTCTTTGTGTGTGTGCGTGTATGTATGTATGTATGTTCCTATGTATGTGTAAGGACCTACCTCACTTTACATCTTAAGAATACAGAACTCTTTTTTTTTTAAATTCTATGATCCCTAACAATAGGTCCTGAGGTAGTAGTTAAACATTAAATATAAGATCATGTTAATAATCAATCATCATAAAATACCACCTATAACGCTAGGTGTTAATCTTTGTAAACATCTGGCTTGGTAAATATTCTTTACTCCTCACTTTCAGCTTCAGCTAGATGTACACCTGTTACTTTTTTTTTTTAAGGCCTGTCAGGAATTCAATCCGCTTTATCATTATTAAGGCAACTAACATTAAGTATAAGCTCTTGTTACTAGGCATTAGTCATAGAACATAAACCTTCAACATTGGGTGTTAGTTTTTGTATACATTTGATTTGTTATACATTCTTCCCTCCTCCCGTCGAGCCTCAGCTAAACGCCAGCTGCATTCTGCTTGATTGGTGTCTCTCTTGGATATAGTCTATCCACAGTTTCCAGTCCGTCAAATATTGTTCATTAGAGCGATCTTTCAAGTATGCCGATATTTCCGCCATTTCCGCCAAATTTGTTACTTTCACAGTCCATTCTTCAAAAGGCGGTATTTCCGGATTCTTCCAGTATTGTCCCACCAACAATCTTGCTGCTGTAATTAAGTTCAGAAATAAGTTTATCTCTGAGGTAGTAAAATCCTTTGTGATCCCTAACAGAAAAGCCTGAGGTAGAAATTCTATACGCTTTTTAAAAATGGTTTGGAGTGTCCACCATATCTTCCTCCAGAATGCTTTGATTTTTCTGCATGTCCACCATATGTGAAAGTAGGTAGCCTCCCCGTCCCCGCACCTCCAGCATTTGGGCTGGGAGCCCGGGTAAATGAGTGAAATTTTTTTCGGGTCTAGGTGCCATCTATAGAACATCTTGTAGAAGTTTTCCCTTAGTTGTTGCGATTTCGTGAATTCTACGTTCCTCACCCAGATTTTCTCCCACGTGTCTATGGGGATAGAGTGACCAAAGTCCTGTGCCCACCTTACCATACAGTTCTTGACTAGTTCGGGTTCAGAGTCCATTTCTATTAGAATGCTGTACACTCGTTTGATGTGCATGGCCCCCTGATCTCTAATCTGTGCAATTAGTTTCTCGTCGGTCCGGGAGAAGCCCTTCTTCTTATCTTTACGCCACCTTGATTGCAGTTGTACATATGATAGCCAGGTACCTCCTATTCCTCTGTTTGCTAGCGTTGCCTGGGGTTTCAAGAGGAACCTATTTTCTTCTCCCAGTATAAGTTTACTGTAGGGCACCACCTCTTGCCCTTGGGATGTGTTTACATCCCCTATTGCATGTCCAGGGATCGTCCAGGTGGGAATCTTGTCATGTAAAAGGTATTTATATTTCTTCCAGACCCATAACAACGGGATTCGTAATGGGTTCTCCTTGAAGTTCTTGTCTGCCTTTCTGTCATACACCAAGTATGCGTGCCAGCCGAATAGTAGGCCATGTCCTTCAACATTCAATATTCTGTCATTCGTCATATTGATCCAGTCACTCAGCGCCACTAGTGTCGCTGCGTAGTAATATAGCTTTAGGTTAGGCATTTTTAGTCCCCCTCTCTTCCTTGCGTCCTGTATGATTTTTAGTTTCACCCTCGGTCTTTTGCCATCCCATATATATCTGTTGATGTCTCTCTGCCAGTTGTCCAGATCCCCATCCTTTTTGAGTATGGGTAGCATTTGAAAAAGAAATAGAAATCTTGGCAGTACGTTCATCTTAACTACTGCTATCCTGCCCAGCAGGGACAGTCGTAATGTTTTCCACCTTTCCAGGTCTGCTTGTATCTTGTTCCACAGCTCCTCGTAGTTATTCTTGTATAAGTTCGCATTCGTTGCTTCTATCTCCACTCCTAAGTATTTAACTTTCTTGACAATTTCGCAACCCGTTATTCTTTCCAAGTCCTGTCTTGCTTTTTTGTCTAGGTTTTTGACTAGCATCTTTGTTTTTGATATATTTACTTTGAAGCCTGACACCCTACCATAGTCTTCCATTATCTCCATCAATCTCTTTGCTGACTGTACTGGTTGCGACATTGTCACCAGCAAGTCGTCTGCAAAGGCACATAGTCTGTAATCTTGTTGTCTGATCCGTATGCCCTGTATGTCTTCTGCTGCTCTTATCCTGTTTAGTAGAGTCTCCAGCGTTAGGATAAATAGAAGGGGTGATAGCGGGCAGCCCTGTCTCGTGCCTCTCTCTATATTAAATGAGTCCGTTAAGTCTTCATTGACAATGATCTGGCCTGTTTGTTTCTGGTAAATTGCCGTTATGGAGTTGAGAAACTGTGCTCCCATTTTCATCTTCCGGACCAAGTTCGTCAGGAACGGCCAATTCAGTCTGTCGAAGGCTTTTTCTGCATCCACAAACATAAGAGCGGCGGGTATCTGGTTGTGCCTTTGCAGGTACTCTATTATGTTCAACAGCTGTCTCACGTTGGTTTTCATCTGGCGTCCTTGTATAAATCCCCTTTGGTCCGGGTGTATTGTTTTTTGTAATACAGTCATTAGTCTATTGGCCAAAATTTTTGTGAAGATTTTGTAGTCTGTGTTTAGTAGTGAGATGGGCCTGTAGTTTGCGGGCTGTGTGTTGTCTTTCCCCTCCTTTGGGATTAATGAGATGTAGGCTGTTTTCCAGGATGGTGGGACCTGGCCTCCTTCTTGAATGCTGGCAAATAGCTTTTTGAGGGGTTCTAGCATCTCATCCTGTAGATGCTTGTAGTAGGTCGCTGTTATCCCATCCGTCCCGGGCGATTTTCCTGCTTTCAGTTGTGTGATCGCTGAGTGTATTTCCTCCTTTGTGATGAAGGCATTCAGGGCTTCTCTTTGTGTGTCGGTAATCGCCTGTATCTTTTCGTTTTGTAAGAACTCATCTATCTCTTTGTCTTGTATCTTATCCTCGGCATATAGTTTCGAGTAGAACTCTGTGAAGGCTCTCTTGATGGTTTTTTTGTCGGAATTCTTCCTTGCCTTTGTATTCTATCTTTTCAATTATGCGGGATTTCTGTTTCTTTCTTATAATGTAGGCTAGCCAGCGGCCCGGTTTGTTGGCCTTGCAGAATGTCTTATGTTTTGCATATTGTATATTCCTTGCAACTTGGTCCGCCATCAACATGTCAAATTGCTTTCTTAAGATCTTGAGTCCTTCTTTGGTGATTTTGTCCTCTGGTCTTTTTATTAGTAGCCGCTCCATTTTGCTTATCTCATTTTCTAACTCTTTTCTTTTTTGTTCTTGTTGGCGACGGTGCCTGCTATTCATGGCTATGAGGATCCCTCATATGTACACCTTGCTGCCTTCCCAGATCTGTTCTATCGGTGTTTCGTTGTTCATATTTGTGTTGAAGAATTCCTTCATAGCTTTTTTTGCTGCATTGTTCCCCCCCTTTTCCCTTGCTGCCGGCAAATGGGAGACTTCAGGGAGGAGTAGATGAAAGTTTATGGCCATATTGTTATGGTCAGTCCTCTTGGTGAGAATCCACATTCAGTCCCTTTGAAGTTTAATGAAGGAAGTGAGAGCCATAAAACCTCTTTGCTCATCCCCCTTCCCCTTCGTTGTATGACAGAATCCAGAGAGAGCAGAAATGGGGTTTTCCAGAGTCGATAACTAGAAATGAAATATAATTGGATTCTGACATCCTGCCCCCTTAAAAATAAGAGAGATCCACCTGTAAAGAAAACAAAACAGGTATAAAAGTTAGTCTGGCTTGTTAGGATACTCTGTATGAAACTTCTTTAATAGCTTCAGGGCTCTGACATGACGTTTATGGACCCACTCGTTTTGTGAGGCAGGGAGGTGTTTCCATGCAACTACCGGTAGGTACTGAGTCGCTCCATGATATCTCCTAGAATCTAGGATTCCCGACCTGCACCGCGCATGTGCGGCGCGATGGCCCGCAATCGCACATGCATGGCACGACGGCCCAAATTGCGTATGCGCGGCGTGACGGCCTGCATCGCGCATACGCAGCGCGACAGCCCAAATCGTGCATGCGTGGCGCGTGTGCGATGGCCCGCATCGTGCATGCATGGCGCGACAGCCCGAATCGTGCATGCGCGGCACGACGGGCCCGCATCACGCATGCGCAGTGCTATCCCCTGCGCCGGCCGAGGGGAAAAGGGGAAAAAATGGCGGACTGCGGTGTTTGGCGACCCCCGTGAAATGGTCGTTCGACCCCAAATGGGGTCATGACCCACAGGTATAGAACCGCTGATCTAGTGCTTTTCTAACTATTGGCCAGGTGTTTTGTAATTGTTACATTCTTTCAGTGATGGGATCGCCGGTTCGTTTGGGTTCTGGCATGGGGTTGAAACTTTGACCGGTAGCTATTTGAAAAGGAGTGTAACCTGTGCTGGACTGCATTATTGTAGGCCACTTCTGCGAAAAGGAGTAAGTCCGTCCAATACGACTGCTGGAAACTAAGAAAGCATCTTAAATATTGCTCAAGTACTGAGTTCGATTTTTCTGATTGACCATTCAACTGAGGGTGATGGCTAGATGTCAGTCCCTGAGTGGTCCCTAAGAGGGATAAAAATTCCTTCTAAAATGCAGACGTAAATTGCACTCCCCTATCAGAGATGATGCGTTGGGGTGCCCCATGCAATCTGTAAATATGCTGAATGAAAAGTTTCGCTAACGCTTTTGTGGTGGGAATCTTTTGGCAAGGGATAAAGTGCACCTGTTTGGAAAACAAGTCCATGACCATCCAGACAACATTATTCCCATTGCTTTCTGGTAATTCCACTATAAAATCCATGGCTATTTCCCTCCAGGGAGCTGAGGGATTTGCCACTGTTTGTAGCAGTCCGGGCAATTTTCCTTGCAACCTCTTGGCAGTTGCACACTTTCATGGATGGCCACCAAAATTGCCGTTTAATTAAGTGTAATGTTTTTACAAATCCAAAGTGCCCTGCTGATGTTGTGTCGTGGCAAAGCTGCATGAATGTGACTCTTTGGGTTGTTGGTATATATATATATATATCCCCCACCCAAGGCAGCCCGTCTCTCATTGTGCACACATTTTTGTTTTTCTGGAACCATTCATCTGTTTCCAAACTTTTCCGGATTTCAATTCTGGTTTGGGCTTTGGTGGTTACTGGCGTTGCCAGTTGTGATTCTACCATCATCGGTTTAGAGTCAGTGGCTCGCGTGCTGTTATATTGGGGCATGTGAGATTTTTCCCCCAGCAAATGCTTGAGCGTAAATTGGAACTACCGGTAGTGAAAATGCTGGGACCAGTGGGCTTGCTTGGGGTTGAGCTTCCTGGGTGTTTTCAAGGCTTCCAAATTTTTGTGATCTGTCCACACCTGGAAAGGGATTTTATTGCCTTCAAGGAACTGGCACCACATGAGTGCCTTCAAGGAACTGGCACCACCGAATCCCGTAAGCCTCTTTCTCCCACACGGGCCAGCGCTGTTCTGTTTCCGTGAGTTTCTTGGATATATACACACAAGGTTGCAATATCCCTTCATCGTTTTCTTGTAATAGTACATCTCCCACTGCCACATCACTTGCATCCGCCTGTATTACGAAGGGCTTGTTCATGTCTGTGTTCATGTACGGGTTTGGCAGAAAAAAGACTCTTTAATCTCTCAAACGCCGCTTGGCATTCCATTGTCCATTTTAGTGGCTGACTAGGTTTTACACTTTGTTTTTAGTAAGTTCGTGAGGGGCAGGGCTATCTGGGCAAATGAGGGGATGAATTGGTGGTAAAAGTTTGCAAAACCCAGGAAACTTTGCAGTTGCTTTCTTGTGTGAGGTGGTGCCCATTCTAATACTGCTCTGACATTTTTTGGGTCCATTCAATGCCCTGTGGGGATTTATTTATTTATTTATTATTTATTAATTTGACTTCTATGCCACCCAATTCCGGAGAACTCAGGGCGGCTCACAACATAATAGAAATCAACAATTAGAAATACATATATATAAAAACCCCTAATTTAAAAGAAAAACCAATCATTCAACATACACACAGACATACACTGGCTAGGGGCAAGATGTTAACTGCCCCAAGCCTGCCGGCAGAGGTGTGTTTTAAGTAATTTACGAAAGGCGGAGAGGGTGGGGGCGACACGGATCTCTGGGGGAAGTTGGTTCCAGAGGGCCGGAGCCGCAACAGAGAAGGCTCTTCCCTAACCTAGGTAGTTATCCTTTCCTGGTGGAATTTGCATTTCGAGAGTTTGGCATATAGGTGGGCGGCTCGCAGTTTCTTTAAAACCGCTCTAGGTTGACATGTTTTTCTTTTGATTCGGTGACAATAAGAATGTCGTCTAAGTAAACCAGGGCCCCCTTAAATAGGTGCTCCCTTAGAACGTCATTGATTAATTGCATAAATACTGTGGGCCCCCCTTGTAATCCAAATGGCAAGACTTTGAATTGGTAGCACCCCATTGGGCAGTTAAATGCAGTCTTCCATTCATCCCCTTCCTTAATTCTCACACGATAGTACGCTTCCCTTAGATCTAGTTTAGTAAAAAAAATTCCTTTCGAGAGGTGTGATCACATGTTCTTCATGAAGGGTAGGGGGTATAACAGTGGTTCTCAACCTTTTTCAGGTTGAGACCCCACTTGCCCCGCCCATGCGTGCCGTGACTCTGACCCGGGCGCGCGCGCGCCGGGCCAATCCACGCACGCGCCGAAATTTTTTTTAAAAAAAATAAAAATAAATAAATAAAAACAAAACAAAATGGTGGACCGCGACGGGCGGATCCGTGCATGTGCGGTGCGCGTGTGATGGGCCGATCCGCAGATGCGCGGCATGCGCGCGCCAAAAAAAATTTTAAAAAAATTTTTTTTAAAAAAAACAAAATGGTGGACCGCGACGGGCGGATCTGTGCATGCGTGACGCACACACGCGACTGGCCGATCCGTGCATGTGCGGCACGCGCATGCCGGAAAAAATAAAAAAATTTAAAAAAATTAAAAAAATTAAAAAAAACAAAACCAAAATGGTGGACCGCGACGGGCGGATCCGTGCATGCATGGCGCGCGCATGTGACGGGCCGATCCGTGCATGCGCTGCGCGCACACGCCGAAAAAAATTAAAAATAAATAAAAATAAATAAAAATAAATAAAAATAAATAAAAAATTAAAAAAAAACAAAATGGCGGACCGCGGTGTCCGGCAACCCCCGCGAAACGGTCATTCGACCCCAAATGGGGTCGCGACCCATAGGTTGAGAACCACTGGGGTATAGGTTGGTTTCACTGATTGTATTTAGGAGCCTATAATCCATGCATAAGCGTAAAGAGCCGTCCTTTCTCTCTAAAGAAGACCAGCGCAGCCACTTTTGGCTTGGCAGGTTCGATGAACCCCCTTTCTAGGTTTTTCTTTATGAATCTTTCCATTTCCTCCTTCTCCTTTGGGCTCATGGAGTATAATCTGGGCTTTGGGAGTTTTGCTCCGGGCTTGAATTCTATGGCACAGTCCGTGGGTCGGTGGGGGGGAAGCTCATCCGCCCTCTCCTCACTGAAAACTTAAGCAAGATCTCTGTATTCCTCTGGTATTTCTGGTAGCCCCTTTTCCTCTCCCATGGATTTGTGGGGTAGAAGGGGAAAAAGAAAAAAGGCAATGATTCTGACTATTTTTAGCACAGTAGAAGATAATAATATTACAGCTTCAGCTTTTTGCTTTTACACAATAGTGCAGTGGTTCTCAACCTATGGGTCGCGACCCCATTTGGGGTCGAATGACCGTTTCGCGGGGGTCGCCGGACACCACGGTCCGCCATTTTGTTTTCTTTTTTTTAATTTTTTAAAAAATTTTTAATTTTTTTTTGGCATGCGCGTGCCGTGCATGCACGGATCAGCCCATCGCGTGCGCGTGCCACGCATGCGCGGATCTGCCCGTCACGGTCCACCATTTTGGGTGTTTTTTTATTTTTTTTATTTTTTTTTGCGCGTGCGCACTGCGCATGCGCGGATCAGCCCGTCACGCGCGTGCCGTGCATGCACGGATCCGCCCGTCGTGGTCCACCATTTTGTTTTGTTTTTTTGTTTTGTTTTTTTTTTATTTTTTTTTCGGCGCGTGCGCCCTGCGCAAGCGCGGATCGGCCCAGCGCGCGCGTGCCTGGGTCGGGGTCGCGGCACATATGGGCGGGGCAAGTGGGGTCTCAACCTGAAAAAGGTTGAGAACCACTGCAATAGTGTATACTAGCCACTTCTATAACAACAAATCTATCTAGTCAGCAAAACCAAAATCAAACTTTCATTTTTTCCATCACAAATACCTGTCCTGTTTGGTTGCTATGTCAAACCAAACAGAAGTACAAATGACATCAGGTCTGTCATTTGTACCTCTATAACTGTCATTTGTACCTCTATAACTGTCTGGTTTGATACAGCAACCAAACAGGACAGGTATAGATTTCAATGGATAGTTAGGACTGCAGAAAAAACAATCACAGCCAGCCAGTGTACAAGCCTCAAAGAGGGCTGTGAAAATATCTACATACTTCTCACGTCCTGGAAATAAACTGTTTCAACTCCTCCCCTGGATGCCGCTATAGGGCATTGCATGCCAAAAAAACAAGACTCAGTTTTCCCCCATACCATCACTCTGCTGAACACTTAATTCTCTCCGTGCTGTCTTGAGCCTAAGGATACCTCATCTGTAGTAGGACTGTATTACTACCGTATTATCCTTCTCACCTTTCCTATTACCTACTCCTGTTGGTTGTATCTTATGATTTATGATTTTATCATTTTGTTGCTTGTATGTATACCGAGAGCTTCTGCACTGGAGACAAATTTCTTGTGTGTTCAATCTCACTTGGCCAATAAAGAATATTCTACTCCTAAAAATATATATATCCAGTTGTTTCCAAATGGAAACAAACATAGATATGTTCTTTTCTTTGAATAACACAATCAATTTAATCATCTCTACTTTTTTCCTTACTGTGGGAAATATTTATTTCTATTTGTAGAAACCCTGTGGTTGTAAAATACTATCTGCTTGCTTGATGCCTCAACTTACAAATGGGATCGCTTATTGTGCAAATTCTGATTTCTGCTGTAACTAGACTACCTGTGCAATATTTATTTATTTATTTATTTTAATTAAATTTATATGCCGCTCCTCTCCGAAGACTCGGAGCGGCTTACAACATAATAAAACAATTTATCAAAAAACTAAATCCTAATCTAAAAGCAATTAAGAATAAAACCCCCAGACAATTCATCATTCACTCAACAGTCCACTGTCAACCCCAGGCCTGCCGGCAAAGATAAGTTTTAAGATTCCTTCGGAAGGCCGGGAGAGTGGGGGAAGCGCGGACCTCAGGGGGCAGTTGGTTCCAGAGGGTGGGCGCCACAACAGAGAAGGCCCTCCCCCTAGGACCCGCCAGACAAAGGGAAGTATGTGGCAGAAGGCAGTCCCGTAAGTATCCTGGTCCAATGCCATGAAGGGCTTTATAGGTAATAACCAACACTTTGAATTGCGCTCGGAGACCAATAGGCAACCAATGCAGCATGTGGAGAGTTGGCGAAATGTGGGCACAACGTGGCAGGCCCACAATTGCTCGCGCAGCTGCATTTTGCACTAATTGTAGTCTCCGAACACTCTTCAAGGGTAGCCCCATGTAGAGAGCATTGCAGTAGTCGATCCTCGAGGTGACAAGGGCATGTGTGACTGTGAGTAGAGACTCCCGATCCAAATAAGGGTGCAACTGGTTTACCAGGAGAACCTGGGCAAATGCCCCCCTCACCACAGCTGACAAATGGTGTTCCAATGTCAGCCGTGGATTGAGGAGGACTCCCAAGTTGCGCACCTTCTCCAAGGGGTTTATAACTTTACCCCCCAGGGTAATGGAAGGACAGATTGAAATGTCCTTGGGAGGCATCACCCACAGCCACTCTGTCTTGTCAGGGTTGAGCCTCAATCTGTTAACGCCCATCCAGACCCTCACAGCCTCCAGACACCGGCACATCACCTCAACCGCTTCACTGATTTGGCCAGGAGTGGAAGTGTACAGCTGGGTATCATCAGCATACTGGTGGTATCTCACTCCATGCCGGTGGATGATCTCTCCCAGTAGCTTCATGTAGATGTTAAAAAATAGGGGGGAGAGAACCGACCCCTGAGGCACCCCACACAGGAGTAACCTAGGGGTGGACCTCTGACCCCCCACTAACACCGACTGCGACCGACCAGAGAGATAGGAGGAGAACCACCGTAACACGGTGCCCCCCACTCCCAATCCCTCCAGCCGGCGCAGAAGGATACCATGGTCGATGGTATCGAATGCCGCTGAGAGGTCAAGAAGCACCAGGACAGAGGACTGGCCTCTATCCTGGGCCCGCCAGAGATCATCCATCAGAGCGACCAAAGCAGTTTCGGTGCTGTAGCCGGGCCTGAACCCAGACTGCAGAGGCCCCAGATAATCAGCTTCCACCAGAGACCGCTGGAGCTGAAGTGCCACCACCTTCGCAATAACCTTCCCCACAAAGGGGAGGTTAGAGACCGGACGATAGTTGGTCAAAATTGCTGGATCCAGGGAAGGCTTCTTGAGGAGGGGGTGCACAAGTGCCTCCTTTAAGGGAGCCGGGAAGGACCCCTCCCTCAAAGAAGTGTTAACAATCTCCTGGATCCAGGTACGTGTCACCTCCCTACTAGCAAAAACCAGCCAGGAGGGACACGGGTCCAACAAACAGGTGGCGGAACTCACAGCTCCAATGGCCCTGTCCACTTCATCAGGCGTAACAGTCTCAAACTCGCCCCAGATGACCGGACAAGAACATGCCCCTGGATGATCTCTCCCAGTGGCTTCATGTAGATGTTAAAAAGTAGGGGGGAGAGAACCGACCCCTGAGGCACCCCACACGGGAGTAATATGGTCTCTACTTGAGTGCAAATTAAAGGAAAAGAAAGACACACAGGGAATGGCTCCTTAACATGTTCACCACTAAAAAAGGGACATCCTGATGACCAGAGCTAAATGTTTCTTCAAAACTCAGGCAACTCAGTTTTGCATGGAGCGAAAAACCTGTTCCATGAACTTGGGAGAGAAAACACATCTACCTTTGCAAAGGGGCTTCTTGGCCTCTTCAAAATACAAACTACCAAGCAATTCAGGTAAAGCAAAAAGTGTTCATTAAGAGGGGGGAATCAAGTCTTTTTTTTTTTACTCACCCGGAATCAAGTCTTTTTATAGGGTATAGAAGCAAAGGATACGTACATTCAGTACATGTGATACCAGTAAGCACATGATAAAACAATAAGATACAATACATTGATTGCTTGTGATGTTTGAGCACTAGAAAACATTGATTCTAGCTAACATTCCACAAATGACAAAATGATGGGTTACATTGCTCTTTTCCACTTAGGCTTGTATCTTTTGTGAAAGTTGGAAGTGCATCCAAGGACTTTCAGAATACGCTTTCTATTCTGTAGTTGCTGAAAAGATGAGTTCTTGCATAAGAAAGAAATGGCCTTGACTAAAAGAAAAATATGCTTTTTTATTGATAGAGAAGCAGCCTGAACTGCCATGTTAACAGTACTAATATCACCTTTTAAAAATGTTAATAAAGAAGCCTAAAATTGGAGGCAACACAAGGACCACCCTGCCTGCCCTCCATCCCCGCTATGTACCTAATCCTAACCCTGACCCATCCCTTATCCATGTGTTATTTTAAATCCAGCATAGATTTTACCCCAAGTCTTAATAAACCATTAAGCATATTTCCCCAATGAACAGTATTCATTGCTAGCATTATTCACTGTAAGTCATTTCCAAATTCACATTAGGTTAACTTGATTTCATGTTCTCCATTATTCTTACAAGTGTAAATCTATGTGAACAGCAAAAAGAAAGGGGGGGGCAAACCCATAAAGTTTGTCACAGATCTCAGTGCTTCTAAGTATTTAACACTTTCCATCTCATCTCATTCACCCATACGCAAAATGTTAAAGAAAGAATACAAATCACATAAACACATTCAGAGTGCAGCTCTGCCTTCTTTGGGATCAAAGAACTACCTTGAAGACTTACAATGATGTGTACTGCAGCTGACTTTGAAGGTAAGGCATGGGAATATTCAAAATGCTGAGCATGAAGCCTGGATAAGCCAGGCATTTCCAGGAATCAGGAGCAAAAGGGATGGAACAGAAGATGTAATGATTATGTATTCACAACAGTATCATAAATATCATAAAGAGTGCACGTGTACATTGTAAAAATAACACTAAAAAACCTTTCAAACAAGAAAAAGTAACTTCCCTGAGATATATTAATATCGTGTGTGTGTGTTTGTGTGTGTGTTTACCAGCAGTTTGAGCCAAAGATTTTTTTAAAAAAATTCAAGCTTAGCAAAAGAATGAGAAAGTGACTCATCTTAACAAATCATGACTTTAGAACAAATAATACAATTCTTAAGACAAACATGGCAATTAACAAATAATTTCTGCTTAATTCTGCAGGGCTCCCTATAATATAATTGTAATTATTGGAGTGAGGGCTGATGTAAGTAGATAAGAAGGGGGAAAGGTAGGGATAGATGGGTGGATTAGTAGGACGGAGATAGAGAAGGGGGGAGAAGTACGTAGTTAGTTGGTAAGTGAGGGGAGGTTAGGGTTAGGGGGGATGTGGTGGTGGGGGTTCTGAGCAGCAATGTTAAATGTTTGGTAAAGCTGGTCTATGATTATTTTCAGTTGAGTTGTATTGAAATATGTACCTATGTTGTGTTGTGTTTATGGATGATTGTTTATTTTAATATTATGATTGATTTGAGTATCTTTTTTCTTTTTTGTCAAAAATTAATAAAAAATATTTTTAAAAAAACTAAAAAAAAATATAATTGTAATTATTTAATGCAATGAGGTATTTGGAGAAAAAGTAATGCCCAGCCTGTCTGTTCAGAGGATTCAAGCCACTTGCAAAGAACCTTTGGGTTGCTGGCAAAAAAGCTCAAAGCAACTGAAAGCAAAACTCTTTTCCTTTGCTAGCAGGGAAAGTTTAATATTATGACCAGTTGGCAAAAATCACCATTGTGAAGAATTATTCCTTTTATTTTTCTTGGCCATTCCATTAGGCTGAGGTATTCAGAGAGTATCTATACAGTAAGGTCTAAAGAGGTCAAAAGCGGTTTAATGCTTTGGTTCAAGCAAGGCACTTGTCCAATTTAATGTGATTTGCAACCTGTTCTCATAGTTTTATTGTACTGTTATTGAAAGAATAGTGTAAACATTATGTTGCCATTGTACAGTTAGAAAAGTAACTTTACAGATAGAAAATGCATGGTTTAGCAGCACAAATTCCCTTTTCAGATGCAGGCCATGTGTAAAAAAAATCTTTGGTATTCATCAGTGTAATTAAAATCACCCATGGAAAATGGAGTGAGGTAGCATCTCTGTTTCATATGATAAATAGCATGGGATAACACTTTTCTTTTTTTTAATTGTAAGCATAAGTATTCTTGATTTTGCTTCTTTCAGATCTTATAGTGCTTATTGTAAAATCAACCATATGGCACAATAGTATTTTGAAAGGAAAATCTGCATAATGATTGTAAGTTTCTGAATATATCAGTACAACAGCTTGATAGAAATGTGCCATTACATTCTCTTTGCTTGATAAAGGTTGTTAAGTGAATCTGGTTTCCCTCATTGCTTGTTGGAAGCCAGCTGGGAAGGTTCCAAATGGTGATCACATGGCCCTGGGACAGTGCAACCATTATAAGTACATGCCAGTTTTCAAGTGCCCAAGTTTTGATCATGTGACCATGGGGATGCTGCAATGGTTGTGTGAAAAGCCAATCATGTCACTGTTTTCAGTGACATTGAAATTTTGAATGTCACTAAATGAATGGTTGTAAGTCAAGGACTATCTGTATATACAAACTTAAATACCAAAATGCACATTTATGCAGGTAAAACCAACTTTTAAAATTCCCTTCTTATTGCCTATTTCTTTTTGACCTATATTTGCCATTACTATAATGCCACAATGACTATCAATCTTGCACTGTAAATAAAAGGTTGTTTGTTGCAATCTTGTAAAAATGTTTTTTTATAATTTTCCCCCCGAGTTTCCTATTTTCCCTGTGCCTTTTTAAAATTCAGTAATGAACCATTTTACCATTTTTCTAGTCACATGGAAATAATAACTTGTTCGTGATGCACATGAAGAAGTATTCCTTCCACTATAAAGTAAACAATATAGCCTGCTGAGTTAGTCTGCAATAAACTGAGAGAGAAAGAATGAATGCAGAAATGAATGAAGAATGCCAGTGTTAATTTTCATGTTATAACTTTCTGCTGACTAGATAAGGAAGTTACCTTGGCACACAAATTCCAGCATGTTCCAATAGAGTAGTAGAGATTGTCATCTGTATGACTTTCTGTGTAAGAAATGTGATGCAAACAAAGCCAAAGTTGGCTTCCTTGGGAACATTCCCTTAACATACAGATCATTTAGTGGGCATGAGAGCAGATGGTTCTGAAGCCATCCCAACATCACTGTATCTCAGGAGAAAAACCATATTGTACAGCCATCTTCTTTATCCCACCTTCATGGCGACAGACTAAACTGCAGTCTTCTTGGACCACTTGGCTGGAGATCTGATATTCCTTTGTTGCTGGGTTGTTGTCCAAGAGGCCATGCTGAAGACTTGTTTATGAGGTCTTCTCATCAGAAGTGATATTCATTTTCTTTATTTCTGTAGATATTGCATGGATACTTCCAAATCATAATCATATGATCATAATCATATCTACTTTCAATTACTGGGGAGATTAATAGTACAACAAACAAACAAATAAATAAATAATAATAAAATAATGAGTATCTTGGATGGGCTCTAGACCACTTCTTGTCAGTTTTCTGCTCAGAGCTAAGCCTGCGTTCCAGGATTTGGCATTTTAAATCATTCCAATATTATGGGCATAAACTATATAAATGCAAACATGCATCTAAAATGGACAGCATTTGAAAGTTGGACTAAAGTACACTTATGCAGAAGATTAAATATAAAAAAGATTGTCTGAGATGCAGAAAGACAACCTGAGTTTCAAGTGGGTGTAAGCTATGTGCTCTGATTGCTTCTGGAAATCAATGAAAAATATTTTCATAGCTACTGGTAGAATAATAGTCTGTCTGGTGTGTTGTTACTATTAATTAGTTTATCCCTAAGCTCTGCATAGAATTGAATGTAAAAATAGCTTTGAAGTAGTAAAATAATCACAACAAAATACCAGCAGTATATTAAATGTCTTCTTTGGTACTATTCTTTGGTACTATTTTGATCCTTTTGCAAGGAAACCATGGTTTCTAAGCAAACAAAGAGAATGTAACTGGTTTGCATAAAAGTCAAAATGTGTTTACCTTCTTTCAACTTGTATTCAGAGTCTATATTGGCAGACCATCAACATAAACCATATTGTTAAAATGAATATTAATAACTTGCAGCTTTAGGCTTCTGATTGCCCTGGAAAACTTCCTTGCTACTGTTGCATCTCTGTGGTTTTGCCATGGACATGAGGAGCTATATCTGAGGACATCTATTGAAGGACATCTATCTGAAGACATCTGTTGGAGCATGGTGATAACAAATTATCACCATGCTCCAACATTAGATGATTAAAGTGTGGGTTAAGTGCAAGAATGAAGGGAAGATGTAAAGATCAGTTTTCTCTCTCAATTTCCTTCTAACCATTTTGTTTTGCAAGTAATTTTATGATTTTTTTTTATTTAGAGCGAATTCAAAATCAGATGAAATAAGTCTTTGGCTTCTTTGGACTTATAAATAATGTTATGTATAAACCTGCTTTCTTGAGGTCCTGCTCATTTGTAATAATAATAATAATAATAATAATAAATTAAATGTATATACCACCCAACTCTTCAACTCTGGGTGGTTTCAAAGCTATTCCACCAAGACTACATTTGCAGCCCTTCTTTTAAGCTTTGGTACAAGTGCTAGAAGAAGAAGACAAACTGCCTGAGTCGGCACAGCCCTCAACTTGCCATTTATCTAGGCTCCTCCGTCGTGCGTTCATGAAGAAATTGTTAACGGTGCTCAGCTCCAGCCCCAACTGATGGGAAATGGTGATCTGTAATTCTTTGGAAGGACGTTTATTTTCCTTGAATATTGCATAGAGAGTTCGGCGCTGAACATCAGTAAAGACCAGTCTGGGTTTTTTGAGTGCATTTCCTCGGTCTTTCCCTTGATCTTGCTCCTTCCGTTTACAAGCTGCAATATTATGAAGAAATCACTTTCAGACTTGGGATAGATAAGAGTTAGAGGGATTTTTTTCCGATAACAATCTACTAAAAGAATTTTAATAAAGAAAGGCTGCATTTTTAAAGTAAAATGTTTACAATGCACTTAAAGATACCAGAAAAACCATTGAATGGAGTTCGATCAAATTCATTCTTCATCAGACAGGCATATATTACTAATTTTCAAGGTTTTTAGGATGTAAGTGACTGTGAATTGAATGGCTACAGCCATTAGAATGGACAGGCCAATCAATATTAAGTGTGGGGAAATGGATTAAAAGGGCTGCAGTGACACATAGACCAAAAAAAGGCAGTTAGGCTGAACCCCACTTTGTGAGTATTTCAAACAGTAGTTTTGAACACATTTGTCTTAGAAAAAGCCAAAATCATACATATATTACGTTTAAAATGTGCATATATTTTCTATTGTTTAGCACTAATTTTCCACTACTCCAATAAGACCTGACATCAATGTTCAGATCCATGAAACCATGAAGAAAATTCTGAATTAGCCCTCAGAGCATTCAAAGTTGGTCTGGTAGGAGACAAGAATGGAGGGCTGAAATCCTGGGACATTCTGGATCCCCACTTCTCAAAGATTTTGAACATTTCCTGTCCTTAGAGAAAGGTCAGATCTCTTCTTCCAAAGTTAGAGCCAAAACCATCATCGGGGAGAAACGACCTGGTCTCTGGCTCCTGGGACACTCTAAAAAGTTTTATAGGAGTCTCTGAATTGAGACTTCATTAATATTTAAAACCTGTTGATTGCACGGGGCCCTGCCAGGTTTTCTCCTGACCCTAGATGAGATCCCTGCATGAGGAGGTGCAGGGAGGTTTTGCTTGGTTTTGGATTGGGTTCCAATCCCACATCTTAAACTGAGAACTGTACATTTTGCATTTGTGTCAGCTCATTAAGAGAGAAGTGAAGGCCAGCAGACAAACACAACCAGATAGAACAATTAATCAGTGAAATGGCTTGCCTTCAGAAGTTGCGTAGGCTCCATTATTGGAGGTTTTTAAGAAGACATTGGACAGCCATTTGTCCAGAATGGTATAAGATCCCCTTTTTTGTGCAGAGGTTGGACTAGAAGACCTCCAAGGTTCCTTCCAACTCTGTTATTCTGTTAAATTCTGTTAAACCATTTCCTACTTTTAAGGACAGGTTTATACCCTACAGAAAAAGGCAAGAATTATCTGCTCCCGGCAGCAGCAACAAAGCTGAGTAGCCTATACTAAAAAACATATTTATGGCCAGAATCTCTTGAAACACTTGTAGAGATTTCACACCTCCTCTTAAAGGACAAATGTCATTTCCTGCGGATTAATGACAGATGACTTTATGATGAGTACACCATTTGCCTTTAAGATGAATCATCAATCTGATCTAATGTGAAATATTTAGGAAAATCTGTTTGATATTCAAAATTAACTTTTAAATGTTCTAGTCAATAGCCACCTCCACATTTTAAAAAAGGAAAATTTGAATTCAATTCTATTTTTTGCCACAAGTATTTCTACATGCCAATAATATGAATCACAATAACAAGCACTATGCCTCTGGTCAGAATATAATCCCAATATAAATGTACTGATGTGCAATATTTCTCACTTTTTTATACAATTCAATGAAGCAATAAAGTTAAATAAAGGGGGCTCCCAGTTTTCCATATTACTTGCACCCGCTAGATGGCACTTCATTTCTGAAAACGAGAAAAGAATACAAGAGTCTAAAGATGAGCTTTGGAGCGGCATTTATTATAGTGCCTGGCCAGTGAACCGGGATGAAAACTACACAATTCAAGTCACTTTTGGTGTCCACACTGGTCCATGTTACGGAAATGATCACAATGTTAATGCCAGGAAAAGCAACAATAAGCATTTCTCCAACAAAAAGCTTTATTTTGCTTAAAAGTGAGGACAAGGTGGTGAGTGAACATAACAAGAGCGGGCACCCCAGCTTCCTCCACTGCCTGAATGCAGCAGTTAGATCTAAAGAGCAGAACTGTCTGGCCACCTTCTTCTTCTATGGAAGAAGAAGAAGAAGACCCTGTGGTGAATAGCATAGCTCCTTTCCCAAGCAAGTTATTTCTCTGTTCATTAGGAACATCCTACACCTACACTGGGGGCCTGTATTTTATTTATTTATTTATTTTATTATTAAACTTATATGCCGCCCTTCTCCCAAGACTCAGGGCGGCTCACAACAAGAATACCAGTTTTTAAAAAAACATAAGATAAAAACAATTACAATTACCAATTTACAGTATAAAAAACTAGTCACAGTCAAAGGCCCAGGGGTAGAGTGCAGCTCACACGCCCCAAACCTGTCTGCATAAATGTGTTTTCAACAGTTTTCAGAAAGCTAGGAGGGAGGAAGCAGTACGGACCTCTGAGGGAAGCTAGTTCCAGAGGGCTGGGGCAGCAACAGAGAAGGCCCTAACCCTAGGCCCCGCCAGATGACATTGTCTAACAGACGGGACCCGTAGGAGGCCAACCCTATGTGCCCTAACTGGTCACTGGGATTCATGAGGCAGAAGACGGTCCCGCAGGTATCCTGGCCCATTGCCATAAAGGGCTTTATAGGTCATAACCAACACTTTGAATTGTGTTCGGAGACCAATTGGTAGCCAGTGCAGCTCACGGAGGGCTGGAGTGATATGAGCATGTCTTGGGAGACCCAAGACGGCTTGCGCGGCCGCATTCTGGACTACTTGCAGTCTCCAGACATTCTTCAAAGGTTGCCCTATGTAGAGAGCATTACAGTAGTCGAGTCTCGAGGTGACAAGGGCATGGGTGACTGTGAGGAGTGACTCCCGGTCCAAATAGGGCCGCAACTGATGCACCAGGCGAACCTGGGCGAATGCCCCCCTCGCCACAGACGAAAGATGGTGTTCTAAACTTAGCTGTGGATCGAGGAGGACACCCAAGTTGTGAACCCTCTCCGAGGGGGACAAAACTTCCCCACCCAGAGTGATGGATGGACAGATGGAATTGTCCTTGGGAGGCAGAACCCATAGCCACTCCGTCTTGTCGGGATTGAGTCTGAGCCTGTTGGCACCCATCCAGACCCCAACAGCCTCCAGGCACCTGTTCATCACTTCCACTGTTTCGCTGTAATGATGCGGGGTAGAGATATAGAGCTGAGTATCATCAGCATATTGATGATAACTCACCCCGTGTCAATGGATGATCTCACCCAACGGCTTCATGTAGATGTTAAAAAGCAGAGGTGAGAGAACAGACCCCTGAGGGACTCCACACGGAAGAGGCCTCGGAGCCGATCTCTGACCTCTTGCAAACACCAACTGCAACCGGCCAGAGAGGTAGGAGGTGAACCACTGCAAAACAGTGCCCCGCACTCCAAGCCCCTCCAACCGGTGCAGAAGGATACCATGGTCGATGGTATCGAATGCCGCTGAGAGGTCAAGAAGCACCAGGATAGTGGAGTAGCCTCTATCCCAGGCCCGCCAGAGATCATCGGTCAGCGCGACCAAAGCAGTTTCCATGCTGTAACCGGACCTGAACCCAGACTGCTGAGGGCCCAGATAATCAGTTTCATTCAAGGACCGTTGGAGTTGGAGTGCCACCACCTTCTCAACAACCTTCCCTAAAAAGGGAAGGTTGGAGACTGGACGATAGTTATTTAAAATCACAAATGGGAATGCTGTCTTGGGTCAGTGAGGCTTTGGCCTTGCCTTCTCCCCGAGGTGGAGGAGTCAGTTTCACAAGAGCCTCATCCAGTATTTCCTGAGGAGTTCTGGAATTCACCTCTGTTCTCCAAGGGATCTCCAGAGTATGGGCAGACAAGCATTGGTAGAGACCACTATCAAACCATCTCTGGTACATGAATACCCGCAGCATTTGAACATCTTCAATGGGGACCTAGCTCACTACACAGTTCTGACAGGGTCTCAGGTGTCTCCTTTTCCCCTTAGCAATTATATTTGCATCATTTATTTATTTCCTATTATTATTGGAATGCCTAAGTGAGGTCTCACAAGAAGGGGCAGCCCAACCAACCTGAAGTCCTGATAGAAGCTCAGTCATATGGAGCCACCATCTCTGCTGGCTGATAATGTGCTGAAAAGGGGTGACAGAAGAGGGAGCCCATCACTTTGTAAATATGACTGGCATGCTCATGGCAATGATTCAGTGGATATATAACAGAGGCAAAAAAAAGGTTAGTTATGGGTCAACAAACATTGTTCACTTCTGAGAGAGGTGGATAGTCTATTGGAGAAAATAAACACAGTGGAGAGGGCACCAACAAGTGTCCTCTTTTGGATAAGACCAAGGTCAGGCCAAGTCCTCTCTTGGCTTAATCCCATTAGGTCCAAATTGACCATCCCTGGCACAGCTGAAGCTCCCCTGCAATCCATTCTAAACAAAGGAATAAAAGCCTTTATACCCAGGCAGCCCTAGGAGGTGGCTTGCAATATAGTAACAAGCTCAGAAACCCCAAACTTCCATCTTCTGTCAGCTGACACCCCCCAACTCCTTTGCAAGAGCTTCCCCAGCTCTCCTGCCCTCCTGAAAGGTCCATTTTGCCTAAAACTAGGAATAAACCCAGATACACAGACTAATGCTTGCAGATGATCAGCTTTCAACTTCTATAAAAAAACCTTTGCTTTTTATTATCAGGGTCCCTCTTTCATATAAAGCTGGTTGAATAAAGAACTGGGGATTTTTTCCCAGTGTTATCCTTCTCCATACAATCCATGACATTCAGGGCTTAACCTAACTGTGGGGAAAGGGTTAGTTCTTTCTTGGAAAGAGAAAGATCAGCAGAAATTGTTTATGAATGAAGGCAAATATACGTGTCCCAGGATAATGTTGCAGGATCCAATCTGGGTCAGTCACTAGGACCAGAGGTTTACTCTTCCGAGCTTTTTGGATTCATGCTGGAGCGGATCCTCAGGAAGCCTCTTTCACCAGAATGTGAAAATATTTATCTCTTGGGCTGGGTTAGATCCTGCAACGAGGCCCCTCAACAATCCAAAGTGAGAGAACTCTTAATGGACAAAGGGCCTCAGTCCGCTGTACATACTGACTCAAGGTTTCTCCATCAAGGTGCGAACAAGTCCTCAAGCCAAGAAAATAAGTGCCTTTGTTTTAAGAGCCATGGCATCTTCTGACCCTCGGGAAATAATTACAGAGCACTATGCAGGACTGTTTCTCAAATGAACACTCTCTTTTATGGAAAGCTGCTTTATTTAGTAAAATATGTTGGTATCATATGACAATTTAAATGGATGGACTTAAGAGCAGGAAGACCCAGGTTCAAATATCCCCCAAGCCAGGAAAATTGTGATTTTGGAACAGTACTTCTCCCTGAGTCTAGCCTGCCATACAGGATGGTTATCATGGAGCAAAATGAAAACCCAACTGAGCTCCTGCATAAAAGGCAGGATATAAATTTAGCTGTTAATAAATACTGATAATTAGAATAAGTTAGAATTAATACAAGAAAATTAAAAATATAATTTACTTGATATTTATTTCTTACATAATTTTCTGGTAAGAAGGCATTACGTTTTTGAACACTAAAGACTTGTGGAGTATAGAGGAAATGCATTTCTTGGCCCATGAGTAGCGGTATTTATCTGACCTTATCTAGCAGGTTCCAGAGGGGTTCTTACTGAAACTGTTTATAGCAGTGGTTCTCAACCTTTTTCAGGTTGAGACCCCACTTGCCCCGCCCATACGTGCCGCGACCCCAACCCGGGCACGCGCGTGTGGGCCGATCCGCGCTTGCGCGGGGCGCACGCACCGAAAAAAATTTAAAAAAAACAAAACAAAAACAAAAAAAACCCCAACAAAACAAAATGGCGGACCGCGACGGGCGGATCCGCGCATGCACGGCACGTGCGTGACGGGCTGATCCGCGCATGCGCGGCGCGCGCGTGCCAAAAAAAATCAAAAAAATCAAAAAAATTTCAAAAAAACCACCCAAAATGGCGGGCCGCGACGGGCAGATCCGTGCATGCGTGGCACGCACACGCGATGGGCTGATCCGTGCATGCACGGCACGCGCATGCCAAAAAACTTTTAAAAAATTTTAAAAAATTAAAAAAAAACAAAACAAAATGGCGGGCCGTGGTGTCCGGCGACCCCCGCGAAACGGTCATTCGACCCCAAATGGGGTCGCGACCCATAGGTTGAGAACCACTGGTTTATAGGATCGAATATAAAACAATCCTGGTTGCCTTTTCTAAGAACAAATGGCCAAGAAGTTGGCAATGGCGGTGGGGTTAACGTAGGGGACCCAAACTCTGCTAAATTCCGGACGTGACAAGCCAAAGAGGAGGGCGCATAGGTTCTTGAAGGCCACCGGCTCGAGCGGCAGGACTCCAGACGAACTCGGTATAAACGCACTCCAGCGATAGTGGCCTTGCCCAAGCCCCGGTAGCTGCTCTCCTTCACACGAGACCTGCCACCGAAGTTACTTTGTGTGGCTGTCACTGCTTCTCTGTGGACCAAACTCCAACCAGGATTTCCAGCCGCAGCAGCCGAAAACAAAGAAGCCTCAGGAAGAGCAAAGCAGCTCCTGGCCGAGGAGGGCTGACTTGGAGCAGCCTTATCTCCCTTTCCTCTCAGGAAAGGAGAGCTGCTCTCTACGCCAAAAAGGGACAAGCCACCTTCCCACTCCAAGAGCAGGAAAACTTCTTGCCGCCTACAGCCGGCCTCCGTGCCCCACTTTTCCAAGCAAACTCAGCCAACTCCCCAACGGGAAAAGAAGGTGCTTGGTGGCCTATGTCAGAGGGTCAGCCAGGAAAATATCCCGGCCAGCCAGCCCTTCACTGCCCTACCCGAGAAATAGAATCGCGGGCAGCCGTTGCTCCGGCGCTTAAATTCTGAGTCCTGGCCTCCTCTGCCATCGTGCACCCCTTGAGGAAACCCGTTCCATCAACATCTGGATCCAGCCAACTCCTCAGTTTCCTCTGGCGAGGGAAGAGCCTGAGCCTGAGCCTCACAAAACTTCATTTCTTCCCCCTACTGTTTTCCTGCTCCTCTAAAGCACAGAATTTTTCAAGTGCACGCAAAGCCTTCCCACGGCCAGCCCACCCAGCCAGACCCCCGGAGGCCACCTACAACCATCTGGGAAGGGTTTCTGTCTTTCCCGGGAAAATTAGAAGAGCTAACCAAGCGCTACCGGACTTGACTGGCAAGCTAACTCCCACCAGCTTTCTGCCGGTCTGGAAACACTCCAGAAAGGTACCAGCAGCATTCCGTCTGGAGGCTGGGTTCGTGTGCAACGTCTGCAGCGAGGCCTGGGATCTCGGGGCGTCCTGCAGTCCCTGGCACTGGGCAGGGGACTTCGTAGGCGGGCCCACCCTTGGTTCCTGAAGGCCAGAGCCTCCTTTTCTCTCTTCCCACCGGGCGTAGGTGAGAGAGTGAGGGACGGCACGACTGTTGCCTCTCTTGCGAGGGTTCTAAAATGGGATCCCAGGAAGGTCGGCCCTACCCCTCAGTCTATGCCCACATCGCTGCCCCTCACCTGCCAATCGGAGTGCAGACATTCGCTGGAATTCGGGCTCCTGCAGCCACTTCCACATCCTGCGAAAGGTCTCCCGCCCAGATTTGAGCTTGCTCCAGGGCTTAGGGTTTCTCAACAGGTCGGAAAGCGTTCCCTGCGAGCGGCCGAGGACCCTCTGGGCGAAGATGGCTTGCGGGATGCTGTAGCGCTTCAGCTCGGTGGTGATCCGTTGGGCCACGTCCTTGGTGTTGATCTCTTCCAGCTGCCCTGAGTGATTCCCGACGCTCCCTTGCGCGGCGGCGGCGGCGGCCTTAGGTTCCCTGGAGGAGGCCTGGATCTGCCCATGCCCACGGGTGCTCAGATGGGTATGAGGTTGGCGGGGGATCCCGCCAAGCGGAACCAGGCAAGCTGTAGTCGGGGTGAGATGCTGGTCGCCCGGCCGGGCTAAGAGGGGTGGGTACTGCGCTTCGAAGCCGCTGGGGGTAAGCATTTTCTCGGCCGGCATGGCTACTCCGGCGTCGGCATAATGCGACAGGGCTTGCTGGGTGTTGTGGAGCCCGCCCAATGGGGAGAGAGTCTGTCCCAGGCCGGCCACTTCTTTGGGGTAGGGTGAGGGGTAAAGATTGTCGGACAAGAGAGTAAAGTTGCCCGCCAACCTGTGATGCGCGTGCGGGTGTGACTGGGGATGGTGCTGAAACTTGGGCGAAACGGTGGAGGTGGGCGGCAGGGGCGGTTGCAGGGGCGTCAGAGTAGTGTAGCTGCTGCTCCCGGTCAGCCCGGCGGGACTCTGGCAGCTCCCAGTCAGCGCGGGGTGCAGCGGTCCGGCCAGCGGGGGCTCCGCGGAGCTCCGGTGATACGCATGGGAGTGGTATTCTTCCCTCCCCCCGCCGCCGCCGCCGCCGCCGCCATCCATAGCCATGGCCATGGCGCCTGTTGGGGGAGCTAAGGGATGGCCGCCGGCGGGTTGCATGCCCGACGCGCGGTCCGGAGAGCTGGAGCTCAGCTGCTCCACCGCGCGCTTCCCAGTCTCACGGCCGAGTCCCGGGAGTTTGCAGAGGTGCGCCATCGCCGATGACACCTTCGGGCGGACCGGGCGGGCAGGCGTGTGGGCCGCCCATGCATCAGGGCCGAGGACGCGCACTGCTCCGTTGCCCGAACCAAAGCAGGAGCCGGGACTTCGCGTGGCGCAAATCCTGCGGCTCTCCTGAAGAGGCGCGGCGCAGCCCTCCTCCAGAAGCCCCGCGGCTGTCCTCGTGTAGTCCCCGCCGGGGGGCCCGCCGCCTGCCCGCCGCTCTTCAGCTCTGGCGCCGCGCTCTTTCTGCGGAGGTTTGGACACGGAGCCCGCGGTTGATGCAGCCCGGGCGAGCGGCGGGCGGGCATGCGCGCTGAGGCTCCCTCTACCCCGCCTCCTTTTCGGCCTCGCTCTCCAGCCGGCTGCGAGCGCGCGCGCCCGGCCACTCGGTGCTCTCGACAGCCGAAGCCTTGCGGGGTGAGCGGGGGGTGAGCGGGCGCCTCTTCTCTACTGGGAAGAGCTCGGCGGGGACGGAGCTCGGCCGGCTTCTGCTTTCTAGAGCACGGTGGCGGCGGCGGCGGCGGAGCGATTGCAGGACGGATTTAGGGCGTTGCGGCGTTGCCGACTTCCAGACTTCGACCTTTGTCTCCCCCCCCCATCTTAAATAACCAGTTCAAGCTCCCCAGCAAAGGTGAGGAAAGTTCGGCTTGGTTCCTTATACCAAGTCTTTTGGGAAATACAAATGAATTGTACTTTTCAGGAATGACGTTATGGAACTTTAGTAAGGTACATGCTGCTCTAATTCTTCATCAGGAAGAGCAGGAACCACTCAGCACTGCTGCTCTGCAGTGATTATCTGATGACAATAGTAGTGTAAATAAATCACAGACATAAACACACACCCCTGAAGTGAAGGCCAGGGCATTGCATAGATACAGGCAGAATCATGCAGAACTATAATTCCGCTTCCTGCAAAGTTCTCAAAGGGTATCACTTTTCATAATCTTTTTGATACAAACTGTGTTTATTTATGCATTTTACATACTCATTGCTCAAAATTCTGCAAATGGTATTCCTGTTCCAGGAGTGACTGAGCCTAAGCTATGTCTCATCCAAAACCCCATGAATACAAAGCCATGAAGTGATGGGGACAACAGCATTAGGACTGGCCCAAAGCATTTGGCAACCCGAGCCAAACCTAAGGTAAACCCTTCCCTTAGGCTTCTAAGCCACAACGATGTCCTGGAACACTGTTCTCAGCTTCCCACATTCTGTCATTCAAGTCTGCAATAGGCTTACAGGACTTCACTGTTGGAACAATGTGCTGTCACATAATTCTGTTGCTACAGGAGCTGCCCCAGTTAGTTAGTTTCTGAATGCAATTCAAAATACTGGTTAGGACCTGGGTAGATTTCCATCTGTGCCAAATAAATGGCAAGCTGGACCTTCTGCTGCTTTGTTCTTGGCCAAAGCCCATTTACACATAAGCACAGAATTTGAAGGGTTCAGTTAAAAATCCTTTTTTTGGAAGATGTAAAGCTGAATGGGAACTGTACTTCTTGAAGCATATCACACATTTTGTGCCTGAATTCTCAATTTAGATCAGTTTTGAGGGTGGTGAGTGAATGAGTAGAACTTTTAGTTCAAAACACGAACCATAGAAGTTGTAAACCTGCATTTATTTCTTCATGTTTAGGGTTGTCATCAAGAATTTCTGTAGGATCCTCGGTATGACATGGCTGTGACTAATTGATTGCATTATTTATCTGATTTGTTTTTCATCAAAGGAGAAATGTCATAACCAAATATAGGCTTCCTGTGGCAATTATCCCTTGTCAAAACGGCTCTATCATCTGTGTGTTCACAGCAAATTAAAAGTGCTGATTAAAACTTACAGTGTTCTCTTGGGAAGAATTAGGTGACTTTGTGGCATGAAGCATTCTTTATCAATTTACCCTCACTTCCAAAATCTTTTAATCCCATCACCACATCTATGGAGCTCTGAAGAATGGTGACTCCCAGCTTTCAATCCTAGTCAGGGAAAGCCACAATCTTCAGCTTTAACCAGGCATTTGATTAAGCCAAAACCTTCAGTTTCATCTGGAATTATCACGAATCTCAGAGCTTGCAAAATGTTATGATTTTAGATATATATATTGAAAACGATTTAAAAGATAGAGTTTTAAAAATTGTAATGGGATTTAATTAGTTATAGATGGTTGTTTCTTTTTTTAAAAAATGAAACAGACCCTCTCCTCTCTTTAGGAATGTACATGAGGGATAAAAAAATAATATAAATAAGTGACTACATAAATTAGAGCTTTGACTGAAATTTCGATTTTAGAATATTGTAACCCAGTGACACTTGTCTTATTTGGATTTAATGTGTGAATTATAAATCTACTCGAAAGAGAACAAATCCAGATTTGGGCTCCCGCGACCTTGCAGCGGAAAGAGGGCCTCCAGGGCTTTTCTTCGAAAGCCGGTAGGCAGCATAGAATTATCGGTAATCAATACCGACAGCCAAAACTCGCGTCTGTCTCCCTGGGACCGGTCCTTCTTCACCGCCTCTTCTGCGATTCTGCCTCTTTGGCCCCACGCTTCTGCCCACGCAGCGTTTCCTGCGCCCAGTGACTTGATCGGGGCAACTGCCCAAAGCCCCGGAATTGGCCCCATGGCCTGGACGCCAGCACGGGAGAGCTTTCTGTCCTGGGACCCTTCTCCTGACCGAGAGAAAAGTGGACCAGAGAGTGTGAGAGAGGCTCTTAAATCCCGAAAGATCCCGCCACGGCTCCAGCTACCACTTGTCGCTTCAGGTGCAAGATTGGTGCCGGGGCCATTTGAGGCGGCCTTCCCAATTCGATGGCTTTGCGCTCCAGGCTGGACAGGATTCTTTCGGAATACTGTCAGAATGGTGGGGCTTTCATTCACTCCTGGAGACCACCAAGCGAAAAACATTTGGGCAGAGCCAGCAGAAATGCGAGAATGGCCGGAAAGAAGCTTTCCGCAACTGCCGGAAAGAAGCTTTCCCTTCAAGAGGCGCCAAATCGGGGTTGATCTGGAAGGAAGTCTCACCCAAAACGCCTTTGGCTGAGACTTGAGGGATCCCGAAATCCTTCTGTGTATGGGTCCAGGGAGTCAGGATCTGAGTCTTGGAAGAGGGGAGGGGAAATCCCCACGAACGGCCTGCTCCCGGCGACGCCCCAGACGCGCTGCAGAAGCAGATGAGGGACTGTCGCGCTCCACGGTTGTGGCCAGCTCCTTGCGGAAGAGCGCGGTGTCCCAGCCGAAGTTCACAACAGCAAGGCCAGCAGGAAACATGAGGCTAAGTGAGGTAGTAGGGCCTGGGTGCTCATCCTTACCCTAACGAATGCAAATCATATGCAAATAGAGCGACAGGGAACTTCTGTGCGGGAGACAAAACTCACGAGCTGATTCAGCGGTCAGATGCCCGCTAACCCAGCCCCGGCCCGCAATCTTTTCGAAAAGGGTTGGGAGCTCTCATTTGCTGATTCTACCCCTAAATGCACCGCCCAGTCAGGAAGAAACTTGTGGAAGCTTGCAAAACACTAAATAATTTAGCGTTAGATTTCGGGAAAAAATCATTATCTTAAATCACTTCTGCGCGCGCTATAAATTGCAGACTTCGGGTAGGGGCTGGGCGATCCACGCTCGAAAGTAGCCATATTCAAAGAGATTAATGCCGGCATTAAATATTAATCGGCTGGTGCCTTCCTTCGTTTCTAACTTATTATTAATTAGGCGCCTTCTAGTCTTTTTGCAGAAAGCTCCGCAGAGTCAGTTGCAGCTTTAAATATGAATTAAAAGCAGTTTCAAGTGGCTGTAATGCGAAAATTATTCCGTGTCTTCCAAGGCGGAGATCAAGAAGCCGCAGATCGATCTTCCGGCACTTGGCTCGAAGGACAGAGGTTATTGATAGCGGGTATTAATGACCTGGATGATAGCAAAAGGGAAGCGAAGAACCAACCAGCTTATAAACTTTTTATCTGCTGTAGCGCCAGCCATGAATTACGGAGCCCACGGAGGGTAATTTATGCATCCTGAGGGTTCCTTTATCCTCTCTGAGTTCGAAACTTTTGGTGCACAGATGCAGACTAATGGGATTCTGGGGCGCAAGTCGTCAAGCCGGATAATCACAATGTGAAGCAGCGACCTAGGTACTCCTGACAACAGAGAAGTGGGGAGAGGAAGGGTGGCGGGGGAGGCAGGGCAGGGGAGCCTGGAACAGCGAAAAGAACCTCTGCAACACACGGCTTTTGCCCACCCACGCAGGAAGAGGCGGTGGGCGAGGTCGCTGGCTGCCTGAACTTTTCCGCAGTCTGAAATGTTGCGCTGTCCGCCGCAAAGCCTCGGAGAGGGGCAGGAAAGGGGAGGGCGGGCGACCTGACCGGGACAAGAACCGTTTCCGTCCTTATGCATGGCTGTATTTAATCGCCGGGCGGGGGAAGTATCTTGTTCCTAAATATCCCTAAATGAAGGTCGAGAATATCTACAGGATGGGCGAAAAGACCTGGGCTCCCCTCACCAAATCTAGAAGCTAGTAAGCATCAAAAGTAGGTGGATTTCAATCGCTTGATCACCACAGAGCTTGGCTCAAGACTGGTCGTCTTGAACTCAAGTCCTGCTGCTAATTAAGTGGCGGGGGTGGGGGAGGGAGGGGAAATGGCCCAAGAAGAGTCAAATAGAACGAAAAACAGCAGGTAATTAAAAACAAACAAACAGGAATCCCAAAAGCCAAGAGGGAAAGATTAATCTGCATTAAGAGGGGTCCTGCGCTCACCAGATTGCTAGGCTATTTTATGAATTTATGGAACTTTCTGTAATATTCTTTTATTAAGCTTATAAACTGCGTGACTCTAGGCGGCTTACTTCTTTGTATTTCTTCAAAATATACTTCATAAACTACAGAAAAGGTTCACTATCCTCTACCTTGTTAAATCCCTTTCTTCCTCCCTGAGCTTGTCAGAGATTTTATACGGTTCCCTGGAATCACAGTGTATAAGGAAACCCAGAAAACGCGTCTCTCCTTCACCCCTTTCATTTTCCCTCCTCTGTCCAGGAAATAGATGTCCATTTTGACGAGTGCTTGAATATAGTCATAACAGAATTTGTGGGCCATAGGGTGGCCTGACTCCATGGAAGCCAACACCCGTCAGAGCATAAAACAACCAGACGAAGCGTACGAGATCAAGAAATGTGGAGGGAATCGATCCATAGAATCGCCGGCAATCCGACACGATGGAACGGATGACATCGTCATTATCAATAGAATAAGTAATAAACGCAAATCGACCTTGTGAAGCTTATACACTTCTGACAAGATTCTTCTTCTCTCCCCATATATTCATGTCTGTTACGAGTGGCCTGTCCTAAGAAAAACAGTCCCGTATTTTTTCCTTCTCTTGAAAAAAACAAACGGTTCACCGAGGGAACCAACCCCGGCTTTGCAAAACTAAGCCGTTTCCCCGCGCCACTTATTAGCAAGGAAGCGGGTTTGTCATCCCCGCCGAGTCGCCTCCTTTCCTTCTACCAAGGCTTCGGTACTGTTTTTTTTTTCTTTCTATTTAGTCGGAGGAGATTTCTGGGCGAGGCCGGGGAGCATTCAAATAGGGGAACGACAGCGGACTGCGGACTTAAGAAGTTGATACGATTAAACCGCACCGAGAAAGGAAAGTGGTCGCCTAGCTGGCCCCCCAACATGTGGCCTACATCGATTAGTATCTAGAGTGCAGTCAGATCTGAATGTAACTGCCGGATTAGTTATTGCCACAAAAATAATACTTTACGTTCTTTATCATCTTTATAAAATGTAGTGGACTTTACCAATCCATGACTTAAGGCCTGCAGTAGAAAACATTGTAAAAAGAAAAACAAACAAATTTATTACTGTAATAAAAACTCTCTTAATTTCTTCATTTCTGCTAAAAAGTGAAAATGGTCTTAGCTACTACTCGCATTCAAGAAAAGGACAGAGGAGTTGCATTCTCCGCCCCCTTCCAAAGCAACAAACCCGACGGGACCTGGCACTGGGCGGGGGACTGGAACTACCAAACGCAACCCCAAAGCTGACGCAAAATTGCCTGGCAAGATTCAGCCGCGAGACCAATTTTTGAAACGCGCTCCTGACGCCCCCAGAGGTGCCTGAGCGCGGGGGTGGGGGGAAGAGCCGAGGCTCTTGGCGAGAGCCAAAAGAAGGCTAATTGATGCCCCGCGGCCCTTGGCTATCACGAGCATCCAGGAAGAAACGGCTGCTGCTGCTGCTGGCCTCAAGGCAACACCCGAAGAGCGGACGTCGGCCAATCGGGCCTCACTGCGCCCGGGTGAGAAGGGGGCGACTCACTGCTTGCTCCCCGCTGGAATTCAGAGGGAGGGAGGAAGACTCGGACTCCGCCAGCGGGAGCGGGAAAGGGGAGAGCTCCTCTCCTCGGGTGCCTCTCGACCCAATCCGACTGACGGGAGGTAGGAGTTGGAGCGGTTTCCGGTCGGCCGCCGAGAAAGAAGCAGCGTAGGCCTCCCGAGACGCCCCAGTCGCCCAGCCGCTGTCCATGCCCGGCCAACAGGAAACTCCAGCCGGGCACGGCCTATTGCCTGCCCCGCCCTGGAAGAGCAGCCGAGCGGTTCTTAGCCGGAGCAGAGGCTGCGGGGCTGCTGGCCCTTCTTCCGAGTCTCAGCTGCAGTCCGTAGGAGGGGTTGACCCGTCCCTTCCCTTCCGCCTTCAGCTCAGCCAACCGGCCCTTCCTGAGAGAGGAGCGGGGGCTGCTTCTCTCATTAAGAGATTCCGGACTGGTTCGGGGGAACCTGGGAAAGACCGGAAGGAAGAGGCCTCCCCTTACTCAACCTGTCAGAGGCCGCAGGTAGCTCAGCCCCTCAGGAAAACCCTTGGAGGTGGGGTAGGTGGGGGGGCTGAGAAAGGCGGTCCAGGTCAATCTCTCCTGATTGTCATTCCCCCAACCCCTCGTCCACCCCCCCCCCGCGCCACTATGCTCTGTTGCATAGACAGGCAGTGATGTCAGCTTCCACCTCACCGCCATTTTTCAGTTGTGGGAACTTGCATGGCTTGGGTGTACATTTGAACAGTGGTTGCCCATATCGTTGGGGTGGTGTGAATCAGTTCTCAAAATAGGAGTAAATAACCCATGCTATTTTTATCTTCAATAGGAAGATACTATCTGACTGTAGGAGACTACATAGCTATTTTTCATTGCTGTTGTCACTATCAATCAATGAATGCTCTCTTCAATATCTTGAATTAAAGACATGCTGATAGGGTCCTATAAGGTCATACGGCTGTTTGAAAAACACAAAACAACATCACAATCTTCCCTTGTCTCAATTGGATGGGAGCTGCTTAACACTGACTCTCATGTTATCACCCTGAGTGGCTATTTCCAAACCCAAAGGTCACCATAGCCACATCCCTATGGAGCTGACATGCATCAACCCAATAACCTTTTGCATCAAGATGGGCAGCAAGCTCTTTATGACAGCAGGTCAATGGAAGGAACACATTTCCTGTCAAGTCAAAGGCCACTTTCATATGTTGGTTTCCTTGAAGCAAATAATATCACTTATGAGGGGAAGAGGTTTGTTGGGTATGTACATCAGAAAATAGTGATGCCTGCAAACAGGAAAAGAAAAATATTTGAAGATGCTTTTAAATGGTTTTAATGTTGAGATCTATTGGCTGCTTTTCTATGTAAAAGAAAGCCTTTTTCCCATTTTCCCACTGTAAAAACTGTTTCTGTCTGGAAAAAGCAGGGTCCTTTGGGGATTGGAATAGTTTTACCTAGAAGTAACTGTTAAGTACTTTGTTCGTGCGAATGATGAAGACACATGGCGATGTTAAACAGCTCTTTATTCTTCTTCTAACAACACCCGAACACAAACAAAAGGCACGCAGGTCTTTTTATATGGCCAGAAACCTGGACAATATCAGCCAATGCGAACAGAGCGTTTTCACGCCTTGTGCATGCACACAAGGCTGGCGCCACTCTGTCTGGTCCTGGGCAGCTTTTGGAATGCCCGGGACCAATGCAACGTCCTGCTGGAGCAATTTGTCCAGCTCAACATCAATCTTGCCTTTGAGGGCAAAAGGTACCCTCCTAGGCTTAACCCTGATGGGCGTGATGGTTGGGTCTAACCGTAGCAAAATTGGAGGCCCCTTGTAGGATCCTAGCTCTGAACTAAACACATCTGCAAACTCCTTGCAGACTTCTGCAAGGCTCAACGTTTGCAAATGGTGCAGCCCAGTTACCTGGATTCCCAGAGCATCGAACCAATAAGACTTTTATGTTCATCCCCAACAACCACATCTAGGGGAACCTCAAAATCCTTATGCTGTACTCTAAGGATGGCCTCCCCATTAACACACACCATAAAATTCTGAAAATCTGTAAGTATTAGATTTGATGGCCTGAGTTTAACTCAAAGGCCACTGCTGCAGCATATCCTTTTGAATGTGTTAATAGAAATAATGGAGAGAGCGGACCCAGTGTCCAACTCCATTGATAAGGGAACCTCTTGCAACTTTACGTGAATGGACAGTTTCTTCTTAAGGGGCTTATGTGTCCCTGTCCTTAAAATACTCCTGTGCGATGCGCAGAAACCCACCCTATGTTGGCTGGGGACCCTGGTACCTTTCAGACGCAATTCTTCACGAGGTTGGACCTTCTAGTGACCCAAACATACGGATGCGATGTGGCCTTGCCTGCCACACGCTCTGCAAATGGTGGAGCGGAACCTGCAGTCAGCTCGCTTGTGGCATCTTCCACACCCGAAGCATTGAAGAGATGCTGGGGCCTTGTCCGGACATTCCTTCTTCATCCTTTCAGCTGGCTGGTGAAGCCTATCCACCTGTTCTTCAGGATCTGCTTCCGATCCTTCTCGAGCGTCCTCTTGATGGACCATGGCTGTGTCTGGAGGGTTCTTGGTGAGCCATAAGGCCTTCACAGCCCCGCCTGCTGCTTCCTCAGCTGTCACCTCTCGTAGCACATCTTGGAAAGAGACATCTTCTTTTGCAAAAATCTTCTGTTTTAAGTCTCTGTTCCTTAAACCACACACGAAGCGATCATCCGCAGCAGATTCACCCGGCCTCTGGTCTCTCTGCTCGAACGTGTGCCTCCAAGCAATAACAGATAACTTTGGCTGGAAGTGTTCCTTTAACATTTTCTTCAAGTCAGTATATGTTACTGACTCCAGAGGTGCAGGGGCCACCAGATTCACTGCGATTTCAAAAGCTTCCTGTCCACAGACACACAAAAGAGTTGCAGCCTTCAAGCCGTCTTCTCTAATTTGATTTACTCTGAAGTAATTCTCCACCCTTGCAATGTAGGAATTCCATATCTCTGGGTGTGAGACATCAAAGTCAGACAAACGGCCAATCTTCGCGATCATACTATTACGACCTTCACCACTCGCTCCTCTGCAAACTGCTATTGGGGAAAGGATCCTTTAGCCAAGCTCACCCTCCAGTGACGCTATACTGGCAGGCTGGGACGCTGATTCAGATGCCATCTTCCCCTCTTCAGGGCTTCCTGGGTACGTCTTTAAAGCTTTTTCTTCAGCTTGCAAAGGATCCCATCTTCGTCGCCAGTGTTAAGTACTTTATTCGCATGCGAATGATGAAGACACATGGCAATGTTAAACTGCTCTTTATTCTTCTTCTAACAACACCTGAACACAAACAAAAGGCACGCAGGCCTTTTTATATGTCCAGAAACCCGGACAATTTCAGCCAATGCGAACAGAGCGTTTTCACGCCTTGTACATGTGCACAAGGCTGGCACCGCTCTGTCTGGTCCCGGGCAGCTTTTGGAATGCCCGGGACCAATGCAACATCCCGAGCCTGCTTTTGCAGGCTCAGGACACAACAGTAACAATTTCTGTGCCAGAGCTGCCACAAACCTAAACCTCTAAATAGAAACAATCCTTGGCTCCATTTGTTGAGAAAGGTATAGTTTTATTAAAAGTCAAGTGCATTGCAGTACTGCACAGTGAGAACAGAGAATTGAGCACCAAAATCCTTAAGTTCAACTTTTCCCTCCCTTAACTGCTTCCCATCGCTGACCAGCCCCCCATGATCAATCAGGTTCAAGCAAGATTCCCCCCAAGCATTTTCCCTCCCATCCACTCTCCCCAGAGTTGATGGCAGACTAAGCAAGCACAAGCAAGTGTGAGGTGGCAGCTACCCCTCTGGCTTCTGTTGGGAACACAGCTACCCAGACGGCACCACCTGGAGGATTCCTGTCTCTTGGTACTCCTCGGGGTTCAGTGAGAAAGGGTGCTACAGCCATCCCACCTACCCTCCTTGGAGGTGTCAAAGGGTCAACCTGCTCAAAAGACACATGATGTTGAATTATTGCTCAAGTTTTATTTGTGCTGTTTGCAGTCTAAGTTTATGTCATTTCTGCTAATTCTGCTACTGTTTAGGATTATATATGGAAAAATACCGGTAGGTACTGCCTTGTCTTCTCAATGAAGAGATCATCTCAGCTTGGTTGACAAAAAATAAGAGGATGTTGCGGAGAAGACATTTACCACACAAGTTCAGAACTGAAGATCCATTTATAATCACCATTTGGTGTGATTTGCTAATTATGGTATAAAGCCCAGTGCCCACTTTCAGGCCGGGTTTTCCTTCCACTCTTTCCTTCTCCCCCTCAACTGATTTACAATAGAAAATAAGTGAAGTCATTAACCCTCAGCATCACTGTGAAATGGCTTCTAAAGTGCGATGAAACTTGTGAATAATTAGGTAATCATTATTAATTAATTTGAATTAATTTAACAACTGTCATTGCAAGTCTGCTAAGTGGCACTAGCATAAGCCAAAAGACAGGTCTATAGGAATTCAGCCCTGGAAGGCTGAGATCACATAAGGAGGCCATCCCCCAGACAAAACAGAGAGAATCATTTTGTTTCCCCTATGGGAATATGGATGAAAGGGGAGAAAACTAAAGCAACAAGGAGAGGTTCCACTGAAGGCATTTCTCCTCAACAAAAATAGCTGCCTGAAAAGCTCAGCTCAGGCACTTAGATTAACTTAAGATTCAGAAAGTTCCAAGAAGCTGCCCAGCTTTCTCTTTACATAGTCGCTGAAGGAGTTTCCTGCCTTTCTGAAACACAAAGATACTTGATGTATACTTTCGCAGCCAGTATTTGATGGGCTTTAGGATTTAGTAACCATGGCCTATACTACTGGTTTCCTGATGTTTCAGGAAACATGCAAGCTGTGGCTGGCATCTTCAGAATCAAGGTAGACATGCTTGCAGACCACAGAAAACTGGACATGGAACTGCCTGGGTTTCTGTCTCTATATCAGGTACCCTGACTGCTGATTGGTCTTTAGAAATTGGTGACTGCTGATTAATCTTTAAAGATCAACCAACAGTCAAACTGTAAAGTCTACAGTTAGTCAGATTTGACTATAAAGATGGGACTCAGTCAATCCCTGACTTAAAGATTCTTGTTTGTATTTAGCAAGCAAATGCAAGCAATGCTGCTTAATATTTAATATTTAGCATTGATTATTGAGTATTCCAACATTTCTAAATTGCCTATCTTTCTAAATATTCACTAGCACTATTTTTTCAATAACATGGTTATAGATTCCCATCAGCCAGGGCCAAAGGGCCTCAGATCTAGTTCCTGCTGCTAGGCCTCCTCCCACAGGGCTACTCAGTAAGTGGGGAACTTCAGCAGAGATATGAGCAGAAACACAAAACACATCAGGCCCTAAGCTGTATAGTAAATAATAATAATAATAATAATAATAATAATAATAATAATAATAATAATAATAATAATAATAATAGTTGGAAGGACCCTGAAGATCATCTAGTTCAACCTTGAACTGCATTCAGAGACAAACTGGTCACCAACATAGCTCCCAAAATAAAGGTGTTATTGAAAGTGTACTGCAAACACATGAGCTACTACATTTTGCAACTGTTTGAGCTTAGTCTTCAATTGCATAGTCTTCGAGGGTACCCCTGAAGAGTACCCCTGTGTACAGTGATGTTCAGTAATCCAGGAGATTACAGGGCCATGAATGACCACTATCTCCCATCCCCTGTGCTTGCAATGCCCACTTCAGATAGCTTATGCTGGTTTATGTAAAATTAACATGTAATCAGGTGGAGAAGGTGTCACTTGTGTTGCAGAATTTGCCCTGCATGAGCTGTGAGTCACAGAATTGGGAGGTACCCTGCAGATCATTGGGTGCAAACCCTACTCAGTGGTGGTGGTTTTCTCCTTAGGCACATTCCACAAAGTAGATTGGCCTGCAGGCTTGATTTAAACTTGCTAAGAGCTTCGCCTCTTGCAGCAGTTAGTAGTTAGGCTTTTTGAAAAAAATTAAACAACTTTTGTGTTTATACTATGTTTTTACAAGCTCTTCCCCTGCCACATTCCAGTATAAATAAATTCAGTAAAAACAAATATAGTTCTTGCCTATTAAACATTTGAAAGTTTGCATCTGTCCAGCGTGAAGACTGTTACTGTTTTCTCTTTCCCTTGGAAGGACTTTAAGAATGCCATTAAATAGCACCAGACTCATTGGAGAATCAAGAAACATTAACTCATTATGTCAATAATTCATGGATCCTTTTCTCTAAAGTGGCAACATCGCACCATCAATCTGCAAAACTGCCACTTCTTCTGAGTGTGTGCAGTGTTCATAATGGGTTTCCTAACAATGCACTTTTGGAACAGGGTCACTAAACACAAGCCAGCCAACATAGAGACCTGACCTGAGTCAGCCAAACTAGCAGCTTATCGAGGCCAATTACTAACTATCAAGATAATGGCCCACCTGAAACCATTTCCAGGGGGCATCTTTAGAATCCTGAATATCTTTTTAAGTGGGAATATACAGGAAAGCTGTTATCCTGAAGCCATCACAGCCACTACATTCATACCACTGACATTTGAGAAGTACAAGGCTTTGAAGGGCTAACTTGGCAATAAAAATGTTCAGTTCAATCCCAGAAAGCAAGTGGCCATAATCCGTATCACCCCTGGTTCCTATTTGCTGCTCTAACCTTTTATAACATTTTCTATCCATGTAGGGATCTGGTGACCAAGATGGACACTAATCAGTTTCACAGAGCAAAAAATTGCCAAAAGGATTGTAGATCCACATAATCTTTCCTGGTATTTTCTTTCATCCCAAAAGTCACTTTTCTTTTATAGGTGCTCTTTTATATTTACCTGAATATATGTCAAAAATGATTTGTTGTGACAGTCATCCTATCAACTCACTGCCAGCTCTGAACAACCTGGAATGCCAGAGAAAGCCCCATCATAGGACAGAGCTATGATCCATTTCAGCTGAAGGATGGGAGGAGGAGAAGGGCCCCTATTTGCCTGCCTCCTCTTCTGCCTTCCATCCCTGGGGGGCTCCTCTAGTCAGGCAAGACAGCCTCCCTTCTGAGAACAGATTGGTTGACTTCCAGAAGGTCTTCTGAGGGAAAGACATTGGTGATCGGGAGCTTCTCTCTGACTGGAACAGGTGGAATTTGCATCAGTGTGCTAAGTATGGTCAGATTCCTCTAGAGCAGGGATGTCAAGCTCGCAACATCACGTGACATGTCATGATGTATCACAACTTTTTTTCCATTGCCAGCAATGGTTTCGATATGATGCACTCGGCCTGGGGGCTGGCAATTTAACACCCCTGCTCTAGAGTGCTGCCGGGAACAGAGAGACAACTGAAAATGAAATTAAAAAGCCCAGGAAACCAAATGGGTACACCTTTGGAAACATCCACAGTCTGAGAGAGAAGCAGCTAAGCTAGTTGCCCCATGGAGGAAGTTGCTTTGCAAAAAAAAATTTATTTCTCCCTGAGGCTGCCAAATGAGCATCCGTGTATTTACTCATGGGAATGGAGCCATCTGGCTCTCCAGAAAGAAGGACAAATGGATCTTGGTTCTCCCCACTCCCTCCACTAGCAATATTATCCTGATGGAAGCCACCAAACAGAGTTCTATAGGGACATCACCAAATCTCTCTTGCAATATATCAGTTCCTGTACTTCCATTAACCAGCAGGCTCCTGTCTCCTGGTCTTTTCTCTCATATACTTTGGGAACATGATTTATGATTGTAAACCACCTAGAGTTATCTTGAGGTAAGATGGGAGGCCTATATATTTTATAAATGAACAAGCATGCAAGCAGAACAAGATGAAATGTGTTAAGCCTCCATGAATCTATTATTTCTTTATTTTTTTCCTCTTGGTGAAAGGCCAAGCTTCATACCTGGCCAGTTTCACCACCAATGCCTGCCTTACAGAAGACAAAATGGCCTGCAGACAAATTGGGATAGTGTTAGTCACAGATGTTTAATTTAATTACAGAATAATGAATTATAATTTACCCTAAGGGGAAATTGCCAAGGAGGTTAGTGTCCAAGCATTCAAATCCACTACCTAGACTTTGGATTAACCAGCTGCCATTAAGAATGCATGAGGGGAGAGAGACGCTATCGTCAGCAGATGGGACCAGACGCCCGCAGCAAGCCTATGCATGAGAAAAACTTTTTAAAAGAGACCTCCAGGCAGGAGGAAGGAAAGCAGGAGAAAACAGGAGTCTTAAAGTGCAAGTACTTCTTTAAAATTTACTTCTAATCACAGATCCCCACAAGCAACATAATATATCTAAGATGGCGGGACGGAAGTGAAGAATCCCTTTGATCCTTTGTTGCCTTTTCCTTCTCAGCACAACATAGGAGCGATCAAAGACTAGGTGTTTATTTTAAAACCCTATAAAGCCCAACTAAAGAAGAGAAGAAGAGGATATTTTTAGAATGACCTCCAGGCAAACAAAACTAGTCCCCTCAAAGGTGGCGGGAACTTTCCCAGCTCAGCCATCTAAATTACCAACAGTTAACCTGTCCGACACCCCACCCCCCATCTCCTACAGAGCCTTAAGCCTCCCCAGTAATGCTTACAATGAAAGACTTACAGACTGCACTGTCAATAATGGCTGATAATCAGACTGATAAGTTGATTGAGAAAATGGATAAAAGGCTTGAGCAATTGGAGGAAAAAATGCGAAGGACTTTTATGAAAATGTGCTGAAGGCTGGTAGACCCTCATCCCCAACACCAAAAAATGCAGATTCACTACAAGAAAGAGAATTGGATTTAAACCAACAACCACAGTTCTCGAAGTCAAGGCCGCCTGCAGAGCCGGGAGTTGACAAAGGAGTGAGGGTGGAGTTACCTGCCCGAAGTACTGATACCTCTCAGCCCTTGGAAGCAGACAAGCCTAAAGACCGGAGGCAAACAAGAGCGAATACTAAACAGAAGGAGCAACACGAAATGCGACAACAAGGTCATACATATACAAGTAGGGAAGCCATGGGAGCATGACCGAAGAAGAAAGAAGATGAAAAAATTGATTTGGTCTTGCAGAAGCTTTCCAAAGATGACCATGTCAAATAAATATCTGACATGGAATGTTAATGGGTTAAATTCTCCACAGAAAAGGAAGAAGATATTTCATTACTTATCTCAATGTAAAAATGATGTAACTTGCCTACAAGAAACACATATTAGAACTACGGACCAGAAATACTTAATATGCAATAAGCTAGGCACACATTTTGTTGCAGCGGCCGCTGAAAAGAAGAATGGAATTGCCATCTATGTGAAAAATCATATAAGAGCTAAACTAATAAAAGCAGATTCACAAGGTAGATATTTAGCAATTGAAATCTTAAAAGATAACAAGAAAGTTCTTTTGATAGGTATATATGCACCAAATCAACAACAAGGAAAATTTTACAAACTGTTACATAGAAAGCTAACACAATTTGACTATAGATCCTGTATTTTTTTTAAATTATTTTATTAAATCCATCAACATTATACATGAGTTCATATTAAAAAGCAATCATCATATATCCTGCAATACAACTCGTACATTCGTCTCAGTAGTAATGCAATCTTTTATGGTCCCTAACAAAAGGTCCTGAGGTAGAAATTCAGTATCCTGAGGTAGAAATTCAGTACGCTTTTCCAATATTAAAGCAATCAACATTAAATCTGGGCTCATATTAATAAGCTGTCCTCATAAGACCTGAAATACAGCTCTTATATATGGTCTATCTACATTCATACAAACAGCATTGAACATGAAATCATAGTTTGTACCAATCTTCATACGGTAGCACCTGGTATACATCACTAAGTGTTAATCTTTATAAACGGCTGGTTTGGTTAGCATTTTTCATTCCTCACATCAAACCTCAACTATACACCTGTTACCATTTATTTGATTGGTGTTTCTCTTTTCTATAGCCTATCCACAGTTTCTAGTCTATAACACATTATTCATCTCAGTATTAGTATAATCTTTTATGATCCTTAACCAAAAATCCTGAGATAAAAGTTTAATAACCTGAGGTAAATCTTGTATATGGTTTATCTACTATATCTAGTCTATCACATATTGTTCATTCACACTTCTGAATTAACTTCATCTCAGTAATAGCGCAATCTTTTATAATCCCTAACCAAAGATCCTGAGGTAGAAGTTTCATACCCTGAGATAGAGATTCAGTCCACTTTAACAATATTAAAGTAAACATTAGTCAGAAGATTATGTTAAGAGGCATTAGTTATAGAACATATACATTCAACATTGGATGTTAGTTTTTGTAAACATTTGATTTGTTAACCCTTCCTCCCTCCTCCCATTGAGCCTCAGCTAAATGCCAGCTGCATTCTGTTTGATTGGTGTCTCTCTTGGATATAGTCTATCCACTGTTTCCAGTCCGTCAAAAATTGTTCATTGGTGCGATTTTTCAAGTATGCTGATATTTTCGCCATTTCCACCAAATTTGTTACTTTCACAGTCCATTCTTCAATAGGCGGTATTTCCGGATTCTTCCAGTATTGTCCCACCAACAATCTTGCTGCTGTAATCAAGTTCAGAAATAAGGTTGTCTCTGAGGTAGTGAAATCCTTTGTGATCCCTAACAGAAAAACCTGAGGTAAAAATTCTATATGCTTTTTAAAAATGGTTTGGAGTGTCCACCATATCTTCCTCCAGAATGCTTTGATTTTTCTGCATGTCCACCATATGTGAAAGTAAGTAGCCTCCCCGTCCCCACACCTCCAGCATTTGGGCTGGGAGTCCGGGTAGATGAGTGATATTTTTTTCGGGTCTAGGTGCCATCTATAGAACATCTTGTAGAAGTTTTCCCTTAAGTGTTGCGATTTCATGAATTCTACATTCCTCACCCAGATTTTCTCCCACGTGTCCATGGTGATAGAATGTCCGAAGTCTTGTGCCCACCTTGTCATACAGTTCTTGACTAGCTCGGTTTCAGAGTCCATTTCTATCAGAATGCTGTACACTCGTTTGATGTGCCTGATCCCCTGTTTTCTAATCTGTTCAATTAGATTCTCGTCGGTCTTGGAGAAACCCTTCTTCTTATCTTTGTGCCACCTTGATTGCAGTTGTATATATGATAGCCAGGTACCTCCTATTCCTTTGTTCGCTAGCGTTGCTTGGGGTAGCAAGAGGAACCTATTTTCTTCTCCCAGTACAAGTTCACTGTAGGGCACCACTTCTTGCCCTTGGGATGTGTTCATATCCCCTGTTGCATGTCCGGGGATTGTCCAGATGGGAATCTTGTCGTGTAGGAGGTGCTTGTATTTCTTCCAGACCCATAACAATGGGATTCGTAGTGGGTTCTCCTTGAAGTTCCTGTCTGCCTTTTTGTCGTATACTAAGTATGCGTGCCAGCCGAATAGTAGACCATGCCCCTCAACATTCAGAATTCTATCATTTGTCATGTTGATCCAGTCACTCACCGCCACCAACGTCGCTGCATAGTAGTATAGCTTTAGATTAGGCATTTTGAGTCCCCCTCTCTCCCTTGCGTCTTGGATGATTTTTAGTTTCACCCTCGGTCTCTTGCCATCCCAAATAAATCTGTTGATGCCCTTCTGCCAGTTGTCTAAGTCCGCATCCTTCTTGAGTATGGGTAGCACTTGAAAGAGAAATAAAAATCTGGGTAAGACGTTCATCTTTACTGCCGCTATCCTGCCCAGCAGGGACAGACGTAGTGATTTCCACCTTTCCAGATCTGTTTGTATCTTATTCCACAGGACCTCGTAGTTATTCTTGTATAATTTCGCATTTGTTGATTCTATCTCCACTCCTAAGTATTTGACTTTCTTGACTATTTCACAACCCGTTATTCTTTCCAGGTTCCGTTTTGCTTTGTTGTCTAGGTTTTTGACTAGCATCTTTGTTTTTGATATATTTACTTTGAACCCTGACACCCTACCATAGTCTTCCATTATCTCCATCAATTTCCTTGCTGACTGTGCTGGTTGCGACATTGTCACCAGCAGGTCATCCGCAAAGGCACATAGTTTGTAGTCTTGCTGTTTAATCTGTATGCCCTGTACGTCTTCTGTCGCTCTTATCCTGTTGGTTGTCCGTGGGGGACCCTCGGCGGCGATTTATACTTCTCTGGAATGCGCCGAGGGTCCTCTTCAGATGCGCCTATCTTTCCGGCGCTCTCCGCTCTCGGTATTCCGAATTTTTTACAAAAATTTAAGCCACGGTCTGGAGCTTTCCTAGAAGGGCTCCGGACCCTAGATCCTGTATTTTAATGGGAGACTGGAACGGTGTTATAGGTATCGGTTTAGATAAAAAGAAGACAGCACCTACTCCTCAAACACGTTCCAAGCTGCCCAAATCTTTTTTTTGATATAAAGGATGATTTTGACTTGATAGACATTTGGAGAGAAAGACATGGTAAAGAGAAATAATTTACCTTTTTTTCAGACAGACACCAGTCATTCTCTAGAATCGACTTTATATTAACAACCAGCGACTTGCTTGTTAGCCTAAAGAAGGTGAAAATCTTACCCAAAGTTCTAACAGACCATAATCCGGTGTGGATGGAATTAAGGCAAGGACAGAAACCTAGGAGATCCTGGAGAATTAATGAAAACCTGTTTAAATACGATATAAATGTGGATGAATGCAAAAATGCTATGAAGGAATTCTTTAGCATAAATATGAATAAAGAGACACCTATAGAAATGATATGGGACGCTAGCAAGGCGTACATGGGTGGGATTCTCATGGACATGAACAAAAGGCACCGTCGTAAACAAGAACAAAAAAGAAAGGAGCTAGAAGATGAGATAAGTAAGAAAGAGCAGCTATTAATACAAAGACCGGAGGACAAAGTCACCAAAGAAGAAATCAAGATTCTAAGGAAACAATTTGACTTGTTGTTAGCAGACCAAGTGGCAAGGAATATACAATACGCAAAACATAAGACATTCTGTAATTCCAACAAACCTGGTCGGTGGCTGGCTTATATTATAAGGAAGAAGCAGAAATCCCGCATAATTGAAAAGATAGAGTACAAAGGCAAGGAAGAATTTCAACAGGAAGCCATCAAGAAAGCTTTTACCAAGTTCTACTCAAAGCTATACGCCGAGGAGAAGACACAAGACAAGGAGATAGATAAGTTTTTACAAAATGAAAAGTTACTGAGAATCACCGATGCACAAAGAGATGCCCTGAATGCATTGATCACAAAAGAGGAAATACATTCAGTGATCAAACAACTGAAAAAGGGAAAATCGCCTGGGACGGATGGGATAACAGCGACCTACTACAAGCATCTCCTAGAGGAAATGATAGAACCCCTCAGAAAATTATTTGTCAACATACAAGAAGGAGGCCAAGTACCACCGTCATGGAAAACAGCCTACATCTCTCTAATCCCCAAAGAGGGAAAAGATAATGCACAACCTGAAAATTACAGACCCATTTCACTATTGAACACAGATTACAAAATCTTCGCAAAAATTCTGGCCAACAGATTAATGACTGTGCTACAAAAAATAATCCACCCGGATCAAACTGGATTTATACAAGGACGTCAGATGAAAACTAATGTAAGACAATTGCTGAACATAATAGAGTATTTGGAAAGGCACAACCAGGTGCCCGCTACTCTCATGTTTGTGGATGCAGAAAAAGCCTTCGATAGACTGAATTGGCCGTTTCTGACAAAACTGGTCGGGGAGATGAAAATGGGAAAACAGTTTCTTAATTCCATACTGGCAATTTACCAGAAACAAACAGGCCAGATCATTGTGAACGGTGACTTAACAGACCCATTTAACATAGAAAGAGGCACGAGACAGGGATGCCCGCTATCACCCTTGCTATTTGTCTTAACGCTGGAGATTCTACTGAACAAGATAAGAGCGGCAGAGGACATAAAAGGCATACAGATTAGACAACAAGACTACAGGCTATGTGCATTCGCGGACGACCTGCTGGTGACAATGGAGCAACCAGCACAATCAGCTAGGAGACTGATGGAGATGATGAAAGACTATGGTAGGGTATCAGGCTTCAAAGTAAATATATCTAAGACGAAGATGCTAGTTAAAAATCTAGACAACAAAGCAAAACAGGACTTGGAAAGAATAACGGGTTGTGAAATAGTTAAGAAAGTTAAATACTTAGGAGTGGAGATAGAAGCAACGAATGCGAAATTATACAAAAATAACTACGAGGTGCTGTGGAACAAGATACAAACAGATCTGGACAGGTGAAAAACACTACAATTGTCCCTGCTGGGCAGGATAGCGGCAGTAAAAATGAACGTATTGCCAAAATTTCTATTTCTCTTTCAAATGCTACCCATTCTCAAAAAGGATGTGGATTTGGACGAATGGCAGAAGGGCATCAACAGATTTATTTGGGATGGCAAGAAACCGAGGGTTAAATTAAAAGTCATCCAGGATACAAGGAAGAGAGGGGGCCTAAAAATGCCCAATCTGAAGTTATATTACTACGCCGCGGCGCTGGTGGCGCTGAGTGACTGGATCAACATGACGAATGACAGAATATTGAATGTTGAAGGGCATGGTCTACTATACGGCTGGCACGCATACCTGGTGTATGACAAAAAGGCTGACAAGAACTTCAGGGAGAATCCACTAAGAACCCCATTGTTGTGGGTCTGGAAGAAATATAAGTACCTTCTACATGATAAGATTCCCATCTGGACGATCCCCAGGCACGCATAAACATATCACAAGGACAGGAAGTGGTGCCCTATAGTAAACTTATACTGGAAGAAGAAAACGTGTTTTTATTAAAGCCACCAAATACGCTAGCAGAGGAAGGAATAGGAGGTACCTGGCTATCATATTTGCAACTGCAGTCTAGGTGGCAGAAAGACCGGAAGAAGGGCTTATCCCTTACAGATGAGAATTTAATTGAGCAGGTTAGAGGGCAGGGGATCGTGCATATCAAACGAGTGTACAGTGTACTGATAGAAATTGACTCTGAAACTGTACTAGTCAAGAACTGTATGGTGAAGTGGGAGCAAGATTTTGGGCAACCTATCACGTTGGAAACATGGGAGGGAATCTGGGTGAGAAATGTAGAATTTACGAAAGTGCAACATTTAAGGGAAAATTTCTATAAGATGTTCTATAGGTGGCATCTAGATCCGAAAAAATTATCACATATCTACCCAGACACCCAACCTAAATGTTGGAGATGTGGTAGTATGGAGGCTACATATTTTCATGTATGGTGGTCATGTAGGAAAATTAAAGCCTTCTGGAGAAAAATATGGTGGACACTCCAAACTATTTTGAAAAAGCGCATTGAATTTCTACCTCAGTTGTTTTTGTTAGGGATCATAAAAGACTGTACTACCACAGAGACGAACTTAATTCTGAACTTGATCACAGCAGCGAGACTGTTGGTGGGACAATACTGGAAGAAGCCAGAAATACCACCTATTGAAGAATGGACTTTGAAAGTAATAAATTTGGCAGAAATGGCTAAAATATCGGCATATTTGAAGGATTGCTCAAATGAACAATATATGATAGACTGGAAACATTGGATAGACTACATACAAGAGAAACACCAATCAAAGAAAATGTATCTGGCTTATAGTTAAATCTGGACATACGGAGTGAAGAATGTTTACAAATTTAAATCGATTGTATTAAGTTGGATAGCAGTTAACTTGATTTTCCCCCTGGTTTACATGTACAAATATATATCTATTGATTAATGGTATATATTAAATAGACTAAGAATGTACTTGTTGAAGGGATGGGTATATTGACATGAAAAATATTAATTTTAATAAAAAAAAGAATGCATGAGGGGAGAGGGGGCGTGGCTGCCTCAGGGTCGAAATAGCCTTGCTCGGAGGCTCTGCGACACGGGACTTGTAAAGCCGCCAAAACAGCGCAAACCAGCTGTTTTTCGTGGCAAAAAAACCCCTCCTCGGTAGGAGAAGGGGCGAAGAGCTGTGAGTGTGGGTTGAGATCCTCTGAAAACCCCCCAAAAACCGCTCGGGGGGGAAGAAAGAGGACTCCCCGTGAGCTCACAATAGCTCCAGCCCGGGGCAGCATCTGTCAGCTGACAGACCAAGACGCTGAGACCAGCCACCACCCGAGGAACACATCTCAAAGAAGCACAGAGATTGACAGACTGAACCCAGGAGCTTAAAAAGCAAGTATCTCTTATATTTTACCTCGGATCAAATACGTTCACAATGAACAGAAGGCACCCAAAATGGCGACCGCTTTTAATTTAAAGTGAGAGCTACCGGAAGAGAAAGGCGGAAGAGAAACTGTAATGCGAAAGAGACCTTTAGAGGGCACCAGAGACGCATAACTTAAAAACTTTGCAAAATAAACCTAAGGATGTATACAAGCTCTCCAGAAATGATGATGAAAGAATTAAAAGATGAAATATCAACAACTTTTGAAAAAATGAGAAAGATGGACATGATAATAGACATGTTTGCAAAAAGATGGGAAGAAAGGATGAGGACGATGGAGGAAGTGGAACAAAGCAGAGAAATGGAGAAGATGGTGGAAGATCAAAGCAAAGCAGTTATTGAGGACTTGGACCAAACCGGAGAAACGCACAGTGGGGAAAAGAGAGAAGATACTGGGAGAAAGGGGTTGAAGAAAAGATGGAAGAGGTGGAGAGACAAGAAGATTTGAAAAGAATTGTTATAAAAGCATGGGAAAAATATCCAGGAGAGGAGGCTAAAAATTTCTCTTGGCAAACTGACAGAATCCATAGAGCATGGCTTATATGGAACCAAGGGACATTGCAAGCAATAAAGAGAGACTTATGATAATTATTAACTTTAATGACTTGTTTGTTTGATGTACAATGGATAGATCTGAAAAGAAGTGAAACTTAAAATTTATAAAATGTAGTTGGCTTATAGTTAAACTTCGATATACGGAGTGAGGAAGGTCTACAAATTTAAAATGATTGTATTAAGTTGAATGGCTTTAACTTGAATTTTTTCTTTGTTTGCATGTACAAATGGATATCTAATAATAAAAAAATTTTAAAAAAAGAATGCATGAGGCCCTTTACAGGCTATATTTATTCTTTATGCTCCTTTTAATCACTTGCAATATTTCAAAGACCATCAAATGGTAAATTATAAATTAAAAATTTAAGTTTACATGGTTGTTAATAGGGTATTTTCCCCATCTACAGCATGGAAGCAAATTCTAAGTACTTGAGAAATTAGGTAGGAGCCTTTGAAACAGGCTGTGAAAACAGACAACTGAGAATGAAGCACCCCAAGGACCTACCATGACTTCCTACATACCAGGCTTGCAGTCTCATTCTTCAATAAAATGGGCTTTTGGCATGTTCATTTTGTAAATTGTCTTAACTCTTTAAAAAAAAAATCAACAATAAAAACCTACAGTGATTGATGAGGATAAACCAGACAACTGACAAATACCTCCTGCCCCAAGGCCTGAAGCATACCCAGTTCTTCAGAGGTTTGCAATAGGTCAGCAGGATTGGGGTCGATCTAATCTTGATGTTCCAGAGTTCTTGCAATAGCAGTCAGAGTATATTTAACTAACTGAAGGAAGAGATGTAGGAGTAAGCTGAGAAGAAAACAGGAGGGCTTCCCAAGCCAGCATCAGCCAAGAAGGGAAGACACTTCTATGTCTGCAACAATTCTTTGTTCTCATGGGGAAATTCAACCACTCTTCTAACACACCTTGCAGGAACACAGTTTGGACACCCAAGGAAGTGGCTTCTTTGCATCTGTTGAGTAATAATATGAATTATGTTTTTGATAATCTAATTTGAAAAGTACAAACCTGCTCTCTGACAATTTTCTGACCAATGGCCACCCAGCCTCTATTTAAATACCTCCAGCCAATAGTGTCTATCACTTTCTAAGGAAGTCAGCTCCATGCGTGAATGGTTCTTACAATCATAACGTTTTTCCTGATGTCCAACCAAATCTGACACAATGGCTGCTGAAACCAGCTGTATGTACCTGCTGGCATGATGGCTCCACTGATCAGGAACTCACCTGGATTCCCCGGTTCCTCTGCAGAATCTTCCCTATCTTCAACATTTGGTGTGGTTATGCAGCTCTCACACTTGATCATGCCCATGGTGCCTGGGAAGAATCACAAGACCTTATAGTCTTTCAATAGCAAGCCTACCCTTCCAAATCTTGAGTAGATTAAAATGAATGTGAACATTAAATGAACATTAAAAGAGAAATATCCCTTGTGTTGCTTCCACTCAGTGGAGTTCAGTTTCCCACTTTGTTGCCTACAAAAGAGTAGCCAATGCAGCAGCACCTCTTAAGGTGAGTGGAAGTCTTCTTCCCCACTGCCACCAATTTGGTGTTTTCCAGCAGGGTTTGGAAGAGTAGCTGTGAAAACAGCCTCACATTGGAGTAGCTGCACACAGCTGGGTCCTATAGGGTTACAGCTGGACTAGATGATCCTTGCAGTCCCTTCCAGCCCCCAGTTCCTGGACTCCCCATGCCAGGGGACCAGGAAAAAAAAGAGGCAGGCCCTCAGAGATCACTCCCCTGACTATGCACATACCGTACTGTAATCCATTGCAGAGATTATTTTGGTTTACGAGGGATGTTCACCCAAATACCAGCAGGAATTGCCTAACTGTCATTACTAACTAGCTAGGCACTGCTGCTGTGGCTATGTGGATACTTAACTATCTCTTCCATAGAGCACACATTGTACATGGAATAAGAGAACATTTTTAAAGGATCAGATTCCATGCACAGGCATCCCAAATATATGGCTTCCACACGAGGCTTGAACAATGGCCTATTAGAATCTATCCTCCTAAGGTTTTGGCTATGCCTGGTATGGCGCCTAGACAATTGGATTTTGTGTAAAATGCACAGCAAATCTGATTTCTGTTGCATTAAGTTCTCTGCTAAACAACATGAAGCAAGGAGTGAAATAAGCTGCAATTCTACAGACTCTTCCAATGTGTTTTCTTTAATACCTGACCACTAATGTTAGAGCTACACTTGTAAATGAGCATTGACAAAGTGAGAGAAGTTGACTGCAACCATGGTTGTCAGATGAGAAAGCATTATATTGAGCTGTAGATCTTTACAGGAAAGAGCTGTAACCTGAAGCATGGCTCTAATGGACACCGGCAGTCCATGGCCAAAGGTCTTAATCACAGCTGACTAAGAAGAATCAAGGACAAGTCTGGTCAGTCCTTTCATTCCCTTGGAAGTGGGAGAGAGATTCTACAAGGACACAAGTCAGTGCCATCACCAGGTCTCTTTTTAAAGCACCACTCCTGGAAGAGGAGGCTCAAACCCACAAAGGTTTGGCACAGCATCTAAGGCCTGAGCATACTCTTGGGGTCATGGATGAGAGCAACCAGCAGCAATTCTTGCTGTAACTTGAAGAAGTGGTGGGGGAGGGATGGCACTGTTTCCCTAATGTAGGAGGCAGGTAAATACAGGGGTAGTAAATGTGTATTTCACCACTCCTCTGCCTCCATAATTTAATAGGAATAGGCCTATTAATAGGTCTCAGGTTGCTCTGTACCCCCTCCCCAAATCACTGTTGTGAACCTTACCAAAAGCCGTACCCTGCAAAGGGAGGTTCTTGGCCCCCTCTGTCCCCGGTCTGGTAGAATTTGTTTGCCCATGGTCTCCAGCCAAGGTCTTCTGCTGTATGCTCTGTTCCACTTCAGCCAGCAAAGTTGCCTGAGTGGCCTCCATCACCTGTCACAGACAGAGAGGGGGAATTAAATTTTTGTTGGGACAGACTTGGTTCTGCAGGCCTCTTTGCCCCACTGCTTCCCCAGAAGGATAGTTCAGGGAAGGAGCAAAAAGAGCTCAACTGGCAGCAACAGTCCAGCTGCAGGCTGGGTGGAAGGAAAGTGCTGGAGGAGAAATATTCCAAAATATCCCATGCACCTATCAGGTTAGCACATCAGGGAAAGGGCTGGGCACATATTTTCTTCTATATGCAGAGAATATTTATCCTGAATTGTTCAAAAGTTTTTCTTACAACAAATAGCCTTTACATAGACAATTAAACAGTCTTGATATCTATGCCAGCCAGCAAGGCCTCACATGTACCCTGCTTGGAAATGGAATCAGCCACATGGTGCTTCTGCAAATGAAGGGGTCTAGAGGAAGAGACCAGCAGATGGCGGCCTCTTCTGTTGAGCTCCCCTTCTAGCTGCTGCCCTTCATCTGAAAGGCTGAAGGCTCAGCCAGAGCGGGCACCCTGGTAAACACTGAGGAATGACCAGGAGGGACTCCTACATCAAGCATTTCCCAAAAGTTTGGGAAATGGTTGCCAAATTCTATACAAAGGCTCACAGCATGGAAGAGAAGGAATGCTCCCCACCCAGGATTAACTTCCACTTTGTTGACCCAGTCCCTGCAAAACTCTTCCCCCAGTTGAAACCTGAGGGGATTTTAAGCCCTTGGAATGGTGCTCGTTTCTTACCTCTATGGATTGGTCTCTCCAGCAAGAAATTAGCTTGACAAATGAACGATTATCTGACTCACAAACAGGAAACCTCAACATGTCTGAAGCAGAAGAAACATTCATTGTCAGCTAGGATCTACTTCCTACAGAATATAACTTTCCCTAGAAAGGAAAAGGATCCCTTTTCCTTGACAGTTGGCTCAAGAGTGACAAGTGAAACCTATGACTTTTCTTCAGGAAGGAAGGTTTCCTCTCATCATATACCTAAGAAACAATGTGGATTGTGTCACCAGGACTCACATGGAGAAGTCTCTAGATTAAAATCATCCAAGACCAGAGATGCTGCAGGTCTCCATTTGTTGCGCTTCATGAGGCTGAAAGCAAAGAGATCATTTGTCTCTCAGGGACCCTCACATAGATAGCAAAGGTGCCAACAGGTAAACACAATATAATTATTAATTTAATTCCACTGTTAGTTTAGCTCTTTGATAGCTCACATGTTTATACAAGGAGGAGGAGGAGGAGGAAGAAAGCATCTTCCTTTAATGTGTATCTTGCAGGAAACAAAGCTGGAAAGGCCTCAGCTCAGGAGAAAAATTCCCATTCTCAGCTGGGCTCTTGCAACATTCCAAAGTATGTTGAGGATAGTTTAGCCATGGTTGAACAAGCTGGTGAACTACAGGCTATAATGATGATGATAATAAAGAAGTCAGTGAAGTGAAACCGGGAGCTGACTATGTCTTTGAAGGGGGGGGCAGTTTGAGGAAGTACTGTGTGCTTGGCAAGATCTTCCTTTGTGAAGGAGAGTGGGGCACACCATGCAAAGAAGCCTCGGAAGGCCACCTTCTCCCAGGAACCAGATAAACCCAGGCCTTTCAGAAGAATAGACCTGGTGACCAGAAGCTGATTGGGGAGAAGGGAACCCCAGGATATATGTGAATGATGTATGATAGGCAAGAATTGTTCATCCATCTGTTTCTTCTAACTACAGCAACTAATTTTTATTTCAGAAAAAGCTAGACTCCGTCTTACCTGGACTTTTCTGAAGGGCTGTTAATTATCTTTTGAACTAAAGACATCCTGCTCAACAAATAGCCGAGAGCTAGCCTTTGCTCTGTAGAAGTAACAGTGTTTCTCCATCCATCCTTCTTGTCTGTTTGCGTTTGGGTTACACTATAGTATTTACTATGTAAATGCAGCACTTTGATAGAAAATAGATTGACTATCTCCTGCTGCTCTTCCACCCTCTCAGGATTAGCACTGCTCCATCCTGGTAACATCAGAGCAAGATAATTGTCTTTTGAAAGCAGTCCGAAGGAGACAGGAGAAAAAAGTCTCAAGATACCTAAATACTGAACACAAAGACCGTCCAATTCTCTGTTCACACCCCAGGGGAAAAAGCAGGACAAAAGGAGTTTGGCTGCCTCTGTGGCAACAGTTGGGCTAGCTTTTCCTGAGGACTGCCTTTTAATCTTCTTGGAACTCTTTGCTTTTTTGCGTCTTTTGAAGCCATCACTTTGTTCAAAGGTTCCACCTATATGCACCTCCCCAGAGTCTTGTTCTTCACTAACCACTCTGACCTGCCCATCCATTGGAGAGAGGGAGCCAGAAGTTCTGTTTCTCTTTAACATTAATGTCCTTTTCTCTGTTGTGCTTCTGGCTCTCTTTAAAGTGTCGAGGGTGCTGAAGGAATTGGAGGACTTCAGTCCATTGGCCTGAGAGGAGCAGAGCAATTCCACCAGCTTTTCCAAATCAAAAAGGAGTATGTTGACATTGATGCTCTCCCATGTTGCCCGCAATGGCCAAACAGCAAAAGGCCCTTGAGCCCAGCAGAGAGTAGTTAACTGAAAGATAAATGTTTTAATAATTTAGTTGATATAACAAAATATTTATATACATTTATATCCAATTCAGGTGGCTGTCATGTAACAATGAATGTAATCAGTAAATATGCCAATATTTCACTTTTGAAAAGTATAAAGTAAGTCACTATTGAAAATAGCAAAACACCAAACAGAAAGACATGAGGAATAAATGACATATCAATATGGTAAAGAAGTGTTGAAAAGCAACAACCAAATGACATAAACATGTTTCCAATGTGTAGTGAAACAGCCATAAAGGAAATGCCTGAGGAGTTTTAATTGGTCAGAGGGATTTCTAGGCTCAGTCCATCTGCAGCCAAGCTGCTGTGGGTCATTGGCCACAAGCACCATCTGTCCAGGGATCTCCTGTCACTCTTCCAGGCGATACAACTCTCTTTCCCTTAGCAGGTCCACCCCACTTGGCAGCAGGTATAAAATGAAGAGCCCTCCCTCAATCCCTAGTAGCCCCTTCAATCAAGAGCCCCACTTTTCCCTTTGGACTCCGGCAATTCTGCAATGAGTGCTGCTGCCTCCATGAGGCAGAAATCAGCATTCCAAAGCTGGCCACTCTTAATCTGTAAACAAACCAAACAAGCAAAGGACAAGCTTGTCTCCAAGGCAAATTCTAATCTTAGCTCTAAGACATGCAGAATCCCAGCCATTCTAAGACCAGACAGGCAAACAACTGGAAAATCTGAAGGTCTCCTGTGCTCTTTTCCTCAAGTCTGCAGATGTTGCTGACTTGCATGTTTTCCTGAAAAAGCCTTCTTCCTCCCACATTCTTCCCTGTATCCCAAAGAGGGCTCTTTGAAGGGGGGAGGGAGGGGGAGGGAGAAGAAGCGAGATCCCTTGAAACATAACACAGTTGTGAACTACTGTGCCTCAGGGGTCGGTTCTCTCCCCACTACTTTTTAACATTTACATGAAGCCACTGGGAGAGATCATCCACCGGCATGGAGTGAGATACCATCAGTACGCTGATGATACTCAGCTGTACATTTCTACTCCTGGCCAAATCAGTGAAGCGGTTGAGGTGATGTGCCAGTGTCTGGAGGCTGTGAGGGTCTGGATGGGCGTTAACAGATTGAGGCTCAACCCTGACAAGACAGAGTGGCCGTGGAAGGACATTTCAATCTGTCCTTCCATTACTCTGGGGGTAAATTCATAAACCCCTCGGAGAAGGTGCGCAACTTGGGAGTCCTCCTCGATCCACGGCGGACATTGGAACATCATTTGTCAGCTGTGGCGAGGGGGGCATTTGCCCAGGTTTGCCTGGTGCACCAGTTGCGCCCTTATTTGGATCGGGAGTCTCTCCTCACGGTCACACATGCCCTTGTCACCTCGAGGATCGACTACTGCAGCGCTCTCTACATGGGGCTACCCTTGAAAAGTGTTCGGAGACTACAATTAGTGCAAAATGCAGCTGCGCGAGCAATTGTGGGCCTTCCACGTTGTGCCCACATTTCGCCAACTCTCCGCATGCTGCATTGGTTGCCTATCGGTCTCCGAGCGCAATTCAAAGTGTTGGTCATTACCTATAAAGCCCTTCATGGCACTGGACCAGGATACTTACGGGACCGTCTTCTGCCACATACTTCCCTTCGACCGGTGAGAGCACACAGGGTCGGCCTCCTCCGGGTCCCGTCAAGGCGGGTCCTAGGGGGAGGGCCTTCTCTGTTGTGGCGCCCACCCTCTGGAACCAACTGCCCCCTGAAGTCCGCGTTTCTCCCACCCTCCCGGCCTTCCGAAAGAATCTCAAAACCCATCTTTGCCGGCAGGCCTGGGGATGATTGTGGATTGTTGTGTGAATGATGAATGTGTGTTGGGTTTTTATTTTTAATGTTTTTTTTATTTGGACTTAGATTGTGAATATTGTTTTATATATGTTGTAAGCCGCTCCGAGTCTTCGGAGAGGAGCGGCATATAAGTCCAAATTAAATAAATAAATACTCATCTAGGCTGACTTCATGGGATGGTTGGCAGCAGCAACAGCCAGGGAGCCTTTTCAAGGGCATCTTCTTGTTTGCTAAACACATTTTTCTTACTAAGGGCTTCTATTGCTTTTTCTTTGTGAATACTTCATTTTCATTTGAAAACATTCCTCTAAACTTATTGATGGCTAATAGAACACAATAGTTCTATACAATACTTGCAGCATGCACACTGACATCTGAAAATGCCCAGACTTTGCACAGGTAGGTAGAGAGGCTGCAAAGGTCTGTATGGATGAGGTGGCTAATAAGTGTACTATAATGCAGAGTGCCCATTTTTCAACACTTGGGCAATTAAAAGGATGCCTTTTTCTCAAGATTGAATGGGTGAAATCCACTGTTACAGTGATTTAGAACAAATACCACCTGTAGCTAAAAACTATCAACGGGAGCTCTCAGTCCTTGGAACTGGGCAGTCCAAAGGTGGGGGAGCAGGAGTCATCAGAGGAATCCTGGAGAAGAAAGGGGGGCAGGCTTCTAAAGGGAGTGCAAAAGGCTTTCCTTCACACACCCAGCAGTGGCTTCCTTCTATGTATTCACCTGATGAGAAAAAGACCTCCTTTGATGAGCGAGCCTGCTGCAGGAAAAACTGCCAAAGGCTGAGGAGCTGGACAATGGGCCACCCAGATCTTTCTCTCTGTGGCCATCTTCTTCCAAGGCTGCATAAAGAGGGTCAGCCATAAGACCAGAATCTTCACAGGAAGAAAGGATCGCTTTGGCTGTTTCCCCACTTTCGTAGCGTTCTAGACTTCCTAGGCAAAGGGGAAATGAAGGTGGATGTTCACAGCAGCAGGTCTCCTCCCTGCATTCTCCAGGATCAGGCCACAATTTTTTTATAGATGGTGATCCTCTGATAACCCAAATCAGGCCAAGTAAGCTTCTCTAAACGCTAAGAAACACTGTCCTCTAGGGGCCATCCGAAGTTTTGCAACTGAAATCTGGGTTCTACTGGGACAGACCTAGATAAGGATTCAGGGTCCATGGCTATTTGCTCATAAACTTACCACTAACTGAGCTGATAATCTTGTTGGCCCTTTGATGATGGCATAGCTGCCTGCCATCTAATTGTCACCCATATTTCTGCAGTTTATTTATAATAGGTCTAGGTTTTGGGCTGAGAAACAAAAAGCAAATCTATTCAGGGCCAATTTTGCTTCCTCTAATAATCATAAATAGGAATTGTAGGAGGAAAAATAGGGGGCAGATAAGACTCCATCTATTCCTTTCCTGCTGATGATTATAACTAGCTCCTAAGGAGGCCCAGGGGGCTGCCTGCTGCAGAAGAGTGTGGGGGGGGACACCGGAGCAACCTCGCCTCTCTCACCTGTTTCAATGTCCCAAACATAGACCGAATCATTTTCACACCCCACGACCAGCAGATTCTCCATGGAGTGCCATCGTAACGCCGTCACTGGAAAAAGGTGTTTCCTGGCACGCAAAAGGCAGGTGCGCTCTTGCACGTGCAAAAGTACGATGGAGTGGTCGCTGCACACGCAGCATACGAGGTGGTGATCTTTCTGCTGCAAAGACAAGGCAAGGAAGACTTCCTCGGCCGGATACAAAAGGAACGTCGGGAAGAGCTCCACGTGTCGGGCGGCCTCGGGGAAGGAAGGGCTGCCGGCCCCCCTCTCGCCTTGCCAAGACCTTGCCCGACCCTGGAGCGGAGCAGAAGCCTGCCTGCCTGGTTGGGCTCCCAAGGAGCTGCCTTGGGGCCGCAACTCACCCTGCAGTTGTCCGGCGAGAGGAGCAGGCGGGCAATGGGCCCTGCGTCCAGCGCGAAGCGGTGCAGCGCCTCCCCGGTGAAGAGGTCCCACCAGACAACGCAGGAGTCCCGGCTCCCGGAGAGTAGCCAGTAGGGCGCCGGCCGGCCAGGCAGCACCAGCAGGGCCGTCACGCCGCTGCCGCCAGCGCCGCTCAGCACGCGTGGCGTGGCAGTGGCGTCTGCGAAGAGAGTCGGGCAGGCAGGAGTACAGCGAAAGAGCCTCCCGTTCCGCCAGGAGCCCCCGCCGCCGCCTTTCTGCAGCTCAGGAGCCCCGGCTGAGGCAGGCTCGGTTGGGCGGGGGCTCCTCCCTGGCCCTTGGAAGCAGGCGAGAGAGGCGTGGGCAGCACAGCGCGCTCCCAGAGGGGGAACCAAGCAGCTGGTCTCCCGGATCGACCCCCAGGGAGCCAGAGGCGGCCTTTCTGGGCCCGAGAGATGGGGGGAGGTACATAAAATGGCTGTCCCGCGGGCAAGGGGGTGTTCATTGCTCTGGCACTCAAGAAGGCACTCGTAAAAAAGGTGAATGGCCATGTCCCAGAAGCACCTGGGAGTTGAGGAAGGTTTATTCAGGTGAGGGAGGGGCACCCTGATGCCTCCCCCCCTTATTGTAAAGCACAGGTGTCAAACTTGTAGCATCACATGATATGTTGCGATGTATCCTGACTTTTTCCCCACTGCCAGAGTTGGGGGTAGGCGTGGCCTCTGCATGATGCAACCGGCCTGCGGCCAGCAGTTTGACACCCCTGTAAATATCTCAGTCAAAGAAAGCTGCTGCAAAACTGCTCACCTTTCTGCACAGAATCCTCTCCCAACAGTCTGGCCTTCGCAGCATGCAAAGCTGGTACTGTGATAATTCTGCCATCTTTACATCCACAGACCAACTTCTCAAGGCTGGGAATGTATGTAGAAACTGTGATGGAAGCTTCCCAGGGGTGATTCGGGATACCTTCAGCTATCTGACAGTGGATGTTAAAGTTATCCTGCAGAGTTCTGGATGCTGCTACTGGGATCACTGCAGAGAAAAAAACCAATGAGATGTGAGCAATGGCATCTTCCCTGTTCATATCCTTGAGAAGAGTTTGGTCCCTCTAGATTAGTGTTCTGGGCCCACCAAAAGCCTTTGGATGGAGAATAAGCAGAACATGAGTGCAAGCACCCCTCTGGATGGCCTTCTCCAACCATCGGTCTCCAAGGTAGCCTTCAGTCATCTTAGTTACTAGCCAGCAAGACTGTTATTCCCCAGGAATTTAGCAGCATTTCAAAGCCGTCCTGTATGGTGGTGTGGAAGCAAACTCTACAGGGCGACTATAGGTGTTGAAAAGAAGCACTTCATTTTCTATTACTTCTTCCCTGGATTTGGGCAATCTTGAGGAGAAGGAACTTACTCTCCAGATTTTCTGTCACCTGCATATTTTACACACTTTTTCCAGCAGAAGAGTCAAAATGGTGCAAATGTTTTCTCATAGAAGGCTTATTTTGTGAAAAATAAGATCTGGTGAGAAGCCACTGCCCTATGTACTGTCTACCTTCCCAATGCCTATATTATCTAGCAGGGATGTATATCCAAACCCAGATCACCCTCTGAATACAATAGAGTAGATAAGCAAAGTTGTAAGGGAGTTTATGCTAGGAGGTCCCATATTCACCTTTTCCAGTGCAAGCTCTAAAATAAAAAACATTTTAACCTTTTGGAGAGCCATCTAGAGTTGAAACAGGCACATCAGGAACATGCCATAAAGTAATCCTCCCAGAAGCTTGTCCAGAATAAAGAATCTTATAAAAGGGTTCCTTCCTTTCGTTCATGAAGCCCATGATGTAAGAAAAACTCTATTGAAAATAAAATCATGGAAGAGGAACTGAGTTAGCTGACAGATAATCAACTTCTTCAACATCTTTGAGGGGGCCCCCACAAGTCCCAATTCACAGTTTGCAGATTACTTCTGCTTGTTCTCTTCACACAGCTTTCTCTGTGTTTTCTTGCATATTGGTACAGCAGTCTAAGAAATGCACATATTCAGGATATTGATATTTCACCTTCCCTTACACACTTGTGTTCCTCTAGAAATTTGAATGGTCTGAGGCTGAGAATGGCCTCCAATCACTCATAAGTTGATTTTCATGCTAAAGAGCACAAATTTAGAGATGCAAGAAACATGAAAGAAAGCAAGGAGCTATTTTAAAGTCCTTTAATTTCCTACAATGGAATCCATGGAGATTCCAATGGCAAACTGAAAATCTTTTGAGAAAATGCCCTCAGTTCCTAGCTTTATGGGCCTTTGGTTGGTAATGGTGCTTGCGTTCATGGAAACCCAGTGAAGTCTCTAGAAATCCAGCCAACTTACTTTGTTGTCTTCCACCTCAGTAGAAGAGAGCAAAACAGGACGAACTGTTTCTTTCAGCACCCCTCCTTTGGATGGCTGTATGCTCTGTGAAAGGCCACTAAAAACAGGGGAAGAGGGAGGATCAGTCCTCTGACAAAGCATGGGAACAGAAGGTCCTCCGTTAGTAAACACTTCCTTCTGGGTATCGCCCCAACAAACATGCCCTCCTGGCCCACAAGGGCAGCAGCTACCTGACTGAAAGCCCCTTGGGCCAAAGGGAGGGTCCCCCAGTCAGGACCTTAGAAGCCATCAAAAGGCTTCACGGGCTCCTGGTGGTGCTTCTGTCAACTTCCTTGTCTCACCTGTTTACCAACTGATAGATGTAGCCGTGCCCATCTTCTGTCCAAATGATCAACCTGTGGGCAGCGAGGATTTCCCCTCCTGACAGGGTCTGGCTGCTTGGGCTAAACTCAGTCCACAGCAAGGAGAAGTCACAATAATCATACACCTGAAGCCAGAGTGGGAAGGGGGAATTAAAGATGTTTATCCATCTGGCCAGAGCCCTGGCCCATCATCCGCTTCCCTCCCATCAGAGGAAGCAGTTACAGAGCATGGAAGCAAAGTAAATTTGGAAGCAGGACACACTTTAGGAATCTTGGAACAGTGGAAAACCTGGGTATGATGAATGCCTTCTGGAAGATTTCTGAGCGGGGTGGGTGGGTGGTCTTTTTGTCCAGCGAGTACACTGGAGAAAAGCATTGGCACATCCAGGAACATCCTGGCCAGGGCATAACAGTTCATTTAATTAAACTCAGTCGCTAAAGTTGTCAGAATCATGGAAGAAACACCTAGAATAATAAGATGCTTTTTTCTTCCAATCTATTACTGTAAAGGAAGGAAACATGAATGTTCACATTTTGGTATAGCTTTAATTTAGTTTCTCAAATTGTGGGAAATAGTGTGTTAAAATCAATAAAATTAATTTGATCTGCACATTGATTTGGTTATTAAACATTAGCCTATTTCATGATCATTTTGTATGACTTAATTCTCTATTACAATTTGTATATGATTATTTTTCAGTTTCACTCAACATCTGCATTTTGATAAGCTCTTGAAGTTATTTGTAAAAGAAATGCCTAATATTGCATGCACTGCTGTATAACAAGTACCTTCCAGCAGGTAGAGAATACAGCTAAGAGAAGCCTCTCCGTATAAGTGCAAAATCGGATTGCGCTGCAGAGTGTGCAGTCCAGAGGCTGGCATTCTCTTTCAAAAATGCTTTGCTTCTCCTGCAAATTTAAAGAAAAAGAAAAGGTCATTTGGGGGAGGAATTAAAAAAAAGAAAAGAAAAATACCATGATCAGTCATCACTGCAGTTGGGCTATAAAGTAAAAGTTGACACAATGGATCAATGGATATGATTAAGAGGGAAGAATTTGCCTCTCCCAAATATGATATTTGGTTTCCTAAGTCCATCGACCAGATTTAATGGAAAGAATGGGGGGATGGCTGTATTTTGAACTCCTTTTCCAATCTATTCCCTTTCAGTTCTCTTGTATTCTAGCATGCTCTCAAGCTATGATGGCAAAGTTAAGGGACCATAAGAACCCTTGGCCAGTTCCCTTATAAGATTTCAACATCTAAACAATGCTGCCTTGTCTGGGGCAGTTTGGGACTTTAGGAGACTCCAGGGCACTCTCCACCCTGGGAGGTTATGGGAAATAAAACCCAAGGCAATGGACCAAGCACACAAAACAAAAAGCAAAGGCCAGGGAGGCTCACTGACTTTTCCCCATATGACTGACTGATGACAGATTTTATACTGGAGTGTCTAGGGAGCACAGAAACTACCAGTACTTTAACTGATATTTCCCTTAAATTCATGTTGATGCATCATGATGTGTCCTAGAATAACCCCATGCCCCTTTGCACTCCTTCAGTTATGAGGTCTTACTCCAAAAGCCATACAATATCTGATTTAGGACAGTTGGAAAGTTGTGCATATTTTCTAGTTTGGAGAATATGTGTTTTAAGATTTGGATTCTTTTAGGAAATTTATTCCAGAAATATAATTGCAACCAAATCTTAGGAATTCTTTATAAGATAAATTATTTTCTAGTTATCCTGATCTATCTGTAATTGGAATTAGACCTTTTAAAAAAACTGACCTGGGTTTTTTTCTGTAAAATCTAAGAAATTAATTTGCTATCATCTTTAATGTCAAATATAATCATTCCTTTCTAAGTGAAAACCTGCTCTGCATTCAGCTTGGGCCTGGATGCAGAATTTTCCAGAAGTTTCCACACACCTGGGGCCCCTTTATGTCCACTCACAGGAATGTTTCTAACCCTCCTGAATCAACATTGCCAGACTGAAGAGAAAGAGACACCTCGCCCAGGACATGGACGTTTGCTACTTCTCACCTGTATCCTGCTGACTGAAGATGACAAATCCCAGACTTTAAGGTCTCCTGCTGCAGATACGGCTAGTAAAGAATCCTCTGGAAAAGTGAAACATGATGGCTGTGGGAGAGTCACAGGCAGGGGGCACAAGGAAAATGGTGCTGTTGCTCTTGCCCGCCCGAGATGACACGGAAGGGCTAAGACCCTGCTCATGCAGCTAAGCCCGGCCTCCAAGGAGAGCCCTCATATTGTCCTGCTTCATGTCAGTGGGTGGCTGCACCCATTTGGGGTTCTTGCAGTTCCTGTTCCGAGCCTTCAGAATTGAGGCTTGCTCTGCCCTCACTCACTATCCCAGGGTCCAAAGAACGGGCAAAATTGTCCTTGCACCAACAGTCCTGATGTGTCCCAGGGCCTAAGAAGTGCTGACCAGAAGAAAAGGGGTCCCACAGAATCCAGCCTTGCTCCCAGCAGGAGGGAGGTTCCTCTGGGAGTAAACCATCAGCCTTCTTGACAATGATGTTGTCAAGTAGTGTACTGTATCCTGCAGCTCTGACCAATTCCCGTAATTTCCAAACAGACATGTAGTCACCCACTCACCAAAGAAATTATAGATATACCAATACAATTCTACATCAATCTACATAGATATGTTATCTATGGATAAGCATGGATGGTTTCCCATAGAAGCATCCAACTTGCATGCTTTTGATAGCAAATATACCTTGAATCCTCAGAGAATGCACTAAACACATGCAGCTGATCCAGTCTGAAGAGGAAGAAGAGGTTAATGTGTGAAGCACAACCAGGGTTATCGCATCAATAATGAGGATGTCGTTATACTGCCCACAACAGACCAGCCAGCCCTCTCCTGCCATGCGAAATGAGCTGTGGTAATACTGTACAAAGAGAAAAAGACACGAGAGATTAGCTGGCAGGACCCAAGCCCACTGAGAAGCACCTCTGTTATCGGGAGACTAACTTCTACCAGACATTAGCTGGGAACAGCCTTCATCAAACAGCCTGCAGACCCCGCAGATGGGTGGATCAGGCCAAGTGCATTCTGCCCTCTAGTGGCTGATCAAGATGATGCATCTGGACAGCTTACAGTAGCATCCTAGACCTAGAGCTGATTCTGGATTGTTCCAAGCTATGAAGGAAGTCCTGTGGACCCCTTTCCATTCCTATTTCAATCTCATTTGTGTGCCATTCCTAAGATGCATGTAGGAGATACTTCTTCCTGCATCTCCTTGTCCTTCTACAGAAAAATGCTAGTGTACCAAGGAAATGCACCATCACTAGTACACAAAAGTGAGAGATGATGCACAAGTGGAAAAGAGACTCTTCTTTGCATCTCACCCACAATGCAAGCAAATCACATGACTGAATTCCATTATAAATGTTTCCTGAGCATACTAATTCTAAATTTGATGCACTTAAACAGGCACTGAAGTACAGAAGCAGGCTAGTGCAGTGAAACAAGGCTGTTGCACTTTGCTCAGCGCTATCTGCAGATTCTGTCTGAGGCCGATGGCTTCTCAACCAATTCCAAACCTGCAGCCACTTTGCAGGTAGGCTCAGTTCAGCTCATGGCCCCACTGCTAGAAAGACCACAGCAGGAGCTGCAGATGTGCGCAGCTGCATTTCCATGGCAGCAGGAGCTGCATGCTTTGTTGATGGCCCAGTCTTGTCCAATTGGTTCCTTCCTCCCAAAGCTAAAGAAAGCAGAAAGTGCAGCCGCTTCAACTCAGCATGGTGCTAGACAGAAGCTAATGGATGTAATGGCATCCCAAAAAGAAACAGCATGTCGGAGCATTCCTGAACCCCCAGTGCTTACCAGAAGTCATGGACTTCTAAGCATTTGCTGAGATCTTCATTTAGTTGTGCCCTGGAAGGACAGCCTTTACTCAAATTTTTATAAATGTAGGTATAAAACCCAGACTGTATTCTGTTTAGTCCTTTCTCACATCTGGAACATTTTTTCATCAAATTACAAGCCCTGTGTAAGAAGAAACTGCTAAGAGATGATCCTCAAAAGAGCAGAGTAAGGATGCGTTCTACTTACACAGATGGCTGTGTGCCGAAATGGAAGCCTTGTATTCTCTATACACCGTCCACTGGTGATGTCCCAAATGCTCATCTCTCTGCCAAAAGAACTATTGATGATGTGCTATGATACACACACACACACACAGCATGGGATTTACTTCGAAATTTAAGGACAGGAGGAAGTAGATAAGGTGTAAGTTACACCAAAATCAATTATTATTGAAATATGATAAAATCCATTTTAAAATAATTGTTAGGACTTAACTTTCCTCACCTACAGAGGAACAGTTTTGTCAATATCCCCATGAGCTGTCTTAAAGAAAGCATAGAAAATGGTTTTGTCTCAGACATTGAACAAGCTACCTTGTTTCTATTAGCTGGCACATCAGAGGCAGGTTGCACGAAGGTTCTTGTGTTCTTGAGAATGGATCAAGGCTCATATCCCTTCTCTGTATTTCAGAAGATCAGACTTCCCTTTCATCTTGGGCCTCCCACTGAAAAGGTCTTTTATTAAAACACCTTCCAGGGCTCTTCGACAACTAGCCCCCTTTTTCACCTGAAATCTTGGAGATATTCATACCAGTCCTAACCTACCTTAGCAAGAATTACTCTTAAGAAAGCCACAAGGCACTGCTCCAAAACAGCATGTCTATTTCCTTCAATTCAGAACTTGCCATAGATGAGGTGTCATGGGAAATGCAAAGCGACTAACCCATTCTCAGTAGCACTGACCACGTATGGTTGCTTCTCAAAATCTCTTGCCTTCGCCAAACACGTCACTGATGCCGTATGCCCCAAAAGCATCTGCCTTGATGACATCTATAAAGGCAAAAAGTTAACTGTATAACAAAGTCAAAGAGATTGTTTTTCAATAACAGATAGTATGTTTTTGATTACAAAGCAGATAAATGGAAAATAACATTCTACTGGGAAGAATGAAATTGCTTCTCCCTGGACTGTGATAGGGTTATGGTATCCCAAAAGGAATGGCTAATTCCACCTGGGAAGATGCAGTCCTCATTGAGGAGCTTTTCCTCTGACCAGACTGGTGCTGGGAGCAGCCCTGGAAGGAGCCAGGAGAACTTTTCACACCTGGAGGTCTGGTAGCAGGTCCCAAAGACAGACTTGACCTTCGTGACTCCCTGTGACGATTGTTCTCTGGTCATCTGTGATGAGGATAGCTGTGATGCTGTGGGGAGGGGCTTGTTTTCCCCATAGGGTTACCATCTGAATGGACTTCCTCATTGTGGCTTTGCCTAAAAAAACAGGGACAGCTTTTTTAACAGCAGGTAGAGAGGAGTTTTCTAGGCTGTTTTCATTTGCATTGTGTTAATGCTTTTTAATCTTTCATTTGTGATTTTCCTTACCTGGATTTTTTGAATAGCTTAGGCAATTATCAATAAATCAAACATAATGTCAGTGTTTCAAATAAGTTAATTTTCTCCCTTGACTTGTCTAAAAATGGACAAAGAAATCAAAGAGTTGGCCTCTTCTGTTCCACAGTCTTTTCTTGCCCGGATTTAGAGAGAGAGGCCAATTCTCCATTCAATTCCATTTTGCTCAATTGCAAAAGAGATCAAGTGCATAACTTTGGATCTTCTGGAATTCACCAGAGTCAGCCAGTCACAGGTATTTTTAATTGGGCTTCAGTGAAATGGAGATTGTCACTTATCTGCTCTGCCCATTTGCAATTGTAGTAATCCATGCTCTCTTAACTTTCTAGATTGTCAGTGGAATCTGTTATATCTGGGACTCCATCTGAAAAAGTCTGAAAACTTTAATTAGTTCAAAGTAGGCTGCAAGGTTGTTGGTGAATAATAACCACATAACTCCTGGAACTGACTTTATTGTTGCAGGTATAATTAACATACACTTGGAAGCCTGGCAGAGTTCCTCTCTCCCCCCTTTTATATCCAAGAGAATCAAGGTGGGGCAATGCTAAATTTCTTTCTCACTTCCTTCTCTCTTTCCAGCCTAGGCTGGTTTTAACCAAATGTCTCTTGAATGCCATCTTCTTCTAGACCATATACGTACTGTACTGTACGTGTATTGTGTGAACTGCTTAGAGAACTGTGACCATCAGTCTATTTAATCAGTCTATATAAATGTGATGAATGGATGAATAAATTAATAAAGCATTCAATTCAATAAATTTCTTTGGAATACCCTTTCTAAGCTTAGGGCCATTCAGAAAAAAACTTTAGAAACAGACAAATAAACTAATTAGGGGAGGTGTGGGGTAAAGAAATGGGAGGGACTTTCCCTGCGGTAAACAGCTGGGGCTGAGATTGTGTGTCCTGTTCTGCCCCTCACTCATGTACCTGCTCTGATTGTGAGACCAGGCCAGGCAGTGAGCTAGAATCTGCTACAGCTTTTGCTTCAAAAAAGAAAGACTAATTTCACTCTGCACCAATGTGAGGAGCACAGCCAGAGCCTCTCCAGGTGTTGATCACAAATGCAACTCCATGCTGATCACAAATGCAACTCCATGCTGCCACTCTTGACTGATTGCTCAGAAGCTTTCTCAGAGGGAAATGTTTTTTCTCTGGATTCCTTAGCAAGAACTATTTTCTTAATTAGTCAACAGGGCAATCATTCAATCGAAATATTCTATGTTGGTAGAATTTTGAATTGGTCTTCTCATGTCTTCTAGTGATACATCATTAATTAAAATAGTTTATGTTGCACTTGACCTGGCAATTGTGGGGAGGAGAACACTTCCTCCCTTAGAACAAGAAGGAAGTTACCAGAGGTTTCCACAGGCCTCCTTCTGCCTCAGGGCCATGTCTGGTCCCACAGAACTAACACAAGGCCTTTGCACACAAAGTGCTTTGCTGAAAAGTCAAGCATGGGGAGGCTTTTTCCAACTATTGTAAAACATCCTCTTCTGTTTTTTTAGTTATAATTCTCAGATTATTGATATGTGCTATCCTGGGGTGATTTGTTTTAAACCATTTAAAAAGAGTAAGTGGTTGAAAAAATAGGTTTCATACTCACACTTCTTTTATAATTATACTTGGATATTTTAAAAGAATATCAAAATGGCTCCCAGGGAGAGTTTGCACAAAATCACACAGGAGGGGAACTAGCCAGGTCTGAAGGTGCATAGCCATGATGGTGTTTGCCATGAAACCCAAATAATTGAAGCAAAATTCACTTGAAGCTCATGGCTGACTGCAACTTGAATGAAGGTGTGCCAATTACTTGCCCTCTGCTCAGGAAGGAAGTGGCAACATGTCTCTTCATTGCGTTTTTGTACCACCCAACCACAAGATTCTGGAGAGGCTCAGCAGCCTCAAGAATGTAAAAGAACCACCTCTATCAATTCAATCCAGACCCTGCAATGGTACCTCACTGCGGGATCACCCAAAACTTGCCTAAAGAGGAATGTCCACCTCTGCTTGAATGGCAGGAGCTAAAGCATGATCTGGCAGCTCTGAAAAAGAACGGATGGAACAAGCTACACAATTGAGCACACGTCAAGATGGTCGCCAGTGGTGAAATGCTCTGAGATCAGAAGCCAAGGCTGGAAATGGACTCTGACCTTGGACTCACTTTGTGCTTGGCCCACTTTCTTGATACTGTAGCCCTGCTTTGGTTCCTGCCACACACCCCTGTTGCAAGAGGACCCAAGAGTATTGGTCATCAGGAAAACAAAATCATCCTTCTTCCAAAATGTACCTCTGGTCTGGAGGGGAGGAGGACACCACAGTTTATTGCTCTGCTCCTGACACTTTAAGCTCCATTCTTTGACATTTTTGCATTTCCCCCCACAAGCTGAGGGAATCCCCTTTGCCCTCCCAGAGCAGCTTAGGCAAGTCCAGGGACTGGGGACCTTGTTCAGATTGACATTTAGGTTTCTCTCTCTCTCTCTCTCTCTCTCTCTCTCTCTCTCTCTCTCTCTCTCTCTCTCTCTCGCTCTCTCTCTCTCTCTCTCACACACACACACACACACACACACACAGATGTATACATCTCCCCACTCTCCCCCCCCCACAGCAGCTTCTGTGGCAGCGCCTGTTCTCCTTTTATCCTGTCCTGATCTGCGGTTGTGCTCAGGGGTAACCAAGGACTCTTTCTGAGCTAATGGGAAATCTGGAGATTAAGGAACTTATGTGGGGCTAGACAAGGAAGAAGAGATTCTCCACTTTCCTTTTGCCCCCAACTCACCAGCATGAAGTTTTCCCCCCTGAAAGTGGGGCTCTTCTGATCCAGTCCAGGAGCTTCCTTAAGCTGAGGAGAGCTCTCTTGTGCTCAGCTGGTGTCCTTGGGAAGGGCCCACTGCTGCTGCTCCTTCCGCCTCCGCCTCCAGTCACGTTTCCAAGGTGGGCTGGGAGCTGCAAAGAAGGTTAGAACCGGTTCTGGCTCAGCAAGTAAAAACTTGCCTCTGCTGGCTTCTGTTTCCCTCCCTCTGCAGCTCAGCCCTGGGGAGGTTGTAGCCTGCAGAAGAGAAGTCTGAGTGCTGCTTGGCACTCGGGAGGCACAAGGGAATGGAGGCCCAAGTATTTTCATTCCATTCCCTTTCTGTTTAAATTGCAAACTGCCGGTCAATTTCTTCTACATTACCTCAGTAGAGTCTTAAAGCATTTTAAAACAATTATCTTTAGCAGTTGTATTGATTGTTTGGCAGGGAAAATTTTCAGTCGATTGAAGCAGATCCAGGGATGTTATACTTTTCTATAAGAGAAAGATAAAGTTTCCTAAAGACAGGTTTGGCTGACTAGCTTTAACAAGGGGTACATCCTACCATGGAGGTGATGTAATGAGGATAAAAATGTCCACTTCATATTTTCTTTGTTTTGGGAACATCCAGAGAACAATGTATACTCTTGCTCCCTGCCAGAAGCCTATCTGGGTAACTCACACTGGTGCTGAAAAAGGAACTTCTCAAAAGGAAGTTGCTTTGCAAGATGACCACACACAAGGCACAAGCAGAGCCTTTCCAGCCCCTCCATAGGTGCCGTCCCAGTGCAGGCCTTCAGCAGGTTCAAATGCAGACTGCATTGGGCCGGCCAGCGTATCGGGCTGCTCTTGTGCTGCTGGTCACCAAATGCAGTGACCCAAAAGAGCCAGAGAACCACGGAGGCCTCCTCACACCTTCCAGTGTGTGTGTGTGTGTGTGTGTGTGTGTGTGTGTGTGTGTGTGTGTGTGTGTGTGTATTAATTAAATAACTAAACATTATTTAATGTTTCTCAGTTATAATTTCTAATACAGCAAATATCAATAGCTATAACCCACATAAAACAAATCTCTCTGGGGTCCTCAGTCATTTTAAGAATGCAAGATAAAGGAGTCCCGGGACCAAAATGTTAAGAACCAAATATTTCTCTAGTTACCACCTTCATCCCATTGGGATGCCCTCGTTAGTCTCTGCATGAGCCCAAACTGGGAACCCCAGTGGCCCTTTTCCCAACTGATTAGTTTGTAGAACAGCAAATACTTGTTGGAATTTTGGGTTAGCATTTGTGTATATCACAGTGTACATAAAATGTGAATGGAAATACAAAATAGAGGGTTTGATCTGGTGCAGACAAAAATTGACTTAAGTATTTAGAGTTCCCTTAGTGTTAGAAATCTGCCAGTCTTGCAACCTTTGCAATGCTCAGGGATTGGGGAGGGGAGGGGACTTGGTCTTTTTCAAAATTAAATTTTAGAAACTTTCAGTTAAATTTTCTTAAAATAATTTTCTAAACTGAAAGTTCAATTCAATTTTCTTAAAACATATTTATGGTAGCAAATATGATGTCAATGCTGCTAACACCGGATGTTCTTGCTTGACAATATATGAAGATGCAGACATTTTCTATTTAACCTGTGTATTACTTTTAGAGTTAAAATTAGATAGTGCTGGAAGGGAGGGGGGAAGAATGTGCTTGGGGACTAGTTAGCCATAACAATATTTCAGTAGGGTATTTTTCAAGGTTAGTTGTAATAAGAGGAGATAACCGGAGGGAAAGTTCACACTTCAAACTAATTGGAGAATGTGATTAATGACTGTTAAATGAAGAAGTGAGTTATGCTTTGTTACGATGTGTTGGGGGAGGAGAATTCAGATTTTGGCTTCACTATGACAAAGCTATGTTGCAAATTAAAAGATTCTTTAAGGTAAACAATGCCTCAAAGTTCTTTGAAGAGCTTCATCTTTCGGAACCATGACATATAAACTATAAAACTAATATAAAATAAACAATATATGTGAAAAGAAAAACATAAATGAACTCATTTTTTAAAAAAGAAAAATATGTTGAAAACAACCAAGAGAAAACAATGTGAAAGAAGAGGGAGGAAAAACCAAAAATGAAAGTTGAAAAAAAATGAATGAAAATTTTAAACTATTCAAATTTCAAAATTTACATTGTCAGGCTGTTAATTATATATTACCATTCAGTTGACCATATGGAATCATATTGTCCAATTTTGTCCAATACAAAGGCACTTAAAGACTGAGAGTTGGCAAATTTAATTAAACCAGGATCCAATCTGGGTTGGTCACCAGGACCAGAGGCTTGTTCTTCTGAACTTTTGGACTTGTGCTGAGCCCATCCTCAGGGGAGCTTCTCTCTAGCAGTGTGTGTGTGTGTGGTGAGAGAGAAGTTCTGGTGAGGGAGAGGTTCCCCAAGGATGGGGGCTCCAGCACGAGTCTGAAAGCTCAGAAGGCCAAACCTCTGGTTCCGGTGAGCGACCCAGATTAGATCTTGCAATATTATCCTGGGATACGTATTATATTTGCCTTCATTGTTGATTAATTTTTTTAGAATCTGATGCATAATCATCTTGTAGGAATAACTTGCAACACTCCAATCACAATATAGCCAAAATTCTTCATAAATTGGAAGTTTCTTCAATTTTAACTACAGCATTCAATTGGCATCTTCAATGGTTAACTTCCTTCCTGGGATCCAGGTTTAGCCTGATTTTTCAAGATATCCTACTGAAATCACAATTTCCACAAATCCACAAGAGGGCGCTCAGACATTAGCTTTTTGAAGTGAAGTTTGAACCAGATCCTTGCTGGGAACTGCAGATATTGTAGTGCCTTCCACCCCCACTGCCAAGAGGGGTTTCCTTACCCTTTCTCCACAAGTAAGGAGGGTTTAATTGGGCTTAATTTCAGATAGTGGGGAATGAAATGTCATTTATAGCTGCTGGTTTTGACATTACTTGAGCCTCTGTTGGCAGTAAAGTCCTGTAACAGCCACTCTATAGGACAAATCCGCAGAAGTCTAGCAGAGGGTGCCCATGAACACCCAGAAGACATGATAAAAACTCCTTAATTTCAGAACACATAGACAGACTCAACCATAGCATCAATTAGGAAAGTGTGAGTATCCTAGACCAAGCTAAATCCCCCAAATACTCAGGAATTCTGTTTGGCATTCAGACAAATCAGCCATCAACAGGCACATAGAAATAAATCACAATTTACATTCAAAAAAGACAATAAGAAGAGAACAAAAAGACCAGAAGAAATCCTCTCCAGTTGCTAACACTCAGATAAGCAGGGATTAATACCTGACAAACATTAAGCAGTGAAAGATACTCGAATCAAGGAACTACCAAGGAGAAAACCACATTGCTACCAACACTGGCAGGGCAGGCCACTGTATGTAAGCAGGGAACAAACCCCAGGCTCACTAACACTGATGATGTTGAGTATTTATTTATTTATTTTATTTGGACTTATATGCCGCTCCTCTCCGAAGACTCGGAGTGGCTTACAACATATGAAACATCTGCAAGCAAACAATCAAGCTCAGAGAGCACCAAGTAGTATTCCACAGATAGACCTTGAACTACAGAGATTCTCTTTATTGGTACTGGGAAATAATCTTGAACAGCCTGTCAGACATACATAGCTGAGTATCATCAAAAGGTGATGGCACTTAACTCTGTACCAACAAGTTCCCTTGCCCAGTGGTTTCATATAGAAGTTAAATAGGACCAGGGAAAGAGTTGAGTCCTCCAGACCCTGCATAGCGGAGGCTTTGGGGCCAGATTTCTCCTCACTACCAACACTGACTAGAACCAAAGGAAAAAGACCAACAAAAGGCCTACTTCTTTAAGCTGTTGCAAGAGGCTATGGTGACTGATGGCACCAAAGGCTACTGAAAGATCAAGGAAGACTTGATCTAAGACCTTTCTCCATCCCATATTCTTGCCATATTTCTTTACTCAAAAGTTTGCATATGTTTCTTTTGAAATTTGTCTAGCTGAATTTTGCCCAAAGTTCCTGCTTGCCAAGATCCTCCTGAATCTTGATATTGCCCTTCAAGCTATTTTCTATTGGCCCACCTTTGTATTTATTGCTTACAAATTTTATAATTATATTTCCTAACCCTCATCCAAGTAATCTGCAAATATATTGAACAGCACAGGGCCTAGAGCAGAGCACTGCAGTCTGCTAATGAACATTTCCCTCCAGCCTGATTCTTCCACCAGCCGTGTCCATCTAACAGCAGCAAAATTCAAGCCCCATTTTGTCATATACCTTGGGATGCCTTGTCGACTGCTTTGCTGAAGTCACAATATCCATCACATTCCTGCTGACAACTAAATTGGTCCCTGTCAAAAAAGAAGATCAGGTTGTTTGGGCACAATTTATTCTCGATAAATCTATGCTGGCTCCTGACAAGCAGTATATTATTTTCTAAATGCTCACAGAACTGCTTAATCATTTGTTCCAGAATTTTGTGTCAATCTCATGCTGACGAGCCCATAGTTCTATCCTTTCCCCACTTTTTGTAGAGAATGAAAGCATTTCCCTTTTCCAGTCCACTGATATAAATCCATGAATATGTTCCAAAGATTGCAGAAAGGGGCTCAGGTGGCATTCGCAAGCTCCTCAAGACCGAACTGTGACTACTCTGGTCCCAGACCTGAGACAAAACTCTACCTCTGCTTGCCCATCATCAGGACACTCATCATCCCCAGCGCCAGCACCAGCATCCCCAGCCTCTTCTTAAATGCAGGACTGGGTTATGTCCTCCTCACCCCTTCCCATTGCAAATGCACCTCTTACTAGTAGTGTAGGAAGCTCTGTTTTGCTCTGCTTCAAAGCCATTGTTTTCTCTCCAAAGCCCTTGCAAGTGATCAGCTGGCGCAGATGCAGAGTCACCCAGATCAGATGTATGTGGATCCTGAAGAACAGGTGCCCAGCTAGGGAAGTTCCCATGCAGGACAGACGATGTGACCTGGGAGTGGGGAGAAGCTTTCTAGAGCTTGTTGAACTACTCGGTCCTCTGCACTTGTTGCTGCCAAAAAATATTTCTCTTCCCCACTCGCTTTGTTAGAAAGCAGGGGAAATGTGCCTTATTTTATTATATGCTAATCCATAAAAATCCCCAGACAGTTTGTTAATACGATAGTCCTCAATGGTCTTTTAATTCTTGTAATTGGCTTTAACAGATGTTCTCTGGAGCCATGTCCTAAAACTCAGGTTGCTGCGATGCCATCAGCAAGCAACAGCATATCAGATTATCTGGGGCCTCTGAGGGCTCTTCAGACAAGGAAGCCAGAGGGGTCCCAAACTCAACAGATTGAGTTCTAAGCAAATTGGGGGAGCTTCTCCTCAAAAGGCACCATTGGGAGAAGAACAAGTGCAAATCCTGCTTGAATGGAGCTGCACAGTTCTTTCCCCTATTGGTGACCTTGTTCAAAAATGCGGGTTACTAAATGGCTCTATTGGCGTTTACACTTTTGACAAGAAGTGTTAGGAAACCCCTTCACATGACCTATTCTCACCCCACAGAGCCAGTCCTTCTTTGTCCTCTTCTGAAGCAGAACCCTCAAGTCCTCTTGCTTGCAGGGGCAGGGAAACAGACATGAAGACCAGTGCCTGCCAAGCCAGAGAGGCCTTTGGTGCCCAGAGAGCTCTGCAACCAGATAGGGTGTCCTTCATCTCAGAGTGAAGCCCTCCAAGACTGGAAGGAGATGGGGGTGTCCTTATTTACAGTGTTTGGGATGTGTTGAAGGCTGCAATCTATGGGTGGACTGCCCAGGCATTGGTTTCCTTGCTACCCACTCCCATGGCCACCAAGTGGCAAAAACACCACAACAGATCACTTTTCTTAGGAGGGGGAGGGGCCGGGAAGGTTTCACCGACTATCAAAACTGGCTCCAGCTGAGCGAGCCTTGGGCACCCAAAGCGAACCCAGCAAGAGCTGGCTGTCGAGGTCTGGTCCTCCCCCGGAATCTAGCCGAAAGCCTGTCAGCCAAGCGTTGGGCTCTTTTCCAAGGCGCCAGCTCCGCCAGGCTCCTCCGCACCGCGCAGCACCTACAGTAACTTAAGGAGGGAAAGCGGTTGAACCCCTGCCCCCCCCATCACCTAATTGCAACACCTCGGAAGAGCCGGAGAGGCTCCACTGCACATGCGGCAAACTTGGCGGGGATGGGGGCGTGTTTGGCCTCTGCCCCCTTCCCGACCGAGCCGCCAGGAGGCCTCAAGGGCCGCGCCGCGTCTAGCCTTTGGCGCGCGGGAAGGAGCTCTTTCTTAGCGAGCCTTGGCCGGTCAGGTGGCCGCGCCTCTCCAGCTCTCTGGCCACCGACGCTTCCCTGACAGTGTTCCGCGCTTTGCAGAGGTGCAGTGCCGTCGGCGCTGGAAGCAGCGGGCCTCAGCCAAGCCTTCCCGCGAGCGCCGGAGGAAAAGCGTCACAGGTGAACCGCGAGGCCCGCCGCCGCCCAGCCCGCCGCTTCCCCTGGCGCGGGCGGAGAGGAGGCCCCCGAGGAGCGGGGGCGGCGCCGGAGGAAACCGCTCCGCCCGCGCTGGGCTCAGCCTTCTGAGCAGCATCAGCATCAGCATCAGCATCAGCTTCAGCACCGGCGAGAGTCAGCTGGCTGCGCTCTCAGCGCGCGCTGAGGAACCGCCCGCCGGCGGAGGCAGTTTTGGCGCCGCACTTGAGTCGGCGCTCGGTCGCTCGGTCTGCGGGCCCATGGGCGGCACCGCCGGCGCCTGTCCTGGCCGCGGCTCTGGCCGAGGAGCTTCGTTTGCAGGCTCGCAGCCGCCCAAGTTTGCCTGGTAAGTTCGCGTGGGGCTACCGCGGGGCGCGCGCGGGAGGCCGGGCGAGATCCACTTTCCCGCGCGCCCGGTCTGCCTTGGCACAGGTGCTGCCTGCCGGTGGCGAGGCTGACCGGGCGGCTGCCTCCTCACAGCGGAAAGGCGCCGCGGTTTCCGCCGGCCGGTGGCCTTGCCCCGGCTTGGCTCCGCGGGCGCTCCGGGAAGCTGGCGAGACGCGGAACCTCTTCGGTGGCGGCGGGCGGGAGGCCAGTGCCTGCGGGCCGAGCAAGGAGGCCCCTCGGTGCCAGCGACCCCGCCCCGTACTCGAGGCTTGGGCGCACTCGGCATCTCTCTGGAGATCCCGGGAGGCTGAGGGAGGGCGGCGAGCGGGCGAGAGAGAGGGGGGGGCAGCGGCCCTGTGGGGCTGGCTCCACCTTCGGAGCTCCCTGCCTCCCTCGGGGCATCGCTGGCGCCTCGCCCCGCCCCGCGGGAGCCCTGAGAGCGGGACCAGAGCGGCGGGGATGGTCGCCCCCAGGCGGTGCGCGGAGCCGCCCGGCTCCTCGGACTGTTGCTGGCGCTGCTCCTGAAGTGGACCGAGCGGCGCGGCCCCTTTGCGGCCGAGGCAGGGATTTCGGAGCCGCGGCTCTGGCCCCCCCGCAGGAAGGAAGCCCGAGCGGGGAGGTCGGCGGGGCTGCTTTTCTGCGAGCGAGCAGCTCTTCCCGGAGGCTGTCTCCCCTGCGCCAAATGCGGGGAGCGGTGGGGCTGAAGCGGCCTGGGAGTCCCAGGTTCAGATTCGTTTGAGAGCCGGAACGAAGTGCAGCCGGTCGCCGAGAAGAGGGAAGAAACGTTTCGCTCTGTTCCTTTGGTGGTTAGAGTCCAGCCTGCAAAACCCAGGCAGAATTAATGCAATAGGAAGGCATTCCAGCGTGAAGCATTTCCTCACGGATTTGCTGCAATATTTACTTTGTACACCATGCTGGGCTCCTTTCCCTGCAGCCCAGAGTTGCAGCCCTCAGAGGGAGTCTCTCCCTTGCCCTCTCCAAAGGTATTTTCTCTTGTCCTGGCCCTTCGTAGCAATCCAGAGAAGGACACAAGGCCACACACAAAGGAGCACAGCGCTGTGCCTAGGAAATATTGTTGAGGCCAGGCATACTGCAAAGCAGGCAGATGTAGCAACTCCTATGATGCAGCTGCTGGAGGCAGATGTAGCTCCTATGATGCAGCTGCTGGTGTCCTGCCAATCTCCCTCCCGCCAATTTCGTTAGAGTTCCTCTTTCTTTCTCTACCTTGGCAGAGCAGGAGGCAAGGGGCTTTGGGTTGCCAGGTGTGAATGCTTGCGGTTCCATGAACATTCTTCAAATCGGGAAAGGAAGTGGCTTCAGGATGTCTTGCTGTCCTCTGGTGCTGCTTTGGACTCCCTTGGACTTGGGGTCTCCCAAGGGAGGCTTGGTAGTCTCTTGCTTCTGAGCAGCATTAATCAAAATGGACATGTGACCACAAACTGTCTTTCAGCAGCCTAGTCACAGTGCCTTTTCATGTGTTTGCTGACCTCAAAAGCCCAGTTTGGTTCTTTTTTATTTTGCATTTCACAAAATTCACAAATGCCCTGCAAGGATTGAAGTGAACTTGGCCATCCTGTCTGATCACAACATGCTTTGTGGGTTGAAAAGCCCTTTAAAATTGAATGTGGGTAAGCAGCACAGGGTACAAACTTTATACAACAGCTGTGCTCAAAGAACAACCCTGTTTACTGTCCTGGTGTTAAGATCTGCAGAAGATATTTTGAAGATGCTGTAGTAGTGCAGCCTTGCACTTGGCCACAGGTTGGACTAGATGACCTCTAGGGACCTAGCATTCTGTACTTCTGAGCCCCCACTGTCAGAGAGCCCTCTTTCTGCAGGAGAGAGGTTCCAAACTATGGAATACACTGGGAGAATTTGAACATAATTAATTTTGAACTAACTTAATTTAAATGTGTTTAAGATTTTATAATCTGAGGAACTCTAAGGAACCAACATCTCTTCATATAGTTCATTTGCCATATTGGCAAAAATAAAATGGAAATTAGATGTAATTGATGTAATAAGAAAATATTGTGCTCTTATGCTCCTCCTTATATTTATAGAATGGAAAGTAAACACTTATTTCACAAAAATCACCTTGTTTATTGAATTTTGTTCTCTGAGTTATAGCTATAATTAGCAGTTCATTTTTAGTATCTTGATAGGTTTCTGATTCTAAGAAAAGAAGTCTTGTTTGAATTAAGACACACTTCTGTTATTTTATATGTTAACCCTATGTACAGAGAAAATTGTGGTGTTCGATACTGTAAAAAACTTTTAATTATTTGTATCTTGCCTGATTGTTTTATATTCACCATTATTTCAAAAAAAATTGCAGGTTTTTTTAAAACTCTTTTCCCTCCTCCCTCCTCCCAAACTTTTCTTCTTCTTAAGTAGAAGAAGCGTTTATTTATTATTTATTTATTTATTTAATTTAATTAATATGCCGCCCCTCTCACAAGACTCGGGGCGGCTCACAACAACAACACAATTAAAAAACACAATTAATTTAAAAATTTAAAAACTAATATCATTCACACAACATACAAACACATTCAACTCACAATCATTGATGGCGGGACACTCTTAGGGCCGAGGGGCAGAGCACAGCTCATATGCCCCAAGCCTGTCGGCATAGATGTGTCTTTAGTGCTTTCCGGAAGGCCAGGAGGGAGGAAGCAGTACGAACCTCTGAGGGAAGCTGGTTCCAGAGGGCTGGGGCAGCAACGGAGAAGGCCCTTGCCCTAGGCCCCGCCAGATGACACTGTCTAACAGACGGGACCCGTAGGAGGCCAACCCTATGCGCCCTAACCGGTCACTGGGATTCATGAGGCAGAAGATGGTCCCGCAAGTATCCTGGTCCATTGCCATAAAGGGCTTTATAGGTCATAACCAGCACTTTGAATTGTGTTCGGAGACCAATAGGTAGCCAGTGCAGCTTGCGGAGTGCTGGAGTAATATGAGCATGTCTTGGGAGACCCAAGACAGCTCCCGTGGCCACATTCTGGACTACTTGCAGTCTCCGGACATTCTTCAAAGGCTGCCCCATGTAGAGAGCATTACAGTAGTCGAATCTCGAGGTGACAAGGGCGTGGGTGACTGTGAGGAGTGACTCCCGGTCCAAATAGGGCCGCAACTGGCGCACCAGGCGAACCTGGGCGAATGCTCCCCTCGCCACAGCCGAAAAATGGTGTTCCAAACTTAGCTGTGGATCGAGGAGGACACCCAAGTTGTGAACCCTCTCCGAGGGGGACAAAACTTCTCCCCCCAGGGTAATGGACGGACAGTTAGAATTGTCCTTGGGAGGCAGAGCCCATAGCCACTCCGTCTTGTCAGGATTGAGTCTGAGCCTGTTGGCACCCATCCAGACCTCAACAGCCTCCAGGCACCGGTTCATCACTTCCACTGCTTCGCTGTAGTGACACAAGGGTAGAGATATAAAGCTGGGTATCATGTAGATGTTAAAAAGCAGAGGTGAGAGAACAGACCCCTGAGGGACTCCACATGGAGAACAAATTGAGGAGAACAAATTCCTTCTGCTCTTTCCTGAATTTTTCTTTTTCTTTTTCCTTGACATCTAGAGCTTTTCTTTCAAATTATCTCTGCGAATACATATTGCATAACAGTCTTTTGCATTGTACCAGTTAGAGGGTTGCTATAGGAAATTTTCTTGTGTTGCACTTGTTTTAGCAATGCTAAGACAGAATAGGTGGATGTAAAGACAAAGGCATAATCAGATCTGGGTACTCTCTGAATATGTGTAATGTTCTCCTGATTTCTGAACGATGCCATTTTAAAAAAAGTATAAAATGCAAACCTGCCTGTGTGTGTTCAGAAGAATTACTAGCCAGGCAGTCTCTCTATAGATTTGCCTGATCCCAAATAGCTTTAAGCAAAACATTTTGCATACTTGAGACATACTGACTTTAGTTCCTTTTTACCAAGGAACCGTATCTAAGAACACAGCTGTAAAGATTCTGTTGAAGAGCTCTAATTTGGTACATCACTTATTTTTAAAAAATATTTTTCTAACCCCCCCAAACTGACAGGTATGCTGAAATGTGCCATGAAAACTAATTTACCTAACTTCTCTCTTGATCAGCTTTTTTTCTGTAAATAGGAAATGCAGTTTCTCCAAATGTCATAAATTACTTTTTAAATAATTATATGTATCAAAATGTCAGATGAGGAAGTGCTCAGTATTTTTGAGATGTGTAACATGAATTTGGTTTGGAAGTCATATTAATAGTCTTCTTTGTTTTTTTAGATGCCTCAGAGAGCAACGGAAAATAGAAGCAGGGTTGTTCAGATCTGTGGGCTCCTTCCTGAAGCTGTTCCTGCCTTTTGACTTGCCAACCACAGTTAACATATACCAGTGTCTGTTGTCCTGGATCGCTGGAAGCACACAAATGCTTTTGTCAAGAAGGAACTGCAGTATCTGTGGGGAAGGATAACTGAGCTTGCCTTCCATGGTTTCTGCTCTCCTCCAGAACCAAAACCTTTTTTACATACCCAGGATTTATAAAGGAATGTTTACAAAGAAGTTGGAAAACAATACAAAGAGTAAACAAGAGAACTGTCAAAGCAAAAAAGAACTAAATATTTCCCAAGCTGGACAAGTAAAGCTATTCTCAATTAGTTTAAATAGCACAGTAAAAAAAATAGCTAAACATACCTCTGCTCGCAATTGGTCAGCCGAAGAGGAGAGAAGCAACCACAAATTTTCTCTGTCTCCAACTTTCAGCTATCGGGCAGCCATTGTGAATGGATTGCAACAGAGAGTTTTCTCAAATAAGAAGGAAGATTCCTTTCAGGACGCATCTTCTAACGAAAGCTCATTCTCAAAATTTTTAAGTGAAACCAAAGACCAAAACGGGAGCAAAGAATATTCATTGCACACAATGCCTATGAGACGCAACAGGAAGAGTGTGAGTAGTCTTGCCCCTTCAGATGGCAGTTCCGAAGGGGACCGCACACTGCACAACCTCAAGCTTGGTGCTTTACGGAAGTTGAGGAAATGGAAGAAGAGTCAGGAGTACGTCTCCTCAGACTCTGAGCTCAGCACATGGAAGAAAACCTGGGGCCTGAGGAGCAAGTCTTTGGACAGAACTGCTCGCCCGCCAAAGTCCAGCACCTTGGAAGCAAGCTTCAGTTCCACCGGTTGCATCAGTCAGACCCATGATGTGATGGAAATGATATTCAAGGAGCTTCAGGGGATCAGTCAGATAGAAACAGAGCTCTCTGAATTGCGGGGACACGTCAATGCCCTCAGAGAATCCATTGATGAGATCTCCAGCAATGTGGAAGTCGTGCAGAATGAAATTGAACAGTTGAGGACCGGATTTGTACAATCACGAAGGGAGACACGTGATATATATGATTATATCAAACAACTTGGACATGCAGGGAGCAAAACTAGTCTTAGATTTTTAAACGTGCTAGAGGAGAAGTTTGAGAATGTTGAACATGTAGTGCACAGAATATTAATAGAGAAAATGGGATTTTCAGAGGCTCAAAATTCTGTCAAAATAGAATTTGCACAGCGACTGGGACAACAGAGAGACTGTCCTAATGCCAAGCCACGGGCCATCCTTGTTTATTTTGAAACATCCCAGCACAGAGACCTGGTTCTGAAAAAGTCTTACAAGCTTAAGGGGACGGGGATTGGCATTTCAGCTGAAATTCTCCCTCGAGATTCAAGAGAGCGGAAGCAGAGGAGCCTCCCTTCGTCTCAGACATATGAGAGCATGGACCTGAAGTGCCTCACCGCAGATCTCAGAGCCAGAGAGCAGGATTGGGAGTTCCGTGATAACCATGGCAAAGAACTGGAATCTGACATCAGTCGGAACAGGTATGCGAAGATATCCAAATCTGCTCCACAAATGAAAAGAAATTCTGCCAACGGCAAGGGAGATGCTCCTAAAAGGGCTCCAGACGACAAGACTTTCCCTGGTCAAGGCAGCCCACTGAAGGAGATCAGAGCTGGCAGCTCTTCTAACATGATCTCTCTGTGGCCGTCACAGGATGATTTGGCAGCACTAAAACTCAGTCGTTCAGAGTCTGATTTTTCTAAACTTTGCCAGTCTTTTTCTGAAGATTTTTCAGAGAACCAGCACGTCATCAAAACGAATGGGAGCTCGCTTTTATCCTTTTCTGACCGGGAACTCTGGCAGAGAACACAGGGTGACCCCGCCGAGTGGAGTGGTGATCTGCAGGAACAGGGGTTTAATCCAGAAGGCCCCCCTCATAGACTTGAGAGTGGAATGGAAAATACAGAAACCATTGACAGTGGGGTCAGCAATGGGATGGCATGTGCCTCAGGCGACCGGAGCCATTATAGTAACTCTCAGGTCTCCTTAGAAGATGAACTTTTGCCATGGAAGGACTGGAATCGGCTAGACCAGAATAGAGACATGGAAATAAATTCCTCAAGCTACCAACATTTGGGTTATAACTTAAACAATTTTTCCGACCGACAAGTAAACCTTGACCAGTTCTCTGATGCCCAGTATGAGGCAGAAAATTATGATTATGCCCTAGACAGTTACTGCCTCTCTGGGGGAGGACCCACTACTGAAATGCAGTGGTCCAGCCAGCTCACTGGGCAGCAGGAGGCTAAAGCCAACACCCTCTTTCCCACCCAAACCAGGAAGCCTGTGATGTATCGAAGCCAAAGCGAGTTGCCCAGCACGGATGCTGAGGAAGGACCTCCCAAGTCTTGGCACAGCCGGCTGAGCATTGACCTTTCAGACAAAACCCTCCTCTTTCCCAAATTTGGAAGTACCCTGCAACGGGCAAGATCAGCTTTGGAAGTGGTATGGAATAAGAGCACCCAGAGTTTAAGTGGCTGTGAGGACAGCGGGTCATATTTTATGGGAAGGTTTCACACACTGTCTCAATCCACTGCTAATGAATCAAGCACCACCTTGGATTCTGACATTTACACAGAGACCTCCTATTATCGAGCTGAAGATGGGGAAGATCCCAGTGAATCCATGGGCGAGCTTGAAACAGATTATGTGGAAGTTATGGAGCAAGTCCTTGCTAAACTCGAGAGCAGGACTAGCGCAACTGAGTTGGAAAAAGAGACACAGGGAGGGGAAGTGGAGGCGGCAGCTGTTGCACCAGAAGACTCTCCTAGTGGCAGTTTGGAGAACCAAGTGGCCAATCAGCACATGTGGGAAGTTGCCGGGGAAGATACGTTGACTGGAGATGAACTAGATGTATGTGAAGAGGGAAATAAGAATATTCCAGCAGTCCCTGCTAAAGTGCCCATAAAAAAAAAAGGCACCCCATCTTTTAAAGAAGCTGCTTTGAGGGCATACAAGAAGCAGATGAGTGAGCTGCAGGAAAAGATCCTTGCTGGAGGTAGGGTGGATTTACATTTTGCTTACAAACAGCAATAAACCAAAAGAAAGAAAGAAATGTTGAATTGTAAGAGTCCTTTTTTTCAGTTGGAATAGAAACTATGCTGAATTCTGCTGTAGAATCCACGACTAATGTTGTTACAAGCTGTGCCTCGTGATCTGAGTTACTGTCGGAGATTTGGCATGTTTTGTCCCACTCAACTAATTAGAGTGAATCAATTTAAATACAATACAATTATTATGCTTTAGGGCAGGGAAGATTAAACTCTTAGTTTGTGACCAGCTCCATGATGGGGGATAAATTCACACATTTCCTTGAGACTACAGAGTATGTTCTTTGTTTTGAGGGTGAAGTGATGTGCGATTATGACTTAGTATGATACAGTAGGCAATAAATCATGGTTTAGAAATCTTGATATGTATCAATGCAGCTAGCTTCTTATTTAAAAATATGTTTAATGGGTGCAAATCTCTGTTAAGTCCTCCAGTGCCACCTGTGAGAGACCACCTGGAAAATTCTGTGGGAAGTGGTTGATTACCTGGAGTATCAGGAGTGAGGCCTCTTATTTTCCCAAGCCCTCTACCTTTTTTTTTTTTTACAATGCAATCCTCATAAATCATAGATACAACATCAGGGTTAGTCATGGGATATTAAAGCAATCAACATAAATCATAATAGCATACTAATAATCAATCAACTTAAATCATGTGCTACCACAGTAAATTATAGTCTTTGTATATGTAAACCAGGGGAAAGTTCTAGCTAACTGCTATCCAGCTTATTACAATCGATTTAATTTTGTAAACAGTCCTCACTCCTTATGTCAAGCTTTAACTATAAGCCAGATACATTTTCTTTGATTGGTGTTTCTCTTGTATGTAGTCTATCCACTGTTTCCAGTCTATCATATATTGTTCATTTGAACGATCCTTCAAATATGCCGATATTTTAGCCTCCAGCATGTGGATTACGAATCCACAGATGGGTTATTTCCAGTCCTCCTGCCCATGTGACTAGGACTCAAACTTTTAGCTCCGCCTCCGACCGGGCTTCCTGTCCTCTGACCGGACTTCCTGTCTCCCAGTTTTTTCCTAGTCTTCAGCCCGAGAACATCTCCAAGAGTAGGCTCCAGAGTAGGATTTGTTTTTAAGCTGCAAGTTAGAAGTTTAGGGTAGATTTCTTTCAGAGTTTCATCAACAACAAACCGACAGCAGAAGAGGGAGGATTCGAAGGCAAACAGGTCCAAGGAACCTCTCGGGGTCTCTCGGGAACACCGAGGGAGCAGGAGGGGAGTAACGCCCCAGCTCAGACCCGCGGCCTGAATCCTGTCCGCGAAAGGAATTTCTCCCCCGGAAAAAACAGCGGCGAGCGGCGTAGGATGCCAGCGGATGAAGAGCTCAGCGACAGACGAAGCTCCCGTCGCATCAAAATCGCAAGTGGGATTGCGGTGGGGGGAGGAAAGCGCCGCTTAGCCTCTAGGCCGGCACTCGGTGCGGGGGCCCTATAGCGGCCGTGAAGGCGGCGAGTAGGGCCGGGTGCGGGGCCCTATAGCGGCCGCGAAGGTGGCGAGTAGGGGTCTCCGGCGGCCATTAAGGACCGCGTGGAAGGAGGCGGATGCCATCTTGGCCTGCCGGCCTCCGGGTTTTGGCGCGAGGAGCCATCTTGAAAGGGGCGGTTCCTCCAAGGGCGGCAAAGGCGGCCATTTTTCGGTAGGCCCGGATCACCGGGGCAAGGCCGGAGCGCCGAGTAGGTGGGGGGTTTTCACACACTGCGACTAATCGCAGAAAACAGGAAGCCTGTGGGGCGGCACATCGCAGCCGTAGGCAACCACGAGCCCGACCACCACAGAGCCTGCTGAGCCAGGCCGAGAGGGGGAGTTTGTTTTTAAGTGTGTGTTTTGATTTAAGGGTGTGCGGACTTGGGGCGCTTCAACCCCTACGAATAATCAGCCCCGCAGACGTTACCAGGTTAGGTCTGCTTGCCTGTCTCCGCCAGTGCATCTGTGCAGAAGAGGGCCTAGCCCCACCTGCCTGTGGAGCTAAGTCTCCCTCTTCCCCCCGCTTGTCTGGAGACCCCTGCAGGGATCTCAGACGCACGATGGCAGACAGCGCGTCGCTTCAGGTGTACCAAGGCTCAAGCTCCCCCCTCCCCAAAGCGCAAAGCCGCGGATTTGGAACCGGGGGGGGGGCAAGAAGAAGGCAAAAACAAAGCACCTAAACAAAGAGCCGTCGAAGGCAGCCGAGCGACAGGCCTTAAGGAGGCACCAGGTGCTAGAGAGAGAGTGTGCCAAGGCCCAGAGGCTTCAGTCCAGAGGGACTGAGCAGGCTGATTTTCCCCAATCCACTCCGTCCACACCAGAACATGCCAAGCCGGCAGACACACAGGCGGAAGCAGAACAGGAAGTCACAGGCCTCCCAAGAGGGTGGCCGGAGCAATTACAAACATTTATGCAAAAGGCATTCGACAATTTTATGTCTTCCAAGCTCTCTTCTTTCCCTCAGGAACACACCAAACAGCCAGCGCCCCCGCTTCGCAGGGGACACGCGTTCACCCAAGCCTCCGAAGATTCTGAGTCTTCTTCACAGATGGCAGAGGAGGAGCCGGAGGACTGGGAGACATCTGGACGCCAGCTGTCGGAAGAGGAGGACGAGACTCCAGAACAGGCCTCAACCTCAGGGCTGTTCGATTCGGCTCAGTTCCGTTTACTCATGCTCAAAACCTGTGCCACCCTTAGCCTGCCGGCAAGGGATAAGAAAAAAACAAAATCCACCTCCCCCGAGGAGGAGGGAGGTAAGGTCCATCCGGTGCTACATCCACCTGCTCCGGATGAGGTAAAGGTTCCGTGTCCGTTAGTGTTCCGCACCACGCTGGAATCACAATGGGCCTCATTGGCAACCATGCCGTCTCCAAGTAGTACAGATAAAAAGATATTAAATGTGGGCAATGTCTTGGCTTCCCTCATAGAGGTACCAACTGTAGATGAACCACTAATATCTCTATTTGCATCTTCCGCCATTCCAGGAGACATGGCGGAATCCATGAAGGCCGAGGACAAGAAATTTGAGTTCGCCCTCCGCCGGACGCACCACTCAGCAGCCTGGGCGATCAGAGCTGCGGTCTCAGCCTCCCTGGTGGCCAGGGCGTCAATCCTGTGGCTTCAGGAGGTACAGGCAAGTGTACCACCAGATCAGGTACGTGCACAGCAAACGTTAAACAAACTGTTACTGGCGGCAGAGTACATGGCGGACACCACCCTGTCGGCCTCAAAATATTCAGCCAGGGCCATAGGGTCTACAATAGCCTCCAGAAGGCTCGTTTGGCTCAAAACATGGAAGACGGACCTTAAGTCCAAATGGCGACTAGCCACCGCCAAATACTCAGGAACCAAGCTGTTCGGTCCCATCCTGGAACCGTATGTGATTGAGGACAAAAATAAGAGAAAGGTCCTCACACATCCCTCCAGGGGAACAGAGAGGCGAGGCCAAGAGTTCCGCAGGCAGGGGCCCCGCCAGAGCGGGTCCGGAGAATGGAGACAACCCTTTCGAGGGGGGCAGTCCTGGGATTGGCCCAGAAATCAGCGCACCTTCCCCTCAGGTCAGGAGCGCTTCCAGGACCGCCCGGCCGCAGGTAGGGGCCAGTTCCCAAAACGCAACGCCAGAGGAGGGACGGGATGTCCTTACAGGCGCTCCAAGTGACGCCTGGGACAGCCCCATAGGGGGTCGCCTGGCGCTGTTCAGCCAAGTGTGGCGAAACACCACAACAGACACCTGGGTAAGGGACACAGTGACTCAGGGCCTAGCCTTAGAGTTCTACGCTCCACCCCCGAGTCAATTCATAAGGTGCCCGGAGTCCCGAAACCCCTCAAAAGCAAGACTGCTAAAACTGGCCATAGAACACCTGATAGAAATCAGAGCCATAGAACCGGTCCCGGCAGGACAGGAAAGACGGGGGTTCTACTCCATCCTGTTCGTCGTACCCAAGCCATCCGGGGGTTGGAGAGCAATTCTAGACCTCAAGAGGCTCAATCACTTCGTAATATACAAAAAGTTCAAAATGCAATCCCTCAGATCCATACTGGCCAGCATCCGAAAGGGGGATCAGTTGTCATCCATAGACCTCACAGAGGCCTACCTACACATACCCATAAGGCAGGAACATCAACGCTTCCTGAGGTTCTGCCACAAAAACAGACACTACCAATACAGGGCACTACCATTCGGCCTCTCATCGGCACCCAGGGTATTCACAAAGGTGCTGGCCGTGTTGGCTGCGCACCTGCGCATGCTACCAGTGCGCGTCCTCTGTTACCTAGACGAAATCCTGATCCTATCAAGTTCACAACAAGTGGCCCTCTCAGATCTGCGGGTCACGCTAAGCACACTACAGAAACACGGCTTCTCCGTAAATTACAAAAAGAGCCACCTCACACCATCAACTTGCCTACTACATCTAGGGGCAATCATAGATTCAGAAACAGGATTAGTACACCTTTCTCAAGAAAGGCGGGACAGCGTACGAAAGCTCGCACGCCTTGTCCAGGGGAAGGGTTCAACCTCAATAGCGCAACTGTCCCAACTCCTGGGGAAAATGATCTCATGCCTGGGCATCGTTCCATGGGCCAGACTCCATTCCAGAAGGCTCCAATGGTTCCTTCTCCCCTACCAAAGACTAAACCAGGGCGCATCTCTCCGAAAGGTCAGACTCCCCAGGTCCGGTCATCCCTCAGATGGTGGACTTCTACCGCCACGGCCAGGGGAACACTGTTCAGGGAACCAGACAGACTAACGGTGACCACCGACGCCAGCCAGTTCGGCTGGGGAGCTCACTTCCAGGATCAGATAGCGCAGGGCAGATGGACACCCCAGGACCTGGTCCACAGCATCAACTGGCTCGAACTAAGAGCCACCTAGCTCTCCGTCAATTCGCCCCCAGCCTGAAGGGAAGACACGTGCTGGTCCTAACAGACAACGTGACAGCCAAAGCACATGTGAACAAGCAGAGGGGAACGAGATCAGCGGCTCTCATGCAGGAAGCCCGAGAACCGGGGCTTTGGGCAGAGTCATACCTAGGGTCAATAAAAGCAGAGCACATATCTGGGGAGGCAAACAGCCAAGCGGATTCACTGAGCAGAGTCACAGTGAATCACGCGGAGTGGAAGCTGGACCCGGCCTTGTTCGAGGCAATCTCGAACAGGTTCGGCCGCCCACTAGTGGACCTCTTCGCTTCCCCCAAGAACAAGCAGCTCCCCCGCTTCATATCCAGGTTTCCGACCTGGGGAGCGGAGGGAACGGACGGTCTCAGGTGCAGATGGCCTCAGGGGCTGATGTACGCATTCCCACCCCCTCCGTTGATTCAGGCGACCATTCGCAAGGTCATCCTGGAAAAAGCGGAGATGATCTTGATTGCCCCGCATTGGCCAAGACGGCCATGGTTTGCAGACCTCGTAGACCTTTCAATCTCGCCAGTCTGGATAATTCCCCCATACCAGGTGGCGCTCACCCAGGGGAATCTACAACATCCAGACCCACAGTGGCTACAACTAGCCGCTTGGCACTTGAAAGGGAGGGGCTAGCCAGACAGGCCTTTTCGAAGGACGCCATAGAGATCATCCAGGCTGCCCGTCGCCCTTCCACTAACAGAGTGTATGAGGCTACGTGGAGGAGTTTTGTCAGCTGGTGCGGCAAGCAAGGATTAGATCCCTTGGCTGTGACCATCCCCAAAGTCATAGATTTCCTTGTAGAAGGATTTAAGAAGGGCCTGGCTCTTAACACTATTCGCAGGCAGGTGGCAGCCATACAAACGGTGCTCTCCTGCGACAACAGGGAGTCGCTATCACAGCACCCGGCAGTAAAGACCTTCATGAAGGGGGCGGCCGCAGTGCGACCTCCGGTGGTACATCGCTACCCGTCTTGGGATCTCCCCAAGGTGCTCCAGGCCTTAACATCCCCTCCGTTCGAACCCCTGAGACTCTGCTCACTCCGTCATCTGACATGGAAGGTAGCCTTCCTGGTGGCCATCACATCGGCTAGGCGGATCTCGGAGTTGGCGGCTCTCTCGGTTCGAGCGGACCTGATGATCTTTTCAGAGGACACAGTCACATTACGGCTAGATCCATCCTTCATCCCGAAGGTCAATTCCTGGTTTCTCAGAGCTCAGGAAATAGCATTACCAAGCTTCTGTCTGAATCCCTCAGATCCCCGGGAACGGCGATGGCACACTCTAGACGTGCGCAGGGCCTTACTCCTTTACACCAAAAGGACTTCTGCTTTCCGGAAATCGGAAACGCTATTTGTTTCATTCCAACCAGCAACCAGGGGTCACAGGGTTTCCTCCTCGACCATTGGCAGGTGGATCAGGGCATGCATGCTTACGGGGCACAGTCACTACAGGCCCCGGCGGGAATAACGGCGCACTCCACCAGGAGTGCGGCTACCTCAGCAGCCTGGTACACGCAGGCGCCGTTGGAGGAGATTTGCAGGGCGGCGACGTGGGCGTCCCCGTCCTCCTTTGTAAAAAACTACAGGATAGACCGCTTTGCTGCGGCAGAGGCCTCCTTCGGTAGGCGAGCGCTGCAGCAGGTCATTTCCTCAAGTGAGATTCCAGCCTAGACTCCCACCCGGGGGGACATGGGAGGGCTTTGGTATGTCCCATCTGTGGATTCGTAATCCACATGCTGGAGAAAGGGCGTTGTCTTACCTGAACGCCTCTTCTCAGCATGGGGATGAAGAATCCACACACCCTCCTCTAACAGTCTAGGCAGATGTTGATTTACAGGATTGTGAGCAGGAGCCACGAGGACCAAACTACGATGAAGGAGCTTCGCCCGAGGAAAAAACTGGGAGACAGGAAGTCCGGTCAGAGGAGGCGGAGCTAAAAGTTTGAGTCCTAGTCACATGGGCAGGAGGACTGGAAATAACCCATCTGTGGATTCTTCATCCCCATGCTGAGAAGAGGCGTTCAGGTAAGACAACGCCCTATTTCTGCCAAATTTATTACTTTCAAAGTCCATTGTTCTATAGGTGGTATTTCTGGCTTCTTCCAGTATTGTCCCACCAGCAGTCTCGCTGCTGTGATCAAGTTCAAGATTAAGTTTGTCTCTGAGGTATTGCAGTCTTTTATGATCCCTAACAAAAACAACTGAGGTAGAAATTCAATACGCTTTTTCAAAATGGTTTGGAGTGTCCACCATATTTTTCTCCAGAAAGCTTTAATTTTTCTACATGTCCACCATACATGAAAATATGTAGCCTCCATACTATCACACCTCCAACATTTTGGTTGGATGTCTGGATATATATACGATAATTTTTTCGGGTCTAGGTGCCACCTATAAAACATTTTATAAAAGTTCTCCCTTAAATGTTGCACTTGTGTAAATTTTACATTTCTCACCCAGATTCCCTCCCACGTTTCCAACGTGATAGGTAGCCCAAAATCTTTCTCCCACTTTACCATACAGTCCTTGACTAGTACAGTTTCAGAGTCAATTTCTATCAGTACGCTGTACACTCGTTTGATATGCATGAGCCCCTGCTCTCTAACCTGTTCAATTAAATTCTCATCTGTAAGGGATAAGCAAGCCCTTCTTCAGGTCTTTTTGCCATCTAGACTGCAGTTGCAAATATGAAAGCCAGGTACCCCCTATTCCTTCATCTGCTAGCGTATTTGGTGGCTTTAACGAAAACACATTTTCTTCTTCCAATACAAGTTCACTATAGGGCACCACATCCTGTCCTTGTGCTATATTTATGTCCCCTATTGCGTGTCCGGGGATCGTCCAGATGGGAATCTTTTCGTGTAGTAGGTACTTATATTTCTTCCAGACCCACAACAACGGGGTTCGTAGTGGGTTCTCCCTGAAATTCTTGTCAACCTTTTTGTCATACACAAGGTATGCGTGCCAGCCATATAGTAAACCATGCCCTTCAACATTCAATATTCTGTCGTTCGTCATGTTGATCCAGTCGCTCAGCGCCACCAGCGCCACGGCGTAGTAATATAACTTCAGATTGGGCATTTTTAAACCACCTCTCTTCCTTGTATCCTGGATGATTTTTAATTTAACCCTTGGTTTCTTGCCATCCCAAATAAATCTGTTGATGCCCTTCTGCCATTCGTCCAAGTCCACATCCTTTTTGAGTATGGGTAGCATTTGAAAGAGAAATAGAAATTTTGGCAATACGTTCATTTTTACTGCCGCTATCCTGCCCAGCAGGGACAATTGTAATGTTTTCCACCTGACCAGATCTGTTTGTATCTTGTTCCACAGCACCTCGTAATTATTTTTGTATAATTTCGCATTTGTAGCTTCTATCTCCACTCCTAAGTATTTAACTTTCTTAACTATTTCACAGCCCGTTATTCTTTCTAAGTCCTGTTTTGATTTGTTATCTAGATTTTTAACTAGCATCTTTGTCTTAGATATATTTACTTTGAAGCCTGATACCCTACCATAGTCTTTCATTATCTCCATCAATCTCCTAGCTGATTGTGCTGGTTGCACCATTGTCACCAGCAGGTCGTCCGCGAAGGCACATAGTCTGTAGTCTTGTTGTCTAATCCGTATGCCTTTTATGTCATCTGCCGCTCTTATCTTGTTCAGTAGAATCTCCAGCGTTAAAACAAATAGCAAGGGGGATAGCGGGCATCCCTGTCTAGTACCTTTCTCTATGTTAAATGAGTCTGTTAAGTCCCCATTCACAATGATCTGGCCTGTTTGTTTCTGGTAAATTGCCAGTATGGAGTTAAGAAACTGTTTTCCCATTTTCATCCCCCCAATCAGTTTTGTCAGAAACGGCCAATTCAGTCTATCGAAGGCTTTTTCTGCATCCACAAACATGAGAGTAGCGGGCACCTGGTTGTGCCTTTCCAAATACTCTATTATGTTCAGCAGTTGTCTTACATTAGTTTTCATCTGACGTCCTTGTATAAATCCAGTTTGATCCGGGTGAATTATTTTTTGTAACACAGTCATTAATCTGTTGGCCAAGATTTTTGCAATGATTTTGTAATCCATGTTCAGTAGTGAGATGGGTCTGTAATTTTCAGGTTGTGCGTTATCTTTTCCCTCTTTGGGGATTAGAGAGATATAAGCTGTTTTCCATGACGGTGGAACTTGACCACCTTCTTGTATGTTGACAAATAACTTTCTAAGGGGTTCTATCATTTCCTCTAGGAGATGCTTGTAGTAGGTCGCTGTTATCCCATCCGTCCCGGGCGATTTTCCCTTTTTCAATTGTTTAATCACTGAGTGTATTTCCTCTTTTGTGATCAATGCATTCAGGGCATCTCTTTGTTCATCGGTGATTATCAATAACTTTTCATTTTGCAGAAACTTATCTATCTCCTTGTCTTGTGTCTTCTCTTTGGCGTATAACTTTGAGTAGAACTCTGTAAAAGCTTTCTTGATTACTTCCTGTTGAAACTCTTCCTTGCCTTTGTACTCTATCTTTTCAATTATGCGGGATTTCTGCTTCTTCCTTAAAATATAAACCTGCCACCGACCAGGTTTGTTGGAATTACAGAATGTCCTATGTTTTGCGTATTGTATATTCCTTGCTACTTGGTCTTCCAACAACAAGTCAAATTGTTTCCTTAAAATCTTGATTCCTTCTTTGGTGACTTTGTCCTCCGGTCTTTTTATTAATAGTTGCTCTTTCTTACTTATCTCATCTTCTAACTCCTTTCTTTTTTGTTCTTGTTTACAACGGTGCCTTTTGTTCATGTCCATGAGAATCCCACGCATGTATGCCTTGCTGGCGTCCCATATCATTTCTATAGGTGTCTCTTTTTTCATATTTATGCTAAAGAATTCCTTCATAGCATTTTTGCATTCAACCACCTTTTCTTCATATTTAAACAGGTTTTCATTAATTCTCCAGGATCTCCTAGGTTTCTGTCCATGTCTTAATTCCATCCATACCGGGTTATGGTCTGATAGTACTTTGGGTAGGATTTTCACCGTTTTTAGGCTAACCAGCAAGTCGCTAGTTGTTAATATAAAGTCAATTCTGGAGAATGATTGGTGTCTGTCTGAGAAAAATGTGAATTCTTTCTCCTTGCCGTGTCTTTCCCTCCAAATGTCTATCAGTTCGAGGTCCTCCTTTATGTCAAAGAAGGATTTAGGCAACTTGGAGTGTTTTTGCGGGTTAGGTGCTGTCTTCTTTTTATCCAGGTCGACCTCTATGACACCGTTCCAGTCTCCCATTATAATACATGATCTGTAGTTGAGTTGTGTTAACTTCTTATGTACCAATTTGTAGAATTTTCCTTGTTGTTGATTTGGTGCATATATGCCCATCACAAGAATTTTCTTATCTTCCTGTACTATTTCGATTGCTAGGTATCTACCTTGGGAGTCTATTAGCTTAGCTCTTATATGTTTCTTCACATAGACGACAATTCCATTCTTCTTTCCTGCTGCCGCTGCAACAAATTGTGTGCCTAGTTTGTTGTTGGTTAAATATTTCTGGTCCGCCGATCTGATGTGTGTTTCTTGTAAGCAAATTATATCATTTTTACCTTGATTCAGGTAATGAAATATTTTTTTCCTTTTCTGTGGGGAGTTTAACCCGTTAACGTTCCAAGTCAAATATTTACTTGCCATGATCGGCTTCAGGATACTCCTGCCAGACCGCTTCTGCTTTTTCCCCTGCTTTCTTCTTTGGTCTCGCTCCCATGGTATTTGGGTTGGTGCTCATATTGTTTTGTGGGATCTTTTCTTGCTGTTCTGTGCGTTTGGTAGTAGACCTTAATTGCCTTAACTCTGTAATCTGTCCTGCTTCCAAGATTTTATTGCCATCTATTCTCTGTGCAGTCGCATCCCGAGAAGGTCCTTTCACTTCTCCTGCTGCTGTGGCGGTCTGTGCTTCTGAGGAGTTTGAGCGTTGTTCTAGGTCCCTTCCTCTTTCATGTGGCCAGTCTACGTTATCCCGCGTTGTGGGTTGGGGTCCCTCCGCCTTCAGTTCCTTTTCAAGAAATTCTTTGGCTTTCTGGATTGAGTTCAGATGGTATCTTTTGCTTTTGTAGAGTAGTGATATTCCAGTTGGGGCTTCCCATCGATATTGTAGAGCGCGTGCTTTCAGTTCAGTGACCAGGAACTTGTAATCTTTTCTGTCTCTTAACATCTTCGGGGGGATCTCTTTCAATATCGCCACCTCTTGCCCCTCTACATATAATTTCTTGTTATAGGATGTTGTAGAGATAAGATCTCGGAACCCCTTTGTTGCAAAATGGATAACCACGTCCCTTGGTAGGTTTCTGTTTGATGTAATCCATGATAACTCTGTGGATTCTGTCGACTTGCCACGAAATATTTTCGGCTTTCTCTCCCAGAAATTTTTCCAGGGCTTTTACAAAAATTCTTTTCAGGTCCTTTTGGTTTTCATTTGTTGTCTCTCCCAGTCCCCTAAGCCTGATTGCTGTCATCATCTGCCAATATTGCATCATAGTGGATTGGTCCTGAGCCACACTTTTCATCTCAGCCATTTGTGCCTCCATTTGACTCTCCACCTCTTCCATCCTTTTTTCAACCCTCTCCCAGATCTCCTTAAAATTTTTTCCAATTTCTTCTCTCATACTCTTGTTGTGTGTTTGCATTGTTTCCTTGATTTGATCCAGGTCTGCAGTCACCGCTCTGCTTTGTTTTTCCCACTTCCTCTCTAAATCTCTGCCTTGTTCCTCCAGCTTCTGTTCTAGTTCTTTGCACCGTCTCTCCATCCTCGTGCCCACTTCCTCCAACTTTTTATCCATTTCCTCCACCCTTTTTTCCCCAATGCCTCTATCATCTCTTTTATTTCTTTCATCATGTGCATTACTGGAGAGGCCTGGGTTGACGGGGGGGTCTGGAGTCCTGTAGGTATGTGGGAGGATGGGGGGGCAGGTAAATTATTCCCTGGTATTTTGAGAAGCTGGGCTGGGGAGGGTGCTGCTACCTTTGGGGGTATTAATTTGGTCTGCTTGGTGGCCATTCTGAGTTCAGCCTACTGTTGGCCAGGCTTTTCTTTTAATTTTTAAAATAAACCAAGTTAATCACAAGACAGTGTTCTGATGATGATCCAGAATTCTGACCTTTCAAGGATAAGGCTCAGGATTCAAACAGTTCAGGGATAAGAATCAATATTCAGGCAGTTCCAAGATAGGAGTCATCTAAGATCAGAGAGCCAGTTCAAATTGATTCTCACCAATGTAGGGAACCTCTTTCAGATTATATTGCCCCTACCTTCCTTCTGTGACTCAATTCCACACGTTCTTCTTCCTGGTAGCTTTCCCTTGGCTCCCTCCAAGCTATAGTCTGTCAGCCTTTCCCTTCTCTTCGCACTTTTCAGGATCCTTCTTGCCCTTCTATTCTTTCTTTCCCAGACCAAGTTCTAATGTGTTCTGTCAGCTTTTGATTCCAAATCCTTTCAGCCTTCCCTTTACAGCGTCCCAGGTCGATCTCCAGTCTTCCGTCTCCCCTCCAACGCTCTCCTTTCTCTCCTTCACCCTCCTTCCTCCCTAGAAAGTTCTGGCCGCTGCGCTACCCCTGGGGCTCCAGTTCCGTTAAATCAGGGGCGCAACGCGAGGGGCTTCACTCACCAAGTCCCTCTGCCGTCCAGAGTACTTCTCTCTTGGGTCTTCCACCGCCTTCTCCTTCCTTACTGCTTCCGTGTATCTTCTCCTCTCGCCTCCATTACTCGCGCCAGCTCCTCGTGTCTTCGGGCCGGCTGCAGCCGTCTCTGGCTTGCGTCCCCTCTGGCTTTCCTGCAGCGTTCTTTGCCTCCTCCGATACGCCAGAGATTCAGCTACAATCTGTCAGTCCCTCCCGGCCGCCGACGCCGTAAAACCGAGCCCTGTCTCGGAGCTCCCTAAAAACCCAGCCCTCTACCTTTGATGCTGACCTCTACCTTTAAAGTGAATATAGGATTGATAGCCTGCCTGAGGGTCTTAAAAGAGTTTATTGCAATCGGCCATGAAATGTTTGCATGGTCTGTTGGTGCTGCTTAGAGTATTTTGGGCTGGGGTTGTGGTCAGAGTTGTGGACAGGGAATAGAAAAGAAACCATGATTAAAATTATGATAATTTAAAATAATTACATGGGCTCATCTGTTCCCCTCCAGAGAAATTACTTGATGGCAGCCAGGTAGGTAGACGCCACTTTCAGTTGGAGGTTTATACTTTGCCAGAGGCCCATCTTGCCCCTGCGACTGACAGCCGCTTCCATTTCTCTGGCGGAATCTGTATGAAGGGCAGGTGAAGGTGCTGAAGGGTGGGTGCCTAAAGGTGAGCTGAGTGGGGGACTTTGGATACTCATGTTCAAAGTATGAGCAGCCAAGGATTGATAACCTCCAAGGCTGCCATGGATGTGAAGTGCTCCATTTGGCTGGTTAGGAAGTGCCACGTTAGTAGTTCCTCCTTGTGGCATCAGAGAGCAGATTGCCCCAGGAATCCAATCGCCTATTTTCTGACTATTTCGGTTTGGGGAATTCACTGCTGATAACTGCACTGTAAACTGAACAACCAATAGAGAACCACAGAAATGACCTTGGAGAAACCATGCATAAACAGTTACAGAAACAAAAGCATCCATTAAGTTTGGGAAACAGAGAAATCAGCTCAGATTAATTCACGGGGGAGGGATTATAAGAAGGAGGGACAGCCCAGCTCTCAAGGTCTGCTCCTCTAGCCTATATCAATAAAGTATCACTCCAGTCAATCCTCTGCTTCCCCCCATCCCCATCCCCATTGCTGGCTTTAAAGATGCTGCATCTGTGTAATGGCTGCTTCCTCCATGCCAAGGGTCTCACCCTCTGCATCTTGCAAAGCTTTGCTGATAACACATTTCAAGAAAAACTGCAAGAGAATGGCTGCCTCTCTAGCCGTGTGCTCTGGAGGGGGCTGGCTGGATCCCAGCCTGGAGCTGTAGAGGAGCTTGCCCACTCTCAGTCCCAGCTCCCCACAAAATGAGATGTCTGCACTTACACCACATCCACAAAACACCTTTCCCAGGCCCACGTGTTTCTGCACAGCACTCCCATGTCTCATCATGATTTCTGTCTGGAAGTTCTGGCCCAGCAAGTTTCATGGTGGGGCTGAAACTTTTAGATAAATGCTGCAGCCCTCTCCCCTTGGCCCCAGTTCCTCACTCTGTCTAGCCCCATCTACAGTACTTCCTCTAGAAACTGACTGTGCCCTGGAACATAGTTTTTTGTGGACTGATTGATTTGATTTTTATCCTGGCTTTATAAGTTACTTTATAAGTAATTCAAGGCAGCAAGCATACATAATGCTCCTTGTTCCTCCTATTTTCCCCTCAACAACAACCCTGTGAAGTGGGTTGGGCTGAGAGAGAGGGACTGACCCAAAGTCACCTTGCTGGCTTGTAAGACGCTAAGAAAAAGACACAGGCATGTCTTGAGCAGAGGTTTGAAGCTGCTGTCACGCCTGATTTGTGTAACAGGAATCTGAGTTCCTGTACATGTTTCTGCTAGTGCTGAGATAGATTTGCAACCCATACTTACCACTGAGCGGTCCCATAGGACGAAAGTGCAGTTAGGGGTCTGTTCCAGACGCTGGTAAGTATGTTGACTGTTGCTCCATGGGGGGGGGGGCTGTCCCTGTTCAGGGGCCAGATGTAAGATGCTAAGAAAAAGATATAGGCATGTCTTGAGCAGAGGTTTGAAGCTGCAGGACACAGCTCGACAAACTCTGTGAGTTTATTGGTTTTTATATTCTTGTTACGTACACAAGCTTAACCATTAGATGCTGACATAAAGTTTCTTCATTGGAAAATTCCTTCATATAAGCAACTATTTTCTAGTAACACATTACATGGTCAAAGACCAGGTAAAGAACAAATACAGGGAGATGAAAGGAGAAGGAACTAACAAAGACAAGCATATTATTTGTTTCGGTAGGTGAGGCATTAAGTCAAAAAGGTATGACCTTCTGGCTGCTTCACTGGGACAAAGGGTATCAAAAGGTTATGAGGTTTGTGGGGGGGGGAAGCACGGCAGTTTCCTGCGGTGTGTTTTTCCCCACACTGGCTAGTATACCTAAGGTGGGACCCTCTCCTGGTCTGTAGGCCAGCATCTTCACCATAGACTAAACTGGCTCCAGTTCCAGTAGAGAAGAAGTTTCATGTGGCTGTCCTAAAGCAGGAAGAGACTCCATTTGTAACTTGGGATAAGGTTAGGTTCATACCTGGCTGGTGGGGCTGACTGTAATCCCTCTGAGTCCATGGGGAGCTCAATGACAAAAGGGCATCATGCTGTAGGATGCATTCTTCAGGATGGAACTTTTAAAGTCCCGCAAGGCAAAAGATGTGGGTTTGTGTGTGTTGAGAGTCAGATTGCATGCCTAGATCCCAAACCTGGAATAGTGTGCCATTGAACAAGCACTGTCTGTCACATTTCCAGGCTTCTGCCCTAGTTGGAGGAAATTTCTCTGAACTGAACAAACCTGGGATGGAATAAACTGAAGGGTAGTTCATTTGGGGAAGATGTACAAATGAATTTGTAATGTTTGATTGAAAAATTCTTCCTCTGTTAGTTACAAGGTACCAGAGACCTTCTGGAAAGGGGGTCCTCTCCACTTGGAATCAGCCCCTTGCAGAAAGGCTAAATGCCAAGGCTTCTGTGCAAAGGCAAAAGGCTGCCATGAGACCTTTTATGCCCCTTGCGTACAAACGGCAAGGAGTGGTTTTCTCTTGCAGCTTTCCCCAAGCAATCCTGCCTGGTGTGCACTTCAGAATGTTTGCTTTGAATGAAGTTGTTGTCTTTAAATTCTGGTTAGGAAGGTTTTTGGATTTTCTCCGTTGCCATGTGTCATCAGACTGAAAGATGTTCTTATGAGGTCATTTCTGCCCCCCTCCAGGATGGCCTGAGGAGGTAACAGGAGATGGATAGATAATAAAGGGAACTACCCCCAAGACTAGAAAGTCTGTTTGAAATTATGACCACACAATGATAGCAGCGTTCATTTGTCATCAGGAGTGTTTAGAGGCTTGGCCAAGCCAGAGCACAGTTCTGCCATGTGCCCAGGGGCCAAAGAATTGAAACGCTACAGGTGGTAGAAACTTGCAAAGTGGGCAGGGAGAAAGGGGTGTAGTAATAGTATGTATGTGCTTATTATTTATTCTAAGGCCTAGTTGCAGCAAGGGATAGGGTAGGACAGAGAATGGTTCTACAGAGAAATGGTGGGTCAAATTTATAGAATAATACAACGCAATGTTTAGGTGGGAGATTCCAGCGAAGAACTGACAGGCAAGCAGCAGGCAGCAGTGCAGTTGCTATCTGGTTCTGCCTATGTGTCATTAAGAACTTCCTCTACTGACCATGGTTGGTTCTTCTTAGACAAAAAGTACACAAAATCTAGTGAGTTTGGAAATTCTGAAGGATTGTCTGGATTTATTTGATTTGTTGCTTTCCCTGATGGCCCATTTCCAATCTCTGTCCCAGCAGCTCTTTGCAAGGGTTTGGGCCATCTCTGCCCTGGACAGCAGAGGGGTCTCCTTGGCATGCAGCTTTTGCTCTAGGGAGCCAGTGGAGGAGAACTCAGCAAAGACTTTTCTGTCAAAGAAATATTGGAGAATGATCTAGGATGGTTTCTAATAGGGTGCGTAGAAACTGAGATGAGGACCCAACCATGTGACCTCACACACACACCCCGTGACAGATAGTGCTGACTAATCCTCAGTGTTTAAAACTCTACATTCTCACATGAAACCTCACATAGTTCAGTGTGCAAGATCTGATGAGTTCAGATCTCTAAACCTCATTATTTAAACAGATTATTTTTATTTTTGTACCCATGGCAGTTTAAAATGGTGCAGGAATGCCTATTAATTGAAAAGCTTCTTAGCTGGCTTAGTTCTTTCTGTTGTAGTTGAAAGCAGGACCAAACCTGACAGATGTTGCCCTCGAACAGGGAGTTTTGTGGACAGGCCAGGAAATCACCAGTCTTGGGGGAACAAATAGAGGGAACCTGTAGCCCTTTGTCTGAGAGTAAAGCTTAATCTGCTAAGGCTTCTTTTCCTGCCCATCCCCGCCTCCCAAGTTGTGACCCACTGATTGCAATTTCTCCTCTCTTCTGTCAGCCAGCTATGATTTTGCTTTGGCCTTCTCTGGATCAGACCATTGCTATTCATTTGCTATGCACCATAATCCTCTCAATTGGTCACAGAACATTAGATGCTTTTGCCTGCTCCTAGTAAGATAATATCCTCCAGGCAAACTCTGCATTGGAGTAATGACTTTAGAATAATTTAGTGCCACCATCCTGAGGCTGTGGCAACAGCTGTCTGGGCAGACAAATCCAGGGAGTCGGTGAGTGTGTCCCTCCTTCTCCCCGCTTGGGTTCCTTAGGTCACAGGGATTGTCTGAATGAGATTCAATATCTCTCTGGCCCACTGCAATGCTTGCTGCACCTTCTGATTAAGAAGATCCTTTATTTACAAGGTGGACTGGAAATGTTTCCTGGCCCCGAATCTGTGAGACAAGGGCTGCATGGAGAGCTTGCTGGAGAGGACAAACAGGCTGAGAAGAGAGCAGCTGATTTCAGCACCTTCCCCTGGGTATCTTCATCCTGTCCCTAGTTCCAAGCTACTACCAGTAGTTCTGTTCACAGAAGTCTTCCTGTTTGGTGTTCTGTGTCTTTGGGATACACCCTCAGTTAAAGTGTATAATTTATAGCTGACTAGATATCTGTATACAGGAAGCTTTAATTCCTAATGGCCGCAAAGAATTTGATCAATGCAGCATCATTTATAACAAGACATTTGCTGAAGGATCCACTGCATTCAAAGGGAAAAGTATTACATTCTACCGCTTTTTTACTCTGGTTTCCTCTGTTTAATTGAGCAATCCTAATTGAGTAGATTCGTTTTTGTGGCCAAGAAAAAACACAATATATGTTTCTGATTTACAAGAAAAGAAAGGCCCCTGTTTTAATTACTGTCCTTCATTAGACTGTATGGTGTCAAGGCAATCATGCCAAAGCCTTGCTGCTTTTACTGTTTGTCACAAAGATCAACCATTTCTTATTTTTATGTTTCCCTTCCAGGTCTGTAATTCCTTCTTGGCACGGGTGGGGGGAGAGGGACTCCTTTTTCTTTAGGCTTGAAATAAAGGGCCATTCTCCCCTCCATGCCCCCTTCCAAAGTGATGGCTGTCAGTTCACCTTCTGAACACCATTGAGCGCACCGAGGCAAGGTGTTTGGAAGGCTTTCCATCCAGAGCCAGGACTGCAGGGAGGATGTCAGGGGCATCTGTGAAGGAAATCATAACTTGATAGTGGTTTTCCTGGAATGTGTGAAGTGGGCAAGGGTTTCCCAGCATGCCTCCTTCAGCCTGTGGGTCAGGAAGGTTGCTTTCGCTCAGGTTTTGCAGTCCAGGAGGGGCTTTCAATACCTTAATCCACAGATTCTTGCTATGATTAGGTGGCCCATGATGCTGCACCCAGAAGGAGCTTTCTGGACCATGAGCCACTTTGCCAGGCTGGCATCCGAGTAAGCAGAACACCTCTTACTTCTGAGCAGGGCTTCGTGGTATCCATTCATAAAGATGAAGACCCCCTTGGATGAGTTGCTTCAGGTTCTGAGGGTTCTTGTCACACCTGAAAATCCTAATGCACATCCAACATTTTCTCATCAGGCTTCCTAAATAATGGAACCAGCCTGAGAAAGAGGTCTAATTAAACACACTACCTCTTCAGAGGCCAGCCATAACTTTCCCTGCCAGGCAGAAGGAAGAAAGGGGGAGAGGAGGTCCCAACCTGGTTTAGCATCTGAGTATAAAGTTCAAGAGCCTCCCAGCCAGGCTCTGGGTAGGATTGCAATATTCACTATGCACATTTCTTGGAGACGTGTCTAATTTTTATTCCCCTCTTCCCAATTCTTTTTCAGATAGCAGTTCTATGGATGAAAAGGTTCCAAATTTGCATCTTTCCTTAAAGGGTGGTGTCTTTTGTGGGCGTGTGGTTGTGGCTCAGTCGACCTGTTTGGTCTTTTAATTTGAGTTGTGAGATGCGCATGCCCCCCAACCCAGCTTTCCATGCTTCTGTCTTCCTCTTTCTCCATTGATGTGTCCAGATGCCTCCCATTGACATGCAGACCGAGTCCTCACTGTTGTGGTTTTTTGAATCATAAGTTGTGCCAGCTTAGGGATCTGCTGTTGCCAAACCCAGGTTTCCCGTTTTGCACCCTGGGACCAGCACACCCACTGGCCAACTGCCACTTGTACTCTAGGGTTTAAAGGGAAACCGCCTGCAGGGGTGGGGTACACAAGCCAGATTTCCCTTTCAAGGCTGAATGTTGCTCTGTTGTCTTTTCAAACAAGATGGATCTTAGCTTTGGCGTGGTGGAGCTGGCCCTGCTTCGCATTCGTGTTTCCGTCCTCGGTGTTGTTCTGTATATGTCCCCTCTCTGCTTGCCACCTGCCAGCACTTGCTGAGAAGCTAAACTGTCCCTTCTTTCCCTTCAAGGCTCTTACTGTCAGCAGACGTTCTTTGGAGGCTTCCAAACGTGCCACCCAGGCCTTTTCTGGGTAAGTACCTGCACCTCCCTGTCTGAAAAAACTGCCTTTGAAGGATGTTACTGTTCTTTGGAAGAAACATCAATAACAGCTGTAGCGTCCAGGCATCTCAACAAGGTGGGAGGAGAAGCGAAGCAGCAAAGAGGAGGCTCAGATGACTTAGGAAAGACTTGATTAAAGTTGAGGATATTTGAGAAGAAGCTCAGCACAAACCCAAACTGGAGGCATGGAGAGACAAAGCCAGGGAATTGCCTTGTTCTGCAAGGACTACTTTGCCTCCCTAAAAGTTCATCCTCCATGCAGCTGCTGGAATCTGACCGTCTCCCGGAAACTCCTTGCTCCAGCTATGCTGTCAGTTGTCTGAAATATTGTCAGAGTTGCCACCAGTTAACTAGATTCCATTTCCAATTATGCTTTGCCATGACATCTCCAACCCAAGTACTAGAAGAGATCCTTTGCCTGCTGGCCCTGCTGGTGACAGCACAACCTTCTCTTACTGTTCAATATGTTTCCAATCAATTGAATTCTGCTTTTATCAGCTTTGTGGTCCTCCATTGGTTTCAACATTTTGGAAGAGTTTTGTGATATGCACATTCTTTCAGAGTGTATGTGTGTCTAGTCATTTCATTACTCTTTGTTTTCTGTGTGCCAGTCATTTTTTTCTGTTTATAGAGGTTTATATTATTATTGCTTATCATGCAGTCAGCCAATTGTTCAGATGGGATTTGGCATTATCGAGTCCTTCTCAAGGACTTGGGATAGGCAGATGTTGATATTATTATTATTATTTAAAATTTAATCTTCAATTCGATCCACAGTCTGGGACTGGTAAAAACGTAACAGTTCAAGTCCTAGCCAAGGACCTTCTCTAACCGTTAAGCTGGAAGACCGGTGGAAAGGAGAGCCCCAGAGCTAAGGCTGGGATGGGTAAACCACTTCAGAACAAAAAGCCGGCTGAGTGTTTTAACATCTCTTTTTGCCTCGCCGCTGAGCTAGGCAGGGTCGGGTCGGCGTTTGGGGCTGACGGAGAACCGGCGAGGTCGCTGTGGACCGCCGAGCTCCTGGCAGCCAGCCGGGGAGTTTGGTCAGCGTGTGTAAGCCAGCTGGGAGTCGGTGGAAGTGCATGCTGGCTACCAGGGGACAATAACCAAGATACTATTTACGATGAGGATGAGGTCTTATTTGCTCTGGTAGAACAACTGGGAACTTTTACAGCCTTGGTCAGGGGGCCTGATTATGTCCACTGTTTGCTGCCCCCACTCGAGAGCCTTGCTACAGTGGAAGAGACGGTGTTGCGGGACATGGCTGGGGAGTTCTTGAGAGCAACCTCCAGTGGACATTTTTCAGCTGACTTTGAGGCTTACTTTGTGCCCCTGATAAAGCACTTGGTAGGAGGCGACTGGTTATCTCTAGCACCTCTGCTGTGGCTTCTTAGTTAATATGTTTATGTGTCTTGTTTTAAAAAAATTTTTAAATTTTAAAAATTTTTAAATTTTTAAATTTAAATTTTTAGTTTTTATTAAATTGGATGGGTGAGAGATGTATGCATGGGATGGGGATATGTATGAGGAATGTATGATAGATGAATGGACAGGCCTGCCGAGCTTGAGGGAGGCCGGGGACTGGGGGGATGCGGACTCTGGAGTCACTGAGGGTTGGAGTATACCGGTCATTCAGGGAAGAGGCAGATATGGCGGGAGCAGGAGGGTAGGCCGCACTCGGGGAACTCGGTCCTGCTGTCTCGTAGCAGTTCCTTGTTCTGGCCCTTCTGAAAAATCTAGCTCACCCCATGATCCTGGCGATGGGCGTAGCTCGGGCCCTGGGCTCAGACTGTTGCTGCTCAACGCCAGGTCAGTTAATAATAAGGCCCCCCTCATTCATGACCTTTTCATGGATGAGGAGACCGACCTGGCGTGTGTGACTGAGACCTGGCTGGGCCCTGAGGGGGGTGTTCCCCTCTTGGGTATGTGCCCACCAGGTTATCAGGTATGGCACCAGCCGCGACCCCAGGGAAGGGGGGGAGGAGTGGCTGTTTTGGCCCGGGAGAACCTCAGTCTACGCAGGCTCACTGTTTCCGAAATTCCGGGTTGCGAGTCCATCTTTATGACGCTGGACCTAGGGGTTCAGGTGGGCTTATTGCTTACGTACCTGCCTCCCAGCTGCGTGACATCAGCCCTGCCTGTGCTACTCGAGGAGGTTGCTGGGCTGGTGGTGGAGTTCCCCAGGCTTATGGTCTTGGGGGACTTTAATCTGCCGTTGCTTGGCGAGTCCTCGGGGTTGGCACAGGAGTTCATGGTCGCCATGACAACCATGGACCTGACCCAAGTAGTGCAGGGTCCGACGCATGAGGGTGGACACGCCCCGGATATGATTTTCCTTTCAGAGCAGTTGGGTAATGATCTGGTTTTAAGGTACTTAGATATTTTGCCTTTGTCATGGACTGATCATTTCCTGCTTCGACTGAATTTTATGGCCCCAATCCTTCCCCGCAGGGAGGCGGAACCGATTAGGTGGTTCCGCCCCAGACGCCTGATGGATCCTATTGGTTTTCAGACGGCGCTTGGGGAATTACCGAGCTCGTTCATTCACAATTCGGCAGAGTCCCTGGTAGCGGCATGGAATACGGCCGTGAAGGGGGCTATTGACCGGATTGCGCCTTTGCGACCTCTCTGTGGTGCTGGCCCCAGGAGGTCTCCTTGGTTCACCGAGGAGCTCAGGGGGATGAAGCGCCATAAGAGATGTCTAGAGAAGCGATGGAGACGAAGTAGGTCCGGATCTGATCGAACCAGATTGAGCTCATTTATTAGAGCCTATTTGAAGGCAATTAAAGCGGCAAGATCGTTGTATCTCTCTGCTTTGATCGCGTCTGCGGATTCTCTCGCCCTGTTTAGGGTGACCCGGTCCCTCCTTAACCCGAGGGGTCCGGGGCCTCCCTTGCAGGGTAGTGCCGAGGACTTTAACAACTGTTTCGCAGACAAAGTAGCTCAGATCCGGGCCGACCTAGACTCCAATTGTGAAGCAGAGTCGACTGATAATGATTCAGTCGAGGGGACAGGGGCATGTTCTTGTCTGATCATCTGGGGCGAGTTTGAGGCTGTTACGCCTGATGAAGTGGACAGGGCCATTGGAGCTGTGAGTTCCGCCACCTGTTTGTTGGACCCGTGTCCCTCCTGGCTGGTTTCTGCCAGTAGGGTGGTGACACGTACCTGGATCCAGGAGATTGTCAACGCTTCTTTGAGGGAGGGGTCCTTTCCGGCTCCCTTAAAGGAGGCACTTGTGTGCCCCCTCCTCAAGAAGCCTTCCCTGGATCCAGCAATTTTGACCAACTATTGTCCGGTCTCCAACCTCCCCTTTGTGGGGAAGGTTGTTGAGAAGGTGGTGGCACTCCAGCTCCAGCGGTCTCTGGAGGAAGCCGATTATCTGGGGCCTCTGCAGTCTGGGTTCAGGCCCGGCTACTCCACCGAAACTGCTTTGGTCGCTCTGATGGATGATCTCTGGCGGGCCCGGGATAGAGGCCAGTCCTCTTTCCTGGTGCTTCTTGACCTCTCAGCGGCATTCGATACCATCGACCATGGTATCCTTCTGCGCCGGGTGGAGGGATTGGGAGTGGGGGGCACCGTGTTACGGTGGTTCTCCTATCTCTCTGGTCGGTCGCAGTCGGTGTTTGTGGGGGGTCAGAGGTCCACCTCTAGGTTACTCCCGTGTGGGGTGCCTCAGGGGTCGGTTCTCTCCCCCCTACTTTTTAACATTTACATGAAGCCACTGGTGAGATCATCCACCGGCACGGAGTGAGATACCATCAGTACGCTGATGATACTCAGCTGTACATTTCCACTCCTGGCCAAATCAGTGAAGCGGTTGAGGTGATGTGCCGGTGTCTGGAGCCTGTGAGGGTCTGGATGGGCGTTAACAGATTAAGGCTCAACCCCAACAAGACCGAGTGGCTGTGGGTGATGCCTCCCAAGGACACTTCAATCTGTCCTTCCATTACTCTGGGGGGGTGAATCCATAAACCCCTCGGAGAAGGTGCGCAACTTGGGAGTCCTCCTCGACCCACAGCTGACATTGGAACATCATTTATCGGCTGTGGCAAGGGGGGCATTTGCCCAGGTTCGCCTAGTGCACCAGTTGAGCCCTTATTTGGATCGGGAGTCTCTCCTCACAGTCACACATGCCCTTGTCACCTCGAGGATCGACTACTGCAACGCTCTCTACATGGGGCTACCCTTGAAGAGTGTTCGGAGACTACAATTAGTGCAAAATGCAGCTGCGCGAGCAATTGTGGGCCTTCCACGTCGTGCCCACATCTCGCCAACTCTCCGCATGCTGCATTGGTTGCCTATCGGTCTCCGAGCGCAATTCAAAGTGTTGGTCATTACCTATAAAGCCCTTTATGGCACTGGACCAGGATACTTACGGGACCGTCTTCTGCCACATACTTCCCTTCGACCGGTGAGAGCGCACAGGGTCGGCCTCCTCCGGGTCCCGTCAGCGAAACAATGTCATCTGGCGGGCCCTAGGGGGAGGGCTTTCTCTGTTGTGGCGCCCGCCCTCTGGAACCAACTGCCTCCTGAAGTCCGTGTTTCTCCCACTTTCCCGGCCTTCCAAAAGAATCTTAAAACCTGTTGTTTTATATATATGTTGTGAGCCGCTCCGAGTCTTCGGAGAGGAGTGGCATATAAGTCCGAACAAAACAAACAAATAAATAAATAAATAAGAGCTATTAAGGTAGCATCTGAGTATATAGGCAGTTCCGAGTAGGGTGGTTTTTTGCAAAGTCAGAATACTCAGGTCTAATAAATTTGAAATTTACATGTATCTAGGCAGTCCTTTGGGTATTGCTCCAAGGGCTCCTAATACTACGGTATTGGTACAACCATTGATTTCTTCCTCCACAATCACTCAACTTCAATTTGCAGATCGTGGTATTTCATTATTTTTTCTAGCTGTTTCTCTTCAATTTGTGCATCACCTGATATTGCAATATCAATGAACCAGACTTTTTTCTTTTCTACAATAGTCATTGGCCCAGTGTTGTGGGCCAGATGTCTGTCTGTTTGGATTTGAAAGTTCCATAGGATCTTGACCTGTTCATTTTCAAGAACTTTGTCAACTTGGTGTTTTTGCTGCATTCAAACCCAAACAGATATTCAGACTGGATTTGGCATTTTTGTATACCTGTCGAGTCCTTTCCAAGGATGTTGTTGTTGTTGTTGTTGTTGTTGTTGTTATTTTTCCATAACACTGTGCAGAGCAATGTCAATTCTACAGCAGTGTCTCTCCTCCAGCCTCTAATTATGATTTTGGGTGCAAGCAAAAAACACCACACAGTTTTTCTGGGAAAGATATGGAAGAGGCTGAATAGCTCATTGGCAAGACCACTTTGGAAGGAGCATAAGACCAACAGCAGTGTATGAACTTTCATTGTGGTCCTTTTGAATTCAAAAGGCCAAGGTATTCTAATTCCAAAAGTTCTGGGGATTTTTAAAGGCTTCCCAAAAAAGTCTCTAGGGACTACAGGAATCTGTGACTTTTAACACTGGTGTGGTTCTTCTTCCATATGAGCCATACATCTTGATATGTTCCATGCATCTATCCCACTTTCTCACCTTTTCAGCCCTGGGAGTGCTCTGTATGGGATCGATAGCATGCCAGACCTGCGACGGAAGAACACATTCCCTGTCATCCGAGATGTGGTGAGTTCCTGGCAGCATGCTGTTCCACTAATGCAGTAACGAGATGGGTAACACCTCTCCCCCCCCTTCAGCTAATTGTGGCTACTCTCTGCTTGGAGAGGAGCCTGGCACTGGGAAGAGGGACCCTGAGCTGGGACTGGCAGATTACAAATGAGGCCTCCGTAGAAGAACGAAATCCGTTATTCTTGCCTGTTTAGTTTAGAAATAGGCAGAGGTCTCTGGGTTTTGTGGTTGGTCAGGATAGGTGGCCGCAGAAATACAAGTAGCCCTCCACTGGGGACCACACGGAGACAGGAATTTCTGTCATAAGTCATTATCTCAACATTACATGACAATTGACAATCAACAGCTAATTGACCCTTTTTACAGCAATCATAAGTTGGGTCACTGCATTCATGAAGCAGATGCAGCTTTCCTGATGGCTATTTTTTCCAAGAAAGCAGCAAAAACTGTTGCAAATTGTGATTGCCATTGTTCATTTTGATCTGTCTTTAAACAAATGATTGTCAGTCAAGGCCAACCTGTAATTTCATCTTTTGGAAAATCTGGATTTTACCTTCTCGATCAATATCTCCCAATTTTTTAAAAAAATATCCATCTTTTTAAAGACTATTTTAGCCTAAAACATTATGGTCAATGAATTTAAGTGATGCTCACAAGGAAAACATGAAATAGCTTAGAGATTCAGTTCAGTTACCTATTGGAAGATTTTCAAGGGGTGAAAATAAGGCAGGATTTAACTGTGGTATTTCTGCAGCCTTGATGGCTGTAGAAATATTAATCATTGCATGTCATTGTCCTTACAACATCTGGCTATTAATGCTTTTCCTAATTCTTTCTATCAATGCTGGATTTTCCAGGCAATGGTAAGTGGTTTTATTGCTTGATGTTGTGAAATTTTACAATTCATGTATGGCATTTTCAAAAAGTTCTATCCCAGGGCAACTGTTCATTGCAAATTGGACATTTTCTGCAATAATGCTTTGGTTTCAAATTGATTTTAAGATGTTAAAATCTGCCTTAAAAATGATTTGACTCAGCCCTAAAAACTGCTTAAGTCCCCCCCCCTCCAGAAGCCTGCTGATTGTAGGTGCATCTCAGAGATTAGCCTTCGTTCTTTCAGGGGTCCATGTGGAGCTCCTGGCTTGCTGGATCACGGTGGACTTCTCTCCCGCTGAGTTAGCTGCAGCTAAAGCGGACGTAGCAGTGATTGTGGGAATCTGCAGGGATCTGTTTTGGGGCCAGGATCATTTGAAGCAATGACTGGGGAGCTGCTCATCAGAGCTGTGGATAATATTAAATTGGGGGTGTGTGGGTCTGACCAATGCTCAGGGTGGGAGAATAAGATCTGTGACCCAGGACTTCAAAAAGAGAAATAGCCAGTCACACTGACATACATTCTGCTTCTTGTTAGTATCAGCCTTGCTTGCTGGAGTCATGTTGGATGACCCAGAAATTGCAGGGGATTTTCTGCTTGACCCTTTAAAGGTTTTCCAAACATGGGGGAGGGGGGACAGTAGACAGAGTTATGTTGATGCTGCTGGAGAAAATTGCGTCTTTCCCTGTTTTCCAGGCCATCTTGTTATATTTACTCCCTGCCATGATAGGGAACCATTTTATGGCTTAATTTTTTTGACTTTAGGGGATGGATGTGTTACGAAGAGAAATATTCATTATTAAACATAAAGATAAATGGCTTCCCCCCACATCTTCAGACTGCGGAGATGCTGCTTTCAATTCTGAGCAACTTGTGCCTATGTAAGAAGTTCTTGGAAGATCAGCTGACTTTTCGCTGGGAAACTGAAGGCTCTGTAGAAAGCCAGAGCTCCGGTTGCCCATTTCCCACTAATGGTATTTGGGGAGGATGTGAAACCTGGCCAGGCCACAAAGGACAACAAATCTGCCTCTGAGACATCTGGGGCGGCAGGGCTTTCTGGCCAGCTTGCCTTTCCTCCCCTCCACAGCCTCTTACAGCCAGAGGGATTCAGAGCTGCCCTGTGTAGCATCCTGGGGCAAGAAGCCCTCCTGTCTGGAGGGGAGGCCTTGCCAAAAAGCCCAGACTGCCAGCCTTCTGCCATCCCTCCTGGGCACAGCCATTTGCAGAAAAGCAAGGGGAAATGTGCTGAGACACCCCTGAGAGGCTTTGGGTGATGGTCTTTGTATTTTGGTCCCCATGGCAAAAGTGACCAATCTCAGTTCTTAGCCTGTCAGTCCTTGGGCAAAAGTGGGATCCCCTTCACCACTAGCCTTGGCAGTTTCATGACTTTCCTGTTAACTCCTTGCAGTGGCCAGATAAGCAGCAGCAAGGTGGTGTCAGCTTGGCACAAAATTCAAGGTAGAGAAAGAAAAGGCAATTATTCCCTTGTCAGGGAGGTGATTATTATTAATCATAATCCAAGCCCATAAATGGTTGGCTTTGGAAACTATTTAATTTATATGCCTGCTTGATAAGGGTGGAGTGCCTCCTGTATAAACTTACATGCCTCTTTGCAAAGAGACTCGAACATAGCTATTGGAACCATTTAAATCTAAAGAGACTGATACATCTCTTGATAAATCAAGTTGCCAGTGAGAGAAGATAAGGATTTGTTGGATCTTTGATTCTTGATAGAGTAAAATTCCCAGCAGATGTCAAGATAATTTGAAGTACCCCTATAGAAAACCTGATCACTTGAGGCAGAAGGATGTCCAGATGGTCAGCAATAAACTCTCACAGCAACGTCACTTTTTTCTCTCCTTCTATTCTTGCCCAAATACTTTCAACCTGAATTCTGGAATTCTGTGCAAGTATATATTTTCTTTACATGGAGTGCAATATTTCTGTTTTTCTTTTGTTCTTTTTGAACAAACGGGAGACTTTCAGTCCTCTGTGCCAGTCACAGACATCATCCCACTGAGTTTCAGCACTGCCTGCCATGTCATATTTGTCTTCCTGAGGGAGAGTTTTTCCTTCATTTTTTTTCCAGTGTGCATTGATGTACATATCACCTATCCCCTCCTAGCCTCTGTTGTAGCTTTCAGTCATATTCTGGAGTCTTTTCCCCATCTTTGTGTTCTGCTGTCTTGGCCCTGGTCCTTGGCTGAATAATGGAAGGTGACAAGTAAATAGAAATGTTCATAATTAATCATTAGCAAGGGGAATTCGTTATGAGTTAACATCACAAACTAAATCATCAAGAATTTATAAAGAAAAGTGTGTGAGATTAATTCATTTATATTGTTACAATAATGAAATAAAATAACAACATGCCAGTGATTTATTCTTACTTTACCTCATAATTATATGTGGAGTTAATCATGTATGATAGAAAACTCAGTTAAGAACACAACAACAATTTATTAAAGCTGGCAAGTTGACAGTGAATTACTGATCTTCTGTAGTTAATGCTAAAGAATTCAGAGTCTAGTTATCTACTATGGAAAACCCCCTTTCTGCCCTCTCTGGATTCTGTCATATGATGAAGGGGAAGGGGGGTGAACAAAGGGGTTTTATGGCCCCCACTTCCTTCCGTACAACTTCAAAGGGATTGAATGTGGATACCACCAAAAGGACTAAATCATAACAATGGGGCCATCAGCTTTCATCTACTCCTCTCTGAAGTCTCCCTTCCACCGGCAGTGAGGAAAAAGGGGGTGGAAATGTAATGCCTGGGATTGTTGCTGGAAAGATGGTGGGGTGGGGTGGGGCTGCTGGGGACCCTTAAAACCTTGAACCATAGGGCTTGGGCCCCAGGTCCTGTCTAGAACTCCTGCAACCATTTTCTCTTAATAAAGGATGCCTGTTGGAAGAAATATTCCAAGAGTTCTGTCTTCTTAAGATGCAAAGTGGGGTGGGTCCTTACATTAGACAGGACCTGCAGAATTAGTCCACCTGGAAGGGAGAACCTTGCCGGGGGACTTTGCAAAAATTACCATGTCTGACGGAGCAAGGAAGGGAGGAAACTCCCTGGAAAGGGAGCCGCTGCCCCAACTGAAACCCTGCCAAATGTCGGGATCTGAGAGGTCAGATTCCTCAGGAGAAGAGGTGGTGGAGACATGGGACCACAACCTCGGTGGTCAATGGGCGTTGGAAAGAAAAGCGAGTGGGAAAAGAAATCAAGAAAGGTGACCCTGAGATCGGGGGGCCAACCAACCAGAATGGAAGCAGGAGATGGAGAAATCCCTGCACGCAAGTGAAGAAGAAGGGAGATGGGCACCGTACTCAAGCTGGATCTTAGAGAAAGTATCGACCTAATGAAGAGAACTCTCAGCTCCCTAGGAGAGGAGAATTCTGAGCCCTATGGCCGCCCCAGCTCCAGGAGCTGCAAAGGGAGAGACACCGAGGGGGAAGTGGAACCTGCAGCCCCGGGGACATCTGCCGATCCAGTAGTCCTCACTCCCTGCTGACCCACAGATGGCGATCTGGATGGAAGACACTACCACCGACAATGAAGGCACCGGTCCATTCAAAGACGCCCACCGCTGGACGTGAAATTCAAGGGGGAGCCAACACACTTGGGGTTTTTCCTAACCCAACTCCTTAGCTACATGGAGGAATACGGGCGGAACATCCCCAGCAACAAAGCCCGTATCCGGATTGTGCAATCTGCCCTGGACGGACTGGCCACAGATTGGGTGGTGAACTTGCACGACTCCAATGCCCCAGAGGTCAACGACTTCAACTGTTTCATGTCCTGTCTGAGAAGGCGATTTGAGGACCCCCTGGCTGATTGCAAAGCCCATGAAAGGATAAAAACGATGAGGCAAGGCAAACGCCTGGTAGCCGAATATACTCAAGAATTCCGGGCCATTGCCAGCAAACTGAACTGGCCAGAAGACATCCTCCTTAGCCATTTCAAAGATGGACTAAATTATGACCTATATGACGCTTGCCTGCCCCGAGGGACCCACACCAACTTGAGGAATGGTACGTCTTGACAGAGGAAGCAGAAATCGACATACTGAAGAGGGACCACCAAGGAAAACAATGGAGCCACTCACCACCTGAGTTGACACGTGAACCAGTGAAACCATCGGCTACGGCCAAGAAGCAAATGGGGTGTTTCAAGTGCAGGAGAGAAGGGCATCGGGCTGTAGAATGCCGCTCAAAAGCCCCCCAGCACAACCCAGATAGATCACCGGCCAGCAAATCCGGAAAGTCTCCGGCTAAGCCAAAAGAACCTGCCATGAGAATGATGGAGGCTGTGGAATCCCCCACCTCTGCTCATCAGGGGGAAAGAACTCCAGCCTACACCGCAGGGCCGGTGGACACCTCAGATGACAGCTCGGAGGGCGAACCCCTAGAAAGTGGACGCATCGCACCCATCCTCAAGACAGTGACTATATTAATTTCCCCCATGCCCGAAGCCATGAAGGTGAAAGCCTTAATAGACTCTGGCTGCACCCACTGCCTCATTAGCCCAACACTAGTGGGGAATCTGGGCATTCATCGAGGAGACTGGAACAACTAATCTCATTTGGCCAATTAGATGCATCCATAGCAGGGGAGGGGGTGCCAGCTACCCTAGCCACTTTACCAATACACCTCTCCCTGGGCAAACATGAGGAAGACATAACGTTTGTGGTGACCCCAGGCATGGAATGCCCAATGATCCTAGGGATGGAATGGTTAAAAAAAATGGAACCCCTGGGTAAATTGGAGGACGGCAGAAGACAAATTCCCGAAGGGGGACCCTATAGACTTAAACTCCCAAAGGGGGCTACCAGAATCAAGAACAGAAAAAGCATCCATGGGAGAGGAAAAGGGACTACCAGAAATACCAGAGGATTACAGAGACCTTTCAGTGAGGAGAGAGCGGATGAGCTCCCCTCCCCTCCCCCACTGACCCACAGACTCTGCCATTGAATTCAAGCCTGGGGCAAAACTCCCGAATCCCAGATTATACTCCATGAGCCCAAAGGAGAAGGAGGAAATGGAAAGATTCATAAAGAAAAACCTAGAAAGGGGGTTCATTGAGCCAGCCAAGCCTAAAGTGGCTGCCCCGGTCCTCTTTAGAGAGAAGAAGGATGGCTGTTTATGCTTATGCGTGGATTATAGGGCCCTGAATACAATCAGTGAAAGCAACCTATACCGTCTGCCCCTCATGAAGGACATGTTGTCACACCTCTCGAAAGGGAAATTTGTTTCTAAACTAAGGGAAGCTTACTATCGCGTGAGAATTAAGGAAGGGGATGAATGGAAGACCGCATTTAACTGCCCCATGGGGTGCTACCAATTCAAGGTCTTGCCATTTGGATTACAAGGGGGCGCCGCAGTATTTATGCAATTAATCAATGACGTTCTAAGGGAGCACCTATTTAAGGAGGTCCTGGTTGACTTAGACGACATTCTTATCTTGATCGAATCAAAAGAGGAACATGTCAACCTAGTCAGAGCGGTTTTAAAGAAACTGCAAGCCGCCCACCTATATGCCAAACTCTCGAAATGCGAATTCCACCAGGAAAGGATAGACTACCTAGGTTATCGCATATCCCCACAGGGCATTGAAATGGACCCAGAGAAGGTCAGAGCAGTATTAGAATGGGCACCACTCAGCACAAGAAAGCAACTGCAAAGTTTCCTGGGCGCAAACTTTTACTGCCAATTCATCCCCTCATTTGCCCAGATAGCCCTGCCCCTCACGAACTTACTAAAAACGAAGGAAGCATCCTCAGTAAAACCTAGCCAGCCACTAACATGGACAATGGAGTGCCAAGCAGTGTTTGAGAGATTAAAGAGACTTTTTTCTGCCGAACCAGTACTGAGGCACCCAGACATGGATAAGCCCTTCGTAATACAGGCGGATGCAAGTGATCTGGCAATGGGGGCTGTACTATTACAAGAAAACAATGAAGGGGTATTGCAACCCTGTGCATATACATCCAAGAAACTCATGGAAATGGAACAGCGCTCGCCCGTATGGGAGAAAGAGGCATATGGGATACGTTGGTCATTATTCACGTGGTGCCAGTTTCTTGAAGGCAACAAAATCCCCTTCCACGTGTGGACTGACCACAAAAATTTGGAAGCCCTGAAAACACCCAGGAAGCTCAACCCCAAGCAAGCCCACTGGTCCCAGCATTTTCACTAGTTCCAATTTACGCTCAAGCATTTGCTGGGGGGAAAGAACTTCCTGGCAGATGCACTATCTCACATGCCCCAATATAACAGCACGCGAGCCACCGACTCTAAACCGATGATGGTAGAATCACAACTGGAAGCGCCAGTAACCACCAGAGCCCAAGCTAAATTAAAACCACAGCTGGGCAGCCAAACCGGAATTAAATTCCGAAAAAGTTTGGAAACAGATGAATGGTTCCAAAAATGTGTGCACAATGAGAGACGGGCTGCCTTGGGTGGGGGAAAAGTTATATATACCAACAACTCAAAGAGTCACATTCATGCAGCTTTGCCACGACACAAAATCAGCAGGGCATTTTGGATTTGTAAAAACATTACACTTAATTAAATGGCAATTTTGGTGGCCATCCATAAAAAAGGACATAGAAGGTTACGTGGCCAGCTGCCCAAAGTGTGCAACTGCAAAGAGGTTGCAAGGGAAATCACCCAGACTGTTACAAACAGTGGCAAATCCCTCCACCCCCTGAAGGGAAATAGCCATGGATTTTATAGTGGAATTACCAGAAAGCAATGGGAATACTGTTGTCTGGACGGTCATGGACTTGTTTTCCAAACAGGTGCACTTTAACCCTTGCCAAAAGATTCCCACCGCAAAAGCCTTAGCGAAACTTTTCATCCAGCATATTTACAGATTGCATGGGGCAGCCCAACGCATCATCTCTGATAGGGGAGTGCAATTTACATCTGCATTTTGGAAGGAATTTTTATCCCTCTTAGGGACCACTCAGGGACTGACATCTAGCCATCATCCACAAGGGGATGGACAAACAGAACGGTGTCACTCAGTACTTGAGCAATATTTAAGATGCTTTCTTAATTTCCAACAGTCCGATTGGACGGACTTACTCCCTTTCGCAGAAGTTGCCTACAATAATGCAGTCCACTCCAGCACAGGTTACACTCCTTTTCAAATAACCACCAGTCAAAGTTTCAACCCCATGCCAGAATTAACCCCAAACGAACCAGCGATCCCATCACTGAAAGAATGGATGGAACAATTACAAAACACCTGGCCAATAGTTAGAAAAGCACTAGATGAAGCTAGGCAGGCATACAAAGCATAAACCGATAAAAAAAGGGTTGAGCCTACACCATTCATTATAGGAGAAATGGTGTACTTATCTACAAAATACCTAAAGTCCCTACAACCCTGTAAAAAACTTGGACCAAAATATATAGGGCCTTTTCCAATTAAAAAAATCATAAACCCAGTAACAGTAGAAATAAAATTACCCAAAAATCTCAGGCAAATACACCCAATTTTTCATTGCAGCTTGCTGAAAAGAGAGCATCAGTCATCGTTACGGCCAAAAATCCCACCACCACCACCTCCAATCATGGTGGAGGGCGAATAAGACTTTGAAATAAAGGAAAACCTAGACTCTAGGAGATATCATGGAGCGACTCAGTACCTAGTTGCATGGAAACACCTCCCTGCCTCACAAAAAGAGTGGGTCCATAAACGTCATGTCAGAGCCCCGAAGCTATTAAAGAAGTTTCACACAGTGTCCTAACAAGCCTGACTAACTTGTATACTTGTTTTGTTTTCTTTCAGGTGGATCTATCTTATTTTTAAGGGGGCAGGATGTCAGAATCCAATTATATTTCATCTCTAGTTATCGACTATGGAAAACCCCATTTCTGCCCTCTCTGGATTCTGTCATAGGATGAAGGGGAAGGGGGGGGTGAACAAAGGGGTTTTATGGCCCTCACTTCCTTCCGTACAACTTCAAAGGGATTGAATGTGGATACCACCAAAAGGACTAAATCATAACAATGGGGCCATCAGCTTTCATCTACTCCTCTCTGAAGTCTCCCACCAGCAGTGAGGAAAAAGGGGGTGGAAATGTAATGCCTGGGATTGTTGCTGGAAAGATGGTGGGGTGGGGTGGGGCTGCTGGGGACCCTTAAAACCTTGAACCGTAGGGCTTGGGCCCCAGGTCCTGTCTAGAATGCCTGCAACCATTTTCTCTTAATAAAGGATCCCTGTTGGAAGAAATATTCCAAGAGTTCTGTCTTCTTAAGATGCAAAGGGGTGGGTCCTTACAGTTACAGGGATGGAAGGTGAACCTGCTGTCCATTTGGCCATTGACAAGGGATTGCTATACAATGGAGAGCTCTCAGGGTGCTGAGATTCATGAATGCCCTCGAAGTGATTGTTACTCTCCTGGTCTGACCCTGCATTGCAATTTGAAAAGGAGAGGTGTAAACACCTCTACTGTCACTGCTGTCAGTGTCCTGAAGATGTGAAGCAGAAACGGGCGCTCAGGAGCAGCCTCTAAGAGGGTGGCCACCAGGCAGAGTCCAGGGAGCATTCCTGGTCTTGCCTCTCCCTCCCCCACCTGCTTCCCTGGGTTTTTCTTGCAAATCAGTCCATTCTGAATCAGTAATGTGGAGAAAAAGGTCCACAATGTGTAATTTTTTATTGTTTTAACATTATTTGTTTTTGGTATTAATTTTTCTGATTTCTCCTGTCAACAATAAAAGTAAAACAGATGCTACCTACTACATTTGTCAGCAGCTTGTAGTCCATTTGTAATAAAACACAAACATTTTAAATGAATTTGAATTAATATGTTTATAACTATTGTCCAAAAATATTTTTTCAATCTTTTATACTATATATACTCCAGTATTCATCATGAGCTCCAGTATTCAAATTATACATCACAGATTTTATAAAGATGTGAAGTGATTTAATATCTGTGAAAGGTACTAAAAATAATGTTTAAAAGATTCAATGTCAATGTTTCTCAAAAATGGTGGGGTGGTTTTCCTGCTGTTTTACAGTTTTGTTTCTATACTAGTGATTATGTTTCACGGAGGTAAAGCCATTACTCCAGTTGCTGGAAAGCTGCTTCAGAGGAGGAGCAGCAGAACAGGGCACCAGTCCTCCAGGGAGATGCCATCCCAGGCAAAGGCCGGAGAGGACAGGATAGCAGGACTTTGGTCCTGATTGCTAACTGGACCTGGGCTAAGCGTCATATCTAGCCCTGTGGAACCTGCCAGGCCCAAGTTGACTAAAACAATCACTTTTGCCTGGGTTCATAGGAATGACCGAGTTTCTATCGTACTTTGGCTGCAAATTCTTTAGACTTGTCCTGGGATTTTCAGGTGGTAAAGAGAGGGGCATGAAGCAGCCTTTATGAGGACTCTTGCCCAATGTCCCCAATGGAACCTTCTACTTGATCCAGCGCTCAGGAACCATAACAAGGTTTGGGCAGGATTTTGAAAGCAGCTTTTGTTCTAGGCTGCTTTTTCCTTCTTGTCCTGCCACTTTTTACTGCCTATGTCTTTTGTCTTTGACAGACGCTGGCTGCCCGAAAGCCGGGGGTCTCGCTGGCCATCCTTGTCCGGACATCCCTAAATAATGAGATGGTAAGAAGAAGAAAGGAGCCTCTTTTCTGAGGCCTCCATCAGTACTGGACTTTGGGTGGGGAGGCCTGTCTTACTGCATAGTGGTAAAAAGAAGCTGACCTTGAACTGAAGATAATTCCCACCCCCCAAAGGAAGGGCAGGTAGAAAACCAACCCAACACCAATGCTGTGCCCAGCTTTCTTACCCTGCCACCGTGCAGAAGCCACTTTCGGCTGAAATGATTCCTAGATTCCCCTTTCTGCTATAAAAGTGTGCTTATGCACTGAAGATAAATTCCTTGTGTGTCTAATCACACTTGGCCAATAAAGAATAAAGAATTGTAACCTGTGGGGGGGGGAATTGCACATACATGTATGTACAGCTGGCTGAAGCCACACTCAGAAGAATGAGCAGGGGCAAGGCAAATTAATTAAATCAGTAACAACCAATTGAGAATGGCTGCCTCTGCACCCAGTGACCGTTTTCTCTCCCATCCTTCCTCTCTCACATCCCCTGATGTTCTTCTGTGTTCTTCCTACAGAAACTGCACGTTTTCAAAAAGACTCTGCAGGCACTCATCTACCCCATGTCCTTGACTACTCCACACTACTTTGAGGTGTGGACAGCCACAGCCCCCACCTACTGCTACGAGTGTGAAGGGCTGCTCTGGGGCATTGCCCGACAGGGAATGAGATGCAGTGAGTGTGGAGTGAAATGCCATGAGAAGTGCCAAGACCTCCTTAATGCCGACTGCCTTCAGAGTAAGTCTTGGGGTGCCCCCTCTTTCTTTCTATCATGGCCCACTTTTGTGGGCATCCTGGGGTGGGAAAAAAGGCCACAGGCAACCTTTGTTAGTGCTGACTGACCTATGGGACACTGGCCCTTCACCACTGCCTCTACCAGCTCCAGGATTTACTCACTTTGCTAATTGCCTGGTCCATGAAACAATTGACCCACCAGCTGGGTTAGCTCAAGAGAGTCAGCTAAGGGTGATCGCCTCCTTTGTGGTTCAGTGGCTTAGGCACTCTCTACCTTGAATTGCTCCTCTCCTCCCCACCCCATGTTTACGGTTATTGCTTCCTGCAGGATCAGCTGAGATCAAGTCAAAGCCCTGTGGATGCCATGGACTCCTGCCTTTTCAGTAAAGACAAAAGGCAGACCTCAGTGCCACCCCCTCACGTATGGTCAAAAACAAAACAGGGACTTTAAAGCTCTTCTGCTTGGGTTTCTGTTGGTGAGCCTTGGCAGCAGCATGCAATAATGGCATTTCCTGGGGATCTTTGTTGTGTTTGGTGTCCAGAGAATCAGCCCTCTAAAATCCAAGGAGAGGATGGACCAAAGGACCTATTTCTGAGGTTTTAAGAACCCTTCCTGATGACTGGATCCATAAATTATGGCATGTAATATGATTATTATGGTATTCCCTCAGGGGCAGCAGAGAAGAGCTCAAAGCACGGGGCTGAAGATAAGACCCAGAGCATCATTACAGTCATGAAGGAGCAGATGACAATTCGGGAGAAAAACAGACCAGAGATCTTTCATCTGATCCAGGAGGTGTTCCAGGTTTCAAAGGAAGAGTTCTCAAAGCACACAAAGGCGGCCAAACAGAGTGTCCTGGATGGCACCTCCAAGTGGTCAGCAAAAATAACAATCACAGGTGTGATAGTTCACCAGCTTTTTTCTCCAGTTGTCTTTTTGTCTCTGGTCCAGCAAGCTACCTTGTGGCTTGTGAATGAAAACAAAACAGAGTCCTTTGATGGGGTTGAGTAGCAGATCAGTCTGCCGAAAGCAAGGGAGATTCCCTTCCCTGGAGGTGCTCACTTGGACTGGAAATACCTCTCCCCCCATTGGGCATAGTTTAATGGATTCCTCCACTGGCCTGGAGGGGGAGAGGTATCAGATGGCCTCTCTGATCCTTTCCAGCTCGTGCATGCTGCATTCATGGTGAAATAACAACTTTTATCCCTTTCTAGCAGATAAATCCATTGGCCACTTAGTGGTTTGTTTATACGGCCCCATGCTCACAGGAGGATGGAAATACTCCAGGGGCTTTGGTGTGAATCTCCCTTTGCTGTCAGTGCTCTGGCATAATTCCAGTTTGCTATCACCTCTGGCAGGGAGACTTGTGCTAAATCAAGTTATCTTCTCTTTTCATTATGACATTTACTGTATATTCCACATTTTATAATAATCTTATTATCTGTAACTTTATGGGAAGAAATACTCCATTGTCTGAAATTGAATGTAAGTTATGAGAAATGTGTCTCTTCTGTAGAGACCATATTAACCTTATGGTTCTTATCATTCTGCATAACCATATTAACTGACAGATAGTTAATAGCTGGTTGATTTATTTATGTAAACCAGTTTTATTGCTCAGTTGTGAAACTACGTAAACCCAGTCCTTAATTAAGCATATAAGAGATCAGCAGGAATGTATCCAGAGTTTTACACAAAAGAATACTATGGAAATGGACATATTCTATTATGAACATTTTAGGAAGAGACTCAAGTAGAGTGTAATGAATTTTGGTTGTGGGATGGATAAATCTGGCATAAAGACGGAGAAGGCCCAGGAGGGTCTCGCAGCCAAAACTGGGAGAAGGGAAAGCTGTCTGTTTCTTGGATTTACAGAAGATTCCACTTCTTTTGTTCCATGGAATCATATCATTGGAAGGGATCTGTAAGGACCCTTTCACTAGTAAATCCACTTTGCATCTTAAGAAGACAGAACTCTTGGAATATTTCTTCCAACAGGCATCTTTATTAAGAGAAAATGGTTGCAGGAGTTCTAGACAGGACGTGGGGGCCAAGCCCTACGGTTCAAGGTTTTAAGGGGTTCCCAGCAACCCCGCCCCACCCCACCATCCTTCCAGTGACAATCCCAGGCATTACATTTCCACCCCCTTTTTCCTCACGGCCGGTGGAAGGGAGACTTCAGAGGGGAGTAGATGAAAGCTGATGGCCCCATTGTTATGGTTAGTCCTTTTGGTGGTATCCACATTCAGTCCCTTTTGAAGTTGTACCGAAGGAAGTGAAGGCCATAAAACCCCTTTGTTCACCACCCTTCCCCTTCATTGTATGACAGAATCCAGAGAGGGCAGAAATGGGGTTTTCCATAGTCGATAATTAGAGATGAAATATAATTGGATTCTGACAGGATCTATCTCAAAGGCAATGGCTGCCCAACCAGGGATAACTTTTCACTAGTAAAATCAAAGTATCCAGCAGGGAAGAGATCCTCTGCATAAACCAGAGCATCATCTAATTGCCACGGAGCCCTTTATCTTGGAGTGGGCCTGGGGCTCAAGAACTTTGTAGGCAGGGGAGGAAATGAGTCCTAGAGATGAACTGTCTCCTATTCTGGCCAAGCTCCAGGACTTGCTAAGAAGGAACAGCGAAATCTGAAAAGCGAAATCAGCTGTCAGTTTTATCAGACAGACCAGACAGGAAACAGCCAGATAAGTGAATTCTACTTTGCTGTAAATCTACATTGGCAGAATCTTGCAAGTCTGGAAATACAATTCTCCTGCCCTCACTTTTACAGCCTTAGAACATAAGAGAGAATCCCTTGGGAACCTTTTGCTATGGGCTGCTCTCCCTCTTGTCTGGTCCTTTGTTGCCCGCTCTGCCAAGGTCATTCCAACATGCCACTCCATCACAGACTATTTAGGCTGCAGGGCCTTGGCTCATCTGCTTGGATGAAATGATGATCTTGATAGAAAGTGACACTTTTTCTCCAGGACATGATGAGGCAGCAAAATAAAAAATTAAAAACCTGCCCAGCTGGTCTCATCTCCTTAGCTGGGGAGTCTCTTTCAGCTGCTGTTCACCAGGCTCCCTTTCTGCTCCAGGTTGACTGTTTGTTGAGCAGTTTAAACCAATCCTGATCTTCCCAGTTCAAGCGGAGCTTGGGGTAGTGGGACATGGCGAACCAACACTTCTCTGAGCAGGCATCCGATCAGCTCACTGTCCTGCAGGGACTGTTCAAAATGTGGCTACCCTGCAGCTGCCTGGATGCTGTAAATAATACAGGCAAAATTAATACTAGAAATTGAGAGGAAGGGAGAGACAGGTGGGACTGTGATACAGCTCTAGCTTTCAGTGGCCTCAGCTTGCTGCTGGCTGACCAATTTGCTTTGTTATGAATTGTGATAGAAGAAGCAGCTGACAAGTATTTATATTTATAGCAGCATAAGCACAGACCAGCTAGCATAAATTCTGATATCTGTAATGGGAGAGTTTTCGGTGGGGTTTGCAAATTGGAGAAATGGGATCTGGAATATGTGCCTTGCCCCAGGGCAGATCGTGCCATTTCCTCCTGAGAGTGAGCTATTTGAAGGGTTTACTGGGATATGAGAGGCAGAAAATATCCTGTAGATTTGACTTATCCCACCTTCCTGAGGGACAAGGGTGGGTTTTCCAGCTGAAGGTGGATAATAACGAAGGGAGCTGGACTAGTGGGATGTGGGTAGAGAGGCACAATTCCTTTTCTTTGGCCTCTTGTTTTGACCTCTGCCTTCTCTCACTGGCTTTCAACTGGTCTCTTTGACCTGGCAGCTGCTCCGGGGTCTCCATTGGAATGTCTTTGTCTATTGCTTGATTTTTCCCTAGTGAGATTGACCAGGCAGAGGGTCTGGGACCTTTGGGATGCAAAGCTTATGCATCATAGGTTGGGGCCAATCCTGATGTGCCAGTTGGATTCAGCTGTTTCTTGTTCTTACAGTGCTTTGTGCCCAAGGCTTGCAAGCAAAGGACAAAACTGGCTCCAGTGATCCATACGTTACTGTGCAAATTGGCAAAACAAAAAGGAGAACAAGGACTATCTTCGGAAACTTGAATCCAACATGGGATGAAAAGTTTTATTTGTGAGTACTAAAAATAAGGGGTTTCTGCGTTCTTGTTTGCTACCATTATTCATGGTGTATATTTGCATGTTATCACTTGGGCTATACAAAAAGCCTTGGACTTTCTCATTCAGCTGAGTTACAGTCAAAATATTGTTGTTTCTTCTTCAAAGTTCACACTTTTGCATTATGGAATAATCAAGGAGCTGTGCACATTCTAATTTTGGAGAATGTGAAGATAGGTTCTTTTGTCTCTTCCGTCTTTTCATTTCCTGGCCAGGAAAATAGTCAAGTTCTGGTAGACTAGAAAACACAGTTCATTTGAAGCTGATGCTGATTATTTTTCTTCTTTATTAGGCATAAAATGCAATTGTGATACATATAGCCATAGCTTCATCTGCAACATCGATAACTCTACCAGCCACTGAGTTTCTACAGTTTTAGTTTAATTTGAGAAGGACAGTCTCACTATAGCATGGTGGTTATCCAGGATGGTTGTGTGTAGATTGTGTTTTAGATTGCTTTTTCTCTGAACAGACCATGGAATGTTTCTGCAGAAAGGGCCACCTGGGACTCAATTCAAGAGAGGGCCTAGTGGGGGTTTCCCTGCAGCTGGGCACCAATTGACTCCTGGAGGACATCCTTCGCTTTCTTATTTCCCCATGGTCTGGCAAACCTTAGGAAACAGGGAGGTTTTGTCCTGCAGTCATTCTGGGTGCCCTCAAGATCAGTCGGGACAGCAACCCAGTACAGTGCAGGTGCTTCAGAGCAATGGTTGGCTCCCCTGAAATGCTGCCCCTCTCTTAGCTGGCGGTGGTATTTTACTGACACTCAGTGGGTTTGGGCTGGCTGGCTGTTCCCAAGCTCCCATATGGCACCAGTAACAGTTTCCACCCCACTGGCTGTTCACTCTAAAATAGACAAATAATTGTTAATTAACTCAAATAACACAATGGTGCTTTTGAAGTCCATGAATTGCTCTTTCCACCAGTACATTTATTCTCAGCTAATTGTGTTAGCTCTCCCTCCCCCACCACCCCATCAGGAAATTGGTGAAAGCAGGAGATTTGAGAAACCAAGCTTTGAGGGAACATATGCTGCATCTCTACTTCACATAAATAGTTTTTCTTGGGGAAAAAAACCTGTGTGTTACAGCAGAAATTGGCAGTGCATCATGCCAGCCTTGTAGCAGCTTGTTTTCAGCCGTTAAAAACAAAGTGACAGTATTTGGTTGATTTCATTGACATACATGCACATAAACAAAGATTAAAAGCAGCCAGATAATTCAGCTAAAGCTTTGAGCAGGTGGGGGGGGAACGACCAGAAAGGGTATTCAGAATGCAGTTCTCCTAGTTCACAGGTCAGCAACCTGTGGCTCCAGAGCTGCATGCGGCTCTTTGAGCCTTCCCCTGTGGCTCCCAGTCTCTGCCCTTTGCAGAGAGAGACAGAGAGAGGCACTTGCACTTCCCTTCTCTCTCTCTCTCTCTCTCTCTCTCTCTCTCTCTCTCTCTCTCTCTCTCTCTCTCTCTCTCTCTCTCTCTCTCTCTCTCTCTCTCTCTCTCTCTCTCTGTGTGTGTGTGTGTGTGTGTGTGTGTGTGTGTGTGTGTGTGTGTGTGTGTAAAAAAGAGAGTAGCCTCACCCTGTTCCAACAAGCTAACAAGCAGGAAGGGCAGAAGAAAGCTACCTAGCCCAGCTATGGGAGTTGAAGTCCATTAGTCATAAAAGAGCCGAGGTTGCCTACCCCTGAGCTAGCCCAATAAGAATGTGTGTCAGCTTGTTGGAGAACAGCTTGAAGTCAGCTTGCCGGGTGAGCAGAAGATCAGAGAGAGGGAGAGAGGGGGGAGAGAGAAAGAGAGAGAGGGTATATATATACACACACACATACATACATACATACACATACATACATACATACATATAATAAAGGTAAAAAAGGATATATGCAGTGTTATCCTCATTTTAGATATCAAAAGGGTTTTGCGGCTCCCAGTGTTTTGTTTTTGGTGGGAAATGGGTCCAAGTGGCTCTTTGAGTGTTTTGGGTTGCCTACTCCTGTCCTAGTTGGAGAGGGAGATAGAGCCATGGAAGAAAAAAGGGGCAAATAAGCCCCAGTATTCATCCTGAAGATACACTGTTGAATAATGGAAGAATAGGATCATCTTTGAGAACTTAATTGAGATTAAGCTCCAGTGAATATCGGGGAAATTATGCTGACATTAGTGGAAGATGTTGAGAGCTCCCTGACCAAATTGTTGCTCTTTAATTATAAAATATATGTGATGATTTCTGCAGAAGGGATTTGGGTCTATTCACTGTGAAGTCAAAGAGGTGGTGACAGGATAGTTCTTGAAATGTTGCCGAAGAATCCAAAGAGGAATCAATGCTGCATTCAAAAGACTGTCCTGGGTGTTCCTGTTTGCCTGCAGCATGAACCCAGAGCGATAGAAAGTCTTCCTTTCTCTCTGCATGGTAGAGAACTGTCCTGTAGTGCTCAAGAAAGAAAATCCCAGCTCTCTGAATTTGCTTTAAGCAAAGTTGTATACACGCTTTCTTTCCCTCCTGTCTTCCTCCCTCCCTCCCAAGTGATGCTTGCCATCCATCAATGGCTGTTCTGTGCATCAACTGTTTCGATGAAAAGGATTTCTAAAAACAATCTACTGGCTTATTATCATCTCTCTCTCTCTCTCTCTCTCTCTCTCTCTCTCTCTCTCTCTCTCTCACACACACACACACACACACACACACACACACACACACACATACACACACACACAGGCGAGGGGAGCATTTGTTTCTTTTCCTGAAGCCAGGAGCAAGGTTGCCAGTATTAATCCCAGCTTTTGGAGAATTCTGAATGGGGATTCTCTGATTTGGTTCAAAAGGGAATCATGCAAACTAATCAAAGGTGATCATTTCCAGCCAATCTCTGATAGAGTAGGAATTGCTTTTTCCCTTCCAAATCAGCTGAAGAGTGTTGTGTGGTTGTGCCGTGCCTGAGCCCTGGCAGTTGTGACAGATGATTTGTGCCACCTGTTGCTTAGACTGTACTTTGTCACCACAGTATGGTGGGGCAGGGATTCCGTCCCCTCCTGGGCTAAGATTCTAGCCAGGCTGGCAGGAGAGCACAGAAATGACAAAACATCCTCTGCAGGCACTTGTGTTCCTTGGGTGGCAGTCTGTTGACTGCAGGAAAATCAGTGGCTCTAACTTTCAGAATGTAATGCCAGATCCTCTGTAAACCCGCTAGGATTCCCTTTGAGACATGCTGAAATATGAGAGGGGCTCTTCCACCAGTTTTGATTGCTGTGGGAGAAAACAATTATTTCAGCTACTGTTGTGGGCTTTAAATTCAGAATGGTGATGTCATTCAACTGTAACATCTCTCAGTGTATTCATGATCTATGAGAGATTAAAGTAAATTGCCAAGGATTTAGAATGTACAGCTTTCTGATTACAAGTATGGATTTATTTTACATTATGCAAATCATATCTTTTATCCTGCTTGCTCTTCAAATAATCCCATGTTTGCTTTGAAAGAAAATGTGGCTAATGTATTGAGAAAAATATTCTGTCAATCCAGCTTTTTAACCTTTGATCCTTCTTTCATCCCTATTTCATCCTTTTTTAATCTAAAAGCATGTATGTTTGAATATGCAACCCATGGAATCATGGAGTTGGGAGGGATCTTAGAGGCAATCCAACTCACCCCGTACTCAGTGTGGGAGCCACAAGAGCCTCTCTAACAGATGAGCCTCTGCCCTATGTTTGAAGCTCTCAGGAGAAAAATTATCACTTCACATGGCAGGCATTCAACTGACTGACAGCTCATGCAGTCAGGGAATTCTGGTTTGGTAGAAAAGGCAAATATTACCAACAAGAGAAGCATCTTAGTGAAGATGTTGATTCTTTTGTATACCATTGGTCTCCTTTTCATTCATGGTGGGGCAGATCTCTTTTTAAACCCTGGGAACTGCTACTTCAAATCTCTTCAGCATATTGTTGATGCCTTGGATGTTGATACTTTGGAGACCCTAACATTTAAGTGGAAGAACATAAGAACATAAGAAGAGCCATGCTGAATCAGGCCAAAGCCCATCGAGTCCAGCATTCTGTGTCACACAGTGGCCCACCAATTGTACATGGGGATCTTGAGCAGAAAGAGAAGGCAAAACCTTCCCTTTCCCTTGACCCCCAACAAATGGTACTCAAGGGAATCCTGCCTGCCTCAACCAACATAGAGGCGGCACATGGACATCCGTTTTAATAACCACTGATAAACTTGGCATCCATGAATCTATCTAACCCTGCCTTGAAGCTGTCAAGGCTGACAGCTGTCACGACCCCTTCTGGAAGTGAATTCCATAAATCAACGACCCTCTGGGTGAAGAAATATTTCCCTTCCTTGTCCTGGTATTGTGTGATAGAGAAAAGAATTTATTTATTTATTAATCGAATTTATATGCCGCCCTTCTCCTAATTTTTCTCTATCCACCTTTTCTATCCCATGCATAATTTTATACACTTCGATCAAGTCACCCCTTAAACGCCGTCTTTCAAGGCTGAAGAGACCAAGGCGTTGCAATCTGGTTTCATAAGGGAGGCGCTCCATTTCCTTGATCATTCTTGTTGCCCTTTTTTGCACCTTTTCCAGTTCCATTATATCCTTCTTGAGGTGCGGTGACCAGAACTGTACACAGTACTCCAAGTGTGGTCTCACCATCGATTTGTACAGAGGCAATACAACACTTGCTGACTTATTTTCGATTCCCTTCCTAATCATGCCAAGCATGGAATTTGCTTTTTTTACTGCTGCTGCGCATTGGGTTGACATCTTCATCGAGCTGTCCACCAAAACCCCAAGATCCCTTTCTTGGGTTGTCTCAGAAAGTTTGGTCCCCATCAGTTGTTAAGTATAATTGGGGTTCTTTGCCCTGATGTGCATAACTTTGCACTTGTTTAGGTTAAAATGCATTTGCCACTTTGTTGCCCACTCACACGATTTCGAGAGATCCTTCTGGAGCTCTCGACAATCAGTTTCACTTTTCACAACCCGGAACAATTTAGTGTCATCAGCAAACTTGCCTACCTCACTATTAACTTCTACATCCAGATCATTGATGAATAAATTAAAAAGTAAAGGTCCCAAAACTGAATCTTGGGGTACACCACTTCTCACTTCTTTCCATCCAGAGAATTGTCCATTTATTGCCACCCTTTGCTTCCTACAATTTAGCCAGTTACCAATCCAGGACAAGACCTGTCCTCTAATTCCGTGGCTGGAGAGCTTTTTTAGGAGCCTTTGGTGAGGGACTTTGTCAAAAGCCTTTTGAAAGTCAAGATATACAATATCAACTGGGGCCCCTTTATCTATGTATTTATTTACACCCTCAAAGAATTCTAACAAGTTAGTAAGACATGATTTGCCTTTGCAGAAACCATGTTGATTTTCTTTCAGCAATGCCTGTTTTTCTATGTGCCCTGTAATATTATCTTTAATAATGGTTTCCATCAGTTTGCCTGGAACTGAGGTTAGACTGACTGGTCTATAGTTTCCTGGATCACCTCTGGATCCTTTCTTGAAGATCGGGGTTATATTTGCTTCTCTCCAATCCTCCGGTACAGTGCCTGATCTTAGAGAAAGATTATATATTTTAGCTAGAAGTTCAGCAATTTCACACTTGAGTTCCTTGAGAATTCTAGGGTGGATGCCATCTGGACCCGGCAATTTGTTGACGTTTAGTTTAGAAAGGCATGCAAGAACATCTTCTTTGTTTATCTCTATCAGGTTTAATTCTTCTATTTCCCTCCCTGGGAAAACTAATTCAGTGGCAGGCAAATGTTCTCTATCGTCCTTAGTGAAAACGGAGGCAAAGAAGTCATTTAGCCTCTCAGCAATCTCCTTGTCTTCTCTGATTATCCCCTTCTGACCATTGTCATCAAGTGGCCCAACTGATTTTCTGGTTGGGTTCCTGCTTCTGATGTACTTAAAAAAGGTTTTGTTATTATTTTTAATATTCTTGGCTATATGCTCCTCAAAGTCTCTCTTGGCTTTCATGACTATCGCCTTGCATTTGGTCTGCCAGAGTTTGTGATCCCTCCTGTTCTCCTCGGTAGGAAGAGCCTTCCATTTCTTTTCTTTTTTTTTTATATAAAAATTCTTTTATTAAAACCATTAACATTGAACATAAAAACATATTATGCAGCAATCATCATGACACCTGGTATACAATACTAAGTGTTAGTCTTTGAAAACGTCTGAGTTAGTAAGCCTTTTTCCCCCACTCGTGTCTAGCCTCAACTATACTCCTGTTACATTATATTTTGATTGGTGTTTCCCCTATCCGTTTCATTATTATGTGATCAACATTAAACATAAGATCCTATTGCTAAGCAATCATCCTAGCACATAGCTTACAACATTAGGTATTAATCTTTGTAGACATCTGTTTTAGTAAACATTCTTCCCTCCTCCCTTACATCTTCAAGTATATTCCGAATACATTTTGTTTGATTGGTGTTTCTCCTATATATGGTCTATCTACTATATCTAGTCTATCGCAAAGCCTTCCATTTCTTAAATGAGTTTTTCTTCTTTCCAATAACCTCCTTTACCTCATTCGTAAGCCATACTGGTATCCTCTTGGACTTTCCAGTCCTCTTTCTTCTTTTAGGAATGCATTTTATTTGAGCCTGCTGTAACGTATTTTTAAACAGTTTCCAAGCATTTTGGAGGGATTTGACTTTTTTTTTTACTGTTCTTTTTAGTTTCTTCTTTACTATTTTCCTCATTTTGTCAAAATTCCCTCTGTGAAAGTTTAAGGTCTCTGTGTTAGTTTTCACTGACAATTTGCTATCCATGGTTAAGTTGAAGGTTATTGTGTTGTGATCGCTGGTTCCTATGGGCTCAGTTATAAGGACATCATGAACCGTCAGGAAGCGTCTTTTGAAAGGAATCTGAGTTGTCCAGTTGCAAATGATGGGGCTGGTGGGACTCCAGTGTCTCAGTAGCAAGGAAAGAGGAAGATCTCTGTGGGCAGTTTGGATCCACTTCTCACTGTAGCTTGAGGACAATTGATGGTCCTCCAGAATTCGCTTCTTCACTTCTTCTAAATATAGTGGAAAGTTGGTACTGGGCACATGGGCCTCCAAAAATAAACCAGTGGCAGGGGGGAACAAGGTATTGAAGTGGAAAGGAAATATTCTCCATTCCCACAGAATAGGACTACCCAAACTGGCAAGCTAGTCAGGTTCTTTTTTGTTTCCCGGGTTTTTTTTAAAAAAAGATCTTTGACATTTCCAGAATTCCCAATAAGAAGCTCCTGGTGTGTGTGTATGTGTGTGTGTGTCCCCCCTCATGTTCTGCACTGAGGGATTGCAGCAAGACTTACTTCCACGTAACAATCCTGGAGTATCTGCACCAACGCCAGTGGATTGCAGGGCTCACTTTTTCTGCTAGAGCTACTCTGTCCAAGTGGCAAGCCCACCATTTGCTTTTATCTCTGGTGACTATTTTCTATCAGCGGAACCTGCATAGGCATCTTGCTGTTGTCTCACAGTCTTCTGGAGTTCTGGATGGAAACTATCTTTGTATAGATGCGACACAGCCTTCAGTAGTCCAGGCTTTCCATGGTAGCCATTTGTAGATCAGGGCAAAAAAAATGGAGAGGAACAAGGCATTGGCAGAAATGGGGGCAGCCAAAATAATCCTGGAATCCAGTGAGGAACTGGAGTAGAGCCAGCTATAATGGATCTGAAAGATCTCAGATGTCACTGTGCTCCTTTGCAAGGACTGCAGATCTCAAGGCCTGAGTGAAGGCCCCCTTAAAGCCACAGGCTTCATGCCCCTGTGTCCAGTTCCATTGGCCTGGCTAGTGCTAGGTTAGGCTAGTGGGGATTGCCCAAACCCCATTCAAAGGGGAGATCTTACTACAATTTAATAACTATTAATGCACAGAATGATCTGCAAGTGCTTTGTTGTGCCTTCATGCGCATTCATTTGGACTGCCGCTCATCTCAGTCATAATCGGCTTAGTGATAGATGGGAGATGTATAAGCGGCTGAATCATAAAAGTGTGTTAAATGAAATGGATCACCAAATGGAAACAGCTGCAGGGTCTGTGAACTGATGTTATTTCCTTCCCTACGACTTGGTAAAATATCATGTTCACTGAGATTTCTTCTTTCCAAAGACTGTATCTGTTTCTAATCCAGGGTTGGCAGAGTAGATGATGGTGGACAGGAAAGGGATTCAGAGAAGGTCTTGAGGAAACACAGGGCAGGTTGAGCTGTTCCTTGTTTGAGGAATGAGAGGGGTTGAGGTTGAGGTTTCAGGGTAACGCATGCAGCAAAATTAAATCCAACTCAGTCCAATGTATGGTATGTTGAAATGTAATGCCAGGAACACAAAGCAGAGTGGCTTCTGTGAACGGGTTACTCAGGCAGCGAGGTGAAAGGATTTAAAAGCTGAAATTCTCAAGGCTGTATGGAAGGAAATGCTCCTTTTCATAGAAAGTCCAGGAGTCTCTTACCTCCAATGTAGTCTCCAAACAAAGCCTGAACCTGAGGCTATGGGTGGAGCCTGGATTTTGAATGGTTGGGAGCCAGAACAAGCCCTCTCTGGTAAAACACCAAAGTAGCAGAAGCTCCTAATGATTCCACTCAGCAAGCTGCAGAGAGCCAAGCGTCCCTTGGAATTGTGAGAACCTCACCGGACTTGTGGCAAGCTGGGTCTTACAGAAAATTTGAGTGGTTCATTTTAGCAGCTGTTTTTTTTGGTGTCTTATGGTCATGTGGGGTGGGAGCGGGAGTCTCAAATGAGCAAGTTGCTTCTTTTGGAAAGGGAGCTGTGCCCTTCCCCCCTCCCCCCTCTTCTCAAAAATTGGTAAATGAATTTGGTTCCTGTTCAAGCCTCGAATTAAAAACAGTAAGGATGCTGTCTGGTGTGCTTAACGGAGTGAGAGTTCCTCCCAATTTGGCTGTAGCTCCCTCTAGAACAGTATTCAGCCAGATACGGTAGAAATGCAGTCTTTTCTTCTTCAATTATTCATTGTGAGGAACAGTTGATTGTGCAAAAATGCTGCTAATCCTGGGAGAAGGGAGCAGCACCAGCACTCTGAGGGATAAATCCATTTAGGAGCTTGGCCCTTGGATAGCATCCGTGAGACAAGTGCAGCAGTTCCATTCTCTCTCTCTCTCTCTCTCTCTCTCTCTCTCTCTCTCTCTCTCTCTCTCTCTCTCTCTCTCTCTCTCTCTCTCTCTCTCTCTCTCTCCTCTCTCTCTCTCTCTCTCTCTCTCTCTCTCTCTCTCTCTCTCTCTCTCTCTCTCTCTCTCTCTCTCTCTCTCTCTCTCTCTCTCTCTCTCCTTTCTCTCTCCTCTCTCTCTCTCTGTGTCAGTTGCTTGCACTTCTCCTTCTCAGGCCTAGGCCTTGGAACTTCCACCTCCTCATCTGGAGAGCCATGCCTGGAGCTAAAAAAGATACGTGGTTGTTGGAAGACCAGAGGTCTAATTAATGATAACTGGCTGGAAAGAACCACAGTAATGGAGTTATTTATGCAGTGACCTAGATTTGTTCTCTGAATGTTTTGGGTGAGACAGGACATACATTAGTTTCCACAAATAAGCAAAGACAAATTCTTTCCCCTAAGAGATCAAGAGTTAAACCCAAACACATTTGCATTTTGCTCCAATTAGCTCCTTTGGATTTATTGATCCAGATGCTGAATCAGAAAATGCAAGGAAACTTTCTGACTGGGAGGGAGGGTGTTTGCTGCTTTCTGTCAGCCCAGCCCAGCCTACCTCTCTCTTTGGATTCCAGTTGTAAGCTTTCCAAACCCGATAGGCTGGCTCTGGTTTTCTCTGGCCACATGTCCCCCAAATTTTCCTGTGTTTAGGAAGCCTCATGCAGTAGTTGCTTGTCACGCCCAGTCAGGGTGGGCCTTCGACACCCCCCCCATGTTGTGAGATGGGTCGAGTGTCTCGAAAGCTAGGACTCAAAGAGTTGTCAGGCCACGCCCTTCCTGGAGCAATGTGACTTCTTGGCCGAGATTCCACAGGGCCCTCTCTGGCCCCACGCAAAAGGGAGCTGAGTGGAATTGTGGTCCAGCGAGTTTGGAAACCCAGCACCTGTCTGTCCTGGCCCTGGTTGGTGATGCCCTCAGCCGTGGTGCTGGTTGTCCATGGGAACTCCTTAACAAAGGTAAAGAAGTGGTGGGGTCCAGATTCCCAGGGAGCAGGGGAAGAGGATTCTTCTTGGCCAGCCCCTGAACTTTCCCTGCCTTTCCTTTGCAGTGAATGCCACAATTCCACAGACAGAATAAAAGTCAGAGTTTGGGATGAAGATGATGATATTAAGTCACGAGTGAAGCAGCATTTCAAAAAAGAATCGGATGACTTTTTGGGACAAACTATCATCGATGTCAGAACTCTGAGTGGGGAAATGGATGTCTGGTACAATCTGGGTAGGTGATTCCTGTCCTGAAAGGAGTCCAGCCCTTTTCTCGCAGCACCCACAACATCTGGGGAGACCCTTTTCCTGAAATTATAGAGAGCCATGCTATTCCCTGACCCCAGAACCTGGAGCTTGCCTCAGGGCGCTTTTCTTTCTTTTCTTCCTGGTCTTTGTGACAGCCAATATATCCCTTTTCTTCTTGGTTGCTAGATAAGCGCACTGATAAATCTGCCGTTTCTGGAGCCATTCGGCTGAAACTCAATGTTGAAATCAAAGGGGAAGAGAAGGTCGCTCCGTATCACATGCAGTACACCTGCTTACATGAGGTATGTGGTAGGAATGGCTTTCCCTTCAGCACATCCTCATAGAGAGCCCTTGCAGTTATATTCCATTGGGGTTTCCTTGAGTCTGAGAAGAGGCAGCTGGTGGAAATGAGTTGGGTCAGCCTTCTGTGAGTTATAGTCCCCACCTGATAGGTAAGGGGAGGAAGGAGCATCCCAGCTAGATATGGAGAAGTGCTGGGGTAGAGTACGGCTGAAGGTGGCACGGCTGACCCTCACTGCAAGGCCAAGGGGCCAAAGCCCTTGGCCAGCACCTCAGCAAAGTCCAGGGTGAGCAGAGGGCCTCCTGCAGGCATTCTTGGCTGTCCCTTGTCTGGGGTGGCAGTGCTATTGCTGCCATTGGGCAGACATTGCAAGGACGGTTGGAAACTGGAGTGCTTTCCCCCAAGTGCCCAGGATAAGAATCAAGGGCACCCAGCACACAACAACAAAAGAAAATGAAAACTTAAGCATAATGTAATTCTGTCTTCTCTGATAGTAGCCAGTTGAGATTTCTGGTTGAAATGAAAAATGTGTTTTTTTTCAGAGCCTCTTCCACTACTTGACTGAGGTGAAAGCAGGTGGAGCTATTCAGATCCCAGCAGTCAGAGGAGAGGATGCCTGGAAGGTCTACTTTGATGATGCTGCACAAGAGATTGTGGATGAATTTGCTATGCGCTACGGAGTTGAAAACATCTACCAAGCCATGACGCAAGTAGCATCCCATCTTCAATCAGTGGGCTAGTGGATTGCCTCCAGGTCTTTCCAAAGGCTTCTCTTTAGCGAGAGCAACTAACTACTTCAGTCTGCCTTAGGCTCCAACAGGGCTGAGCAAATCTTGGTTTGGAAGTCCCTAGCACAAGAGTGAATAGCCTGCCCAGTCACAGTGGGATTCTGTAGATGTGGAAACGCAGATTTCTCTCTTTCCCCTGATCTTCAGCTATTTTCTTTAGGCCAAACTGTATCCTCTCTTCAGGATCCCAGATTCCCAGATTCTCAATGGTCCAGTGCAGAGGATAACGCTATCCATGAGGCAGCATTCAAAGTGTGAAGTGTCTTTGTGTGTGTGTGTGTGTGTGTGTATGTGTGTGTGTATCTCACTGATTGAGTCTGCAAGAGTATGGCAAGCCTTGTCAGCTGCTCACTTTGGCAAGGCCATAATGCTGTCAGCTGGAAAGATCAGGTGGAAGCCTATGCTGAGAACACCCACTTGACAGGGAGATGTGCAGAGAAGGAAGCAGGCATCTATTCACCTTACCAAGCCTAAAGAAACCTCTCATACAGTTCAAGGGAGATGTCCTGCTCCTTCACATGAATTGGCCAATATTACCTAGCCCCTGAGCAAGACCTCTCTATCGAGCTCATTTACAGAGCTCTCGGTACTTTAATGGAGTGAGTGTGGCTGTTCATATTTAGAAGCAGACAAGAAGGCAGCACTGAAATTCCAGTTCATCATCCTCATCTTCTTCATGAAGATGAAATGGAAATAGTTGAGGTTTCTTGGTGATTCTCAACATGTAGGTATTCATGATGTCCACACACAGCCCAAATTGTTGGAATTTCAGGGAGACTAGCAAGCTAAAGAAGTCCGCCTGCCTCCATTTTGAAAAATGGGTTTTGACACACCAAATTATTTTATTTCAATCTTGAAGCCCAGGTTCTGAATGACACCCTTTCAGCTGTCCCCAGGAGAATGATAAAGCTCCCTGTAAAGGCTTTATCATTTTAAATCATTATTCTGGTTATACTAATGAATTTCTTCAATGCAGCCAAGCCCCTCCTAATCAGTGCTTCCACCAAAGACATTGGCTGACTGCAGAAGACAGTTTACCCAAAGGGAACCTTTGTTACAGTTTAGCCTTTGAATGCTGGTGCCGGGCAGCATTTACAGCCTTTGATCCAGAGATGAGAAAGAGACACACATCCTGCCCCCTGCTGTGCTTGTGAATAGATTTCTCAAGGGTGCTCAGTGGCTGAAAGGCAGCCTTAGGCAGATCTGCTGCTCTGGGGGATACGGGCTGAGCCAATATGGAGCCCAGGATAGGTCTGCAGCCTGCTTGAGGACCATCCTCTGGCAAGGTTCTACTCAAAGAACAAGCAGGTCTTGATCCAAAGCCCTGCAGGGGAGAACTTTCAAGAGCCAGGAGTAAGAACAAAATTGGACAGCTCCGACAGAAAGCTGTGTTTCTGCAGGCCTAGGGTACTTAAGCCCTTTGGTCTTAATTGCATACCTGGCCCCTCTGGATAGCATCCCCCTCCCTGGTTTGTCTTTCAGGCACTTCTCTTGCCTGTCTTCCAAATACATGTGCACTGGTGTTCCAGCTGTTATGAGTACTTTGCTAGCCAACATCAATGCTTTCTATGCTCACACCACAGCCACCACCAGTGTCTCTGCTTCTGATCGATTCGCTGCCACTAACTTTGGGGTAAGTGTGATTTTCCTCTACTGCTCCTCACAGTCAGTATTCCAGTTTATGAATACAGGAAAGTTTGTTTTCTCCCCAAGCTCTAACATTAATTAAAAATTTATAGAAAACAGTCATAAATTTTCATCCATGAGAATAAAACAAATCCATTAAAACACATCCTTTTACTAAGATCAATTCAGTTAACCCTAAAGGATTCAGTCCTGCTTCCTGAAAGAGTTTGTCCTGGTCTGAAGAATGCCCCTTCCAGTGCCTTGTAGAAGTGCTACGATGAAGCTGTAATTTTATGTGTTGTCTCTTTGAGGGACAAATGCTTTTCCTCTAGTGTTGTTTATATATTTTAGCAAGCATTTTTCTTTTTGCAATGTGACTTTCTATGCTTTCCACTCCTGCTGAATATGGCAGAAACCTGCCTTTCCAGCAAGATGAGGGCAGAGTGAGAAAGACCCCGCTTAGAATCAGGCAACATTAGGGAAATGTGTGTCTTTGGGGAGTTCAGCATTCACCAGATCCTGGTCTGTTCATGTTGCAAGAAGAGCGTCTTTCTCCTTATTCCAGCCTACCTGATGGGTGGTTGTTGAGGGAGGATGAAAGAGGGAATGCTTGCTATCCTGAGACTGATCAATCACATGATCAATCAATAGAATATAGTAAATTAGTTAACAGCTTTGGATCATGGAGAAGCCATTATGGCACTAAGTTAAACTCAGGGAAATAAACATTGATTATTTTCATAGTTTCTAAGGAAATTTATGCAGTTCCAAAACTGTTAGCCTTGCTCACTGCACTGGGTAAGATGTGTGAATATAATGAGTTTGCAAACATTGATTTTAGATATTTGATCCAAAAGTGTCTTGAGATCTAACCAGACTGATCTATTGGGAGATGTACAGAAATGGCTTTAATGTCATCCCACTTGAATTAGTTTGATTATTAAGTTGGCTTACCAATGCAAATCAAAAAACATGTTTCAAGTCAGATGATGCCTGATTCAGAACTTACTATTAAAATTTATCTCTTGCTAAAGAAAAAGTTTTAGCATAAGAGCACAGACTTCCTAGAAATCATGATATCATGGCACCTCTGTGAAAATACAACCTCTAGATCTCAGTAGGACAGAAATTAACTCTTGCAGCTGATGAAGAAGCTTCTTGAAGGGAAGGAATGCTCTTCCTTCTTGGTTATTCAGTCAGCATGTTGATCAAGGCGCAGCCCCTTTTATCTCAGAAACAGTTGGCAGCCCTCCAGATGCTAGTCCCCTGGGAAGCTGGCTTTCATTGCTTCATCCATTGCTTGAGGTGTTCGCTTTCTTTCTGACTGATCACCAAAGACCACGTGGGAACAGGCTGGTTGAGAATGAGCAAGTGATATCACGGGCATAAGAGAGTAGACCAGTTTCTTCTTTGGCTCTGTTGCTGTCCCTGCTCAGGACTGCCAGGCTGAGCCCTGCTCACATGCTTCTCAAATATCTGTCTTTTAGACAAGGCATGTCAAACCCGCGATGTCATGTGATGTCGCTCAATGTATCGGGCCGGTTTTGCCATTGCTGGCAATGGGGTGGGCGCGGCTTCCACGTGACGAGTCCACAGGATGGCAGTTTGACACCCCTGCTATAGACTATTCCCCTATTGATATCCCTTGATCGGGAATATATTCTCTTGGCTTCTTGCCTTCTCTAGCATTGCAGCAAGGGCATGCTGAGTGCTGAAGAATCACTTTTTCTCTAAAAGACAACCTTTTAACCAAAGCCTGAAGGCAGCTGCGACTTTAGGAAATACTTACTTCAGCCTGGCCATTGGGTGGGGAAAATATGATATGTCCATCTGAGCTTTCCTGGAAGCCCAATGCTGCTCCCGACCTTGACTATTGACTTGGGATTTTGTTTCTCCAACCACAGTCTTAACCAATTATAGCCAGCAACCTAGTTTTCACAAAAGAGGCTGACATAGCAAGGAAGATGGTGCTTCTCATTGGAATTGGGTCAGGTGTTCACATCTGTTGTTTCCCAGGCCAGTTCTTCCTGGGGATAACAGGATAGAATACACCCTCCTGGAAGCTCCTAGTCAGTGGGCCACCACTATAGCCCTCTCTTCAGCTGCTGCTGACAGCTCCATGTGTTTACCATGCAGAGAGAAAAGTTCATCAAACTCCTGGATCAGTTGCACAATTCCTTGAGGATTGATCTCTCTAAATACAGGGTAGGTATGCTTTCCTTCTTCCAGAGCACATGGGTGTTTCTGCATAGAAGGCTACAGCCTATCCCCACTATCTGGAGAACCAGCCCTTTTGATCGCAGCCCAGCTCAACTCTTAGCTCTTCATTTCCCTCTCTTCAGGGAGAAAGCAGAAAGTTGGTTATGGGGAGGAAGATGATTTGGGGAAACAGTCTGACTCAACCCAGTCTGGCTCACTCATGTAGGACATATGGGGGCACTGGAAGCTATGCCCCCCCTTTCATGGGAAGGTTGCAGGTTTGGGCTAAAACCTTAATTAGCTGTGCCAGCTGAGAAGGAGGGGAACTGTAATGGGACACTAGATTGGGATGTCTTGGCTTTTATCCAGAAGTGTGGGCAGAAGCCTGGGGCAGTTCTTCCACCCACTGTTGATGGGCAAGGTGGGCTTCTCCCTCTGGCTAAAGGGGCTGCCTTCCATACAGGTTTTTATGTTTGTTGGTTTTGCCCACCTACAGGATAATTTTCCTGCCAGCAGTCCTGAGAGGCTTCAGGACCTAAAATCAACTGTCGATCTCCTGACAAGCATTGCATTTTTTCGCCTGAAAGTAAGTTCAGCTCCCTTCTAGATGTTTCCATACCAGAATCTAAGTCCACAACATTTCCAGAATTTTTTTATATTGGCCTTAAATTTTGAATAAAGCCAGTGGAAGGGAAGGGAACCATCTCCTTGCTGCTGGAGACCTCCCACGTCTGGTAAATTGCCAAAACTGTAATTGCTGCAAACAGTGGAGAAGCCTGTAAGTCAGTTCTGTGTCTCCCTGTCTAGGTTCTAGAGCTGCCAAGTCCCCCTCGAGCCAGCACCGTTGTGAAAGACTGTGTCCGGGCCTGTTTGGATTCCACATACAGATATATTTTTGATAACTGCCATGACCTATATGCTCAATTAATAGACCAGGTGAGTGCCTTTTCCTCGCTTTTTCTGCTCAAGAGGTGTCAGGTGTGCTTAGAGGGAGGTTGGGTCCTGTCCTACCTTTATAGCAGCTTTAAAGACCACAAAAAACAGGAAATTGGCAACTAAATTATCCATACTGGAAGACCAAGGAGTGGGGCAGTATTAAATTTCTCCTAAGGTCCTGGTTAGTCTATTGAACTCTAATGGTCTTGGTGGTTCTTTGGTTGGGCTATTTACCATTAGATTGTTTGGTAGCTCTCAGACTGGCACTCTGACAAATTGGCCAGCAATAAACAAAATCTACACGCAAGGGAAATGGGTGGTCAAGAAATATGAAATATAAATAAATAAATACTGTGAAAAAGAGACAATCAAGAAACCCAAAAGGAACAAAAAATCCAAAACCTTTGAACACCTAGATAAGTATAGATTAACACCAAGATTAACATCAGACCAACAATCAAGAAGTAAACAAAACCCCAACTGCCAAATAAACAGCCCGACCGAAGAACCACCAACACTAACAGAGCAAGCCAATACAATATTCTATTGTAGAAAATTCTATCGATGTGGTTGCCGAGAGGCAACATGGACTTGATGGTGCATAAGCAGCCACGAACAACTCGGTAACAAGCACAAAGCCCAGCTGGACAACTTCCTCGCCTAAGACGAGAACTCTGTCTCAAGAGGAAGTTTCTGAGCAGACAAGTACTTATGCAGAGATTCTTCTGAGGCGTCAAGAGGTGGTGGTGGAGGAGGAATTGCCAAGAATAGCAATCCTAGAAAGTCTTTTCTGCAGGGCTGCTTAGCATTGGAAATGAAAAACTCAGATGCAGCATTTTCCCCATATTGGCCAACAGGGTAAGAAGCAAAATATTTCTCGGGAGGAACAAGGTCCAACAATTAAGAATCTGGATTTCTGGGCCCAGCTCATTACCCTCATGATCACCATCATTGATGAAGACGGAGCTACCTACACTCCTGTCCTGAACCAGTAAGGCGAGAAAGGCCAACATTCTTGAGCTAAGATCCCTTACCTCCCTTCCCACTTACCTCTGACTTCATATTGCAAGCTGAGGCTTTTCTGCAACTTACTCCAGTGTATTGGGAGTCCCTCAGAATACCCACCCTTGCATCCTCTCAAGGGGAGGAATGCATCAGTTCCCTTGGCAGCAGTTGTGCTCCTTTATTGTTAGGTGGTACTTTCTTCATGGTTGCCAAAGGGGCCTTGGAGTCACTTTTTGGGCACCCCTGCTTTGGCCCTGCAAAACATCCCTGGTTCTTCCTCCTCTGCCCAAGCTGACTTAAGACCCCAGACTTTCAAGTTGGGAAGCATCAAGGAGTCAGAAAGGGTTGCTCTACTGCTGGAAGAGCTGATTGCACCCTGCTTGGTTTCTTGCAGGTTCCCTCAGGAGCTGAACATGGGCAAAGTCAGTGCAGAGGTCGTGTGGATCCTCTTTGCACAGGATATGAAATTTGCTCTGGAAGGTAAGGGGAGCAAAGGTGGTCAGGCAGGTTGCAATTTCAGGGTGTGCTTGTTGGGGCAGGAGTAGGGACAATTCCACTCAGCCCCAATCACTTCCCTTTCTGGGAAGAGTCTTTGAAGATGCTTGGCTTCCCCTCCAAAAACAATCTTTGTAATAGGAGGTGGAAGGGGATGATAGGGAACCAGACTATGTGGTCAGTATTAGGTTTCAGATGAAGCAAAATGCCCACCTAAGGAAATGTATCTTTGCCTGGCAATAGGTCTGGTTAAGAGAAGAGAGGTTGACTGTAACTTGGGGCTTCCAAAAACCTCATAGAACTTGGATTCAAGTTGTTTGCCGTACTTTACAAGAACTTTGGTCACCAGAGAGGTGAAGGGCAGCTTGGTCACAGTCTACTCAAAAGGAGGATGGATTGAGCACTTCTGAAAGCAAAATGTAGAATCCTATTTCATCATGTGCAGCTCTTGCTGAGCCTGTGGATTACAGTTGGGGAAGAGGAATATCACAGAATATTCTGTTGTCTTGGGTAGTGGCTCGCTTACTCAGGCTATTAAATTAAGCAGCTGTCAGTTGTGAAAGTCCAGTATGATTTATTTTTTTGGAGCCAAAATGTGTGCCAGGAGACCATAATCTTATTTATGGCTGCAGCTTTATTCGATCTTTGTATTGTCTTGTGTCCATTACAGAGCATGAAAAGCATAGGTTATGCAAGAGCACAGACTATATGAATTTACACTTCAAAGTGAAATGGTTTTATAATGAATATGTGCAAGAGCTCCCTTCATTCAGAGACACGGTGCCTGAATACTCTCTGTAAGTGAGGTGGGGATGGGGGTTGCATGGCGAAAGGGAGGGCTGGACTGAGCTTTCATTTGAAAATTGAATGCAGACTACTTTCAATCTTTGTCCAGCTTAGTCTTCAAACTGGAACCCCTTAAAGCTGGGATGCATTTGGAACTCAAAGAAGGCCAACCCCTTCCTTGACTCCTCATTTCCCACAAAGATACCATGGAGAAATGATGGCTCATTTTTCCATCATTGCAATGAACAGAAGGTAGTTTGGAGAGATTCTACAAGGGAAGAGGGCAGCAGACCAGGTGATCAATCCAGCCCTCATTGTTGCAGGAGGCAGAAAGCAGGTTCCCAGCCTTCACTTGTGCATGGCATTTCCTTTTTCAGACCATTTCCCTCAGAAATGTAAGGTGCAGTTTCTTTCTGTGACCATTTACAGAACAATTGAAAGGGCCACTAAACTAACCTGATTTCTGCTCCCATTTGCAAAAGATAGTTCTCTTTATCTATGTACCATCATGGTGGAAAGGGGCAAGATTTTATGTCTAAGAGAAGACACATCCATTTACACCAGCAATGGATTTACACCAATCCATTTTACTCTGAGTGTACAGTCCTAATGTGAATTTAATGAAATCTGGTTTTAAGAGAAAAGACTACCTGGAAAACCCACCCACATGTGTGTGTCCACTCCTAGGTGGTTTGAGCCATTTGTCATGCAGTGGCTAGATGAAAATGAGGATGTCTCCATGGAATTCCTCCACGGCGCATTGGGAAGGGACAAGAAAGATGGGGTGAGCAGCATCAAGAAGTGAAGGCCAAAGCCCTCATCACCCTAACCCCTGCTAGATGTTGCCGGCCCTTTTCCCATAAAAAGGCAGCAGAGAGTTAGAACGAACAGGAGCTGTGGCCCCATCCCAACAAAAGGAAGGGAGCTGCTGTTATATCATTAAATGTCCCCAAGCAGAAGGATCCATTGGGTGGCACTGCATTGTAGCCTCTCTAAGCGATAGAATTTGGGGTTACTTCCAGGGCTCTCTTTCTTCAAATCCAGTCCTGGAAGACTACTATCCTGAAGCAACAGCACATCATAGAATAGAATAGAATAGAATAGAATAGAATAGAATAGAATAGAATAGAATAGAATAGAATAGAATAGAATAGAATAGAATAGAATAGAATAGAATAGAATAGAATAGAATAGAATAGAATAGAATCTGGAAGGGACCTTGGAGGTCTTCTAGTCCAGTCCACCGTTTCAAGCAGGAGAAGAGGTAGCTCCTCACGCCAGGCTTCTGCACAGCATGTGTTGTTTCTTCTTGTCCCTGCAGTTCCAGCCCACCTCAGACCACGCACTCTTCTCTTGCTCAGTGGTGGATGTCTTCACACAGCTCAACCAGAGCTTTGAGATCATAAAGAAGCTGGAATGCCCTAATCCTGCAGCACTTTCTCATCTTATGAGAAAATTTGCAAAGGTGGGTGCTCTTGTGTTGCATTGTTGCCTTTGTAGTGGAGCCTGAGCTGCATGTGAGAGCAGATCACCACAGAATAAAATGGATGTCCTGCCTGGAGACTTTTTTGCTTTTTGTCCCATCAAAGGGTACCTCATCTTTCTCTGTGGCATATCAAAATAAATCTCAGGGCAAAAAGGATATGATCTGTCTAGAAAACTAGGAATCCATAGGTTACATAAGAAATTCTTGGGGACTTCAAGAGAAGAAGTCAAAGATACCAGCTTGACTGAACTCCCATTGAGATTCAGCAGCAAGGTAATCTCTTTGGATCCATCCAGGCACAGAAAGACATGGGTTTTTAATGTGGTTTCCATTGAAGCCAGGTTGTTCCATTGAAAAAAAATAAGATAATCCAGAATACGAGAGCAAACAGGATCAGGAATCCAGAGTCCTCCTGAAACCAACTTTCCTACTCTGTGCCCCACTCCTCTGCCCAATTCACGTGAGGAGGTGGCCTCTGAACTGGGAGGTATTTTAGGGTTCTTATTAAGCCATATGCCATTTTTAATATCTCCTTTCTATCTGAAGCCACCAGCCCCATAATAGGTTCGTCTGGGCAGCTTAGAGAACCAAATGAAATAAAAGCAATAAGAGTTTAAATGTAACAAAGATAAATCAACATGAAATGTAACATTACCACTCAGAAGAAAAAACAAAAGCAAACATATGAATTTTAAAAGGAGGGTCAAGATGAGAAGTTATAAAAAGGTCTAAATGAACAAAAGCATCTTCACCTGACAACCAGAGAGATGCCAGGCCAGCTTTTCAGAGAAGCTACCAGGAATGGCCTTTTCCATTTATTGGATTGAAGCACTCTTTTGTCTCTCTAGGACGGGGCTGTTGTGATGCACCTTTTTTCCACCAACTCTTCCCCCACCCGTATTCAGTTTTAGTAAATGACTTCCCTGGGCTTCAGCAGTTTTAGCCACAAGAGATATACTTTTAGAGATCTTCTTGTACCCTTCTTTATAAATCATTTTCCAGCAACTGCTCTTTAGGATACATTAAGCTCTAAAAATGTCAAGATAACTGCCATCTCTATAGAAAGGCCTGTCTCAGAGCTTCTGGCATGAAGAAGGATGCAAGGATCTCAGTGCTCTTCTGAGGGTGAAGACAAGACTTAGCTTTGTTCCCTCTGACTCCCAGAATAAATAACCCAGATGGTGTCATCTTTTCGAATAGTAGCTGTTCCACAGTAACTTGTTTCTTTTGTTCTAGATAATCCACAAAGTGCTTACTCAGTATGCTGCAATTATAACAAAGGATTTCAGTTCTTACTGTGATAAGGAAAATGTGGTGAGCAAAGTTTAATTGCTATTTTTTCAAATTTAATACTGTGTTTTGTAACCATTGCATGATCAATAGGGAATCAAAGAGCACAAGGGGAAAGGGGAGGAGGTAAATTCTTCCACTCTCCTTTGTTGCATAATGATCCTATCAGCTTGTGCTCTGCAATCACTTCCTTGGTATTTTGAGATCTCTTTTGTTTTACTGATCAGTTAGCCTAAAAGGCAGTTTTGCAGGCTAAGGGAGCAACCAGGGACCCTTCACAACAGCCAGCCTAAGCCAGACCCAGCCTTGCTATGGCAATGATTATCAGAGCTAGCCCTGCCATGACAATGCCATCTCCTTCCTTTCCAGAGCCTTTAGCAACTGGCTAACCAAAGATATTGTCCAGGCACCATGCATCTTGAGGTTGCTGATCAGCTGATGAGGAGTCTACAACTCCTTGGCATGGGAATCCTTTCTCCCCAAAATAAAAGCTAGCCGATCTATTGAAGACACCTCTTCCCAAAGCTTAGTGGAAACATGACCAAGCAATTTGAGCCTGGAGAAGCCAACTGATATTAATCTGAGGCCAATTGTAGGAGGGGGGGGGGTGTTGCCAGAAAAACAATGTCCAGTTGATGTGAAGGAGGCCCAAGAACCCAGGATTTGCTAAGGACTGACATGTCAGTCAAAGAATTAATGATTGGTATAGTCCATCCTCCAGCCATGTTTCATGAAGTCTTGATTCCTGATTCTTCCTGTCTAAAAGGTAGGAGGATTGTCTTGGCCTGATGTTTATGGCAGTCATCTAATTTTAGGACTGGGTACTTGGCCAAGAGCTGCACATTCTCACTCTCTCTCCAACATAGCAATTTGTCACATCAGACACAGCTGTCTGGTGGGTGGAGAGCCAGATGATCTTCCCCATCGGTCAGTCTTCTGATTCTTAGGAATCCATGACATTCAGCACTATGATGGGTCCAGAGAAAGGCTGGGGTGTTTTTCAGTACACAAAGTTGTGTTCCTACAGTGGACAGAAGGCATCAAGGTAGTTGCCATGAGCAGAATAATCCCTAGAAAAGTAAAGAACATCCCTTCTTCCCAGGTGCAATACTGGTTTTGCCATGGTGATGGAGAACCTTCCTTTGGTCATCTTCCACTCTGCCTTTCCTCTTGAATTTCCTTCTTCTCTTCAATCCCACCCCTGGAAGGAAGGGGCAAGGTCAAGGGGAACTGGCTTTCAGGATACCTGCCATCCAGTGCAGAAAAATAGCCATAATGATATGTTTAGAGCTCTGCTTAGCTCACAGTCCAAGAGGCAGGCTCAGTGGCATGGAAGAAGAGAATCAGAATTGTGTACCTGGTGGTGGAAATTGCCAGTGAGAGAGAAATGGCACCGAAGCCGAGCTGATCACTTGGATGGGAAAGGGAGGGCTTTGCTGCTGAGAATGGGTTGGCCGAATAATGTGAGAACAGAGGAGCCCTTTGCTCAGTGTGCCTGCCACCATGCACCTCTTCTTTCCAGTGCCTCATTTAGTCAGGTGGCTTACAAATCTCCAGGTGGTCTTTGAGGACTACTCAACCAGCCTTTTTGCTCCTTTCACCACACTTTGTGCTCTCTTGCCCAGTCAGTTCTCTCCCAGCAGCTAAGACAACTTTCGTCCTTGTGATCTCCAGCCCTGTATCTTGATGAACAACATTCAGCAATTGCGAGTACAGCTTGAGAAGATGTTTGAAGCCATGGGTGGGAAAGAGGTGAGTGTCGGCTGCCACCTTCAACTGAACACTGAACTCTTCCCAAGCATTGGGCGACTAAGACAAGAAAGGAGGGCAGCATCTGCCATAGAAGGGCCTTGGAAGTGGCCAATGACTGGCAGATGTTGAGTAGGCCTGGCTCTAAGTCTTCTTGGCTTCCACAGCCATGGATCTGTGTAGACATGGGGTAGAGCAACTGCTGTGATGAAGCCAGGGGCTTCTCTTCCTCCAACAGGATGGGAGCCCGTCAGCTTATTTAATCTTGGTTCAACAATAGGAGGCCACAGGCAGCTCTTCCCCATTTCTTCTGGAAAGATGTCAGATCTGGCTTTTTTGAAATGGGGACTAGGTAGTTTGAGTGCCCCCCCCCACATTGCTAGTGTTTCTATTTGGAGGAGGGCAAAATGGCACTATTTTTGCCTTTTCAAATTCCCCAAATGCAGAGAAGGACAGATCTAGAGTCATTGGCCCCTTCCCAATGCAATGATGACGCAAGAGCTCCCTGCCATCCCAGGCCAAAAGAACTGGTCCTCTTTCCTGGCCAAAAGCTGAGAGAAAGAGACGATGCCAGCCCAGCCTTGCACCCCATACCCTGATTCTTCTTCTGCTGTGCCCTGTCGTGGGCAAGCAGGGGAGAGCCACCCAGTAAGCAAATTCAGCCACCCGTCTAGGTTAGCCTCCTCTGGGCACCTTGCATGAAATTGATTTGTTCCCAGTCCTGCCAATTATAGCTCGGGGCGGGAGAGTGGAGATGCCCATGTTTGTCTGTAATGTGTCATCCTGTCTTTGTCTACTGCCTTTAATTTGCCATCGAGAAGAAGCAAGAAGGCAAACACTTTTCCTACGAGGTTTGTGATGTCATGTGTCCTGTTTCCAACCATTTGTTTGGGTGCAGAAGACTTGCGTGGGTGAGGTCCATGGGTCTGTGTGTGAAAGGGGTGCCTGCAGAGATGTGCATTCATCAGAAAGATCCTCCAGTCTGTGCGCTTATTTTTCTGTGGGCAGAAAATGGGTCTCTGGTTGCAGAGAGTGAGGCTGTTGGCTTTCAAAATGATCTGGTAGATCTGAAGCTCTCAGATTTCAATTGATTGACTCCTTCTAGAACTGACCAGGAAGGAGGAAAAAGCAGGCTTCAGATGGTGCAGATTAAGGCCCACGATGAGGGTGGGGTAAATGGCACCAGTTATATATGTGCACAGGCTCCCTCGCTCTCCCTTCCACACAAACGCACACCAAGTGGCCCCCAGCATGGTTTGCAACATTTCCGGGAGGGGGCTACATTTGACCTTCTCCCCTCTACTGTGTCCAGGCGAGAGATGATCAGTTCCCCAATCTCTCCCAACCTCACTAAAGAACTGCAGAACACAGCAACCCCCTTCTCTCTCCACTCAGCCTTAAGAGACAGAGGAAGGGCCCTCAGACCCCTAGCAGAAGCTCCCTGGGAGAGCCTGGGGCACAGAGCCTGGGGCAAGAAGCTGGTCTCCTGCAGCCATGGATGGGAGGATGGAGTTGCCCGAGAGCTGGCTGGGCCAAATCCATTCTGGAGTTTAGTGGGGCTGCGAGAAACTTGTTTACCCATCTGGGCTGACAAGGGATTAAAGGGCCTCCACCATTTCAGTATGATGGATTCAGTTCCTTGTGCTCCCCCCACCTCACCACATGTAGCTCTAGGCACTATCCTCCAGTGTCCCTTGGCACACAAACAGGGACACACCTAAAGGGAACACCAGTATCCAGGACAAAACTGCGAATTCTCCAAAAAGCTGTTGACATCACTGTCCACCAACTGCTGTTTATCAATGAATTTGGTGAGGCAGAGGGTGAGGTTCCTGAGCCCATCTCCCGACACTCCCCACAATCTCCGTGGCAGCTTCAGGAGGTTTGCATGGTGTCTCCTCCCCTTCCTGAGGGCACTCTGCGCTTGCTGAGAACTGCTACCTCTGGTGTGCCTTGTGCCCGAGAGATGGGTAGGAGGCAGGTGGCACCAAGTGTGCCTGAGGCACACCAGATGCTGCCAAGCTCTGTTGGGGACAAAGCCGGCACAGTCACACCCTTCCTGGGCTGTCACCAACAGCTTCTTCTTCGCAGCCCTTCCTCAAGAACTGGCATGGTCTCCAAGGGCTCCTTGCACATGTTTCATTGCCGGGTGCTTGGCTTCTCTCCACCATTAATGCAAAACAGCGTGGACACTCCCTCTTGAGATCCAACTAGCTCCAAACAGGGTGTTGGGGGAGATATGGGCTGCTCTGTGGAGCCCTTGGGTGTGGGATCCCTGACTCAACTGAGAGGTGACTCCTCCAGACCTTGGATGGGTTCACTTCACCTTCCAGGTGGCCCCACAGAAGGCAGAAAAGGGGAAGGCGGCCCCTGTTAGTGTCTTGAGAAGGTGCTACCTGCAGCATGGGGATATTCCCCTTTCAGCCCAGGATGTGCTGGATTCCACGTTTGTTTTCCATTAATGCCATCTAATGGATGGGTATTTTTATCTCTTTCACTGCTGATTATGCTGGAGAATAGACCAAAGAGGCGGGAGGAAGAGTGGCTAATCTCGCCCCTGTCTTCTTTTCAGCTGGACCCCAAGGCCAGTGAGATCTTGAAAGAGCTGCAGACCAAGCTCAGCAGTGTCCTAGATGAGCTCGGTCTGATTTACAGTGCCAGGTAAGGACATGCTCCTCTCCATGGGCCTCTCCTCCTCTTCCTCCTCCTCCTCCTCCTCTTCCTCCTCCTCTAGATCCACAGCCACGTCACCTGTTTCTTGAGCCCAGAAAAGGCCTGCAGAAAGAAGAAAGGGCAGCCCAGGGCCTCGGTTGGAGAACCTGTGTGCCTCTAACCTGCTTTTTTGGCATCCATGGGAAGGGGGGATGAAACAGGGACCTGGAGGCGGCAGTAGCAATAGTAGGAAGGGGTGGAAAAGAAGGTGTGTCTGTTTCGTAAAGGGCTTTCAGTCCAAGTGGCCCTAGGAAGCCCAGACCCAAGGCAGCTTCCCTCCTCCCCCATCCCTGACCAACCCCATGAGATCATCTGGCTTACTTGGTGAAGCCAAAGTTGTGGAAGGGGAGGAGGGCAGCAGCAGGAACCCCAGCAGGACAGAGATGGTGGTCAGCAGCAGCAGGGGGCATCTGGATCCTCTCCCCTCCCCTCTCCTCTCCTAGTTTCCAGCTTCTCATTGAGGAGTGTGTGACCCAAATGAGTTTGGAGTTAAATCGGATGCGAGGAGATGGAGCAGCCAGCAGCCACAGCGCCGTGCAGGCTGAGATTGTGCTGCGCCCCTTGATGGATTTCCTCGACAAAACGTAAGCACAGGAGGCGGGTGCCAGTGAACTGGCACGTTTGACAGATGGTGCCACAGCTGGGGTGAATAGGGGGGAAGGGTGGGCACCATGTTAAGCAGGAAGCCTCTGCCCAGCACCCTCCTAATGCTCATGCCTTCTGGATGAGACCTTCCTGCTCTTCCAACCCTCCCTTCATCGCTCCCTCCCCTCAACCCTCTGGCTTAGTTTCATGGCAGCTCCTCCTGGCTGTTCCTGCTCTCCTGGCCTGCTCCCGGGGCAGAGGGAGACCCAGGCTCTCCTGCTGGGAACAATGGCCCTCCCTCCCTCCCAGGGCAGAGGGTTGGACCCGAGTCTCCCTCCTGCACAGTCCTTGGGGAGGGGGCTGGGAAGGCCTCATCGAGTGTGCTGCATCTGGGGCTCACCTGCTGGCAAATGCTGCTGGCTGACATGGGTAAAATAGGCATTGCATCACAAGACCAGAAACGGTTTGTTTTTTGCAGCTTAAGTACCTCAGCAAAAATCTGTGAGAAGACTGTTCTGAAGCGGCTTTTGAAAGAGCTCTGGAAGTTGGTCTTGAACAAAATAGAAAGGCAGATTGTGCTCCCACCCCTGGCAGACCAAACTGTGAGTCTCCAAGACACCCCAATTCATGGGCAACTCCTCCTGCATTCAGCTGTAAAAATTTGGCTTACCCACCCTGACAAGGGAGGTGTTCAGGTATTTAGCCCCTCACTCATTTGAAGGGCAGATGTTCCAAAGATGAAGCTCCTTTTGCAAGAAGAAAAAGAAATAGTGGACACTCTTCTGGAGCACTCAGCTGGCGGCCTTCTTTGTGTTGCATCCCTCCCTCGAGCACAGAGCCTGAGGGTCCTGAGACCCCACTGGGCCTCCCCTGCCCCATGCCTGGAGGTGAGGATGGCTTGGGAATTGTGCCTCACCTTCCCCTCTTTGGCTTCTCTTCAGGGCCCTCCAATGATTCTCAGTGCAGCCAAAGATTTCAGCCAGCTGTCGAAGCTGAAGGTAAGCCGGCCTGGGGGGGGGGGAAGAGAGGGGCAGAAGATGCCTGTGCTTGCTATTGCCTTTCAGAGAGGGGCAAGAGCCAGGCTGGCCAGAGGCCTCTGGGAACCCCAAGATGTGGCGGGAGACAATGGCCTTCTTTGGCCCTGTTCTCCAATAACTGTAATTCGGGAATAGCACCCAAACCTGGAGGCTGATGGCCCTGGTGCAACTTCTCCTCCATCTTAGCCTGGGGAGGTTTTTCTTAGAGACTCCAGACTCTGCAGTGAGAATGATGTTCTCTCCAGAGAAGCCTTTGCTGAAAGAGGGAAGTGGCCACCTTGTTGGAGTATTCCCATGGCAAGAAGGCTTGTTTCAGGCATGAGGTGGAGGGTATGGTCGTTGCAGGAAGATGTCTCACATGCAGTTTCTCAATTGCTGTTGTTTTTCCCAGGATCACGTCATCCGAGAAGAAGCAAAAAGCCTGACCCTGAGGCAGTGTGCAATAATGGAAGCAGTTCTGGCCACCATCAAGGTAGAGTGGCAGCAGGGTATGCCCAGTGGATTGGGGTTAGGGACAGGAACAGCAGTGACGAGGGGAGGAAACAAGTCTGTCTCTCCATCTGTCCAGCCTCTGACACTCTCAAACCCCAGCCCAGCAGGCTGCCCTCCCTTGGACCTGGAAAATGGGTTGACTTGGATTTGAAAAGGCAAAAATAGTTAATCATTTAAAAATGCCATACATTAATTAGATTTCTCTTTTAGTAGCAAGAGGAGACTAAACTTGGTCAATTTAAATATACATCAGCCCCAGCTGGAGGCAAGAATATCAGGACAATTGAGAAGCCTGGCAGGATAAAAAAGAGTTTTCTTTCCTCATTAAGAGGGAAAGAGATGAGGTCTTCATTGGGGCAGAATCTCTTTTATGTTACCCAGTTTTTCCCAATACTCATTTTAAAAGCTGTTCTACATTTTCCATTATGAAATTCATTAAGTCGAAGAACATAGAATTGCCACGTATGTTTGAAGATGTAGTAGGAATAGCAGTGAGATGGGTAGGGAAAAATTCAGTGCTTGTTCTTTTCTTTAGCAGAGGACTACAAGCCAGCTTGCATAACCACTCTGGTTTGCATGACAGCTTTTCTTGGTCGTAGCCTTCTGCATTTATGCTTTTCATTGCGTACTTGAGGGTGCCGTCAAATGTGTTTTGTGGCCTTGATGGGTCCATTTTTGACAGGGCTCAGTCAAGCACAGAGGGACCCAGTTTGCAGGCCTTGTGCCCTAGATGCGGGGGGGGGGAGGAGGCGGAGGGGGATGGGAATTGGGCTAGTATGCGGAGTAAAAAGCTACATCCAGCCAGTTCTAGGGTTGCAGGAAGTTGTGTTTAATACTAAACAGGTGGGGATTGCTTGTAGCTGAACCATCATTTCCTGGTCAGCTGTTTCATACAAAGAGGGATAAGAGCTTTAATGGAGAGTTAAGCCTCCCTCAGATAGAATCTTACAAAAATAGGTTTTTCCATCTTTTTCACATCTCTCAGTTTGACCAGAGCATCTGTGAGGGTGTTTCCCCCCAGACAGTACCTGGCTGAGTCAGACACATCATGTCAGCCAGGTGCTTCTGGCTGTGGGCATCTGTCGTCTTATTTATTTATTTATTTATTTATTTATTTATTTATTTATTTATTTATTTATTTATTTAATTTGGCTTCTATGCCGCCCCATTCCGGAGAACTCAGGGCGGCTCACAACATAATAGAAATCACCAATAAATACAAGAATATAAAAATCCCTAAGTTAAAAAAGAAAAAAAAACAATCCAAAGTAACCTTTCGGTTTAACTCTCGGTTAAGGTGATCGGCTTCCTATGAGGGCAACTGGCTTCCTATGCCTAGTGCTTATGCCTCTGGCACCTGAGCTGCTCAAATCATCTTGGAGGGCCAGAGAGCAGGTGGATGAATTCTCATCTCTTTGCCCTTTTTTTTAGCAATATTTTCATGCTGGAGGCAACGGGCTGAAAAAGAGCTTCCTGGAGAAAAGTCCAAACTTGCAGTCTCTCAAGTATGCCCTGAATTTGTACACACAGACCACAGATGTTCTGGTCAAGAAATTCATCAACAGCCAGATTTCTCAAAGTGAGTGAGTTGGTAACTGCATAAGCAGTCTGATCTGTCTCTTCCAATCCAACAGGAGGGATCAGGGATGATGTGGTAAAGTTTTCTGTTGCTCTATGGCCAAATTGCTTATGCTTTCCCTAGTTGGTTAAACAATTGCAACGTTAGCAGGTTAGATGCAAAGCTCTCATCGTTGTGAGTGCTCGGTTGTGGTTTTATTTGTGAATGCATTTTCCCAAGGACCCATTTGCCCCCACTAGAGCTGCCACGGGACTCCCTGTTTTCCACTTGCATTAAGCTGATATTCCGATGTGGGAGAATACCGGTAGTCCTTCATCACAACCACAAAATGGTGCCCAAAATTTCCATTGCTAAACAAGCCAGTTGCTAAGTGAGTGGTGCCCCATTTTATGACCTCTTTTATTAGTTGTTAAGCAAATCACTGCAGTTGTTAATTGACTCATGCAATCGTTAAGTGAATCTGGCTTCCCCCGTTGACTTTGCTTGTTGGAAGCCAGTTGGGAAGGTTACCAAAGGGGATCACACGACCCTGGGACAGTGCAACTGTCGTAAATAAATCAATCAGATTTTGATTATGTGATCATGGGAATGCTGCAATGGTCGTAAGTGTGAAAAACAGTCATAAGGCACTTCTTTTAGTGCTATTGTAACTTTGAACAGTCATTAAATGAATGGTTGCAAGTCAAGGACTACCTGTAATTAAATCAGGTCCTTTAAGACAGTCTGCCCTCTTGCCTGCCAAGCTGCAGAGATGTCCAGTTAATCAGGGAGCCTTCCTTCCTAGACAGAAGGGCTGCATGCAAAGGTAGGAGTTGCCCAGGGGACTTCTAAAGATCCCTCTGCCCCAGCAGCCCCTGGAGCCCTGCTGCCCTTGAGTTCTTCCTCTGAAGCAGGCTTGGGGAAGGGAGGCCTGATGCTGCCTGAAGGACAAGCCCCTTCAGTTCTGGGGCCCAGCTCCCTGTGGCATTTCAGTGGGACAAGCACAGTTCCACAGCTGTGAAACTGTGCCAGGGAAGTCTATCGGCTTTGCTGAAATGGGTGCCGCCACTGCAGCCTGGAGGATGAGTTAAATCAGCACCTCAGTCTTGAACAGGAAAGATTGTGCTTGTGGCAGAGGCCTCTCTCCCCAGCCTGCCCTGCAATTCACATCCAGTTCTGAACCCTGCTCTGGCCAGGAGAGAGTGGCTGCCTTAATGAATTTTGTCAAAAGGCTGTGCCTCTAAATTAGCAGTAGCAGCGGCTGTTGAGCAGGCGGGGAGGGCTGCTTTGGGCATCACCCTGCCTTACCTCTGCTGTGATTGGCCTGAAAAACCGGTCTCCCTGAACGGAGTTTTCTTTCCCATCCGGTGTGGTTGGATTGTAGGGACCACTCCACTATCTTCCTTTTAAAATATGCTTATGCCAAGGAGCCAGACAATTCCCCCCTGTGAAGCTGGGAAGACCGGCCTGGGCTCAGCCATACAGTGAGCTGTTGCCTTCACCACAGGCCACTTCCAGCCAGACCACTTGTTCCGTCAGTTTGACCTTCCTGAACTGCTGGTGTGGCTTCTTGCAGAGTATCATTGGGCTCAGCCTGGTGGTTGCAGGGAGTGGGTGGGTGCCACTTAGGCTCCTGTTGATGAAGGGAAAGACGGTGGAAACAGCAGCAGCTGCCTTTGTACACTCTGTACACTCATCGCATTTTGCTTCCAAGCTGCATTTCTCCTGAGGGCACTTTTCATTTGCATGCACCACTTTTCTGCTACAGGGACACAAGAATATTGATGAAGAACATTTTTCACGTTACTCATGTCTTCCTAAGGCCTTTCCATCCCAGTGCATTTGTCTCAGCTCCGAGCTCTTACTTTTTCAGGAGCCTTTGTGGAACTTACTTTCTACAATGCCAGCATTTGTTTGTAGCATAAGCCATATTTCTGGGCACTGTCTGCAGGTCACAATCTTCTTTCTGATGCAGGTCAAACAACAGACAACACGGTGGGGAAGATTAATCTCCAGGTGGATCTGGCAACGCACCCTGCAACTGGCGAGCATAAAGTCACTGTCAAAGGTATGATTTGCAATGCTTCCTTGTCCCAAATCCAGCCCACCTCTGTGGAGAAGCCGGCTCCTCTAGGCATTTGGAAAGGGCCCAAGAGGGATGGGGAGGGAGGGTGGGACTTCCTTTTTTCCTTTGCTGGAACTGAGTTTTGTTTTCTGATCGTTCAAAGCCAGGGGGTGGTGGCTGGGAGGCCTTTAAAAATGGCTGTTGCATGACTGAGTGACCTGTGGTCATTTGCTTCCAGCACAGAAGAATCAGTGTCTCAAGACAAACTGCTTGGTCACTTGGTCAGTGTTGTCTGAATACAGAAATTAGTTAAGGGTCAGCATCATTTCAGCCTCTGGCAGCTCATCCTCTCCGCTGCTCCTTACATGAAGTAAGATGAGGCGGAAAGGTTGAGCAAGTGGGTCCATAAAGCCTGCCATGTGATGAACCATTTCTGCTTGTGGTCTCCATTGCTGTGTGCAGTTGTAGCCATCGAGGACCTTGTCTGGCGGACCAGTGCCACCTTCCGCCCCTTCGTGGAGGTCTGCATTCTGGGGCCCAGCCTGAGCAACAAGCGGCGGAAGCATGGCACCAAGAGCAAAAGCAACACCTGGTCCCCAAAATATAACGAGACATTCCAGTTGTAAGTGGCTTTTGCTGCCTGTGTGGATGAACCTCCCTGAGGGGCTGGGGGTTTTCTTTCTGAATACCCCTCTCTCCCCTCTTCCTAGTCTCCTGAGCAGCGAAGAGCGGCCCAGTGCTTACGAGCTGCACCTCTCTGTGAAGGATTACTGCTTTGCAAGGGAAGACCGGCTCATTGGGGTGACCGTGGTCCAGCTGCGGACCCTCCTAGAGAGCAGCGGCTGTGGCCCTGTGTGGCACCCTCTGCTGAGAAACATCTGCGTTGATGGGGCTGGGTTGACAATCCTGCAGATCCTTTCTCAGAGGACCAGTGACGAAGTTGCCAAGGAGTTTGTCCGGCTCAAGTCAGAAACACGGTCCACTGAAGAAACAGCCTGAAATTCCAGCAAGGAAATGCAAACTTCCAGCCCCAAGATCCTTGATCTGTCTTGTGATGTCTGACTCATGCATGTATGTGCAAGTCTGTGGGAATGTTTGACTCTGTTTCTGTGTTTGCCAGAACATAAATTACTGTATTTTCAAGATGCGCCCAAGAGCTGTTAATCTTTTCTCGATGTTCAGATTCTTGAGGAAAAAACAGAACTGTTCCAATGAAGTGCCAAAACTGCAGCAAAGAGCAAAATTATGAACGGCATCTTTTGAGATATACTGATTTTGTTTCATGACAGCCACTTCCTCGTGGTCACTTCTTGTTTAACTGTTCTACAGCCCATGCAACTGCAGACCCATTTCTCCAGCATCACTTTGGACACTTGGCCTTATTTCCCTCCCATTTTATGCAAAGTCCATGTAAGTCTTGCTTTTGAAATCCTTTTTCTACCATCTACAGGTGCAGTTACTTCAAGAAAGTGTTTGTAATTTTATAGCTGCTGATTTAAAGAAATGATTTTTGCATACAAACTTTTAAAAAGTGGAAATGTTTTGTGCTGACCTTTCTTTCCCAGTTTTTCATACTTACCACTGTGAGGAAGAGCTGGCAGAGCAACTTCTCAAGAAATCTGGTCACATTTGTTACTGATCTTTAATATCTTGAGATACATTTGTTCTCCAAAGCTACCAAGGTAATTCCATACTTTTATTAGGGAGTAATTCTGTCCCTGGATTCAGTGGTTTTTGGGTCTCGATGGGTCCCGAGTGACATGATGGTTCTCTGAGTAGGGCACCCGGGGTGGGACTCCTGGAATGAGGAGAACATGCCTCAAAAGGATGATGGTAGTCTGAGGAAGATTCCCGGTGAGTGAACTTCAGTATAGTGTACTAGTTTCCCAGGGTTGTGTTCTGTAAATGGTGTTGGATTCTACAGGGTTAATTAGCTGGAGCCTACTGATGAATGGTTTCCATCAAGAACCAATTTTGCTGTTAACATTTCTCACTCTGGCTGTTAAGAGATTTTATTTTAGATTCTTAGCTGAAATCTCAGTTAAGTGCTTTCTTATTTTTATTTTCATAAAAGTTTCCACTTATGCAATATGCCTATGTCCTGCATGGAGGCAAACATCCATGTGATGTAAATATATTTCGTGAGAAATTGTAAAATAAAGGCAGAAGAAGCTGTTCCTCCTTGTTCCTTATTGGCCCATCAGCTTCTCCCTAGAGGCCCTGGAGCAACCCAGTGAAGCTGTTTTGGGTCTTCTTCCCTTCCCCAAGACGAGAAGAGCCCTGGAGTCACAACCAGGTGCTAGCCACAACAGGGTCCTGCAGAAATAGCTCCTAAGCCTTGCCCAATGGAGAGGTTGGGTGGGGGAAAATTGTACCAAGTCTTGTTGGAGAGACCAACCTTTCCTTATACACAGTTGCCACACTGCCCTCCTGGTGGGTTCCTTTTGGCTATTGGTTTCTCGGTCTTTTAGAAAAAGGAGACGAAAGCCCCTGGAAGAGGGTGAGCCATACTCTGCTATCCCCATGGATTCCCTACCCATATGAATTCCCGGGAGGGGCAACAACTCATGGGAGGGCTTTGAGTGGGGTGGGGACATAAGCTGTGCCTTTGGCAAAGATTTTCTCTTCCAGAGAATGTTCCTGGTTGGGGTGTGGGGCACATTATGACATGTGCTGGACAGAGAAAGAGCTGGACATCAATCAAGGGAGGGGTTCTTCCATAGGGTGCACCATGGAGTTGTTTAACCTTTTGTTCTGATCCTCCACCCCACCCCACTAGCAGGCTGGAGTAGAGGGCTGCAGCCTTGGTTGAATCAACTTTGCTACCAATAAATGCTACTGTGAGAAACGCAGAAATCAATGGATCACTGAAATATTGCTGAGTTGGCATTTGCTAGTTCTTGCTGGTCTCTTACTGTTTCTTGCAGGCAGCTCCAGCATTTGATCCAGAGGCTGGGGGCTCCTCTTTGAAATATGGGGCAGCCATCTGGACTTGTTGGCATCCTTTCACCAGGCTCTTTATTAGGCTGAGTTCATAAGCCATCAAAGTGGCTAGTGGTCTACTGGGCATATTCCTACCATTCCCTTCCTGAATCCTTTTGGCCATGACGGTTTGGAGGCTGCTGGAGAGGTGGGGATGCAGAATGTGAGCAGATGCCTTTGCTGTCTGTTTTTTCCTAAGTTTGTGGCAGGAGGAAAATACAGTGCAATTACATGGGCAATTGAGCTTTGCCTCCATGGACAAGAAGGAACAAGCCTTAATTGGATGTCAGTTGGATTTCTATGGCAGAATCTCTCTCATTCCAGAGGCTCCAGGAACAGAAAAAATGCCCAATGCCAAAGATATAAAGTACCAACTCCTTAATTATTTCTTAACTAGTTTGGTATATTAAGTGTGATGTTTCTTAACATTCCATGAGAATCATCACCAGCAAAATGCCCATTGAAATATACATATGAAAGAAGCAAAAACTGTCTTCTGTGCCAGGCACTCAGTTGTTCGAAAACCAGTATACAGAGAGAGACTTTCTTGGGCAGCCCTTGGAATCGACTGGCCAGAAGTGCCACCCTGTAGACCCCATTTGCACTGGGTTGGTTGGGACTTGTACCTTTTCACAGTTCCTAGGAAGGCAATCAGGTACGGTCTTTCCCTGTGAGGTTTCTCCTCACATATCAAGTGGCCATGCAGGAAAGCAAGGCTTCCGTTCTCTGGCAAGTAGCTCTTGGCTCCCCATGGCTCTGGGGCCTGCCTCACATACTTGCTTCCCTTTCCTGTGATTAAGATACATGGGCCCAGCTGGGTTTTAAATCGGACCTTTCGTTCAGTGCCTCTCTGACTGTTCAAGCCATATTGAACAACTCAGTGATAGCCACATAGCAATTTGCAAACAGTAATTAGAAAAGCAGATCTGTTTGATAATGTATTATTCTTTCACAGATCTATTGCTTATAGAGATTCTTAATTATGAAATTTCTTCTCATTTGATAAATGAAAGTAAAAATGGAAAGAAAAATTGCACCATCCCACCAACCATTTAATCTAAGGACAGTGAGGGTGAAAAAAGGAAGTTGAATCACTGCTATTTATCTGTTGTAGTTACATTAACGTGAAGTTGGGAGACTATTTTTTCAAAGTGTGTAGAAGATCTCTACAGTAATGGAAGGAAGCTTATGTGCCAGAATAAAAAACAAAACAAAAGGGAGATTCAACCAGCCAGAATCCTGATGAAGAATAATGCAGCCCTCCAGCTAAGAAAGAAAAGACTTTGGCAGAACCACAAAAAACAAGCAAACAGGCTGCTGCCATGTAGTCTTCCGCACCCAGCAATACCAAAGCATCATAGGCTGAGACTAGACTTACAGTTTGAGAACCTGGAGTTTATCTCTCCAGGATGCCAAAAATTTCAACCAGGCCCTTGATGATGAACTGGCCATATTTCATATATTACTTTGGAGAATTTCTGTGGAACCTGAAGACCCTGATGGTTGAAGGAAATGGCTGCTATTTTTAAAAAAGGGACAAGCAGAATTGTCTTGGGAAGGTTCTGAAGTGGAAATAATCAGGAATCAAACTTGCTGAAGTAACTTCACCTCGTTTGATGAAGTAGTTTTCTTAGTAGATCTCTGCAAAGGCTTTGAGAAAACATCCCATGCAATCCTGATTAGCTAGCTGATTGTAGTGGATACATCTCAGATGGACGCTCTCTAGCTGACTCCAAAAGCTTCTGATCAGAGGAGGGCATTGAGCCAAAATTGCTCTAGGAGGGGAGAAAGAGGAGAAACCCCCAAACCGTCATGGCCAAAAGTAGCTGAAGCGGAGTGTCTTTCCAAAAGCACAGCTGATCTTTTCAACCCTCAGGAGGCTTAATTCTGCTGTGAATAATGTCTCTTCTGTGGGTAGTTGCTAGGAAGCCTCCAGCCCTGAGGGTGCCATCCAGATGGTATCCCAGCCAAAGTGCACTAACATTTGTGCAGATGCTGCCTGGACATCTGCAATGCTAATGGCCTGTTTGATATCTTAGTATCCGTCACCTTTGTGAAACAAGCAGGTCTGTCAAGAAGCAGGTCTGTCAAGAACAGAAAGGCCAGGATGAAAAAACAGGCCTTCCCAGCAAGAAGAAAGGATTACACCTTTCTACACAGCCTGTTTTTCTGAAAAGCAATTTGTGATTTTTTAAAAATAAGAATATTTTAAATATAAATTTGATGACTGAATAAATAAGAATTGATCAGGATTTGCCATGACATGAGCATTGTTGTCCTGAATTATTGGCAACTTGGACATTAAATGCTAATTTGGAGGAGGGGCTATATTTTGTTACTGCTTTGGCCACATATACAGGTAGTCCTCAAGTTATGACAATTGAGCCAAAATTTATATGAAACATTTAAGCGAGTTTTGCCCCATTTTATGACGTTTCTTGCCACATTAAGTGAATCATTGCATTTCTTAAGTTAGTAACATGGTTAAGTGAATCTGGATACCCCATTGATTTTGCTTGTCAGAAAGTTGCACGTGATCCCCCTGGGATACTGCGACCGTCATAAATATGAACCAGTTGCCAAGCATCTGAATTTTTTTTTTTAATTTTAAAATTTTTTATTATTAGATATCCGTTTGTACATGTAAACAAAGAAAAAAAAATTCAAGTTAAAGCCATTCAACTTAGTACAATCATTTTAAAATTGTAGACCTTCTTCACTCCGTATATCCAAGTTTAACTATAAGCCAACTACATTTTAAAAATTTTAACTTTCACTTCTTTTCAGATCAATCCATTGGACATCAAACAAACAAGTCATCTTATTAAAATTAATAATTTTCATGTCACTATACCCATCCCTTCAACAAGTACCTTCTTAGTCTATTTAATATATATCTTCCATTAATTGATAGATATATATTTGTACATGTAAACCAGGGGGAAATTCAAGTTAACTGCTATCCAACTTAATACAATCGATTTAAATTTGTAAACATTCTTCACTCCGTATGTCCAGATTTAACTATAAGCAGATACAGTTCTCTTTCTGAATTGAGAGAAGACAGAATAAATGTTAAGTGACATAAGGAATCACATCCGAAAATGGAAAGATTTATTTTACATCCAAGGTCCAGCTTCCTCTTGTCTCACAGAAAGAATCGCATAGTAGAAAGTATTTTAGTAGTAATAACTTCTAATTTGACCTCCTAATTTGGCCAAAAGAACAAGCAGATTTATTAGTCCAAAGGTGCTTTTTCAAAAGGCAACTGAACTTTCTTTGTTTTTCCTGGAAGATGTTTCGCTTCTCATCCAAGAAGCTTTTTCAGTTCTGACTGAACGGTGGAGGGTGGAAGGATTTATATTCCTTGCAGTCATCTGGACATTAGCGCTCTCTCTGAAAATCGCTGAAGTCACTTGTGTCCTCCACCATTCAGTCAGAACTGAAGAAGCTTTTTTTATTATTATAAATTTTTTTTATTAAAGCAATCAACATTAATCATAATAGCATACTAAAAAGCAATCAACATAAATCATGAGATACAACAGTAAGTTATAGTCTTTGTATATGTAAACCAGGGGAGAATTCAATCTACCTGCTATCCAACTTAATACAATCGATTTAATTTTGTAAACATTCTTCACTCCTTATGTCAAGATTTAACTATAAGCCAGATACATTTTCTTTGATTGGTGTTTCTCTTGTATGTAGTCTATCCAATGTTTCCAGTCTATCATATATTGTTCATTTGAGCGATCCTTCAAATATGCCGATATTTTAGCCATTTCTGCCAAATTTATTACTTTCTAAGTCCATTCTTCAATAGGTGGTATTTCTGGCTTCTTCCAGTATTGTCCCACCAACAGTGTCGCTGCTGTGATCAAGTTCAGAATTAAGTTCGTCTCTGTGGTAGTACAGTCTTTTATGATCCCTAACAAAAACAACTGAGGTAGAAATTCAATACGCTTTTTCAAGATGGTTTGGAGTGTCCACCATATTTTTCTCCAGAATGCTTTAATTTTTCTACATGTCCACCATACATGAAAATATGTAGCCTCCATACTACCACACCTCCAACATTTAGGTTGGATGTCTGGATGGATAGATATATGATAATTTTTTCGGATCTAGATGCCACCTATAGAACATTTTATAAAAGTTCTCTCTTAAATGTTGCGCTTGCGTAAATTTTACGTTTCTTACCCAGATTCCCTCCCACGTTTCCATCGTGATAGGTTGCCCAAAATCTTGTTCCCACTTTACCATACAATCCTTGACTAGTACAGTTTCAGAGTCAATTTCTATCAGTGCACTGTACACTCGTTTGATATGCATGGGCCCCTGCTCTCTAACCTGTTCAATTAAATTCTCATCTGTTAGGGATAAACTCTTCTTCAGGTCTTTTTGCCATCTAGACTGCAGTTGCAAATATGAAAGCCAGGTACATACTATTCCTTCATCTGCTAGCGTATTTGATGGCTTTAACGAAAACACATTTCCTTCTTCCATTACAAGTTTACTATAGGGCACCACTTCCTGACCTTGTAGTATGTTTGTGTCCCCTATTGCGTGTCTGGGGATCATCCAGATGGGAATCTTTTCGTGTAGTAGGTACTGATATTTTTTCCAGACCCACAACAGCGGGATTCTCAGTGGATGCTCCTTGAAGCTCTTGTCCACCTTCTTGTCATACACTAGGTATACGTGCCACCCATATAGTAAACCGTGACCTTCAACATTCAGTACTCTGTCATTCGTTATATTAATCCAGTCACTCAGTGCCACTAGCGTCGCAGCGTAGTAATATAACTTCAAATTGGGCATTTTTAAACCACCTCTTTTCCTTGTATCTTGGATGATTTTTAATTTAACCCTTGGTTTCTTGCCATCCCAAATAAATCTGTTAATGCCTTTCTGCCATTCGTCTAGTTCCACCTCCTTTTTGAGTATAGGTAGCATTTGAAAGAGAAATAAAAATTTTGGCAGTACATTCATTTTTACTGCTGCTATCCTGCCCAGCAGGGACAGTTGTAATGTTTTCCACCTGACCAGATCTGTTCGTATCTTGTTCCACAACACCTCGTAATTATTTTTATATAATTTCCCATTTGCAGCTTCAATCTCCACTCCTAAGTATTTAACTTTCTTAACTATTTTGCAGCCCATTATTCTTTCTATGTCCTGTTTTGAGTTGTTATCTAAATTTTTAACTAGCATCTTCGTCTTAGATATATTTACTTTGAAGCCTGATACCCTACCATAGTCCTTAATTATCTCCATCAATCTCCTGGCTGATTGTGCTGGTTGGGCCAGTGTCACCAGCAGGTCATCCGCGAAGGCACATAGTCTGTAGTCCTGTTGTCTAATCCGTATGCCTTTTATGTCATCTGCCGCTCTTATCTTGTTCAGTAGAACTTCCAGCGTTAAAACAAACAGCAAGGGGGATAGCGGACATCCCTGTCTAGTACCTTTCTCTATGTTAAATGAGTCTGTTAAGTCCCCATTCACAATGATCTGGCCCGTTTGTTTCTGGTAAATTGCCAATATAGAATTAATAAACTGTTCTCCCATTTTCATCCCCCCAATCAGTTTTATCAGAAACGGCCAATTCAGTCTATCAAAGGCTTTTTCTGCATCTACAAACATGAGAGTAGCGGGTACTTGGTTATGCCTTTCCAAATACTCTATTATATTAAGAAGTTGTCTTACATTAGTTTTCATCTGACGTCCTTGTATGAATCCAGTTTGGTCCGGGTGAATTATTTTTTGTAACAGTCATTAATCTGTTAGCCAAGATTTTTGCAAAGATTTTGTAATCCGTGTTCAATAGCGAGATAGGTCTGTAGTTTTCTGGTTGAGCGTTGTCTTTTCCCTCTTTAGGGATTAGAGATATGTAGGTTCTTTTCCACGACAGTGGAACTTGACCACCTTCTTGTATGTTGACAAATAGTTCTCTAAGGGGTTCTATCATTTCCTCTCGAAGATACTTGTAGTAGGTCGCTGTTAACCCATCAGTTCCGGGCGATTTTCCCTTTTTCAATTGTTTAATCACTGAAAGTATTTCTTCTTGTGTGATCAATGCATTCAGACTATCTCTTTGTTCATCGGTGATTATCAATAACTTTTCATTTTGCAGAAACTTATCTATCTCTTTGTCTTGTGTCTTCTCTTCAGCATATAACTTGGAGTAGAATTCTGTAAAAGCTTTCTTGATCATTTCCTGTTGAAACTTCCTTTCCTTTATACTCTATCTTTTCAATTATGCGGGATTTTTGCTTCTTCCTTAATATATAAGCCAGCCACCGACCGGGTTTATTGGAATAACGGAATGTCCTATGCTTTGCATACTGTATATTCCTTGCCACTTGATCCGCCATCAACAAGTCAAATTGTTTCCTTAGAATCTTGATTCCCTCTTTGGTGACTTTGTCCTCCGGTCTTTTTATTAATAGTTGCTCTTTCTTACTTATCTCCTCTTCTAACTCCTTTCTTTTTTGTTCTTGTTTGCCAACGGTGCCTTTTGTTCATGTCCATGAGAATCCCACGCATGTATGCCTTGCTGGCGTCCCATATCATTTCTATGGGTGTCTCCTTATTCATATTTATGCTAAAGAATTCCTTCATAACATTTTTGCATTCCTCCACATTTATGTCGTATTTGAACAGGTTTTCATTCATTCTCCAGGATCTCCTAGGTTTCTGTCCATGTCTTAATTCCATCCATACCGGGTTATGGTCTGTTAGTACTTTGGGTAAGATTTTTACCTTCTTTAGGCTAACAAGCAAGTCGCTGGTTGTTAATATAAAGTCAATTCTTGAGAATGATTGGTGTCTGTCTGAGAAAAAGGTAAATTCTTGCTCTTTGCCATGTCTTTCCCTCCAAATGTCTATCAGGTTGAAGTCATCCTTTATGTCAAAGAAGGATTTAGGCAACTTGGAGTGTTTTTGCGGGTTTGGTGCTGTCTTCTTTTTATCCAGGCCGACCTCTATGACACCGTTCCAGTCTCCCATTATAATACATGATCTGTAGTTGAGTTGTATTAACTTTTTATGTACCAATTTGTAGAATTTTCCTTGTTGTTGATTTGGTGCATATATGCCCATCAAAAGAATTTTCTTTTCATCTTTTACTATTTCGATTGCTAGATATCTACCTTGAGAGTCTGACTCTATTAATTTAGCTCTTATATGCTTCTTCACATAGATGACTATGCCATTCTTCTTTACTGCTGCCGCTGCAACAAATTGTGTGCCTAGCTTGTTGTTGGTTAAATATTTCTGGTCAGACGTTCTGATGTGTGTTTCTTGTAAGCAGATTATATCATTTTTACTTTGATTCAGATAATGAAATATTTTCTTCCTTTTCTGTGGGGAGTTTAACCCGTTAACGTTCCAAGTCAAATATTTACTTGTCATGATCGGCTTCGGGACACTCCTGCCAGACCATTTCCGCTTTTTCCCCCTGCTTTCTTCTTTGGTCTCGCTCCCATGGTATCCAGGTTGGTGTTCATATTGCTTAGTGCTTCTCTTGCTGTTCTATGCGTTTAGTAGTAGCTCTCGTCTGCCTTAGCTCTTTAATCTGACCTGCTTCCATGATTTTATTGACATCCATCCTCTGTGCAGTCGCGTCCCGAGAAGCTCCTTTTTCTTCTCCTGCTGCTGCGGCGGTCTGTGCTTCTGGGGAGTTTGATCGTTGTTCTAAGTCCATTCCTCTTTCACGTGGCCAATCTACATTATCCAGTGTTGTGGGCAGGGATCTCCCCGCCTTCAGTTCCTTTTCAAGAAATTATTTTGCATTCCGGATTGAGTTCAGATGGTATCTTTTGTCTTTATAGAGTAATGACATTCCAGTTGGGGCTTCCCATCGATATTGTATAGCCCGTGTTTTCAGTTCAGTGACCAAGAACTTGTAGTCTTTTCTTTCTCTTAACATCTTGGGGGGGATCTCTTTCAATACCACCACCTCTTGCCCCTCTACATACAATTTCTTGTTATAGGATGTTGTAGAAATACAGTCTCGGAATCCCTTTGTTACAAAGTGGATAACCACATCTCTTGGTAGATTTTTGTTTTTTGCGATCCATGAGTTGACTCTGTGGATTCTGTCTATTTGCCAAGAGATATTTTCAGCCTCCTCTCCCAGAAATTGTACCAAGGCTTTTACAAAAATTCTTTTCAAATCTTCTTGCTTTTCATTTGTTGATTCACCCAGTCCCCTGACCCTGATAGCTGTCATCATCTGCCAATATTGCATCATAGTTGACTGGTCTTGTACCTCGCATTTCATCTCAGCCATCTGGCCCTCAATTCGGTTCTCCACCTCTTCCATCCTTTTTTCAACCCCCTCCCAGACCTTCTTAAAATTTTTCTCAATATCTTTTCTCATTTTCTTATTGTTTGTTTTTATTGTTTCCTTGATTTGGTCTAGGTCTTCAGTAACAGCTTTGCTTTGTGCTTCCATCTTCCTCTCCAATTCTCTGCTTTGTTCCTTCAACTTCTGTTCGTTCTTTGCCTTGTCTCTCCATCAGCGTACCCATTCCCACTATCTTCTTATCAACTTCCTCCACCCTCTTTTCAACTGCCTCCAGCTTTCTCTCTATTGTTGACATTATCTCTTTTAATTCTTTTTTCATATGCATTTCTGGAGAAGCCTGGGTAGGCAGGGGGGCCTGGGCTTCCATAGGCATGGAGGAAGATGAGGGGACCGGTAGGTTGTTCCCTGGTGTTTTAAGGAACTGGCCTGGGGAGGGTGTTGCCACCTTTCAGGGTATTATTTTGGACTGCTTAGTGGCCATCCTGAGTTCAGTCCCGTTAGCCTGGCTTTTTTTGCAGAAGATTAATCCTTACTCTTATATTACCAAGATGCTTCCTTTTACAGTCTTTTTATTATTATTATTATTATTATTATTATTATTATTATTATTATTATTATTATTATTATTGTCCTCTTGCAGCCCTTTTATTCTTTTTCTTGTGTATATTTTGTAAGGTTTTTTAAGGTATGCGTCTAGACCGCCCTCTAGTGTTCACTCTCACAATACCGTCTCACTTTCCCTCTCGTCCGGTTACTTTCGTTTCAAAGTAAAGGTCTTCGCCATCTTGGATACTTTTTGTTTATTGTGAAAGTAGTTAATCAGCTGTATAATATAAGAAATACTTGCTTTTTTAGGCTCTTGCGTTCAGTCCGTCTCCTTGCCTCTTTAGCGAAGTTTTCCTCACGCAGAGGTTGGTCTTAGCTTGTAAGTCTGTCAGCCGACAGAGACACAGCTCCTGGCTGGAGCTATCGTGAGCTATCGTAAGCGCCCGGGGGGAGTCCTCTTTCTTTCTTCCCGAACTCTTTTCCAGGGAATTTTCAGAGGCTCTCGACCCCCACTCCCAGCTCTTGACCCCTTCTCCGACCGAGGGTTTTTTTCTGCCACGAAAAACAGCTGTTTTGCGCTGTTTTTGCTGCTTTTTAAGTCCCGGAGTTCGGAGCCTCACAGAAGCCGGCTGCTTCCGTGCCTTGTGCATGCGCGCCTCTCTCCAAGCATCTGAATTTTGATCAGGTACAATGGTTGTATGAAAAACGGACATGTCACTTTTTCAGCACCCTTGTAACTTTGAATGGTCACTAAATGAACTGTTGTAATTGAGGACTACCTGTACAAAAGTGGATCTTTAACAGATGCCTCCTGATTCAGGGATAGCAAAGATCCCTTTATCCTTATCTTGTGTTTGGATCTTAGGAATAACAGAGAGTTGAAGCAGAATGGTTTGCTCTGCTTGATGCTGATCTTCTGCTGCTCTCCCCATCAAGAACAAAGATCAGCCCAAAGCAGGAATTGTGGGAAGCTCACGGCAAAAGAGACACTGCCCTGGAGCGCATCCGTGCAAAACCACCTTTTAACCTCAGCAACCTTTGAAAGCTGGCTGAACGCCTCAGTTGACCATTGGTCAAATCTTGCTTGCTCCACTGCAATCACTGGATGCTCTCCTGCCAGTTTTGCGACTTTGGTAGGAGAAACAAAGCCCAGGGGAACTCCCCTCCTTATCATGCCCAGTACACTGCCCTCAAGATTGGCACCAGTTTCTGGCAGGAAAGAGATGACCAGTGCAGGGAGTAAATTCTACTCTGGAGTACATCTACAGATTCCAAAACATTAATGTCCGAGTGCAGTTTGACATCACATCTGCTCAGCCATGCCTGGGAAGAAGAGAGCACCAGATTCGACAGAGAGAAAGTTGGACAGGCAGGGCCCTGCTCTATTTCAAAGGGAAACAAATCTTTGGCTTGCAGGATGGAGATAATGCAAATCTCCTACAAAATTAATTTAATGTTATATAAAACAGCTTCTCGGCCTCCCCAGGCTTTAGAGCAAACCTACAGACACATGGCTTTCTATTTAAGCATTTGCTGAAAATTAAGTTACTACTGATGGGGATGAGGGCCAGCTGGGCTTCTTCCACTCTAGGTGCTATATCAGGCTTGACGGCATTGGCAGTGAAAGGGGTGACTTCCCTTCTGCTGCCCTTTAGCAGACTGAAATGACCCTCTCCTGAAAGCACCTTTCTCTTGGGCTGTTGATCGCCCTGGAAAGGCGGTTGGGAAAATGGGCATCTGGGTGGGAGAGGAGGAACTCTGTTCCCACTCGAAAGAACTTACAAAGATGCATGTTTCTGGCTAACTTTTGTTCTGCCGTAATAATAGAACTCAAGGGTGCCTCCGATAAACAGGCCTCAAAAGCCTTGCCAAGCAAGTTCCTTTGCTACCCAAAATAGCAGGTATAGGTAGTTTTAACCAGCCTACAAATAAAATTAGCTGTCCAAAGTATGATGCCACTGAGAGACTATGGTGGCAGATCCAAGTGTATCTTTCCTACCTTGATCCTCCAAACAAGTGCCATCGCAGAAGCCACCCTGTGTGACATCCCTGCACCTCCCCATCTTTAATAAGATGCCAGAAATTACATCCACCAACATTTGAGAAGGGCAGGCAGTGCAATTGTGATTTCCAAGGTCAGTAAAATGAGGATCCAGATTGTTCAGGGCAATATCCCGACACTAAACCGCTTAGAGAGGGCTGTAAAGCACAATGAAGAGGTATATAAGTCTAAGTGCTGCTACTATTTAAGCCAGCTGTGTCTCAAGGCTGCTGACTGCCTCTGTGGTGTTCATCAACTCCTCCCTGGGCATCTCCTGGTGGGCTATCCTAACCACGCAGAGATGCTGAAGGTGCTCTGGTGCTAGCCCTGCCTCTCTGGGAACCACACACCAATATTCTGCTAGAAGCAGGCAAGGAGTCTTGGAGAACAGCTGACCTCTTTTCATCCTTTGAGGAAGGGAAAATTGTGAGGCACACAGGTGCATGCCTGCATTTCCATTTTAATGATCGCTACAAAATGCGTTTCCAAGAGATCTGGAATCACCAAGAATATAGTGTTACAGCATAAGGGGTGGGGTGGGGCTGAGACTTTGACTTTGCTCTACTGGAGGCAAGGCAGTGCCCTCTGCAGGTATTTGCCAGGCAGCATCTTAGAGAACAGGAACTCTTGTGAGGAAAGAGTTTGGGATCTACAAGGAACCCTGCTGGGTGGAGGGTTTGTAAATAATTTCTCAACTATTCCATCTGATTTACCAATCAGCTGAGTCAGATTAAAGCAGCAGGAATCACTAGGAAGGATGGAAACACCTCCTGGTCATAATTAACCCCTTGTTTCTCCTTTTAGGTCGTGACAGTGTTCATAGATCTATAATAGTCTAGCGAGAAGAAGATCCAAAAGCAATAGAAAGCTGTTCCAATTCATTTCTGCCCCTTAATTAAAAACCACCTTTTCTCCACTCTCATCTCCAGAAGAGCCAACAGGGCATGCCTAGAAACCCAGGCTGAACAATTTCAGCCTGTAAGGCAGTCTCCTAACTTGGGCAACTTTAAGACGCATAAACTTCAACTCTCGGTATTTCCAAACAACCTGGGAGTTGAAGTCCACATATCATAAAGTTGCCCAGGTTGAGAAGAACTGTTTTTAGGAGTGAGGTTTCTAAACTGGGCAGAATGTTCCCACTGGCTACTTGCCTAAATGTGTGCCTATTTCCTGACTATCACTGTCTCTTTGCTTTCTCCAATAAAGTCCCATTACAATTGGGGATTGCCAGGGCTGCTGGGCAACTCACATTTGCCTGGCCATCACTTGGCAGACAAGCTGAGATGAAGTTCTGACCAAGATCTGCTCTTTCAGGTACAGAAGGTGCCTCTATTTAGGACTTGTTTTGAATTCCAGGAGCTGTTTGGCAGTTTTTTCCATGAATGTCAGAAACCACAGTGCCCCATCAGGGTATAATATTCAAAGGTGCAGCTGGAAGCATAAAGTAGCTATGGCTTTGGATCTCCTGGAGGATTTGACACAACACTCACGCTTGAGCCTCTGTACTTCCTTGAGTAGCTTCAACGAAAATCCGTCTGGTTTCTTAGAAGCTGAGTAACAATCCAGATACCAGAGATGGTCCAGCCATGTCCTAGCACTCTGTTTCCTGCTTCTTAAGGTAATAAGTGTTCACTAGGCCAACTAATTCCATGCACAAGGGTACCCTATGCAGCCAGCAGTTCTAATCATCTAATTGGCCTTAAATATTTAAACTGAACCATAATTTTTGGCCACTATTTTATTTCTAATTTTCATATATTTGGTTTACACATATTCCCCTTGAAGCTGCAGCTCACAAAATATAAACAATAGCCCCAGCCTCTCCTCCCAAATTAAATAGCCCAGGACCCAAACAGCACAACTCTTCAAGAATCTTCCATGGGCACTGTGTCCTGTAGCATCTGGACCATCTTTTCCTCCATTAGCTTGGCTTTGCCTGAAAGAAAAAAATCATAGGGAAGCAAATGGTTTAGGCGTCTCTGAAAATATTGCAGCAGATTCCCCACAGAATGCTGATGCAGATGCAGCTTCTGAACCAGTGAGCCAGGAGGTTGCAGCCAAATCCCTGAAAACATCAGGCCATGGCAGAGTTTTGGGGGATTAGCCATACCCTACCAAACAAGCCTCTTCAAGAATTTCCAGCCATCCTGGGTTCCATTGCTCACCTGCATGGGGAGCCTGGATGAGGTGAATGTTTTGTTTGACTTCTTTGATATCCTGTGCTTTCTGCAACTCTTTCCCCTTCTTTAATCTTCGAGGAGAGAGAAAAGATAAATATTTATCTCCATGCCCAAAAGGAAACACTAACAAGAATCACAGCAGAAGCATTTTACTTTAAGAACCCAAGTAACCCACAGCTATACTGATGGGAAGTTTCCATAAAACCCTGTAGAGCTCTTTCCAATATTTGGTACATCAACCGATTAAGAATCTTTTAAAGGTCAGTGCCATAATGTTCATACATTTTTTTCATTACATTTCTGTGAATAAAACCCAATGCCAGTTGGTCCCAACAGGCTTATTCCCTGAGGCAGCCGAGCGCCGGGCCACGGTTCCCCCCCTCCCCGGCGGCCAGGGAAAGCTCCTACCTGTTCCAGACGAACTTGGCCTGGCGCTTCCGCTTGATCTCCTCCACTCGCTTCATCGCTTCCACTGGAAGGGAAAAACAGCCGCGCGTCAACAGCGGGAGGGGGAGCCGCGCCCGGGAAGAAGGGCGCCTCCCCCTCCGCCGTACCGCTCTGGCTCCACAGCTCCCGCTGGTACTTCACGGGCTCGTGGCGCCGCTTCTCGAACTCGAAGGACCGGTCCTGCGTGGGGAGAGAAGGGCGAGGCAGAGCGAGGGACGGCTCGCTCACGCTCGGTCCCAGCCCGCCCGCCCGCCGCCCGCCCGCCGCCCACTCACCACCGCCAGCTCCTTGCCCGCCGCTCGGCGGAAGGCCTTAGTCCAGCGCACCTTCCGCGGGTTACGCTTCTTCTGGAAGCTCCGATGGCACTTGGACCGGCAGAATCGGAACGCCTGCGGGGAAACAGCCGAGCTCAGGGGGGACGGAAGAGGGAGGGAGCGGGGCCGCGGGGTCTGCGGCTCACCTTGCAGTCGTTGCGGACAAAGAGCATCCCGTGACCCGGGTACACTGGCCCGGAGCAGAAGTAGCATTTCTCCACGCGCATGGCGGCGGCTAAGGAGGAGGCGGAAGAGCGCCTCGTCTCACTGCTCCACTGCGCGTGCGCCAGGCGCCGAACTCGCCCCCTGCGTCAGGCGGAAGAGCCGCCCCTTCGGTTTCCGTTCCGTCCGCCAAGCGACGGCCCCTAGTGGGAGGATGCACGCCGGGAGCGCCGTTGCCACGCCCTCTCCGTGCCGTGACGCGACTGGGTTTGTGCTCCGCCTTCTGAGAGCGTCTCTCCCGGCTGTGGTGCGGAGGCGCTAGTCGTCAAGGAGGTGCCCGGCCCGCCTCTCTTTCCGCCCCCCCATCAAGCGGCGGCCCAAGAAAAGGCGGAATCTGACCCACGGACTGGTTTATTGCGCACAGGCCGGGCGCGGGTGGGCCGCGGCGGAGTCTTCAGCAGCCGCAGCCGCTGGCCGGCCGCGGAGGCGTCTCGGCGGGGCCGTTGGGGGCCCAAGCGTGGGGCCCGTCCACGCACCGATCCATGCGCTTCATGAGCAGCCCGAGCAGCGACTCCACGGCCGGGCCCACGTTGGCGCCGTTGGCGGCGCTGGTCTCGAAGTAGGGCGCCCTGCAAGCACAGTGGGCTGCGTCAGGGCAGGCTCCCACCGGCCGCTGCCCAGGAGGAGAGGCCGGGGGTCTCCCAGGCCCTCCGCCCGCCCGCGCCTTCCACCCCGCCCCGCCCAGGTGGCCGGGCCAGCCGGAAGCCACTTGCCCGTATTTGCCTGCCAGCTGCCTGGCGTCGCCTTCCTTCACCACGCGCTGCTCCTTCAGGTCGCTCTTGTTCCCGCACAGCACCACGTCTGGGCTCTCGCAGTAGGCGTGGGTCTGCAGCTGGCCTGCCGGCAACGGGAAGGGAAGTTGCGGCTGAAGCCCTGGCTCGGCCGGCCCAGTGTTTGTGGAGGCACTGGAGCCCCCCCCTGCAAAACCCACCGGCCCCTTTGGAGGAACCGGGCCGGCTCCTCAGACGATAAGCTCTCTGGGGGAGGCCAGAGCGCTTACACCCTGCCAGGCGGATCTCTGCTCCAACTGGCTTTCGGGCAGCGAGTAACTCTCTGGCTTCCCCCTTGAAGCTCAGGTGGCTCCTGCTGACAGCTTCCCCTTAGCCCAGGCCTGCCTTCCTGCCCCAGTCGCTAGAAGTGGGGTGTGAGACTTACTCATCCAGTTCCGGACATTGAGGAAACTTTGCTCACTGGTTAGATCAAAGAGAAGGAGAAAGCCCATGGCATCTCTGAAGAAGGCGGTGGTCAAGCTACGAAACCTACCAAGAGGAAGGGCCAAGCGTTACCCTGCTCCTGTCTCCTCTCAGGCTGACAGACACATCCATGTATGTCCTGGAGTCCAGAGTCTTTCTTAGACTTAATAATTAAGAGCAAAATATTGGTCTGAAGTTTAAACGTGAAAGAATAACTTAATTACTAGGGGCCATTTCTAAAATCATTATAAAGAACCATAGGGACTGCTTAGATTCTGCCAGTGTTCTTCAGCCATAGAAAACACCCAATGCATAGGTCTGGTGACACTGAGGGACAAGCCAACATCTGGCTGCACTGATACATCAAGGATCTGCCAGGAGCCAAATTGGCCGGGTAGCGAAGGAGGGTGGTTCAGTCCATTTTTCAAACATGCTCACCTTTCCTGCCCTGCTGTGTCCCACAACTGAAGATGTATTCTCTGCCCTCGGCCACTGACCCCATCTGGTCTGTTGGGTCGGTACACCTGATTCCAAAAGGATTTGTGAGTGTCTCCAGTCATCAGCTGACAAAACCAGGGTAGCTTTAGGGATCTTTCTCTCTTCTTCCCCCTCCCCCAATGCTTTTAGGAAGCCAATAGATCCTTTGCTTTCTTCATTTGTGGAGCTTCTAGAAAAGTAAACAGATTGGTGTTTCACTAATGTTTGTATAGATAAATCCATGCTGCTAAATCCATGGGCTCCTTCCCACGTGCCTGTTGCAATATTTTCCTGCAGTCCATGTTTGCTACCCATGCCCTCCCGCCCCCTAGTTTCCCAGAATCTCAGTCTTTCTGCCCTCCAACCTGTTATGTTGCCCCTGTTAAAGAAATGAGAATGCTTTCACATTGGTTTCCCCTTCTATTATGCTGGTGTTTGTAGCGCTACAACTACAACTTGCACAGAGCTTCAGCTAGTGTTTGCCATATGCCCTCCCAGCAGTAGCACCTACCGGTATGTTCCTTGCACCCATACATAGGCCCTGCCTCTGATATGTCCAAACTTGAACAATTGAATCTGCAAAATTCCCTTCAGGATGAGTCATGATGAAAGATTTTTTGTTTTTAATGTACAGGAACTTCCTTGAACAAAGCAGCTGCATATCCACAGGGAGGAAGCAGCAAAATTCAAAGTTGCCTGCAGAAATCATATTGAGGAGTTCAGACCTGGCGGCATCGTGTCTTTTGTTGGGCACAGAAACACTGGAGGCCCAAGAAGCAAGGTTCTAAGCTGGAGGAGGATTGTAGATGGCCCCACACAGGGAAAGCCTGGCATTAATTCCCTCCAGAGCACAGCTGAGAGCTTGGAATGAAGACAGCCTTTCCTCTGTTTTGGAAAATGACAGGGAAGGGCCCAAATTTCACTGTGATAGAGGCAGAATTGTCTTCGATACTGTAGAAAGGGGTGGTAGGTATGGCATTCTGCCAGTGGATTGAGCTAGCTTTCTGGAAAGCTTTGCTTGGGCTGATTCAAAAGTAAGGCTGCTTTAGAGAAATCTTACAGGAGGAAAGAAAGTTTCTATCAGCCACTGACAAAGTCTCAAGTTCATCAGCCTGAAGAAGGCCAGATGTGGACAACCGAAAGCAGATTGTCACTAGGAAAAATTCTCACAAGAAAGGCATGATCAGCCTGCCCGAGCAGTTCAAAAGGGCAACCCACAACTTTGTGCAGGAGAGCAAAAAACCAGGTGGCGATTTTGCAGATGACACCCTGCTCAGACAGGCAGAAAGGGAGCCTTGGGTCACAAGCTGTCTTCTGCTAGATTCCACAAGATTGGAGGGCATTGTTTCCCACAGCTTCCACTCTTGGAAGGGTGGCTGACTAGAAGGCAGTTGAGAAGGGGTGGGATGCTGGCTCTTTTGATGCTCAGAAGCTTCTGTCATTACAGCCAGTGCATGAGAACAAGGTAACCAATCAACATTTTCTCTGCAGCCGGGTCTGGTCCTAAGTGGTGGTTTTTCTCACTGTTTAGTGCCCATGCAGTATTTCCCCCAAAATAGAGTCCTTGGCTGGAAAAGCCAAGCTGGTGGCTGGGAAAGTAGCAGGAATTCAGGCCAAAGGCACTACTGAAGACAAGCTGAGAGGACAGAAGGCATGGGATGGGGAGGAGAATCTTAAAACTAGAAGGAAAAGCATCTCTACCCCCTCTCCTTTGCCTGCCCCAACAGCAGGTGCAATTTCCTGAATGAGTCTTTTGCACCAGCTCATCTACAGTTCAATTTTTCCCAAAGAGGAGGAATGTAGTTGGAAGGGGGGAAAGCAGACCACGCTGGGACTTACCAGCCTCTTTTCCTGAAAATCAATGCCTACGGTTGTGATGAATTTGGAATTGAATTTCCCATCTGTGTACTGGTAAAGGAAACTGGTCTTTCCAACCCCAGAATCACCAAGGGCTAGGAACTTGATGAGGTAATCATAGTCCCCGTCAGACATAGCGAGTGACCTTCAGTACCAGCCTGAAAGGGAAGGTGGGAAGAAAGAAGAAAAAGTTTTGAGTTCAGGGTCTCAGAGGAGCCCACCAAGCGTGTGGGGCCCAATAAAAGGCTCAAAAGGACATTGTGTGCACCTGAAACACTGTTCCACATCTTGTGCACAGGTAGTGCAATTGTGTTGGCAGTTGACATTTGTGCACTATAGGCATCCAAAGGCCTATCTCTTCATCTTTGGATCTCTGCCATTTGGGCTATGGATGTTGTGGTATGGAATTGTGTTGAGTTGAGGGCGATAGATATAGCTGTGAAGCCTGCTAAGTGGAACTGGAGGGTCAAGACTAATCTGGGGCCCAGCACTCATTCCAAAAGATTCTGCTGCAGATGGGGGTATACAGCCCTCCCTGGTAGTTTTTGATTAAAAGACAGGCTTTCCACACAGATAATACTAGGAAGATGTTTGTCTTCGGAGTTTCTCTTAGTGGAAAAGGGGAGCCATGTACTTTCAGCAGACTCCCACAGCCGCCTCCTCGGAGGTTACCCCCAGACGCCTGTCAGTTACCTTCAGGCTATCTATAAGAGTCTATAAACACTTCATTTCTCCCTAAGCCCAGCACGAACGCACCCTAGTCATCTCTTTCTTCCTCCTCCACAAGGACAGAGACAAATTTAGGATTTGGTCAAGAGACCCAAGCGGCTGTTTGCAGTTAGATTTTGCGTGCCTATTTGCTTGCATGTTTTCATTATTGAGAGAAAAAAAATGTTTTATCCCTTCTATTCAGGTCTCCTAATAATTCAGAATGCAAACTGGGTTTCAGATTGATCTTGACAGTTGGTAAGTGGAAGTGAGATGGCGAACCAGAGGAGCTGGTGTTCCCAGCTGGGCTTCTCATCAAGTTGAACTTCTGAAAGAGACCAAGTAGAGGCACCTCCTCCCTCCACAAATACTGAATCAGCAGCTTCCTCCCTTTGTCTATTTGGATTGCGACTGAGTTGCTAGGAGGAAGCCTGGGAGCCTTTGACTGATGTCAGGGGGATCCTTCCCAGAGCGCCTGGCAAAAAGGCGACCAGCACATCCAGGATACGGATGGGGCAGGAGTGTTAGCGCAGCACTCGGGATGGAAAGGGGGAGCCTTGTCTTCAGGAGTCTAGATTGTAGGAAACCTCCCCCCCACCCACAAATTAAACTTTGCAGGGGATCCCTGGGCAACCTCAGCTACCCTGCACTGCCATGCAGCGCTAGACCCCCAGCTTGACACTGGTGGGAGGAAGGGTGCTCCCTGCTAGTGTTCTACTATACCAATCGAAAGGCAGTGCCAGAAGGCTAATCTTTCAACCTCCCCCAGATTTCTGTGAGCTGACTTGCGGGTTTTCTTAGGCACATCAAGCTTTCTCTTTTTGTCCATGGCATTCTGGTACAGCTGCTTTGCTGACCAATGGGCCTGCGTGCCATATTTGCCTGGGCTGACTTCAGCCTCCATGCAGAATGCTGGAAAGGATTAAAAAGGGAAAGGGACTACATAGGGCATTGCTCACTTCCGCTGCTTGGTACCTTCCTCAGTCTTCCCTGGTCATTCCACCACCCTGGCTTCATAGCTGAGCTGGGGGCAGCCAGGAGAGACCCCAGGCCCAGGATGTTGCTTTTGCCGCCACATCCCCCCTCAGCTGCTGCTTTGCAAAAGGTAGCCAGGCAAATTACTCTTGGTGAAGGCAGCAGTCTTTTCTCCCTAAGTGAGCCTCCCCCTCCCGTCCCTCTACACCCTGCAGCAAAGCATCCAAGAGGAGCTAGCCACTCACCTTTGTGCTGCTGTTACTGCTGCCAGAGGCAGAGGTGCCTTGGGCTGGCCTTCTGAGCCCCACCTGCTTGCCCAGCCAGGAACAGCAGCTGCAGCAGCTTACGTGTCACCTGGAGACTGTGATGGGTGGAAGGTGTGCTTCCTGAGGCCAGCCAAGGGCACCAGGGCTGTGCCATCAGCCCGCCTCATTTGCAGGAGCAGAGGCTGCCTTCAACGCCTCCTGGGCTTCCTGCTGCCTAGCGACAGCCTTGTGCCTGAGTAGCCCAGGCCCTGCAGAGGGAGCTGCTTCCACCAAGGCCTAGCAAACAGGCTTGGTAGAAGAGGAGCTAGTCTAGGAAGGGATTGGGATTCTGTGACCGAAGGATTCAGACCTAGGTGTAGCATGGAAGGGGGGGCAGATGCAAGAGAGGGGTGTCTTCTGCTGCATAAACTCAAAGGTGCCAAGGAGGGGTGTCCTGAGGAATGTGACCAGACACTCCTGCTGCCATGGGAGGAGGCAGCTTCACAGTTTAGCAGGGTGCTCCCCACTTACCTTTAGCAAGACCTCCCATATGCCGGAGGGGCGTGTGCACGCATGTGCAAATGCGGGCATTTACTCTGAAGGCTTCAGTAGCTCAAATTTCATCAATACAGAATACTAAAACACTAGATCTGTTCTGTCTCTCATCCTTTGCCACACAAAGCCTTCATACAATGGTGACCCTCGCTCAGTCGCAAACCCTCTCCACCCACCTTCCCCCAGGCCACAAAGCCGGCCCAGAATGCCTCTCCCACTTCCCAGAACTACCGGTAGAAGAAGCCGGCCCTGCAGGATTTCCTCTGGAGCAGGAGGAGGAGGGGAACTGGACAGAGGAGCCAGGGAGGAGACTGGCTGAAGACCAAGGGGAGAGTGAACACTGGCAGACCTTCAGAAGCGCTTCCGTAGCCTGACAACTACAAGGGTAAAATGCACCAATCCCAGGGTCTCTCATGCTACCACTCTACAGCATAGAAGGGATCTGGAGCTGCAAAAAATGAAAGGAAAAGCATTGTGGTGTGGCTGGCTTCAGTTAGGAAGTGGTGTTGTCAAGGGTTTATCAGTCTCTTGCTAAAACAACAGCCATTTCTCTTGCTAAATCAGTTTGATTCCACACTTGAGGTGCTTTCATCAAAGCAGAACATATGTGACCCCCCCTTGAAGTGCAAAGAGTTCACATCTTTTTCAAAAGAGACTCAAGGGCTTGTGTCTGGACCCAAACTGAGGGCATCAGAAGAAACCCACCTGCAATTGCTGCCTTGCAGTGAGACCCCCTTCCCCTGTGTTAATTTGCAAAGCAAGGTGACCCAGTCCCTTTGACCAAGGACATAAGCAGAAATAATGGAAGAGAGAGGTCCCCAGGGCCTATTGACAGTGTTTAAACAAAGTGCTTTACAATATGACTGTGTTCATATGAGTATGATTAATAAGAAATTCTTTTGTGGATGGGGGACCTGCAGTCTGCCCAGATGGCTTATTTCAGTGTTCAATTCCTTTGCCATCCTGTTTGGGCAGTCTGTAGAATGAAGTTTGGAATCTGCTACCACAAAATGTGGCACTGACCTAAAAAATCAGTGAGACCATTTTGAGGAAGTCCGGGGGATCAATGACTCTTAGCGAGGCTGCTTCTGTGGGACATCTGGTGGGAGCGGTGGGCTTTCTTGGGCAATTGGTGGACACCATGGAAACAGACTGGGCAAGATGGGCCAGGCCCTATTCCTATGAATCAGCATAGATGGATATTCAAGGTTCACCAGTGGTCTCAGGACAGCTGAACAGCAGCACAGCCTCCGCCCTGGAATGTAAGTCATTTTCTCCTAAAGAGACGTGTATTGCTGAATCAAGGCAACTGCAGCCAAACCACTTTTTAAAGCAAAGGTGCTTTAAATGCTGCCGAAGCGCAGAAGACTGAGTGACCCCTGCTTCTGCCATTCAAGCTGCCAGGGCCTTGTTTTGCTGTGCCAGCCTTGCCATGTTTACCTCAAGGGGATTCCTGCTGTCTGCATCCCAGAGTGTGCAGAGTTGGAGATTAGCTGAAAGTCAACCTGCAGGATGACCGGGTGGAAATATTTCCAGCAGCTTGTCAACCTATAACCATTGCATTTGTTCTGGAGCAGCAGAAAACCAAGATTATCCAGGAAGAGCTCAGTGTCTGAGAACATAGTGGCACATACCTGCTTGGAAAGAGGTCATGGCAGGTCTGCGTTTGGGAGTAGAAATGGCTGGAGGCTCTAGAAATAGACTGGATGCTCAAGGGTTCTGGCAACAGGCAAGCCAGCTGGCTGACTATTATCCTCCAGCTATCCTCAGCTGACAGTCATGTGGCTGGCTGATCAAGTGATACCACTCAGGACCATGTTTTTTACTTCCAGGGAAATGGGCACGGCTCAGCCCCTGGTTGGAGCCCCTTGCAGCAACATCTCTCCAGCAGAGAGTGGGAGCCCTCCTTGCCATTCCCAGCTCTCCTTTATACTGGTGGAAGTATCAGGTGAGATGGAATTGCTGAGCCCTAAACCTCCACGAGGGCTAGGAAAAAGCTAATTTTTGCCCCAACCAGCCCAGAGAAGTTGGTCTTGCAGGCCAGTAGTGACCAACCTGGAAGGTAGCAGAAAGCAGCGACATAGCTGTGTCCAATCACAGCTGGAACAATCGTCTTTCTAGAAGCAGCAGAAACCCCTTTTGCTCCATTCAGAGGGGAATATTTTATAGGGGCCTGCAGTTGCTGACTACGGGTTTGGTAGGAGTCTTTTGGAGGGCGGGCGGGCTGGCTGGCTGGCTGGCTGGCAACCAAACCTAGGCCCTTTTGTGTGGTTTGCCCCAGTTGGTTGTTCCCTACTTCAGCCCATTCTAGATCCAGGACTGCAAAGAGAAGAGAGAAAAAGAGAAGAGAGTGATAAGCCCTGGATCCAGCTTTCCTCCTGCAAAGGCCAGAGATTACAGCTTGGACCCCTGTGTAAGACGCACGGTTTGCACAAGAGCATCTCCGCTGTGGCTGCCTCCAGGTGTGGCTGGGCGGGTGTTAAAATCTTCCCTGCGGGCTGCATCTTTAGGGCTACTGACAGGTAGCAGGATTAATTACCCATGGGCGACTTCATGTGATTTAAAAGAATAATTTCCTTATCAGGTAATAAATGCGGGATAATAAAATAAATGACACTCGACTATGAACATAAAATTCTGTAATTTCTGCTCCCGTTATGTAGTTAGTCATAGACAAGGAAAAAACCCGCGCCCAGCATTTCCATTTCCCAGCAATTTATTTCGTGTCCACGTCCAAGAAGAGAAAAGGCGCCTCCGCGTATCTCACAAGCGCCTCCTAAGCGTCCTGGCACTTAACGATACACGCCCGGCTCCGTTCGGCTTACAGGATGAGATCGCGGCATCCACCCAAAGGCCACCTTGGCAGGAAGGAGGCGGGGCAGACCTAGGCTTGCGTTCCGCCCGGAAGCGCCGGACTACAAGTCCCAGGGGCCCGGCGAGGGGGCGTTGCCTCGCTTCTCCCCCGGGAGCGGGCTGATCTTGCAGCTTCGGGGGGGGCGCCCCTAGGCAGGCGGCGTGGGGGCCTTTCCGGCCTGCGGCGGCGGTTCGCAGTCGGAGAGGGCGCGCAGACGGGCGGCCTCCTTCCGGAGCGGCTCGGCGCTGTAGATGCCGCCGCCCACGCCCAGCACGAACACCACCACTAGGCGCACCAGCGGCTCCGACCCACGCATGGCTGCGAACGTTGCCTTCCTGTTGCTGCGCAGGCGCGCGGACCCGTCTTCCGCGCCTGCGCTCTCCCGTCGATGGTGGTCTCTATGGAGCCGGGTGCGGGAACGCCTGCCGGGAGGCCTCGCAGGCGGAAGTCGGGGCAGCGGGAGGGGCGGGAGGAGCAGCGGGCGGCCGGTGCCGCGTCCGCACGGGGGCTCCTTGCGCTCAGCCTGGCGGTGCGTCTGGCCTGCTGCTTCTTGGTGCGGACCAGCTTCGTCCCGGACGAGTACTGGCAGTCGCTGGAGGTGGCGCACCGGGCGGCCTTCGGGTATCCTGGGACGGCGGGGGTGGGCGGCGGGAGGGCCCTTCTGCCCGTCCCTCCGGTGGAGTCCTTAACGGCGCGCCAGATACGGGAGCCTGACCTGGGAGTGGGCCGAGGGCCTGCGCAGCCCTCTCTACCCGCTGCTCTTCGCCGGCCTCTTCAAGGCGCTGCAGCTGCTGGGCAAGGACGAGGTGCCGCTACTGGTGAGGGGCCGGGTGGGTGAGGGGGTGGGCTGGCCCCCTGCCTTCTTCCCTCCCCCTCCCCCCGGGAGCAGCTGGTGGGCTGCCAAAGCTTGAGAGGAGGAGGTCCAGTTGCCTTTTGAAAAAGCACATATGATGACCGAGAATCTCCAGGGACAAAAGGAAATGGCGTCTCCCCTCCTAATTTCTACCTTAAAAGCCCATTCCCCAGACACAGTCCAAAGTCAGCCATTTGGCTGCCAAATTCTTGCTCTTTGGGGGTTTGCTTCTCGGGGTTCCCCATCATGATACTCACTCCGAAGAGCCCAATTAGGTCAGACCCCCTGGGCTTGTCTGGTCATGTGTTGTCAAGGGAAACTGCCCACCATTTCAAAAGCTGACTGAGGGAAGGATTAGAATGTCACACCCATGCTTGGTGGGTGGGCAGCAGCTTTTTAGCATCCTTAGATGTAAGGCATTTAGCAGAGAACAATTGAGTTCAAACTACAGTCTAACAAAAGTGTTTGACTTAAAAGCTCACGGCCAGTCTGAAAAATCCCAAATGGTGATACTGAAAATGTCTATGTCAATAAAATCTTTGCTGGTTTTGGTTTTCCTGGTTTAAATGTAGTTTTGGAGGCTTTCTGTTTCAATGTTCACTTGCATTTTAGTGAAATATCAGATTTCTCTTTGGAAAGAAGCAAAAATTATCTCCACGCTCTTGTGTCTCATTTTCTAACAGATTTGGCTCCCTAGGGTTTTCCAGGCAGTTCTGGCAGCATTTGCAGATGTGAAGTTATATTCCTTGGCAAAGCGGCTGGATCACCTTGAGACAGCCAAATGGGTGGTGAGTCTCGGTTTCTCCCCTCAGTCTGCCAGCCACCCAGTGATGTGAGATCTCTGCTGGCAGACTTCAAGGCAAAAGAATTTGCTGTGGCTGGGCCCCTCCATCACACACCTACTCTTCTCGGCTTTGTTCCCAGTACTTTTGCCAGTTGTGTTCTTGGTTTACATGGTACTGCTGTACCAGGACCCTCACCAACACTATGGAAGCGGTTCTCACCATCTTTGCTCTTTGCTACTATCCCATGGAAGGCACCAAAATGGAGAGCAGGTGAAAAACTTTGTACCATGGGATGGGAGGGGGGTGTCAGACAAATAGATAAGCTGAAACTTTAAACTTAAAGGTCATTGTTATTCTCAGGCAAAGTTTTCTTGTGCTTGGCTGGTTTCCCAACATGTTTTCTTCAGAAAATTTCTGATTTTCCCTAAGTTTTTTTTAGCCTTGAGTTCAAGGACCCTGCACCTTCCTATTTTCCTCCTCCCTTTTGTAAAATGCATGAATGCTGTAACTCCATGTACCCGTACATTTGAGTAAACGCTAAGGCTTTATTATGGCTGGGAGTCCATCTTGGTGTCTTTCCTGTAGCTGTTCTGAAGTTTCCCATCTGCCACCTTTCCAGCCGCTACTACCTAGCCCTGGTTGCACTGGCGTGCATCGTTCGCCCAACAGCTTCCATTCCGTGGGCTCCACTGCTGCTTTGGCACTTTGAAAAGGAGTCCAACAAGAGGCGCCTCCTCTGGGGTGCTTGCCTTCCAGTGGGGTAAGTAGGTCTTTACTGTGTTTTGTTAAAATCACCACAGTGAACATCTTGCCTTTTAAACAGTGCTCAACAACACAGAAATGAAAGGAAGCATTGTTGAACTCCAGGAACAGCTGTGCTTGGAATGGTGGATGGGAAAGAGCAGAGCAAAGAAGTTGGCTGTGGACGGGTGTGGGAAATAATGCATGGGCCATCTAGGGCCTCATGAGGGGGAAGACCCTGGGCAGGAGAGAACCTGTCATTTTGCCATGGAACTCTTGCTTTTCTTTTTTAACAGACTAATTGCTTTGGGAGGTTCGTTAGTAGTTGACAGGATATTTTTTGGCAAGGTAAGCTGGTGTCATCAGATGCCTCCAAGGACTGCTGCTGAATCTTGAACCCCCTCACTGCCTTTCTCTGAGCTCTGCTCTTCTTACAGCCTATAAGATGGGCACTGGGCCACCAGTCTCGTCTTACTTTCCTGTGCCTGTCCCATTGTCTCTCCCCTTTTATCTGTACCCATTTTCAAATGGGGAAGGCACTGGGCTTACAGGAGAAATTGGTAAAAGACTTGAGCCCAGGTCGTTTTGAAGATTAGACAAATGCAGGGTGGAGGTTGCAGGCCCTCCCCTTCATATGATTCCTAGCTCCATTTTCCAATGGTGTAACTATGTGCAGGTGGTGGTGGTGTAGGTGTCGGATAAAGTGGTTGCATCAGAGTGTTGCCAGTCCTTGCCAGACAAAGCAAATTGTCTTCTAGTCCAGGCTTGAGACTGTGCAACATATCCTTATGTTGAGTTTGATTTTTGGCACTTCTTTGCCTTTGTCCAACTTCCCAGCCAAGTTTAGAGCGCTGCCAAGCTGGCCATCTCCCATGCGAGGTCTAATCAGACCTGACCCTTACTTTTTTCGCTCTGGAAAAGGGAGACCTGGGTTGATGTGGCTCCTGAATGTTCTCCCAAGGGATGCAGGGAAAATTTGTAGGCATTCCTCTTATGGGGCAACCTGACTATTCCTTTTCTCGTTCCTGCAGTGGGTTGTAGTTCCCCTCAACTTTCTGAAATTCAACGTTCTGCATGAGCTGGCCACCTTCTACGGATCCCACTCCTGGCACTGGTATTTCACCCAGGGCTTGCCGGCGATCCTTGGTCCTCACCTGCCTTTCTTCCTCCATGGCTGTTTCAGTGCCCCGAGGAAGCATCGTGTGTTCTTGGTTGTTGTGCTTTGGACTGTGACAGCCTACAGGTACCCCATGTTCCTGTTCTGAGATTAAGGCTCATTTCATGCCCTTGCTCTTGTTGCTGCTTGGGATTAAGGCTTTACTGCCCTGCCCTACGCAGCCCTGCCGAAGGTAGCTTAATCAGCTTGGCCTTAGTAAGCCAAGCAAAGGGGAGCTTCTGGGCAGGATGGAGCCTTCCAGGTTTTCTGAGGAAGAGACGCCTTGGACTTAATTACTCAGGTAAAAGTTGTGGGGGGGGACTGGGGAGGAGTGTCCATGATAGCCTTCCCTGTCCATTTTTTACAGCGTTCTTCGTCACAAAGAATTCCGATTTATCTATTCCATCCTACCCATCTGTATGCTCTTCTGTGGTAAGCACTTTGACTTGACGGATATCATAGTCTTTTGGGGGGTCCCACTCTCCTTTTCCAAAGAGTAGTCAGCTGTTGTACAATGCCAGTCCTGGTAAGATGTTCTGTAAAAATGGCAGGTGCCCATCCCATGCATTGTGGCAGCGGTAGCCATCTGCCCAGAAGCCAAAGCCACTTCCCCCTACTTGAGACTTGAGATGTTTTCTACCATATTTTCTTGATATTTTGGTAGTTGAACACGTTGCCTTATTAATTCAAGTAATTCACATCTTGAAGTGACAACAACTTCAAGGGTTTGCATTGTGTGTGGCCCTTATTCTTTCAGGCAATTATTTGCCATCTAAGAAATGACCACACCAATGCTGTCTTTCTCCTGGTCCAGCACCGTTTAGCAAATTCTCTTGAGCAGTGCTTTGGATGATGTCTACACTCTGGTCCTCCTGACTAGCTTATTTCCGTAGGGCATTCTCTGGCTCAGCTGAAGAGAAGGTGGAGAAGGGCTGCCGTTTCTTTCTTGCTGAGCTCCAGCCTGCTTCTAGCCCTCTACACTGGTTTGGTCCATCAGCGTGGCACTCTTGATGTGATGGTCTATCTCCGGGAGCTCTGCAACCCTTTGGCCCGAGAACAGACATGCATTCTCCTGCTAATGCCCTGTCATTCAACTCCTTTATACAGGTAAGGGCCAAGGTTCTTGTCTACCAGAGAACCTGTCTCTTCCTACACCGAAATGGCATTTCCGAAAGGCTGAGAGAGAGGACCATGTTCAGGAGGCAGTCTGCCTTGCATTTTTATTTCAAGGCAGGTGAATCTATTGCCTTGCAGACATAGTCCCTTTGGACATGGACACCTGCCAGCTCCCCTTCTCAACCATTGTGGGGTTTTTTTTTTTTTTTTGCTCCTAGCCATATTCACTGTCCACTGCAAATAAGATTTCTTCAGTGCCCTCCAGATTTGATGGGAAGAAGCAACTATCTGGATGAAGCTGACTTATTTTACTCTCACCCGCTCCAGTGGCTCAACAAAGAGTTTCCTAATGCTACGCAACTACCTTCCCATTTGGTCTTCTTCAATGTACTTGAGCAGGTAAGGAAGCCTGAGTCTCCTGATCAGCAGGGCCTCACCGCCAAAGGTGGCCTGTATGTTCTGACATCTCTAAGGATGTAAAGTCTGCGTAAGGAGATGCATTCTGGTGGAGGCGCCAACACTCCCTGTCTCCCTTCACAAGTTGCGTTGGATGACCTAATAATAGCACATGATAAATGTTAGTCTCCTTTAGAATAAGCCAGACTACTGGCATCCCTACTCTCAGCCAGGTTGGTATGAGCATTGCCAGCTCACTTTAGCACTCAGTCTTTTGTCGTATAGCTGCAGGGGTATTGAATGACTCACAGAAGAGAAACTCTGCTTGCCTGCAGTAAAACAAAACTATATTCAATATACTAGCTTTTCTATAGCGGAGACCAAAATAATACACAGAAGCCTCTTACCCCCTAATCATAAATGCAACTAAACTAAAGTTATTACTAATTATTTACTTAATGATTTAGTAATAATGATTACTAATTATTATTTGTAATTACTACAGAGCTATTACTAGAAACCAACATGGGTTTGTCAAAAACTGATCATGCCGGAAAAACCTTATAGCCTCCTTTGAAAAAGTGATTAAATCAGTGGACCAACGAAATGCTCTGGATACAGTATACTTGGACTTCAGGAAGCCATTTGATAAAGTAGACCACAGTCTATTTCTTGGTAGGATAGAAAAATACGGGATAGATAGCATCACCACCAGATGGATTCGCAATTGGCTGACCAACCACACTGGAACTACAGTTACCGTGAAGGAAGCGTGCAGTTGGGGTGCCCCAAGATTCCGTCTTAGGCCCCATATTCCTCAACATCTTCATACATGATTTAGATATGAAGATAAAGGGGGAATTCACCAAATTTGCAGCCAATACCAAGCTGGGGGAAATAAAAACACTTTAGAAGATAGGCTCAAGATCCAGAAGGACCCTGACAGATTTAAACACTGTGACCTATCCAACAAACTGCACTTCAAGGGTGAGAAAAGTAAGATTTTACACTTTGGGAAGAAAAATTAAATGCACAGATATAGAATAGGTTAGGGTTACTGGCTCAACAGCAGTAACTGACTACCACCAAGTATGAACCAGCTGTGTGCTGCAGTTGCCAAAAAGGCCAATGCAATCCTAGGCTGCATCAACAGATAGTAGCAAGATCACATGAAGTGTTAGTACCGATTTATACTTCACTGGTAAGACCACACTTGGAGTACTGTGTCCAGTTTTGGTCACAATACAAAAAAGATGTTGATACTAGAAAGCGTGTAGAGAAGAGCAACAAAGAAACTGGAGAACAAAACATGACGAATGGCTGCAGGAACTGTCTAACAATGAGAAGGACTGTGGGTAACTTGATAGCGAACTTCCAATAGCACAATGAAGGCAGGGCAAGAAGTAACGGATAGGAACTTATAAAAGAGAGATCCAGCCTAGAACTAAGGAGAAATTTCCTGACAGAACAATCAGTGGAACAGAAATTGCCTCCAGAAGTTGTGGGTGCTCCATCACTGGAGGCTTTCAAGGGAGAAGGACCCTTCTTGCATTGCGAGATGCCCCTCTCTCGCAATCATGGCCCTCTGTTTTACCAAGGGCCTATCTCAAGGACGGACTTTGGAGTCCTGAGAGATGGCATGTATTAAATAAGGGGCTTTGGGGTTTTTTAAACAAGTTTTTAATGAAAGTTTTAAGGGAGGGAAGGGGTGGGGAAGGGGTGTCTAGGGTGGGAGAAGGAATTGTTGGAGGTGAGCAAGAAGACAGGCCAGGCAACGGAAGGGGACGGAGTCCTGAGGGTGCGGATGGGGGGTTGATTAAGGCTAATTTAGTTCCTATTAGTACCGTAAGCGGGAGGGGCAGGTATAGCGGGAGCAGGGGGCCGTATCATAATAAGGGAGTGCGCACCCACTGTTTACGAGTGGTTGTGTGCTCCGACCCCCAAGGCTCAACCGGTTCTCGGGGTTATCCAGAACCACAGGGCCCTGGCTGTAGGCTGGTGCTGTGCAACGCCAGGTCTGTGGTAAATAAGGCCCCCCTTATTCAAGATTTAATTTTGGAGGGGGGAGCAGATCTGGCGGGTATAACAGAGACCTGGTTGGGACCAGAGGGCGGTGTCCCTCTGGTGGAAATGTGCCCACCGGGTTTCCTTGCATTCCACCAGCCGAGAGCCCAGGGCAGGGGTGGAGGAGTGGCGGTCGTGATTAGGGAAGATTTTAGGCCGAGGGAGGTCACTGTTCCTCAGACGGCGGGCTGTGAATCCCTCCTGGTGAAGTGGGACCTTGGGGGCCCGAGGGCGGTGTTGATTACGTACTTGGCTCCCTGCCACGTATCAACCTCCCTGCCCAAGCTCCTGGACGTTATCGCCGCGGTGGTGGTTGAGGTCCCTAGGCTGATAGTTATGGGTGACTTCAACCTGCCGTCCGTGGGCGGGGTGTCCGGTGAGGCTCGGGAGTTCATGGCTTCCATGACAGCCATGGACCTGGCCCAGGTAATTCAAGGCCCCACACACACGGGGGGGAACACGCTTGACCTGGTTTTTGTCTCTGGACAGTGGCTGAGTGGTCAGAATATAGGGGATATAGTCATTGAACCCCTGTCATGGTCTGATCACTCTCTCCTACGCCTGGACTTTCTGACCGTTGCACCCCACCGCAGGGAGGCGGAACCGGTGAGATGGTACCGCCCCAGGCGGCTGATGGAGCCCGAGCGATTCCAGGCAGAGCTTGGGCCAATTCCTGAGGTTCGGATACACGACTCGGTCGAGGAGCTGACGGCAGCCTGGGATAGGGCTGCGGCCGGCGCTCTAGACCGGGTCGTGCCTTTGCGGCCTCTGATTCGGCGTGCGTCTCGATCGGCCCCTTGGTATAATGAGGGGCTGAGAGAGATGAAACGCCGGAAAAGACGCCTAGAGAGCAGTTGGAGATCGAGCCTTGCCGAATCTGACCGAACACTGGTAAGAGACCATATTAGGTCCTACCTAGCGGCGATAAAAGCAGAGAAGTGTTCTTACTTCACTGCTCTTATCGCGTCATCAGATAACCGCCCAGCCTCCTTGTTTAGGGTGACCCGCTCCCTCCTTCATCTGGAGGTGAGAGGAGACCCCTTAGAGGGTAGAGCTGAGGATTTCGGAAAATATCTGCATGATAAAATCGCTCAGATACGGGAAGGCTTTGATTTCAACTGGGTGTGTCCGGTGGGAGAGACGGAGTCCGGTCTTGAGACTGTTATCTGGGCTGAGTTTGACCCCGTGACTTCCGAGGACGTGGACAGGTTATTTGGGGGACTTAGGGCGGGACAGAGGTTGTTCCTCTGCTCTGGTGCTATTGGACCTCTCGGCGGCTTTTGATACCATCGATCATGGTATCATGCTGCAACGGTTGGAGGGGTTAGGTATAGGGGGCACTGTTTTGCGGTGGTTCGCCTCCTTCCTCTCCGGCCGGATGCAGTCTGTGTTGACGGGGTCAGAGGTCGACCCCGAGACCCCTTGTATGTGGGGTACCTCAGGGGTCGGTCCTCTCGCCCCTACTGTTCAACATTTATGTAAAACCGCTGGGTGAGATCATCCGTGGTTTTGGTGTGGAGTACCATCTGTATGCTGATGATACTCAGCTGTACATTTCCACGCCGAACCACCCCAACGATGCTCTTGCCGTGCTGACCCAATGCCTGGAGGCCGTGCGGGTCTGGATGGGGAAGAACGGACTCAAGCTCAACCCTTCCAAGACCGAGTGGATGTGGCTACTGTCGTCCCGGTTTAGTCAATTGACTCCTTTCGTTGTCTGTTGGGGGCGAAACAGTGGCCCCCGCAGAAAGGGTTCGCAATTTGGGAGTCCTCCTGGATTCACGGCTATCTTTAGAGGACCATCTGGCGGCCGTGGCTGGGAGGATGTTCTATCAGGTTCGCCTGGTATGCCAGTTGCGTCCCTTCCTAGACCGGGACTCGCTATGCACAGTTACTCATGCCTTCGTCACTTCCAGGCTGGACTATTGTAATGCTCTCTACATGGGGCTCCCCTTGAGGTGCACCCGGAGGCTTCAGCTGGCCCAGAATGCGGCCGCGCGGGTAGTGACAGGAGCATCGTGGCGCTCCCATGTAACACCGCTCCTGCGCGAGCTGCACTGATTGCCGGTGGTCTTCCGGGTGCGGTTCAAGGTGTTAGTGACCACCTTTAAAGTGCTCCATGGCATCGGACCCGGATACTTACAGGACCGCTTACTGCTAGCAAATACCTCCCGCCGTCCGGTACGCTCCCACAGAGAGGGCCTCCTCAGGGTGCCGTTGGCCAGACAATGTCGACTGGCGACCCCCAGGGGGAGAGCCTTCTCTGTGGGAGCTCCAACATTTTGGAACGAGCTCCCCCCCGAACTCTGTACGATGACGGACTTACGCACCTTCCGTCGGGAACTGAAAACTTTCCTTTTTCAACAGGCCGGCCTGGCATAGAAGCTCCGGCTCCAGCCGGGTGAAAATGTTTTAGGGGGATTGTCAAATTTTTAGGATTTTTGTAATTTTTAGGATTTTAGGATTTGTATATATTGGTTTTTATAGATTTTATGGCCTAATTTGTTTAATTTATTTTTAAATATTTTAATTTTGTACATTTATATGTTTTTTAAATTTTAAGGCTGTAAACCGCCCCGAGTCCTTCGGGAGAGGGGTGGTATAGAAATTTAATAATAATAATAATAATAATAATAATAATAATAATAATAATAATAAGTCCATAATGGTATAGGGTCTCCTGCTGGAGCAGAAGGTTGAGGTAAAAGGCCTACAAGGTCCCTTCCAACTCAGTTAAAGTGAACTGGCTGTTTTACTCAGTGGTTCATCAACCACATTCCAGGTGCTTTGCTCACATTGATGGGGGGAGGGGAGAGTACCATTTTCTTTCAAAATGAGTTTTTGCCCTTCATTTTTCATTGGTGCATATAATGGGTAATAACTAAGATTAGGGGAAAGGAGGCAATCTACTAATCTTGTTGCAGCTTCCCAAGCAAGTTGTTTATTGAATGAACATTTTTCAAAGTAGATGCAATCTATGTAATCTTTAACTATTTTAATTACAGGAAATATCATCATTTCTGATTTCAAACAGATATGTAAAAGATGCCATATTCTTTCATACCCATCTGCCTCAAGGACGTGTTGGAAGCCACATTTATGTGTTCAAAAAATTATTTTGAAGATTGACCAAACTGATTTAAGGGCTGGGGGGATGGGGCTGATGCGAGAAGCAACAAAGCAGCAACCCCTGACCGGAAGTATACTGATGGATGTGTCTGAAGTGTGGCTCTGGAGAGGTGGAAGGTACCAGTGCTTTTGTTTTAGCGAAGGCGGCCTTGCGTGACCCTTCTGCTAAGGTTTTGGATCTGCTCAGACTATATGCAGACAGTTTGGAACCACCATTTATTATTTTTTTTACAATGTACAGATGTGCAAATTTAAAAGCAAGATGATCAGAAAGACCATGCAACAAATCCCATCATGATCAGAGTAATTAAACGGCTATCAAGATGTGCTTTTGGAACATGAGATGAAATCTGTACCACATCTTTTAGTAGAAACAAGTACCAACAAGTGCAAAAAAGCTTAGTTTACAACTTGTCTAAAGCTACTGCTTACCCTGCTTATTTATTGTAATACTAGAAAGCAGCCAGATTAATTAAGGCTTCCTAAGGCAGGATGAAGGATGGAGATGAAGCCAGTGGATTTTTGTGCCCCGGTGAAAGCTCTCACGGGCCAATCATGGAGGCTTTTTGCCAGCCTGCAGGGCTCCTTCACCTGTTCAGTACTTGGAGTCAAAAGGGAGCCGCCCCACTTCAATCTCCAGGTTTGCCGTGTGCCTCCCATTGCTCCGGCCCTGCTTTTGCCATCGGCCTTCCCTCTTAGAGCGCTGCTGGTGCTTTGGAACTTGTCTTTCCTGCTGAGGGCTGTGGGAGAACATGAAAGAGGGGGCTTACTGGGATGGTGTGCAGAAAGAGGGGAAGCAAGTGGAAGCCTCAGGTCCAAGTAGTCAACTTGTCAAAGGAGCATACTCGCTTGAAAGGAATACTGTGGAAGTCCCTAATCTTTTAATATTCTGACACTACTGTTTGATAGGGCAAAGAAATTGGTCAACAGGCCAATATTGCTTGTAACTTGTGCAGGGATTGCCTTTTCACCTCTTGGCTGGAGAGAAGCCTTCCTAGCATCGCTAGGATCCCCATTCTCACCCCTAGTGTGCAGCCCTCTCCTCCCCCCCAGATTTTGCACTTACCTGGATCCACACAGAGGTATCTGGTTATAATGAAAGTAGTACTGGTATATATATTTGTCCAAGTCTTCGAATGCTCTGTCACTGACTCTCTGGTATTCTTCCATGTCTTCAAGATAGTTTTTTACATCATTGACAAAATCTGAGAACAGCATCTGATCATGAATAAAAACACCATTATGGAAAAAGCTGCTGATGAAAATTTCTAGTTCTCGCCAATGATGAAAGTTCTTTACTTCTTGCTGCAAATATTTGTGCATTAATTGATTAAATTCATCAGCCCGAATAGGATCCAGGATTTTGTTAAAGAGGCTAATAAATTCTTGGTGGGCACAGTCAAAAATGCCAGAACACCCTTTTAGGATGGTCTGGTGTTTTGGGCTGCCGGTAGGGCCCTTGGGACACTGTCCGGAAGTCGTGTCTGTGGATAATGGCGAGAGGGGCTGGGTGTCCTCAGCCCGTCTCCTATGGCCGAAATGCCTTTGGCTTCCTGGAGCCCGGTGCTGGGTCAGCTTTGCAGGACCTTCACGGGAACCGTCCCCCTGATGCATCCTCCTCCCTTTTCTGTTAGTCTCATATCTTCTGTTGCTAGACCTTTCCTTCTCTCTTCCATCAAAGATATTTTTTGTTGTGTCCTTAAAATGTCTAAAGGTAGACTTGACAGAATCTGAGAACTTTCTCAGGTTCTCTTTCACAGCTTCTTTGGCCTGCTTGATTTTCTCCTTATGGTGGCGTACAAATTCCTTGGTAGAATTCTTCATTGCATCAAATGTTTCTTTTACAGAACCGAAAAAGGTTGCTTTTGGCTTGGCTTTACTTTGCCTTCCTCCTTTCCCAGCTGGTTTCTGGGCTTTTTCTGCGCTCTCTTGCTTCTCTGCATGATCTTTAACTTCAACGTATAGCTTCTCCCACAAATCTGACCGCTGCTGTTCAAAGCTAAGCTTCTTCTCCAGTTCAGTCAACATTCTTCGCAGGGTTTCTATCTCTCGGCTCTCACGCGAACCAGCCTCTGCCACCAGCGGCACTTGCTCAGCACTCAGTTTTTCCAACATTTCCCGAAGTGCTGCTGTCACTTGACGCTCTTTATCGAGCTCCCTTCTCAGCATCTGAGCTTCAGCCAGTAGAGTCTCCTTTTGTTTCATAAAGCTCTGCATTTTGTATTTTTCCTCTTCCAAATGCGTTTTGAGTTTTTGGTTTTCAGTCACAACCAGCAAATCTGGGTCAGGGCCTTTGCTTTCCAAGTGTCTTACTTGTTCCCTCAGCTTCCTCAGCTCTTCCTGTAGCAATGCCAAGGCTTTTTCCTCCCTCTGTAAAGACTCCCTCAAATGCTGATTTTCTGAAGCAAGGTGATGTTTCTGAGATTCAAAGGACTTCTTCTCCATCTGCGTTTCAAGCCAGCACTTTGCAAGACCCTCCTTCAGAGACTGGGGGGAAAAAAGCACACAGGTTGCATAGAAGGAAAAAGAGATTGTGCTCCTAGCTAACAGGACAATTTAGCAGCAGCAGAATTAGAATAGAAAGCATTCCTCCAGAGGAAGGGCATGAGATGCAAGGAAGTTCAACTCTGCACTTTGTGTTTTGATGTGGACAAGTTTTTGGCTTCACTTTTTGCCTCAGACTTAGTGACTGGTGGCTTTGCAGCTCAATGAAGGACATCAAATATTATGCATTGTGTCAGCTTGTTTTTGCCTACTTGAACTGACAAAAGCTGCAAAATGTTGTAAGGGAGAGGGGTAAATGTTCAGAGCTGAGATATTTTCGATCTGCAGGGAACATTCTCCTTACCCCACACAGTGTTTTACTTCCTTCTTGTTGGCATTGCAAAAGATCCCCCTTCATATCATTCAGTTTGTCTTCGTGAGTCTTCTCCACCAATTCCTGCTGTTTTTGAATCTGAACTGTACCTTGAAACATAAAATTTTCTTTTTTATCTGACAAGAAAAATGGGAAGTTAGGAAGTTTATTAAAGACACTTATTTTATTTTATAAAGTGAACTATTATCTGGGATTGAAATGCTCAGCTTTAATAAAATTAAAGGTTGATACTGATAAAACCACAGATTGTATACTATGAGTGCACAGGTGCGATGGGAATATCCATCTCACAACCAGCATCACTTGCTTAACACCTATTTTAAAAAGAGTGAACTGAGTGAGGAGGGGGGCAAGCCTGCACCAGCCCTCTTTGGAACAGTGGTTGCACTGAGCTGCATCAACCTGCAGAGGAATGGGAAATGTCAGTGACTGAAGCCTGTCTCATAGCCATGTTCAGCCGGTACTTGTAGTTAAGCCAGCAATGCCTCAACAAATAGAAAAGACCACCCCATGTCAAAGGAGCAACAGCCATGGCCAAAGACACTTAGGAAAGGCATCACTGAGGAAAGGTAGAAGGTGCAGAACTGACCTTAGGCCAGGCAACATTGTCCCAGGAAAAAGGTCAGTTAAAGGTTACCTTGCACAGAGTAAAATCAAAAACAAGCACATCTGGCAAAGATGATTTACAGCAGCACATTTCAATCTCTTACCTTCAAATTTCCCTAAAGACAAAAGCAGATGGATATCAGCATTATTCTGATGGTAAGTGTAATGTTTTCTCCCTGAGAATCTGGGACAACCAGAAACCAATAAACAGTTGATTCAGCTTTGCTGCTTCATTCTGAGTTGATTCTGAGCCAGTTCATTACAAAACCAGATTTTTGCCCATAATTTGGGTTCCCATCTAAGGGAAAATTCTGGAGGATATTTGTGTTTTTCAGCTGGTTTGTTTATGGTAATTATGTGACTTGCCTGGAATACCCAAGTATATCACCCAAGGATTTTCCTGCAACACACAAAGTGCTATATCTGAGGAACACAGGCTCCTGTTGTGTAAAGCCTGCCTCTGCAGAAGGGACTGCAGCTACCTATAAAGAGTTCCACATCTAATCCTTATTTTATTTCTGGGCATGGAGCAGGCAGTTAGAAGTGTTAGATTTTACATGAGTCCTCTGAAAAGTCATTGCCTGATTGGTCACTGCAGAAATTGCCTACTTTTGTCCAACGGATCTCCCATATTTTCCTCCCAGAAGGGATTATCCCACAAGAAGCAGTCCCTAGCTCAAGCCCATGACTCGAGCTTGGAATCTCCACGTGCTAAGCATTACCTAAAACTATCCTCTTCAGGCCTTTGCTTGCTTAGGAAAAAAAGCAGTTTTTTTCCCAGCAGTTCTGATCTTGATTTTTATTTATTCCTTTATAACCTACCTTTCCTGCAGGACAGCATATGCCCTAGACCAGAGTTCCCCGACCTTTTGGGCATCAGGGACCGGTTCCGTGGGGAGAGGTTTTTCCGCGGACAGGAGAGGGCATGGTTTCATGCATCCCACTGATGGGGCTTTGCTTGTTTGTGCGGCCCAGTTTCTGGCGTGCTGCAGCCCAGGGGTTGGGGACCTCTGCCCTAGACTCTCCTGTTTTGCCCCACAGAACCCACCCCGTGAGGCTCTGGCCTCAGTGACTGGCCCCAAATCCCCCAGGAAGCAGCAGCCTTGCATTTTTCAGCCTAGGATGGGCTGTTTGAGACCGACAAGAGTTTCTCAGCATTTCCAAAGCTTAGGGCTCCCATTTTGCCCCTTAAAATACTCCGCCACACTCACCATAGAAATGTCCAAAGCCCATGCTGACCGCAATCACCAAGGCAAGGATAATGCATCGGTTCAGGCCGCTGTTCAGCAGGTGCTTGGCCTGCTTGACTTCTAGGTCATGAGGTGGCAGGCCTTCCTCGGACTCTGAGCTGGAGAGAAGCCTCTTCTTTGCCCGCCTGCGCCTCAGAGTGGGGCTGCAGCCATGACTGGTTTCATCACTGCTGGATTCCTCTCCACTTGGCTGCAGTGGAAAAACTGGGCAGAAAATGCAAGCAGTGAACAAAACAACTCTGGGATTCCCAAGTAGCAGCAGCAACTAAGCCAGGCACTTCCACCCCCCTCCCCTCCATGCTCCATGCCACTCTTCTGCCCACCAGTGCCTTCCCTTGTTCTCCAGAGCATTCCGCAAAGGAATCTCTATACTTGCTGGGGCCAGGCATCAAGCAGACATCTGAAACTCTCTGTGCCTGCTTTGCTTTGAGGGTTGTGTCCATGTAGGCTTTCTGGGGTTGAATCCTCGGCAGATCCTGTACTGGATAGTCATATCACATTGGAGCTATTTTATAAATAAAACCTTGGCCTTCAACAGAAGGGGCAAGCCTTTGATCCCTTTGAATGCAGCTCTTTTTCAACAAGCTGCGGTTGCACCAGATGCAGGGTAAATATAGTTCAGAAATCAACTGGCCTTTGGGTCCCATGAATTCCAGAGACCATTGCCAGCTGAGGGTATGGCAAGGCCAAACGTTCTGATTGGAGCCAAAGCAGTAGGACCAAAACTTACGCCAAGGCTTAATCTGGTCAGAGAGCTGGTTAGAGAAGCTTCTCCCTCTTGCACGAGTGGTCAGGTGTGGGGAAACCCTCCTCTGAAAGCCCCTGAATCTGCCTCCTGGTTCCGTTCTCTGCCTGTGGGCAAAAGGCCACCAAGGGCTCCCTTTTGTTAGGGGCTGGGAAGGGCGTCTCTGTCTCCAGCCAAGAAAGCTGGGCCTCATTTTCAAGGGAGAGCAGGCCAGCACAAGAAACCTCATTATCTAGGTAAGTCTTCATACTAGGCACAGGATTTTGTTAAGCACATCACACTTGGAAAATTGCATGCTTATACATGTGCGCAGACACACGCACAATGACACGGTAAACAGCAAGTCAGAAACCAAAAGCATGAAGCTGACTAAACTTAAGGCTGTGAAATGGTACAAGTGTCTCTGTCAATCTTGCAACAGGAAGGGGGAATGCATTTATGTTAGTCTTTTAATGTGCCCAAGACCCTTGACTGTTCTCATGCTCGTCTCTAAGGTAAGGCTGCTCAAAGAGCCCTGGCTTCTCTCTTCTGGAGGGGCCTTCTTTTCTACCACCTCCACTCCCCCCCACCCCCACGAATTCTTCCTTATAAGGGAGTGGTGGGGAAATGCAACCTCTGCTGCAAAAGCATGAAAGCACACCCCAGCTCCTCCGGTCAAAATGCCAGCCAAGGAGGGGAGAGGCCGGACGTCGGCTCCTTACCCCATTCACTCAACCACCACAGGACCACCATCCAAAGCTGCTCCAACCAACCGGCTTTCGTATACAAAACAGAAGGAAAAGATTTTTAACCTCCAACCAAGAGGATGCAGCAAAGGGCCAACCCCAGAGCACCAGCATTATGGTCTATATGGGAAGGACCCTGCCTCCTTCGAGCCCTCCCTTTTCAGACTCCAATCACCACCAAAGGGGCACAGCTCATGTGCCTTGACTTAGGCCTGGCTATGAAAGAAACAGCAGCTGCTTGTTTGTAAGACCCCAGAGATGCCAGGCTATGATTCTCATCACCCTGTTTTCAATTAGTCTGCAACTCCTCCCAGAACAGGTTGAAGAGAAAGAAAAGTTATTCTAATGCCAGAGATCGCTTGACTTAAGACACCCACTTCTCAGATAGACTGTGATTAGACGAGATCATCTATTTGAGAGGTTATAGACCAGAAAGAAAATCTAAACTTAGCGAGAGAATCAAGCTTAATCTGAGGCTAAATATTAACTCAACACAACAGTTCTAAATAAGAGCTTAGAAATACTCCTGTATGCTCCATCTTGCTTCCCAATAGGTTAAAAAAAAAATCCCCAATTACCTTTATTTTAAATGAAAAAGGTGAGTGTCCCATAACAAAGATTCCCCTCTACCTCTGCAGAGCAGCATTCTTTGTCAGAGGCGGCAAGGAGACTGGGACTGACTCTTCCGGACAAGGCCTCTTGATAGCCCACAACCAGATTAACACAGCTAAGAAATCCTGAAGGAGACCTAGCCCTACTTAATTGGAGAGGGGAGTTTCTAATTTGTGGCATAATATCTTTCAGGGAGTTCAAGTCATTAAACAGAGAGCCAGATGAAGCCTACACTCAACAATATAATGATACAGGAGGGAGATTTTTTTTTAAAAAAAAAGAGTCCTAACAACAGGAGCCAAAAACATGAGCTATTTTGAATGCTCAAAAGAGTTATGGCGAAAACTAGTTTCCCATTCTTAGTCAAAGCAATTCAAGGACATACCCAACTTTGGGGGAAATGTTTGAGGATTATTGCCTTCAGGACATTCTACGTTTCCACAGAATGCCGCCCGTTTTCAAGAGACTATAGAACTGTACATACCTGTTTCTGGCTGGCAAAAGGTATACTGACTGCTAGAAGAGGAACCCATGTAGAAATTTTCTGAGGTCTGACCTTCCTCCTCTCCCGAGGCAGCTTCTTCCTGGCTTCCAACTTCTTCCACCTTCGGCACCTCCAGAGTCACAATGTCTGAATCATCACTTACTGCTCCCACGCAGGAAGTTTCATCCAGCAATTTTTCTTTCTCATCCTTGGATATAATGTTAAATGAGCATTTTATTACTAACTTGAAAAATTAAATTTATAACTTTTTACAAGTGCCTTATCAGGCTAACTCAGAATTTACACACAGATGGCCTGGCTTCTACAGCTTGCTCACTAATGTACAACAGTCTTATCAGTTGGGAGAGAAAGCTCTGAGCATGGGGCTTCTGAGGCCCAGCAAGCTGAAGAGACAACACCCATATCAGCACTGGGTAAGACCTGTTATGAAGAAGGGCAGCACAGCTTTCCTGCACACCATTTCCATAGGTGACAACTTCCTGACTACCTTTATCTCCTATGGCCCCAGGACTGCAGCTTTCTCCTAGCTGGAAGCCTCCAGAAATGTTGACCAGCCTCTTGCAGGGAAATCCCAGCAGAGAATAAGATGAAACATCGATACCCAACACGCCTTAATTTAGGGCACATTCACAGGGACACTCCTCTAGCAAGGTCAGAGCCTGCTGTCATCAAAACAGGCAACGCAGCAGGGACAGAAAGATCAACTAGGTCTCCTCCGTTGACGCAAGCTCTGCCACAGAGGCACCTGCGATATTTCACCTTTCTGCTGACAGTTACCATTGTAAGAGCCCTTTATTGAATCATGACTTACCCCAGGAACCAGCTTGCTGGGCTCCATGCGGGGCTGGCTTGTAGTGTTCATTGGTGCCCCATCACCCTGGCCAAAGTCAGCTGCAGGAGGAAAGGATGAAGACACACAAGGTTGCACACAGAACTCTCCCAGAACCCTTTTTCATGCACATCTCTGCTTTTGAACACACTCATGCTGCTCAGGCCAATCTAAGTATATCACAGCTTTCCCCTGCAAAACCTGAACCAGACAGCATCAGTTATATGGCATAAATGTCCACTGTACCCACTATACAAGAATCTGGCCATGGGAACCACAACAGCTTGGGAACAATTCTACTACTACTGAGACTTTATCTCTAAGGCTGATATAGTTCCAGTCACAAACTAGTGACTGGAACTCTGGAAAACTGCCCTGCTTTCGTGTTCCTAATGCTTCCCATTGCCATCCCACCAGCAACTACAGCCCATTTATGCCCCACACAGGGAAGATCATTACAGAGCTTATCCTGAAATACCCAAGTCAAAACAAAGCTTCCCATTTCATCCCTGGCCATCCGAACCTCAGGTCTCTTCTCGATCCATGCAGCCAGACATCTCTCAGTTGGCTCAGCAATCCTCTTGTGCAATTCCCAGAAGCCCTTTGGCCCAAATAAGGATGCTGCCCAGCCTGTGTCCAGCCTCACCTTGCAGACCGGCAGCCTGGTGCTGCTGGTCTTCTGCTTGTGTTGGAGACAGAAATTCTTCGGAGGCCAGTTCCTCGTGGCCACTTGCGCTATCAGAATCTGGTGGTGGTGCTTCAATGTTGTCCTAAAACACAAACACACTCACTGGAGATTGAATTGGAAGCTCCAGAAAGAGTCCCCTGATATTCTACAACTACATTGGAACCTAAGAGCAGGGATGGGCAACTAGCAGTCCTCCACAAGCAGGTGCATTCTTACCAGCTGAGCTGTTTGCTCCCCAAATAAATGTGGGAAGATGGGAGGCCTCTGGGAAACAAAGGAAACAAAACACTATCATGCCACCTCCCAAACCTCCCAAACTTTGCTTGACGTAGCAGCAGAGCCTTCTCGGGCCACAGGAGGGCGAGGGTCTGGAAGTGGTGTGCAGACAAGGATAGAGAGTGCAGGGAATGCCCGCTGCAGCTCTCATTGGCCTTCATCAGCCACTGCCTGTTTTCAGTGGTATTCTGTCTTTATGAGTAAAGGCCTGGGCCTGACTTATACCAGGGGTGGGGAAGCTTATTCTCACTTTTTGAAACTCGGGGAGGTGGACTACTTTAAGCCAACACAGTCATGCATCTTGAAACCCTGGGCTACAGGTGAACTTTTCACCACCAGGAATCTCAGAAATGAACTCCAGATGGCTTTCCTGCTGTAACTGAAAACCAGAGAACATATCTAGTGCCAGGACTCAGAGGACCTGTTCTTCCTCTCTTTTATCTTTTATTACCGGTAGGTAATGCAAGTAGCTTCCCACCACCCCTCCTCGTAAGGTCTGGCTTGCTTTGGTTCCTGAAACCAAGTCCAAACCTTGCTTTGTGTGGCAGACTCCTCCAATGCCCTAAATGACTCAAGCGGATTGTGCTGTTCTGTTCGAGGGGCCTCCCAGGGGTTCTGCCCTTCGGAAGTTCTGACGCAAGCAGCTCCTAGGTCCCACGAAGAGCTTCTCCAGTGAGAGGCTTCTTCCAAAACCCCCGAGAGAAGCGGGCCAAAGATACCAGGGATTTTAAGCGGACTTTAATGGGAACGCTCAAGAAGGCCAACAGCGGGGTCATGATTTGCTTCCAGGTCAGCTGTGCTCAAGCACCTTTCCAGAAAGATCGGGGGCCGAAAGGCAAAGGGCCCTTCTTTAGCGCGGGGCCCCCAGTTCGACTGGCAGCCTCTTGGCACTCATCTTCCGCTTCATGGAAGCGGGTGGGTCGGAGAGAGACAAGGTGGGAAAAATCCAGCTGTCTTTAAGCCGTGGGAGGTTTGAAGAGGTCAAGCCAGCCACACACGAGCAAGAGGAACCGACTGTCCCACATCGCCCACGCCGACTCTCCCTGTGAAGTTCTGCTGCAACCGCCGCTCCGGGGCGCCACGAACGGAGCTCTCCTGCCCTGCTTGGCCCGAGGGGCGCCTCGCCAGAGGGCCCGGCGCGCTCTCCCCCGAGACGCCCCCGAAGCCAAGCACGGAAAGGCAGCCCCGGCCCCGAAGTCTGCCCGGTACCTCGTGGTTGATGACCGTCCAGCCGCAGGACGAATCGCTGTCGCTGGAAATTTCTGACATTTTCAAGGAGCTGGAAAGAAAAGAGACGAGACGCTCTTCAGCTCCCGGGCTTCTTTCGCTGCCAGGAACAGAACATGGGCGGCCTTCCGACCGAGATCTCCGCCTCGTCCCCTTCGGCCGCTGCGGGACGGAACGCGGACCGGGGGAATGCAGGGGTCGGTTCAGGCCCGCCTCCGGCGCCACCCCCTCCCCTCCCCCCGCGCCAAGCCGGCTCAGCTTCGGACCTGGGGCGGCCCCCGGTGGTCAGCAGTGGTGCTCCGCTCCGCCCCGCCGACTCTCCCTGTGCGAAGAGAGCACAACCCGCACTTGGCGGGGCATGCCGGCTAGGAAGCCGCGGGGTCCGAGGCACTCAGGGGACGCGGCCGACCTACCTGCTGGAGCGGCGCAGCGACTGGCCGCCTCCCCCGTTTCACCAGAACAACAACCAGGGACCGGAAAGGCGACGCCGCTGCGCCTGCGCCTCCCGCGAGGCGTCCGCCGGGAAGCGTAGTCCACCTCCGCCCGGCGCTGCGGCAGGCTGGCCGCTACGGGACTACACGCCCCAGGGGGGAGCGCGGCCGAACCCGCGCATCAACAAAGGGCGGGGCCCGGCTGTTGCCCTGGCGACGCGGAGAGGAGCTCGCCGCAAAAGCCGTCACCGGGTTAGATGGCCGCCGGGGGGGACAGGCCACGGCGCGCCGCCGGCGCCAACCCGGTCTTCACGTGCCTGGCGGACGCGCGGGCGCTGCTGACGGGCACGCGCTTGAGCGCAGCGGTACCGCTTTTCTACAAGACCACGACGAGCGAGTACGGCGCCCTGCGGCCCATCTCGGCCACGGCGCCCTGCCGCTTCTGCCCGCGGGAGAGTGCCTTCACCGCCTGCCTGGCCGCCGCCGGCCCGCCTCAGCACAACGGGATCAACACGGGCGCCGACCGCTCGCCGCTGTAGCCGGCCACCCACCTCCCGCGCGCCCCGCCAGGGAGAAGCTGGAGAGACGAAGGAAGCAGCGGCGACTTTATTGGGCACAGGAGCATCTCCCCTCCCCCTTACGGAGCGTCTTCCAGCCCTTCTGCTCTGCGAGCGAGGCTCCAGCCTTGGAGGAGGAGGACGAGGACATCCAGTACAAAAAAAAAAAAAACTTCTAAACTTGCCAGGAGAATTTTTCTACTCATTGCCTTGAATTATGCGCTGAATCTTCTCCACATCCTGTTCTATAATTTTATTCGTAGGCTCAATCTTGAGAGCAGCGAGATAATCTTGAAGGCCTAGAGTAATAATTAGTATCCATAATTTGTCTCTGAAGCCACATGCCATGTCCTACAGATATGGTACATTTATGTAACCGCATTAACAGCTTCCCACAAAATAGCTTTATACCTAGGTAAGCCTAGAGGATCAGGGTCCAAAACACAACACCTCAGACACTGAGTACCAGGGTTTCCCGGCCTGTTAATATAGGAAATCAGTAGGATATGTGAAGTTTAGTAAAATGCAAGTAATTTAATCTAAATACAAAACACCAACCCCATCTTCACAATTAGCATTTTATAAACGATTGCAAAATCATAAGCTAGAATCCCAAATCACATTTCACAAATAACAATGAAGAATGTGAATGTGCCAAGCTATATTGGTGGTGATGGTTTCTGAAAAATAGCTACTGTGATTAATATCTTTTGACATACGCCCTATGGAACTTTTGTACATTGTTCTAGAACAATACAACTGACAAGAAGAGCCTAATGAGATAGGAGAAGGATACAGGATAGTAGAAATTATAAAAGACTGATGCAAGAAAGCTGCTGAACAAGTTCTTAATGAAGCTTAGCAGGCAACAGATTCATGCAGGACTGGACTTGGAAAAGGAAAGAATTTGGAGTTTGACAGGAACAGATGTTTTGAACCTAAAAAATAAGATTCCCCCCCCTCGATTTCCCATAAACTCAAATATTTTAGGTAAATAATATTTTTAGTACAGTAGCTCATTTCTACTGGTTTCAAGAAGCACTGCGTTTAAACCTACATAATCCTTTTTGTAAGGAGAAAATGACAGCAATATAATGGAACACAAAAGTAGAGGCACTTTGCCTTTCAAAGGTACCTTACCTTCAGTGTACAATTCCAATTCACAGAATGCTGTGCCACGCCTCAGGTGAGCTTTCAATCTTGCCTGGGCATTGTTGGAAACAGGAGGGCTGAGCAAATCCAAGGCCTGGAAAAATAAAATGTACAGATGGGAGTGTGAGCTAACCCGTCTTTGATTGTAAGTGTATCATTTAGGTCAGTGATGGCGAACCGTTTAGAGACCAAGTGTCCAAAACCGCCTTGCCCCTGCCCCGCTTCTCTTGCCTGCAGGGCAACCCACTGCCTCCACAGCCCACCACCGCAGATCGCCCAGGAGGCCCAGCAGTGTCATGGCCACGGGGCTGCTGGTGAGGAGGGGGCTATGGGGGTGGCGGGGCTGGAGTGATGGCGTGCAGTGATGGCTCTGAGTGCTGCCTCTGGAACGCGTGCCATAGATTCGCCACCACTGATTTAGGTCCTTTCTATCTGTTCAAGAACACAAGTATATCCTCTTTAAAAGCAACCTTGAGTGGAAGCTTGTATCCCTTGATACAAAAGGCACCCTCTAAATTTGAGTGGATTTTATCTCAGGTGGGAACCATGCCTTCCCTGCCAGCTCTGATGGGGTGGGCTGATGTGACCAAAGAAAGGGGATCCCCAGATAGCGTGATCAAAGGGCTATAAAGTCAAATACCTGAGAGGAATCCTCAATTGCTTTATGTAGATTTCTCAGCCTCAGGTGGCAAGCAGCTCGATTCAAATATAAGATTGGTATCTTATTATTAATATGAATTGCCAAGTTGTAAGCATTGACGGCAGCCAGATAGTTACCTGTTTCAAACATTTTGCTAAAAAAAAAGATCCATGTGAACAAATGAATAGCTCCTGCATCTCCAACAGGGCTTAAAACTTTGGCATCTTTACTAAAGGACCATAAACTGATTATGTCAACTGTTCACTTATTTAGTAAGAGCTGAACAGGCTTTGTGACTCAGCAAATGTATTTTTTTTACTTATTGACAGCATACTACACACACTGCTGACTCCGTAAGGTTTACAAGAAACTGAAACAGAAGTCTTAAAACCAAACAAACAATAACCTAACCATCTTATCTTGGTATGCATATATGACACACCCATTTCATTATAATTAATGAAAAGCCCAGTTACACTACGACTGCCTTGAAAATGCTGTTACAGAAGGAACTCAGGAGCTGCTATTCTGGTTCAGTTTAAGGAAGAAGAATGCAGGAGAGAGAAGGCTGCATACTAATGAACACAAATATTGAAACCCAACAAACTGGCCCTCTTCTCCCCCAACTCTAAGCCAGAGCAGGTTTTGGAGACCACCTTTAGGAAGTCCATTCCAAACTCACTTTCCCTTGTCTTTCAACCACTCTGGGTTCTTTTCCTCTTCTTTTAAATCCTCGATCTCAGCAATATCTGCATTTATTATCCTGCGAGCCTCTGCTTGTTTACATAGCCACTGAAAATAAAACACACAGAAACACACACAGACATCAGCTAGATGCTCCTAGGTAAGCCATCAGAGGCATGGCTTCAAAATAAGCGCTTCCTGCCTAGGATTCTACTCAGAGAGACTCAAAAGATTCCATGCAACTAGTAAAGCTTGTTGCTACTGACATCCTGCTCTTGCAGAGGCTGCCTCTTCTGTGATTTCTGTTAATAGAAAACGAATCCCTGAACAGAAATGACAACACTTGGTATGTTGTATTTCCCCTAATTTATGACAAAGTTTGCAATTAAAATGTTTATTTTTGTGATCTACAATTAGAACAGTGAAGACATAAAATGTCTATGACTTCCCTTAAACATTGAGTTTACACTTATTGTACGCACTTTGGCATTTGAGATTTTTCGTTCAAGTACAACTTATGTGCTATCTCCATTTTCTAACATTTTGTCTCCAAGACTATATTGCTATTAAGGCGATGCAGTCCTTCTAGGTAAGCCTAGTGTAATAATGATGATGATGATGATGGAAGGGACTTTGGAGGCCTTCTAGTCTAACCCCCTGCTCAGGCAGGAAACCCTATACCATTTCAGACAAATGGTTGTCCAGTCTCTTCTTAAAAACTTCCAGTGTTCGAACATTCACAACTTCTGGAGGCAGGTTGTTCCACTGGTTAATTGTTCTGTCAGGAAGTTTCTCCTTAGTTCTAGGTTGCTTCTCTCCTTGATTAGTTTCCATCCGTTGCTTCTTGTCCTGCCTTCAGGCGCTTTGGAGAATAGCTTCACTCCCTCTTCTTTGGGGCAGCCCCTGAGATATTGGAACACTGCTATCATGTCCCCCCTCGTCCTTCTCTTCATTAAACTAGACGTACCCATTATAAGCCGTTCCCTATCAGCTTTAGCCTCCAGTCCCCTAATCATCTTTGTTGCTCTTCTCTGTACTCTTTTTAGAGTCTCAACATCTTTTTTACATTGTGGTGACCAAAACTGGATGCAGGATTCCAAGTGTGGCCTTACCAAGGGATTGTAAAGTGGTATTAACATTTCAGGTGATCTTGATTCTATCCCTCCGTTAATGCAGCCCAGCACTGTGTTGGCTTTTTTGGTAGCTGCAACACACTGCTGGCTCATATTTAAGTGGTTGACCACTAGGACTCCGAGATCCCTCTCACAGTTACTACTATTGAGCAAGGTACCACCTATACTATACCTGTACATTTGGTTTTTCTTGCCTAAATGTAGAACCTTACTTTTTTCACCATTGAATCTCATTTTGTTAGATAGTGACCAATGTTCAAGTCTGCCAAGATCCTTCAGTATCTTAAGCGTATCTTCTGGGGTATTGGCTATTCCTGCCAGCATTCTGTATGTTTGTCTGGAACTGTTCCTATATGGTTCTTTGCCAGAGTATTTAATAAGACCATCCCCTTTCCCTGGGCCTACGGCTTCAAGCCATGCATCATGAAACATTGGGGAGTATTTATTCCAGATCTGCAGGAAAAAGGAAGGAGAATATTGACTGGGAAAATCATATTCTTCAAAAGCCACTATAGTTCCTCACTGTTTTATCAGGCATGGCCCAAGACAAATTGCTGGTGCAAGGACATTGAATATTTTTTTCAACCTTGATGCTGAAAAGTAGTAGAGGAAGCAAGCACCATCTCTTCTCCAATAACTTGCTGCAACTTCTCTGAATGCCAGCCCTCCATGGCACAAAGCAGCCAAGCCTCCTACCTCTTCCTCCTCTGGGATCCGTGATTCTCTAAGGGCTGTTGGAAAGATACGAGGTGTAAAATGTATCATAATGCTACCGAGAGGGCGTGGAGAAGGAACTGAATCTTCCTTTATCTTTTCTGAAAACATATTTCCATAGTTTCTACCTGTAATAGTCAAACACAAAAGCTGTTTAATGCTATATTCCTGTTCATAGTTAACAGTAGCAATAAGGAAGAAATAGGAGCCTATCCAGAGATATGTCTCTTGTTTCTGATATTTATAAGGCAGATGTCTGCAGATATAGAAAGGTAGATGGAGGAAAAACACAAAAAAGAATGGTGTACACTTGTATCATGCCAGCCTTTTGAGGCAGATCCCAGAAATCTGAATGGGATTATATTTCATTGATATAAGCTTCAGAAACAGAATCTTGAATGTCTCCCAGCCAGCCGGGTTCTCCCCATTCGCCCTCTTAACACTATAGTGAGTTAAGGAGAAGACAGACTGAGATTCTTTGCCACACTTCTACTATTGCTGGGGTTTAAAACATACTTTTGTATATGTAACCATCACACCCTCAGTCTGTTTTCCCCAAAGTCATATCACTGCAGACCATGAAGCAGAGTTCAGAGGCTGAAGCCTGCAAGTGCCTTTGTCTTTAACCCTTTCCTCGGGCTGACAAAATAAGGCACTATGGTAATTGTTCAGCATTGTTTGAAAAATGCTTTTGAATAGTATTTGTGGTTTTTTGAAAGGGTTATGGTTAGTTCACATTATACATTGTGAATCTGTACACTGAAATTCAACATGGGAGGCTTTTAATATTTTTAAAAATATTTTAAATAAATACAAACAGCCACAGCAAAGCAAAAAGACTCCAGTGTCCCATGAAAGAAAGTGCAATGTCCATATGGTAACATAATGAGAACATTAATACCTTTAGTTAATGCTCCTGATGTGGACACTCCATTTCCAGCAAAAGATTCCAAGTTCTGGCATTCTTTTAATTCTCTGGGGACTTCTGTATTTTTATCTGGCAACTGGAACTTAGTACATACTTTCTTTTGCATCTTATTCTGCCTTTTCCACACCTCAATCTCTTCAGTGGCTTTTCCCCGTTCTTGTTCTTTTAGCTCTTCTATTCTTTTTATTTCTGCTTCTTCTAGCTGTTTGAATTATAGGACATTCATTCTGGAATTATTTATTGTTAAGAGGCAAGTTTCCTCATTATTGATTTCTTATCAGGAAGGTAATTAAGATTCCTACTTTCAGAGACACTGTTTTCAGAAGGCCACAGGGAAATTAAATATAAGGCAGAATTTAGAACTAGAGGAGTAGCCTGTCCCATAAAACTCAAAGGCACCTGCATCTCTTCTCCACAGTATCATCAGAACGTAATATAGATTTTCAGAAATGTATCTGATTTCTCATAGCAAATGGTGATGAACAGCTAAACTAGTTTTAATTAGAATTCTTCGTTCACCTACAGATAGTATTATACCTCCTCATTTCCACAAGCCTTTCATATTATTCTTTTATTTATTAATTTTAATAGGCCTATGGGTTGCTCCAATCGCAAATGACTCTGAGTTGCATATACATATACGTAGACATTGCTAGCACGTAAGAATGAAGTAGGTGGAGACTGGATGTTCACCAGAACTGATAACCCATCCAATGGGTGATAGGAAAAGCAAGAGCGCCACTCCAATGGAAAAGAGGTGAGTGAGAAGGAAGAAAAGAAGGGAGGAGCCAAGTTTAGTGGAGAGAAACTTTGAGGCTGAGACCTATGAACAGAAGCAGAGAAACAAGTGTAATAGGACAAGGGGAATTAGAATTCAATTGTTGCACAAAGAATAGAAGGCCAGTTGGTCCAAACTTAAGAAGAGTTGCAATAAGAAAAAGACCAAAAGATGTGCCAGGGAATGAAGCTGCCATGGTTTGAGAAAGAAAAAGAATCAATGGGGGTTCAGACAAGACAATACAAGGCCAACAAGATGCAAAGCTTAGACATAACAGCGTGGTAAAGCGCTGGACGAAGATTATCTCCGCCTGTAATTAAGGTACCCTTATTTGAGGAACGGTACTTCTGAAGAGATGGCTCCATGGCTCAGACATGTGTTATAATTGGGGGGAGAGGGGAGAAAAGGAAGGAGGAAAGAGACAGACCATCAAGAGGCTTGGGATGCTCAGAATCCTAAGGCTGGAAGTCAAACCAGGTGGACTTTGACAACAATCATTAGCGATGCTTTATCTCTTTGAAGGAGGGCCGTTTACCTTGATGGTGGCATCCAGAGCAAGTCTGCCGCGTTCCCGTTTCTCTGCAGACTTCGCCGCTGCTTTCGCTCGGGCCTCCTCCTGAGCTTGGCGGACGGCTTCCTCACGAATTTCCCGCATCTTTGCTTCGTTCCCTGAAAAAGCCATGCCGGCTGGAAAGGTCCGGGGCAGGAGAGAGAAAGCGGCCTCACGGGCTGCAGGGCAGGGTTTAGGTGGGACCCCCACCCGCAGCGGAGGCCTCCCGGCCCAGCCCGGCCCTCACCGTCCTCCGCCCGCAGGGACGCCCACGGGGACGCTTCCTTCTTGAGCAAGGTGAAGATGACGCAGCCATCCCGGATCTCGGCGCGGCTGCGCTCGGCGTCGATGGGGGCGAAGAGCGCGGCTTCGAAAAGCAGCGGCGGCGCGTTCACCTACGGGAGGCGGGCAGCAGCGGGTTACATGGCGTCCGCCGCTGCCGCCGCCGAGCAGTGCCCCCAGGGCCGCCCCACACGCCCACCTTGAGGTACCGCTCAGTGCAGAAGACGCCGTGGCGGCGGGCGGCCCTCAGCGGCACGGTCAGGCGCACGGTTTCGGCCGTCTGCTCCCAGCTGAAGTCGCGCACCCAAACGGGCATGGCAGCCGTTGCCAGGACGCTGGAAGCGAGGGCTGCCGGGAACGCCGTCCCTCCCAAACTTCCGCCGGAAGTCGCTCTAGCCGCGTGTGCCTGCTCGGGCCCGCCGCGGTCAGTCGTCCGTCCGCGGGCCTGTTTGTTCGCCGTCGCTGAAGGGAAACGGACGGTGTTGCGGCACACAGTCAGAGCGGACACAAATTCCACGAACGACAAAATACATCAAAAACCGGTTTAATCATTGGCGTGAGGTCCGCTCAGCTCGCCATCCATCAACATTGAAACAGAAACGTCATTCCTATACTTTATAGAGTAGCTCACACAGGCACCATGATATGAAATCATTTGTATTACATAGTAATTTCATTTCGTACTAAGGGAACAATAATGGACAAAGTCTGGGAACTCGATTCCAATTTGAATTACATACATCAACTTTGCCATGCGTCATAGTCCTATTGCATGTGTTATTTCAGACATGTTCTTTATTTTAAAAGTTGCTGCAAAAATAAATGTCACCAATGTGGAACACATTTGAGATTGTATAAAAATTACTCAACTGATATCTCCAAAACAGGTACAGGTAAGCATACATAAGTTTTAATATGAAACAGTAATTAAATCACATTCAACCGAAAAGACACATTGCCAAGTAATATATGTTACACTTTACTAGCAAGCAAGGCTCTATTATATATAACAAGGTACACATTTAAGCATGAAGGATAGCAAAATTCCTATTAAAAAAAATGAAAAACAAGTCACTGATTTTATTTTAAAAAAATAACTCAGGACTAAAGTCCCACATTAAGGTTATTTAAACATCCCCACAATTTGTAAACGTGTGAAGTGTTATTCCACACATAATTAGGGCACAGACAAATGGGAAAAAGGGAAAGGGGCTCACAAGTTGTGTACTTTCCTCTCAACTTGGGTGGCTTCTGTGTTGGGGGGGGGCAGCACAGGGCCAGATCTGTAGAATCAGCAGCAGCAGCAAAACTCCTGCCTGCTCTGAGACTCTACTTTGGACCAGCTAATAGATGGCCAGGTGTTTTAAAGCTACACAGACACCTGAACCAGGAATGGGGGAGAACTAGTCACAAGAGGGGGTGTTTGTCCTTCCCCAAATTCCAGGAGCATGGAAGCTACAATCAATTACAACAGAAAATCTCTTGAGATTTCTAAGTTGACTTCCATCACTTACTTCTGGCTTAAGTAGCCCAAATTATTTTTGCTCCAATTGTTTCCAGCCCAGAGATACAGATCCATTCTGATTTATCTCCAAGACAAACTAAAGGAAAACAAATATTTAGTGTAGTGTTCATTTGTTCATTCATGTTTATTGTTGGATTGATCTTCAGTCATGAAGGCATCTTGCCATTTGCTAAATGGAGATATTAGAATTAGAATTGGATTCATCTGCATAGCTTGCTACCTGGGAAACTTCCCCACTGCCTGGGATGGCCAACCAGATTCCCTCAAGGAGGGAAACAGTATGAATGTTCCCATCCACAAAGGAACAATTGGCATCCTGTGTCAGTTTTCCACCAACTTTTCCTTAGGCAAGCAGCTGAGAATCCAAGTCCCCTCCAAATGCTCAAGATGGTTTCCAAAAAATGGCCACTGGGCTGATGCAGCCAGTCTCCCACAGATGGTGGCCATTTGGTTGCTGCTATTCCTCTCAAGAAGCTTCTGTGGGGTCCGCAATCATGCTGGTACCACACCCCCCCATGGCTGGTAGCCATGGTAACTCACACTCAATTATTACCTGCCAGGGTGTGTGTGTGTGTGTGTGTGTGTGTGTGTGTGTGTGTGTGTGTGAGAGAGAGAGAGAGAGAGAGAGAGAGAGAGAGAGACCCTGTACATAATGCTAATGTGATCAGAAATAAGCACTATAAAATATAAGCACTATAAAAATAGCAGTAGAATTCAAAAAGACTAGCGGGTTACCCTCATTAGATAAATTCCAGCTCACATACAAATCATTTCCCAGTTGTTCCTGTAGAACAACTGCTTTGTTTTTTTCCAACTGGAGAAAGCACAGAAACAGAGTAAGACAGTGACAGGTACTGAAAATATATTGTGACATTATGGTTCCTCCACTACATTCCATCTGCAGAATGAAGAGTTTTACAGAAGCAGCCCTTTTTGTAGGCCTAAACCTCACTGTCAGGAAGAAAGCACCTCAAGTTCTTCTGATGAAAACTTAATGCACTTGGGCACATAACAAAATGTGTGGAAAGATGGAGTTCACAAACCAGGGGGGTTGTTCAGACGTCGGTGTTCAGGGCTGGTGGTCCCACCATCTCCCTGGTGCGTATCAGTTGAATGTCCTTGTCTGCCATGCAAGTATCGCAGCCCCAGACTGCTGAAGCCTCTGCTGTCAGCAGGCCATATGCCGATTCCGTCATGCCTGTACAGATCCGATGAAACCATTTCTGACAGGAGGCTTCACAGAGGATGGCATCCTGATCATCATTCACCTCGTGGATACAAATCCCACATGGGTAAACTGGCTCAGAGAGCAGGTGATCGTGCTGGGGGGGGTGCAGCGGGATTTTGCTGCCCCCACCACCCTTCTCTGAGCAGCTTCCCTCAGGACCTCCATGGGGCAGGTGGGGTTTAGCGGGGGTCCCATTCACATGGGCACTGTTCAGATTTTCCATGTGCTTCGGCAGGACCCCCTCTGGGGTGCCCACTGGGATGTGCTGGTGCCGGCTGGCCTTTACATCTGTGCTTCCTGAGCTCAGCAGACCCTCTGCTCCCTGCGAGGTGGGGTGGTGCTGCTGGGGCGGAGACTGATGCTTGCTGACCCCCAGTTTTGGGAATGCTTTTGCCTGATTATAGCTGTTCAGCCCCGGAGCATAAGAATGGTTGGGCTCTGTCAGGGAGCTGCCAAAGGCAGGGTTGGGGCCCGGCCCCAAATGCCCGGCAGATGGAGGCATGGGGCCTGCATTCTGCGAGGGTATGTGGCCAAAGTTTTCACCGGGGTTGGGCCGGAAGGGCAGGCCGGGCCCAGGCAGGGCTTGGCTGGCGCTGTAGGAGGACTGGTGGCCAAAGCCCGCCGCGTTCTCGGGCGACCCGAAGGTCACGGCTGGAGCCCTGTTGAAGGCCGCTCCTGACGGGCTGTGGCCGAAGGGGGACGGCCGGTGGCGGAGGGGGAAGGCGGGCGCCCCGTACGGGAACGCCAGTCTGGGCAGCAGATAAGGCGGCATCCTAAAGGCGTTGTAGCCCCCGAAGCCGGAATACGCGGGGCCGGCGAAGTAGGGGCCACTCGCGGGCTTGTAGGCGGCGGCGGCGTAGCTGTCGTCGAAGGGGTTGACAGCAATCAAGTGCTCGGCGCTCGGGTTGGGCGGCGGGGCGTACTCGGAGGGAGGCGCAGGGAAGGGGGTGCCCTGCGGGGGGCGAGAGTAGACCCCTGAGTCCCGCGGGAGGGCGGCCCCCGCACCGTCTCCCAGCACCCGCCTTCCGCCCCCCCAATGCCGGCCCGGCCCGGCGGGAAAGCAGGCCGCCGCCCCGGCTTACCTGCGCGCCGCCCTTGCGCTTCTTGTCGGGGCTGCCCAGCTGCAGCCCGGCGCCCGCCAAGCCCTCCACGCCGCCGTCCACCCCTGCAAGAGCCGAGCACAAGCTCCGTATCGCCGCTCCGGGAGCACCCCTTCCCCCCGGGCCCGCTCCCCGGCCCGGCCGCCTCACCCACCTCGAGGCCTCTTGAGCGCCGCGCCGGGCTCCTTCTCATGTTCCGCGGACATTGCCGGCGCAGCATGGCGGCCCGCCCCGCCGGGCAGGCGCAGCACCCAGGCAGCCGCCGACCCGGCGACCGCGATGCGCAGCCCGGCCCCTCCGCCGGCGGGGCGGACCCCTCCTCTCGCGCCGCCCCCGCCAGGAGCTGCTCTTCAGCCGGCCGGGCCGCTTGGAGCCTCGGGGGGCGTCCCGGGAGGACAGCGCCTCACCTCCCGAGCTCCCCACCCGCGCTCCATTGCGTGCGGACTCCGAGAGAGCCCCTGCCCGCCCACTGCTTCGGAAGGCTGCCTACGAGTGAGGCACTTACCGGCAGTGGGCCGGAATTGGGGGTTGGTGGCTTCCCGGCGCGTGCCCCCCCTTCCCGCAATACGTAGGTTCTGTCCTTGTTGCTTGTTTCCCGCGCCCTCCCGTCCCCGGGGTCCCGCCGCTATCTGCGCCGCGGAAGAGTTGGGAAAAGAAGAATGGAGCCCTCAAAGGGAAACAGGCCGCCAATTACTACAGGAAACTTTTATTTCAACTGGGCAATCCATCTGTATAAGACAGCAGTTTCATAAATATTTTGGCATTTAAATTTCTACTCATTTTTGGCATGATGTTTGTGCTAGCATCAGGACAAGCCTGGGAACAGAGGAAGGACACAGTTAAATATTCACTATGCTATCAAAAGTTTTTTTTTTTAAAAAAAGCACATAAGCAAAATGTTTTAAAAAGACATATTAAAAAGTACATTCATTATCAGACTATCACCAACTGTCCTCACACAACAGAGTTCAGAGCTGATCCCCTGAGTCAAATATAAAATTAATACAAGTCAGCTCGTTTCCCCCATTGGCCAGGGCAGCAGTTGACGGCCCTTCAGGAAAACAGCAAGAGTGGCAGGAGCCAGAACACCCTCGGCCAAAAAGCCTTGCTGGACTCCCACACTGGCAATTCATTCACATCCTCAAGAATATAGGGAAGTGTTTTAAACAGCCCATTTACCAAAGTGCCAGGCTTGATGCAGCAGGTGGTGTGTTGAGATGGCTTTCCCCTGGGGTGAGGGGGTAATTCCCACCTGGGGAGGGTGGAAGCTCCATGTGCCAAGTTGCCCAAAAGAAGTCAGGAGTCAGCAAAGTACACCCCAGTAATGAGGTTCACACTTGCTCCAATGCGCAACTGAACCCAGATGTGATTGATTTCAGATACTTCAGGAACAACATTTCCCTCCTGCTCTGGTTTTAGTTGCTCTTCCAAACTGATGGAAAGTGAATTCGGTGAATTACCCCAAGGTGCAAATGAGAGTTAGGTGGTGTTGCCATCCATTTTTGAGATCAAGGCAAGGCAGTCAAGGTGTGCAAGCCCCTTTTCACTGCCCTGCTTTCGGGGTGGGGTGGTGCTTCAGAACAAGAAGGGTAAAAACAGCAGCAAAACAGTTGTGCCCAAAGAAATGTTAACACAGAGCAAATCTTGCGGTGACGATGCCAGATAGGGTTCTGAAGCACCTCGAGGATGAGATGGAAAAACATAAACCTCTTTTTAAACAGATCAATACTTTCAGGACAATGTTCAGAACAAAATTAAGACAGACGTCTTAAACCTGAAACCTGGGATAAGGGTCTCCCAAACGAATGGAAACAAGGTTTGCTAAACCTGCCATGACTGGCGAGGTTCGCAAATGACAATGCTTGCAGGTCATTGTGGCTGAATCCACACAGCTCAACTGTGTCCCTGAATACAGGTCAGGAGGTCCCCCAGCTGCCTGGGGAAGGGGGAAGAGACATTCAACTGCCTGCAAACTGCACATACAGACACCTTGTGCACCTGACCTGGCTCTTTGCTTGGCACTGCATGGACAATATGCCCTGCACTGATATTTGGAAAAGTGGCCTTCACTCAAGGAGCGTTTTTCTGCTCTTCAGGATGGAGGACCTAGTTACAGGTGTTTCCACGTGAACCAACTGTTCTACCTGTCCAGGTTGCTGATGGCACAAGCTCAGCCTATGCACTGGGGGGGGGGTTTGCTGGAATTCAAATCATGTTTCCAAATACTTTCTTGGATGTCCCAGAGGAACTGATGGGGATTCAAAAGAAGATGGAAGAAAAGCAGCCATTTTTCTAGGAAGCATCCAAAGGTTCCTTCTGGCGAGAGTCACCCTCAACCCCTACCCCACGCTAACCCAGGTTTGCTCTAAGATGAAGGAAAGATCATTCATCCCCTCTCTCTGGATAAAGGTGGTGGTGGTGGGGGGGGTCACCTGAAAAGATAATGCCAATTCAAAGCAAAACAAAAAAAACCCAACAAAAGTAAAGAAAGCTCACCTACCTACCTAGCACAGGCCTCTACACCAAGATAGCCTTAAATATCTTTGGTTTTCTTCATTTGCTGCAACCTTGGACACAAACTATTTCCAACTTGCAAATCCCTTTCCCTCTCTTGAGTTGGCGCTCTGGCAACTCAGGAGAAAACGACCCTCTACAGGAGAAGCAGAAACACCCAAGGAGGCCATCAGGATGCCTCTGTTCCGCCCCCACCTCTGAGTGAGGGCAGGCTCCTCCAAAGGGCTCAAGGGAGGGGCATTCCTTCAGCTGCCAACTGCCAAAATTAGAATGCCCCGGCACTGCCTCACTCCAGAAGAGTCCAAAAATGTCAATATTCACAGTAAATAAGTATTTGGAGAAGCCCCCTCCCCTCAGCACAGCGGCCCTTGGAGTGTATTGCTACAAAACTCAGCAAGCTGCCCACCTGAGCAGACATCCTTTGGTGGTGTGGCAGGCTCAGCTTTGACCAACAAGGCCTCCCAATCAATCTTTGGCAAATGAGTTTCCTTTTCTTCAATCAGTATAAATGAACATTCAGAAATATTCTTTCTGTTACTTAATAGAACTGTTGAAGAAAAGGAAAACAAAATTACACTTGAAGTCTTTGGAGCTGAAGAGGGTCTTACTTCAACTTTTGTAAAAGAGTTCTGGCAGCAACAATACTGAAGGCCACATTGTAAAACCACGTAGTCCACTCCTAATCTCCATTTGGTTCTCGGCTCCTTTGGGTTCATATCTACTTAGGCATTACAATTATTTGATGCTGCAGTTTTAACTATTTCAACTATCTTTTGGGGTAAATATGCAGCTTTCTTCTCCTTTCCACAGAACATTCTTTGGTACAAGATCGTTATTTTCTTTAAAGCCTTTGCATCCGAAAAGTGGTGGTAAAGACAATGTTGGCCTAGCCTGAGCTCTCAGCCGACACAGCAGCCTCTAGGCTCTTACAAGGCCACAGGCCAGCTCGTTAGCCCCAAAGTGCAGCAGGGAGAGCTGGGAGGGAGGCTGTCGGTCCTCTCACTAAACCCACCGCCATTCATGGACATTTCCTGTCACCTGCAAGAGACCCATCTGGGAGTCACATCTGGGATGTTTGGCCAACCCTTTTCTGAATGGAAACAGAAGGGAACTGTACCAGTCAGCTTACAGTTTCGGTGAATACCTCTCTCTTTTGCTCATCATCTCATTCACTCGCTCACTCATTAACTTCAGAACAAAACAAAACATGAGATACCCTGTCAGTTTGCCTTACAACACACAAGACAGCTTAAAAGAAATAAACTGCACCCTGAGCACAGGAAAACAATAACACTACAATAACTTTAAAAGGAGGTAGTATAAAACAGGAGCTGTGTGGGAACAAAAAGGGGAGAGGGGCTCTATCCAAGCGTTTGCCTGGGGGCTGTGTCCCAGGCTTATGGGTTCCGATGCTCAGGACCAGCCAGGGAAACAAACGGGGGACCCCCAAGCTGACCTGCAGAGCACATATAAGGCCTCGTTCTGGGCTCCAGAGAAACTTCATAAGTAAGGCAAGCAGTGAGTTCAAAACTATCTAATGGAAGGCACCATTATCACCAGGACACTTGGGGGATGGTTATCTGGCCAAGGGAACACAGCAGAGGCGGAAAGCCTCCCGGTCTCCCCACTGTGGACCCCAGAAGGCACTGACAAGGCAGGTGGGACCGTGAGGCTGGGGTGGCCCCTGGAGGACCCCAGAGCTGCCTGCAGCCTCTGCCCCGCTGGCCCCTGGAGTGGCCCTCTTTTGGAGATTGCTCCTCCAGAGGCCAGTGGGGCAATCCCCTATGCTTCCCAACACAACTCCTTGGCTCACAGGGACACACGCTCGCTCTCCATACATTCAGGGAAAGGACTTGGGGCTGCCAGGAAACCATCACCAGTCATGCAACCACGAGTGATGCTTCCAGACAAGTCAATGAGGTAGTGCAGTTGCTTCCTTTGGCATCTGCCCTGGCAAGCTGAGGTAGATATCCAAGCAAAGGGGTCACTTTTGCTCCAGTGACAGAGAGGAGAGCCGCCCTGCTCTCCTTTCACATTTTTGCACACTGGACATTCACTAGGGAAGGAAAATACAAAGAGGCGGTGGAAACACGGGTTGCCTGCTAGTCCTTGGGCATCCCACGGAAAGCTTGGCCTCCCAGTTCATTGTTCTCTGCAAGATGCCCCATTGCCACTGCCAGCCAGCGGCAACTGGAGAGGCTTAGGAACAGGACAGCTAGCTGTCAGGTGTGAGTCGCTGCCTGGGAAGGAATCTGCAGCCCCAAAGGCGGGAGGGGGGTGCAGTTCCTCATTGGACTCGTGGGAGAACCTTCCTGAATCCCCAGTCTCGTGGCTTTCTTGGCTGTTGGCTGAATGCTCTGTGTCGTCGGTTCCCAGGCTGCAGATCACTCGGGCACTTGGCTGCTGCTCTTGACCAATGAGCATGGCTGCCCCTGATTGGTACAGGAAGGCTGCTGAAGCCAGCTGCCTCGGGGCCTGTAGGAAGAACAAAAGCTGGACGTTTGATGAGCTCCCACTGAAGGTGGGCCACTCACCCTGCAGTTGAGCTTTCTGAATGGAACCTTCCTCACTATTATTTCTTGGGAATAATAATAATAATAATAATAATAATAATAATAATAATAATAATAATAATAGTAGTAGTAGTAGTAATAAAATAATAGTAGTAGTAGTAGTAGTAGTAGTAGTAGTAGTAGTAGTAGTAGTAGTAGTAGTAGTAGTAAAGTTGGTGGGCCACTCACCCTGCAGTTGAGCTTTCTGAATGGAACCTTCCTCACTATTATTTCTTGGGAATAATAATAATAACAATAATAATAATAGTAATAAAGTTGGAAGGGATCTTGGAGGTCATCTAGTCCAACCCCCTGCTCAGGCAGGAAACCCTATCTAATAATAATAATAATAATAATAATAATAATAATAATAATAATAATAATGAGGCAACTGATCTTGCTGGGCACAGTGTCTGGTCCTTGCACATTACCAGCATCTGGGACTGAGGAGCTGAAGGGAAAATGATTTCTCCAAAGGAGCAGGAGAAATCAAACAAGGATGCTCTGGCAGCATTTGCTGTGGGCCCTGAAAGCCTCAGGATGCCACCTGCAATCTCACAGTGGATGTCTTACCAGGGTATTGCCAGGCTGAGACCCAGGCTGAGGGAGGGGGGAGTGCCCAGGGTATTAGCTAAATTCACAGGGAGATGAGATCTGAAGCATGGTCCCCTCTGCAAGGACAGCGTTTTTGTTCGGCTGTCACCGCTGGAAAGAAGGACATGCAGGAGAAGCCCCCCTTTTCCTAGCATTTAGCATGTTGCATCAGGGGAGGAGTCAGCAAAGAGTAGGGGACCCAGCACCACAACGGAGGCCACAATCTCCCGAGGAGGTGGGCCTTCTTCTGTGCTGGTCAGTGGGGCTGTAGTCTCACCTCCTCTGCTTTCTCTTTCCGAGAGCCATGGAGAAAGAGCTGTTTCTTCTGGGTGCTCTTCTTGGTGACTGGACCAAAGCGGTTTATAATAAGGTCAGTTCCACCCTGAAGGGGAGGAGAGTCTTCCATTACCCTGGGGAAAAGGGCCCAAGGCCGGCCTGCCCAGACTGGCTCCCAGGTCCATTCCCTAAGGGTCAACCGTGGTCAGAAGACACATTGCTGGACACCCACTGGCACAATCCCTGTTGAATGTTGTGGGACTTACTCCTGGGTAAGCATGCAGTGGACAAAGCCCATTTGCCAATCCCCTTTGTGAATGAACCTGCATTTCTGCCAGAAGACAAAAAGACTATAAGAACTCTCCCCCAGACGAGCCACAGTCCTTCTGGGAGGCCAAGGGGTCACCTAATTGCCTTTCCGGGATATCTATCCCACTTGTTGCTGCCATTATTTAAAAATGCAGGCAAACCACCAAACTTGGAAAACACAGCACAAGTTAGGACAGAGCCAAAGGCAAAAGAAATCACATATTAGCTTTAGCAGCCTGTCAACCTGGCAGCCTGTCCTGCATGAGGACCCCTCCCCAAGATCTTAGAAAACTGGGAAGATTGGACAGGATGTCCCTTATGGAAGGGTATTACAATTTGCAACCATACATGAATAAGACGTGCTGCATACACAGCTAGGCTAGACAGTCACAACGACTGGTGCAAACTCCTGCTCAGGGCCCAGTTTTTATTTCTTTCCTTTCCTTCATAGCCCTGGGGAATTTAGATCCAGGACCCCTCTTGATGCAGCCTGCTCACTCCCTTTTAAGATCCACCAGAATGGTCTTCTCCTTCATGGTCAAGGTCAAAGGCTTGAGCCTCCAAACCTTGCAATGCCCTGTCCCATGAGATCTCCCCTACATCTTCCATCCTTTGATTCGGCAATGAGATTAGCTAGTTGTTTTGCTATAAGCCATCTCAAGAATTGCAACTGAGCCAGAAAAGCAAACAAATTTATCCTTTGTACCTTGGTATCCAGAAAGCTGCCCCCTGCAATCCTGGGCAAGAGTGATCGCTCATTTTCTGCCAGGCTTTGCAGAGTTTTGGCTCCCTCACGGTTCCTCGTAGAAGAATGGCTGCCGCTGCAAGGGAGTGGATCAGGACTGGGCCGGCTGCTTTTGGAAGGGGTTGCTTTCCTGGGCAAGAGGAAACAAGGGGTTAACCTGATCTTCTAGCTGAAAGTTGACCGCTTGGTAGACAATGGGCGGAGGGACAGGAAGAAACAAGAAAGATTTCCCCCTGATATTGCAACTCCTCCTATAATCTCTGCCTTCTCCATCCACCACTCCTTGGGAACGTACAAGTTAATGGTGGGAGGATGCTAAGAGACAGAATAGGTGCCCAGCAGCCTACGTTAGTGGTAAGAATGGGGCAGCAAAGCAAGAGCTTGAACAGGGGCCACTTGGTTTCTCTGGCTGTGTCCCTAGGGCTGAGGGTAGGCAATTACAACCTGAGGTTCTACCATCACTTTGCACACATCCCAGTGAGGATTCGCTACACAGATTATGATGCACTCACACACACCCAACATTGGCACTCATACTTCCCACCCAGCCTTTCACTCACTCAGTCACATTCACACACATACAACAAATTTACCTCGCTTTGCTATGGTAGATCAGGATAAGAATGCAGACTAAGATGCATACCAGGGCTATGGAGACACCTGCAATTATGCCCGTCATTGACTTCTGGTCCAACTGGTAAGAGCCAGAATGAGCTGCAAAAAGGAAACAGGTACTATCTTTGGTGGGACAGCAACGACCAAGGAAGCCCATCCCACAATATGCCAAGTTGCCCCTTCTAGGAGAGAGAGGAGGGGCCTGGTACCCAGGGAGCAGAGCAACTGTGTGATACATGCAGGCTGGGCCAGGGGCTCACTTGTGTTGGCCTCTGAGGAATCCAGACGTTTCGGTCTTTGGTTTGCCTCTGAGGGCTCCTTTGGCGGGACCATGAGTTCCACTGCACTAGAAAAAGGCCCTTCGCCCGCTTCGTTGGATGCAGCAATTTTGATGAGGTAGACACTTCCCACCCTGAGGTTCTCTAGTAAAGCCATGGTTATTCTTCCTGTAGGGAAGAAGGAAAGAAGATGACATGCCAAGCATTTCCATCTCCTTGGATAACCAGTGCCAAACTGCAGGTTGCCTGGCACAACCCTTCAGCCTGTTTCTGCTCCTGAGATTTTTTCTGAGATTCTTCACTGTGCAGGATCCCTGTGAGATCTACGACTGGCCAAGAAGTCATCAGGTTATAGAGTGGCAGCAAAATCACCCTTATTATCACAGCCCGACTTCTAAAAGAAGAGCCTGGCAACCAAATACCAAGGTTTTTCTTGTGCTTCAGATCATCACCTGAAGCCATCAGCCCAGCAGTCTAGGGCTGCCACCTCCAGGTTGTGTTGACAAGTAGCAGCCATAAGGTTGGGGGAAAGTGTGAAGGCCCCAATCTTGGCACCCAGAGTCTGCAGGCTCCCACTCACCTTCCCGATGAAGGACTTGCCACTCGCCTGCGATCCAAGCTTTCCTGGAGGCGTACAGAATGGTGTATCGGGAGACGAGGGTTCCAATGCCAGCTGGTGGCTTCCAGGAGACCAAGGCTGTGTCTTCCTCAATCATCGTTGCCTTCACTTCTACAGGTGGACCCTCCGGGGCTGTAGGGACAGATAGGCTGTCAATGAAACTTCTGGAGCTCCAGAGGCCTCTCCTGGTGGAGTCTGAGAGGCTCCCCTGTGGGCTGGAGTGGATTCCCAGTCAATGAGCGCCAGGCAGCAGCAACCTCCTCACCTTCTGGGAGGGTGGTGTGGTAAACCACTGGACTCCATGGGCTGGAGAGCTGATCCACATGGAGCCGAACGGCAAACTCATACTTGGTATTTGGCTCCAGTCCTTGGACCATCAAGTGAGTCTCTGACCTGGACATAAGGAACCAGTTAGCAGGACATCCCTTCCTGCTGCTTTTTGCAATCCTTGCTGAGTGTGCAACAGGGAGGATGCATCTCAGCATTGCCATGGGAGAGGTGTAGCACTGGACTGGCCCTACAGCGGGGGGGGGGGGCTCCCCTTCCTCCCAGTCAGGGCCTGAGGCTTCTTCTCTGCCTGGATTGAGGTGGTAGGGCCTGGTCAGCGGCACTCTCCTCACAAAGCCACCAGTACCCCCAAAAGGCCTTGGGCAGATTCCAACGTCCCCATTGAGAGAACCCAAGCAGGAGATTTTTCAGCTTAAATACATGATAATCGAGAGAAATTGTCTTGGTGCTTCACGCAGGCCAGCTGCCAGGCCTCCTCAAAACCAGACATGGAGAAGGTCTGTCTAGTGCAGGAGCCATGGCGAAGGCACCAATTCCGCCTTGTGTGAATGGCGGGGTGGGGGGTGGTATCCTGGCCAGCTCCTCAGAGGGAAGCAGGGTGAAGACAGAGCAGGCGAAGAAGGCCCACATACGTTTGAAGATAGAGCACCAAAGAAGCATTCTGCAGCCCCACCGGGTGACAGCGGAGAGTGTAGTTGATGACCTGTGCTGAAGTGAAGGCAGGCCGACCCCAATGCAAGAAGATGGAGGAGGAAGAGTTTGCTTTGGCGTAAAGGTGGTGGGGTGGCGGAGGGGGTGGCACCAGGCGGTCCCGCACAGCTGCAGAGAGAGGAGAATGTCCTAAGCGTGGGGGAACCAGATCAGGACTTGAAGAGCAATAGTGACTTGAGGGTCAGCATCAGAAGTCCAGCCAGCAAAGAGCCTCCCAAATTAAGAGACATTTTCTGCAGCCAAGCCCGAAATGGCTTTCTTTCCTCCTCCCAACTGCCTTTTCTTTAGACCCCTATAAATTGTACCAGGGGCATCTGGAGCTAAGGAACAGGATGGAAAATCTTCAAACCAGTCTCCATTGTTTTAGACCTACATTGTCCCTTTCTCAGACTTTACAATAACTGCATAATTCAAAAAGCTTCTGAAGTGCCACAATTACAGCAGAAAAATAAGCTGGAGACTCACATACGCAGCTGGGGGTGCTAACGGTCTGGTCTGCCTCGTAGCCTTCCTCCATGCTGTTGTATGCCAGCAGCCTGACATGGTACTTCCTTCTGGGGTCTGGATAAAGTTGAAGAACAATTGCTTAGCACAGCAAGACCCAACACTGGGAGGGAAACACAACTTCCTGATCCTCGGTTTCTAGATTGGCCTCCTCCAACTGGGTGCTCTTGACACACCAAAATTGCAGCCAGCATGGCCTGATTAGGGAGTCCTCCTCCTCCTCCCTCCAGCAGCAACCCCAAATTTGCCCCTTGGCTCATTATTGCTCTTGATCATGTCTGGTTGTTCCATGGCCACTGGTCTCCCCAAAGGCCCTGAACAATGACTGCATGAACACAGCAATGCATCACATCCACCAGCTGGAAGAGCTGAGAATGGGGCAGCCAGATGCTCACACCTCCTGGAACAAAGTTGAGGGCCCAAACTCTACCTCCCCTGAATTTGCCTAGGCAGGAGGAATTAGCTGCAGCCTTACAGTCTGTGGAGCTTTGATGCTTCATAGTCCTGTTGTCAACCTCCCTTCAGAAGCATCATCCCTGAATCGCTGGGCTATGGGGGAGGCAGTCAGGGAAACAAAGTCCACCCTGCCACACTGGACGAAGATTGAGCCAGCCAAAGCGTTGTCCCCCCCCCAACTGTCCTCTGGTCTATCTACTAATATCCGGCCAGTTTTTTCCTACAGCAAGACACCAGAGGGGGCCCTTCCCCTTCTTGGAGGGGCGGCAAAATGTTGCCATCCCAACTGAAACCTCTGTGGGAAGATTGAGTCTCTGGAGTCTTGCAAGGAGCATTTATGCTCAGCACCCCATGGGTTCCATGTCAGAAACGGGGACCATTCCCACATCTGAGCCAGGACCATTTGCCTCCGAGAGGGGGATCTGGCCTTCCTTTGAAAGCCAGCACTCCAGAGCCCCCAAAACTCCCTGTCTTTCAGCTGCTGTTTTGAGAATCTCCAAAGGGGCCTGAAATGAGGCCATAGGTCAGGACTAGATAAAACAAAGGAGGAATCCGAGGTCAGCCTAGCCAGAACCCCCTCCTCTCCTTGGCATCTCATCCCAGCTGATAAAGGATTGGGAGGGCAAGGGGGAGGGGTAGTCAGCAATCTGATGGGACAAGGGCTAACCCTGACTATGCTGTCAAGCAAGAGGCATTTCGAGGCCCACCAGTTTTCTCCATGCAGAGAGGGGGGCTCTCGTACACACCCCACTTTCCCAGGGCTGAGATTTCATTCCCCTTTTTTGAGTTCTTTTGCCATCTCTGCCTCCCTCTGCAAAGGATGGGCAGGAGGCAATATTTTATTAGCTAGATCTTTAAAAAAAATCTTGGAAGTTATTTCTCAAAGCTATGCACATGGGGGTGATGATAGTTTGCCAAGAGGCTGGACTTCTGCTCCTCTCCAGACCAAAAATCAGCAGGGCTTCATGGGACAGCACAGAAGACTCCTGGGTAAGAATCAGCCTCAGGAGCAGCCCTGCTTCTGGGGAGGCTGCCTGCCAGCATCCACTGGCTTTTAGGACAAACTACAAAGTTCAGCCAAGGAAAATTGCAAATGTCCTTGCTGGGATTTAAGAATTGCTGAGCCCTGTGTCTTTCAGGAAAAGGGGCCCAGGGTCCCCGCCAAATGTTCAGTTTAGACTTTTGTCTTTCCGTGAGCCATTGTTGAACCCCCAAGACAATTCCCTCCCCCTGCTGCACAATAAACTCCAGATAATCATTCAAGAAGAGGCCAGCAGCCAGGCTGCTCTGACATCTGGGTCGTGGCCTTTGACCCAGGACCTGGGGATCTCCCAAGCCTGCTCCCAGCAACCGTTGCCTGGCGAGGGGGAAGGGTGGGAACAGCCTGGCGGAGGGAAACCTGACCCTCAGAAGAGGTGCAAAGGCTGAGTGCAAACAGGATCCATCCCACCACAAAGAGGGGTCAGCTACAGAAGGGGGGGCAGCTCTGCAGGCACTGCTGACTTCAACAGCAAGATATTTTACACACACACACACACACACAGAGAGAGAGAGAGAGAGAGAGAGAGACAGAGAGACAGAGAGAGAGAGAGAGAGAGAGAGAGAGAGAGAGAGAGAGAGAGAGAGAGAGAGAGAGAGAGAGAGAGAGAGAGAGAGAGAATGAGAATGTATATATGTATGTATGCATGCAAAATAACATAACATTATAAATGATAAAGTCCATCCTTGCAACTTGAAGCCATCCTGAAGCTGTTTGCATTTCTGGCACCTCTCAGCTGGCTGGAAAAACAAAGGGTGCTGAAAAGATCCCCTGGCCTGAGCTGGCGAACGCCTCCTCTCTTGCCTGCCTTTCCCACTGCAGAGCCCAATCCCTGGAGCTTCCCAGGAGGATAGAATCTGGCCCATGGAAGGCTGGCTTCTTGCTCCCCCTTCCCACCCGTGCTGGGCTCTATTCTTTCACAGGAAGGGGCAGAAGAGGGACATCTCTCTTTCTGGAGCTGCTGGGGCACACTCTGGGCTCCGATGCCAGTCCAAAATGGCTTCATTCCAAATGAATGTGAAACGCTTTGCTTCTCATGCCAGTATGGAAGGACGCAGTTGAGGAGCTCCTCACCTGCCTTTGTCTTTGCACCCCTGATCATACAGGATGCCCTAACCATGCAATGCACCCCTCATTTTTGGCAGCCAAGAGCTCCCGGTAGGATGGCTACCTGATGGTTCACCCCTTTGAAGAGGCTTCTCTTGTTGCACAAAAGCAGAAGGAATGCCCTGCTCCCCTCCTCCCCAAAATGCCTTCCCACAAATCTCCCAATGCTTGCTAAAAGTGCCTCCATCTTCCCTGGGACAAATGCTCCCCATGGAAAGGATGGGTCTCGGCCCCACAACAATAAAAGTGTGCAGAACAGAACAAAGCTGATCCGGTGAGTGCTTTCCCCTCAAAATGGATCTTTTTGTGAGAGTTGATTTCACTAGTTCACTTTTATTGGCCTTTGAGTCAGTTACACTTGGGGATTGTGTTTCACTTCTTGAGAAATGGGTGGTACAGAAACATCTAAAGAAAGCAGTGTGGAGTCCCTCTGCTGCCTTCAAATGCCCAACATACCCTGAGAGGCAAAATTATGGCTTGTGAGGGTGATTGCAAATCATGGTTTTCAAATGCTTCCAACCAAGGGTTAGCAAGCCATGGCCTGAAGCAGGCTAGCCAACAGTTGTTTAACAAACCAGTTTGATAGGATGTCCAAACTGGGAAATGCTAGACTGCTTGTTCTTCATTGCTCAGCAGCCTCAGAGAGCAGAAGCTCCCACTATGGGGTTCAGCTTGAATGAACATTTAAGAAAAGCAGCACAGAACCCCAAGCCTCCTTAGAAGCTGAAGCCAAAAGCAAAAAAAGAAGAAGAAGAAAAAAGACAAGCCAGACTTCCCCAAAGCAGCCTGGGCCTCATTTTGGTCTCCCCTGCTCTGCCACAACAGCCCCTTCCTCCCTTTTGTTGGTGTTCATCCCCCACTTTGTAAGATGAGACTAGGGCCTCATATAGTTCACCTCTCCCAACACCATTCAAATGAGATTACACAGAAGAGGAGGAGGGCCTCCACACCTCCAGGCTGCCCGGAGAGGACACTGTCATCCTACCTGAGGTGATGGGCCAAAAGCACCTGGTGGAGAAGGGGAAACTTGACAATTTTTGCAGTTTAGTGGCAATAATAATACAGAAATATAGGAAGCGAAAGTGCCTCTCTCTCTCTCTCTCTCTCTCTCTCTCTCTCTGAAAATGGCGGAGGAGGCCATGCGGAGACGGCTGCTCTCCCCAGGCACCCCTCTTCTTCCTGCCCGACCCGCTATGGGGGCAACAGGAGGAAGGAGAGAAGGGCAAGAAAACCGCTGCTGTTGCTGCCAGCTGAGCTATGGCGCCGAGCTGGTCTCCATGCCTCCTGGTTGCCTGGCCACGCTCTGCCCCCGGCCGCCCTCCGCACCACGCGGGAGTCTCCCTCGCCTCGCCTAGCCCACCTCCCTTACCATCGAAGCCTTGGGGCTGCCGGGCAGGAGCGGCTCCTTCCCAGCTTGCCAGGCTCCGGGCCTCAGAAGTGGCCAAGGGGCGGGGAAGAGGGCGAGGCGGCGGCGATGCCCGCATGCGCATCGGAGGCCAGCCAGCCGGGCCGGGAGAAGTGGCGCCTTCCAAGCGGGAGCTGGCGCTCCGGCCGCACCCCTCTTGCATGCGATGGGCTGCGCGGTGTGGAAAGGAGCTCCTGCGACCCCGCCGCTGTGATGGCTGGAGGGGCGGGCAGGTCCTGGTGGGGCGGCTGGGAGAGGGAAAGAGGTGCCGGGATGAGGATGGGGGGCTCCAGGTTGGCGGGTGTGAGAGGGCAGCTGGAGGCTCCGAGGCACGCGGATCCGAGGCACGCGGATCCTCCGCGCGACTTCCGAGGCCCTGGAGGTGCCGCCGCTTGGCTCTCCACCAGGCAATTGTGCAGAGCTGCTTGTGCGTCCTTGGCAGCGCCTCCCCCTTTCAATCTCCTTCCTTCTCCATCTCCTTCCTTTCCCCTTCAATCTTCCTTCCCTCCATCTCCATCCCTTCCCCTTCAATCTCTCTCCTTCCTTCCTTCTTTCCTTCCCCCTTCAATCTCCTTCCTTCTCCATCTCCTTCCTTTCCCCTTCAATCTTCCTTCCTTCCTTCCATCTCCAACTCCATCCCTTCCCCTTCAATCTCCCTCTCCTTCCTTCCTTCTTTCCTTCCCCCTTCAATCTCCTTCCTTCTCCATCTCCTTCCTTTCTCCTTCAATCTTCCTTCCTTCCTTTCTTCCATCTCCATCCCTTCCCCTTCAATCTCTCTCTCTCCTTCCTTCTTTCCTTCCCCCTTTAATCTCTTTCCTTCTCCATCTCCTTCCTTTCCCCTTCAATCTTCCTTCCTTCCCCTTCCCTCCCTCCCAACATTTTTGAGCAAGGAAGAGTAAGCTTCTCCATCGAGCATTGCTATATTGTTTTTGTGATTAATCACTATGCTTTAATTATGTTCAATTCGTAACAATGAAAATATACCCTGCATATCAGATATTTACATTACGATTCACAACAGTAGCAAAATTACAGTTATGAAGTAGCAATGAAAATAATTTTACGGTTGGGGGTCACCACAACATGAGGGTCACAGCACTAGAACCACTGCTCTAGCTACAACTGCATTCTACAGATTCTTCACAGAGAAAGAAAAATAAATTTGTGTTTTCCCCTGGGAGTGAAAACATAATGGAAAAATGTCAGAATAAAAGCCCAAACATCCTCAGGATGGAAGAGATCCCCTTCCACCCTCGCAACCCCCCCCCCATAGATGGACAAAGCCTTATGGACAAAGCCTTAAAGTACCCTTAGCTCTGCTTCCAGCTGCACCACAAGAAAGGATGCTAATCAGCCCTAAACCCAATTTGGCCACATTTTTCATGACACACTCATGTTGAGCAGCAAAACTCTTGTTGAGCTTGACCATCACATCAATCTTGTAACTGAGAGGCAGGAACCACTTTAGCCCTCCCCTCAAATGATCCATGCTAGGATGTGAAATTGACTGTGGAGTTCTTTAGGACTGCCGATTCTTGAGGAACCAAGAGTGAAACCCACCTGCTTCACCCTCTTTGACTCCCCTAGACCAGGGGTAGGCAACCTTGGCTCTTTTATGACTTGTGGACTTCAACTCCCAGAATTCCTGAGCCAGCATGCCTGGCTGAGGAATTCTGGGAGTTGAAGTCCACAAGCAGGGGTCTTCAAACTTGGCCCTTTTATGACTTGTGGACTTCAACTCCCAGAATTCCTGAGCCAGCATGCCTGGCTGAGGAATTCTGGGAGTTGAAGTCCACAAGCAGGGGTCTTCAAACTTGGCCCTTTTATGACTCGTGGACTTCAACTCCCAGAATTCCTGAGCCAGCCATGCTGAGGGGAAAGGGAGAGGTTTCCAAGCTGAGCCATGCTGGCTCAGGAATTCTGGGAGTTGAAGTCCACGAGTCATGCCCTAGACACTGCCGCCTTCTTTTGCTGACTGCCAAGTGCTGCTATGCATTCAAAGTATAATGAAGGCCTGGGGCATCTTTTCATCAGGAGGAGCTCATCAAGCCTAATCCAAGGCAAGACTCTTGCACAGAAAGAGCAGCTCACGTTTTCCTCCTCTGAAGCCTTCAGTGCCTTCAAAACAAACAGGGATTTCCTGCAACTCCAGCTGGGTCACACCTCCTGACCTTTCTCTAGAGCCAGCCTTGGCCACTTCACAGGAAGTCCAGGTGTCACCGAAGGAGGGCCACCTTATTGCTCATCCCAAGTTGGAAAGAAGGAAGCAGTGTGAAGCTTTCCTTTGAGTTTCTCCTTTGCTCCAGAAGTGGCAACTCAGCAAAGAAATAAGGGGCAGAATCCAGTTCTAAAGGTTACCTCAGACCTCCCAGCAGATTCTTCATCTCTCTCTCCTGGGCATCAAGTAGCAGCTCAGACATGTCTACCCATGTTGACACAGTAGCAGAGCAGAGAGCTAAAAATAAAGCTTAAGCAAATGAGCTGCAATGGCAGTATTTGCAACATAGGAGCTTAAAGAGTGTTTTGTCCAGGCAGCAGGCAACTGTCACTCTCCAAACTCTGGGTTCCCATTAAAGATTTCACCCTCAGGCAGCTTCCAAAAGACTGAGGCGATCTTCCGCTTGGCAACTCCTCTTTCAACCTTACAATTTCCATTTTTTTAAAAAATAAAAACGCAGAGATTGTCTTTCCTCTTGGGAGCCCAGAACCTCAACTTCCATTAGGGGTCCTAGAGGTGGCTTTCTGGTCATCTGGAGGTGACTCCAGCCTCTTTCATTAGCTAGCACCAAGCTTAAGAGAATACTATTGAGGGAGCTGGCATCTTGGCAGCAGAGGCAGGGAAGTTATAGGAAAGGTGGAGGATGTGGCAGCAAGGATTCATCAACAGAGACCCCCTGGCTCATGGCCAGCATAGAAGTCTTGTGGAGGGAGTTGAGCCTAGACAAGTTGAGTCTAGGCAGCTTAAGCATCAGGATTGATTGACATGGTCTGAGAAAAGACTTCTGCAGAAGCCATGGACTTTCACCGTGGCAAAGCCTGCCCAGGCTGGCTCCTTGTTCATGCCATGGGGTCAGACAGACTTTCCTCTTCAATCACCTTGTATGCACCACCCTAAGAGGATTATCTGAGGACAGAAGATTGGCAGAGCTCGAGAGGGGGGAGGACCTACAGAAGCCCCTCTAGAAAAGCAGCCTCCATGAGGTTTTTATTGCCTTCCCTCGTGTGTGTCTCCTCTCCCAAACAAACCAGAAGGCTTCAGGCTCGCCCAGCCAGTCATAGGAAAAAAGACACAAGGCCACCCATAAGCATGGTTCTTGTGCTCCCCTTTAATCTTCCTTCTCACCACACTTGGCTGCAGGGCTAGGATCTTCCGCAAAGCAAAAAAGTCTGTGTTTATTCCTCAAACACTGCCCAAACAATACATTGAGAAATCTGCCAAGGGCCGCCTCAGGAAATTTCAACACCAGAAAAATGTCAGAAGGATCAAATGAAGAGTGGCAAAGATACCAACCCAGTTTCCAAGCAACAATACAGACAGCCATATGAGTTCAAAGAACCACCACCACTATTGAATAATCAGTGTCTGGGACATTGGGCACCATCACCAAGGGGGTTGAGTTGGTGGGGCAGCCCAGAATTCAAGGACATAATGTGGAGCATTTAAAAATAAATAGTGGACACCAAACAGGCAGTCGGGACCCCAGGTCTGAGGGGACGTGGGTGTCTATGCACGACCCTTGGCTTCCGGGGGCAGAGAGCTTGCTTGCATCTTCCTGCCAGAAAGGGAAGGGGGTGGCCCTGCCAAGGCAGGTGAGAGGCAGCCTTCCTGGAGCCAGTAGGGTGGGGAAAGGGCTGCTCTTCAGAGACAGCTACTCCACAGGCTGCCAGCTTGACAGAACAGCCTGAAAAATGACTGTGAACTGTGCCAAGGCACAGTTAATGCCTGTTAATGCCCCCTCAAGGGACCCCACTTGAATGTCTGGGAGCTCAACTGAGCACCATCTCTGCAATGGATGATACCAGTGGAAACTTGACACAGCCTTAATTGGGACTCTCTCACTTGTCCTGGGTGTGTTTCCATGGAAATGCCCAGCACATTTCCAATACGCCTCCTGGTCAGGCTCTGCCCATTCAGATGCCCTCACCATACACAAGGTTCAGCTGCTTCCACCCAGTATGCCACATGCAGTTTTAGCTTAAGTACAACCATGTGAGCATTCGGCTGCATCTTCCTTTCCAACACCAACAATATCCTAGTGTCGGCAGCAAATATGGCCCCCTAACTGCTTCCTCCAACCCCAGACTGCCCATGAATAAGTTGGGCCACGTCTCTGCTACCTCATGAGGGCCACAACCGGCCTTCACTAACCACCCTTCTTGCTCTCTGTTGCCCCCGATAGCAGTGAAGGAAGCCCTCCCTCCTGAGCTGAAGGTCATCAGGAAAGAGAGTCAAGTCCTGCTCACCCAGGCCGCCGATGGTGTAGGTGGAGTCCCTGGCCCTCAGCAGAATTGGCCCACTCTCTTGCTGGCCTTCTTCCTTATAGTACAGCTTGTAGCCTTGGATGGCGGCGCCATCTGCAAGCTCTTGCTGCCACCTCACAGTGATTGTTGTGCAGTTCAGAGGTTCCAGGCACAATTCAGGAGACTTTGGTACTGGGAAAGAATGGATACAAAAGGCTCAAAGAGTATCAGAGAACTTATACCTTTATCTAAAAGCCAGTCTTAAAGACTGGCAACTTCACATTAGTGCTTTGCCACCCTTTGGTTTGATAAAGGGGGTGGGAGGCATTGCAAGCCTGCCAAAATTAGACATGTTTATTTATTTGCTGAAATTATATGGCTGACCATTTTGGTTCACCATATCCTGGCCCCAGTGCTTGAGAAGAAAGCCAGCTCACACTGGACTCTCTGGCAATCTTAGTAGTAGTAGCAGCAGCAGCAGCATCTTCTCCCTGTAACTCTGCCCCCCTTTTCCCCCCGTGTCTTTATTTGCCTTTTGCTTGCCACAAACAACGTTATTAAGGAGGGAAGAGCCACAATGTTTGGGAGCAGCCCATCCAAAGCTCCCTCAGTCTACACAAAACTGGCCAACCCCTGACTCTTTCTCGGGTGGAGGGACACTCTATTCAGACAGAATAGCTCTGCTGCTCATTTGGTGGAAAAATAGAGGGCACCTTTGACACTGGTGGCTTTTGGGGTGCGATGGGAAATCCACAGAGAGGCCTCGCCCCAACCAACTTTTGTGGCAGCAGAAATACGAGCCAAGTAGATGCTGTCGGGCTTCAGCCCGCGGAGCAGGTATTCGTAGGTGGTTCCCGGGAGCTCCAGTGCCTGGATGCTGCTCTCCGTGCTGAGACGGAAGGAGAGGCGGAAAGCCACCAGCTTCCCTCGCTGGTACTTGGCCGGGATGGGCAGCCAGGAGATGAGGATGTCAGAGGGGCTTCTGCTGGTCAGGCTGAGCTCAGGAGCTCTCAGTGGGACTAAGGAGGAGGAAAGATGGAAGACAGAGTCAGCCCCTCCAAGGGCCTAAGGGAGGCTGCGTGCTGGAATGGAAAGAGTTAAGGGACTGAGCTTTCTGAGACAGACAGACAGAGAGAGAGAGAGAGAGAGAGAGAGAGAGAGAGAGAGAGAGAGAGAGAGAGAGAGAGAGAGAGAGAGAGAGAGAGAGAGAGAGAGAGAGAGAGAGAGAGAGAGAGAGAGAGAGAGAGAGAGAGAGAGAGAGAGAGAGAGAGAGAGAGAGAGAGAGAGAGAGAAGCCTTGACAGAGATCCTTCCCTGCTGCTTCTCACACTTCCACTGTTCTTCATGTTTTGTTTCCATAGGTTTGTAATTCATATGGAGGGCCCTGTTCTTGAGAGACTCTGACTCTCCTCGGTCAAAGCGCTGGAACTAGGCACAGGCCAAGTCAGGCCTCTGCTGCTGAAGAAAAGGGATCCTGGGGGGGCTCCGTGCAGAACACGCCTGTTCCTGCTATTCCAAAGGACTCAAGCCCCACCGTGATCCCCTTGGGCTATGGCAGCTTGCAAACAGACCCTCCCTTACAGAGAATGCAAACAGACCCTCCCTTACAGAGTCTGACCAAACCCAGGAGGGGGGTCGTCCTCTATGGATTAAACTGCTGCAACCAGTCCCCCACCCCTGGGTTCTGGGTCTCTCGTGGCAGCTTTTTCAGCAAGGAAGCCAGTACCGTCTTCCAATGTATGGCGAGTGACATGGTCAGACATCTGGCTGGCCCCCAGGGGCATATAGGCCACGACGTAGAAGGTGTAGTTGCTGGCAGGGTCCAAGTCATCAATAATATAATGGGTAGTATCATTTCCAATCACCACTTGGTATTCTTCATTGTTTAAGCCTGGAACACAAAAAGAACGGGCCAATAGCAGCAGCATGAGCATATTAGGGCAGAAGGCTCCCTCGGAAGCCACTAAACAGCATGAACAGGGTAGAAAATGGGTGAGATTTAGATGAAAAATGGGTTCTTATCTAAAACAGAGCTGAGCATCTTTTGCTCAGTGGTATTCTGGGGAAACCATCTGTGGCAATTTATGTCCAAATGCTGGATGTCCGGCTCAGCCTGTCAATGGCCTCTGAAGCAGGAAAGAGCTGGCAACTGCTCTGGACCCGACTTAGCACTCGAAGCCTGCCAGCAGGCTATCCGCTCTGTAAAAGGTGCACACACACACACACACACACACACACACACACACACACACACACACACACACTGTCTGGAGCAGTATCAGCCCTTCCACTTCAGAATGGAGGCAATGGGCTGACATTCCCCCAGTTGATTTTCCTACAGTTTTGAATTGTTGATAGTATTTTAATTAGGCAAGTTCATCTGCACCTCACAAGCCTCCAATTAAAGGAGTGTTAATTAGGCATGATTTCTGACTTGCCACTGTATGCAGTGAATGGCTGCGAGGCCTCCTGTGGTGCTGCAGCTCCTGGCTCCAACACAAGGGAAGAGAAAGATGCTCCCTCCATCTTCTTTCTTAATCACTAACAAGGCATCAGCAACAGCCCTGCTCTTCCCATCCCCACAATTACCCTTCCCCAAGTTTGAAGAAGAAATCATCTTCCAGAGCAGGTCTCCTCAAGAGACCCTCATTTCTTTGCCCCACCCCACCCCAACTATGAGAAAGCTTAATTCCCATGTTGGAGAAGGGGCGTTGTCTTACCTGAACGCCTTTTCTCAGCATGATGATGTAAAATCCACCTGTGGGTAATCTCAGCCTTCCTGCTCAGATGAGACTAAGTCAAACTTTAGCCACGCCTCCCTCTGGGTGTGTCTTTCCAGTTTTTGACGAGGCGAAGCATCCATGATGAAGTCTGACGCACTGGCTCCAATAATCCTGACACTGGCCTAGACTGCTTTAAGGGGAGGGTGTGGATTCTACATCATCATGCTGAGAAAAGGCGTTCAGGTAAGACAACGCCCCTTCTCCAGCATGATGCCTGTAGAATCCACCGGTGGGACATACCAAAGCCGCTCATGTCACCACCGGGAGGGAAAAGTCTAGGCTTGTGTCCCCTGAGAAGACACTACCTGCTGCAGAACCCGCCTACCAAACACGGCATCTGCCGCTGCAAACTGATCAATCTTATAGTGTCTTACAAAGGAGGAAGGGGAGGACCAAGTCGCTGCCCTACATATCTCTTCAATCGATGCCTGGGTGGACCAGGCCGCTGACACTGCTGCGCTACGCATGGAGTGAGCAGTGATGCGTGTAGGAACTGGAAGAGACTGAGAAGAATAGGCCCGAGCAATGCATGCTCTGATCCATCTACCTATGGTCAAAGAGAAGACCTTCTGACTCATGGCAGAAGGTTTAAAGGACATGAACAAAGCCTCCAATTTGTGGAAAGCCGAGGTCCTCTTAATATAAAGACGCAGAGCCCTGTGTACATCTAACTTATGCCACTATCTCTCCAAACAATGAGATGAATTGGGACAAAAATTTGGAAGAACCAGGTCCTGGGACCTGTGAAACGAATGAAGGAAGGGTCCAAGCGAAGGACCACCCTATCTTCGAAAAAGGTACATAAGTCACTCCGCACTGAGAGTGCCGCCAATTCCGAAATTCATCTAGCAGATGTGATAGCTACTAAGAATGCCACCTTTAAGGAAAGAAAATGAAGAGAACAAGATCTGAGTGGCTCGAAAGGTGGGAGAGTCAGGGCTTGCAATACCTTAGGCAAATCCCAAGATGGATATCGATGCATCAGAGGTGGTCTGGCATTGACTGCCCCTTTCAGGAAAGCACTAACTGCCGGGTGTTGTGCCAAAGGAACCAGTGTTGCAAATCAGGACCGTTGATAGGGCCGCCACCTGCCTGCGGATGGTGTTATGTGATAACCCTTTATTTATTCCCTCCAATAGATATTCTAATATGTTAGGAATAGTGACCAATAGTGGTCTGAGATGCTGCTTGATGCACCATGTGCAGAAGTTCTTCCATGTGGCATCATAAATCCTATTAATCGAGGGGCGTCTCGAGGCCTGAACCATTGAGATCACCCCTGACGAATATGATTGCCTAATTAAACTTTCCCACTCAAGTGCCAGGCGGCTAACTGGAGCCACTGTGGATCTGGATGTTGAAGATTCCCCTGGCTGAGGGCCACTCGGTCCGGGGGAATCCTCCACAGTGGCGAGAGCGACAGATCCACAAGGTCGGCAAACCACGGGCGACTTGGCCAATGTGGAGCCACTAAGATTATCTCGGCCCATTCCTGAATCAATTTGCGAATGGTTGCCTGTATCAAAGGAAGGGGAGGGAAGGCGTAAAGCAAACCCCCCGGCCACTGCACCGGAGAGCGTCCATTCCTTCTGCCCCGTGTGGGAAACCTGGTGAGGAACCTGGGGAGCTGCGAGTTTCTTGGAGAGGCAAAGAGATCCAGTTGTGGATGACCAAACCTGATCGAGATCTCCCTGAACAGTTCCGGATCCAGACTCCACTCTGAGTGGTCGACGGTGACCCTGCTCAGGGAATCTGCTTGTTGATTTGCCTCCCCCAATATGTGTTCCGCCTTGATGGAACCCAGACTGGACTCTGCCCACAGACCCAGACCCAGAGCCTCCAGCATGAGTGACCAAGACTGGGTCCCTCCCTGCTTGTTGACGTGAGCCTTGGCAGCCATGTTGTCTGTCAGAATGAGGACGTGTTGTCCCCTCACTACAGAAGAGAACTGACGGAGTGCCTAGTGTATGGCCCTGAGCTTGAGCCAATTGATGTTGTGAGCTAGCTCCGACCGGGACCACTGACCCTGCGCCAGATGAGTCTGTAGATGGGCGCCCCAACCGAACAGCGTGGCGTCTGTGGTCAGGATGAGTCTGGGGGCTCTTTGAAGATGGTCCCCTTGGTCATTGCGGATGAAGCCCACCATAGAAGAGAGGATAGAGTGTGGTGAGGAACCCTCACCCGTCTTGTGGACGAACTGAGGTTCTGTTTCTGGAAGGAAAGGAGAAACCATTGAAGGTTTCTGGAATGAAGTCTGGCCCATGGTACGATCCCCATGCAAGAGACCATCTTTCCCAGCAGTTGAGACAGCTGGACCAGAGTAACTAACCTCTCTCTCCGAATCTGATGTACGAGCTTCCGGATGCTGATCCGGCACTCCTGTGAAAGATAGACCTTGCAAAGGTTTGAATCTATTATCGCCCCTAGATGAAGGAGGCACCTTGTAGGAGTTGTGTGACTCTTCTTGAAATTCACAGAAAACCCGTGAACTTGAACAGTGTTGATTGTGATTTCCAGGTCTGACAGAGCCGATCTGAAAGAGCTGGATTGGACTAGAATGTCGTCCAGGTAGCATTGTACGCGCACCGGAATCATCCTAAGGTGGGCCGCCAACACAGCCAAAACCTTCATGAAGACCCTTGGAGCTGAAGAAAGACCGAAGGGGAGAGCCCTGTACTGGTAATGCCAATGCGCGTAACAAAACCGAAGGAATCTGCGGTGTTCCGGAAGGATTGGGATATGCAAGTAAGCCTCTGTCAGGTCTATGGAGGATAGGAAATCCCCTTTCCTGATGCTGGCCAGAATGGACCTTAGGGTCTGCATCTTGAACCTTTTGTATTTTAAGAAATAATTTAGACCCTTTAGATCCAATATCGCCCTCCAACCTCCCGAGGCTTTGGGTACCACAAACAGAATGGAATAAAAACCCTGTCCCTCCTCCTGTTCTTGTGGTACCTGTTCTATTGCCCTGATTTCTAACAGATGGGAGATGGTCATGGCTACCAATGTTGCCTTGAATGGGTTTCTTGATACGGGACACCGTACGAAACGGTCCGGAGGATTTGAGATGAATTCTAAAGCAAGACCTTGTTTTATGGTCTCCCTGACCCAAGCGTCAGTTGTGGTAACCTCCCAAACGTCGCTGAATAGCGCCAACCGACCGCCTATGGGAGAATCCTCCCTGGCGTCACTTAGACCGTCTGTAGGGACGGCTCCCTATGCCCCGGAAAGGGCATTTGGACTGGTATTGGCCCTTGGCTCCGGTGTTCTGGCAGTCCTGTTGGCGATCCTGTCTAGGAGGAAAGGATCGTGAGCCTCTGGGCCATTCCCAGGACTACCCTGGCCGAAAGGGCTGCCTCCATTCCTAGGAACCACTGGGGCGGAAGGTCTGTCTACAAAAATCCTGCTGAGGTCGTCTGTCCGATCTTTTGGAGGGGTGTGCCAGAATTTTGTGTTTGTCTTTGCCCTCAATTATGTGCGGTTCAAGAATCGGACCGAATAAATGTGTACCACTATACGTGGCCATCGACAGACGCCACTTAGACTTTAAGTCAGTCCGTCACTGTTTTAGCCACAGCAATCTTCGAGAGGCAACTGTGGCTGCAATGGATTTAGCGGAATACCTGGCTGAATGAAGCATGGCATCTGCCATATATTCTGATGCTACCACTAACTTTCCCAGTGTCTGATGTGTGCGAGAGCCTAAAGTTCGCGGAGCCACATGATTGAAGCCCTTGCAAAGAAGGAAGATGAAGTCGCAGCCTTAATCGCCCATGCCGAGGCCTGATGGGCTCGGCGAAGGGAGAATTCAAACTTCTTGTCCTCCGCCTTCAAAGCCTCTGCCATATCCCCTGGAATAGCGGATGTGGAAAATAAAGAGGTTAGTGGAGTGTCCACAGATGGCACCTCTAAGAGAGAAGCAAAAGAGGAAGAAACATTGAAGAGCTTCCTTTCTGTGCTATTGGGGGGAGGTAAAGTGGCCAGGAATGACCACTGCTTCTCCACAGTAGCCCGAAATACATGCAGACAAGGAATCTGTTTTTTCCTCCACAACCTGTTCTGCAAACAGGGGATTAGACTCCTGGTTGGTGGAGGTGGAAGGTTTGTCGTCCTGTGACGAAGAGAGGTTAGCTGTGGTACAGGCCTTCATAAGTAGAGACCTGAAAAGGGAAGGATCAAAAAGACCCGAGGTTTGCGCTTGTTCGGGTGCTGCCTTCTCATCCTCTGACATGGGCATGTCGGCTACCTCCAGGTCCACTGACCCTTCCTCGTCTAATTGTGAAGAGATCTCAGAGACACCAGAACCAGGGATCGTGACACGTCCCGTTTGAGAAGGAGGAATGGAAGGAGGAGGTGGTGGTTGTGAAGGCCTGTGACTCCTAGAAGAAGACATAAATTGTGTAAATGAATGCATGAAACTGATCTGACCACAGATGCTGTTGATCCTCCAAACTAACTCCAGCCGCAGTTGTAGCCTGCGTACCTTCATGACCCTGTTGTATGAAGGAAGAGGAGGATGAGCGGGGGGGGGACCAACCTGTTCAGTTCAGTGGGACCTGAGGAGACCATGCCCTAGGGGCATCATGTGAAGGCGCATATGGAGGCTCAAACAGAGAACGGTCCAGTGGAACGGGGGGAACCACTTCAGCCTCACTGGACATGAGCCTTTGAGCTTTGGAGAATTCCCTCTCCAGCGCCTGGTGTCTCCTCGAGGCCTTTCGCTCGACTGCTTTGGAAGTCTCCTTGGGTGCCAAATGCTTTGTCTTGGCCTTTTCTTTCTTTCTTTTCTTTCTTTTTTCCCCCGCTTCCAAATTAGCTGATCTGCGTTTTGCTTGTGCGGGGGGAACATCAGTGTCTTATGATGCCTGGGGTGAGGCACTGTCTGCCATTGCAGTCAGGATATTCCTGATAGGAAATACCCGTAAATGGGGGGAGCCCAAACACGCAGATCTGGTTGTCAGAGAGGGAAAACAACCCGCGCTCTGAACAACAACAATGGCAAAACAGCCAGACAGTTCACTAGAACTGCCTGTCTAGGCCTGTGGCACCGCGCCACAAACTAAATGGAACAGGTGGATTCTAGATAAAATTCTCCCCCGCTCAGTATATCACTCTAGCAAATGGAAAATGACCTGATCCTCAGAGAGTAGAATTGGACCAATAAACAATGCAATAGGGAGTCACCACGTGACTATGATAGTACTCAGAATATCCTGGAAATGCATTAGTATGCTTTCCCCCGGTAAAGGTCAGACACAGCAGACCCAGTCAGTAGCAAAGCAGGCCCCAATGGACTGCTGGGAATATGAGGTCCATACAAAATGGCGTCAGCGCCTGAAAACGATCAGTCAAAATGGCGGCTGCGCCTTGAGCACGTGGTCAAAATGGCGGCCATGCCTTCCAGTCTCCTCTAACAAGTGCGATAGAGCAAAAAAACCTCTACAAGACTGCCTGGAAGGGGAACGCTATAAGGATTCCTTCCTAAAATCCCCCCTTTTTGTCACAAATAACTTGCTGTTCGTTGCGCTGCCTCCGCTGCGATCCGGAAAAGCGCCTGCTTCCAAATGGACCTCATGGCGTCGAAAGCAACTGAAACGGCTCGCTTGCAAACTGAAGGAAAGTCCTCTGGCTACCTGAGCTCCGTGGAGATTCCTATCCTTCGCAAGTCAGCTGCTCGGCTGATCAGCGCTCCCGCTGATCAGCTAAATCGGAAGCAAAAGCCGCGTTTATGATCGGCCTGGAAATAGCTCACACAGGAGCCTGGTTGACTCGTTGGAGCCTAGAGGCCAGATCAATCCTCAACTAACTTTAGCAATTTGGATCCAAATTTAAAATGAACACAATAATTTAGAGATCGTTGAATTTAAATGAATCCAAATAGTGAATCAATCAAATTAATTAATTAACCTAGTCTAACTGAGGAGCCTTAAATTTTGCGTCCTACTGAGCTGAGACTAAGTCAAAAAACTGGAAAGACACACCCAGAGGGAGGCGTGGCTAAAGTTTGACTTAAGTCTCATCTGAGCAGGAAAGCTGAGATTACCCACTGGTGGATTCTACAGGCATCATGCTGGAGAACTGCTGCAAAGATGCCTCTGATCCATGCAAAATTATCTGACTTGTGAGAAGCCTCCCACCCCATTTGGGAAACAAAAAGAGAGAAGCCCTTCCCACCCCTCTCCCATCAATTAGGTCCCTCAAGAGCCCCACCCTGGGGCCCAGCTCAAGGTCTCTCAAAGCCAGCCTTCTGCTCCCACGAGGATCGAGCAGGTGGGACTCAACAGCCTGTTTCTGCTCCAGTGTTGAGATTGGCCCCCCTTCCAGGATATGCTGGAAGCCCACCGTTACTTTGCCAGTGATTCTTGCACCCCCCAAATGGGTCTTTTTCCTAGAGACACACTAGTTAAATATAACCATTCACTGGAATGAATCAATATCAGCTTTTCAGTCCATCATCTGACTAATTTATGCAGTATTTATCTTTCCAAAGATGTGGTGATCTTTTTAAAAAGTATTTTAATAAATGCCAAAATTTACAATACGATGAGAAGGAAGATATGGCTGCCTCTTCTGACCAGGTAGGTCCTCCTGCTGAAACCCCTGAAAGTCACTCACATACAGAAGCAGCTCCACAGTTGGTCCCACATGGACCCAGAAGGCTCCTGGCCCCATGAACGTTTCACCCACCCCCTTTGTTCTCCTGGCCTCCCAGCAGCCCCAGCGCTGAAGCTCTCTTGCCGTGGGCCCACAGCTGCCCTCCTCCACTCACCTTCCGCCTTCATATAGTGCACTGAGTAGGCAATCACTTTATCAGAATTATACAGTGGCCTCTCCCAGGCCAAGAGAATGGCTGAGCTCGACACGGTTTCTGCATGGACACTGCAAGGCGCGCTGGGCCGGTCTTCAGAGAGTACTACCGTCAGGCGTGCCCTGGCAAGGACAGAGCCTTGGCTGTTCTCGGCCACACATTGGTAGATGGCATCATCTTCAGGGATGATCTGGTTGATAACCAATTTACTGGAAAGATGAAAAGAGAAGGCATTAGAAGGGAGCCAAAACAGGCAGGCACGTGAGAAGCAAAACATGCCTCAAGCAGATAAAGAGAAGGCCGGTTCATAAGTGCATGAGTCAACCAGGCCTTTAAGCCTTGCCCACAGAGCAGTGCTGGGAAGGTGGTTGTTATGTCCTGGACCTGCTGAATCATTCAGCAGGCTCAGAAATGTTGCAAAGGGTCCTGGGCAAACCACAAGGCTGCCTGGGACCAAACTGGCTGTCTCCAGCCTTGTGTACATGCGCAAGGCACAAAAACGACCTTGCATTCAATGGCTGACGCTAGCCTTTGCAAGGACACTATAAAAGGCATGTGCACCATTTTTTCTGTTGCTGTTTGTTGGTGAATGAATAAAGAAGACTTGCTGTTCTCACTACTCCTTTCCTTGCAATGCCTTTAACCCACGAATTTAACAGTGGCGACGAATGTGGGATCGCTGCAAGCAAGATTACCAACAGAAGAAGATAGGATTCACCAAGGAAGTCCTGAAGCCTTGGGGAAGGTTCAGTGTCCAGAATCGCGACTCTGCCTGCCAGTACAGAATTGCTGGAGGTGAGCTCGGCAGAAGGACCCCTTTCCAACAAAAGGTTTGCAGCGAAGGTGTTGACGAGGGTTGCAGAAGGCTAAGATGTCTAAGATAGGCCGGTTGTCAGACTTTGATATTTCCCACCCAGAACGTTGGAACTCGTACGTGGCGTGGGTGGAGAATTACTTCAGAGTCAATCAGATAAGAGAAGACGGCCTTAAAGTGGCTACCTTGCTGTGTGTTTGTGGACAAGAAACATTTGACATAGCAGAGAATCTGGTGGCCCCGGCGCTTTTGGAGTCAGTGTCTTATGCAGATTTGAAGAACATGCTGAAAGAACATTTCCAACCTAAACTTTCAGTGATTGCTTGGAGACACGCGTTCGAGCAGAGAGACCAGAGGCCTGGTGAGTCTGCTGCAGACTTTATTGCTGCCTTAAGGCAAGCAGTGAGGCCTTGTGAATTCAAGGATCTGGAAGAGAGGCTGCGGGATCATTTCGTTTGTGGCCTAAGAAGTTGTGAGCTGCAGCAGAAGATCTTCGCCAAGGAAGATGTTTCGTTTCAAGATGCCTTGAGAGAGGATGCAGCTGAAGAAGCAGCGGGCGGCGCTGTGGAAGGCCTTGCAGCTTGCCAGAAATCCTCCAGCCACCGTTACTGTCCATCAAGAGGTTACTCAAGAAGATCCGGAACAGGATCCTGAAGAGGTGGTGGATAGGCTGCACCAGTCAGCAGAGAGGAGGCCGAAGGAGCATCCAGACAAGGCCCCAGCATCTCCCTGGTGTTTCGGGTGTGGAGGACGCCACAAGCGCACTGACTGCAGATTACGCTCCGCCATTTGCCGGGCATGTGGCAGGAAAGGCCACATTGCCTCCGTCTGGGTCACCAGAAGGTCCAGCCTCAGGAAGAATTGCTTCAGAAAGGTACCACGGTCCCCAGTCAACACAGGGTGGGTTTCTGCGCGTCGCACAGGAGCATTTTAAGGACAGGAACACAAAAGCCACTTTAAAAAAAGCTTCACATTGATGTGAAGTTGCAGAGGGTTCCCTTATCGATGGAGTTGGACACAGGGTCCGCTTGATCATTTCTCATGACACCTTCAAAAGGATTTGTAGCAGTAGTGGCCTATGAGTAAAGCTCAGGCCATCGAACTTCATTCTCAGTGACTTCTAGAATTCCAGAGTTAGCGTGAAGGGGGAAGGTCACGCTCAAGGTGCAGTGCAAGGCTTTTGAAAGCCTACTAGATGTGGTGGTAGTTGGGGGTGATCGCACGAGTCTCATTGGACTTGATTGGTTCGAGGCTCTTGGAATCCAAGTGACTGGGCTTCACAGCATGCAAACGTCAGGCCTTGCAGAAGTCTGCAAGGAGTTTGCTGATGTGTTTAGCCCAGAGCTTGGCTCATACAAGGGGCCTCCCATTGCCTTATGTTTAGATCCAGCTATCACACCCATTAGGATTAAGCCTTAGAAGGGTGCCTTTTGCTCTCAAAAGCAAAATTGATGCAGAGCTGGACAAGCTGCTCCAGCAGGGCATCTTAGAACCTGTGGACTCTACTCCATGGGAAACCCCCATTGTAACGCCTCTGAAGGCTAATGGAGAAGTCCGAATTTATGCGGACTATAAATGTACACTGAACAAAGCGCTGCAACAGCATGCATATCCAGTGCCTGTGGTGAGCCACATTCTGGCCTCTCTCAAAGGGGGGCAAATTTTTGCAAAACTTGATTTGGCACAGGCCTACCAACTGTTACCTGTTGATGAGGCAACCACTGAGGCTCAAACAATTGTCGGGGAGCCTTGTAATTATATTCTTGTACATATTAAACAATGGATGAATGGTCTGCCTGTGTGCAGGCATGATGTATAACAACAACAACCTGCCAATTGAACACATGTATGTGTGCTGCTATAACGATAAGGGTACTTATTGTTTTATCTAGAGGGGAGGGGTGTTATGTCCTGGGCCTGCTGAATCATTCAGCAGGCTCAGAAATGTTGCAAAGGGACTTCCGGTTCCGGGTCGCGGCGCCTCTAGTTGTACAAGAAGACTCGTCTCCTCATCGGCTAGCCTCCCTCCGTCGGTAGACCCTTATGCGGGTCTAAAGTCACCCTGGAGGGTGCGACTTCTGTTGAGGAGGCTTTGCTCGGTCGCGGAGGAGCGGCGGCTCCTTCAGCTGTCCGGGCCAGACTCTGAGGGCCGACGGAGAAGATCGGCCAGTAAAATGGCCGATCACCTAGCCGCAAAAAACCGCAAGTCACAGAACAGCTAAGCTTTGAACCCACCGTGGTGAATCCAGGTGAGATCTTTCTTTTTTTTTCCCCTCTCTTTTTGCTTCCTATCTTTTTTGCCTGTAAGAGCCCTGTTGGAACTATTTCCCTGGCTTGGAAAGACAGCTTCTATGTGTCTGGGAAGAAAGGCGAACAAAAAGAATAGAACGAAGTTTTTAAAAAAACTACGTTTTCTTTATATAAGTATATTTTGGGGTACTGGAACAAAAAAATGTTTTTCCTAAGAACTTTATTATCAGCCTATGTTGGTGTGTTTCTTTTTTAATATTTCTTCCTCTATTTTTCCCTGAAAAAATAGAAAAAAAAGGGATGAGGGAGGAAAAAAGAAAAAAAATGAAAATGAAATGAATGATATTTGAAAAAAGATTTTTTAGCTTACTGAGGACATCTACTGGTTAAAAGCTAATATGGCAGTTGGAGAGGAGATTATTTCTTTATGAGAAAGTTAATTTGATGAAGTTGAACAACTTTTATAAAATGGAGCTACACTCACATTTAAACTGCAAACTTATTTTGGAAAAGATCTATGAGACCAAAGTGGAAATATGTGTTACAATGAAAGAACTTACTACAGAATTAAGAACTAGAATTTCTTCTTCAAACTCCAAAATTGACTTTCAGACTATACCTGATTCTTCTATAAAGCAGATTACACAAGGAGAGGACTTAACTGAAAATAAAGAGAACTTGATTTTGCCTTATAAACAATTTACTTATGATGCTGAGAACCAGAAAAAGCAAAGACTGGGACTTCAAATCTTAAAGCAACTCCTCATGGTTAAGAAAATCAGAGGACCAATGCAAAGATCAAGATGGCTCTTACTGATCCAAATACTACCACAAGCAATAAAAAAGACCTATCAGCTGAAAGGGAAGCCTTGCTATGGAAACCTACTTGGCATTTGAAAAAACCTAGAATAAGACTAAAAAAAAAGAGTGAAAATTAAAGTGTTATGTAATGGATTAAAGGCAATCTAGAATTATGGACTGATTTAAGGACTAAGATTACGAATCAGATGTGCGATTAATGGAAGATATATAAGACTTACTTATATGAAAATTACTGATGATCTATTTGTTTGATGACTAATGAATTGAAATAATCTAAAGTTTGATGCTATGTGGTCAGTTTAAAGAGATTGATTGATGGATTAGACAGCTTTAGAATAGATTACTATTTTAACTTAAAAAGGAGATATTTTTTGGTAATGGATTAAAGGTAATTTAGAATTATGGATTGATTTTAAAATTAAGATGGTGAGTTAGAAATAAGAGAAAAAGGGGTGATTAATGAAATATATATTAAATGGATTAAGATTATGTTTTCTTTTTCTTTTTTTTCTTTAGGACAATAGGGTTACTTGCAAGAAATTTATTATGTAAATTTGAGTTAATCAAATAAGATGATTTGTTTGTTTGATAAGATGAATATTATTAGTTATGATAATTAATTAGATGTAATCTGAATGTTTAATGGATCGAAAGGACTTAAGGTTTGATTTTCTCTTGTTAGTAAAAATAAATTGATTACTTGATAGACTAGATACGTATAGGATAGACTAATACTTTATTTTAATTAAGGGATATTAGTGGAAGAATTAAATGAAATTTATGAAAAAATCAAGGAACTAGAATATATTTGGAAGGGATACCCAAATTGATAAGGCTTACATTTAAAGTTAATTTGACTATGGTAGTATAAATTTCTAAAAGTTTTAAAAACAGGTATAGGTTGATTAAATTTAAGTTAGACTGAACTATTTTTAATGAGTTATGTTATCTAAGGGAACAAGAGAGGGAATATTAGATGTGTTGATTGAAATATGTATAAATGTTTTGGTTTTGGATGTTTGCCCTAACACCAGGGTGTGCCTTGAGCATTTTTTTTCTGTAAAATTAAAAAAACCAATAAAATCTATTAAAAAAAAAAGAAATGTTGCAAAGGGTCCTGGGCAAACCACAAGGCTGCCTGGGACCAGACTGGCTGTCTCCAGCCTTGTGCGCATGCGCAAGGCGTGAAAACAGCCTTGCATTCATTGGCTGACGCTGGCCTTTGCAAGGACACTTTAAAGGCCTGCACGCCATTTTTTCTGTTGCTGTTTGTTGGTGAATGAATAAAGAAGACTTGCTGTTCACACTACTCGTACCCTTGCAATGCCTTTAACCAGCGAATTTAATAGTGGTGATGAGTTCTCCTGCCATGCCATTACTCTGCTCATCAGATTCCACTTAAACAGAGTAGCGTTTCTCATGCACCTCTTGAACAGAACCCTAAACTGAGGGAAGGGCTGTTGCGATGCTCCCAAGAGCAGGACCAGTCCTCCTCCTGCGCTGCATATCTGCCCCTCGCCTGGGCAGGATCACCCCTTCTTGGCAGGACCAACCAAGCAGCCTGCTTCCCCACCTGCTGTAGGTCTTGATTCTGCCGTTGGAATGGATTTTCCGGCCATTCTTCAGCCAGGATATCTTGGGTGTTGGAATGCCTTCTGCCTGACAGGCAAAACGGGCTGTGCCAGCTCGGGGCCTGGTCAAGCTCTCTGGCCACTCCACAAAAGCAGGGGGGGCTGCAAGAAACAGAAAGCAGGATCCATTTCGCTTTGTCCCTTTCTAAAACACTCTCAACCAGTATTTCAAACTGTACATCCCTGGGACCCAGGCCTATTTCTTACAGATGCTCCTCAGAAAGCCTGATCCACCTAGGCCCAAGGAAGCCTGTGCAACCCCCTTTGCCACAGAATTTGGCTTGAAAGCCCATCCCGGATCCCCTCTCCTGGGCCTCTCCAGCCCGTCAGCAGAAGAGATCCTGGGGCCCCATGCAAACAGTGGGGTCCCACCCTGCCCAGAGTTAAACCTCCTCCAATTCTCCCCTCACCTAGCACCAGTAGTGTTGCCACTGCAGTAGTGAAGTTGCGTGTGCCAGGGATTGTAGCACGGCAAATGTACACACCAGAATGTTGTACCTTCACATCCGAGATCATGAGGTTCCCATTTCCAAGCACCCGTGTGTTGAAAACATCGATGGACTTGTGGTCTGTTTTGAGAGAGACATTTCAGACATCTGCCTCGGTTTGTGGTGGTTCCTTACCCCGGGCTGCCTTTTCCCCTCTAAAATCTCTGTGAAGTGGAATCCCAGGCATCCATGTCAAACCTCTGGAGAAATGCCAGCAGACCTCTAACTCCCCTGATAGCAAAGGCTCTGATTCATGGCCTTGGCCTCTTCCCCATTGAACAGCCTGCTGCTCTTGCTTCTGATGCTGTGTGCATCAGGATACACAAGGACTGCACAACCAGCTGATCTTGCAATGTCAAGAAGCATTTAGCAGAAGATAAGCAGTTTTTAGCTTTCTATCCCTAATGGACTCTTTTCAGTTAGCATGGATGGCATGGGAGCTTCTGCCACAAGTGACACTAAGATGCCCACCAGCTGGGAAAAGCTGGTCATGCCTACTATCTGCCAGAAACGACTGTTCTCTCCAATGCAATCTTTCCTTTCCAACTTTAGGGGCATTGACTGAGAACTTCAAAGGGACAACTTCCCTTTTCACATGCCAACCTGTGAGCAGCAACAATGAGTGTGGCTCACTCAAAAGGGTTTTCCCACTTATTCTTCCTCATGCAGCCTGCAAGTAGTAGCATCTTTCATTTCCCCACAGCTGAAAGCCAAAGAGCCACTGTGGACAGTCTACAACTCACCAAGGCGACTCCAGGACACAATTGGTTTTGGATTTCCGATGGCCACACATTCAAAGATGACTGTTTGGTGGAGAGAAGCTGTCATATTTTGGGGACCAGCTATAATGGACGGCTTATGGAAGAGCTTTGTATTGGTAGCTATTTAAAAAAAGCATACAACAGAAATGTGTTGTCCACACACGTCAAATACAAATAATTTTAAGCCTTAGAAATGAAATTATGGAGGGAAGCACTTTGGTGAAGACCCTTTTTCACCTGATATGCCAGAACTCGGAACATCACTGTTTGCTGGCAGCAATGTTCGAAAAGTACCAAGATTTTCTGGATACCTGGAACAACAGTGAGTGTTGCCTCGCCACTCCTCCGCCGGCCAACAACTGTTGTAGCAACACAACGGTAACTCCCTGCATCTTTTTGCTCAACGCTATAGATCTGTAGCACTCCAGATGGCAGCACAGTTATCCTGGAAGGAGAGAATAGCAGTAGGAAAGAAAGTCCATCTGTGCTTCCCGGGGACCTGGCTTCCCCTCCCTGCCAGGGGCTCTGCAAGCCAGCTGGGCTACTTTGGAAGGGGACCCTGGGGCCACCCCCACCCCCCACTGCTGGAATAGTTCAGGCTGGGGAGGTCGCAAAAAGGAATCAACATTTTGGAAGGCAGAATCGTGTCCTGAAGTTGCACACAAAGCATGGCCACATTTTTTCAGCACTGGCTTCAAATGTCACCCTTTCTTTTGTTTTCTCAAAACCAAAATAAGAAACATCTGTCTGAAACTCGCAACTGCACCTTGTGAACAGTGCAGCTTTTCCACTTCAGCAAGATTGGAGAGTCACCTCACGGCCAAGATGGGTGGCAGATTCAGGCCCAAGGAGAGACCCACTACAGGACAGGTTGAAAGGGAGACGTCCCATGTCCCACCCTCTGAGATTTAGAGGGCCTAGGAGAAACCCTAAAACCTTACCTGTCCATCTCCATTAGCAGTGCCGTCCCATTCACCTCCCAGGTGATGATGGCCGGAGGATGGGCCGGGATTTTGCAGGCAAATCTAGCAACACCCCCTTCCTGGACCTCCGTGGGGAGAGGCTGGACTTCAAAAGCAGAGAGGGCTGCAAGGAGAGGGAAGAGGAGAGGCTGAGCCCCAATGGGGAAGGGCCGATCTCCACATTTTAGTGCATTTAAGAAAGGCCAGCAGCACAGTATCTGGTTAGCTTGGGGTGACAGGAGTCCCAGGAGCCCTTTGCCTCTCCTGCCCTGCCAAGAGCTTATCAGCACAGCTAAATTGTGCCTCAATAAACTCCAGTGCTGCTGATAAGAGGGAGTCTTATCAGCAAGGTGCTCCTGGGGTCAACTGAGCAAGCAGGAGCCGCTTTGCCTGCCTGGAGTCTCTCTAGCTTCTTTGCTGGACAACCAACTTGTTTGCCCTCTTGGTAAAGAAATGCACCAGCCCTCCACAGTGAAGAAACACAAAACTACGGTTGCAGTGCAAGTCAATTACAGAGAAACCCCAAAGCCCTCCCAGGAAATTCTGGTCTCTGGTCTCTTCACAAAACAGGTGTTGTGTGTTAGAGCAGCCCAGCATGAGAGACAGAAGGATCCCTTTTTCCCATCATGAAAGGGCTGCAAGCCCCCCCCACACCCACCCTCCTTTCTCCTATTACCACCGCACAGAGAAAATTGACCCTTTCAGTAAGCATCGCATTATTCTCATTGAGTGTCACTAAGAGAGTGCCATGAAAGAACATCTCCTATGGCAGAGCAAAGGAGGGGTACTTGCCTTGGAACCCCTCTCCCCATCCAGCAGCGCTGAAGTTCAAGAGGGCTCTGGTCCAGAAGAGCTGCCCATGGTACTATTGGCACTCCAGAAATTGTCAGTGGAAGGAGGGTTGTGCAGCACGTCCAATGCATCTCTCTCTCTCATATGCACAGACACACAGGAAGTACCCAGCTATGGTAGAACCAGCCTTCTGAAAGGAAGGCAGCTTGGAACCATCATGGAGCAGGAGGTAAGTCTAAGGGCGATGGCTATCATGTGGGAGTGGAGCTGGTTAGGCAACCAAAGGGGACGATACGCCAAAAGAGCATCCTGGGAAGCAAGGACTCTGCGGAGACCCCCCCTTCCGCCCAGCTTGCTCTACTGCAGCACAGTTGCCAGAAGTGTGAATGGTGTGTGTGTGTATGCTGAGAAACACATGGATCAAAGCATGACAGACTGGTTTTTCAGCATTTTCAGACTTGGAGAGGTGTAGAGGCATAAATCCTTCTTGCTGGAGAGACGGACACAAAGCTTTCCTGGATAAAGAGGAAGGGGCATTCCAGATGCAGTAATGAGGGAGGGTCCCAACCATCTGTCTCTCCTGCAAGGCCCTATTCGTCACTCCTTAGCAGAGGCTGCTCCACACAGGTCTCACAGTAACAGGGGAGCTGACACACAAGAAGCAGGGCAAGCTCCGGGGTGCCACCTACCAAATAAAATAAAGGAGCTGTGCCCAAGGGATACCAATGGGGGGGGGGTTCCTTGACACAGTCCCCAGAGTCCCCTCAGTGACCCCCGTGTGGCAAATACTGGCTCCAACAGCAATGTGTAAAAGGGAGGGGATTTTGAGGCCCTATATATAGTGTCACCCTCTACAGAAGCTGAAAAGCCAGCCAGCCACTGAGGTCCTCGGGCCAAACCTGAAAAGAGAGGAGCCCACAGAGCCAGGCAGAGCTGGCCTGCTGACTGGTGGGGTTGGTCTCCCCCAGGGCCTTGTTCCTGCACAGCAAAGTGAGCAAAGCTCCCCCCATCACAGCCTTTCATGGGCTGACGACTTCCAAATGGCCAGAATCCAACAATTCCCCCCCATCAAGGGCTCATGGTCAGGGAAGGCAGAAAGGGTCTGGTCCCACAGATCACCCGTTCCCCACAGCAGGCTTTGCAGTACTGCAGGCTAATTCACTGCTCACTGCCAGCAGTTTGATCCTGACCAGCTCAAGGTTGACTGAGCCTTCCACCCTTCCAAGGTCAGTAAAATGAGAACCCAGATTGTTGGGGGTAATATACTGACCCTGTAAAGCACTCTGAAGTGCTATTGCTATCCTTTGGAAGGGAAGGGCAGGAAGCATCCAGCGCCTGCCAGAGTAGGCATGTAGGTAGGCTTTCAACGGGAGAATATCTCCTGAGCGACCTTTCCATGCAAGCAAAGCAGGGCAAGATGTGCAGGGGGGCTGGGGAGGGAGTGGGCAGATTCAGGGGGCAGCATTTCTGCAGGGTTGGCCTCCATGCAAAAGAACAGAGGACAGGGAGCAGTGCCCTCTTGAAACCCAAACCGACCATCTCTTTGTAGAGCTGCTGGAGAAAAGGAGGCCCACCCTAAATCTTCTTTGACAGCAGGCCAAGCTGGGCAGAGCCCTGGCGACCCTGAGCAACCCCCTCCTCTGCATCGCCCCTCCTCTTCTGAGCAGATGAATAGCCTTCCTCAGCAATGTCTCCCCCCCAACAAAAGAATGTGAATCTGGGCACTGGAGGAAAGTGAGATAAGCTGATCCTGCTGCTGCGCTGGCAAGTAGCTGCCTGGTGCTTCCAATTGTGGCCTGAGCTTCCAGAGGTTGGCTGGGAACCCTGGCAACGCTCCCTCTGGCCCATGGGAATGCTGGGCACACTGATATCCCGGTGGGCTCTGTGTGGCCAAGCAACTTTTGTCTCCCACAACCAGACCAGCAGTTGGGGGTAAGGTGGGGACTTTAAGCCAAGAAACCCTCCTCAAAGTTGGTTTTAGTTGCAAGCACATTCGTTTTGCCTGTGCATACATTAGGACCTAATTAAAACTGGCCCTTCCTTTGATCTAGGAAGGAACGAGGTTTGTGTTGATATTGCAAGGGCTGAAGAGTAAACTAAGAGAAGCCTTAATGGGGATGAAGAAGCAACCTTTTTGCAATGTTCTGAAGCAACCAGTTAGAAATTTTCTTGGAATATTCATGAACAGGACTCAGTGGTAACTCAGTCAGCCAATGTGAAGAAAGTGCTACTGAGTCTGTGCAAAAAGGGTATTGAGTTAGGAGCTGGATTTCCAGTCTCAGGTTTGTCTCTGTATCTCTCTGTAAGAAGTCTTCATTGAGCTATATTGCTGAAAGAAGAATGTATGGTATTGTAAATATTTTGATATGAATATAAAAAGGTTATTTTGAATCAGCTAAATGCAGTCAACTGTGAGAGCTTCTGATTTATTTTTTCACCAACAGAGAAATTAAAATTCTCTAACAGGTTATGGGCCCAGAGCTTATTAAGGACTGCATTGTAATTTAAAGCTGGAAGAAATTGCCTGTGTTTAGAAAGTATAAGAACAAGGCAGAATTAGCAGAATGGCTGCAATGGAATTTAAGGAAAGTTCTGTGCCTCGTTTAGGCCAGAAGAATTACATTATATGGGCTGCAAAAGTGGAATGTTTGCTCAAAGCAAAAGAGCTGTGGTATATCGTAGAAAATCCACCACAAGTGTTTGCAGCTGGTGATCAGAAAAGTCATGATCAAGCAATGGCTTATCTCATCTTGAATTTAGATGCTGAACAATTTCTAAATGTTGCAAATTTAAAGACTGCAAAGGAGATTTGGTTGAAGTTGAGAGCTGTGCACGTGAATGTTTCTGCATGCAATATAGTGCAATTGTCAAGAAAACTTTACAGGGCCTGTTTGCAACCAGGTGAATCTGTGGAACAGCATTTAAATAAAATGCAAAGTTTATTTTTGGACTTAGAACAATGTGGGATTAAATTCCCTGAGTCCCAGAAGGTTTTATTGGTGTTGTACAGTTTAGATAAAACCTGGGACACAGTTTCTGCAATATTTGAGTGTAAAGAAGAGCAAGACTTAAATTTTGAGGCTTTAAAAGCATGTTTGCTTAATGAAGAAGAAAAGCAACATTTTAGGAACAGCCATGAGGAGGTGAAATTCCTGAGGAGGGGTCCAGACTGCAAGTCTCCGGAGAAGAAACAAGCAGATGGGACCAAGTTGCATCAAAAGAGAGATTTTGCAAGCAGAGAGCTCAGCAAGAAAAGAATTGCTACATTTGTGGAGCAAACACACATCTGAAAAGGAACTGTTTGCAGAGGAACAATTTGCAGCGAAGGACATTTGTGCAAGCAAAGAAGACTGATTTGCAAAAGGAACATTTTGGTGTTGCAAAAGTTTGCTATAGCAACAACAGAGACAAGTGGCTAATAGATAGTGGGGCAAGTCAAACAATTGTTAATGACTCTGAATTATTTTGCAGGTTTGTTCCAGCAGCACAAGAAGCTGTGGCTTTGGCAAATGGCCAGAAAGCAAAAGTCATCGGAAGAGGCGATGTAAAAATTCCATATTTGGAATCAAAGTTTACCAATGTGCTTTGTGTACCTGAGATGGAACATAATTTGTTTAAGTGTGTCTAATTTATTCAAACAAGGTTTTGAGACCATTTTTGTAAATGGGAAGTGTCTCATCAAAAGGAATGGGAATATTTGTGCAGAAGGCATAAAGGAAGATAATCTATATGTATTGCAGGGACAAAAGGTTCAATGGTCCCATATATTTAAGAATGTTGCAGAGCACGATTCGTGCATTCACCTTCTGCATAGAAGACTTGGCCATGCAAGCTTTAAAGTTTTGCCACAAATGCAAGTTTGCAGAAGGGCTAAATTTGAAGGGATGCAAAACATATTTGGACTGTGCAGTATGCAAAGCATCGAAGTCAAAGGCATTCCCAGTTAGTAAATATAGCACAAGACAAACAAAAAGAGCTCTAGAGCTGGTCCATGCAGATCTGGTGGGACCTATGCAAGCCAGTTTGGGAGGAGAAAAATATGCACTGGTAATTGTTGATGATTATAGCACAGTGATGGCGAACCTTTTAGAGACTGAGTCCCCAAACTGCAACCCAAAACCCACTTATGCATCATCGAGTGCCGGGTGGGCGTGGCCCATTGGGTGCGCGTGACTGCAGTGGTAACGGCAGACTGGGTGGGACTAAAAAGTTCAATCAATCAATTCCAACTTTGCAAGATCTTTTTTCCCGCGAGAAGTTGAAATTGACTGATTGAACCTTTTTTTTTTTGCACACGGCTACAGAGGCCTAAAGCGAAAAGGTTTTACAAAACCCAGCTGGGGGGGAACAGCGCGCATGCCCACAGAAAGGGCTCTGAGTGCCGCCTCTGGCACCCGTGCCATAGGTTCGCTACCACTGTTATAGCAGGTATTCGTTTTGCTACTTGCTTAGAGGAAAGACAGAGGTGCTACAACAATTCAAACAGTGGGTAAGTTTTGTAGAGAGAAGGTACAAACAACAAATGTGTCAGTTGCAAACTGACAGAGGTACTGAATTTATGTCAATTAAATTCCAACAATGGTTGGGGCAGTTGGGGATAAAACACAGATGTACAAATCCTTACACAGCAGCAGAAAACGGTGTAGCTAAAAGAAGGAATGGTGTTTTGCAAACAATGAAAGATTCATTAGAGGATTCTGGTATGAGCAGGTCATATTGGGAAGAAGCCATATTGACTGCCAATTATATAGTTAGCAGGCTGTGGAGTTCCTCCATTAATAATATTCCATATGCCATTCTATGTGGGAGAAAGCCATACTGGCACATTTGAGAATTTTTGGAAGTACTGCATGGGTACATATTCCGAAAGCAATCAGAAGAAAGGGACAGCAAAAGGCAAGAAAGCTCAGGTTTGTGGGCTATGAGCCAGGGTCAAAAGGATATCGCTTTAGCGATGGAAGTAAAAGAATTGTAATTTCAAGGTCTGCTAATTTTGCAGAACAAAATTGGGGACAGAATTTATGCAAATTCTGGGTATGTCTCACTTAATGATGGTTATCTATTTAACGACAATAACTCATCTAATGATAAAAAATGATTATTGAAGATGTCAATGTTCAGGAGGAGAGGCTGAACAAGACATGAAGCCAGAAAGACTTGAGACACAGGAGCAGTTAATACCACATAAGTCAGAGCGATATAACAAAGGAATTCCGCCTGACAGGTATTCTGCCAGCAAGGTAAAGGTTTGTAATGTGTGGTATGAGCCAAGAAGTTATAAAGAAGTGTTGGCATTACCAAAAGCTGAACAAGAAAGATGGAAGGAGGCCATGGATAAAGAGATGAAATCCATGGGAGACCATGAAGTATTTAAATCAGTGACTTTGCCACAGGGAACCAAAGGTTGTAAGTGGGTATATAAGAAAAAGGTATTGCCAAATAATGATGTACAGTATAGGGCCAGGTTAGTGGCACAAGGTTTTTCACAATTAAAGAATGTGCACTACAATAAAGTATTTGCGCCAACTGTAAAAGTGAGAGTATAAGATTAGCACTGGCGTTGGCAGCGGCATATAAGCATAAAATCTGGCACTTTGATATCACAACTGCATTCCGCAATGCTGAGTTAGAGGAAGAAATTTATATGATCCAAGCACCAGGATATGAAATTGCAAAACCTAACATGGTGTATAAATTAAACAAGGCTATTTATGGGCTGAAGCAGTCAGCCAGAAACTGGAATATCTGTTTATTTATTTTTATTTGGGTTTGTATGCCGCTCCTCTCCAGGGGACTCGGAGTGGCTAACAACATATACATAACAAAAAATATAATATAAAAAACCCAAACAGAATATCTAAAAACCAATAAACACACATTCAATACACCAATCAACCACAATCATCCCCAGGCTTGCCGGCAAAGATGAGTCTTTAGGTTTTTCCGGAAGGCCGGGAGAGTTGGAGAAACGCGGACTTCAGGAGGCAGTTGGTTCCAGAGGGTGGGCGCCACAACAGAGAAAGCCCTCCCCCTAGGGCCCGCCAGACGACATTGTTTCGCTGACGGGACCCGGAGGAGGCTGACCCTGTGCGCTCTCACCGGTCGTAGAGAAGTATGTGGCAGAAGGCGGTCCCGTAAGTATCCTGGTCCCATGCTTTAGATACTGCTTTAAAGGGTCTTGGATTTAAAAGTTGCAAAGCTGATAATTGTATATATACTGGAGAGTTACAAGGAGGGAATTGTCTACTGTTATCATTTGTGGATGATCTTTGCTTCATCGCAAAGGATGCATCACAAGTCAAGGAATTTGCTGATAAATTAGGAAAGAAATTTGAATTAAAGAATTTGGGAGAAATAAAAAATTATTTCGGTGTAGAGATACAGAAAAATTGAAAAAGGTGGTTATATTCTCAGTCAAAAGAGAAAAATTGAGCAGTTATTGAAGAAATATAATATGAAAGATAGCAATACTGCTCCCACACCCATGAGTGCGGATTTGTATAATAGTTTAAGTGTGGACAAAGGTGAAACCTGTGATCAAAAGATATATCACTCAGCAATAGGGAGTTTGTTATATCTATCACAGTGGTCCGGATCAGACATAGCTTACGCAGTAAGCATTTTGAGTCGTTTTACTGCTGCACCTACAAAGTTACATTGGATGGGTGTAAAAAGGGTTCTTAGATATTTAAAGGAAACCATAAATTTGGGTCTTCAAATACAGATTATTGAGGAATTGAAATTAAAGTGTTATGTCGATAGTGACTATGCAAATGACATAAACACAAGGAAATCAAATTCTGGGATTATAATATTGTTTGGAGGGACTCTGATTGGATGGAAGTCCAGAAAACAAACAACTGTTGCTATTTCAACAGCGGAAGCAGAGTTTATTGCTTTATCTGAATTGTGTTCTGAAGTAACATGGTATGTACAGTTGTTGCAAGATTTAAATATTAATGTAAAAGAATCTGTAAAGACAATGCTGCCTGTATAAAAATGGCAACTGGTGACAGGGTGAAGAACAGAAGTAAACATGTAGACATTAAGTATTGTAATGTCAGGGAAGCTGTAAAAGAAAAATCGATTAGTTTACATCATTGTTCTTTCTGAGGATAATTTGGCAGACATGATGACTAAACCATTGGGTGATGTTCAATAGGTCTGATGTCTCTTCCTGTCATGAAGAGAGGAGTGTTGGAATATTCATGAGCAGGAAGAGTCATGTGGTAACTCAGTCAGCCAATGTGAAGAAAGTACTACTGAGTCTGTGAAAAAGGGTATTGAGTTAGAAGCTGAATTTTCAGTCTCAGGTTTGTCTCTGTATCTCTTTGTAAGAAGTCTTCATTGAGCTATGTTGCTGTAAAGAAGAATGTATGGTATTGTAAATATTTTGATAAAGGTTATTTTTGAATCAGCTAAATGCAGTCAACTGTGAGAGCTTCTGATTTATTTTTTCACCAACAAATTAAAATGACACCAAACGAGGAGAACTTTTGTTTGGGGGGGTCTTCTCCCAACTGCCCTCCTAGTGGAAGATAGGCACCTGTCTTCTTTAGGCAGCCCCTAGTTTACAATAAAGGAGGGGCATTTTAAAGATCCTGCAGCACCAAACCATAAGGAAGGATCCCACATCTCCAGTGGGTTCTCCATCTGAATGGGAGGGTCCATATGGGCTCCTGGACAGAAAGCTCTGACCTTTGACCTGGGTTTGGGGTAGCAAAAAATTTGCTCACAAATGTGTAACTGGGCAGCAGAAATCAATCCCAGAAAAGACCCCCAGACCCCCTTGTTCCAAGTGGTGGGCCTCCTCCTCTTCTTTTCTGCTCAGGGACAGACAGAGTCAACTCCCTTTACGGAGCTGCCTGCTTAGATGTTCCACTCCACTCTGCTCTACCCAAACCTCAAAAGCAGCTTCTTCAGGAAGGACCATGGGGCGCTCCCTGAACCCTGTCAAGCTGCACCCCCACGAAGATACAGAGATGCACACAACCTTTGAAGGAGTCGAGAGGTGGAGAATATCCTGCACTAAGCCTTGTGCCAAATGGGTGGAGCAAATCTTCAGAAAATCTTTCCCCGCATCCTGCATCATTGTCCTTGGGTGCCACTTGGGAGATGCCCGCTCCTTCTGTCACCTTTCCAGCCCGATGCCATATTCTAGATCCCCAGAAGGCCAAAGGCAACGAGGCCCAGCGTGGTGCCCATCAGTTCCTTCATGCACCCTTAAAGGGTCCTTTGCGGCTTGCGCTTGGGCCAAAAGCAGGAATACAGACCCCCCCAGCAGCCAAACTGTTCCCCAGCCAATGGGAGAGAGGCCAAAAATGTTTCAAAGGCGGCTCTCTCACAGGAGCCTAGAGGGGCTTTCCCTGGGCCAGACCAGGAGCTTGTAAGCAAAGTCCATCCTCCCTGACATATTTTGCCTCTTGTCTTTTTTTCACAGAATATTGTAAAGGAGGAAGCTCACAACAGCTGCCCTTCCTTTGTCTTGCAAGGGTGCTCATTGCCACTAGCGGCTGAAAAAAGGAAACAACCCTAAAGTGTTTTAACACATCTTAGCACAAAGTAAATACCAGCTGTCACCCAATCTAAGAAGCTGTTCTCCCAAAAAGGGACCATCCCGAGGCTCTGAAGCCGTCCAGGCAAAGAGCTGTTCTCTGCTTAGCAGCTGGACCTTCAGGGGCCGACACCAGCCCTATAAAATGATGTCCAGGAAAGACTTTCCACCTGGAACAGCTCATCCCCATGCGGCAACAGCTGGTTGCACACAACGCCCTGAGCCCAGCACATACCACCTGACAGCACATTGTCACGAAGCAACCAAATAGTGGAACTTCTTGCTTGAGACAGAAGATGCCAGCAGCTTCCCAAGTGGGTAACCCTGGACAAGAGAAGCAATTTCCAACAGCCCTCATAATGTTGCAAACAAGATGGTGCTTAGGAAAATGAAAGACAGAATCCTCAAAGGTCTGGCTGATCACATGGGGCGGCACATGTCAAGTCTGCCATAAATCCAATCAGGCTAGAATTTCTGCTACACTTAAGGCTGCTTCTTTCTGAAGAACGTCAGAACAGCCAGAACTTCTTGCTTGGTCCTGATGGCTTCTGATCCACTCCTGACAGCTTTGCCTCCATGGTAGCCAGAGAAATTGGTACCTTCTTTGGCAAAGTCCAGGACTCAAAGGAGATCCCGTGGACCAGCAGATCTGCCTTTATCTCCACCTTCCAGCAGCATCCGATGCCACTTGCTAACAGATTTTGCATATTGACCCAGCAGTGCAATGTACAGCTCTGAAGGGGTTAATGAGGAACATTTGTTCCTCATTTTGCTTGGGTGTTAGGGTGTGCCTGCCATGGCAAGGAGCCCATTCACAAGATCCATGTGGGGGGGGGGTAGCCCAAATTAGATTTGAGGATGCTATACTCTTCTTACCATTGAGCCCAACACTCCTCTTTTGTATGGGCAGCTGCTTCACCTTCTCTTCCCAGCAATGGTTTTCGTTCTTTCTTCAGCTTCTTATTCTTTCTTTGCACAGAAAAAAGCGATTGCCGGGTGGGTGGATGGGAGTCAAGGCAAAAACTCAGCATTGGGGCTCACTGCACAATGGGCACCACTGTCACAGCCAGAAAGCTTTCGCTTCTTCCCATCCCTCAGCTGAGCACCCAAAACACACAACCCGTTGACTGGGGTCTTTACTTAGGTGAAGATGACTAGTTATTAATGTTGGAAGTAATCAATCCCAGTTTAAAGCTGGGCCAGCAAAGCCACCCAAGAAAAACAGTGCCAAATTGAAGGCAAGGTAACTGCTGGGGGGCTTCTGCAGATGTGGGCAGGAACTATCAACCCAACCCCTAGCTTGCCTTCAGACCTAGCTTGCCTTCAGACGTGCCCCTTGATGACTGACGCCCTGGTCCTGTGGGGAACCAAAAGGCCCAGCTGTTAAACAGGGAAACGGGTCCAGGAAGTCCTTTTGGCCCTTGCAGGAAGCCAACAAATGCAGAGGAGACAGAGTCCCAGGAACTCACAAGGCAACCCGAGGAGCAGTGGGAACCATTCTCATCCGGTGAAAATAAGCTATGGGAGCATCTTTTTGTCTTTCAGCCTTACTCTTGTTCCAGCACCCAGACTAACCAGGATCTGTTTATGCAAACCAGAAGCCAGGGACAAATCCTGGGTTAGTCTTCTGCAGTTAACATGTGTGTTAGAGGAATGTTTAACTAGGCAAACTTATCCTTATGGAAACTAATCAAGGAGACAAGCAACCTAGAACTAAGGAGAAACTTCCTGACAGTTAGAACAATTAACCAGTGGAACAACCTGTCTCCAGAAGCGGTGAATGCTCCAACACTGGAAGTTTTTAAGAAGAGACTGGACAGCCATTTGTCCGAAATGGTATAGGGTTTCCTGCCTGAGCAGGGGGTTGGACTAGATGACCTCCAAGGTCTCTTCCAACATCATCATCATTACTGGTGCCCGAGGCCAGACCAAAGGAGGCAACCCACCCCCACTCCTGGGCCCATCTCAGACAAAATGTTGGCCAGAGGGGCCCAGATCTAACCTTCATGTTATTGTTTCTTTCATTTACTTAGATCACACTTTTTACAAATAACTCAAGGCGGCAAGCACCTCCAGCACATCTTCCTCCCGGTTTGCTCCATAACAGCAACCCTGAGAGGCGAGTTGGGCTGAGAGAGAGTAAAATGTTGTCATTTCTACACCTGTGAACAGGAATTGCAAAGCCATTTAGAAATGTAGTAAAAATAAATGAATCTTGACAATTTCAAACATCTCTTCCTCTATCTGATAAACAGCTGTTTTGAAATAATTTCAAAAGAGTTTGCAATGTTCAGTGGGCCGGATTCTTCTTTAGGCTGAGTCCTGCCTGCTGAAATCCCAGGGCACAGGGCGGGGGCTGGCCTCAACAATGCCAGGGCACAGGCTGGCCACTCGCCTCCTCTTAGTTAACAGGGCAGACAGAGCCAGGGCTGGCCTCAACTTCAAACAAGCGGCTGGTTTAATCTTCTTCCATCTTCTTCTGATGATATTATTTATTTATTTATAATCAAATTTCTATACCGCCCCTCTCCCGAAGGACTCGGGGTGGTGTACAGCCTAAAATTTAAAAACATATAGATATACATAATTTAAAATAATTAAAAGTAAATTACATAATTTGGCCATAAAATCCCCATTTAAAACCCAACACTTACAAATCTTAAAAATTTACTCAATCCCCCTAAAACATTCTAACCCTACTGGAACCAGAACTTCTATGCCAGGCCGGCCTGTCGAAAAAGGAACGTTTTTTTAGTTGACGGAAGGTGCGTAAATCTGTCATTGTACGGAGTTCAGGGGGGGAGCTCGTTCCATAACGTGGGAGCTCCCACAGAGAAGGCTCTCCCCCTGGTGGCTGCCAGCCACCAGGGGGAGATATTATCATTTTACCCTCACTTGGTGCCTCACAAAGAAAATGTAGAGGAGGAACCTCCCCCCCCCTCAATTATCCTGTTGTGTATTAGAAGCTACATCTACCCCCCCCATGCTATTAGCTTTGGCCCAGTTACTATCTTATCTTTGGAATCCTCTGTAAAAGGGGAAGGTGAGGACTGCTGGAGAAGCAATAGTCTAGATGCGAGACCCATTCTTTCCTGCACCCAGGGACTCAGGGGGCCCAAGCCAGCTCTCATGGCCTCTGCAGAGACCTTGCCATCCGCTTTGATGGTCTCTCAAGATAAGGTGGGGGGTTGTGGCAGGGGGGAGACTGCTGCGCGCATTCCTCTGGAACAATTCAGGGCAATCACTGACTTTGCAGAGGAGTTGACATGAAAAGCTCCAGCCTGTGAATGAGGTCATCTGCTCTTTATCACAAGGGTAAACCTCATCCTGGTCAGTTTCTAACCTTTTAACCCAGTGAATTCTTAATTTGCACAAGAATAATGGAATGGTTGCAGAGAGTGCAACAAAACTCCACTTCCTGGCTAATTTTCTAGGCTCCTTCTACATTGGGTCTTAAACTCTATGGCAGATTAAAGTGTTAGATTTCCAAAGGCAGCACCCAGAATTGCACTCTGAAACCCAAGGCACAGCGAAAAGGCCTAAACAAGGAGGGGGGCACCCCCCATGCTTCCCCAGAGGAAGGGAAGAGCAGGAAGGCCCCTCCTTCACTCACTGAGGATGTGGGGGTTCAGCTTAGCTACAAAGAAGAAAGTTGTTTTGTTCTTCAGGGCTGTAAAGCCATTAAAGACCAGGGGGAACTCTTTCCTCTCAGCACAAAACCGCTGGGAATTCACTCACCCATCCCCCAAAGACCCTTGCAGCAGACAACAGGTAAAGTAGCTTAATTCCCATCTACTTAGAAAGTTTCAGCCTTCTCGTGTTAATTGTAGAAGTTACGAGCATCAAAGTTTGGACATGCAATATTTTAAGCACAAAACAAAAAGACCATTCAAAACATTCAAACACTATCAGCCTTCTCATGTTCAGGAAGAGTGCTTTTATCATCAGATGCGGAGCTCCAAATTGCTTAGAAATAAGAAGAAGTCGCAACAATGCAAAACCCCCTGCTTGATGTCCTCCAGACATACCTAGGAGAAGGACTCCCACAACTGTAGGACATCAATCAAGCCCAAGGCAGAAGACCTCAGGGAGCAAAGCTGCCAAGCACAGCTGGAGAATGCCAAGAAGGCTGTGGGCACAGGGAGGCAAGTGAACTTTGGAGTTGGCCAACTGACACCCCAAATGTGTCCTATTGTGCACTTGCCTTTCCTGGTGCCTCTGAAAAGCTGAGGCAAAAGTCAGGAGGGGGTCTCCTTTATGCTCTCTCGAGTACAATGTGCTGCTGCTCCCCATCACTGAACACACCACATACATATTTTCTCAGTTCCTGAAAGCATAGAATAAATGTCCTTTCACCCCAGTATCCCCCAGATTTCTCCCGCAGCCACTACTAGGTTTAGTAGAAGCAGCTCCAAGGGAAGATCCTACTGAAGAAGAGACACCCCCTCCCTGAAAAGACCAGGTCTGTTGCCAGATCAAAGAGGGAGATGTTGCTGCTGGACCTTCCCTTCATCAACACCTTTCCCCTTTCCGGCCTGACACTGCCATGCTGATGGCAGGAAGGATGCCCCCCTGCTGCCCCATGCTGGACTCTGCTGCACTTGGAAGGAGGGTGCTGGGTGAAGGGTCCTTCCTCCAAGCATTGGCATGCTCCCTGGTCATGGAGCAGCTGGGGGAAAGGATCTGCTGGAGGGCACAAAGGAATTCCCAAGATTGTTTCCTGCAACTCCTTTTGAGACACAAAGCAAACAGGGTAGCAAACACAACCATAAAATAGTGCCTTAGGACTGCTCTGCCGGAAGAGTGTGCAACCGCCATACCTAGTTTATTTCTTGAATTATTCTGCACCACCACTTGGAAATGGGGAATACCTTTAAGCTGAAAATGTAATTAGAATAAAGACCAGGCATGTAAAAACAGTCCTGCAGCAATGGGGTTGCAGGCTCAATACAGCATTTCTTGCAACAACAGGCAGATTTTACCCAGAGACCCTGAAGGCATCTTTGGTCCCACCCACCTCATCTGCCTTACAGACAAGCAGAGAAAATGCAGGAAGATTGAGAAGTTAACCTATCACAAGACAAGATCTTAGTCATTCTCTTGTGGAAGCACCAAGTTGCTTAACCAGCAAAGGATATCTCAAAGGACCGTTCTGCTTTTCACAGCTTGTGGGAAGGGGCAGAGAAACATTTTGTGGCCAAGCATGGTCTTCCCAAAAGTCAGCAGGGGCCTCTTTTCTGCCCTGGGGCCAGCCAGCCAGCCTGCCAAGGAGTTCTCTCAGCAATACAGGCAGAGGCTCAAATGCTTTGAAAGTGCCACACGATGCCAATAAATCAACAAATACTGACTGACCACAATACTTCAGGGAGTTTTTAAAATCAATTTGTGGAATAAGCCACAAACCATGATTCAGAGATCACAAGCCAGGGTTCACACAACTTATTTGCCAATAAGCCAACTGTGGAAACACAGCATAATCTTCCAGGTGCTTAAAAACTAAGCAGCCTCCCATGTTATCAACTATGGGAGCCAAACTTGCTGCCTCATGGAGGGGAAGCAGCTGTTGCCAAGGTTGAGAACCCCTGACCTAGAAGCAGCAAAGGTGGGTGGCATGGAGGAGAAGGCCCAGCCACTGAGGAGCATGGAACACACCTGCTTTTTCAAAGCACCCAGGACCAGAGCCTTCCTGATGTGCTGGAACTGGCCATCAAAGGAAACTTACTTGCAAATGTGAGATGCGCTTTCTGGCTGAGAACAGCGCCGTGTTTATTCAGGGCCAAGCACTGATAGACTCCTTCATCCAGCCTTTCGCCTGGCTTGCTGCTCTCCAGCTCACAGATGTATAAAGAGCCATTGGATAGAGAGTGGATCTGTTCATTTTCAGAAACTTTAACCCCATTTCTGAGCCATGTGATGGTGATGGGGACCTCACCACGTGCTAGGCAGTCAAAAACCACGGCTTGCTTTCTGGCAACAGTCACATCTTGAGGCTCTTTCACGAAAAACAGTTCACTAAAGCTCCTTATCCCTACGAGAGCAAGAAAAGGAAAATGTGAGCAGGAAAATGCTCTTTTTGCCAAAGGCCTTTTATTCTGTTTTCAGCCAAATGTCAGGTGCCACACCTTGGCCCACAGAATTGAGCAGCCTCACAAGAGGCCCCTGCCTCCCTCACTCCGGGGCACACAGGGGCATTTGGGGGGCAGGAAGAGGGCTGGGCCTTCTGCGGCCCCCCAAAGCTTCTCCTCCTGGTCAGGACCCTCGGCAACATCCAGCAGCAGAACGGGCGATCCAAAGCCAGTCGCACCTTGAGCTGCCCTGGAGGGGCCTTCAGGGCGGGGGAGGCGCAAGGCGGCTCGGCAGCTCCTGAAAAGCGGCTACTTCTGGGGGGGGCGGGGGACCAAGCCCACGCCCCAAGCAGGGCCGACCGCCCGAGCTTCCTTTGTGGAAGGAGAAGCTGGGGCGCGGGGCGACCCGCCGGAGAGGCTTTGCGGGCGGAGCGGGCAGCCAGCCGAAAGCAGCTTACCGCTCCTACCGGTAGCGAGCCCAGCCGCCCGAGGTCCGATGCTTCGAGAAACGGGGCAGGGACAGGGCGGCAGCGGGCGGGCGGGCGGCGCTCTGGGCTGGCCGGATCGGCAGGAGCTCCCAGCAGGAGCGCGCTCTACCCGTCGGGGCTCGCCAAGTGCCGCCCGCTCCCGCCAGAGCGCACGTGCGCCCGGCGAGCCGGCTCGCGAACAGCGGCCGCGGCCTCGCCTCCCCTGGGTGGCTGCCGGAGCCGGGCCAGATGCCCGGCGCCTGGCCGGTAAGAGACTCACCTGGGAGGGCGGCCAGCAGGAGGAGGAGGGCGGCGGCGGCGAGGTCAAGGCTCCGGCGGGGCGCCATTTAGCAGCAAGCAACCGCGGGCTCTTCGGGCATCGCCCTACCCGGCCGGCCAGCCGCGCGCGCCCCGCGCTCCACGGGCCGAATGGCTTCCCTGGCGCGGCCGGCCTCTCTCCTCTCCGGCCGCGCCCGGACACAGAGCGGGGGCTGGCGCGCGCGGACAGACGGCCACACAAAAGCGGGGAGGGGCGCTGCGAGGCCGCCGGAGCAGGGCAAGCCGGGCCGGGCGGAGGGCGCGAGGCTCCCCGGACGCGCCGCGGGTCCGGCGCCACTTTTGCGCCACTCACCATTGGCCCTCGGTGCGGCCGGGGAGGGGCGAGAGACCCCCTGATCGCTCCTCCCCCCCCGAGGCCGGAGCAGCCACCTGAGGTCAGAGGCGCCGGGCGGGAGGCGCGTCCCCGCTGTTGGCCGCGCGCACTCGCCGCCTTTCCCTGTGCGGCCTCGCATCGCTTGAAGAACGGCGGGAGGCGACGCGCGCAAAACCCCCCCGGCGGGTCCACTGAGGGCGAGAACGGGCGCGAGGGCCTCTCGCTCCTCCGACGCCCCGCCGGTTTACAACGCGGCTTCGGGGTCCTCGAAAGCTCCGCCATCCGCCCGGTTTGTTCCTGAACCCTCAGTGGGCCTCCCCTCCCCGGGAGTTCTGCGGTTCCCGCAGCTTGGCCTCCCCCCCGCCCCGCATTCGAGCGGCTTTTCCCCGGCCCTACCCTGACCGAGCGGGCGGGGAAACGAGGCCGGACCTGGGCTGAGCCCGTCGGGCGCCTTCAAACCCCACTGAATGCGGGGGGGGGAGGAAGCGGCGAGCGGGCTCAGCACAAGTAAGTGCAACAAGTCGCGGTGTTGTGTACCCGCTGATTGGAGGGCTGGTGCCCCGCAGGGCATCTTTAGGTCATTCTGGGCAGCTGAACTGGGGAAAGTCCTCCGTTTCCTGCGGTGGCTCGGAGCGTATCGAAGGCGCCAGCCCGGCCTTGCTAGTTTGCCCCACTTCACCTTCTGCTCCCTTTGTGGTGAGCAACATTTTGCACAACAGCGACAAGCCGCTACGCGACGGCAGCTCAAGTATTTAAGGGCCCAAGGAAGCCCAGCTTGAGGCAGCGCTCTCAGCACGGCTGTGCTTGCAAGCCCCGGCTTTCTTGATCTCCTCCGCTGGGTCGTTCGCAGCCTTTTGTTCTTTAACCTCCTCCCTGAAGGTAACGAACCCTTCCGCTGAAAAGTCTGTGGCGATTCTCAATCCTCTAGGTTATGGTTGTCCCAAAGGGGCTTTTCCAAAAGGCTTGGGTTTTTTTTCGTTGAAAACGTTTCGCTTCTCATCCAACAAGTTTCTTCAGTTCTTAGACGAGAAGCGAAACGTTTTCAAAGGCAAAAAACAAGAAAGTCCAATTGCCTTTGAAAGCACCTTTGGGGTTTCGGCTGACATTGAATGTTGTAGAGTAGAGCAGGATTGGCAGATCTAAAACTCCCCAACATGCATGCAACCTGTTGCTTTGGGAATAGGCGTGGTTCCGTGGGTTTCAGGCGCCCCCTTCTGGACTGGACTGAGCAGAAGATCAGGTGGCACTGCTTGGATGCCCTCTGCCCTCTTCTGGAAAAGGGGAGGAATTGCAAAGATCTTGGCTTTGGGAATTCCAGCATGACCCTTGGACTGGGGGAATCGGCTGATATTAAGTGCCTTGAATAAAAGTCTGTGGAGACTCTCAATCATCCTGGTCATTGTTGTCCCAAAGGTGCTTTTCACATCCACCCTGCCTACTTCTTTTCCACAGCTCAACCTTCTCTGGGGGAACAGGAGGGGTGCCCTTGAAGGAAGGTTGGGAGCTCCAAAGCAGAACCAAGGAGGAAGAGGTCAAGACACATTGCAATTAAGCCTCATCATTAGCAACAGCATTTAGGATCCATAGTGCCTTGGAGCACTCTCTTGAGGGGTTTACAATGTCAGCATTATTTGTATTTTGCCTTCCAACAATCTGAGTCCTCATTTTACCAACCTCAGGATGGGAGGCTGAGTTAACTGTGTGCCATCAGGGTCAAACTCCAGGCTGTGGGCAGAGTTTGTCTACAATACTGCACTTTAACCACTGTGCTTCCAGGGCTCCTGATGGATACGACTGATAAAACTAAAACATATTGAACAATTTCCACTTTTGCCTACATTTCCACTTGGAAACAATGTTCTCTGCAGCAGATAGCAACCTCAGCTTGCCCACCCCTTCACCCAGTATCACATCCTTTGGGCTGCAATGTTCTGACGCTGTGGTCTCTCCATCCTCATGCCAAACCTGGCCGAGCCATGGTGATATCTCTCCCCTTGGGAACCAGGGGTTCTTCGTAGGCCTGTGGAAGTCTTCCTGGGGCTTCCTCTTTGGCAGCCTCCCTCCGGCACTTTCTTGGGGATTGCCTAATGAGGCCCATGGGTGGGAGGCCATAGGAATTGTGACCCTAAGCCATGGCCAAAGCTTCCCCTGGAGAGCTGGCCCACACACAAGCCTGCCATGGCTGTCTTCCCACCCATCTGCCCCACACTCCCCTATGGCAGCATCAGAGTTGGGGTTACCATTAAAAGAGCCCTCAAAGACCAGCGGTCACCTCCCCCTTCCTCCCACTTTGCTGAACCCAGGACTCCCCCTTGAACCCCATGGCTACGTCTCTCCGTCCAGCCCAGCTCACCTCCAGGCCCAATGCCACTTTTCCAGGGGGCTGAGGGGAGGGGAGATGCAGGTGTATGTCTCTCAGCCCAGGGTCCTCGCCCTTTCCCAGAGAAGCGGTGGGGTCAGAGGGACAGCGCCAGGCAGCCTGTGCCCAGGCCAGGAGAGCCCCCCTCCTTCCTCAGGCCAAGCAAGAATGGAGACCCCTGAGCTCCCAAGAACTTGCTTCTGGAGTCGAGCTTCATAGAAAATGTTTTATTGTTCCTGAAAACATTAAAAAACAAATGTTGAGCACTTCCAATAAAAAAATGAACTGAAATGCTACGCGGCAAGACCTATCCACTGTCCTTTAGCGGTCCAACAGACAACAAAACACTCCTCGAAAGCTGGATGACTGGGGGAGGGGAGTTCATGGAGGGTCCAGGCGTGCCAGGAGTGGCTTCTTCACCCAGACAATGGGCACACGGCTGCTTTCGCCCACTTGGGGAAGAAGCAGCGTCTGGCTGAGGATAACCTTTGAGCCTGGCAGGATTGTGAAGTGAGAGGGCAACTCCCCGCGCCAGCCTGGTTGCGCAGAACCGGCCCCGATCCAGTGCAGGGGAGGGAGCAATGGTGGGTGGTGATTGACAGGAGTCTAACTAGCACAAACGAGGCAAGCCGAGAGAACACTGCATGCACGTGGGTGAGGATGCACCAAGAGGTGAGGCAAACACAGACTTTTCCTGCTGTAAAATTCTCAGGTAAGAGAATAAGAGGAGATGTATCTCACTGAGATAATTTTGCTACATAAGACAAGCAACGTTTCCTTCGGGGACACCCTGCCTTTCCTGGTAGAGGAACAGCCCAAAATATCCTCAAACATTGGCTCGCCTTGGCTGCCCTGATCCCAGGGAAGGGGGCTGCCGGCTAGGCCACAAGGAAGGACAACACAGAGATCTGGTTTCAGCAGTGCTTAGCCCACCAGGAAAGGCAGCCAAGGAGAGTGAGTGGATGACCCCCGAGCCCTGGCTGTCTCTAGCACCATTCAGAGGATGGTGCTGGGACGGGGGGGGGAAGCCCCTTCACCCTGAAACTCAAACTTGGGCCCAGCAGCTCCCCTGCCAGTGTGCTTCAAAGCACTGCCAGGAAAAGGAGCCAAATGCCAGCTATACTATTGCTGGAAAGGAAACTGAAGTGTTTGTTTCTCTCGCTGTGCGAGTTTGGGCTCTGCAAAGGTGCCTGAAGTTTAGCACGGGAAGCCCACTGCTTACGCCCAGCACCCCAGCGACTCCACCTCTATGTTTCCCATAGAACAGCCCCACAAAGACTACTTGAGTGGTGTGTGTGTGTGTGTGTGTGTGTGTGTGTGTGTGTGTGTGTGTAAAACTCTACAAGAACAATATGCCCAGCAGTGTGGGTCACCGTGCCTGGGCCATCCTGGAAAAAGCTGAGGCTTCCTCCCTGGCTGAGGTCCACACAGAAACAAGTGGCCCCAGCAACGTTTATGTGTTTGTACAAGAGCAGATTCTCATGGCTGCAGTGGCTTCAAAAGATGCACCTTTATGTGGGAATAAAACCTGAACAAGCTAGCTGAGACAGACCTTCTCTTAAGTCAGGGATCGGGTGAGTAGCGGTGGCTCCCGGGTCTCCAAGGGGAGGCAAAAGAGGCTAGACTTCAGCCCCCTCCCTCCTCCCACTGCTGCCCTCACATAAGGCAAGGGCACTGCCTCCTGGGTGCTTCCTCATAAGGCATCCTAGCACAGAAGGGATTAGTGCCCCTGGAACCGCAAGGGGCTGGCTCACCTGCCCAGTCAGCTGCCTCGGGGCACCCTCTCTCCCGAGAGGCAGAACCATCTCACCTTCCCTGGAGCTGGGCTGTTAAAAGAGGCTCAGAGCTGGCAAGACAGGGAAGCCATGCAAGAGCAGCGCCCACAGGACAGCCGCTCATCTGGCATCAAAGTGTCAGCCCCTGGGACCCCTGTGGGCGCTGAGCGCTTCCAAGGACGGGCTTAGCCACAGCAGGCTTCCCAGGGTTGCTACCACAGAAGGCCTCAGAAATTCACCCTCTGGCATTAACAAGATCCCTCCAACTCTGCATGACTTCATAAAGAAAGAACTGGCCAGTTGAATCAATTCAGAGACTCTAATTAGTTTCTGCAGAAAAAGGTTTCTTTTTTTTTCAAAAGCCTGTGAGTTAGGGAAACCTGAATCACTGTTATTCTTGAATTCTAGTTTTTTTGTGGAGAAAAAGAACTATACATCCTGACAAACATTTTAAGGTAGAGTTGCCATGGAAGGAACAGATTTATTAATAGCGGGATTTGGAACTACCTCCCTACTCAAGGACATTAAAAGCAGCATTAAACTGTTTGCTTTTAAAACATTCTGGTGTTTTCTTAATAAGAGCTTATGAAACAACTCGTGGCAGAGTAAGTTTTCCATTTGGGATAAAAGGTTGCTTCTCCTTTCTTGCAAGGCTCTCCTGCTCCTGCCCACAAATTAGCCCTTGATAAGGAGTTAACATCCAACTGACAAGTTGTGCTGATTGCCCTGCTCCCTGTCTAACACTGGCTTTCCCTAGCAACTGATTAATGAAGCACCCGCCAGGGCCCTCCCATGGAGGGGGTGCCAAGTCCACCATCGTTTGGGAAAGGCCAGCTGGAGACCATCTCCAGATCGAGTGACCTAGGAACGCTGGCACCTGCTGCCTTTCCCACTCTGCGAGCATATGGTATTTGTGATCAGGAAGTTTGCGCTCTCATGCAACCCATCCATGCACCCTCTCAATTTTAGCGCTGTCTCTCTGGAACCCTAATGCCAATGGAAGGCCTGCAGAGCAGATGGAGGGGAGATTGGGTGGGGAACGCTCCCTTCCAACCTCCCACAAATGCTCTTTATGCTCCAGAGGCAGCAAGCAATGTTTTTTGCAATAAGCAAAATTTTAAAACCAAATACTGGTTCTGGAGCAGGTTGCATTCTTCAGAAATGCCTTAAAAATTGGTTAAGATTGTATACACCCTGCTGAAGAATAAAGCAGCTGGGAGAGCAATTCTTTTTTTAAAAAAAATTTCACAAATTGTTTCTGCTGCAGGAGGCACTTCCATTAAGACAAATACAGTATGTCTTGTCTTTTAGATTTTCTTAAATACAGTGTGCTACATAGATTTTATACACACATACACACATGGGTGTGTGTATATCTACACACACACGTATATATACACATATATACATATATGTACACTCACAAATATGTATGTGTGTATACATACACACACGTGCACGCACGCACGCACATACACACGCACCCCTTAACCCAACATTTCCACAGCAGGATGGTCCTTACTCTCCATCCAATCAAAACCTGCAGAAGCCATGGAGCTGATGGACTCGTTACAGATCTGCTGGAACAGGGGGTCGTTCTTCAACTCTTCCAGGGTTGCCTCGTCATCTTGGCCCTGCGGGTGGGCCGGATCAAAGAGCAGATTGGTGTCCAGCGCATTCAGGTCAGTCATGCTCCCCGAGAGCTCTGAGGTCAGCCTCATGTCGCTGGAGAAGACTGAGGCCACATTGCTCAAATCGGGGGGGCCCTGCTCGCCCTGTAGGCTGCTCTCCTCCAAAAGCTCCTTCACACTGCCGCTGAAATCCAGCTGCTGCTCCCCAGCTTCCGACTGGACTGCTTTGTCCCCAGAAGCAAAGTCAGCCGGACCGGGGCTGCTGTTTTTAGCGAGGTAACCTGGTGTTTGGAATTCAAAAACAGATGGGCTGCATGGGGTCATGTTCTGGGCATTGGCACTTGGAAAGGCAGCAGAAGTCTCTAAAATCTGGGTCAGGTTCATCCTGGCGGTGTAATTAGAGGGCAGGTTGTTAATGCCCAGGCCACGCACGGCATCATCGTTCTCCGAGTCCAGCTTGCTAAGCAAAACGTTGGTGATCTTCTTGGAGCTTGGCTGCTTCTGAGGCTGCGGAAAGGCCGTCTCCATCATCACCGTCAGGGGCACCGACTGGCTGCGCTGGGCAAGGTTGCTGGCACTTGGGTCTGCATGGACGTTCACCAAGGAGGCGTGAATTTCTGGGGCGACCGGACTCCCGAAAGAGCCCGCGGTCGTTCCAGAGCGAAGCACAGCACTGACAGGGCAGACGGTGCTTCCGCTGAGATTCCGCTGGCGGTGCACGGCGGGACTGACACTTCGACATCTGAAATGGCTGCTGTGAGAGGAGCCAGCCCCTTTGCTTTCGAGAGGAGCAGGGACGGCAAAACCTTCCTGCTTGTTGCCGACAGGGGAGACGGGGGTCACTCGCCCAAAATGGGGATCATGGTGCCGTGACTGAGACTGGTAGGACTGGCCAGGGACAGCAAAGGCATGGGGTTTCCTGAAACGGTCTTCGACCGACTCCTGGTAGCCAGGCAGAATCCCATGGCTGGTGACAGAGGAGCTCCCCAAGCTGCCATAGCCGGCATTCATCCATTCCAGCTTGGTTTTATCAGGGTGAGTGGCCATGGGCCGCTGCATGGGCTTCACAGGACTGCTGGAAACCACACTGGCATCATGGTAGGCCATGCTGGAGCTAATTGGGGTGAAGGCAAAGGGGTTTCTACACTCCACGGGGCTTGGAGGCACACTGCTGCTACAGTTGGAGTGTGGGGTGCCAACAGGTGTGTGCCGGCTGCTTCCCAGGGCGCTGTCTACAGGTGTGGTCTGGGCCATCCTGGAGCACGGACTCTCCCGCGATACACCTTGTGATCCTGCCATGATTTCAGAGGTTGGGGTGGGGGTCGGGGTGGGCGTATGGACAGGAGTGCTGTTGCTGTGGATTGGGTGATAGAAGTGGGCACTGCTCGAGTGAGGGGCCAAGGATGCCCCTTGAGCCGCCCCCTGGCTCTGGAGAGCCATCCCCAGGGAGGCGCTGTAGAGATGGGAGGTGCTCAGGGACATCTGCTCCTCCATCAGCACCAGCTCCTCCACAATGCTGTCCTGGGTCAGATCATCATCGAAGGAGAAGAAGTTCTCGTGGGACTGGGAAGTGGCATCCTCAAAGTCCTTCAGCTCCTGCTGCAACGGCAGCTGGCTGGAACTCTGGCCAGGCAAGGGCTGATCGAGAGAGGGCGGCTGGCCCTGATCTGGCAATGGCTGCCCAAAGGCTGCACTGGCTTGCTGGAACCCTTCTAAGTGCACCGGCTCCCAGGCAGACTTGGGCAGGTCTTCAGAGTCAGTGGGTCCAGCAAGCGTCATAACACTGATCGGGGGCTTGCAGGCCTCCTGGACGAAGGGGGAGCCCTTGGCCAGCTGCTGCCACAGGTTGGGGTTCAGGCTGCCCTCAGACTTAGAGCTGTTTCCTAGGACAAAGACGTCTCCTTCCAACTTCATTTCCACGCCTGCTGAGGAGGCTGCTGGTGACCGCTCCAGCAGGGAGTCGCTGGGGGCAATGATGAGGTCAGCATCCAGGGGGCAGGAGGCCTCCAGGCTGATCCCTGAGGCTGCAGACTGGACTTGGAGGGCCGCCTGGCCGGGACCCTGAAGAAGGGCAGCCTGACTGTCACTTTTAGTGAGAGGCAGGCCGCCCATCTGCTGGGCCTTCTGCACATTGCTGGTCTTGGGGGCTTGTGCAGATGCCTGTCCCACAGAAAGTTTCTTGATGGGGGGGCCTTGAGCATCCACAAAGGCAGAAGGCAGCCTCTTCCGCAGGCCTTTTGGGCATCCTTGGTCGCCTGCAGGAGGTGAGGGGGTGATGCCAGCGCTGGAGACATGCTGAGCTGCCTCCAAAGAGCCCGAGGGGGATTCGTGTACCTGGGAAAGAGATTTTCTCTCAGAATCTCCCCCCTGGGGGTCACAGCTTGCTGCTCCAAGACGCTCCTCAGCCCGGCCTTTCCAGGCTTCGGTTTCCACAGTCCTCAACTGATCCACTGGTGTTAGCAGGGTGACTCTGACCGCTTGAGCAGGGCTCGCATTGTCCTGGTTCTGTCGCAAGCTCTCATCCAGCACTAGTTCTGGCTCCAGTTTGACCTCGACCGAAGACGAAGCAGAAACTAGGCCCCCGCTACTCGCTTTGGTTCCTGGGGACTGGAGTGAAACCACAGATCCATTCTTGATCTGAGGGAAATTCCTTGGCTCTTCTGTGGTTACCGAGCCAATGGCAGAGGCTGTGTGCTTGACGGGCGTGCCACTGGCGCCACTTGGGGCGAGTGAGATTGCGGTCATTTTGACCACGTTCATGTGCTGAGCAGGAACCACTGTCTTGATTGGGCTGCTTGTGAAGAGCACTGTGGTTGGGGAACGAATGGTGAGCGCGTTGGTGTTGGCTGGCTTTGGCAGGATCTGGGCGTAGCGGTGGCGAGCAGAGCGATCTCCCACAGGACTGGCCGGCACATTCTGGGGAGTCTTTGGTGACTGCTTGACAGACTGCATGGGCTGAGTAACCACCTGGACATTGAGTGGAAGGACTTTGCCATCAGTTGAGCCCATCGGGCTAGGAGACGTTACCAATTGCCGGGTCCTTGGCACCTGCAGAGGAAAAATGGGAGTGACATTGAGAAAGGGAACAGAAAAGCTGTACTCTGAGCAGATAGCTTGGCTTTCTTTTCGGAACAGGGGACCCCACGCTCCCCACTCCTCCCCCAGCCACGCAGGACTTCCGGACGTTTTCTTCCCATCCACCCCATCCCTCTTTACCCTCCTGATTCCTGAGTCACTGCCTTAACCTCCCTCTGCCCCCTCTGGAGTTGCTCCAGCTAAACATCTCCCCAAATCGTGGAAGAAGTTTCCTTCCTGCACAGCCAGGTGACCCCTCGCCTAGTCCTGCCCTGACATTCGACACTGCTGGTGGCAGCCTTGCCCAACCCCCCCCAGGAGACTTACCGTGATAGGACTTGGCACAGCAGCCACCACAATGCCAATGGACTGAGGGGACAGGATGGCTGGGCTCCCGTTTGTAAGGCTGGCAACCCCGTTGCTCGCTGTGCCCTCGGCCTTCTTGGCAGGGGACTCGCCTGGCAGAGGGGAGTGCAGTTTCTGCTCCTGCTGCTTCTTCTGGATCTTGCGCTGCAACTGCTGCTTGGCATCCACAGGTGAAGGCAGAGTCTTCACCTGGGGCTGGAAGGAGTTGCTCTCTGCCGTCGGGACAAAAGCCGATAGCTGGGGGATCCCCTTGAGTCCTGGAAGGGGTGGGCAGAGGCTTGAGCAGGGTGCAGGCTCGGCCCTCGTAGGAAGCACAATGGGGCTCTTCTGTACATTGGCAGAGCGATAGGGCAGCCCCTCCAATAAACCTTTCCTCCGTCAAAGCGTTAAGGAGCAGGGACGCTCAGTCTGCTCTTTTACATGGGCAATAAAAAATTGTGCAGGCCCCACTCCACCCTTTCCCCCATCAATACCCAGACCAGCCGACCAGCTGTGAAAGATGCCTGATAGATCCTCTTACAGGCCCAGAGCCTTCCATGTCCGAAGCCGTGCCTTTCTCAATGGCAGGGGTGAAACTGCACCCCAGGAATTAAGCTTTACCCATGGAGGCAGCAGCTCTTGCAAGCTAAGATGCCTTCCTGATGCTCCTCAGGGGATCCCGGGGAAAAGGCACCCCCCCTCTGGTGAGAGCAGAACTGCTTCCCCCTTTTTACCTGCAGGGGCGCCTGCCATCACTGCCAATGCTGCCATGGATTTGGTGCCCGTGTAGTGGCTTTTCACCAGGAAGCGGGCCAAGTCCAGGACAGAATCAAAGGGCTGGCTGAGCACTTTCTGGGCCCACTCGCAGACCAGCTGGCAGGCAGCAGACACGATCTCCTCATCGGCACTCTGCAGGCGCCCAGCAGGCTCTGCCCCATCCAGCTGAAAGCAAAGCGTAAGGAAGAACTGAGGATGGTCTGCCCCATCTCTGGAAACCGTTCTCTTGAGGACAGAAGGAGCCCCACCCCAATGACTTCTCCTCTCACCTGGGGAAAAAGTGGCTTGAGACAGCTTCACACCCTGCATAAAAACTCCTATAGCAATCTCAGCTCTCAATTTTGGTCAGGAGGATTATTTCAATAAAAGTTTTATGGAAAGTCAACTTCTCTCTTTAAATGTTACTGCCTGCAATTAAGGGTGCTATCAGTAGATGGGGGACAGCACTTTGTGTTTGTGTAAGATGCAAGCATACGCTGCCAAAATTGCTTTGTCCTGCTGCATAGTTACACAGATCTCAAAAGGAGTTTGATGTAAACTGAGCCTCCTCGTTCACAGCATCTCCGTGCAGGAAGGACTCTGGGATGCAGCCCAACAACTCTATGCCAAGTGAACCCAGGCAAAACTTTTTTATAGACTGCTGCCTCTTGCACACATCCTCAGCTGCTTTTCGATGTCTCCCTGCTGTTCACCCAGGATCACTGGGCCATGAAGACTCTTGTTGCAGAAATCAAGCCCTCGAACTGCCAGCACAGTGTGGATCTGTGTTGTGTTCTGCCAGCTGCAGCTAAAAGACCTTTGTGCCACTTCCAGCTAGACCAGGTCACGTATGCTGATCACACGACTTTTATAATCAGGTCAGAGTAACAGAATCTGCCTAGTCTGAATGTCCCTCCCCCCTTATCTTCATGAGAACCAGAAGGGGCTGGTCTGAGAGGATTCCTCAAATTACATTTCAGGGGTCAAATCCCTTTCATCTGGCCACCATCATGGAGCCTGGACCCCCTTCACCCAGTCAACGCCCAGGAAGTGGTCGGCCACCCACCTGCAGGGAGACCTGGGTTGCAGCGGCAGAGCTTACCCCGTCTCCAGTTTTAGAGAAGTCCAGATTGGGGAGGGACGGCATCTGCACAAGAGCTTTCTTCCGAAGTCCACTATAGCAATATGTGATTTTAAAAATTAAGGTGGGATCATCATTCAATTCCAACAGTGCAGCTGCTTTTTGTACCGAAGCACAGTCGGCCACACGGCCACACCCAGAGACACCCAAAGCTATTTCTAAAGGATATTTAGATTTGCCTCGTGTGCCCAGGCGCCGGGCTTTCATGTTGGGAAACACATTCTTCATGATTTTCCCAAAGTCTGCGGCACTGAGCGGGTGGTAGCCAAGATTGTCACAGTAGCTCCTGAAACAAAAGGAGGGTCACAGGAGAGACCCCGGAAGACGAAGGGCCCGATGCCCAGCTTGGCCAGGGGTTGGAGAAGAGGGTCCAAAAGCATGCAGGCCAAGAGGCTGGAACATCTGGAGGCTCCACAGGGAAAAGGCAGCCTGGCCCTCCTAGGAACCTCCCAGTTGCCCACAAGAAGGGAGAGACCTGCTGCGTCCAGCTGGCCACGTGGGCAGCTCTCCTCCCCTGCAGTCCCTGCCATTGCAGAAACTCCTGGGGTCAGAGAGAATCGAATTCTCTGTCCTGCCACTCTCTCCCATCTTTCCAGCACAGAGAACCCAGAAACCTCAGGAGGAAGAGGAGGAAAGACGGAAAGGTGGAAAGGTAGCCCCAGGAAGCCTCCCATCAGCCCTCTGTGCTGGAGTTAATGGGCAGAGCTGAAATGATCTCTGGGCAAGGGAAGGGAACTGGCACCACAAAACCCATCTCAACACTCAGACATCCCTAGTTCTTCCCCAGGGAGCCTAGCTGCCCAACTTGGGCCCACAGTATAGCGAAGCCCCAGCATCAGAGAGCAGGCTAACCATGCTAACGGAGAGCCCTGGCATTTCAGCATCTCAGCACGGCTGGTGGGAACGGCTGCTCTTGGCAGATGGCGTGCTCAGGCCCTGCCCGCCATGCCAAGACCTGAAAGGTGAGCCCAGCTGTGGGCAGACTGACTTCTCCTTCCCCCTGGGTCCTGAGATTCCAGAACTTCCCCCCAGGTCAGTGGGGCAGCTACTCCCCTCCTGAGCTGAAGAGCTGCCATCTCAATTTGGGGGGGGAACCCCCTTTGGGAGGCGAAGGTAGGAGGGGGAGGCTTTAGGGCAGGTGAGCAGAGATTCAGCCCTCGTGTCCCATTCAACAGCATAGCACCTTTGAGAACCGGGGGGGGGGGGAGAGGAGCAGCCAAGTAGGCAGACTTGAAGGGTACCAAGCCCAGAGGCTGCTGAAGAGGGAGGGGGGAAAGCAGCCAGCCAGCCCCTTGTAGGCGCTTTCCCTGGCCACAGACAGGAGAGACTCACTTGTACTCATCATACACTTCCTGCTTGGGAAGGGAGGTCTCTGGGTGTTCTTCCAAGGTGTTCCGGATCCAGGAAAGGGCATGCACCTGTTGAGCGCGGCTGGAGGACACGGACAGCTGATCACTGCAGCAAGGAGAGGGGACATCATCATCCTCCTCCCAATCTGGTGCCCCCCCGGTCCCAGGAGGGGTCACGGTTGTCTGTGCCCCCTGTCCTGAGCTCAGGAGAAGGGTAGTCTCAGAGCCTGTGAAGGCCATTGCCTCATGGAACTCGCACCACAGGCCCAAAAGGACTGTTTTCCAATCTGCCTCTCTGTGGCCGAGGGCCTTGAGATGGGCACAAGAGCTGGGCCCCAAGGAAGAGGGATAGGCCCCAGGCCTCAAAACAAGCAGGCTCAGGGTTTCCACACAGAGCTGTCCCAGAATAAAGAGAGCATGCCCCCCATGATGCAGTGATCACATCTGCCATGTGTGGGGAGCAGTGGTACTAAAGGGTCCGAGGCAGGCTCCCCATGGCAAGGGAAGGTCAGAGTGCTTTTTCCTCAAGGCAGTCCGCAGGGGAGGCCAAGCAGGCAGTGAAGGGGGGGGGGAAGGTTGGAGGCCACAGAGTCAAGGAGAAAGCCTCCTCCAGCTGGGGCAGCAGAGCTCAGACAAGGTCCTTCCCATAAAACTCTCTTTCCATTAAACCCTGAAGGGTTTGAGGCATTGCGGAATCTACCAATTCTTTGGGAAGCCTTCTCACTGTATCACTGGGAGTGAACCCCACTCCAAGGAGACTCCACACACAAAGGCACCATGCCAAGCCACCCACATCCCCAGAGGAAGCCCCCTGGCACAGCTATGTGACCAGACGCGGTTGGGCAGGTACTCTTCAGGTTCTGGGGGACACACACCCTTACCTTTTCTCTCCATTGCTGAGACCAGAAGGCAGTTGAAGGTAGAGGTAGAGTTTCTGTAAATCTGTAAACTTCTCAACTTCTTGCTAAACACAGAGGGAGACAGATCACCACCTTGATGGAGCTGCTCCTGTTTCCACAACCTTTTTCTGGGGACTTTCAGGCAGCCCAGAAAAGCTGGCTGCCTCCTTTCCTGCCCAGTCGCCCATCTATGTTCCTCCTGCCCCATAGAGGCGTGGGGTTTGGCTGTCTGGAAGCTCTCAGCCAGCTGCACATGAAAGCAAGCCAGCAGCTCAGCAAAAAATTGTTTTTCACTATTTCAGCCACTCTTTCAGGACGGGGCCTTCACCCAGGAAGTCTAACAAGGAATCCTCTTTGGAAGTCCCAGCATCTGGCATCACTGCCCTGGACAGAGTTTAGGACACTCTGGAATACCATAGTTAAATAGCCCCAAGTAGAAATGCCCCATTTCCAGCTTTTACTCACCAAAATGCAGTCCACTTTAGATTGTACAGCTTTGCTAAGGAGAGAAGGGGGAAAAACAAAAACAAAAAACCCTGAAAGTTAGTATGTACGGCCGTTATAAACAAGCGTATATAATCAAGTCTCTGTGCAGCACCCCAGATTCCTCAACTGCTCTTATTGGAAAAAGAAAGGTCTGGAAGGATGCCAGCCACTTCAAATTTTTACAGAGAAGCAAAAGGTATCCTGAAGACTGACAAGTGGAACCAGGACTTGAAACTCCCTGCTTTAATCAATCGGAATCTTAAAGAATGTTCTATACCTATCCTTTCATCTTTAAATGCCTTTGTTTGAGCAAAAGGATTTAAGGAGTAGACATCTCCAGGCATGTGGAATGAGGTTGCCTCCAGTGTGTGAGGAGCACACAACGTTAGCAATCACATGGAAACCCCCGTACGTGGGAGACCAGAAGAGGAAGAACAGGCCAGGAGGGGGCTCAGCTCCTAGGAACACCCCAGCTAAGACAGGACAATCCACAATCCACCTTGGCTGCATATTCTCTGACTCAAACCTCATTTACAGAAAGCAGAAAAATATCTCTGATCTGACTCCACTCCTGCCCAGGGTGGGCATCCAAGCTCCCTCCACAAGGAAGTGCACTGCAGGGCCGCTGCCCCCTCAGCTTCCTCTCCTTAGTCAACTGAAGCCCCTTCAAAGCCAGCCAGCTCCCTGACCATTGCCTCGTCTTATGGCAATGAGTCCTGCCAGGCATAATGGTACATTCTCTGTTCTGTTGGTTCGGCCTTACATACTTTATCTCCCTGCTCTCCTGAGCTCCCTATTTCATGCTAGCCCAGCCCCTAGGCTGCAGGCAGAATAGCCTGATGCTGCCATCCTCCCCCCCAAGGATTCTCCCCAGCACCCAGGAAATGCAGGGAAAGGCCAGGCTGCAGGATCTAGCCTGGGCCCAGCCACCCGCCTCCCCCCCACCAGTGCCAGGGCAAGAGAAAGTCACTATGGGATGGGAACAGCAAGGACAAATCAATGGGGAGCAGCGGCGTTTCCACCCTGTGCTAGGCCTGCCCGCATCAACCTTCAGCAGCTGCACCCTGCACATTGTCCTGCTCCGCAAGGGATTCAACTAAACCCTTGCCCACCCTGCTTCTTTTCCTTCCCATCCCTGACCAGCACAGCCAACTCTGGGGTGGAATCTGAAGCAAGGAATGCCCAGTGGCCCCGTGGGACCACCAGAGGAGCAAATTGCCCCTGCGTCTCTGCCAGGGGAAAGGCACCCAACCCATGAAGCCACAGCTCCTTCTCTTGCCGCCAAGGGCATCCCCAGCACCCGGCTGCGAGGGTTGCTCGCAGCTCCTCTGCCCAGCCCAAAGGGACCCCAAATGTCATCAGGACTACTAGGGGGCAGAGGAGCCAGAGCACAGGGGCCACACCCCTACTGAGAAAGCCCACTTGTGAGTAGCACCTGCAGCAGGAGTTCCCCATCTTCCCGGTGATCCTCTCAGATACCCACAGCAGCTCTTTTGTGCAGGGCAGTGGGGCACCTGAGATAACTGAGTCCATAGAACAAGGTCAGACTGAGCTCCTCCTAATCCTGATGCTCCTCAGCTGTAAAAGGGCAGAACTGACAGGCCCCATGGCCTGCAAACCATCTTTTTCTGTCTCCCTTCTGTATCAGTGGGATCAATGTCTCCCCAACTCAATGCCACCCAATTCTTGCTGCATGAGAAGCAGAACATGTTCTGGCAACCCACACACAATGCCTGGCCAACTCTCTAGGCCACGAGGATCCCAGGGGTCTACTGCCATCTCTGGGCCACACCCCTCCTCCTGCCCTCCCGAAATTCACCTAAAATCCCACATCCACTGAGAGCCAAATCTTCCTTGTGGACACAAAAGCGATTAGCATAAAAGCAAGTGAAAATAAAGCAGAAGCCCAGAGATTAAATTCCCAAAGGCAGCAGAAGCCGGGACAATCTGCCTTTCCATCCGTGAAGGAGAAAAGGAGCATCTCCAGCCTTTTCATCCAACTGGAGGAAAAATGCAGCGCCAGGCAGCCAGACAAAACAAAGCCGCCACATGGTCTTGCAGTGATGGGCTTGGCTGCGCGGAAAAATGGCACCATTTCAGGGGAGGGGGAAGAAGCGGCCACAGACATCCTCTCAGCTGGTGGAGCAAGAAAAGGGTCTGCAACAGCTGTTGGAGGGACCTGGATGAAAAGTGCCCCTCCCTGTCTCAGTCGCCACTCTCTGCATGACTCCCCCCAACCAAAAAACACCTTAGCCACATGCTACCCCTTGCGGAGGTGGGTAGCCCAGCTGAAGGCTTGGCATGTCACTGAGATGGAGCAAAAGGGTTTAAATGATCTCCCGGAGGAAAAACAGAGCAAGGTGCAATGACAAATAAACTGTTGAAGAAAACAGGGATTAGGGTGTTGTGTAAATACAGGGGGGGGGAGCTTTCTGCAAGCTCCAGAATGCCAAGGACTGCAAGAGGCAGGGCTGATGGCTGTTGCTTACCTCTGCTGTGGGGTGACTGTTTTTCTGCCTTTGATGCCACCTTCTCCCTTGTCTACCTGACTGCTGCACCTACCACCCATTGGGACATTCCTGGATAGGTCAGGTCCTATGCAGGGGAGGGGGGGCAAAAGTGGGCCCCTCCCTGGAATGCCCCTTTCTTTGAAACAATTTGATGCACTTTGGGCTTTTCTTTTTAATTCAATCAGCATGTCAGAATATACAGGAGTTCTATGACAACTGATTGGTCTCTGATTTGGTAGTAATTATATTGCACATTACATTTTTTTTGCCTTAATCCGTTTGAACATTTGCTTTAATTCTCTATGGTATTTTGATGAGATTATACCGCCCATAGCAGATACGCAAACACTGAGTATCTACATTGTAGATGAAGATTTATTGTAGCTGTAACATTTACTTGTATCCCGCCTTTATTATTTTTACAAATAACTCAAGGTGGCGAATAGATCCCACACACCTTCCTCCTCTTATTTTCCCCACAACAACCTCCTGGAAGGAAGGCTGGGCTGACAGAGACTGGCCCAAGGTCGCAAATGTTTGTAAACCATGCAGAGTCACTTAGGTGAGATGGGCAGTGTAGAAATTTATAAACAAATAAATAATAAACACAGTAAATAACTACCATCAGCTATAAGAAAAAGTGACACCATAAGCTAAAGTGGTTGTGTGGACTTCCATGAAATCCATTTAAAAACAAGTCCCTTGTAAAAAAAAAAAGGCATTTGTCCTGCTAGCTGCATGCAAAAGTTAAATAATTGTCCCCAATTTATCACCATCATTTCTGATAGATTTTTTTTTATTATTATGTAGGATAACAAATCCCACCATATGGGCTCCTGTGAAATCCTCGTAGGCAGGTGGACTTTACTTGTGGGCCAGTCTTGTGAGTAACAGATTGGGTAAAACCTGGCAGGTTTCAGTGGCATTATTATTTTTGTTATGTAGCACAAAACCACCCAGTCCTGATATGGCACAACAGCCCCCTCTCTTTGGCCAAGTGTTTCCAAATATGCTTGGCAAATTTATTGTTTAAAAGGCTTTTATACTGCTCCAATCTTCCTGACTCTAAGCAGCTTCCAGCAAAAAGCAACAATGCAATACCTCTGACAAACAGCTGACATCATCCTCAATGCCACAGCTGATAACATCCTTGTTAGGGCTTCATCGTTCACAGCCCTTAAAGTACTCCATATTTATGATCCCCGTTTACATCCAGCAATAAACCGGGACGTTAAAATCCCCAAATTTGGGGAGCACCAAATGGGAGAAGGCTGCCGGCACCTCCATTCGAAACCCCCTCCGGCCACGAAGCACAAGCCGGGGAGGGGAGGGAGCTCATCGTCCGCTGCCCAAGGTGGGGCCCGTTAGGAAGCCTTTCCGAAACAAAGACCCCCGCGGGGCCCCCAGAGGGCGGAGGGCTTCCCCGGCCCTCTCTCCACCGCGGGGTCCCCGGGAAGGGGCAGCGCCGGTCGCCGGGCTCCTGCCAGGCATCTTCCCGGGCCCCGAGGCTCCGCAAGCCGAACGACGAACCAAAACCTCCCGAGGACCAGCTCGACCCCCCCGCCGCCGTCCTCCCCGGAGGGGCCCGGAACCCGGGAGTGGCCCCTCCGGCGAGGCCCTCCGAGCGAGCACGACCGTCCGGCGAGGCGGGTCCGCCCGCCCGTGGGCCCCGCTCAGGGGTCGGACGGTGAGGCTCCGAGCGCCGCTCCGCCCGCCGGGCCCTCGGGGCGCCTCGGCAGACAAAGGCGCGGGCGGGGGGGGCTCGTGGCCATCTTGTCTTCCATCTTGGATCCGGCCCGTCCCCGGCGCCGCGGAGACAATGGCCGCGTCCCCGGAGAGCGCTCACCCGCCCGGCCCGCCGCCCACTCACCAGATAGAGCCACGGATCTTGTGCTGCAGCGCGCCGGCCTCCGCGCCCTGCAGGCCGGGCACCAGCGCGGGCAGGGCAGACGCGGGGCCTCCGTCGGGCGCGGGCGGCGCCTCCTCCGCCATGCTGGGCCTCCCCGGCCAGCGGCCCCCGCTTCAGCCGCAGCAGCGCCGCAGGGAGCCGCCCGGCACCGCCGCGCATCCCCGGCGAGGCCGCCGCGCCGCTAGGCAGGGGGGGGGCGAGGGCGGCGCATGGCGGGCGGCCCGCCGCTCCGATCAGCGCCGCGATGCCGCAGCTCCTCTCCGGCGCCGCCGGGCAGCCCCTCTCAGCCGCCGCCGGGCAGCCCCGCTCAGCCGCCGTCGCAGCACCCGCAGCCCCGCCGCCGCCGCCGCCTCTCCCGCGCAGACGCCGCCGCCGCAGCGCCGCCCGCTGGCCGAGGCCAGAGCGGCAGGGAGAGCCGCGCACGCGCCCCCGTCGCCTCCTAGGCCGCGCTGGGCCGTCGAGGGAAACGCTGGGAACGCGCCCGCTCCGCGCAGGAGGCGGGGCCACGGTAGGCCGGCCCTGCGCGGTGGCGGCGGCTCTGACGGGGGCTGCGCGCGGCCTCTCCGCCTGTACGGGGCTGAACGGAAGCGGCGTCCCGTCGCCGAGGGTTCCGGAGCGGCGCCAGGCCGAGGCGGAGACGAACACCGGCCCCCGCCAGCCCCCTTCCTAGCTGAGCCGGAGTTCTCCGGCCGGCCACCTGGAGGGGCAGCGGGACTCTGGGCCGAGCCGAGTCAGCGGACGGAGCCACTCAGAGCCCGAGGGCGGGAAGGAGCTACCCGGAGGACTGCGACTCCCAGGGGGCGCTAGCAGGCCGGGAGCGGCGCGGTTGCCTAGCGACACTGGGCCATGGCAGCGGACGGGCAGCCCCCGGGGGAGCAGCCGCCCCGGCCGCGCAGCGCCGCGCCCCTCCTGGCCCGCGAGGAGGAGTACAGGTAGGTCGGGGAGGCGATGGGGCGCCCGTCCTGCTCCCCTCCCGGCCCTGACCTCCCCGACCCGCCCGTTGCAGGCGCCTGAACGCGGCCCTGGAGGCGAAGGCGGCGGCAGTGATGAGCCAGGCGGAGCAGCTGGTGGTGAGCGGCGGGGGTGGGAGCGGCCCGGGGCTCTGGTGGCTGAAGAGGCGCTTCTGACGTCTCCCCGCCCTTCTGCAGAGGGACCGACGAGAAGCCCTGTCCAGGCCCGCCTCGGCCCGCGGGGACGCGCTGGAGGAGGCGGCGGCGTTGGCGACCAAGGAGAGGTACCCCGGTGTGCCGCCGGGCCCGAGTGGGGGGAGGGGGCGCTTGGAAGCCTGGCTTCCGCAACGTCGCCCCCCGTTTCTCTGCCCCCCTCCGGGCTTATCCTCGCCCGAGCCCCTCGATTTCCCCGCCCCCATTCCCTACCGGGCAACGGGGAGGTCTCCGCCCTGCCGGCTTTTCGCTCGGACCTGCGTTTCTCGGGGGCCCTCCATAATTCAGATGACAAGAGATGGGGCACGGGGGGCACCTTCAATTATTTCATTGGGGTGAATGAAACCTGAACATTATGCTTATCACAACATGCTCCTCTCTGCTGCTTCTTTCCAGTGATATAAATTCTCCTGAACCACTGGTTCCTCTTGTACAGAACAAGGTACCAGAACAGAGTTTTCATTTTATGTCTTTCTAGAATCTAGTAAGTCAGCAGGTCTCTTGTGGGGGGAAGCTGAAGAGTTTCTAGCCCAGCCTCACCTCCTAAGAAAAGCAAGTCTAGAGGCACCTGTGTTTCTTACACATAGACAACAAACTGCACATTCTCTCATTATGCTGAGCCTGGGCCCCACCTTGTGAAGGAGCAACTCCTGCTTTTAATAGCTGCTTTAAATAGACATTTTTAAATAAAGAAAACATTAAGAACCTGCATGCCTACCAAGTACCTAAAACGGTTTTTTTTCTCTTTAGCAGCTACACAAGAAGAAAGCGGGCGCTGCACCTACAATTCGAGGTCGACCACTGACTGGAAGAAAGGGGAAAAGACCTCTCCTAAGGTACAGGATATAGAGCTGAGTATAAAACAAGATCGGCATTGGCAGCTTTTGGGATCTTGCAGCTTTCATAATATGATGGTTGTGGATGAATTCAATTACTTGTATCCAATAGTCTGAAAAGGACACAAGACAGCTAATCTGTGCCCAGGCAGGTGGGTCAAAAGAGCCGTATCCATCTTTGACGCCACTATTCTTAGCAATTTCCCCTTTTATACAGGGAGGGAAGAGCTTTAAATGCTGGAGGGAAGGGATGTCCATACCCTTTTCTAGATTGTCTCTAGCTTCATGGAATCTCACCTGTTTAGACTTGCTGGACTGCTGCCTTGAAAATGTGTTCTTTTTGTTGGCAGATAGCTCTATAAAAATGTCTAAAAAGGTTGCAAAACATTGTTCAATCTTCTTAGATATCAGATGATTCTGGATTTAAAGATGATCAATTCACTTTTACACAGATGATTAGCTCCATGTTACAGTTTTAATATGCATCTATATTTTGTGGTACTGTTTTGTACAGATGCTGTTCTATGTAGATAATTTTTATTCATATTGGGTCAAATAGCCACAAGGATGCAGTGTTATTTTTACCAGTTTCCTAGACATTCATGTTCCTCTTCATGTTGCTTTCAACTTTTCAGTATAAAATCAAGATTACAGGTTGACTCAAGCAATCCTGATGTTGCTGCTCCAGGATGCTCCCTGACAAAACTAATTGGAAGAATTGAAGGGCAGCTGGAAGAAGGAAACCTGCCTGATCTGGAAGATAATCTTATCCCCAGTACAGGAAGTGAATTTGGAGCAGGTGAGCAAGGCTGTTTGCTGGGCAATTTTGCTTTTCACTAATTCTCTCTTTCTTTTTGTAGCAGGGGAAAATAGCCTTCTAGAAATTGCCACTTTTCTTCGGAATGGTTTAAAGAGAGTTGTCTTAACATGGGCTCTAGAAAGCTAGATTGTAGGTTCTACCTAAGCTAGATTGTTATATGGAGTTTGTTGCCAACTTGCAGAGGCGCAGATCCGGTTCTTAAAGGCAAAGCTACGTGTGATGCAGGAGGAGCTAGATGCCATTGGGCAAGAATGCAGCAAGAAGGTAAGAACAGAGGGTTACTTGCTTGTGTTAAACCATGGATTGTACTTGATGTGGTCTACCACACAAAGTTATCTATTTCACATTTACCAAGTCCTCTACACGTTCACATTCACAACTCTTCCTTATGTGAGGCCGGGTTTTCCTCACAAAATATAGGAGAGTGAGGGAAGGCCTGGTAGGGAAGTTGGAGGAGATGTCCCAGGAGAAAAGGAACTGAGGCCTCCCAAGGAAAACAATAAATGTGTCTCCAGGGAGGAGAATATCTGTGAGCCCCAAGGACCACCACCCAAACAGGATATGTGCTTAATTTTTTAAAGTTTTGATCTAAAGTTGGAATTCTGGGGGAAAAGAATGATAGAGTTGCAGAGAAGAAACAAAGCATTAACCCAACAAGCTTCAACTCTCTTGTGGCTCTTAATTTTGGGCCTGCAGGATGAGGAGAATGAAAATGTCAGCAGCCATCTTAAGGAGGTTGAAGAAGAACGTGGCCGGCTGCAACGCGCAGCCAGCCTACACCAGTCTCAGGTAGAAAAGTACAAATTGCTGTCAGAGGAAGCCAACCGAAAAAGCGAGAGTCTGCAGCAGAAACTCTCCATGCTAGAAAAGGTAACAAAGCCATTTTGATCTCTTGCCTTCCATAGAAGGATAAGTGTGAAATTGCTCAGAGGAGCTAGACTTGCACATCATGCTAAGTTTTGATTTGTTTAACCATGATTTGATGAAGTTCTAATGGCTCACAAGTTAATCCAAAGACATAAATTATCCGGTATGAATTTCCCAGAACTGAAGCAGGTAAGAAAAAATGGAAATAAATAGTTGTAGAGCATCCTCACCATGGAATGCTCCTCTACCTTGTTTGTAAAAAAAAGTGATATTGAGGGCTTTATCCACGTTTGTGGGAAGCTATCCCTCAAAAGAAGGCAGGGGAGGTGCCACTGCAACCACCACCTTTGTTCCTGGCTGGCTGGCAGACAAGGCTGGATGTTGAGGCTCTCCTTCCTGTTGCTGCACCAAAGGGCTGCTCCTCTGAAGCCAAGGGAGGGTTGGCCATGTTTTAACTTGATTCAACAGGAACTGGAAAATCTGAAGCGAGCCCAGAAACAAGCGGCGGCAACCCAGGGCACGACAGACATTCGCTTGAACCGAGCTCTTGAGGAAGCAGAAAAATACAAAATGGAGCTGAATAAACTGAAGCAAAGTAATAAGGTAGGGGGTATAGATTAGCAAGAAATGTGAATTTGGAAGCCCCTCAACCTAGGATAGCACCCCTCTCCCTTACCCATCATTTCTTTTTCTACTAACTGCTCGAGTTTTTTCTTTTGTCAGCTATCAAATAGGATAAGGCTAAAGTCATCCAGGAAGCTTCATGATTACAGTTTCTCTCTTTTCTTTCTAATTTGCTGCATGGCCTTTTCCTATCTGTTCCAAGCAATGCATTCAGTACCAATTATAACATGAAATAATTCTGCAAGCACATACTTTGTGGTCTGTCTTTCTCCTGGTGACAAAATCAAAAATCTTTCAAGGCATGGCTGTATATGAACTGCACATGGGGTGTTTTGATAGGAAGCTATAGGAGCACTGCTGAGCCTTGTCATTTGTGGATGGCATTTGCCCTCTCCTTCAGACGTGTCCAAGGGCTATATTCATAACGATGTAAGAGTTTCTGTATCCTTCCTTTCATACTAGGATGTGGTCAACCAAGAGCACAAAAAACTTGAAGAACTAAAAATTGAAAATAAGAGACTGGAGAAACAAAAAGAAGAGCTAGTGGCAGGTTTCAAGAAGCAATTAAAACTTACTGACATTTTAAAAAGACAAAAGGCAAGCTATCCTATGCTATTAGTAACTTTAACTGAATTAAAATTATTTGTTTTGACTGAACATTATTTGTTTTGACTGAAATTTGGTCTCTGGATTAAAAAGCAATAATGAACTGAGTCATAGAATAAATCTACAATAAGTATAAGGAATCTCTGTGGCTGGGGTTTTGGGGGGGGGAGGTGAGGAGTGGGGAAGGAATGAAACATGTTAAACTCCCCAAAATCAGTTTTAATTCCCATCTCAGATCCCAAAGGACATACCAAAGTTTCAGATGGTTCCTTGTTAGCAGCCTTTCATGTTTGGGCCATCTCAAGATATTGCTGAGAGGTGGAAAATGGTACCTGCCTTTGAGTGACCATTCAACAAGAGTTGCCAGTCAGTCAAAAATATACTGGGGGGGGGGGGGGAATTTACATTACAAGAAATAATGCAGTGAAAGAGGATGAGTAAAACCTGTCAGAGAGGTCGAAGAAGCATTTCTTACTTGAATAAAAATCTTTCCCCCTAGATGCACATTGAATCTGCCAAGATGCTTTCTTTCACGGAAGAAGAATTTATGAAGGCTCTGGAGTGGGGCAACCCTTAATTCAATACACAGCATCACCCCTCTACAGAAGATGTGGGTATTTTCAGAAGAGTGAAATTGAACCACACTTTTTTCTGGGGGAAAAATATATGCTTTACACTGTTCACTTCTTCCCACCAAATGTTTTTGCTAATAGCTGTTTTCTCATTCTCTATCACTTAGCAGGGCCAATTTAACCGTTTGCCAACTTTTTAAATTGATAGCTGTCATTAAAGGATATTGAAATAATTTGGATGCTCACCTTTATTATTGGAAGTAGCTTTGCAAAGGATTTTTTCTTCAATATAAAACTACAGGAAATAATTGATCTTGAGCATTTTTCAGTTAATAGAACAAATGTAATAGTGCATTGTATCAAAAACAATAGCTAATTAAAGTAATGAAAGCTGCAACACTAAAAAAAAGCTATTAACATTCAAGAGTGCCCTAATGGAATGGTTTTTTGTTTTCCTTAAATCGCTAACTAAGCAAAGGATAATACAATTTGTTAAAAATGCTTCTAATATTTGGAATTATCAATCTATCTGCAAAGAGAACTCTAGTTCTTTCAACTAAAATTAAATCCAGATACAACCAGTATAGCACAGAGCTGAAGTGCTGGAATGGCAGTGGGGAGATCCGAATTCAGATCTACTCTCAGCTGTGGTAGTTCACTGGATGACTTGGGGCTTTTGGTTTCTTTTAGCCCAACCCTCCTCACAGGGTTGTTGTGGGGAAGAACGCGGAAGAGGCAGTTACATTGCCCAGAGCTGAAGAAAGGTCAACCAAATAATAATAATAATAAAAATAAATGAATATTGCAAAGAAACTGGGAACATTAGTCAAATAAGTCATTTATCAATATAAAAGTCAATTTTTTTTTAAGTCTGTGTAGCAGCGGCTGCAGTCCATAGGGTGGAGTAACTTCTAGGTGGGCTCTTCAGGTGAAGCAATGAAAACTCAGTTGGCTTCTGATGGCCCCCCTGCTGGCCTCTTTTGGTAAGCTTGCTGGAACTCTTCTCCAAGCATATTGACGTCTTGCTCATCCTTAAGGATTCCCTGAATACCCCAGAAGAAAAAAGTTCAATAGAACATCATCAGAGCTATTTTCAAAACTGCTACTTAATAGCACAGCTTTTTTAAAAATATACAGACAAAATAGCCCTTTTTTCCTTTAAATGTAAAACCCTCCCTTCAAAACAATAGTTCATACTTGTTCAGTAAATATCCACAACTTTTTCATACAAATGAGAACTAAAAGAGATTCTGTCACTTTATCACAAACCTTTCAAAAGTCAACTGCAGTCAATTACAAAGCAGTCCAGCTACTTCTGGTTTCAGCTGCAGCAGGCCCTCCTGCAGAAGTTGCTCTAGAGATCCAGTGCAACTGCACTTTAACATGGAAACCCATTGAAAGATTGCTGAAAATACTATAACCATTTAGCCACTTCAGGGCAGCTGAACCCAATGTGGGTGCAGGACTGCAGGATTTGGGTGACACCATGACATTTAAAATCTTTGGGCCATCTAGTTCCCTATACAAGAATGTGCAGTCCTATCTGGAGGAAGGATAATCTCCCCTTGAAGAAAGGAAAAGGGCCATGGTCGAGGCACTAGAGAACTCGACCGCATTCTTCCTCCTGGGGCCTGATGCCCAGCTTGTGACAACTCTGGTCCACGCCATCGCAGTACCCAGCAAGTCCATTTGGTCATTAGACTGCCTCGACTTACCCGTGGAAGATACCCCAACAGTTTAACTGCATGCTCTTTAAGAAGCTTCTGCCGCTCTTCCTCAATAATATCAGCAATGATTCCTCTTCTCCTTTCTTCTATTTGTCTTTCTTCTAGTTCACTTTCCTATGGTAGTAAGATTGAAGCGTGTAACCTTTTCACTTCAAAAGCAGTTTCGTGCTTTGGCTGACAAATTATCAGCTGCTGTTCTTAATACAGACTGCAATCTGCACTCAAATGCCCCAACAGGGTCTCTTGGAGTGTCCAGCAGGTGCAAATATGCTTGTGTTCTACTCCAAATGCTAGTTTGGAGAAGGCTGGGTTTGTTAGTATTGCTTTCTTTCAGCTCAACAGATACTGATCTTTTATGCTGAGACATAAAGGAGCCACTACTAGCCGAATGGCTAAATTTGTGTTTACTTGTGAAGGTGGTAAAACTAAGTAAGCTAGAATTTCATAGAGGAAAATATAAAGGTCTGAATTGGGGTAAGAAAAACATAAAGACACAGATACTGGCTGTGGGACAGCTAACTTGGCTTTAATATACATGAAATAGATCTGGGTGTCCTTGTTGACTACAAATTAAATATGAGCCAGAATTGTGATAAAGCTGCTGAAAGGCAAATGCAATCTTTGTGCATCATTACAGAGAAAGCCAGAGCTTCCCCTTACCATCCCCTGGTCAGGCGCCATTTTCAGTCCCATAACAGTTCTGAACGGTGATAAATTGAAGCAAGTTCAAAAGAGGTGTGGAAGCGTTAGGAGGAATGGTTAAAGAATCTCGATATGTTTTACTGACCAAGAAGATGATTGAAGGGAGATATGATCATAATATTCATATGCAGAAGAGGGAATAAGCTTATTTCATATTCCCAGGGGTAGGAGAATAGCAGGTATAAGCTAGTACTACCGGTAGTACCAGTAGGAAGTAAGTTCTGGGCATGATCTATCACTGCTGGCGCAGTGGTTAGAATGCAGTACTGCAGGCTACTGCAGCAGTTCGACAGTTCAATTCTCACTGGCTCCAGATTGACTCAGCCTTCTATCCTTTCGAGGTTGGTAAAAATGAGGACCCAGATTGTTGGGAGCAAAAGGCTGACTGTATAAGCTGCTTAGAGAGGGTTGTAAAGCACTATGTAAGTCTTATTGCTATCAACCCGTGGATGCTCATCAAGTTAGAGAACCTGCACAGGAGCGGGTTAGACTGAATGGCCTTCCCAGCCTCCTCAGTTCTAGAATTCACTTTAACTTGTCCAGCTTACCTTGTCTGCAATAACCTGTTTGCGTCGTTCTTGGATCAGCTTCTCCACTTCTCTCCTATGTTCGAGTTGCTTCATTCTTCGTTTCTGAGCGTTCATCTGCTCAATACGGTCATCTTCTGCAAATTTAGCTAACGTGGCCTGGCCAAAGGCCTCCTCCTCTTCTTTCAAGTCCTGCAGCAGCATCTTCCTTAAAGCCAGCTGTTCTTCATAGGAGTTCCGGAGCTCTAGGCGCTGTCTGATCCTCTTCTCCAGCTCTTCCTGCACATGGAACAAAAGTTCAACTCCAACCACCTTTCCCTTCTGTCCCCCTGACTCCCCATGCCAATCTGGGACTCGAGCCAAAGGCATTTACCATCTCCTCCTTCCTCTCTGTCTCAGCCTGTTCTTCAAAGTGCAACTCAGCTTGGATTTGCTCAAGTTCTTCTCGCTCCTGCTGTTCTTTTTTCAAAACGTCTGCAAGCTACAAGCAAGAGGAAAGTCAAGTTTAGGCAGCTCCCAACCAACCAAATCTGGGGGACAAAAAAGCAATGTCAATACCATTTGCTGGAGCTTCCTTTTCTTCTCCTCATTTTCACGAATCTTTGCCATCCGGTTGTCTTCTCTCTCCTGCCACATGTTAGCAAATTCCATGATCTTTCGGTTTTCCTCTTCCATCTCCTCATGCTGTCGTCTCCTCCGCAGGGCCTGGTCTTTTTGGAATTCTTCAATGAATTTCTGCGTGGTTCTCTTTTTCTCCAGTCTGTCTTGCCTTGCCCTATGGGAGAAGTGCAGAGCTTCAGTAATGCATCTGGAGGAGCCTGGCAACCTATACAGGGAGCTTTGGAACCTTCTCTATGGGTCCTTTCTGAATTGCCCCACCCCCTTCCGTGGGCACTCTAAAGTTTCCCAGCTGCATGCACTGGTATGGACACAGCAGATTACCATACATCAATCTTCCAGAAGTCCCACTGCTCCTTGTGACCACAAGAACAGATCACAACTAAAGATGACTGGTGTCATAGTATGAGAATCATTTAGTGTGGCCCCACCCAGCCATGGAAGGAGCCAACAGCCTTAAAAGACAGTCCAAGCTTTCTCCCCTGTGAAGTAATTGATTTCCGAAGTGCCTCAGGCAAGGGAGGGAGTGGATGGAAGCACCACCAGCCCCCAAGGGCCTGGAGGACTGCTTCCTTTGCACAATGGAGGAGCCTCTGTTGCTGCTCCTCAGGGCTGGGAGGGTTTAAGCAGAGATCTCCAGCCACCCATTTGGGGGAGAGAGATTTAGAACTGAGCAGGAAGATGAAAGGAATCTGTGATGCAGAAATCAAAAATTCCAGTGCCAACCCACAGCATGTTACAGGTAGTCCTTGACTTATGACAATTGTGCCTGGAACATCACTTTGTCACCAAGTGATGGCGATGTTAAAGTGAGTCACAACCTTTTTTGCCACAGACATTAAGAAAATCACACAGTTGTTAAGTGAATCTGGTTTCCCACACTGACTTTGCTTGTTTAAACCCCCCCCGAAGAAGGTTGCAAATGGCAATCGCATGACCCCATCCCAGGATGTTGCAACTATAAATACATGCCAGTTGCCAAATTTTGATCACATGACTGCAGAGACATTGTGATGGTCGTAAGTGTGAGGATCAGTCATTTTTTCAGTGCGATCACAACTTCCAATGGTTATTAAATGATTGTAATCAAGGACTACCTGTAATTGTCAGGCCAAGTCATCCTGAAGGAAGTACAAGTAATTCAGAGAAGCATGTTTAACATAATATAAACTAACTTTTCATCTTCCTCATAGATCTTCCTCACAATTTCATCAATCAAGAGTTTCTCTCTAAGGAACTCCTTGTAAGCAGCCTGCTTCCGCCTTTCTTCTTCCTCCAGCTGTTTCTCCAGTTCTTGCTGATAGAGCAACTTCTCCTGATTGCGTCTCGTTTCAACAGCATTCTCTGTCTTGACTGCTCTTCCTTGCTCTTCCTTCATTGCTTGGTAGATTTCTGCATCCTCCTTCTGTTGGCACAAATCCATCTACTTGCTCTATTTTTTCCTATTTACTTATAACTTGCAATCATTCACTCCATCTTCCTTGTCAGATACATCTATTTTTGTCTAAGAAGTTAACTTCCAGACCCATTCTCTATACTGCATCACAAAAATCTTAAGATTTGCTACAAATCATTCAGGTTCTCAAACATCACAGCATGATCTGCATATAAAAGTACATCTACATTCATATCCCCAGTCACCAACCTGTAACTGCATTGATGTTCTTTATGTATTGGCCCAAAATATTTCTCCAGTTAGATTTTCTGCAGTTTTCCAACATTCTCACAGCATTTATTTCATTAAGTCTAAAAATTAAATATTCCATAAACTAGTTACCATTTTTTCGTATTTCAGAGCTTCTTTCTCAGCAATCTGAACAGCCCTCTCTTTATTCATATATGCAGATTGCAATTTCCTCTCCAGTTCCCGCAGTTCAATACTAGAAACAAGCAGGCAAAAAAACTTATGAAAATTATTATTTGATTCAAGAGCCCTCTAAAGAATTTGTATGAAAGGCACTGGATGGGGTGACAGTAGGAAGTTGGAGTGCTGATTAATGGAGACTACAGGCAGTCCTTCATCTATGACCATAGTCGGGGTTGGAACTTTGGCCATAAGTTGAGGCACCTATGTGACTGAACCTAATTTTTCTAACTCCCAAATGGGCAATTGTTGCCAAAAACCAGCAACATTTTTCTGCAAAATACGGTGATGTGATTATGTGTGTCCACGTGACATTTCAAAACAGTGCTTCACAAGCCATAAAGCACCGTTTCAGAGTCTACTGTTTCTTCAAATGGTCATTAAACAACTGGTCACAAGTGGAGGACTACCTGCACACGCAGGGACTTTTTCTGAGTCTCACCCTCCATTCCCAAGGATGCCTGAAGGGGCCCCAGCCACAACTTCTTCAGTGGGTTTTTCCATCAGGATGATCCTCAAACAATCAGAAATCAGAACAGTCCTGGAATGGTCAGTAAAAGAAATACCTATTTTCTTTGATTTGTTGCCTCATTTTTTCATCTTTAAGTTTGTCGTGGTTTAATCTTGCTAATTCAGTTGCCAGTTTTTCTTCCTGCTGCAATTCCAGGTCTTTCAGCTTTTTATTCTCTTCTGCCTGACAAACACAGAATCACATAAATTTCAGTGTATGTTTCTCCGCAACTGTTTGATGGCTCAAGAAGTCTACAAGATATATTATACGTGCTATGGTTGATAATCATTCTTACAAAACCGTCCAAAGAATGCAACTACCTGTACTTGATTGAATTAAAGGTGCAGCGCAATAGCAGGTAATTTACTAGTGTTTTGACATTCACAATTACCTTAGTATTTCTACCGACAGACTTTTCCTTGGGGGGGGGAGGGGGCTAGGATGTCGCTCCCTCTCTCGGAGGGGCATGAGATGCCCGGCCCGGCCAGGCGAGCCGGCCTCCTCCCGGCCTTCGCCCGCGCCCACCTGCTGAACGGCCTCCTCCAGGCGCTGCTCGTGCTCCTCCTCCCGCAGCAGCCGCGTGACGCGTTTCTGCTGCACGCGGCCCTCGGCCTCCCACATCACCTCCAGCTGGTGAACGCGCTCCAGCTTCTTGCGGTGCTCTCGCTCCCGCATCTGCTGAAAGTAGAGCTCGTGTTGCTTGCGGTCCATCAGCTGCGCCGCGGTGGGCTGCCGCCGGCTCGGCTTCTGCGCCATGGCCGCAGGAAGTCGCCCTCCGCGGGCCCAGAGAGCCGCCGGGCGCGGGACTGCGAGCGGCGGCGAGATTTCGGCGCCCGCTTTCCCGGCGCCGCACTGCCTAGCAACGGGCGCACTTCCGGCGGAAACCAGGGGAGCGCGCCGCGTCTCCAGGCAACCGGGCTTGGGCGGAGAGCCGCCGCCCGCCAGAACCCTCGGCTGCCCCGCGCTCAAGCGAAGCGCCGCCGCCACCTGAGCCCCGGCGGGCCGCCTTTGTGGTCGCAGGCGCTCCAAAGGAATCCCCGGGAAAGGGCGGCTGCCCACCACCCCTGGGCACAGCTGCGGGGTCCCCGAGGCGCCTGCGTGCAATTCTGCCCAGGCCCGAAGCGTTTTCCCGGAAGGGAGCGCGAGCGGCAAGTAGGCAGCCGAATGGCTGCAGGCTCCGCGCTGAGAAGCCCTGGATTTAAAGAGGGTCACGCGGGTTGTGGGTGGCCGCCTGTAAGGCTAAGCTCAGGCCCCGAATGTCCCTTGAGAATCCCAACCTCACCCGACCTGGGGGGGGGGCGCTTGGATTTCAGCCTCCGGCAACCCTTCTCACCACTCGTGCCCACTGAGCATCACGGGTTGGGGCTGCTTGTCTCTCCGCTGCCCAGTCGCCCTCCTTCCCCGGTTTCCCTCCGCTCTAGCCCAGGGCTAGGCAACCTTGGCTCTTTTAGGACTCGTGGACTTCAACTCCCAGAATTCCTGAGCCAGCATGCCTCAGATTGGAAACCTCCCTTTCCTTTCAGCATGGCTGGCTCAGGAATTCTGGGAGTTGAAATAAGTCATAAAAGAGCCAAGGTTGCCTATCCCTGCTCTAGCCAAATGGCTCCTTTGTAACCCTCTATCCGTGGCCTGCAGTGGCTATGCCTGTCCGTGTATATGTTGTGGGGTTTTATTGTCATACTGGTTTTAAATTTGTAGCCAGTCATAATTTGTAAGCTGGGTAGCCTTTTTCATCCTTCCAATGAACAAACATATACACTGCTCTACTCAACAACACAGAGAGATTGCCAGAAAGTTTTCTCAAGTGCAATTCCCCTCAAATACACCAGACTCTGCGATCCTTCCCAGCAATCTGTCTCTCTCTTCACAGATGACCAGCCTTGAGACCTGCATCTTCTTCACATTTACTCAGTGGCTGGTGTGCCTGAAGGAGTCTCTCCGGCATTGAAAGGCGAATGAAAGCAGCTGCACAGCCTTGCCTCAGAATGTGTGGTGCCTTTGAGGCTAAACAATACTGTTCAAGTGTATCTGCAATTAAGGTGATGGTACCAAACAGATTCTAAATACATTCCTTCTGGGGAGAAAGCCTTGAGCCCTCCCAAGGGTGAGCAAGCATAGAACCTGACATTCCACCAGCCAGTTTCAAAAACATACATATGAAAAGGAACAAAACCCATAATATTTTCTTGCAAATATTTACTCCAAAATATGTACATCGGTGTCTTAACGGAAATTCAAAACATTTAAGTTCATAAAAACAAAACAAGTTCAAAATCACTTTCTACAAGATTTAGAGGAGCATTTTAATTAAGCGTGTTAATGTTGAAAAAGCAAACTCCTATTAAATCATGTTATACATTCCTTCACTAACTACAGTATATCAAAAGGATTTCATGTCACCCCACCCTTTCCATTTGTTTGTCTTAAATTTAGATACAAAAATCCCCCTTCAGTACCTGACTTAAATGCTTCCAAATTTCTTCTTCCTCCTTTTGGTAACAGATTACATCTTTTCAGCTTTCCATTTCTTTCAAGCCACTTTGTATTGTCTGGGCCTGCCGTTAACAGAAAGAATAAGAGTGACTGCCCCAAAGGAAGATCTGGGGCCCACCTTTCCTACAAACAGGTGTGTACAATTTTGTTCTGCTTGCACAACGGGAAACTCACAAGTATATTTATAATCATCCACTTTCACTGAAAGTTTTAAGGTGAACTTGGCTTCTTGTAAGTTCACACCGATCCAGAGGTACCCAAACTGTTGCCATTGATGGGATGGGAATGCAACCCCCAGCCCAGGGTTTCCCTTTGAGTGTTCTTCTGGTAGTCATTTTATTTTTTAAAAAGTGGCTTCTGTAAGAACCCTTACTTTGAATCCTCCGGCTTCACATATTGTAAGAAGTCACAGGCTTCTTCTGGGCTCTCTGCCTACCTAATTTGCAACAGGCAAGTGGCATCCCTGTCTCATTTGTTTCATCTTTCACAATCTGTGTGTTGTCAAGGCAAAGTCGTCCTTCAGCTGGTTTCATTGCTGGCTTCCTCCTGGTTACTGGACAAGTCCTCATGGCTCGGGCTGCCACCTCCAGAAGGAAGGTCAGCTGGCTCAGAGCTGAGCCCGGTTTTCTTGGCTGAGGCCGGGACGCCTCCCTTCTGCTGCAAGATCTCAGTGGCCTCGTGCTCCAGCACCTCGGAGGGCGTCAATGGCTCCAAGTGAATGCTGCCTTGCTCGCTTGCATCGGAATGGGCAGAGTCGGGCTCTCCTCTTCTTCGCAAAAACTGTTCAAAGCTGACCTCTTCATCATTGGATGCCAAAGGAGTGGAATCCATGTTCACGTCTGCCAGCTGAGCTTCCTCTAAACTGGCCACCTTTGTCTGGACATCAGAGCCAGTCCACTCTGAACAAGCACTGCTTTTATTGCTTCCAAGCTCGGTTGGTTCTGCTTCTCCTTGCTTGTCAAAAACTGTCTTTTCACAAGAGCTCTCCAACATGTTTCCTTGCAACCCTGGAGTAGTACCATTTTTCACAGCTGAGGAAGAGGGACTTCCTTTGTTCTCATCTGCAGCTGGATTTTGAAGAGGAACCCTCACCATTCCGGTCAGAGAGTCTTTTGAAAAGGTGCAAAGCTCAGCAATGGAGGATTGGTCTCCAACCAATTCAGAAATAGTTCCTTCACACTGTGCAGTTAAAGACACGGTCTTGTCCCCATCTTCAATTCTGTCCTCATCTCCTTCGCCTGTAAGATCTGCAGAGCTATCTGAATGAGCTGACTCGCCTAAAGCAAAGGCGTCTTCTGTCCTTTCATGCCTGCAAACTAAAAGTCCAACATTACTTTTGTTTATCAGAACGTCTGCATCCCTTGCTGCGTCTGGCACTATGGAATCGCTTGAATTGGCTATGAGTTCCAACCCAGAGGAGCTTTCTGGAGCAGTGGTGCTCCCTTCATGCTCAGCAGCTAGAGGGCCAAGGTCACTCTGACTGGGACAGCAATCTTCTCCAAGACCCACCCTACTTGGATTGCCTATCAATTCAGAACTACAAGCACCTTCTGGGACTGGCAAACTGGCTTTGCTTTCAGCAGCTATGAGACTGGGGCTTTCTGGATGTGCGGAACCCTTTATGCTACCTGTGGAACAGCTATGGAGTTCTGAAGTGGCTGCAGCTGACAACACAGGGCCTTCCTTTTGTGCATCGGAAAGGTCTTCATCCATCTGCTTCTCAGGGCTGGTGGCACTGCTTTTTCCTGGGCAGGCTTCAGGTTCTGGGGCAGAAACTGGGTTGTCTTCTTCAAGAGGAGATGGTTTTCCTTCATATCCACTTACTGACACACTTTCCTCCTGCTGGTTTCCGAGGCCCCCCAGTGCCCCTCTTTTTGCAGGACTCCTAGAGCAGACTTCAGATGTTGAACTAAATCCATTTTCTGGAACTGGGCTTTTAGTTCCTTCACTGTCAGCAGCTAAAACAGTGTCAGTATTCTGCTTTTCAGGAAGATCTGCATTTGTTTCTCTCACAGACTCTTTCATCTGTGGGCTGAAAAAGCAATATAAGCACTTTAATTACCTGACTGTAATAAAACATGCTAATTGCTTCAGCCTATGGGGTGGTGTGGGGAGGGGTACTACGCCCCCATGCCTGCATGTCAGAGGGCTCTTCCTCTCTTTGACATTCTCCCCAGGCCAAGCAGGTGATGCTCCTGCCATGCTGATTCAGTGATTGGAGTCTGGGAGATGTAGGTGGTGACCAGGCTCAGCCTGAGGGAAGAAGGGGTCAAACAAGGGTCATTAGCGGGTTAGTCTCTTTGCACCCACAAGAGATCTAAGTCCAGCCACCTTGAATTCCATTGGCTCTTATTTACCACCAATTTGCTTTGACCATTAGTTGTTCAAATTCTTGTAGAGAGCTTAAACTTGCAATAAATCTATACATTCATTTGAACTGCCTGGACTTCTGATTTCCTGCACTTAATAGGAGGATCTACATGGGGAGGAACAGTTCTGACTCAACCTCCTGGGCCTGCAGTTCCTGCTCAAGGAGCAGGTGACAACTCTTCTGGGGAAGGGGACCTTTGCACACGTACTGAGCATGTGGGACCAAGAGCAGAATACTGCTTGCAACCCTTTAAAGCAACTGCCTGTTTCCCTGGGATTGCCGCCACCTGATGCATGATCCAGAGAAGAGAGGCACTTTGCTGCCTCCCAATCTAAAGAACCAATGGCCCTACTCTTCACATATCCTAGTTCAAGACTTGCAAAAATCCAGAGGTTAACTTGCACTCACTACCTATTATTTAAAGAGGCAAAAATTTATTCACACTTCAGTTTGTGGAAGATCTAACTTTACTTTTACCTTTCTGAAATGCATGCTTCTCCTTGCTCGTCACATATAGGGGGCACCAAATGCTTCTAAAAGAAAAGAGCACAATATCACATAGTACAGTGATATTTTCCCTCAAGGTTCACATTGAACAAATGAACGCAACCCACAAAAGCTGGGTCCCCGACAGAGGGACCAGTGACTCAGCATTGGCACAGAAACACCACAAGAAGGAAACGGCCAGACGTAGAGGCAACTACGATCTAGACCAGCCACATGATCAAAATAAGCCAGCTGGAGGAAACCGCTCCAGTGTGGAGGCTGACTTCTTGAAACTGCTGAAAAGCAAGCGAAGAGCGAGCATGCACGGGACAGAAAAGGTGGGCAGCAGCTGTCTCAAAAGCCCAGGGGGGGGGAGTGCACTCCCAAACAGGTTAGGCAACAGGTGGTACCAAATTCTGCTCCTGGCCAGATTTTTATATTCAGCACCGTTATTTTCTATCTGCTTCCTTCTGAGGTGGAATGTCCCCCTCCCTCCTGCACCCTCTTCACAAGACACAAATGGGTTTCAGCAACCTTCAAAGGCCAGACCAATTTGCAGTCAGATCTGAGGAAAAATTTCTTCCTCCAAGTTAAAAGATATAATTGGAACATTGTGCTACTTGCACAGAGAAGGACAAGGCTGCTTTTTAAACATTCGTTCATTCCTTATTAAGAATACGATTACCATTTTAAAGCCTCTCGTCTGAAAATTTGAAAGAAAACACTGTATCTGAAAGCCGTAAACTATTATCTAATAGTAATTGTTATAGCTGAAATTACACATCTGCTGAAAACTTTCAATAGATATGGCTACACAAAAGTTTTAAGACAAAAAAAGGGGACTACCTCTGACTTTTCTTCAATTTCATTTTTCAATAATGCATCCTTTGCTAAGCTAAAAGAGAAAACACTGGTTAGCTTAATGTTGATAATACACTGCCTAAAACTAAAGTGAAAACACTACTTTTAAATTTTGAAAATCTTCATTAAGAGTTACTTGATTCTTTCACTTCCCACCAAACACCTCCATGGAACTCTGTCTGTTATCTGACTCTTCTTACCAGTGTTTGGTCAAGGTGACCCGAAGTGGTATAATGCTCCCTACTCTTTGTGGCTGCCCTTTACCAAGGAAGGGGGGAGGATGATGTGAATATCTGGCGTATTTGTCTCAGTGTATTTAAGTAGATGGAGTGCACAAAACCTGCTGTTTTGGGAATGAATCAAAACTGTTTTTAACCTTTTGTACAATGTCTCTGTACTCTCTTACAACGGAAGGGAAGAATGCAAGCTGCACTTTGCTGGTAACCCCACCTAAGAAGTGTCCCACTCCACTGCAAGCTCAAGCCAGAAGAGAGGTCTAGCCACACCTGCTCCCCTGTGCATCCTTTCCCCAAGAAGCAAGAGGGGGGCCCGGTTGCACCTTCAAGGCAAGGGGCCTCACCACCTCCGCCTTGTCTCTCTGGGACAGATCCTCCTGCAGTAGAGCAGAGTTGCAAGGCACGGAAGCAAAGAAAGACCAGGAAAGGGACAGCCTAGAGCGCCTCAGTTGGGCCCCTGGGTGGCTGCTTTTGCCAATCTCAGGTTCTTTGCTACATCAGGCAAAAGGGCTGCTCCTATGTTCATCTGCTTAGCCTATAGCTCCTGCGGAAAAACAAGAGAGGTTGAGGGTGATGTGGAAAGCAAATGGCTGCCTCCTCCTTGCCACACCTTTGTGGTTGTAACAGGTCAGCCAAAAGGAGCGGGGGAGCCTTCAGCTTTATCAGTGTATCTGGTGGAGGCTATTCTGGAACGCCCAAAAGGAAAGACCCCTATCTGTCACAGCATAGATTCTTCTGCAGTAATTTTCAAGCCTGGCCTGTACCCAACATTAGCTATATATTATTCAGGTATATTGACTTCTAAAAAGCTTATCACATCACCAAAATTATTTTTCACTGTTTAAGAAATTCCTCTGCATGGATAGTGAGAAAGGTGCGTCTCATATAAAACCACGTGCATTCATTAGCTTTTGTAACCCAGTTTAACTTTTCAAAGACTTTTTGCTCAAATAAATTGCTGCTGCCAAGTATCTTCTTTGCTGGTGCAGTGAAGGGTTAAATCTAATTCACTGAAGCCTGGCATGGCACCAGCCGCATCATTAATCATGAATGCAACTTTGGGCCAGGAAAGGCTTCGCTAGTGAGCCCTCAAGATGCAAAGTGTCTGCCAGCACTGAAGTCGCTCACTACTTGTGCCATCTCTACCACTTTCAGAGGACAAATATCTTTGGCCCCGTGCAGCCATTTTTAAAACGTCCAGATTAGAGGGAGGGATCCTAAGCACCATTGCAGAGGGGAGGTTCCACACTTGTTAACAGAACATGAAAAAAGAGATGTGCCTATTTAATCAATTAGAGTACAGGCAAACTTGCTTTTCCACAGCCTTCCTCTATATAAGGAAGAGGTGGAAAACCTCCACATCCATCCACTTGACCAAACAATTACATTTGAAAAACTCACCCAGAAATATCAGCAGCAGTGAAGCAATCCAAGGGGACTAGAAGTGAAAAAGAGAGAATTCAATATTCAAGGTAACACCAGTGTTTTATTGCAACGTCTGAAGCCAATGCCCCAAACACCTACCACGTTCTACAATCACTTGACAAGTATGAGTCAGGCTTTCATTAAGGTGGGTGGCCATCTTGTCCAAGCCAGAAACATCTGTCAGGAAATCGCAGTTAAGACAAACCACAGTGGTGCCCCTGGGGAGAAAGCCATTGGAAGGAGTTGAGCTCTCCAAATACCTAGACAGCTGTTGGCCCCTACTTGCCCCACAACCCCATAGTCCTACAAGGGCCCCAGGGCCAACAGTTTTGCACTACTTAGACAGTGTCAGCGAACACAGGATGCTGCACATCCAGGGAAGCAGCTAGAATGGCACTGCACACTATTAAAGTGCACAGCTGAAATTAAAAAATAGTAGAAGATGGTTACCTCAGTTCATCTGAATGTGTTTTATAAATCCAAAATCTTTTAGTTTGACGAGTACTATGAAAGCTACAAAAAAACAGAATACCTTAAATTGAATTCCTGAAAAAAAATGACTTATTTCTACCATAAAATATACATTAAAAAAGCTACGGTCATGTGGTTTGTAATGCATCTTATATAAAGGAGCACATTCTGTGCCAACGCAATTAACAAGAAATGAAGAAAAATCCCAGGTTCACCTGAGAAGAGTTTCTAGCAGCCCCTTCTCTGGTATTCTAATACAGTCCCAGTCATGTTTTTTCCCACCAGCTTTCAGGGCAAATGGTGCAATTCAGCCAGAAGCAGCCAAACAGAATTGGGTCAGGGAGACAAGGGGTTTTATTTTGTCAGTGTTTGTACTTAGGGATTAAGGTAGCTTATTTTACTGTGAGCATCAGCTGATTGTGTTTCTAAACAATGCAACTTGATCCAGGCAGAAGCTGCTACCTGGAAGGCTAAGTGATGAGTCAGGCAGCATGGAGCCTTGCCTTTCTGTCTCAAACCTTTCTGTTTCTCTTAACCAGACTGAAGCTCAAAGTTTCTTACCCCATCATGTGGTTCACATAAGCTTTACTGCAACTGGTGCCGTATCTGCACAAACTGCAGCGCACATACGCCGGGAAGTGACTTGCAAAAGTCCGGATGTCTGAGTAACACTCAATGCATTTTTGAATATTGGGACACCTAAGATTAACCAATGTCACAATTAATTATCAAAGAGTAAGTTAACTCACAGGTCAAGCCATTGTTGGGTAAGATTTGCTTAGCTTAAACTGGGGGTGCCAGATGCAGAGGTTGTTTGGACCTGCAGAAGCACCAGGTGCTTGTAAGGTTTCTAAATAACTTCTAGTGATCCCTGAGAATTACCTGATGTTATTTAGTGCTGTATTTGCAACCTTTGTTTTCTTGCTGCTGCTGCCGCCGCCGCCACCACCACTGCCGCCACCACCACCGCTGCTGCCGCCGCTGCCGCCACCGCCGTTCTTGCTTCCCTCACAGCTGCTCGTCCCCAGGACCTGCTTCTTCTGCACGCTCAGCGGCTTCAGCTTGGTCTTTCCCTTGCAACTGGCAGTCAGCTTGTTCTGAGCTTTGCTGTTTGCTGTTTTGGTTCCAGGAGACAACAGCAAGGTGGACGTGTTTGTGCTTGCAGGGGACGCTGTCACAGAGGCAGGTTGAAGAGATCCAGCAGAGGCTCTAATTGTAACCTAGAATGTGAGACTCTTTCAGTTTTCTCTGCCTCACAAAAGCCAGCACTGATCTGCTTGCTTGGATTTCAAAAGGAATTTGGGCAATTCTTGTTTTAATACGCAAAGTAAAAAATAGCCACAGCACAAGACTGCAATGTCCTCTGAACGCTGCAGGGGAGCTGAGTGGCTGAAGGTTCTCCATCCAACTAACCATCCAATTTCAGCAGAGCAAGAATAAAAGCAAACTGTTTCTTTCTCTCTCTCCTCCACTCATGCTGTTTTCTAAGGCCTCAGCTTCCTCACATATCACCCACAGAACAGCTACATTCCGAGACAAGATCAGGACTAGCTGGATCTCATTGTCAAACCAAAATAAGAGCTAGAATCCAATCATCAGTCTGCTACGTAACAAGCAACAACTCCCTTATCTACTCAGAGCAAGACTCCAGAAAGAAGGGAATGGATATGATCAAAAGAATCCAGAGATTTTTGATATCAGATTGACAAGTGAAAAGCAAATTAAAGAAACTGTTTCTTCCATGAGACACCACCATCGTCATCCTGAAGAAAAACACCAGGCATTTCCTAGAGCACAGGCTCCCAAAGAGGCCGCTCAGGCCACAGCCCATGTCCTGTTCCCCGAAGGGAGTGGCCAGACGAGCCCCTGGCTTCAGCCTCTGGCTGAAGAGGGCACCTCTTGGACAGGCCGAGGGAAAACCTTCCTGGGCTATTCACACAATGCACCGGCCACCCACTTACTTTGGTTCCTGGAGGCAAGCCCTCCAACTGTGCAGGTTTTTTGAATGTCCGATGATGCTGAGATTTGTGGTCCAGTTTTTCTTTGCAGGTCAAGAACTGGAGTCTACATTTGGTACAGCGATGTATTCCTTTTTTCTTTACGAAAAGAAAAAAAAAGCGGAGGTATAAGTACATGGATGCTCATCCCAGAATAATAAGACAGATCACTGAGCTAAGTTTTAATAATGCTGAATTCACAAATGGCCTAATGCCACATTGCAAGAGGATCTGAAAGTGTAAAAATTGTGGCCACTTGCAACAACATCTACAGAGTAACAAGTGGATTTAAGGACATTCAACATTCCATCTCAAAAACATTCAACTAAGCTGGAAAGCACGACAGCCTTTCACCCCCCCCCCCCCGTTCTTTGCTAGAAAAGGAGGAGTCTTATTGTCTTCCCAGAAACGCCTCTCAGCCGTATTCCCTGAAGCCTCCTCCACTTCGGCCATAGTCAGTGCCTTGCCCAGCATTAGCCGTGCCCAAAGGTTTCCTGGGCAGGTCGCTAGGCAAGATGGGCAGCAGCCCCAGGGCGCTGCACAGGACAGGCAGCTCAGGGGAGCAGCATGACAGCCATGTTCCGTGGGGAGGAGAAAGTACTATGGGGTGGGTGTCCACTACTCTTTGCTCCCCACTTACCTTCCTTAAAGGTTACAAATGTTACCTGATGCCTCATAAAATGGTGCATATAAGGTGCCCCAATTTTAATAACTTTAAGGCAAAATGGGCAAAGCAGGTTCTTTGTGTTTTCATGAATGGATCTGAAGTGTTTTTCCACATCCGAAAATGCTGACGATCTGTAATTGCAAACCTAAATATCAATATAAAGAGGAAGAGGGGAATATTTACTTTTAGCATCTCTTCTTAGGAACAAGAAGACATAGACAAACATGTGCACATAAAAGGGGGAGGGAGTACCTGGCAGACATAAGGCATTTCCCCAGGCTTGTGATTGTCTTTCATATGCTGCAACAGAACTTGCTCAGTTTCAAAAGAGAGTTCACAGATTTTGCAAATAGCTAAAAAAGAAAATAAGCAGCAACTGAACGTTTTAAAAAAATAGGAATGCTGGAGTGACACCAAACTGGCACCTGTGACAGCTAAGACTCTCAAAGGGCACTTTATAACCCAGATGGTCATTACCTTCTGGTCACATTTCGGCAGTTTGTGTGCTTAGCAACCTGCTTGCATTTACATCACTGCATCCCACTAAAGGAGCCCAGTCCAGGTATGGAAAGGAGCTGAATTCCTTCAGCTGGTCCCCAGAGATGAGAGGCCGCGGAGAAGTTGCTGTGAGGTGGGATGCCTCAGATAGGTAGGAGGCTCTGGGAAGGCCAGTGCAAGCTGCCCACAAGTGTATCTGTGTTCAGGGGCTGAAAATCCTCCAGGATGGCGGTTGCTGAATGAATCAGTCACATGACCTCTTGGTTAATGACTGAGATTCAGGTCCCAACTGTGGCCATAAGTCAAATTACTATCTGTAATTTGACTTTTAAGTGAAAGCAGACTCTTGAATATTATTCATAGATAGATAGGATAGGTTGTTTTAATTAGTTGAACTATCATATCTACGTCAGAAGCTGTATTTACTTTAAAAGTTTGGGCTGCGTTTAATATTATTGCTTTCTCCACCAATGTGCAGATGCTGAGAACGTCTGAATTTGGTTCAGCCCCAGAACCCAAGTTTACCAAGATCCTTGTCTATGGACTATCTCGTATCCCCCTACCCACTCCCCATCTTTCCCATCCAGAAGAACTCACTGGAGGACTCGTGAGGCGTGTGGGTGCTTTCAATGTGGCACTGCAGCTGAAAGGGGGTAGGAAACTGACGGTAGCAGTGCTGGCAGGTGGTGTGGCTTTCCCAGCTCTCACTGTTCTGCTTCTCAAGCTCCAAATGATGCTTCATGTGATTCATAAATCTAAGAGGAACAGTACACAGGTCAAGCAGCTGCTTTTAAAGGGAAACCTTTAATTCCACACACCAAGGAGGGATAGAAGGTGCCTGCTCTTTGGCACATGGTGTCAACAGATACCCTCTGGCTGCTGGCTCTAGGGAAAACTTTTGCGTAAATAAATGGTTAAATTCCTCAGCCAAGTGAGTGGAACCCAAAGGACCAGAAAAACGTAGATTAAAGTATGTTGGCACAATCACTCATCCATTTGAAGCAGATGAAAACTAGAGAGACTTAAAAGATTCCAGGTATGAACCAAAAAGGTCAGGAGGCCCCAAGGTTGGACAGCCAAAGGGGTTCTGGCGCTCCAATTATGGAGGATTCAACTTCCATTTTCTTTGAGACCTGGCAATTGGCAGAACCTTTTGATTCTCCGAACATATCCACCTTAATTGTTAATATTTAGATCTGTTCAATTCTCGGCTATGATTCTTTTGGATTTATTTAGCAGAACTCTTTGAAGGAATGCAAAATCAGCTCTGCTAAAATTAAAAATAAACAAGAACGACACATGAAGCAAGTTAATGCTTAGTCCTGCAACCCTCCACTCCGGCTGCCCCTAAGCTCCCATGTCAGAGCTGTGCCTCTTCCACGCTATAAATACCTGATGTTGCTTTTGAGGACTTTCATGCAGCTGGCACACTTGAAAGTCGTGTGGGTCTTCTGCTCCTGGCGCACCTGCTGGAGGTTCCCCTCGTGCTTGCCGTAATAGAAGTCGTTAACCAACATGATCAATTTTCCTTTTTCTGCTTCAGCAATTTTAGGTGATATACCTGAGCAGTCCATTTTGGTTATTCCCGGAAAGGCATGCACCATATCAGGACAGCAATACTGAAAAGGCCAACAACTAGCATAAATTTTGAACAAAGGCATTTGCTGAATTGTCAAGAACAGCAAAGAAGTTAATCAAGATGTCTTCACAGACTTTTAGCAAAACCAGATATCTTGAGTTCAGAAGACTATTAAAAAAATATCATCAGTACTTATCATAAATACTGATAACCCCAAATTCACAGTTAACAAATTAATATACTACCATGAAAGGAAATTGTTCCTGATGGAGGAAAAACAGGCTGAAAATTAAGACCAGTAAGGGTACAAACAGAAGACAATGTCATAAAGAAATCTCTACAACCAAGACAGAAAAATCCCAAAGAAGAAATAGGTTTCAAAGAATTTTCCACTCTTGAATTTCATCTGAGACTTATTTCAGCTAGGGAAGTTCAGGATACGACCGAGAGTGAATTTAGTGTGCATTTTCTCTGGAGTGGGAACACATACTCATCTCAAACAAAAATGTGTCAGCTAAACAAATTATTTTAAATGGTATCTGTGAAAGGCAAATGAGAGAAACCTTTAAAAACCACAAGAAAATGCAGTCATCTTTACTTATATCCAATTTAAACTAATACAAAACTGAATAAAACAATCCTAGATTTTATCATGTCTAGAAATGCCAAGTGATTCAAGGTTACATTTATAACCATGTCTTACTTCCACCCCAAATATATTTACCTTTATATGATTTTTCAAAGGCTCCAAAAGGTTAAAATGAATATTACATTTTGGGCATGCCTGTGGAAAAGGGGCTCCATTCTTAATATTACTTGAAGCAGCATCTGTGGAAAAAGAGAATGGGATGTATTATTATTTAATGTGTGTTTGAATATGTGAAGCAGATATATTAAATTCATTATCCAAAGGCATCCTTTAATCCATCTGACCATTTGCTGGAAATGAATGTAGCCCTTACATGGATTCCCTCAGATCACAAGGTTTGATGCCCTTCCCCTGCTTGTAAGTATTTCAGAGCAGTCTTTAAAACACCTTCAGACAAGATTCCTCCCAAACAGGACATCCAGCATGTTCTTACCTTTTTCATGGAGGACCAGGTCATCTGGAGGTTTAACGGAGGACAGGAGAGGTGACTCACGCTCAGAGCCTGTTTCATTAGCCTTGGCCTTTTTGGGGATGATACTACTGGCTTCAGAAGCGGAGGGACGCTTGGACAAGCCTAGAAATGTTTTAAAATTTAAATGCAAGTAGGCTTTCATAGCCATTACTTCTCAGTCTCTCAAACCCCACATCATGCATAAATGCATAAAATCCACAGACACAGCTCATGCTGCAATCCAAGTCATCTTTTCTCAGAAGCCACACCTACCTTATTCGGCAGGGCTTCCATGCTAGGAAGCCCCTCCATGCCTTACTTCAAAGCTATTGCTATCAAGAAGAGCATTACTCTGAGATATGCACTCAGCTTTCCTTAGATGTTTGCACAATATTTGATGGTCCCTGACTAAGAGCAAACCCCACTCCTTACCAGTACCAATCAAGTTACCTAGCTGGCTAATGAAACTTCTCCAAGAAAACAACCAGGCTCAGAGGGCACCAAGGACCCTTCAGTCCCCAACTAAATATTATGAGCCTGGCCACCCATTTTTTAAACCCTTCTTTTGCCTCAAACCACAAGCAAAATAAAAAACCTGACTTGGACACACCTGCCATGTTCATGGGTGATCCACTCTGGTATTGTGACCCTCCTGAATTCTGCCTTACGCCAAAGGTCAGGCCCGAAGTTCTATCTGGGGTCACCTGTGGAGGATGCGTTCAATAGCTCAGCAACGGGACTCTGATTCTACAGCGATTTTCTGTTGCTGTAGAACAAGGGTGTCAAACTCTCAACATGTGTCGCGACTTTTTTGCCATTGCCAGCAGTGGGGTGGCCGTGGTTTCTTTATGATGCATCCGGCCCTTGGGCCGGCAGTTTGACACCTCTGCTGTAGAAACACTTCAAAAGATTCACACACGGAGCACCCACGTTTACCCTAAAGTGCTCCATTCAGACAAGATGCACTTTCTGCCAGGTCAGCCCCAGAGGGACTCCGACTGGCCGAGAGTCCTTGGGGCTCAGAACACAATTATCTCCAGGACACGGTAAGCAGCTGTAACAGCAGTACTCACAGGCTGGGGGACTGTGGCTGCTGGTACATGGGGCAGCTCCAAACCTACCCGGTTCAGTGCAATAGGTTGTGCTGTTACGGTGGCCACCGGCCTGGACGTAGATGGCACTGACGCAGGAATATGGAGATTCCGCGACAAGGACTGGGTAGGGGCAGATATATTGACAGGCTGGGAGATCCCAGCATTGGGTTTAGCTTCCTGCGGTGATGAACATTCTGAAAGTGGCTTCTGCAAGACCTGAGACGATCCTGAGATGCTGCTGATGCGTGGCTGTGGCTGAACAGCTAGGGTACTAGCTGCAGGTCTGCCTAAAGAGTGAAAACCTGGAGAAACAGCCACAGCACCTGCCACGAGAAGCAGGAAACAAAAAATTACACATTTAGACTCAGAAGCTTTCAGAGACTTCAACGTTTGGCATCACTGGAGAACATCATACCTCTTTTGGGGGCACCATTCTGCACTCCAATTCGTGATGAATTCGTGTTAACTCTGTTCAATATATCTGTTAAAAAATGATCATTACTGCTTTCAGAAAACAAAGGAGGAAAATATGCTCAAGGGAATTTATCAATATAACCCTAGAGAAGGAAAATAACATCTCACTGTGAAGTTGCACTAATTCTTAAAGGGTTTGCAGTCTTCTCATTCCTGAAAGAAGCTGCAGAATTCCAGCAATTGTTCCAAGAAGGGATCCAACAGCACCGTAACCAATTATCTCAGTTTAACTACAATACATTTATGCTGATTCCTGCCAGTCAACAGGATTTTTGAGTCAACCTGTTTAGGACAGACATGCAAGTTAAGCTTGACTGGCCTATTAGCAACTCCAAGGCAGCCTGCGGTGACTAACTTTGAAGCTTGCTCTTCTTCCCCTTGTGTGCCCCCCCCCAGTTCAAAACAGCCCCTTACAGGTATTGGTTGGTTTGGAGCTCAAGAACTCCCCAACAAAGATAGGCTCGTCATCATCGTCGTCGTCATCAACAACAATGGGGTTTGCTTTCTGTTGCCAGGGTTCAAGCTCTTCCTCTTCGCATTCCATGAAAAGCTCTGCCATTGTGGAACTAGAGAGGGAAAATAGTAGTAGGTGGAACAGACCACTGTCATGAGTGCCCACCAGCTGTTCTGTTCCGGAAATATGCCCTGGTTCTGGCATGGTTGCACTCCTTGCTTAAAGCTTTGGTTTGCCCAACTACAGGCAGGCCAAGAAAGGGCACAGATGCCCCGCAGCAGATCCAATGGCTGCATTTTCACAAAAAGAAACCCAAAGGCTATTTTCTCTACTTCAATCCAGCAGACCATGCTTTAACCTAGAGTGTAAATAAGTTTTTGGGGTTCGGAATCATGAAAGCCAGTGACTTTAGCAGGTAACACAACTGTTACCAATAAGAAAGTTCCACATTATAGGCGGCAGCGCCGAGCATCCTAAGAGCAAAAGGGTTTTCCAGAAAAGCCCTTCGGGCAGAGGGGAGCAGTGGGGGGGGGGCGGCAGGGAGGCACTCGGCCTTCCCTGCTCCCTTCTCCCATCATCTCGGGGAAGAGCCGCGCGCGGAGGGGACTCCGCGGGCGGCTCCCTTCCCTCCCGGGGTCACTCGGAGGGAAGCCCGCTGCCTGCAAGCACCGTTCAGCCTCCTCCGTTTCCCGGGGAGTTCCCGGGCCTTCCCATCCGGGCTCTGGCCTGGACGAGATGGTGCCCCCGATCCTCCCGCCAACACATGCGCCCTCGCCCGCCTCGCTTTCCCCGCCGATTCACCTGGGAGACCTAAGGGGCCGCCGCTCCCGTCCCGGGCCTGGCAGGGTACGGCGGCCGAGGCGGCGGCGGCCCTGACGGGGAAACGGGAGCGCCCCCTCCGTTACTCCCCGAGCCTCCCGGGCGACGACGACGGCCCCGCCGACCGCGCTCACTGCGGCGGAAGGAGGCCGCGCTCCATCCAAGATGGCGGGGCCGCCCGGGCGCCCTCCCCGGCCGGACCGCGCGGGGCGGCGGCGGAGCGCTTACCGGGGGAAACAGCAGGGCGGGGGGCGGGACGCGCGGAGGCCCTCCCTCTCAGGCGCCCCACGTGGCCGGTCTGCCCGGACCGCGTCCCTCCCGGACCGCTCGAGGAACCCGGAGGCGGCGCTGGCCTGTCCGGCAGCCGGCTAGTAGGAGCGACGCAGCCGGCAACTTCCCGCGCGCCCAACCTGCGAGGCCCCAGCACGTTGGAATGCGAACCGCCGCGGCTGCTCTTTGTTTCCCGCGCGCGGTGGAAGGGCGTCAGTAGAAACAGGGACACCCCCCTCCCCACCCTCAGCTGGCCGGCCTGCGAGGAGGCCCCCGAAGAGCGCGGGGGCGGGGCAGGCGCGGCAGGGCGGCGGCTCTCTGGGGCGCCCAAGAGGTCCAGCCCGAGGGCCGCCACCGCCCCTCGCCGCGATCGCTCTGGGCAGGGATCAGCGCGTAATGCGGTCGGGGGGGCACGGCAGCTCCTGAAGAGGTTGGGACCCTCGTGCGGCTGCACCATGGAAGGCCGCCGAGTCTGGCAAGGCCCCCGGCGGTCTCCGCGCGGCGCAGACCTGGCCTCGGCTGCATGCCGGAGAACGGCGCCTCCCCTACCCTTGCCCGCCACAGGCCCGGTCTCGGTAGCGTCGCCTCTTTGCCGCGGCTTCTTCGCCGCCGCCCTGGACAGCGGCCCCGCACTGCTGGCGCCGCGGCGGGCCGGCGATGGGCGGGGCGCGTGGGTGGGCCAAGGCCAAGCCCCGCCCCGCGCGGAGGGATTCCAGGCGGACGGCGCGACGTGGCGGTGCTTCGGCGGCTCGACAGCTTGTCTGGGGAGGCCGCGCTTTCCGCCAGGGCCGCGGAAGGTGGCCCTGGCTGGGGCGGAGCGGAGAGGCCACCTTGCCCGCCTCTCGCGGCCCAGCCGCCGCGGGGGCCCTCGGAGCGGGCGGCGGGGCGAGGGCGGCCTCTCTGCTGACGGTCGGCGCCCGTCCCGCAGGCGGCGGAGGAGGAGGCCAAGATGAACTCGCAACAGCAGCAGCGCCTGGCCGCCATCGGTACCGACAAGGAGCTGAGCGACCTGTTGGACTTCAGCGCGGTAGGCCCTGCGCGGGGGGCGGGGGCGGCTCCCCACCTCGGGCCCCCCGCGCAACCTCGCTGAGGAGCCGCGTCTCTCTCTCTCTCTCCCTGCTGCAGATGTTCTCGCCGCCCGTGAACCGCGGGAAGGCCCGGCCCACCACGCTGGGGAGCAGCCAGTTCGGCGGGGCAGGTGAGGAGGCCCTGCGGGAAGGAGCCCCGCGTGGCTGCAGCCGGTCGGGCGCGACGGGCCTCGCCGCGGCTCGCTTAGCGGGCGGTGGGTGCTGCCTTGGTGGAGGCCGTTCTGCCCCGAGTACCCGTCGGGGGCTTTCGACTTTGGCCGGCGTTGGACGTCCAGGCCGCCGCGTAACCGGGGTGCCAGATTTCAATGGCTCCTGAGGTAACGCGGGGAGAAAGCGAGCGGGGCCGCGGACAGCAGCTGGAGGGTTGCGTGGGCGGGACGAGAAGCGCCTCCTCGGGCTGCTTTGGCCGGCCGAAGAGAGGCTTCTCGGGTTGCTCCGCTCGGCCTTCCCTCCGGGCCTTTCCTTTGGGGTGAGGTGGTTTTCAGGGATTGTTGGGCGGCCCCATAAACGGATCCAAAGAATAAACGCTCTCAGATGATGAAAACCGTTCATTGTGCTGACCCCTGGGGGGAGGAGGGCGAGGGGGTTCCCAGGGGAAAGTCAGCCGTGAGGGGACGGCTTTTCCCCCTGTGCCTCCCTTCGCACAAAGAGGTTGCCCCGCGACCTTGCCCCCTTGGATCTGAGCCTGTTGGGGCACTAGACCTTACTGAGGCTTAATCTCGCTTGTTGGTTTGGTTTTTGGCGCTACAAGGATGCAGCCCTTGTGATGACTTAGTCTGGTATTCTTTAACGGTGCAGCAGCAGCAGCAGCACCCCAAAAGTCAGGGGAGGACGTTTGGACCTTTCCAAGGAACAAAAGCCATGAATGCTTGGTGTGAGGGCTAGGCAAGAAGACATATGCCAGCCCTGTAGGCAGCATGAGAAGCCAGAGGCTGACGGCCGAGCCAAGGGAGGGCTAGGGGTGCTGTCAGCACTTGTTCCTTCTGCTCATGGACCAAATGGGGGAGCCAAGGCCAGAGCTAGTTTGGATTGAGACCTTCCTTTGCTTTGGCAACCTGGTAGTTTTCTTCCAAAAGTGGTGACCCCTCCCCCTTGCTTGTGACCCACCACCGGGACTCAACCTAGTTTTACAATCCATGACAAATGAAGCAGAAATACTTGATCTTGTGGTCCAAATACTGTTACTAAAGCTAACCATCTTATCCCAAGTGATTGGTTGATAAACATGCTTCCTTACTATACTACTTGGTATACTGTATGTTGAGGTAGATTTAATTATTAGCATAAGAAGCAGAAGTAATTAATGGTACGGTAATTAGGTTTTCTTTTTCTTGATGCTTGAGAATTTCCTGTACTATTATCTGTCTAGAAATTGCAGTAAAAATTAGCAAAGCTACAAGCTAGCAACCTGCATGTGTTGGTATCCTTAGTTTTCTTTTTCCATCACTTCAATTTCTATAAAAGAGCAAAAGGGCGTTGTCTTACCTGAACGCCTATTCTCAGCATGGGGATGAAGAATCCACACTACTGGGTTCTTTTCCGTCCTCCTGCCCATAGACTAGGACCAAATCTCTTAGCTCCGCCTCCAACCGGGGCTTCCTGTCCTCCGACCGGACTTCCTGTCTCCCAGTTTTTTCTTCCGGCGAAGCTCCTTCAACGTAGTTTGGTCCTCTTGGCTCCTGTTCACAATCCTGTAACTCAAAATCTGCCTAGACTGTTAGAGGAGAGTGTGTGGATTCTTCATCCCCATGCTGAGAATAGGCGTTCAGGTAAGACAACGCCCTTTCTCCAGCATGTGGATTCCGAATCCACACTACTGGGACATACCAAAGCCCTCCCATGTCCCCCCGGGTGGGAGTCTAGGCTGACGTCTCATTTGAGGAAATGACCTGTTGCAGTGATCGCCTCCCGAAGGAGGCCTCTGCCGCCGTGAAACGGTCTATCCTGTAACTTTTAATGAAGGAGACCGGGGACGCCCATGTCGCCGCCCTACAAATCTCCTCCACTGGTGCCTGCGTGCGGCAGGCCGCTGAGGTAGCCGCACTCCTGGTGGAGTGCGCCGTTATCCCTGTTGGGACCTGTAGTGACTGTGCCCCGTAAGCCTCTGCTATGCATGCCCTGATCCACCTGCCTATGGCCTCCCTCCACGCGGTCCTTAATGGCCGCCGTAGAACCCCGATTTGCCGCCCTCGCGGTCGCTATGGGGCCCCGCGCCAAGTGCCGGCCTAATGGCTCAGCGGCACCTTCCTCCCCCCCACGCAAACCCCACTTGCGATTCTGCTGCGCTGGGAGCTTCGTCCGTCGCTGCGCTCGTCCTCCGCTGGAGTCCTCGTCTCCGCTGGAGCCTGGGGTGCCTTTCCGGGGAGGAAATCTTTCGATGAGAGGATTCAGGCCGCGGGTCTCCCGAGAGGCCCGGGGAGGCCCCCTGGGCCTGCTTGCCTTCGAATCCTCCTTCCTCTGCTTGCTGATCTTGCTTCAAAACTAAAGAAACTCTAACCTAACCTTTTAATTTTTCAAAAACTGAAAAAAACTCTAACTTGGTATTTTAAAATTAAATCCTACTCTGGAGCCTACTCATGGAGCTGTTGATGGGCTGAAGACTAGGAAAAAACTGGGAGACAGGAAGTCCGGTCGGAGGACAGGAAGCCCCGGTTGGAGGCGGAGCTAAGAGATTTGGTCCTAGTCTATGGGCAGGAGGACGGAAAAGAACCCAGTAGTGTGGATTCGGAATCCACATGCTGGAGAATGCTTCTGTTACATCAATATGTGCATAAATTTTTAACATCTTAAACGTTTTCTATAGTTGATAATCATAAATGATTATGCTTCTGATCTAATTGTAAACACAGCTTACCTTTTTGGAGGAGTTGATTTAGTAGTGATTTCCTTGCTAAATCTTGATGTTTCATATTGGTAAACTTTGCACATGTGTTCTGTATGCTGAGTATTAACTAAAAATGTTGCATATTGTTCCTACTACATACAGGTTCTTTTTCACATTTTGCATAATTGATGGATTTTGTGACTTTGAATCTGAAAATTGGATTTGACAAAAATAAGTATTCAGTTTTAGGAGCATGTGATAAATATTAATACAAAGCTTACATGGAGTCAAAAACACTTTCTATTTTAAACATGGAAAAAATGCCTTTCAGCACTAACTTCCTATTCTAAATCATATCTATACAGTGTAATTTGCCTCATAAAGCTTTTCATTGTATTTTTGTATTTTTAAAATTGTAGCACAACTTTTTTTTTGTATCCTTATCTTTATTTTTTCAGGTCATTGTCTCCAGTGTAGAAATGTCTTTCATATCACGACTGAATTATTCTAATTCCTGAAAATTAAATAATTTGATTTGCAGTTGGGTATATATTTATAGAACTTGATTAGTTTAGTTTGGGTCCTGAAATCGAGTTTGTTATGTCAGGTAGATTGCCAACTGATTTGTTGAGTTCAAAGATTCTTTGCCTCTGAAGGGAGAAGTTGTATTTTTGCTCGGTCGAAATGTCTGTTTCTTATCCTTGTAATGCTATGATGCTTTTGTTCTTTAGCAAAATTAGAAAACCGAGTTTTCTGCTCATTGAAGAGCATGCTTCGGTATTTTGTGGCAATATTTAAGAGAGTTATGTTGTCCTTTGTTTAAGTAGTCCTCTTCCGTTGCAGCTCAGCTGTCTTATACAACAGATTTGCTGGTTACTTTTTGTGTCTGATGTCATGAAAACTTACATGACAACTGACAATTCTAGTATTAAATTCTTACAGAATTGTTCTTTAATACTCTAATGTTAAATAATTAAAATTGTATTTGTTTCTTACATACTATTTGCTTATTCTTCTGACAGTTTGACAAAATGAAATGAGCACAATATTCATTAAAATATTTCCAGTAATTCTTAGAGCGTTCCTCTAATTCTTTATTAATAATTCTCTATTCTCTAGGGAATATTGCAAATTTGGTTGGCCAATAGGACTTAATAAAGTTTACAGTTCTGCTTTTCATATTGTGCTTCAAAAGTTTAGAGCACTAACTTTAGCACATGTGAAGAAGGTATGTGGGAAAGACTTTAGGAAGCTGAGTAGCTTATTACAGACTTGAGCCATAAAATGCAGGTAATCCTTGACTTACGACCACAATTGAGCTGAAAGATTCTGTTGCTAAGCAAGACAATTGTTAAATGAGTTTTGCTTCATTTTCCAATCTTTCTTGCCACAGTTGTTAAATGAATCATTGCAGTTGTTAAGTGAATCTTCTTTCCCCATTGACTTTGTTTTTCAGAAGGTTGCAATGACCCCAAGATAGTGCACCGTCATAAATATATTCCAGTGGCAAAGTGTTGATCACATGACCATAGGAATCCTGCAATGGTCATAAGTGTGAAAAAGTCATAAGTTACTTTTTCAATGCCATGGTAACTTCAGATGGTCACTACTGGTGTAAGTGGAGAACTATCTGTATTTCCTTTCAGAACTCTTTTTTTTTTCAACTAGTTAATTTGCACTAGAAAACAGATTAGCAAAGCAATTAAGTAGTCTTACACATAATTCTTATCAGTCTATAACAACCCAAATTAAATTCTCAATTAGAGAATTTATAAACCTATTTCAATATCAGCAGCATTAGTTGCAGGAGTTCTGTGCCAGTGTAAACTTATAGATAATCAAGTCATAAATAACAATCCCTTGAGTTTTTTGGAATTCAGTGTCTAGATTGTGGAGTCTGTGGGCCACCATAGTTTTCTGTCCAATGTACAGTACCTACATTCATTTCTCCTTGCTCTGTTCTAACCAATATTGTTGAACCAACCCATTTGTATGGGGCATTCTTGCTTCACTTACCCCCGTTGTTTGGAATACCTTGACTATTTATTAAAAGAATTGAAAGACTGGGTATGTGAACAAATACAATTATACCACACAACCAACCTTATTCTAACTCTTTAAAAATGTTTATGCACAAATAACCCAAAATAGATCACAATTGCAAATACATGAACAACCTTACACAGATATTGAAGTCTGGTTTCCATTTGTCAATTGCAGGTAGGTGAAATTGTTAAGACTGCCAAAATTGTGGATTAGACAGCATCACCACCAGATGGATTCATAGCTGGCTGACTGGCCGTACTCAGCATCTGGTCCTCAATGGAACTGCATCTACATGGAGGGAAGTGTGTAGTGGGGTGCCCCAGGGCTCTGTTCTGGGCCCAGTGCTCTTCAACATCTTCATTAACAATTTGGAGGAGGGGATAGATGCAGACGAGTTGGCAGGAATAGCCAGCACTCCAGAAGATAGGCTTAAGATACAGGAGGATCTGAACAGACTTGAACACTGGGCGCTATCTAACAAAATGAAATTCAATGGTGAAAAAAGTAAGGTTCTATATTTAGGCAAGAAAAACCAAATGTATAGGTATAGTGTAGGTGGTACCTTGCTCAATAGTAGTAACTGTGAGATGGATCTTGGAGTCCTAGTGGAAAATCACTTAAATATGAGCCAGCCATGTGCTGCAGCTGCCAAAAAAGCCAACACAGTGCTAGGCTGCATTAACAGAAGGATAGAATCAAGATCACATGAAGTATTAAGACCATTTTACAATCCCTTGGTAAGGCCACACTTGGAATACTGCATCCAGTTTTGGTCGCCACGATGAAAAAAAGATGTTGAGACTCTAGAAAGAGTACAGAGAAGAGCAACAAAGATGGTTAGGGGACTGGAGGCTAAAACATGGTTGCTGGAATTGGGTATGTCTAGTTTAATGAAGAGAAGGACAAGGGGGGACATGATAGCACTCTTCCAATAACTCTGTCACAAAGAAGACTCTTTCACAAAGAAAACTCTGTCACAAAGAAGAGGGAGTCAAGCTGTTCTCCAAAGCACCTGAAGCCAGGACAAGAAGCAACGGATGGAAACTAATCAAGGAGAGAAGCAACCTAGAACTAAGGAGAAACTTCCTGACAGAACAATTAACCAGTTAAATAGACATAGCAAAATAATTGCTAGCATTTACCTACTGACTGTGACATTCTAGGGAAATATGTTTTTGAAAAACCCAGTTTAAAAAAATGGTTATATATTGTTTGCATCTTTATTGTTAGGGGAAAACCTCAGCTCAAATATTATATTAGTAATATTTGAAAATAAAATAAATGAACAGTGGATTTTTATTTCCACATGTAATATGCTTAGTCTATGTTATTTTACTTGAAATGCTATCAATTAATAATCAATTAAACAAAATGATTTGCCTCTCAAAGCATATCTGTTTACAAAATCAGTTGAACCCATCTGCAAGTATCAGTCAGCCTCTTTTGCAAACAAACCAGCCACTTTCAAGAAATGGAAGCTGTTGCAACTAGTGAGTTTTTGTGAGGAGGAGAGGGAAAAAAAGAGATGAACCTGGATAAAGAGGAGGCAAGATGATGATGATATGAGCTAGTAGAAGTGAAAAGGGAAAGATAACAAGGTTAGTTGGTTAGTTAGGTCTTAGATGTGTGGATGTGTATTTAATCCAGTGAACAGCCCTGCCCTCCTCTTCCAAGGAATCCAGGCTTTGTCTCTCAGAGATCTGTTAGCTCTTGGTATCTTATGATGCTAATTTCTTTCTACACAAAAGCTTGTCATATCAATTATGTAAGAACTATTCAGTTTGTCAGCAATTACTTGGGGAAAAATAACATCAATTTTTAATCAGTTCTTGAAAATATTAACGATCACCCCTTGCAGTGATTGTTACACTGTTGGGTATTACAGTTGGGTAAACAAAATCCTGAAGGCTACATACTGAATTATTCTGGTAAAATTTCAAAACAGGATTCTTAGGCTTCTAGGTTAATTCCTTCCCTGACATTTAAACTATAATATATTTGGCTGTCTAATGTTGTGTAATATTTAATGATCCTGGTTTTCCTACTCTCATACATTGACTAATAACTATATACAGAAATTTTGCATATTGTTCCTTAAACATGCTATACATGGCTTGTTGCATTTAGATAGTTTTTAGCCTTATGTGTATGACTTGGTTTTTCATGCAGTGAAATGTTGATCAAAGAATTTTCTTTCTAATAGTGTAGTATATTTTGTTTCACTTAGCAGATTTTTTAAAAAAATCAAATGAGATGTAATTCTATATTATTGTGGAAACCAGAAATGCCATTTCAAGCAATGGATTATATACTCCTGAAAAATCAGTTTTCCTCTGGTAAAACAATGAAGCAAAAATGAAATATTAGCCATGTTCTGGTATATAGATATATAAAGTGCTTTTCCTTTTAACTTCATTTAAAGTGCAGAAAGGGAGCAAGATATAATAAGCCAAAGAAATTAAGGCACAAGGTATGTATGTATCTGTGTGTGTGTGCATAATCTTACTACTTTTATATTTATGTTTGCATATAACTTTATAAAAGTATGTATTGTCTATTGTGTTATGCACCACTTAAAAAAAATCTAACATTCAGTAATGCAATAAAAATAATAAACTTGGTGGGTTGGGGAACAGCCTGCTTCTCAATAGGAATCTGAAGAGGACCATGTTAGCTGCTAACCCAGCTCCAGAATCAGCCAGCTCCAGACCTTATCTTCGTCCTCAGCCAGCTACAGGGCATTAGCTCTGCCTGTAGCCTGGATGGCGAATATCCCAAGAAATGCCACTGGAGCTCTCAGGGCCAGGACCAAGCCAACCCACAGGGATGCCTCGCCCAGCATTTAGGTGCTTCCGCTGTAACCAGCTGGGACATCGCGCCGCAGAATGTCCCAGTCCAGCAATCCAGGGAAAACTGGAGTCTCCTGTTGAAAGCCACCCCCAGGAAGACCCCGGAAAAGTCAAGGGCTTCATGGAGAGCAGTCTAAGACGAAAGACGCAACCACCTTGACAGGACACCAACTGGTCGTTTTCAAAGATGACGCTGAGGACACAAAAGACCCAATGGTGAGTGAGCCTATCCACCCATTCAACATTTCCATTACGCTGGTTAGTCCCCAGTCAGGATGTCGGATGTACGATGCCCTCATCGACACAGGGTGTACCCGGTGCTTAATCAGTGAGGGTGGTGAAAACTGTAGGGATCAGGGTAAACGCCTTGGTCAAACTAGTAAGGTTCAAGCAAGTGGATGGGTCTCTGTTAGGAGGGGCTCCCACCACGTTCATCACAGAACCAGTACGGATGGAGATGGAAGAGCATTGGGAGGTCATACATTTCATCGTAATCCCCTCAATGACGGAGGCCGTGATATTGGGTCTAGCGTGGCCTGACGATCTGGTGGGTCCAAGGAGGCAGAGATCCAGAAAGGGGGTGGAGGAGAGCAAGTCGTCTTTCCGCCAGAGTATGCTGACCTCACTGCGGTGTTCAGCAAGCGGGAGAGCGATGTCTTGCCTCCTCATCATTGTACTGATTGTGCCATCGATATCATGCCAGGTGGCAAACTCCCAAAACCTCGGATGTACGCCATGACACCCAAAGAGATGGCTGAGCTAAGGCGGTATATTGACAAAAATCTGGCAAGGGGGTTTATCCAATTTGCAGCCCCAGTATTGTTCAAAGAGAAAATGGACAGCACTCTCCACCTCTGTATGTATTTCAGAGGACTCAATGGGGTATGTGTGGAAAACCTATACCCCCTACCACTCAATGAAGGACCTGTTAGCCCACCTAGCAAAGGGTAAAATCTTTACCAAGCTCGATCTGCCGGAGGCATATTATAGGGTACGAGTAAAAAGAGGGGATGAATGAAAAACCGAGTTCAATAGTCCTCTGGGGAGTTACCAATATCGGGTAATCCCCTTCGGGTTACAGGGGGCCCCTGCGGTATTTATGCAGCTAATTAATGAAATTCTGCATGAGTACTTATATCGGGGTCCTTGTGTACCTAAATGACATCCTCATATACTCCAAGAACAGGCCAGCCCACGTTAGGTTGGTAAGGCAGGTTTTGGAGAAATTTCTGCGAGCACAATTGTACGTTAAACTGCCTAAGTGTGCGTTCCATCAAACCCAGTTAGACCACCTTGGGTATCGGATCTCGGGGGAGGGTGTAGAGATGGACCCAGCTAAGGTTCAGGCTGTGCTTGAATGGCAAGCCCCATAAACACGATGCGAATTGCAAAGTTTCCTCGGCTTTGCGAATTTCTATCGCCAGTTTATCCCCTTGTTTGCTATGGTGGCTTTGCCCTTAACGGACCTGCTCCGTACCAAACACTCAGCGAGTAAGCCACAGCCTACCCAATCATTGCCATGGTCACTCGATTGCCAAAAAGCCTTTGAAACCCTGAAAGCTGTTCTATTCCAGCCTATGGCTGTCCTTGTTAAAGGCACAAGGACAAAACCCCTTTTGAGAAAATAGGCTGGAGACTCAAAAGAAAACAAACCCCTTTTAATATGGGTAACCAACCTGCAAATAGTCCAGAAACAAAAGCAGCAAACACAATTCAAATGGAGGAAATTGTCCACACGAAATCATACAAAGCAGAGAAGTAGTCAACGGCAAGACTAACAGAACATGATCCCATGAAATACTTTGCAACGGTTTCCTTCAGCAACCAGCACCGCCCACACCTTCCCTTTTTATAAAGCAGTCCCAAGGCATTGCCTCTCAGTGCCTTCTCCTCCCCTGGAGTTGTCGTATTGACTGCTGCTGATCTGCTCTCGCTAATTGCCTGCGTCTACGAGCATCAATCATCATGTCCATCAGGTGTGAATCCTCCAAGTCTGATTCATTCTCCCCACACAGCTGAGCTTCATCAGGAACACAACTGGAGGGCCCAGGCTCTCCATCAAACAGTGAGTCTTGTAATTGATCAGAGCCTCCCTCTGACCCTGATGGCCCTTCAAATGCTTCCTCCACCTCCTCCTCAGATTCCCCCGACTCAGCTGTTGGGAACACAGGCTGGCACGGAATCACGACAAAAGGTTTGTTTTCGAGGGAGCCAGTCTTACAACATCCAGACCTGGAGAAACAGTTTATGGTGCAGGCAGACACCAGCAATGTGGCAGTGGGGGCGGTTCCGCTTCAGAAAAACGATCAGGGGGTCCTGCAGCCTTGCGCATTTACATTGCGTAAGTTAAGTACTACTGAGCGGGCTTGGGCGATATGGGAAAAGGAGACATTCTCTGTGAAGTGGGCGTTAACCACATGGCGCCATTTCATGGAGGGGACCAAGGAACCATTCGAGGTGTGGACTGATCATAAAAGCCTTGAGGCCCTACAAATACCTCGCTGCCTTGCTCCAAAACGTGAGGTGGGCACAATATTTCCAGAGGTTTCAGTTTCAGTTAAAATATGTGCCTGGTCGGAGGAACTTTTTGCAAGATGTGTTATCCCAGATGCTGCAATACAACAGCAAGAGGAGGTGCAGGCCATGATACCTCCCTTGCGGCATCCAGCCGAAAGAGTAACCACGCTCAGACCAGCAGGGGACTTGGTGCAGGAATTGTAAAGCGCAACTGTGAGCGATTCCTGGTTGGTGAGCCATCTGGCCGTGTTAACCAAGGGGGGGGTTGGCATGGAAGGGCGATAAGTCTACGTACCAGGAAAGGTACTCCACCGAAGCCATGATGTTAAGCAGGCTGGTCACTTTGGCTTCCTGAAAACATTGCATTTATTCAGACGCCAATTCTGGTGGCCAGGGATGAAAGCAGACGTGGAGACCTATGTACGGGAATGCCCCGTATGTGCTGCCACAAAACCCTGTGTAGGAAAACTGCCTGGCCTATTACAACAGGTCTCCAACCCGACCCGGTCTTGAGAAGAGATAGCAATGGACTTTATTGTAGAACTACCAAACAGTCGTGAAAATACAGTAATAGACCTTTTTTCAAAACAAGCACATTTCATCCCATGCAAGGGTTTACCGTTTGCTCGACGGTTGACTAAACTGTTCATAACACGTGTACCGGCTACATGGAGTGCCCAGATGTATAATATCTGACCGAGGTGTACAGTTTACCACCCGATTCTGGAGAGAGTTTGTCCACTCGATCGGTTTGTCACAGGGCCTGAGTTCCGCATTCTACCCCAGTACCAATGGAGCGGCTGAACGAGCCAACACAATGGTGGAACGGTATCTGAGGAGCTACAGACGAACTGGGCAGATCTCCTACCGTTCGCCGAGGTGGCATACAACAACACGGTCCACAGCAGCACCGGCTTTGCCCCCTTTCGGGTGGTGCACAGAGTGGAGTTTGTACCGATTCCGGAATGCCTGCAGGGAGACCCCGCACCTTGTCCTTTGCAGGAGTGGATTCCGAGAAGTATGGGACTCGGTCAAGAAGGCTTTGAGGAAAGCTGAAAAGACTTGGAAAACACAAGCCGATAAAAAACGGGCACCACAGAAACCCTTCCAGGCAGGGGATATGGTGTACTTAAAACTGCGCCTGCCATGTAAGAAACTAGGGCCGAAATATATAGGGCCGTTTAGAGTGCAACAGGTCATCAACCCAGTTACCATGTGTTTGCAACTCCCCCGCAGTCTCGGCAAGGTGCACCCCGTTTTTCATAGTAGCCTGTGGAAGCCGGTGGTAGGGTCATCCTTCAGACACATAAAACCACCGGGTCCCCTTGGGGGGGGATCGATACGAAATCCGGGGAGTACTCGATTCCCACCTTCATCGGGGTCGTGTACAGTACTTGGTAAGGTGGAAGGGCTATCCAATATCGGAGGCTTCCTGGATGAGGGAAGCGGATATCACAGCTCCCCGGTTGTTACGATGGTATCACTGTAAATACCCTTTAAGCTGGGGGGGAACGCTACCTGCGCTGTCTCCCATGGCACGAACCTAATTGCATGTTTTTCTTATCTTCCAGGAAGAGAGCCCTGGTAGAAAGGGCCGCCTGTCAAGCCCTCCAGGCTCAACATAGACAGGCGGGGGGAGGGCGAGGACAGCGCACAGGGCGGAAGGCGCCAACGGCAGCCAGTGCCGACGAAACCACCCAAGTCCAGTCACCAGCAAGCTTGGCCGCCAAACAGCTGATAGGCGGCTGCATCCCAGTTGCAAGCACTGGTGGCGTTTTTCCGGGCCGCAGAGCAGCTGAGAGCTCCGGCAGCGTTCCTTGGGCTGCGGAGCAGCTGAGAGCTCCAGCGGCGTTCCTCGGGACATTCGCCATCCGGGCTACAGCCAGAGCTAATGCCCTGTAGCTGGCTGGGGCCGAAGATATGGTCTGGAGCTGGCTGAATCTGGAGCTGGGTGGGTCGGGGCTGTGCAGGCCAGGACGAAGGGGCTCCTGGGCGTTGCCAGTAGCCTTTTAAGGGACGAATGGCCAGATGCTGGCTAGAGGGATGGGGTGGGGTTTATTGCCTGTGTCTGTGTGTATAAACAGCCGGCTGGGAGGCAGTTGCTCCCAGCGTGGACTTTGAAAGCACTCTTTGTTTATCCTGCATGCCGAAGATTCCTCTTAGTAAAACGACACCACCTGTGAACTGAACGAGTCTTTATTGCCAGGGGTGAGTTAGGATCTTGGACAGAAAGTTTATTTGTGTAGGACCTTATTGATGATTGAAGTTTGACTGTTCAAGTTGTTACGTTAAAATTCAATGATACACGTTTAAGAGGTTTTGGATAAAGCAGTTGATCAGTTTGTGATCTTGTCTGAGTTGGATCAATCTGTCTGGATAACTTTTGTTGGGCATATTAAAGCAGAATTGATAGTAAATCCACTTCTGCAACCAGCATTGTTGCCAATGAGCAATGATTCTCTTGGGCTGTCTTGTGACTTAACTAATAAAGATGTATTGAAGCTGTTGAACTTTGATTCGATATTACATTAAATTGGAAACATTGCCATAGATAGAGCACATGTTGTTTACAGCCTTCGCTGTTTAGTGATGCTAAAGGTCTGGCATATGCACTTCACCATAATAACAATTTTCTGCTTTTTCTATTACAAACCTCTAAACAAAGGCAAGGGTGGATTCATTAGCTGCCAAAATTAATTCATTTTCTGTCATTTTAAGGTTTTAACATTGTGAGATTCAGTGTGAGCGGATGGTATGGGTATAATTTTAGTTTTTAAAGCAATCACAATATTTGACTTCCAAAGGGTGTGTTGAGGATTGAATTTCAAAGCCATGTTAAGTATTGATTTTAGTGGCACTTTGAATATTGGAAGTACATTGTAATTAACTGATGGCTGCTTCTCTCATTTGGACTAGAACAGAAATACTGTATTTCAAGGAAACACAGACATTAACATGCTTAAGACTTAACAGTAATTAACGTACCAAGTGGAAGCCACTTGCTTCAAAGGAACTGTATTTAAGAAAATAATCCAGGCCTCATTTACGTGCTCTAAGTATTTCATATGGAATTAAGTGTGGTTGCAAGGGTGTATTGTTTTCTAAGAAGGGACTTTTATTGTTTTTTTATATTGTATATTATTATTTTAACTAATTTATATTTTGTACTTGTATTATTTGCTGTGAGCCGCCCTGAGTCTGAGGAGAAGGGCGGCATATAAGTCAAAATAAAGTCAAAGTCAAAGACTCTAATCCAGCCTTCCCTAGCCTGGCACTCACTGGATTTTTGGTAGTTGTCATTTCCCGTATTCCCATCTGCTATGCTTTTTTAGCCAGGCTGCCTAGGAAGCGTAAGAACTGTTGGGAACCAGGTTGTTGAGAAAGGCTCCTTTGACCTGGGTTCCATGAGAATTGCCCAGCTCTCCCTCCTTCATTCTGATCATATAAATTTAACAATTAATATATTATCTAGGGTAGGGCTGACCTAAGTTGTAATTTTAACATCTATACAATTATTTTGACATCACCTGAGATTTAAGCACTTAACAACTAATACCGTGTCTCATAATGGGTTTTATTTACTTTTCTCGGAAGAATTAGGATTTTGATCCTGTAAATTCCCCTCACATGGGGATGTTGCCATTAAAAAATTGTATTTGTTGCTGTCTCCATCTGCTTGCAGGGAACAACTGTACCCAAGCGTCTTGGATGATATAGAAGAACTCCATGAAACAGAATAAGCAAGTAAGATATAACCCACCTCACCTCTAATATAGAAGCAACATAATTGGAAAGTGCAGAATGGCTTCTAAGGAGAAAGACTTGTGCAAAAGAATAGAAAGTTTAACATTGGATCTTGTGATCTTAAAAAAAATGTTTCATTAATGTTGGGTGTAAGATAAAATCAAAGGCAAGAGAAACTACATGCATCACCTTACTTTAGTTATCTTTGCACCCTCAAAATGTAACAAACTACATTTGAAATTAGAGAGAATTTCAAAAAGACAAAGTCTGATGACTAGCATTTAAAAGAAAATTAAGAATGTTCTGGTTTCTGATCAAATCACATTTTTTATTTTGTATTTCTACTTTATGATTTGTTTCCTGGGATTTATATGCTACTCCAATGAAATAGGACTTTGCCAAACAGAAAATATGATTAAAGAAACAGAAAATATGATTAAAGACTCTATCTTAGTGTCAAATAGTTTTATATCCTTCAAGGAAGCATGTCAGTATGGCAGATAATGGCATCCTATAAATCATTTGTGACATACAGTTAGTCCTCGATTTGCAAACGGTTAGTTAACTGTTCAGAGCTATGAGGGACTCAGAAAAATTACTTACGACCCATCCTTTAAGTTACAACTACCACACCACCTCTACAGTCATGTGATTGCATTATGGGCACTTGGTAACCGGCTCACATTTACAATCAGTTGGCAGAGGTCCTGTGGCCACATGATCACATTTTGCAACACTTTTTGCCATTTTCCAGCAAAAAACACCCATTAGAGAACCTGGATTCGGACTTAAAAACCAGGTGATTCACTTAATCACGATGACCTACTTATCAACTCATGAAAACATTTGTGAAATTGAATCCAGTCACATGACTCAACAATGTATGACCAAAATTCCAGACTCATTTGTGTTCATCAGTTGGGGATTGCCTCCATAGGAAGTCACATGCTTGGTAAAGATCTACTTGGAATGAAACAAGGAATGCTTGTCTAAACCTATGTACGTTTTCCTTAACTTTGACTGGAATTAATATGGCAAGATCCATATGGACAGTAATAGGTTGCAGGTAGAATGTTGACTATTTTAGCCTAAAAAACCTCAATATGGGAAAAATCAATTGCTGCTAAATTTTTTACATTACTTCAGATAAAATTCAGATGAAGGTTGTTTTTTTTAAAAAAAACTAGTTTTGGTTTACTATTTTGGCAGTTTTTCAGCTTCTTTGGACTATTTGTTTATTTGGGATCATAGTTTGATTGCTATTGCAGTTGCTAAAAGCTTTGGACGAATAGATTGAAGCTCCTATGCAAATAATCTACTTTTATAAGAAGTTGAAGAAAGATGATAACATAATTAACATGAATTTCATGTAAGCTTTGGGATAATGAGCATGGGTATTGTGCTTTTATAAAGTAATGGAAGTTGGCCTTGAATAATATAAAATTTTAATTTTATAATAGAAGTACAATAGAAAATTCTGTTTCAGGTATATCTGGCACTTTAAAGAATGCTCAGTAATAATGAGTTGCAGTTGCCTTGGTAGAACTAAAGTCCAGGCATTATAATCCTAACTTGGTATTACTGTGTTTTGAGCTAAAAGTCAAAGAATTATTAAAAAGACTTTGAATTGATGGTTATGGATAAAGATGTTTGAATATTACATCCCTAATATTTAAAACACTTGAAGACTGAAGAGTGGTGTTTCATTCATAGGGATGATAAAAGAAAGCAATGAACATTGGATGAATAAATCTGTACCTGATTTGCAACAGTGGATTGCTGATCTGCGGTAACTGTCAATAGTAGATTTCTTGCTTGGCATGTGTGTCCCAGGAACAAGAATATGAGCAATTGGGTCAGTTTTGGGGCGTGTTTATGAAATAATTTTGCATAGTCTTTTTCCCATTTTTGAAAAATTATTTTATTAATACTATTATTGCACTGCATACTTTTCCCTGTTAATTTATTTGCTTTAGTTAAAAAAAATTCTCATTGGAATGAAGGAATTTTGAAATATTAAGTAAACTTAATGGACTACTTTTTGATGTATATATATTCCTGTTTCTGCCAAAGATCATTTAGGCCAGGGGTCTTCAAACTTGGCCCTTTTATGATTTGTGGATTTCAACTCCCAGAATTCCTCAGCCAGTGTGCCTGGCTGAGGAATTCTGGGAGTTGAAGTCCACAAGTCATAAAAGGGCCAAGTTTGAAGACCCCTGATTCGGGCCATTATGCTTGACTTTATTTTGCAGTAATTAGGCTTTGACTTGCAGAAAGCAGCTGAGGGGAGGGGGGGAGCAAGTGGGAAGGAGGGATGAGTTTTGCTTTCACTTAAGAGGGCTGATGGAGGTTCTGAACATGCAATAGCAGTATTGTTACACTATTTTCAGCTGTCCTGTTACAACTTGTTAAGAGCATCTTGGCTTACTTATGAAAGTAAAAAACAAATCTAGGTGGCTTGCATAAGTAAATCTGATTTATTGTAAGGGCAAAACCCAGGAACAGTCTAGTGAAAATGCAAAATAATAAGGAAGCAGGTGGGATTTCACAGCTTTCCTAGAAAATCATAGTTAGGGGTCTTGATAGAATGTTGTTTGTTGGGAAGTGTGTTATTTGGGTCAAGTGCAGTTGATCAGCTGGCAAAGCCAATGGCTTTTTGGTATTACACCTTTGTGTCAGTAGTAAGAAAGTAATTCAGTAACAAAAGTGATACTTTGACATTATTATTTGCATGACATTGAAAAACTGTTTTCACCTCTATAAGATGTTTTATAGGTGGCACCTCCCTCCCACAAGATTAGCACGAATGAACAAGGGGAAATCCTCGATATGCTGGAAGTGTGAAGAGACCGTTGGGAATTACTACCACATGTGGTGGCAATGCCCAAAGGCACAAAAAATTTGGAACTTATTAAAGAAGTGGTTGGAAGAAATTTTGCAAATAGACATAGAAGCCAAACCGGAATTTTTCTTATTGGGAATTATAGAAAGAAAATATAAGAAAGACACAAATTATTTACTACTGGATATAGTAACAGCGGCACGAATAGCCTTCGCTCAAAAATGGAAAGAGAAAGATACTCCAACCGAAGAGGAAATATTATTGAAAATTTTCAATTGTCCTGAAATGGATAGACTTACATGGGAACTCAAGGACAAAAGTGAAACCAAGTACTATAAAATTTGGGAACAATTTTATGATTGGATAGACAATAAGAGGGTAGCCAAGATAAATGTATAGTGCTAGAATAAAATATAGATTATAGATAAATGTATATTTAAAAGATAAATAGATATATAGAAATAAGGGGGAAAGTGTTAATAGTATATTATAAATAGTGAGCAAAGTTCAAGAACTATATGTCTATATGAGCATTAATACTATTGTAAAATGTTGGAAGATGTATGGAACCAGTGACGTCATATCTATGTCCAATGTGTCTTTAATTTTGTATTAATAAAAATTAAAAAAGAAAACCTGTTTTCAAACTATTTTCAATAGAGTGCACAATCAAAAAATATTTAAAGATGTTAAAAAAAGAACCATCAGCTGAAGATTATTACAGTAAAATAATGACTCATTGTGTGAAACAGAAATGTATAGACCAGGGGTAGGCAACCTTGGCTCTTTTATGACACATGGACTTCAACTCCCAGAATTCCTGAGCCAGCATGGCTCAGCTTGGAAATCTCTCCCTTTCCCCTCAGCATGGCTGGCTCAGGAATTTTGGGAGTTGAAGTCCACGAGTCATAAAAGAGCCAAGATTGCCTACCCCTGGTATAGACAATGCTTTTCGTTTTTCCATTGCCTGATTTTTGCATGATCACTTAATAAACCAGTTATTTGGCTTTGGGAGAAAATTACTTACTGGCCCGGTTTGAATCTTTAAATATGATTATGAGAATTGTGTGAGTGTGAAATGATTTCTTTGGCTTATTTTCTGCTGTTTTTGAAAGTTGTTAAGTAAACCAAGGAACACCTGACTATCTGATTCCTGTCCTCATAGCCACAATTTTTCTCTCTGATGATCACCCTATCCAAGAACTTGGTATTTCTTATTTTGCATTTTGATCACAAGAGGAAGAAAGGCAGTCCTACTAATTTAGTATAAGAAGTGAGTTTAATAGAATGTCTTTCATGGGAGTGGAATCTTGCTTACATCTGTGTAAGCTACAGGTGCTATTTGTAGCACTATTTATAGAGTATGTGTACTATAGGTTTTGCAGTCGTTTAAATGTATTGTTTTCTTTGCATTGGAATACAAAAGATCTTTGTTTGCATTTGCTATGGTGGTCATATTGCCTTCTCTTATGGAGAAAAGAATTACCTTATATGCCATGGGTGACTTCTGCTTTTGTTGGTGCCAGCCACTACACTTCCTCACTCCTAGGACCAAGTACAATAAAATTATTAAATCACTGTCAGCTGCAAAATGTGGCAAAGTCATAGTGGACTGTGACTCTTGAGAAGTGCTCTAGAAAATTACCATTTTATAATGATAATATACAAATCATATGATGAGATTCCATTTCTTCTGTATTGGAGTAGTATTTCTTGCTTAACGTGTCACTTCTTTGTGCTTTTTGAGTAAGTCCTGCATATGGCATTACTATATAAAGAGAATTCTCAAAAACAAGTCACTTGTCATGCAATTTATTAACATAAGATTTTGTGCCATTTTGTATTATAGTTGTTACATCCTTTTTATTCACAAGTGTTCAGTTGTGTATCCAGGCAAGTTAGAGGGAAAAAGTTACTAAAATTTACTAGTAAAATCAGCCACCTTTATAGAACTTAAAAGTAAAGCAATTCAACACTGAATTAAAATAAATGATGAATGTAGACCCAGAGAATTACTGTCTTGAAGTTTTTGTTCTTGGTATATTGTTAGAAAGTGCTGTCAAAAACAATAGAAGTATGCGGTACTTTGGATATTTTTTGCAGAATGGTACAGAGCCCTTGTCTCCAGCATTTTAAAGAAGCCACATCTTTCCCCAGGTTTCTGTAACTGCCTCACATCCCAGAAACACCTCTGGTTGAAGGAATGTCATTCACATTCTCACTGTTCTGAGGCATCTCTTTGGAATCCTGTTCAGAGTTGATCCAGAGCCCCAGAAAGCATGCAAAACAACCAGTTAGAGATGAATCAGCAGAGTTGTACCTCTAAACTTTTTTCCCTTGCCAAACTTTGTAAATTTCCAAAAAGCATTTGATAACAAGAACAAGGAAGCATTGAATTTCATAACATTTGTGAATGACTTGCAAACAAGCTTGACTCTGCAGTTTGTAAGATCACAGATACTACTATATGGCAAACAGATAAAGGAAATATAAAGAAGAGCTTCTCAAAGTGCCTTAATTGTCATCAATAGGCAAATGTGATTCAATGTAACTAAGCTTAAAGCATTTTTTTCAGAATATATCCTCACTTAATATAAGCTGCCATCTAATTTGAGTGTGAATAGTCAGGAAAAAGCTGTCCTGGGGTATCTTCTGAATGCTTTCAGGAGATTGATAGTTGAGCATAATTTAAACTCATGATATTTTTTTTTTAATTTTTGCACTTTTATTATAGAGCATACATTTTCTTTCTACTGATAGGTACCGGTATGGAGGAACGAGCAGGAGGGATATCTTGGGGAGCAAGTGGTCAGTTCAGTCCTTCATACGAACCTACAAGGGTAAGAGTATACTTTAACTGTAGCTAATTTTGATTTCAGGAATATCCAATATCTGAGGCCTTTCCTGAACCTATTTGCCATGGGGTACTTTTAATGAGCAACTCTAAATTATTTCCCAACACAACTAATCAAAAGATGAGATACAAGCTAGGGAGACATGAAAATATGTTACAGCAGCTGTCCAGGTTTGAGAATGTGAGGTTTGAATCAAGAGTTCATTACTATCCAGAGAGGACCTCAAGTTTCCCACAGTTATCCTGACTGCAGTTTCCTCATGAAGGTCTTCCATTAAACATGGGTGCCCCCAGCCAAAATGTGGATGTAAGGTTTTCACCAAAGTAGCTTATGTATGGATCATTCTAATATAGTTAATAACTAAATTACTAACTTGCTTATTGTCATTATGTTCTATTTAGAAAAGTCCAGTAAAGCAATTGAAGAAATTCTGACCTGTAGAATCAATAATATAGCATGCTTGTTTGAAATAGTTTGGGTCATGTTGAAGAAAATAGTTTTTACTACTAGAATTAAATGGTTTTAAATTATTAATTGAAGCACCAGCCTTTGGCCTAGAACAGGGGTCTGTGGACCTGCATTGGGCCGCAGCATGGCAGAAACCGGGCTGCGCAAACAAGCAAAGCCCCCCATCCATGGGATGCAAGCAGCACACAAAACCATGCCCCCTCTCTCCACAGAATCGGTCCCTGGTGCCCAAAAGGCTGGGGGCCGCTGGCCTAGGCACAAAAGCTGGCTGGGTGACTTTGGGCCAGTCACTCATTCTCGGCCCAACCCACTTCACAGGATAGTTGTTGTGGGTCAAGGAGGAAGTAGAAGGAGCATTGTGTATCTTTGCCACCTTGAGTTACTTATATAACAATAAAGGTGGGATTAAAATATATATATAATCTGTGTGCCTCCAGATGTTTAATTACAATTCCCAGGAACTTCAATTATTTTGATTACAGTAATTATCAGGAATATTAGCAAATTTTAATTTAATGATGTGTTTTGGACTAGAGGTTCACTCCTCTTGTAGAATATAGAATGTTCAAGCAAAAAATGGTAACCACAAGTCACTTGAAGAGTGCTTTGATAACTAGAATTATAATGTCTCCCTAGCTAGTTAACACAAGGGGAATCCCAGCTGCACTTAGATCATTGCGGCCAACACTACAGCATCAAACCCTCATTATAGTTTTTTTATTTTTCATGAGAGTTCGCATATTCTTTTCCTAAGATTGGCAAGTACTCTTTGAGATAAGTCATCACCTCCTTAATTATATGAGGAACTATATCAGGACAGCATGGTTCTTAAGTGGCACAAATGCTTCAGTTACTAATATCTCCAAGAGCACCATGTGTGTGTATGTGTGTATGTACAGTTGTACAGTTATAATAAACTACTGTCCAAATAGACCACTGATCAGCCTCTTATTTAGTTTTCTTGTGATTATGGTTTGTTTATTTAGAAATGTAAAGTTTGGTTGATTATACTAAGCGTTATTTCTCTTACAGGAAAATGGCAGCCTTCTTGGAAAAACCTCAGATATTTCAACAGCTCTGGAGAAGCTGAAACACGAGGAGGTAGGATTTGCTTCTTGTATGTCTGTTCTCTTTTCTTTCCTGGTTTCCATTTGTGCTTTCCGTCTGTCCAGCTGGTCTTATGGAGAAAGCTCTATTTTAGTCAAAGGATGGATAGATACAGATAGGATAGGCACAGGGGAAGGGCTACAATTCAGGAGTGATGCATTCACTTGGAATGCAGGCCATCTGGCCTTACATTATTGGGGTGACCAAGATGAATCTGGGGAAGTCTTGGTGGCTGAGAAGAGGTAACAATCAGATTCCAGAAATGTCTGCTTTTAGAGATGGGATAATCCTAATAGGCAGATATTTATTGATTCCATTGTATGACACCTCTTCAGTTATAGTCAGAGCAGTATTTTTATCAAAAGCAAAATATCTACAATATAGAATCAACAATTTAAAACATCCAACATAAAAATACAGTATAGGATAAAGACACCAGATGGAGTAAAGTTAACCAATTTACAAAAGCATTCATACTACTACTGATATTAATTACTGATATTGTTACTAATAAAGGATTGCTATTCATAAAAGTGGTACCAGCATACTACCAAATGTTCTCCAAAATCTAAACATAATTCCAATTTTTTTAAAATAATGAAAATCGGGGATATGCTGTTACTCAAAAACTATCACATTAGTTATATAGAAAGCCACTGAAAGACTGCAAATTATAGATGTGCTTTGTGCGCAATATTTTCTTAAAACATAGTGCTGGGTTTGAATATAAAAGAGACTATATATTTTGATCTTGGTTAGGAACATCCTGTTTTCTGGGCAGCTGCTACTCCCTGCTGCCTGTCAGAGGGGAACAGGTCAGAGTCATGAGAAGGCACCCTCATGGTCATAAGCGAGTTGACAGTATCATTAAGGGTTTTCCTGAATGCCTGTCATGGATGTGCGGATGATTTTGAAGTGAATAAAGTGGAGGAATCTTTGAGCCTCCCAGAAGGTAAAGGCAAAGATGGAAGTTGTGGCATTCATTCGTGATCCTTTATCCTCAGTTGCTGGTGTTCCAGTGAGGACTCGGGGCAAACTAGAGGGAGTGGAGACGGCCTTGTGATGAGATCAGTGGCCAGGCAGTGTTTTCTGATCATCCAGATTTCCCCAGATAAAGGAGAGAACATGAGATTACCCTGTTGTGCTCTGGTCGGCTGCTCCTCCTCCTCCTAAATGGCAGGAGCCAGCTGCAAAGATTAGGGAGTTTATCTTCAGTGCAAATCCCAATCTGGAAAATAATAAATGTTCTGGGATTGATGATTTCTAGTCCTGTAGGATTTTGGTCATTTCTTGTTTTGGAGGTTGAGTACATTTAGGCCAATTAATCTGATAAGATAGTCCAGATTTTTTTAGTGTGCAACTTATAATAACCAAATTGTCCATCTCCAAGTACTGTCAAGAAGAGATCCTAAAACATTTTTTTTAATTGTCACCACAGTCACGTGAGCCTTTAATTAAAGGTTTCTCAAACACATATTGCTTGAGTCTGTCTCAAGTGGACTGAAGAACCATCTAACGACCTTGTTACCCACTTTTACATAGGTGCCAGGCAGCAGCAAGGAGCTCTAGTATCATAAAATATGGTGGCACAGAGTCTTAGCCAAAGGCTCCGAGGTGCCCAGGCATCATTGTATGAAACATATTTGATGTGTACATGTGGGGGTTTTACTGTATTGGAAGGGGAGAGGACAAAAGGAAGGTACAGTTAATCATTATGAAGAATATGTTACACATACTGTGGCAAAGTCTTTGATTGTGTCAAAGTACTATTGTCTTCCTGGAATTGTTCTCAGAAGAAGTTTAAAAATGGTAATTTCAGTTGATATATTCTGACACCAACATTTAAAATCCAATTTCATGAAAAATAACCCACTGTACTTCCATGTTTTCATTTCAGTTTAATTGAACTTAGTAAGTGGAGCTGCAAAATAATAGCTTAAATACTGTTCATTACGCACAGAGTTTTACAGATACTCCTTCCTATGATGAACATTTGAGTGATGAACGATTAGGACCCAGTGAAGAATTATCTCCAACTCCTTTCCTTAATTCTAATCTGATAGGTAAGTTGATATTATTTTCTGCATTGCTTCCTGCAAAAATGGCTTTTTTCTATGTTAATGCCAAGAGCAGGAGAAACTGATTCTTGTGCAGTTGCTTTAAACTGGCTGGCTCAAGCTTTCCCTATTGTAGTTTAACAGATTATTCTTTATAGTATTTAAAATTGTGTAATATTAAAACTGAGATAAAGGGGCTTTTCATAATTCTTGCCATTGCATCATTAAAAATGGAGAGTTATTTGTCATCAGAATGGTATTTTATTTTACTTTTATTATGTTCAGCCATAGGCATGTTTGCCAGGAAGGATAGTTGATTATTAATTGCTAGTGTCTTGATCAATGGAGTTTTTAAACACCTTAATGATCTTTTTACATTACAGGAAAAAAAGTTGCTGAATAGAAAAGAATAATTATTCAGCAATGAACAATATGCTTTAGAAGATGAATTTTAAAATTGGATTAGACATTCTGAAATGTTTTTTGTCAGAGGAAATTATTATGTTGAACTGATTTGGGTTTCTTCCTAATTCTAATTTTGTTAGGAAGACAACATGTAAAGAATTAAATGTGTTACTTTAACAGTAACTGTAACTGTGTATCTGCATTTTCTGGCTTCGATACTGTTATTTTGCTAAATGGTTGCAATGGAGCAATAGTAACTGTCAGGGTCCACTTAAAAACCTCATCCCAAGAAAGCAGAACTCTTGGAAACTGTTTCTTCCAAAAGGAACTTTTATTAGGAGAAGCTGATAGCAGGCATACTAGACAGGATCTGAGGATTTCCCGCACAGAACTATAGGTAAAAGTGTCCCAAGCAAAACCCCACCCCATAGTTCATCTGGTCAGTTCAAATGGCCCAATCCACAGGTGTTAGGTTCCTCGTGGGAACAGGGAGATAATATCGGGCTGTCTCTGGTTGTAGCTGTGATTCACACCTTCTCTGGGGCCGCGGAGATAAAGTAGTCCTCGGAGGTTGCATTCCACTCCTAGGAAGAAGGGGAGAAAAAGATTGGGTTCTGACATCCTGCCTCCCTTAAAAAAAAGAGAGATCCACCTGTGGAGAGATAAAAACATATGCATATAGATTAGTCTGGTTTGTTTGGGTATTCTGTGTGAAACTTTTTCAGCAGCTTTGGGGTGTTAATGTGGCGTTTGTGGACCCACTCGTTTTGGGAAGAGGGAAGATATTTCCAGGCTACTAAGTATTGGATTGAGCCGTGATGTTTTCTGGAGTCTAGGATGTCTTTTATTTCAAAACGTTGTTCTCCCTCTACCATAATGGGGGAGGAGGTGGAGCAACAGCTGGTCTTAAGGGCGACTGTTGCTCTCCTTTGAGGAGGCTGCAATGGAAAATGGGGTGAATTTGCCTGAGTGACTTTGGGAGTTTCAATTCTACTGTTACTGGGTTTATGACTCTAACAATTGGGAATGGTCCTATGTATTTCGGTCTCAGCTTCTTTGATGGCTGTAGGGATTTAGGTATTTGGTTCAAAGATAAACCATTTCTCCTATTTTGAATGGCTCCAGTTCAGTTCTTTTTTTTGTCTGCTTGTGCTTTGTAAGCTTGTCTAGCATCGTCTAGTGTTTTTCTAACTACTGGCCAGGTATTTTTTAATTGATCTATCCATTCCTTTAGGGAGGGGATGGCAGGTTAGTTGGGTGATAGTTCTGGCATTAGGTTGAAACTTTGGCTGGTGGCTACTTGGAAAGGGGTGTAACCCGTGCTGGAGTGAACTGCATTGTTGTAGGCAACTTCTGCGGACGGAAGTCAGTCAGTCCAGTTTGCTGGTAATTAATAAAGCATCTTAAATATTGTTCAAGTACTGAGTTCGAACATTCCATCCCACCATTCGTTTGCGGATGATGACGACTAGATGACAGTCCTTGGGTGGTCCCTAAAAGGGATAGAAACTCTTTCCAGAACTCAGAAGTGAATTGCACCCCCGTCTGATATGATGTGTTGGCTGTAGATAAGTTGAACAAACAGTTTTGCTAAGGTTTTGACGGTTGGGATTTTTGAGCAGGGAATGAAATGCACTTTCTTGGAAAACATATCTGTGACTACCCAAATAACTGTATTTCCACTGCTTTCTGGTAGTTATACTATAAAATCCATGGAGATTTCCTTCCATGGTGCTGAGGGGCTTGCTACTGGTTGCAACATCCTGGGTGATTTCCCTTGCAGTCTCTTTGCAGCTGCACATGTTGGGCAGCTGGCTACATAGCTTTCCAAACAATTTTATTGATTTTTCCATTTTTATACCAGAATGCTTAAGAAACAAGGTGGAGATAGGGTAATCAGTTAAATACAATAACATCATACACATATGGCTCAAGTAATGCCAAATGGGTTTCCATCGCAAGGCCTCTTAAGTCTGCAAATAAAACTCCCTCCATTTCTTGCCATAACGCATAAGTCAGGGGAGAATCTCCCATTGTCCATTTTAATAGGCTAGTGAAAAAGTTGTAGCGATTCTCAATAACTCATAGTTGAACATCAATCTTCATATTTTCTGAAGTTGCATCTAGTTTAATTACAGTCACTTTTGAATCATACAAAGTCTCAATAGATTGTCTATAAAATAATATAGAGTCCTCTTTAATGTTGTTTGTTCTCCTCCTATTGGTTTTTTATCTGTCAGGTAATCAGTTGGAGTCTGGACATCAGCCTGCCCTTCTGGGGTAAAATCCTTAGTTTCTGTGCTAAAAGTCATTTGTTCATTAGTATCAAAGTTTTTTTACGGTGTAGATTAATAGTCCTGATGTAAGTTTAGTTCCTCCATCTCAGTAAATTGTGGATAAAGTTGAGAACGGGTCTCTTGAGTATATACCCTTTTTGCTGTTTCTTGCCCTGCAATGTGCTCAGACTGGACAGCCATTTATCTGAAATTGTGTAGGGTTCCTGCCTGAGCAGGGGCTTGGACTCGATGACCTCCAAGGTCCCTTACAACTTATTATTATTATTATTATTATTATTATTATTATTATTATTATTATTATTATTATTATTATATACTTGTAATCGAAATCTGGACAGAGTTCCTCCCTTTCAGTAATATATAAACCCATTATTCTTTTGGTGGAGGCTATATTAAGAACATAAGAAGAGCCATGCTGAATCAGGCCAAAGCCCATCGAGTCCAGCATTCTGTGTCACACAGTGGCCCACCAATTGTACATGGGGATCTTGAGCAGAAAGAGAAGGCAAAACCCTCCCTTTCCCTTGACCCCCAACAAATGGTACTCAAGGGAATCCTGCCTGCCTCAACCAACATAGAGGCGGCACATGGACATCCGTTTTAATAACCACCGATACACTTTGCATCCATGAATCTATCTAGCCCTGCCTTGAAGCTGTCAAGGCTGACAGCTGTCACGACCCCTTCAGGAAGTGAATTCCATAAATCAACGACCCTCTGGGTGAAGAAATATTTCCCTTTATTTGTCCTCACTTTCTTAGCTATGAGCTTTAGGGAGTGCCCCCTTGTCCTGGTATTGTGTGATAGAGAAAAGAATTTTTCTCTATCCACCTTTTCTATCCCATGCATAATTTTATACACTTCGATCAAGTCACCCCTTAAACGCCGTCTTTCAAGGCTGAAGAGACCAAGGCGTTGCAATCTGGTTTCATAAGGGAGGCGCTCCATTTCCTTGATCATTCTTGTTGCCCTTTTTTGCACCTTTTCCAGTTCCATTATATCCTTCTTGAGGTGCGGTGACCAGAACTGTACACAGTACTCCAAGTGCGGTCTCACCATCGATTTGTACAGAGGCAATACAACACTTGCTGACTTATTTTCGATTCCCTTCCTAATCATGCCAAGCATGGAATTTGCTTTTTTTACTGCTGCTGCGCATTGGGTTGACATCTTCATCGAGCTGTCCACCAAAACCCCAAGATCCCTTTCTTGGGTTGTCTCAGAAAGTTTGGTCCCCATCATTTGGTAAGTATAATTGGGGTTCTTTGCCCCGATGTGCATAACTTTGCACTTGTTTAGGTTAAAATGCATTTGCCACTTTGTTGCCCACTCACACAATTTCGAGAGATTCTTCTGGAGCTCCCGACAATCAGTTTCACTTTTCACAACCCGGAACAATTTAGTGTCATCAGCAAACTTGGCTACCTCACTATTAACTTCTACATCCAGATCATTGATGAATAAATTAAAAAGTAAAGGTCCCAAAACTGAACCTTGGGGTACACCACTTCTCACTTCTTTCCATCCAGAGAATTGTCCATTTATTGCCACCCTTTGCTTCCTACAATTTAGCCAGTTACCAATCCAGGACAAGACCTGTCCTCTAATTCCGTGGCTGGAGAGCTTTTTTAGGAGCCTTTGGTGAGGGACTTTGTCAAAAGCCTTTTGAAAGTCAAGATATACAATATCAACTGGGGCCCCTTTATCTATGTATTTATTTACACCCTCAAAGAATTCTAACAAGTTAGTAAGACATGATTTGCCTTTGCAGAAACCATGTTGATTTTCTTTCAGCAATGCCTGTTTTTCTATGTGCCCTGTAATTTTATCTTTAATAATGGTTTCCATCAGTTTGCCTGGAACTGAGGTTAGACTGACTGGTCTATAGTTTCCTGGATCACCTCTGGATCCTTTCTTGAAGATCGGGGTTATATTTGCTTCCCTCCAATCCTCCGGTACAGTGCCTGATCTTAGAGAAAGATTGTATATTTTAGCTAGAAGTTCAGCAATTTCACACTTGAGTTCCTTGAGAATTCTAGGGTGGATGCCATCTGGACCCGGCGATTTGTTGACGTTTAGTTTAGAAAGGCATGCAAGAACATCTTCCTTGTTTATCTCTATCAGGTTTAATTCTTCTATTTCCCTCCCTGGGAAAACTAATTCAGTGGCAGGCAAATGTTCTCTATCCTCCTCGGTGAAAACGGAGGCAAAGAAGTCATTTAGCCTCTCAGCAATCTCCTTGTCTTCTCTGATTATCCCCTTATGACCATTGTTATCAAGTGGCCCAACTGATTTTCTGGTTGGGTTCCTGCTTCTGATGTACTTAAAAAAGGTTTTGTTATTATTTTTAATATTCTTGGCTATATGCTCCTCAAAGTCTCTCTTGGCTTTCATGACTATCGCCTTGCATTTGGTCTGCCAGAGTTTGTGATCCCTCCTGTTCTCCTCGGTTGGAAGAGCCTTCCATTTCTTAAATGAGTTTTTCTTCTTTCCAATAACCTCCTTTACCCCATTCGTAAGCTATACTGGTATCCTCTTGGACTTTCCAATCCTCTTTCTTTCTTCTTTTAGGAATGCATTTTATTTGAGCCTGCTGTAACGTATTTTTAAACAGTTTCCAAGCATTTTGGAGGGATTTGACTTTTTTTACTGTTCCTTTTAGTTTCTTCTTTACTATTTTCCTCATTTTGTCAAAATTCCCTCTGTGAAAGTTTAAGGTCTCTGTGTTAGTTTTCACTGACAATTTGCTATCCATGGTTAAGTTGAAGGTTATTGTGTTGTGATCGCTGGTTCCAATGGGCTCGGTTACAAGGACATCATGAACCAAATCCTGTGCGTTAGTTAGAACCAAGTCCAGGATCCCCTTTCCCCTGGTAGGTTCCATAACCATCTGCTCAAGGGAATAATCGGCTAACATGTCGAGGAACCTTGTCTTTCTTTCATGTGTAGAACAAGAATTTACCCAATCTATTTGGGGATAGTTGAAGTCCCCCATTATGACTACCCTATTTCTTTTTGAGGCCTCCTTAAATTCATTTTCCAAATAGCAATCTGCCTCTGGAGTTTGGTTGGGAGGGCGATAGCAGATCCCTAACGTCAGATTAGTTTCCTGTCCTGGGATTTTTATCCACAATGTTTCTGTGGGTGAGTTTGAATTTTCTTGAATTTCGAGTTCATGAGATTCTAACTCCTCATTTATGTACAAGGCCACGCCACCACCATTTCTCCCTCTCCTGTCCATCCTATACAATTTGTAACCTGGAATCCTTGTGTCCCATTGGTTTTCATTATTTAATAATTGGTTTTCATTATTTAATAACAATCAGACAATATACGCTTCCACCCAGCTGTACAGCTTCTTTATCTTTCCCTTTTAAGATAATTTGAAAGTCAAAGTCAGGCTCAGAGTCCAAAGAGAGGAAATAACAATTGCAGTAAATAATTTCACCACAAGATGTCTCCAGAGGGTTAAACAATTATTCAGTCTTTCCAGACCCCCAATAAAAATAATTTCTTTCCTCTTTTCCTTTTTTCCTTCTTTTCTTTAGTTATAAAAATAGTAGGAAATAGACAAAAAAACCAAAATTCTCCCAATTGCTAGCATATTAAGTTTCTATAACAGGGATTTTAGAACCCCCAAATATTCAAAAATAAAGTCAACCATTGAAAAAGTGGGAAATAATTTTTCTTTTGTTCCAAGGCTTTTCTTCCCCCATCAACAATGCCGCTTTAAAAAGATAGGGAAATAATTCCAAAGGCTTTTCACAGGAATAAATAGGAAAGGGAGAGGCAAGGAAAGGTCTCACTAAATCTTCCACGCTGGTTCTATTTCGCTTAGATGTTCGTGTGGCTTACGGCTGGTGCAGCTAAGTGATCAGCCATTTTACTGACCAATTTTTACTCCGTTGGCCCAAAGGAGCTCGCTTGGACTGCAGAGGGCGCTACCGCCCCTCGGCAGTCAGACAGGCAGTCTCCTCAATGGTGGTTGCCCCTCCAAGGCGACTTTCGACCCAATCAAGGATCTACCGCGGGGGAAACTCAGCCAGTGAAGAGATGAGTCTGTGCGCACGACCGCAGCGCTGCGACCCTGAACCGGCAGCTGCTACATAGCTTTCAATGTCCTTTTTGAGAGAGGGCCACCAGAATTGTCTTTTGATTAGATGTAGTGTTTTCACGAATCCAAAGTGGCCTGCTGATTTTGTATCATGGCACAGTTGCATAAATATGAGCCTTTGGCTTTTTGGTATGTATAGCTTCTCTCTCACCCAAGGTAGACCATCTGTGATTGTACAAAGGTTTTTGTGGCTTAGGAACCATTCATCGGTTTCTAAGGCTTTTCTAAACTCGATCACTGCTTGGCTGGCTTTCTCAATTTTGCTTGTGCCTGGGTAATTACCCATGCTGCTAGTTGTGTTTCTGGCAGGAGAAGTTTTGTAACACTAGGTTTGGTGCTGTTGTATTGGGGCATGTTGGAGAATGCATCAGCTAGGAAATTCTTCCCCCCCCCTGAAAGATGTTTGGTTGTGAAATTGAACCGGTGAAAATGTTGCGACCACCGGGCTTGCTTTGGGGTGAGTTTTCTGGCTGTTTTTAAAGCTTCCAGGTTCTTATGGTCAGTCCAGACTTGGAAGGGGATTTTATTCCCTTCGAGGAAGTGTCGCCAGGTGAGGAGCTCCACCTCACCGCGGACGCCTCTTTTTCCCATATTGCCCATCGCTGCTCTGTCTCCGTGAGTTTTCGAGAGGTGTTGTGATGACCCAGGGCCCCGAACAGAGGCAAAGCAATCAACTGGCCAGAGCAATAGTCTTTTTAATCACTGCCAATGTTCACCCAACAGCCCCCACATATGCTGGCACGAGTTCAAACAAAACAGCCAGGGAAGTTTACACTGTTCTTAAAGCAAGACAGATAACAAGCAAACATATAATCCTTTTAACTCCCAACTTGCCTGTGAACTGCAAACTGCAGACTGCAAGGAGAGATCAGCAGGAAGCAAACTGGTCCAGAATACAAAGTGTCCAGGTTACAAGAGCACACTATCTCAAGATTTCACGTTTGTTCCCGGCAAATGCCCCACCCCATAGCATCTCCTTAAATCCTACTCCCCAGGTGTGCCTTGTGGAGTGGGGCAGGACGCTCTCCTCCCAAGCAAGTGAGCCTGCCTCCGTTGTTCCCTCCTCTCTGCTCTCCTTGTTCTAGGATCAGGTGGGGAGGGGCCTTGCTCCTCGCCTGAACTCTGTCTTCCCTGTTCCAAACCTGAAGGGCTCTGGCCTGCTCCAGCCTGCTCCTCCCCACAGTCCTCCAAAGCCACAGACACACCCTCCTGGGCCTCAAAAGGGAACTCCATGTCTTCCTCAGAGTCAGGCTCAGACGGAGGCATGACAGGTGTAGGCACAGGGTTGCAAGGCCCCTTGCTTGTTTTCTTGCAATAGCACAGCTCCTACCGCAACGTCGCTGGCATCTACTTGTATTACAAAAGGCTTATCTGGGTCAGCGTGCCTCAGGACGGGTTCAGCCGAAAAAAGTCTTTTAAGTTTTTCAAAAGAGGCTTGGCATTCCACCATCCACTTTAGTGGTTGGCTGGGTTTCAGTTTGTCTGCCCCTTTGGTTTTTAATAAATTTGTGATCGGTAAAGCTATTTGGGCAAACGAGGGGATGAATTGGCGGTAGTGCAATTGTGCGCCCCCTCCTCAAGAAGCCTTCCCTGGACCCAGCTGTGTTAAACAACTACCGTCCTGTCTCCAATCTTCCCTTTATAGGCAAGGTTGTTGAGAAGGTGGTGTCACTCCAGCTCCAACGGTCCTTGGATGAGGCCGATTATCTAGACCCTCAGCAGTCAGGATTCAGGCTCGGCTACTCCACAGAAACTGCTTTGGTCGCACTGACAGATGATCTCTGGCGGGCCCGGGATAAGGGACATTCCACTATCCTGGTGCTACTTGACCTCTCAGTGGCTTTCGATACCATTGACCATGGTATCCTTCTGCGCTGGCTGGAGGGGTTGGGAGTTGGGGGCACTGTTTTGCAGTGGTTCACCTCCTACCTCACTGGTCGGTCGCAATTGGTGTTGGCAGGGGGTCAGAGGTCGACCCCTAGGTTCCTCCCTTGTGGGGTCCCTCAGGGATCGGTCCTCTCCCCTCTGCTGTTCAATATCTACATGAAACCGCTGGGTGAGATCATCCGCAGACACGGGGTGAGATATCATCAATATGCTGATGATACCCAGCTTTACATCTCCACCCCGTGTCACTTCAGTGAAGCAGCGGAAGTGATGTGCTGATGTCTGGAGGCTGTTAGGGTTTGGATGGGTGCTAACAAGCTTAAACTTAACCCCGACAAGACGGAGTGGCTGTGGGTTTTACCTCCCAAAGACAATTTAATCCATCCATCCATCAGCCTGGGGGGGGGAGTTTTTGACCCCCTCGGAGAAGGTCCGCAACTTGGGTGTCCTCCTCGATCCACAGCTAAATCTGGAACATCATTTCTCGGCTGTGGCGAGGAGGACATTTGCCCAGGTCCGCCTGGTGCACCAGTTGCGGCCCTATTTGGACCGGGAGTCTCTTCTCATAGTCACTCATGCCCTTATCACCTCGAGGCTCGACTACTGCAATGCTCTCTACATGGGCCTACCTTTGAAAAACGTTCGGAGACTTCAGATAATGCAGAATGCAGCCGCGCGAGCAGTGTTGGGCCTGCCCAGAAATGCCCACATTTCGGCATCACTCTGCGAGCTGCATTGGCTGCCTATTGGTCTCCGAACGCAATTCAAAGTGTTGGTTATGACCTATAAAGCCCTACATGGCATCGGACCAGGTTACTTACGGGACCGTCTGCTGCCTCATGAAACCCAGCGACCGGTTAGGGCCCACAGAGTCGGCCTTCTCCAGGTCCCGTCAGCCAGACAGTGTCGCCTGGCAGGGCCTAGGGGAAGAGCCTTCTCTGTTGCGGCCCCGGCCCTCTGGAATCAACTCCCCCCGGAGATCCGTATCGCCCCCACCCTCTCCGCCTTTCATAAACTCCTTAAGACACATCTTTGCCGACAGGCCTGGGGCGGTTGACATCTTGCCCCTAGCCAGTGTATGTTTGTGTGTATGTTTGTTGAATGAATGGTTTCTTAATTTAGGGGTTTTCTTTTTTATATAAGTATTTTTATATATGTATTATGTAGTATTTTAATATTAGATTTCTATTTATGCTGTGAGCCGCCCTGAGTTCCCGGAATAGGGCGGCATAGAAATTTAAGAAATAAATAAATAAATAAATAAATAAATAGAAATTGTCGAACCCCAGGAAGCTTTGTAATTGCTTTCTTGTGCAAGGTGGCGCCCATTCCAGCACTGCCTGAACCTTTTTGGGGTCCATTTCTATGCCCTTGGGAGAATTTCGGTATCCTAGATAATCTATCTTTTATTTATGGAATTCACACTTTGATAGTTTAGCGTAAAGGTGAGTGGCTCATAATTCCTTTAGGACTAGGTTCACATGCTCCTCCATAGTCTCTGTGAATATAAGGATGTCACTCAGGTAAACCAGGACCCTCTTTTATAGGTGCTACCGCAATACGTCATTTATCAATTGCATGAAGACTGCTGGAGCTCCTTGCAATCCAAAAGGTAGGACCCTGAATTGGTAGCACCCCATGAGGCAATTTAAAGTGATTTTCCATTCATCTCCCTCCTTGATTCTAATCCAGTAGTAAACCTCCTGCAAGTCCAATTTTGTGAAGATTTTCCCTTTTGAGAGGTGGGATAGCATATCCTTCATTAGTGGCAAGGGGTACAAATTACTTTCACTTATAGTGTTCAGGGCCCTGTAGTCCACACACAGACAAAGAGTCCTGTCTTTTTTCCCCCTAAATAAAACCGAAGCGGCCACCTTGGGTGAGGCAGGCTAGATGAAGTCTCTCTCTAGGTTTTTATCTATGAATTTCTGCATCTCATGGAGTACAGTCTGAGTTTTGGGAGCTTCGCTCTGAGTTTAATCTCAATTGTACAGTCTATGAGCTGATGTGGGGTCAATTCGTCCGATCTTTCCTCACTGAACACTTCAGCAAGGTCCCTGTATTCTTCGGGTATCTCGGGCACTTTCTTTTCCTCTCCCACAGCTGCTTTCTCGGCCGAGGGGTCGTGCGGGGCTCTCTGGGTTGGTGGGCTTTGCCGTTCTCAATCGGAGCTCTGCTGTCCGCCAGTCCACCCTAGGGTTCCACTTCATGAGCCATGAAAGAAATTGATTTTTTCAGTCTCCTCACCGGAATACCCAGGTTTTCTACCAGCGAGGGCTGATGAGGCAACACGTGCACCCAGAATCAATCAACGTCCTTATAGCTTCGGGTATAGAGGGGGCTAGTATAGTCACTGTCCGGATGAGGGGTGCAATGGGTCCACTTACCAGGGGTTTGTCTTCGTAGTTGTCGCCCCTGCAGTATAGGCTGGAGTTTCTTTCCCGCTCTGGGCAGTCAGGGGGAACTCGACGGCCTCGGTACCTTTCATGGCAGGTTCTTGGGGCTTGGCCAGTGATCTCCTGGACTTTCCAGCTGAGCTCCATTCTGGTTTCTCGAGTGGGGTGCATGAGTGGCAGTCAGCAGCACAGTGCCCTTCTTTCCCACATCGGAAGCAGCCGGAAGGCTTCTTAGCAGTGGGTTGCTGTTTCCTAGTCTCACGCAGGTTTTCGGGTGGTGACATCCCCCAGGGCTTCCCCCTGCGGTGTCTCTTTGCCAAGTCGATCTCTGCTTCTTCGGCCAGAATATACTAGTGCAGTCGATGTGGGTCTCCTCGGGGAAGGCAGGCATCGTAGAGATCATAGTTCAGGCCGTCCTTGAAATGACTGAGCAAGATGTCTTCAGGCCAGTTCAGCTTGCTGGCAATGGTCCAAAACTCCTGGGTATATTCAGCCACTGGGCGTCTGCCTTGCTTTACTGTCTTTATTCTCTCCTGGGCTTTCCGGTCTGCCAGTGGGTCTTCGAACCTGCGCCTGAGGGAGAACATGAACTGATTGAAATTTAGCAGTCCACTACCCAGTTGGCAGCGATGCCGTCTAGAGCCACCTTCACAATGTGGATTCTGGCATGGTCAGTGGGGATGTCTCGACCATATTTCTCCATATAGTTGAAGACCTGGGTTAAGAAGAATCCCAGGCATCGTGGCTCCCCACGAAACTTCATATCCAGAGGCGGGACCTTTTCTTCCTCCTGTGGCATCTTTCATCTCGGTCGCCAGCTGCGGCGCGGTGGGGAGTAGGGGCTGCCGTAGCGACCACTGCGGGTTCGGTTGTCTCGCCAGACGTTCCTGGAACCTCTGCTTCGGATTCGCCCTCAGTATCTTTCTTACTGCAACCTAACCATATGGTTCCAGCGCTCGGGTCCGGTCTCTCCTCCTTGAGGGAGTTGAAAGCTGTCTTCATCATATCGATCGCCTGCTCCAACATCCAGCTCGGATGTCCGGGACGATCTTCTTCATCTTCGCTAAGGTGAAGGGACTTCTCCATCTCCAGTTTCCACCCCGGTTGTTGGCTACCTCGGCGGAGAGTCTCCTTCCTCGCCTTCTTCTCCCAGTCGTCCTTCCCCACGCCCATCGATTACTGAGGCTTGTGGCTGTGAATTTCCACTACCTCTTCTTCCGATGTGTAGGAAGTCTCAGAGCTGGACAGTTGGTAAGTCTCCGACCGACAGGGGGGTTCCCCCTTCGCGGCGGGTTCTTCCTTCCCTGATCCCATATCCGACATGGATAATTTTGCAAAGTCTCCCAGTAAGGATCTTCCTTCCGGGTTTATTGTTACTGCAGATCCTGTCTAATGTCAGGGCCCACTTCAAAATTTCATTCCAAGAAAGCAGAACTCTTGGAAATGGTTTCTTCCAAAAGGAACTTTTATTAGGAGAAGCTGATAGCAGGCATACTAGACAGGATCTGAGGATTTCCCATGCAGAACTATAGGTAAAAGTGTCCCAAGCAAAACCCCACCCCATAGTTCATCCGGTCAATTCAAATGGCCCAATCCCCAGGTGTTAGGTTCCTCATGGGAACAGGGAGATAATATCGGGCTGTCTCTGATTGTAGCTGCGATTTGTACCTTCTCTGGGGCCGTGGAGATAAAGTAGTCCCCAGAGGTTGCATTCCATTCTTCCCCTCCCTTTTGCTAGCTAAGAGTAAGGGATGGGAAAGTTCACAAGAAATAATGCAGGAAAGCAAAGTGTTACATTATAGCAACAGAGGAAGTCAAGGCAATAACCTTCAAGCACCCCCCCCCCCCCGGAGTATGGCAGAACCCAGGATGAGAAGAGAATGAGATTTGGGTCAGGATGAAAGAAGAGAAAATAGCAAAAGTAGGAAGGGGAGAGAAAAGAATTGGGGAACCTATTGATAGGGGTTCTGACAGTAACTACTAGAATTCATAGATTTCAGTTTTAAATACATTGAGGAGAGAAGGAAAAATACAGAATGTTCTTGGTTAGTGTGTTTATGATGCAACTTAGAAGAGGTGTTGTATATATGCCTCTCCCTGGGGAAGCATATTCTCTAAGTGCTCTAATTACTGTGCCTTATGATTTAAACTACAAGTAAAAACTTGCTTTTGGCTTATTTCCTTCTTCAGAATGTAGGGGATGGAATGTAGGGGATGGTTTCAGAAACAATTCACTTTGGCCAGAAGTTTTTCGACACTTAACAGTCTGGGCAGCTTTCTGCAGTTGTTCAAATGCAGGTTTTATGCAGAGCAGGAATAACTGAGGAAGTAATTATATTTAGTCTATGAAAACGGTCAGTGAACAATCAGGAGTAATATTTATTCCTAAAGTTTACTGTCCATACAGTTATGCTCGGGCTTTAGGAAATAAAACAAAATGAGTTTGAACTCCTCCTACACAAATGAGAATATTGAATAGTCTCAATTGAGACCTCCCGGGTCCTGGTTGCCATGGAGCTGGGAGCAGAGGCCGTCCTAGGTGAAGGAGCGCAGGAGTCACTATCCTCTCCCTCTGCTTTTAGATTTATTGGCCTTTTCAGAAACACTTTTAAGGTAGTAGTAGTAGTAGTAGTAGTAGTAGTAGTAGTAGTAGTAGTAGTAGTAGTAGTAGTAGTACGGTAGTAGTAGTAGTAGTAGTAGTAAAGTTGGAAGGGGCCTTGGAGGTCATCTAGTCCAATCCCCTGCTCAGGCAGGAAACCCTATACCATTTCAGACAAATGGCTGTCCAGTCTCTTCTTAAAAACTTCAGACTTTGACCTAGGCCATTTGAAATCAGTGGCTTCATTGCAAACGGCGGCGCTCTTATTAACACGCACACCGTGAGGCATTTCCAGTGGAGCTTATTAGAGTGCTTGTTTGTATCCTCCAGTGAATGAAATGATGTGGGATTGTGAAGTCATCAGGAATGGACCAGCAAGACTCGAGAGAGCCTCCCCCGCGTGAAGTCCTTGATTGGCGATCATGTGTTTGTGTCTGATAGACTGTGAAATGGGGTGTTGCTGTACGGCTGTGTTGCACCTGCGCCCCATGGAGATGATGGATTGGTTTGGTCATGTGGAATATCCCCATCTGGTCTTCAGTAATGTCCCAGCAAATAACAAACAAGCATAGCAAAAGACTAAGGAAGATGTGACTTTTAAAAATAAAGCAGTATTTTGAGCCATGCTTTCTCCCATTTCCATATGTTTTACAAAGCTAAAAATGTGCATGTTTCAACTATAGAAGGATGACAAATCCTTTATGAAAATCTCTGTGAAATAGACTTTCAGCAATGTCTGAAAAATATTGGTCCAGCTCTACTTTTGCAGAAGATATTTATTGTTTTGGATATCTGATTGTTCTTACAATCTCACTTATTTAAAAAAGGCTTTATTCTGAATGAATTTTGAAATCAATGATAAATCATTATTTGGACATTTTAGTTTTTTACTTTTAATTTTTTAGATTGGGGTTCTTGTTTGATTATTTCTTAATCTCAGTTTTTTCCATAATTGATCTAGTCATTCCACCTAATGACTAATTACACATCCAGTCACTTCATCAGCACTATTCATCATTGTAAAATATAATTATGACATTTCAACAAAGGAAAAAATAAATATGCAAATAAGACCCATTAACATTTGCACGAGCTTTTTGAATAATCATATTGCTGACAAGGCTGTAATTAACCGAAATTGATGCTGTGTTTAGTATTTGATGGTGTGTTTTCTTAGCAATTTATTGTTGTTCCTCTGGAGGCCAGAATTGGAGTTCTGCTCTTTGAACATCTTCTTTGCCTGGGTCACCAGGTCATGCCAAGAACTGGAGGCTTGGAGAGTTTACCTGCGACTTCCCAAATAGGCCTATAAAAATACTCTAATGAAGCACGGTTGTGTTTCTGAGTTATGCAACACCAATATCACAGTCATGAATATGAGAATAGAAAAATACTGGCGTCCACATCAATGGGTCCCTTGAACCTCTTCTTAAAACCATCCAGTCTCCTGGGCCTTGTGCAAGAAGCTCTTCCAGTGATCAGTCCTGAACCTCCCTGTGCTTGGAGTTCTTTGATAGACTTTGGAGAAAGTGAGGTTAATGTCTGTCTCTATTTTCTGCAACCTATCCCAGTTCATGAACTGCTTCCATCTCTCCCATTCCCTGCTTTCTCTCCAAAATGTTTGTGTATGGTTGTTTAGTGTTCAGTTCCAGATGCTGGTTATTGCCTTGAAAGCCACTTAAGGCAGAAGGCCAAGTTATTTGTGAGGCTGTTTGTCTCCAGTTCTTTCCACTTTCCACGAGATCCCACATGCAAGGGTAGGCATGTTCCACATCCCTTCGGTTAGAATAGTGGTTCTCAACCTTTCTAATGCCGCGACCCCTTAATACAGTTCCTCATGTTGTGGTGACCCTCAACCATAAAATTATTTTCGTTGCTACTTCATAACTGTAATTTTGCTACTGTGTGGAATCGTAATGTAAATATCTGATATGCAGGGTGTATTTTCATTGTTACGAATTGAACACAATGAAAGCATAGTGATGAATTACAAAAACAATATAGCAATGCTCACTGGAGAAGCTTACTCTTCCTTGCTCAAAAATGTTGGGAGGGAGGGAAGGGGAAGGAAGGAAGATTGAAGGGGAAAAGAAGGAGATGGAGAAGGAAGGAGATTGAAGGGGAAATGAAGGAAGGAAGGAGAAAGAGATTGAAGTGGAAGGGATGGAGATGGAAGGAAAGAAGAAAGATTGAAGGGGAAAGGAAGGAGATGGAGAAGGAAGGAGACTGAAGGGGGAAGGAAGGAAGGAAGGAAGGAAGATTGAAGGGGAAAGGAAGGAGATGGAGAAGGAAGGAGATTGAAGGGGAAGGAAGGAAGGAGAGGGAGATTGAAGGGGAAGGGATGGAGTTCGAGATAGAAGGAAGGAAGGAAGACTGAAGGGGAAAGGAAGAAGATGGAGAAGGAAGGAGATTGAAGGGGGGAAGGAAGGAAGGAGAGAGATTGAAGGGGAAAGGATGGTGATAGAAGGAAGGAAGGAAGATTGAAGGGGAAAGGAAGGAGATGGAGAAGGAAGGAAGGAAGGAGAGGGAAATTGAGGGGGAAGGGATGGAGTTGGAGATGGAAGGAAGGAAGACTGAAGGGGAAAGGAAGAAGATGGAGAAGGAAGGAGATTGAAGGGGGAAGGAAGGAAGGAGAGGGAGATTAAAGGGGAAGGGATGGAGTTGGAGATGGAAGGAAGGAAGACTGAAGGGGAAAGGAAGAAGATGGAGAAGGAAGGAGAGAGAAGGGGAAGGGATGGAGATGGAAGGAAGGAAGGAAGATAGATAGAAGGGGAAAGGAAGGAGATGGAGAAGGAAGGAGATTGAAAGGGGAAGGAAAGAAGGAGAGAGATTGAAGGGGAAGGGATGGAGATGGAATGAAGGAAGACTGAAGGGGAAAGGAAGAAGATGGAGAAGGAAGGAGATTGAAGGGGGAAGGAAAGAAGGAAGGAAGGAAGGAATGAGAGATTGAAGGGGAAGGGATGGAGATGGATGGAAGGAAGGAAAATTGAAGGGGAAAGGAAGGAGATGGACAAGGAAGGAGATTGAAGGGGAAAGGAAGGAAGGAAGGAGAGAGAGATTGAAGGGGGAAGGTGCACAAGCAGCTCCGCACAATTGCCCGGGGAGGGGGGGAGGCTCAGGTGCAGAGCCTGCTGGAGAGCCAAGGGGCAGCATATCCGGGGCCTCGGAAGCTGCGCGGAGGATCCGCGCGCCTCGGAGCCGCCGGCTGCCCTCTCACACCCACCAAGGGATGGATATGGAAGGAAGGAAGATTGAAGGGGAAAGGAAGGAGATGGAGAAAGAAGGAGATTGAAGGGGGAAGGAAGGAGATGGAGAAGGAAGGAAGATTGAAGGAGAAAGGAAGGAGATGGAGAAGGAAGGAGATTGAAGGGAAAAGGAAGGAAGGAGAGAGAGATTGAAGGGGGCAGGTGCTGCCAAGGACGCACAAGCAGCTCAGCACAATTGCCCGGGGAGGGGGGGAGGCTCGGGCGGAGAGCCTGGTGGAGAGCCAAGGGGCAGCACATCTGGGCCCTCAGAAGCTGCGCGGAGGATCCGCGTGCCTCGGAGCCGCCAGCTGCCCTCTCACACCTGCCCCCCGCGACCTACCTGCCCCTCCAGCCTCCTGAGCGCCATCACAGCGGTGGGGTCGTGGGAGCTCCTTTCCATGCCGCACAGCCCATTGCACGTAAGAGAGGCATGGCCGGAGCACTAGCTCCCGCTCGGAAGGCGCCGCTTCTCCCCTCCCAGCCTGGCTGGCTTGACTCCGATGAACATGCGGGCATCGCCGCCGCCTTGCCCTCTTCCCCGCCCTCTGGCCGTTTCCGAGGCCTGGAGCCCGGCGAGCCAGGAAGGAGCCGCTCCTGCCCAGAAGCCCCATGGCTGCGCCGGGCGCCAGAGGGCCGAGGCAGCCTCCGACGGCAAGGGAGGCTGGCTGGGCGGCGCAGGGCAGGCTCCTGCGTGGCGCGGAGGGCAGCCGGGGGCACTGCAGCTCAGCTCAGCTGGCAGCAGCAGCGGAGCAGCCCAGTGGCAGTGCCAGCAGCAGCCCAGACCCGGTTCGGCTCAGACCGGCCGCTGAGCTAGCCCAGGGCGCTATGGCGGCAGGAGCAGGCGCTGTTGGAGAAGGGCGCCCTGGAGGCGGAGGAGCTGGCGGAGGAGGAGGAGGGCAGCGGCTGGATAGAGGAGCGGTGTCTCGGTTTCTAAGATCATCGGAAATATGTGTTTTCCGATGGTCTTAGGCGACCCCTGTGAAACGGTCGTTCGACCCCCAAAAGGATCGCGACCCACAGGTTGAGAACCGCTGGGTTAGAACAATGTTACCTGGTGGGACCCAGAAGTGCCTCTGCACCTCTCCAGTGCAAAACAGTGCAACCCCTGTTTTTGTTTTTGTTTTTTTAATAATGTTTTATTTTTTATTTTTCCAAACTCTCCCCCATACATATACCGTGATATTTATCAGATGTTAACATGCATTCTTTTTACATTCATATATAAGATACTTATAATAAAATGAAATAAATACACATGACTTTTGGTGTTGCTCACCCATTTCCCCTTTCACTGTATCCACACTCCTTCTTCTCTACCTTCTTTCTCCCTTTCTTCTCTTCCCTACTTCCCTCTTCTTCCTCTTCTCTTTCCTTCACCACTCTTCTCCCCTTTCCCCACTTCTCCTTTTCTCCTCCAACCTTCCTACTTCCTTCTCCCCTCCTTTACTCTTTTCTCAGTCCTCTCCTTTCTTCCCTTTCATCCCTATTCAGATACAATTCAGGGGTAATGTCCGAGCAACTCCTTTCTCCAAATTTCCCTATCTGTATTATATACAATAAGATTAATTTTCTCTTACATTAATAATTTATCTAACCTTGTCGGTATATACTTCTATAAATATTTATACAACCTCCAGTTATTCAATACTGTGTTGCCTGGGTCTCCCTCCTTATCTGCTCCTTCTTCTTCCATCTAAATTGATGTTAACTATCTTTTAACCGTATTCTCTTTTCAGCCAATCATAAAAAGTTCCCCAGATTTCATAGTAGTCTGACTCTGTCTTATCTTTAATTGTCATTGTTAGTCTATTGATTTCTGCACATTCCAGTATTTTCCCAATCACCTCTCCCTCTGGGGGGGGGCTTTCAGTGCTTTCCAATTTTGTGCAAACACAATCCTGGCTGCCGTAATTATATGAATAATTAAATATGTTTTCTCTTTATTGTATTTCCCTGGTAGAATACCCAACAGGAATATTTCTGGTCTTAGTTCTATACATTGTTGTATCATCTTTTCTATCCATGTTCTAATTATATTCCAATAAGTTTTAGCTTCTACACACGTCCACCACATATGGTAGAAGGAACCTGGTATCTGATGACATTTCCAACATTTCATAGACCTGTCCTTAAACATTTTAGCTAATCTTTCTGGAGACTTGTGCCATCTGTAAAACATTTTGTACATATTTTCTTTATACGCAGTCGCCATTGTCAATTTATAGTTTCTTTCCCATAGTTGCTGCCATCTATCTAATTCAATTGTGTATCCAAAATTCCTTGTCCATTTTATCATTGTCTCTTTCACTTGTTCCTCCTCTAACTCCATATGTAGTAGATAACTGTACATTTTTTTAATCCATTTTTCTTCCGTTCCTGTGAGTATTTCATCTAACTCTGTTGTCCCCAAATTAACACCATCTACTTTAACATCTTTTTCATGTCTAGATTGCATTTCCCGGAATAGGGCGGCATAGAAATCCAATAAATAATAATAATAATAATAATTTGCGTTCTCATGTACCAATCCATCTTTATTCCTTGTTCCTCTAATTGTTGTTTGGTTTTCAACTCCCCCATATCTGTTAGTAAGTCTTTATATCTTATAATGTTTCTCATATTAAGCATATTGGGGTGTATTAGCGCCTCCATAGTGAGAGCCAATTTGGAATCTTCAAATAATGCTTCCTCTTTACTTTTTCCCAGACCACAAATAAAGAATTCCTTATATGGTGTCTCTGGAAATAGCTACCGTGTTTCCCCGATAGTAAGACACCCCCGATTGTAAGACGTATCGGGTTTTCAGGGGGACGGCTAATATAAGCCGTACCCCGAAAGTAAGACATATTACTCCTGCCCACTTCCGCCTCCTGCTTAAAATACTTAATATACTTAAAATACTTAAAATAAAACTGACAATTGTTTTCCAATCAATATAAGCCGTACCCCGAAAGTAAGACATATTACTCCTGCCCACTTCCGCCTCCTGCTTAAAATACTTAATATACTTAAAATACTTAAAATAAAACTGACAATTGTTTTCCAATCAATATAAGCCGTACCCCGAAAGTAAGACATAGTGGGGCTTTTGGGGATAAAAAGAAAGTAAGACACTTCTTCCTTTCGGGGAAACACGGGTATGTATTCTGTTTTTTCCATACCATATGAAAGCATGCCATCCTAACTGTAAATCATGTCCCTCTAATGTCAATAATCTTGTATTCTTCTTGTATTCCTCGTGTTTTTTTCTATACTGTGTGAGTGATGTATTTTTCATTTTTGTTTTGGTGATTTTTTTGCCCAAGTAACATGGCAAGTGGGCAAATATATACATTGCATGAAGAGCATATTGGAGAATTGAGTAAATGCCAAGTACAGACACATACACACACACAAATCCCCTCAGTTGTTTCAGTAAATTGTTTATGGTAAATATGCTTGATTTGTCTGCATATAAAGAGGAAGTGAAATTTGGACCTCTAAACTGTCAAACGAAGTGAAACACTAGTCCACTTTTGTATAATCATCCATTTTAAAGTAACCAGCAGGCAACTCAAAGATCAGCAAAAAGAGGCTATTGAAGTAACAATGTGCTTAGCACCATAATTATTTCTATTAAGCTGTGAAAAATAATTATACCTTAGTTGTGAGTCAAAGTTCCGTGTGTTCTTAGTTGCTGCTTCTAAACTGTGCTGGTAGTCCAGGAAGGAGACTGCCTGGGAGGGGAAGGCCGTGAGAAGGGTGGTTTTTTTGCTCATCTGGCCCAAGGGAAGGGTAGTCAACATGTAAACAGCACAACACATTTCATGAAATATTCTTCCATGGAGCAATTGCTTTAATTAATCAGTTTTATTTGTGGTCAAAAGATCTGTCCCTTCCAACTCTTATTTGGAATAGTGTTTCTCTAAGAAATACTTGCCTTCTAATCGGCTCCTCTACCGTGGTGTGGTGGAGCTTCAGTTGCACAGCACCTTGTCTAGCTTAGCTAGAAATGAGGTTCTTTGTATTTTGCCTGAATTCAAGTAGTTTAGAAGTAAATGAAATATTCAGATTTATGCAGAACATAGTTTTGGTGGATGTTTTTTTTTTTTAATCAGCTTGCCTTGGTTGCATAGGAGTTGCATCTGGGGCTGAGAATACAGTTCCTCCCACTTTATTCTCTACAAAAAAGCAAAAGTACAGGGCTACAGATGCCCTTCCTTGCAAGGATCTGATGAAGGTTCAGCTGGGATTGCTTTTCTGTCTGGAGCTCAGGGAATCTGAGGGGTTGGGCCTGGGGTATGAGCAAGCCATCCCCCATTGCCAGCTGTGCTGTGCTGTCAGAAGGGGCAATGGCAGAGTATGTGCAATACCGTAGAGTAATGTGAAAATCAAAGGGTAGTAAAGCTATTTGTTGCCTTAATTTAGGTACAATTGGATTTGCATAATTTTGTGTATTTTATACAGAAGAAGCTGCAGCACTCCAAATATCTGTTTATCAAGGGCTGATTTTCCAAAAAAAATAAAATACACTGTTCTCCAGCATGGGTGGATTGTCGAATCCACCGATGGGTTAACATAGCCTACTTGCCCAATTGACTAGGTCCGAATTTTAGCCCCGCCTCCGGCCGGAAGTTCCTCTCTTCCACAGTTTTTACCTAGTCTTTAAGCCCTAAGAAGCTCGTTGTGTTAGCTCCGCGAGTTAGTGTTCTTTAGTTGGTTGAACATTTGGTTTAAAGTTTTTCCTTTTTACTACGAGTGTTAGACCAATTGGAAAGACTAAATTTAAAATTTTTTTCTCTTTTTTATCTTTAATTTTCCACTTTTTCCTCCGTCCCTACTCCGTCGGGGATCGCGGCGGCGAGGCCTTCCCGGGCTTCCAGCCCTTGGGAGCGTGGGAGCCGCAGGGGGAGACGTCCCTAGGCTTCCAGCCGCTGCCAGATCCAGACCCGACATCTCTGCACTCCACAGACGTCGAGCGGAAAGGTAGGCTGAGAGAATCCCTCAGCAACACCATAAGAACATAAGAACATAAGAAGAGCCATGCTGAATCAGGCCAAAGCCCATCGAGTCCAGCATTCTGTGTCACACAGTGGCCCAATTGTACATGGGGATCTTGAGCAGAAAGAGAAGGCAAAACCCTCCCTTTCCCTTGACCCCCAAACAAATGGTACTCAAGGGAATCCTGCCTGCCTCAACCAACATAGAGGCGGCACATGGACATCTGTTTTAATAACCACCAATACACTTTGCATCCATGAATCTATCTAGCCCTGCCTTGAAGCTGTCAAGGCTGACAGCTGTCACGACCCCTTCAGGAAGTGAATTCCATAAATCAACGACCCTCTGGGTGAAGAAATATTTCCCTTTATTTGTCCTCACTTTCTTAGCTATAAGCTTTAGGGAGTGCCCCCTTGTCCTGGTATTGTGTGATAGAGAAAAGAATTTTTCTCTATCCACATTTTCTATCCCATGCATGATTTTATACACTTCGATCAAGTCACCCCTTAAACGTCGTCTTTCAAGGCTGAAGAGACCAAGGCGTTGCAATCTGGTTTCATAAGGGAGGCGCTCCATTTCCTTGATCATTCTTGTTGCCCTTTTTTGCACCTTTTCCAGTTCCATTATATCCTTCTTGAGGTGCGGTGACCAGAACTGTACACAGTACTCCAAGTGTGGTCTCACCATCGATTTGTACAGAGGCAATACAACACTTGCTGACTTATTTTCGATTCCCTTCCTAATCATGCCAAGCATGGAATTTGCTTTTTTTACTGCTGCTGCGCATTGGGTTGACATCTTCATCGAGCTGTCCACCAAAACCCCAAGATCCCTTTCTTGGGTTGTCTCAGAAAGTTTGGTCCCCATCAGTTGGTAAGTATAATTGGGGTTCTTTGCCCCGATGTGCATAACTTTGCACTTGTTTAGGTTAAAATGCATTTGCCACTTTATTGCCCACTCACACAATTTCGAGAGATCCTTCTGGAGCTCTCGACAATCAGTTTCACTTTTCACAACCCGGAACAATTTAGTGTCATCAGCAAACTTGGCTACCTCACTATTAACTTCTACATCCAGATCATTGATGAATAAATTAAAAAGTAAAGGCCCCAAAACTGAACCTTGGGGTACACCACTTCTCACTTCTTTCCATCCGGAGAATTGTCCATTTATTGCCACCCTTTGCTTCCTACAATTTAGCCAGTTACCAATCCAGGACAAGACCTGTCCTCTAATTCCGTGGCTGGAGAGCTTTTTTAGGAGCCTTTGGTGAGGGACTTTGTCAAAAGCCTTTTGAAAGTCAAGATATACAATATCAACTGGGGCCCCTTTATCTATGTATTTATTTACACCCTCAAAGAATTCTAACAAGTTAGTAAGACATGATTTGCCTTTGCAGAAACCATGTTGATTTTCTTTCAGCAATGCCTGTTTTTCTATGTGCCCTGTAATTTTATCTTTAATAATGGTTTCCATCAGTTTGCCTGGAACTGAGGTTAGACTGACTGGTCTATAGTTTCCTGGATCACCTCTGGATCCTTTCTTGAAGATCGGGGTTATATTTGCTTCCCTCCAATCCTCCGGTACAGTGCCTGATCTTAGAGAAAGATTGTATATTTTAGCTAGAAGTTCAGCAATTTCACACTTGAGTTCCTTGAGAATTCTAGGGTGGATGCCATCTGGACCCGTCGATTTGTTGACGTTTAGTTTAGAAAGGCATGCAAGAACATCTTCCTTGTTTATCTCTATCAGGTTTAATTCTTCTATTTCCCTCCCTGGGAAAACTAATTCAGTGGCAGGCAAATGTTCTCTATCCTCCTCGGTGAAAACGGAGGCAAAGAAGTCATTTAGCCTCTCAGCAATCTCCTTGTCTTCTCTGATTATCCCCTTATGACCATTGTTATCAAGTGGCCCAACTGATTTTCTGGTTGGGTTCCTGCTTCTGATGTACTTAAAAAAGGTTTTGTTATTATTTTTAATATTCTTGGCTATATGCTCCTCAAAGTCTCTCTTGGCTTTCATGACTATCGCCTTGCATTTGGTCTGCCAGAGTTTGTGATCCCTCCTGTTCTCCTCGGTAGGAAGAACCTTCCATTTCTTAAATGAGTTTTTCTTCTTTCCAATAACCTCCTTTACCTCATTCGTAAGCCATACTGGTATCCTCTTGGACTTTCCAATCCTCTTTCTTCTTTTAGGAATGCATTTTATTTGAGCCTGCTGTAACGTATTTTTAAACAGTTTCCAAGCATTTTGGAGGGATTTGACTTTTTTTTTAGTTTCTTCTTTACTATTTTCCTCATTTTGTCAAAATTCCCTCTGTGAAAGTTTAAGGTCTCTGTGTTAGTTTTCACTGACAATTTGCTATCCATGGTTAAGTTGAAGGTTATTGTGTTGTGATCGCTGGTTCCTATGGGCTCGGTTACAAGGACATCATGAACCAAATCCAGACCGGACGATGCGCAGATAGCGGAGGACCGCTACAGCTAACTGCAAGTGGGGAAAGGAGTGGGGAGGAGATCGCTGGGCTACCGCAGGGGTGGAGATTGGAGGGAGACCGTTTCCACCGGGGCGGTAGACCCAGGCCCGTTGGCGGTAGGAAGAACCGCGGGGCCACGAGGCCGGGAGGCTGAGCCGAAAATTTGGTGCGGTGGCCATTTTGGAAAGGGGGCGGTCCCTACCTTGCACGCTCTCTGGCGCGAAAATCCATTTTGGAAAGGGGGTGGTCCCTTCCTTGGTACCTTCTCTGGCGCGAAAAGCCATTTTGGAAAGGGCGGTCCCTTCCTTTGTCTCCTCTCTAGCGCGAAATCCAGGGAGGGAAGCAGCCCTTTGCCGACAAAGGCAGCGCTTCGCTTTACCGGCACAGATTCCGATATAGTGGTCACTGAGAGCCGGGTAAAACAAGAGAAGGTCTCCAGAGAGGTGGACCACAGGCCTTTGGAATTTTAGCAATGGTCTAAACCACCGGGCCTCTAGCGGAGTAAGGCAGAACGCCATCGCACAAGATAGGGATTTAAATCCCTCCGGCTGCAGGCCTAAGTAACCTCTGGCTGCCATCGCCGCGCAGGATAGGGAGTAACACCCCTCAGTCTGCCGGTCTAAACAACGCTTGCCAGTAGCTGTTCATCCTCAACGAGGCTGAGACACCGGAAAGACCTCTACGCAGAGTAATGGCAATGGCAGAGGGTGCTTCGGCCCAAGGCTCAGCTCCCCACCCCTCGTCGCCGAAACGCAGAGCTACAGAGCAGGAACGGGGGGGGGGGCAAGAAGAAGGCCAAGACAAAGCATCTGACTGAGCCGTCAAAGGCAGCTGAGCGACAGGCCATAAGGAGACACCAGGTGTTAGAAAAGGAATTCGCCAAAGCGCAGAGGCTCAGGGCCAGCGGAGCAGAAATGGTGGCCCTCGCTCCACTGGACACACCTATACCCTTTGGACCTCCTGGGACAGCTGGACAAGAACCCAGGTCCTGGTCTCTCAGGAGGGAGATGGAAAGGGAGGGGTCTCCTATCTCTGTTCCATCTTCACCGGAGCATTCCGAACCTACAACCAGCCAGGAGGAGTCTGGCCACACAGGTAGGAAAAGGAAAAGGTCTGGTAAGTCACAATTACACTCCTATATGCAGAAGGCCTTTGACCACTTCATGGCCTCTAAAGGCGCGTCTTTTTCTCAGGGTTCTCACACACCACCAGGACATGCCCCCCGTGGGGGGAAGGCAGTATTTCATGACTCTGATGTGTCTGAGACTTCTTCACAGGTCGCAGAGGAGGAATCCGAGGATTGGGACGCTATCGGGGCTCCGCTGTTGGAAGATGAGGACGCAGCTCCACAACCAGTCCCAATCTCAGGTTCATTTGACCAGTCCCTCTTCTATTCCCTTATGCTCAAGACCTGTTCCTCGCTTGGTCTGCCAGCTAAAACCAAGGAGGTCAGACCGCCATCCTCGGAAGAGGAGGACGCTGAAGACCCGCTAATGCATTCACCGGTGTCAGAGGTGATCCAGATTCCATGCACCAAGGTGTTCCGGTCAACGGTGCGGTCCCAGTGGACAAACCTAGGGACTATCCCTTCTCCAAATAGCGTGGAGAAAAAGATATTTAACATCTGCACACCCTTCGCCTCGCTGATAGAGGTGCCAGAGGTTGATGGCACTGCTAATCTCTCTTTTCTCTTCATCAGCCATCCCAGGAGACATGGCCGAGTCGATGAAGGCGGAGGACAAGAAACTAGAGCTCTCCCTCCGTAGAGTCCACCACTCATCGGCCTGGGCCATTAGGGCCGCATCCTCAGCTTCAGTCGTCTCCAGGGCAGTGATCAGGTGGGTTCGGGAACTCCAGGCAAGTGTTCCTTCGGATCAGGTACGTATACAACAGACACTGACCAAGCTGCTGACGGCAGCAGAATACACAGCAGACTCCACCCTGTTTGCCTCACGATACTCGGCCAGGTCCATCGGGGGGACAGTGGCCTCCAGGAGGCTCATCTGGCTCAAGAATTGGAAGGCCGATCTGAAATCCAAGTGGCGGCTGGCCACCTCTAAGTACTCAGGAACGAAGCTGTTCAGAGCGATCCTGGACCTGTACGTGATCAAGGACAAAAATAAAAGAAAGGTCCTGGCTCACCCTTCCAAAAGGACAGACAGGGGAACACAGGAATTCCGTAGACAAGCACCCCGACAAAGCGGGAACGGGGAATGGAGGCAGCCCTTTCAGGGGGGGCGGTCCTGGGATGGGCCCAGAACTCCGCGCAACTTCTCCTACATACAGGAGCGCGGCCAGGACCGTCCGGCCTCCGGCTGGGGCCAACCTTCAAAGCGCCCCTTTAAAGGGGTGGGAGGCCGGCCCTACAGACGTACCAAGTGACGCCTGGGACAGCCCCATCGGGGGTCGTCTGGCGCTGTTCAGCAGGGTGTGGCAGACGACCACAACGGATGCCTGGGTCAGGGAGACGGTGTCCCGGGGCCCAGCAATAGAATTCTACGCCTTCCCACCAAATCACTTCATAAGATGCCCGGTGTCTCGCAACCCTGCAAAGGCGAGACTATTAAATCTGGCCATAGACCACCTGGAGGAGATAAGAGCCATAGAGCCAGTTCCTCCAGATCAGGAGGGACAAGGGTTCTATTCTATTCTCTTTCTTGTGCCCAAGTCATCGGGGGATTGGAGAGCAATCCTCTATCTCAAGCGGTTAAACCGCTACGTAGTGTACAGGAAATTCAAGATGCAGTCCCTCAGATCCATACTGGCCAGCATCCAGAGGGGACCTGCTGTCCTCCATAGATCTCACAGAGGCATACCTACACATCCCGATACAGCTGGAACACAGAAGGTTCCTCCGATTCTGTCACAGGAATCGGCATTACCAATACAGGGCCCTACCATTCGGCCTATCCTCAGCTCCCCGAGTGTTCACGAAGGTTCTGGCAGTGTTGGGAGCGCACCTGCGCATGATACCGGTGCGAGTTCAATGCTACCTGGACGACATCCTGATACTCTCAAGCTCCCCTCAGGCAGCACAGGCAGATCTTCGGGTCACCCTGAGCACCCTTCAGGACCACGGCTTCTCTGTAAACCTCCAAAAAAGCCACCTCACGCCCTCAACGGAGTTACTACATCTAGGGGCGATAATAAACTCAAAGCTTGGCATGGTGTACCTCTCCCAGGAGCGCTGGGAGAGTTTACGGAAGCTAGCACGCCTAATAGAACAGAGGAGGGCGGTCACCATAGCGCAGTTGTCACAGCTCCTGGGGAAGATGGTATCATGCCTGGGCATTGTCCCGTGGGCCAGGCTTCACTCCAGAAGTCTCCAATGGTTCCTCCTTCCCTACCAGAGGCTAAACCAGAGCGCTTCCTCCAGGAGAGTCAAGGTATCACCCCAGGTCGTAGCATCCCTCAGGTGGTGGACATCAAACGCCCTAAACAAAGGGACACTGCTCAGGGAACCAGACAGGATCACAGTGACGACCGACGCAAGCCTGTTCGGTTGGGGGGCACATTCCATGGACCAGATAGCCCAGGGAAGGTGGAGCCCACAGGATCTGGGCCACAAGATCAATTGGCTCGAGCTGAGGGCCATTCACCTGGCCCTCCTACAATTCTCACCCCACTTGGCAGGGAGTCACGTGCTAGTCCTAACGGACAATGTAACAGCGAAGGCACACGTGAACAAGCAGGGAGGGACCAGGTCAGAGGCCCTCATGCAGGAGGCTCGGGCTCTGGGTCTGTGGGCAGAACAGCACCTGGCCTCAATCAGAGCAGAGCACATATCAGGGGAAGCAAACCACCAGGCGGACTCTCAGCAGAGTCACGGTAGATCACGCATTAAGATCACCTCCGCCTGCTCCAGTATCAGCTTGCGGATCGTTGCTTGTATCGCTTTCACCAGTGTGGAGAATCCCTCCGAGTCAGGTCTCTCTGAGTCAGGGGAAGCTTCAGCACCCAGATCTGCAGTGGCTACAACTAGCCGCTTGGCACTTGAGCGGAAGAGACTAAGCAGGCAGGCCTTCTCAGAGGGCGTCATATCAATCATCCAGTCCTCCCGCCGACCTTCCATGAATAGGATTTACGACGCCACCTGGAAGAACTTCTCTTCCTGGTGCAGTAGGCAGGGATTAAGCCCACTGGCTGTCACCATTCCCAACATCCTAGAGTATTTGTTGGAAGGCATGAACAAGGGACTAGCGACCAACACCATTCGCTGACAGGTAGCAGCACTGCAAACGGTCCTCGTCTGCGAGAACCGGGGACCCCTATCACAACACCCGGCAGTGAGCGTCTTCCTAAAAGGGGCAGTCACAAGACGGCCTCCAGTAGTCCACCGTTTCCCCTCCTGGGATCTCCCCAAGGTCTTGCAAGCATTAACTGAAACTCCCTTTGAGCCACTGGGGTCTTACGCACTCCGTTTCCTGTCATTAAAGGTGGCCTCCCTAGTGGCCATTACCTCGGCAAGACGGGTTTCGGAGCTGGCGGCCCTATCGGTCCGACCGGATCTAATCACCTTTGCAGGGGACAAGGTGATACTACGTCTAGATCCATCCTTTGTACCTAAGGTCAACTCATGGTTTCACAGGTCCCAGGACCTGGTATTACCTAACTTCTGTCCGCATCCCACACATCGTCTGGAGAGACGATGGCACACCCTGGATGTGCGCAGGGCCCTGCGCCACTATGTCAAGAGGACGGCGACCTTCAGGAGGTCAGAGGCCCTATTTGTCTCCTTTTAGCCTTCGTCCATGGGACAGAAGGTGTCATCCTCAACTATTGGCAGGTGGATCAGGGCCTGCATAGCCAAGGCCTATGTCTCATTGTCACTACCGGTACCATCCAATATCACGGCTCACTCCACAAGGAGTGCAGCCACCTCGGCAGCCTGGCTCACACAGGCATCAGTGGAGGAAATTTGCAGAGCGGCCACGTGGGCCTCTCCGTCCTCCTTTGTGAAACATTACAGGATCGACCGATTTGCTGCAGCGGAGGGCTCGTTTGGCAGGAGAGTGCAGCAGGTCGTTGGGTCCTCGTAAGAGCTAGCCTAGACTCCCACCCGAAGGGACATTTGAGGGCTTGGGTACGTCCCATCGGTGGATTCGACAATCCACCCATGCTGGAGAAGAAGCGTTGTCTTACCTGAACGCCTTTTCTCAGCATGGGATGGAGAATCCACACCCTCCTCTAACTAGTCTAGGCATATTTGTTTCTCTTACAGGACGTAGAGTGGAGCAACAAGGTCCGACCTTCTTGAAAGCTTCACCTGGTAAAAACTGGGGAAGAGAGGAACTTCCGGCCGGAGGCGGGGCTAAAATTCGGACCTAGTCAATTGGGCAAGTAGGCTATGTTAACCCATCGGTGGATTCTCCATCCCCCCATGCTGAGAAAAGGCGTTCAGGTAAGACAACGCTTCATCTCTGCTGTTAAAAATTAATTTGATTAAACATGTTAATTAAATAAATAATACACTAATTAAACTGTTTAGGGCATGTACAATTCCTGGTTTAAATCACTGTTTACCAAACTATTTTGTAGTTTTTCCAATTGTTCATTCACAGCAAGTCTAATTGTATAGCATTTGGCAGAAGGCAGTTGAGTGGAATATCATGGTGGCCTCACCACCAAATAAGCTTCTTGGATGACTATCAGTCTAATTGTAATTATGCAGATATGCTGTATATATACATATATATATACATATACACACTCGTATGTGTATAAAAAATCACAGTCCATTTTGAACACATAGTGGAAAAAGAAGTCTTGGAAGTTAACAAGGTTGAACCTATAGGGTGCAAAACTATAAGGAGGTCTGGTCATGTTCTTTTTAACAGCAACAGACAAATGGAATTTGCTTCACATAGCAAAATAATTTTGGTCCTGAAAAATATCAGCAAGTTGTGCTTTCTATGCTATCAAGTATGTCAAACAGTTGAAGTATTCTTAAGTTTTTTGTCTTCTTCCAAATTATTTATTGCTTTTATTAAAAGAAACATTGTGCTGGTTTTTATTTATATTCCCTTTTAAAATTTAAAATGATGTCATTAGGAAGTTCTCAATATGTCTATAATGGACATTCATTTTTAAGTTTGTTTGCTTTCTAGGAAAAGCCTCTGAAAGGAGTCAGTTCCCAATGTTTGGTCGAGATGCTGGGCTCTCAGGCTGTCAGGTAGGTCTGCCATTTAAAGAGTTGCTGTTAGTTTTTTTTCTCTTTGAAATTCGTAATACAAATTACACACACACATCTACACTTTTACAATACAGTAGTAATAGATTAACACATTATCTTTATATTTCAAGTCTCTTGAAGTTGTGGCAGAACAAAGTTTCCTGCATTATTTGTTAAATTTCTACCTTATCCTTCCTCTAGAACAGTGGTTCTCAACCTTTTTAATGCCACGACCCCCCAACCGGTCGTAAGTCGAGGACTTCCCAACCGGTTGTAAGTCGAGGACTTTCCCTGCCCGGGAACACCGCGCATGCGTGGTGCCGCCCCCTGCGCCGGCCGAGGTGTAGCTGGCAAGGGGCAGCGACGGCGCAGGGCGACCACCGGCTGGGCCACTAGCCGGCCCAGCCCAAGGGAGGTAAGGCACCCGCCGGGCCCCACACGCGCCAGCAACCCTCCCTGCGCCCGCCGGCCTCCCACCTCCCACCCCTGGCCCTCTTTTACTTACTTTTTTAGTAGTTGCTCAGCAGGGAGGGGTGGAAACTTCTAGACAACTCGCCTTCGCTGCAGACAACTTGCAGCACCGTTTGCGGACTGGGACTTTTGGCGGGCTCAGCAGGGCAGAGACAGCATGGACAATTCCTATTGGCTTTTGAAAGCCAATAGAATTAGACTCTATTCAAGAGAGTCTATTCTATTGGCTTTCAAAAGCCAATAGAATAAGAGGGAGTAGCACAGCTAAGGAAAAGGGGAAAAAATGGCAGACTGCGTTGTTTGGCGACCCCTGTGAAATGGTCGTTCGACCCCAAATGGGGTCGCGACCCACAGGTTGAGAACCGCTGCTCTAGAAGCTCCAGACAGTATACATGTCATTCCTGTTTTTTTCTTACAAATATAATTTTCTGGGAGCAGATTGGGCTGAAGGAAAATGACCAGAATCTGAGTCTCCCCATTCTCAGGCAAACTACCTTTCCTCAACAGCTTTGATCTGCATTCGAGACAGAGGAACCAGAAATTCCAAATATTATGGTATATGTTTTTACTCAAAGATTATTAGGCTTCTTTTTACCCAACTTTCAAAGAAATAAAATGAAAAGGTATCAGCAAATGTCAGTATTTCACTATTTAGTTGCCATTGCATAATTTAGTCTATATTTTGTTCCAGACTGCAGCCTCTTCCATTTTTTTCCCTATAAAACAAAATCCCAAGCTCAATCTCTTGAACAGGGATTGCATGACAGCTTGTCAGGAAACATGGAGGGAAGACTTCAAGCAACTCCAAGCAGCATGAAGAATGAAGGCATCTTGTGATAATCTGCATGGACTGAGAAGTAAAATCCTCTTCTCTGAGGAGAACTCAAACCATACTTGATGGAAGTGCAATTTTGTGTCCTCTTTGGAAAGGGTGGTGAAAGGTTTAATTGGAGAATGTTTGCTCTAGAGACCATTGGGAAAGATCAGAAATTCTTGAGCAGGGTGGGAGAAGCTCCTGAATAGGTACAGAAAAGTGAACCTTGCTTGAAAACCTAAGGAGGAAGCACATGATGCACCCAAGACAAAGATCAGGAGGCCCCCAGTGCTGATTGAATTTAACCCTGGACTCAGGCTTCGCCTTGGAAGAACATCTTCAACCCTCTGACCATGCCCTATCACCACAGCCTCACAGAAGGCCTCGAAGCCTTGGAGACCAAATGGGCCTATAAGGAGTATCGGGTAACTAGACTGGAAATAGCATTTGAAAGAAGTGCTTTGGAATGAAGAGCAGCATATGTGAAATACCTCCTTTTAACTTTTGAAGGGGGCCACTTTTTTTTCAAAGACTTGGTTGTAAGTTTAGAAAATGGGGTTGGCTGGAGGACTTCCATTGGTCTACACATATTACATTGAGCCAAACTTCATGGGGAGAGCAGAGACAATTAGAAGTGATCAAGAGGAAATGAGATCTTGATAATTCCAAGCTTCTCTACTGCTATCAGTATTACTTATAGGAGGAGTGTATGCTGTCTCCATTGGATGGCCTCTGGATGAAATTGATCTTAATATTGCTTTTCTTTTATTTTTGCAAGGCAGTAAAATAAATATGATGTATTTGTATTAATTTTAATTTTTAATTTGGCAAGCTGTAGTAATTCATATAAATTTGGTGTTTTTTTTCAAGAGTTGGTAGGAGTAGAAAAGAAACCTTATGTCTTTGAGTAAAATCCTTTTTAGCAATAGCAATTAGACTTATATACTGCTCCACGTTGCTTTATAGCCCTCTCTAAGCGCTTTACAGAGTCAGCATATTGCCCCCAACAATCTGGGTCCTCATTTTACTGACCTCAGAAGGATGGAAGGCTAAATCAACCTTGAGCCAGTCAGGATCAAACTTCTGGCAGTGGGCAGAGTCAGCCTGTAATATTGCCTTCTAAACTTTGTGCCACCAGACCCTTCCTTATTGTTATGAAACTAGAAAGTTATCTAAAACTGGCCGTAATCAGAGCATATTAAACTAAAATATGCTTATTATTCTGTGAACTTAGCCATTATGAGTTACAAAACATAGTTTACAGATTAGTGTCTTGTGTTAAACCTTTATTTTCCAAAAAGTCTTCTGAATTTTTATAAGGATTGCTTCTTTGTCTTAATAAAATGGGCAAACTCTGCCAACCCGCACAGCTGTTTTCATTGATGGTGATAATCATTTCCTGCCACTATATAAACAGAGTCAGATATTGCTTGTTTTGCTTACAGACAAGCCTGCTTCGATCTGACATTGGTGTTGGAAGCCCAGGTCCCCTGCCTTGCTCAGGAAAAACTGGTACACCATATTATCCATTTTCCTCTGCAAATCCACGACGAAGGCCCCTTCATGATTCATCTTCCCTTGGTGAGTCAGTCATTTGTGCTCCTTTTCCCCCAGGGAACACATCAGATTACAGACCTCATTTCTTGGATAAGATGCGTTTCAAAAATCCTTGCGTTAGAAATGGTAGCAAGGAAGAGGAAGAAGTTGCAGAAGGGAACTGTGCTTTAATAGCCTGCGGAGTAGAATTTGGTGATAATTGCTCCAACTTTCTCCCTTTGCCCCATCCCCACCCCAAATTCACACAGAATATTTTTAGCACTATGTGGGTGTAAAAGAGAGAGAGACAGGTATATTTTCAAGTCTAGATAATAGTGTAAATTGCTTACTTCCTCATCAAATTATTTGATTTAATTATCGAATAATTCAGTGTTATTCTTTGAAGAAAGGAATTTGTTGTAATTTATACTGAGAAAGCACATTTGGAATGTCCTTCATATTACAAATTCAAGACAATTCTGATGATAGCTGTTGAAGGACTTCACCCAGTAGCTTTAAGTAGAGGTTGAACTATATGCTCCTGATCTTCTGAGTTCCTTTTGCACTGTGTTGTGTCACTTTACTTCAGTACTGCTACATTTTCCTGTTAATTAAAGTATTTTTTTTTCTGTGCAGATTCTCTGCAGACAAAAAAAGTAAGGAAGGTGCCTCCTGGTTTGCCGTCTTCTGTAAGTCTTAGAGGTTTTTAACCTTTTAATAAGAAGTACACACCTATATATCTAGCTATTGTTAACTTTCTTAGTCATAAAGATTCAAGCTTGTCAGCAAGGAAGGAGACAAATTAAAAAATAAAACATCAGTGCAATCCTGTGGCCCATGATGCAGAAGAAAAAAGTACGTACGTTGCCTTAAATTTGGGCAGAGAAAGGATGCCAGAGAAACCTGTGAATAGGGGGGGGGAATGGGGTGGTAATACTGACACAGAGTAGAGGGCAGGACCCTCACCTGGTCCTCCCATGAAATCTGTGGGTTTTAGAGCTGGCAGCAGTGAGTTGTGGATGATTCAGTTGTACCTGTAGCTTCCTGTAATTAAAGGGGAAAGGAGTGCCCCAGGAACTATCTCTTGATACATATCTTTTGATGTTTAATTAGTCATTATGTTGCTGAACAGGAGGACAGAGATTAATAATAAAGAATGGTAAAAATTTACATTGCTAATGATCCCAGTGGTATTGAAGACCTTAAGATGTGATTGGTAGGACCTGTACAGCTCAGCTGTCTTCAATAGGATGAAATTATTAATATGCATAAATCACCAAGTCTGGTGCTTTTTGTGAAGCCCTGGTGGCTTTTCAGCACCTTCATTAAGCCTTTTCTAACTTGAGCTGAGCATCAGAAAGCCTTTCAAACAGCAGGTTTGTTCATCCTTCTTACCCAATTGTTTTTTATCCTTTGAGAATAAAAGACTCTGAAAAAAGGTTTGGAGGGGCTTGGTAGAAGAATCATTATCAACTGTGATAATCTTACACTTTGGGAGTTTGAAATATTAATCATGTTTCATTCAATAAAGTAAGAAAATTGTTAAATGAATCTGCATTTAAAATCCATATCAGATAAAAGCAGGGCTCTCCATCCCCCCTCCCTTTCAGAACACACAAGAACCCACTTCTTTGTTGTGCAAATGGAGGTTTTTATTCAGCAGCACATGGTGCAGGTGCACTTGGATGAGTTACAACTCAAGAGTTGTGCAGGGTGAATTGAATGCACTGCTGCTGCTCAGGGAGGAGTGTAAAGCCAGTGGAGCCTCCACAATGCCTGCTCGGAATGGAAGCTGGAGCTCCAGCTTGCTTACATGCTCCTCCTGTTTTCCCTCATCAGCTGGTCCTCTTCCTCTTCCTTCTCCCAGATGCAAGTTGTTGCAATTAACCTGGAAGCCAGGCTTAATGCTGGATGCCCTCAGAAAAGCTTCTTCTGCATTAGCACCTGGCATGACAAGCTTCCTAATAAACTCAGGAGCAGAGGGCCAAAACCATTATCTTTACATATAAGAACCTTCCTCTCCTCTTCTGTTCCCAAGAGAAGTTTAAAGCTATTCCGAGTTACCTTTTATTATATTTTTAACCACTATGTTTGAATGAGGCACACCATGTAGTAACTTGGAAAAGAAAGTCTAGATAGTTAACACCTGAACTAATAGTCATGCACACAAAGACAGATGACTCTTTCTGCCATTCTTTAAAAGACTTTAAAAGCTCCATTGCAGGTAGTCCAGGAGTTACAAATGTAATGGAGCCTGCCAATTACATCTGTAACCCGAGGATTCGTTGGAGTGAATCACATAAAATGAACGTGAAAACTCCCTGCTTTCAGCCACACATTCACTAATCAAATGTGCAAGTTAAGTGCACATGAGATATCTCAGGCTGGGGAAGGCCATGGGGGACTTAGTGATGGAACAGGCGAGTAGAGTAGAGCTTGGAGGTCTTTCTAGTCCAGCCCCCTGCTGAAGCAGGAGAACCCATTTCAGACAAGAGACTATTCTTAAAAATCTCCAGTGATGGAGCGCCCATGATTTCTGAAGGCAACTTCTGTTCCACTGGTTAATTGTTCTCACTGAAGTTTCTCCTTAATTCCAGGTTGCTTCTCTCTTTGATCAGTTTCCAACCATTGTTTCTTGTCCTGCTCTCTGATGCTTTGGAGAATAATTTGACCCCCTCTTCTTTGTGGCAGTACTTAAATACTGAATTGTGTCACCCCTATATCTTTTTTTCTTTAGACTAGCCAAACCCAATTCCGGCAGCCATTCATCATATGTTTTAGTCTCCAGGCCTTTGATCATCTTAGTTGCTTTTCTCCAATCTCAACATCTTATTTTGCAATGCCTCTGCGGTCGTTCGTAAGGGTGAACGACTGCTTTGGTGCTGCAGTATTCGTAATGTTGGAATTGTGTTGGGGGGGGGTTATTGCATAATTTCGAATGGTCACTGTGAACTGTCATACCTTGGGGGTTACCTATATTAGCTCTGATTTAGTCTAGGTTAAAGCAAATTCTTTTGTTAAATTATACTTTGGTTTTGGATATTGAATAGTTATGGCCATCTCTCCATCAACAGATAATGCTAAGCTATTGCATATCAATTTCTGAACCACTTAGGCTCATATGAAACTAAAGCATAAGCATAGTTAAACCACAGTTTTAAGTTTTCAGATTCCATTCTCCAGAGCCCTGGGGAAATAATCCTCACCTCTTTATGAAATGTTGACTTTGAATGTCTTGGTTTGACCAAGGACTCCTCTCTGGGATTCGGGAAAAGACAGGTAGAGGCAGGTGGGTGGCTGGAGCTCTGTTCCAAGGTGTTCTGCTCCTTTGCCCAACTACCTGTTGGAAAGGGTTTCACCCAGTGCTGGAAGGCTGTGTGTTCTCTTTTCCACTGAGTGAGTCTATGTTTGAAAAAACATGGGAGACTTTGAATAAAAAGCCAAAACTGCCCATGCTTGTTTTGTTGCCATATATTCTAGGCAGGGTTTCTTGATAAAATGCAAGCTCTGCATAATGCAGAGTGAATCTGACATATTAAAAGGGGGGGATAAGCTGCATATATATCTTAGAAAGTATTTGCCATTCACATCTGCAGTGCTAGTCCTAGGATCATCCACTGAGGCTGAATCGGTTAAGAAAAATTGTGTTCTCACTTCTCGGTACTTTGTCAGATGCTGGCTTGTGCCTGCACTAACAGATAAATATGAATGTGTCTCTTTTCCCTTATTGGAGAAACACTGACTGTTAAGAATTAGGCCTAGGGCATGGAGCTAATAGGGATGACAGAGAGGTTCTTAAAGATTTGGCTTGATTGCTTTCTTTTCATACTGTACAGATGTTCTTATTCTGTTAATAAGTGGTGGTGCTAAAATATAAGAGTAATTATTTGTTTTCTTGGTTTTGCAGCAATATGTCCTTATTCCTGGAGAAGTATAGTGTATACTTCCAAGACATATAAATGATAGCAATTGTATTTGTAGCTCTCTACATTGCATACTGTAACACTCCATGCAGTGCATGTTTCTAAAGGAGAATCCAGGTGGGTGGGGGCCACGGAGCAGGTTGAGTTGGACTTTCTGATCTGTGCAGGTATCCAACATCCCTGCCAGATGACCGTCCGACTTCTGCTTGAAACCCCGAAAAAAGATAACCCTGCTTTCTTGGCAGGATCAGTTCTGCTGCCAGATGACTTAGTTGTTAGGATCTCTTTTAAACGTTCATTTGGGTATTGCTGTATGCCAAGGCCCCTTGTGAAAGAAGTTAGAAATAGAATGGGCCAAGGGCAATTTGCTTTTATTTGTTCATGCCCATTTTCATTAGGCATTAAAATATTCTCACAACAGAATAGGTTTAGATTATACAGCCATCTATGGGAATCAATCAAAACTGCATCTGTGTATGATAGGCTGAGTTGTAATTTAATCTGAATTGCTGAAATACTTGTTAAAGGAATCGAGTTGGATTGCCTAAATTGTTGAAACCAATCAATTATAGAACTCCTTTGAGACAAGGACTGGCTCGAAGTTATGAACTTGCTTAGCTGAGGGTCTGTTCACATCCACTTTCCCTTTTTAACCATTGCCCTCTACTGGGGAGCAACACATTTGTGGGATAGAATATAATTGCTAGTGCACATTGGAATAGATCTGTGGGCTCTTTTGGGGAGCATGTATATACTCTGTATGGGTTCCAACATGTATGAACCAGACATTTTTAGCTCTTCTCAGGAGAGAGTAGACAAAAAACTTACACTGGCCTCAAGGACTCTTAATGTGTTTATTTCCCACAAAATTTCCTTTCTTAACCTGTAGAAAGGAATGTTAAACACTATACCACTGTGTATCTTTCATCTTCAAAGTTTAATTTTGGAAAGTTCATGTTTCAAGTAAAAAATAAAATGATTGGTTAAATTTAAAAAAGCTTTCTGGTAACTTCTAGAATTTTACAGTGACAGCTGCCTATAAATGAAATAAAGTATTAAGCTCTGAATATCCAGTTAGAGATGACTGAAAAAAGCTGACTTTATTAGTAGTAAATAGAACAGAGTTTAAAAGAATTTACAAATATAAAAATACTTGATTAGTTTAAATCTAAAAAATCAATATGTTTCCTGCTAAATCTAAAAAATCAATATGTTTCCCATCTGCCTATGGTGCAACCTTAGGCAAAGAGCCTACTAGATTGGGAAAAGTTGAAGAAGCAGCTTCAGAGGAAGCTGAGGGAGAGATGCAGCCCATCAATCTCTTGTCTCATTTTATTAAAACAAAAGGATTAGCTGGCTCAGGGAATTCAAAACAAAGAAAAAAACGGGGGTTGGGATTAGCAGGAGTCTAATGTCCTTTTAAGTGAAGTTCAGATTTTTACATTCCTAACCAAATGGATTCCTTGTTGTGTTGTCATGATAAAACCATCCTGGGGTAAATCTGAAAGACCCTTTCAGAGGAGCCTGGCTGTCTTAATATGTACCCACCCCATTTTGCTGTCTGAGATGGTTCAGTCCTGCTTTGCATACATTATTTGTTCCAAAGTACATCCATATGTGCTTCCTTCACCCCCGAAGAGCTGCTATATTTCATCGGGCAGATTTGATATCTCGGATGGGCACCAGACCTGAGGCTGTAGTAATGTAGTGTCCCAGGCAGGCATATATTGCGCATACCCGATGCCTGGAATGAGCAGCACCTCTTTGATTTATTACTACACTGGGAAAACGGTGAGGTTTTCTTTCTTTTGTTCAGAGTCTCCACATTCTCCCGGGTCACTCAGAAGGTCGGCTCAGCAAACCAGCCATGCGGTGGTCTGCTAGCATGAACTGGAGCCCTTTCAGCCACGTTCTTTAGGGTAGGGTGGGTTTTCTGACAGGTCTGCCATTGATTCAGATATGCCATTCAGATGCCAGTTAAATGCTGCGTGCTTCAAGACGTGTGCAGTATTTTCCAGGTACTTGCTGTAGTCAGAGTTGTCTCTGAATGATTTCTAGGACCGCTGGATGATCAGGCTGCTCTTTCCAATCTGGAGTTTCAGATACTCTCAAGATTGGCTACCAAATGCTTTGGGGAAAGGGATTAGTGTATGTAATATTGCTCAAGATTTGAGGTTTTATATCAAAAATTATTTATTGTGTTCTAACCAGGAATAATTCTGCTCCCTGTTCAGAAACATAAGACTCTAAAATAGGGATTTCTTGTTAATTAGTATGCTGTAAATTGCATATATGATTATTGTATACCATATAATCAAACTTGCACATTTTATGGGAGGCATAGCTTGTTTACAGAGTCTGATACCAACATTTGCTTTAGACAAAGCAGAGATTCAATCCAATGTGTTGTGCAAAATTTGTTTAAATGCAGAATATTTCAGCTTTTAATCTTTGTGCCCTGATAAATTATGTAAATAAGAGCGATGTTGAGGATCAGTTACATCTACAGATAATCTCCAGTTGTTGTCTAATCTTTTCTACTCATTGACAGGACTGTAAAATCTCCTTGGATACTGGAGTTGGGTGTCTAACTTTTTATTTGAAGCCATTTTAGCAAAAGTTGAGTAGTTCTGGATTGACAAATCTTCATGACACCTCAGACTCACTAAGAAATGCAGATTGGTGTCTGGTGACTGAAGAGAAATTGCTTGTTCTTTTTAGTGGTTTCTCCAGTAAAAAGCAACTCCTACAGATGTGATTTTGTTTCCTTCCCTTTTCTGCTAAAATCATTTGGAAGCTGAACTGAGAAGTAAAATCACATTTACTTCTCTCAGAGTTGTAACATTACAACTTACTCTTTGAACACAGGACATTCCCCAGTGCTTTGAGTTTGCTAAGTATTTCCAGGCATATAGTAGAGAGTAATGACCCTGGCCTAAAGCATGGCAGGGCTGGAGACTTCAGAGCATCTGCTTGTTACTTTTCAGGGTGACTTTTGTGAACTAGAACAGTTAGAAAATCGAATGAGGAGCCCCCTTCTTGGTATCCCTTAACCACGTGAGACCAGCCTAATTCATGAGGCCTTGGGGTCCAGTGGGAGAAAGCTGAGGTGTCCTGATGCATTAATGTCTTGATAGAACCACTGGAAAGCACTGGCTTCTACTTTTCCATGATTCAAGCAGAGTTTTTTATCTTGAGAGAAGCTACTGTTAAGAATTGATCTGAATTCTATCCATTGTTTTGTTGATAGCATTTTACCCATTAGTTAATAGATTGCTTCAGAACTTTAAATAAAGAGGGCTCTTAAAGTATTGCTATATATCAAGAGTTACATATAACATGTCAACCAAATGAGCTGGGAAATGCTGGGCTGATTTTTGGGGATACGCCTTGGTTCAGATCCGTAGCTGTCCTTGACCTGGCTGGGTTGGACCCTAAAGAGGAGCTGCGGCATAGAACATTTATATGTGGAAATACACTTTCAAGGAACATTTCTTGAGAACTGAGGCTTTTTTAAGTTTTGCAGATTATTTTAAAAAATAAGAAGTTTTTAAGAAGAGACTGAACAGCCATTTGTCTGAAATGGTGTAGGGTTCCTGCCTGAGCAGGGGATTGGACTCAGTGACCTCCAAGGTCCCTTCCATCATCATCATTATTATTATTATTATTATTATTATTATTATTATTATTATTATTATACTACAGACTTGATTTTAATCAGGCACTTTTTAAAAAAAAGTAGGTTGTTTTGGCAATAACAGTTTTAGAGGAAACAATCTCTGGGCAGAATTGCTTTATCTACTTTCACTCAGTACTTTGGGGGGGGGGAGACTGCAGTGTAAAGAATGGAAAAGCAGTCTCATGAGTGTTACCTGCCAGCATTGGACATATTTTCATACACACACTCCCAAACCGCTTCGTGCAACTGAGCTAAACAGTGGCACTCTCACAGAAGCCTTACTGCTGTACTGGGAGATGCTATTGTTTATTATTTTTATTACTAATTTACAGTAAAATTTTATATTCTGTAATAAGATTGTACAGGAATTAATGGATACAGTCCCACTTTTTCAATGTTGCTGCATGTAGTAATATGCATTCATATTGGTTTGGAACAATGTATTTTCCAAAATCCATGTCATCAAAGAAATAAAAATGTTTTTTAAAATTCTAGATTTTAGATGATATATATTTAAATCATCATTTTTACTGCTTAAATAGAACAGGAAAATTTCATTAGACTCCATGCAAAGTATTGTATATTTTATTAAATGGTGCATACTCATAAAACTCTTTCTATCTTAAGTGTGTGGCACAGTAGGTTAAAAGCCTTATGTGCTTAGTGGCATCCAGGCAGATTTGGGCCATCATTCAGGGCAACCTTGGGCGATGGTTCTCCCACTGCCATCCTTTGGGCAGATACCAGAGCCCTGCAGCCTGTTCCTGGTTCAGTTCAGGACGGCTCCCACACTGAGGCTGTAAGCTTTGGGACTTCTGTCCAATTGGGCAGAGGCTGAGACAGTGCAACAGTGCCTTTTTAATCATTCTTGGTAACATGCACTTTGAACTAAGCATGTAAAGGCTTTAAGCTATTTTGCTTGGCATCACCACAACAGCCCTCTTTGGAAGAAAAAGAATTGTGTTCCCCATAATAGAGATTACATGGGATCTCAATTAAACTGATTGTATGTGTCAGGAGAATTACAGGTGGTGAGCATTCTTGAAATGAGCCATCCTTTCCTTCTTGCTGCAAGAAGCATAGATTTGTTGTATTTATTTCTTATGGGAGATAGCAGAAAGCCCCAAACACATGGTTGGGCTGGAAATCTGGGATTCCATATATATAGCTGTGTTGGATTCGTTTTCTCATCACCCACAATAATCACTCACTTTCCAAGCAGGAAAGGTAGTTGCCTTCAGGAGGGAGGGACGCTTGGGCTGAAGAGAGCTCCTGGGAGCTTATGAGAATTTGGCGGAAAATCCAGGAAGTGGAACTTTCTCATTGGTTGAATAATTGAATTTTTATGAAACATAATAACTCAAGCTGTGGGAGGAGGACCTTGGTGGTACTTGAGCTGCTCAGGAAGCAATGTGAATAGCAGCCATGAGGCCACCCAGAAGAGCCATCCTTAACATACACCTTCTTGACTCTGTCTCATTCTGGCGGCTACCAGTAGGAGTAGGCTATCCTCTGCCAGATGACGCGTGTCCCCTCCTCCTTGAAGGTCCTCTTCCAGGGGCTATTAGTTTGGTTCTCCACGTATGTTTCATATAAAATGTATTTTCCCATTGTTTCGAGCAGAAAACGGGCCATAAATGTATATTTCATGCTGTCAAAAGTTACTAGTGTGAGTACAATTTTGAAAAAGCAGCTTGATCAATTGACTTCTATAGGAAGAGAACTTGCATAGCTGTGCGGGAGACTATTGTCTGATATTTTTATGCAGACAAACTGCCATCCAAAACTGCCTCTAGTATTATTTGGAGTCTTCCATATCTCAAAATATATTCTGAGCACTTGTTGTCTGCTGGGCATTTTGGTGCTGTTTCTACAGATTTTTTTTTCTTGTATTAGTAATCCTCTGGAAACTTATAAGTTTATTGTAACTTCAGAGTCACGTTACAGGGGAGATGGGCAGCATAAAAATTTAATAAATTAAATAGTAGTACAATAGTCTGATTATAAAATAATAAAAACCATTAGATGTAAGAAAGTTAAAACTAGATCAAGTCAGAGCTACAGCTAAGAATTCAAGGGTCTCTGTTAAGTTTAGATGACGCAGAGCAAAAGTGGCCTCCTGACTGCTAAGAGTTGGAAGCTCAGGGAGAAGGCCCCGTTGCCTGAGGTCCCCCCTTGGCTTCCCCTTTACCCTCAGCAGCTCAAGCGGAGACCTCTCCACATCTGCGATGAAGTTGGTGAGGCGGGGGGGGGGACCATCCTGCCCACTGAGTTCCAGCAGCTCTTTGTCTCTTCTCACCTCCAAATTGCTCCAGATATGAAAAGAAAGGTTTTTTTTAATTGCTGAACAAAGGATTCACACACACACACACACACACACACATGCATGTAGAAACACACAAATGCATGTAGAAACACAATACATTCACCAAGGGCACAATTTCCCTGGTATTTGCCTATCTATAATGGACACCCAAGGAATTTTTTGCAGGCCTCCTTGAAAGACTGGCTAAACTAAGCAGGTGGTTACATTTCTCAGTAGTGAGTCAAGAGGAGACCGAAGATGCAGAAGAGCCATGTCTGAACACAAGGAAAGTTGCTTTGCACTGGACTTGGGTTTCTGCTCAGCTGGGGTCTGAAATGTGCTGGCAAATATCTCTCCATGCTGAAACTCCAAAATACCCTCTTGGTTGAATTGTGACTTCACGAAGTGGAGAACTGGCTATTTACAGACTGCTTAATCTTACCATCTCAGTCAGCCTTTTCTTCTGCTTTTACATTTTTGTTTGCAACAACAAAATAAAACCTGTGATCAATCAGGGAGGGGAAAAAAACTGATAATCATCTGCAGGTGATCAAATGACTTAAGAGAGCCCGTTTTAATTTGTGTGTGGTTCTCACTGTAACAAAGGAAACTTGCTTTTTGTTTTAGAATTGGCAGACTGTTTCTCAACATCTGGACTGAATGAAGTCTGAGACCACATCACTTGTGTTTTACCGCAAAAATTATTTGATCTTCAAAATCCAGACTGAAAAAGTGCAGCTTGAAATTGCTGCTTGAGGGGGAGGGGTAGACTTTGCTTAAAAATATGGTGCAACTATCAACTCCACCAGAGCCTATTCTGCTGCTCTTTTCTATCCTTTTCTGTAAAAACAGCTGTCAGGATTTTGTTACACAGTTTTCCCCTCTTGCTTGTTCAGAATATAGCAGAAGAATCTCAGGGCTCTCTCTTAAGAACAGTGGCGCTCTCTCTCTCTCTCACACTCACTCTCTCACTCTCACACACATGTAGCCCTCAGATACAACAGCATTGAAAAAAGTGACGTATGACCATTTTTCATGTTTATAACCATTGGCACATCCCCATGGTCACGTGATCAAAATTTGGACACTAGGCAACTGGCTTGAATTTATGATTGTGGCAATGTTGCCCGACAGTTCCCACAGCACCTGGAGGAATCGTCATATCTGGATCCGCTCCAGTCGGGCTTCAAAACTGGCTACAGCACGGAAACAGCATTGGTCGCATTGGTGGATGATCTCTGGCGGGCCCAAGACAGGGGTTCCTCTGTTCTGGTGCTATTGGACCTCTCGGCGGCTTTTGATACCATCGATCATGGTATCATGCTGCAACGGTTGGAGGGGTTGGGCATAGGAGGCACTGTTTTGCAATGGTTCTCCTCCTTCCTCTCCGGCCGGATGCAGTCTGTGTTGACGGGGCCAGAGGTCGACCCCGAGACCCCTCGTATGTGGGGTACCTCAGGGGTCGGTCCTCTCGCCTCTACTGTTCAACATTTATGTAAAGCCGCTGGGTGAGATCATCCGTGGTTTTGGTGTGGAGTACCACCAGTATGCTGATGATACTCAGCTGTACATTTCCACGCCAAACCACCCCAACGATGCCCTTGCCGTGCTGACCCAGTGCCTGGAGGCCGTGCGGGTATGGATGGGGAGGAACGGACTCAAGCTCAACCCCTCCAAGACCGAGTGGCTGTGGTTACCATCGTCCCGGTATACCCAGCTGATTCCATCGCTGTCTATTGGGGGCAAAACAGTGGCCCCCATAGGAAGGGCTCGCAATCTGGGAGTTTTCTTGGACTCACGGCTGTCCTTAGAGGACCATCTGACGGCCGTGGCCAGGAGGATGTTCTACCAGGTTCGCCTGGTGCGCCAGTTGCGTCCCTTCCTGGACCGGGACTCACTACGCACAGTCACTCATGCCCTCATTACCTCCAGGCTGGACTACTGTAATGCTCTCTATATGGGGCTCCCCTTGAGGTGCACCCGAAAGCTCCAACTGGCTCAGAATGCGGCCGCGCGGGTAGTGATGAGAGCGTCGTGGCGCTCCCACGTAACACCGCTCCTGCGCGAGCTGCACTGGTTGCCGGTGGTCTTTCGGGTGCAGTTCAAGGTGCTAGTGACCACCTTTAAAGCGCTCCATGGCATCGGACCCGGATACTTACAGGACCGCCTACTGCCAGCAAATACTTCCCACCATCCGGTACGCTCCCACAGAGAGGGCCTCCTCAGGGAGCCATCGGCCAGACAATGTCGGGTGATGGCCCCCAGGGGGAGAGCCTTCTCTGTGGGAGCTCCCACGTTATGGAACGAGTTCCCCCCCGAACTCCGTACAATGACAGATCTACGCACCTTCCGTCGGGAACTAAAAACGTTCCTTTTTCGACAGGCTGGCCTGGCATAGAAGCTCCGGTTTCAGTAGGGTTAGAATGTTCTAGGGGGATTGATTGAGTAATTTTTTTAAGATTTGTAAGTGTTGGGTTTTAAATGGGGATTTAAGGGCCAAATTATTTAATTCACTTTTAATTATTTTAAATTATGTATATCTATATGTTTTTAATTTTAAGCTGTACACCGCCCCGAGTCCTTCGGGAGAGGGGCGGTATAGAAATTTGATTATAAATAAATAAAAAATAAAAATGTACTGTGGTCCCCTTTTGTGATCTGACAAATAAAGTCAGTGGGGAAGCCAGAGACACTTAACCATGTTACTGATTTAACACCTGCAGCGAGTCACTTAACAACTGTTGACAGGAAAATAAAATGGCAAAAATAACTTCAATGTCTTGCTTGACAACAGAAGCTTTGGGCTCAATTGTGATTGTAAGTTGAGGGCTACCTGAACCAACGTATTTCTACCCTAATGGATGTGTTGGTCCCTATTGAAAGTCTTTATTATTGGCTCTTTGCCAAGATCATCTGTCTGTCTTCCTGTTATTGTAAATTTCAGTAATTGTTTTAAACCAGGGGTGTCAAACTGCCAGCTCACAGGCCGAATGCGTCACACCAAAACGGCGCCCATTCCATTGCTGGCAATGGGAAAAAAGTCACAATATATCGCAACACATCGTGTGACGTCACGAGTTTGACACCTGTGTTTTAAACAATGAAGGGTCTTGTCCTTGCTGAGCAGAGTCAGCCCTTTAGCTTTTGTCCTGCCTGCTGGAATTGGCATCCCAAAAGAGAGGAAGAAGCCCCCCAAAAGCATCTGTAGTTTGAGACTTGTGACTTCATATTCAGCTGTGCTTCTCTCCTTTTAAGCTCTACTTGATTATGACTGGATCCTTTCAGCCATTGTATATTTGTCCTTTTCTCCCTTTCATTTCATGGATTTAGGTCTATGCACCTTCTCCTAATTCAGATGACTTCAGTAGAGAATCTCCAAGTTATCCATCTCCTAAACTGCCAAGCAATATGTTTGCTAGCACTTTCTTGTTACAAGGTAAGAAAGTTTGTTGATGATATTTTCAAATTATATATGAGAGAAAAGGAATAAATAGCATTAGTAACCAAATAAATGAGAGTATAATTTATTTTGTTCATGCTGTTAAGAGTAACATGAGATTCATAGGATGTGAATTGGTAATAGCAGTTTAAAGGCATATCTTAAAGTAGATCTGATTAGCATTTTTTTCTTGTGGTTTGGGTACTTAAAACAGAAGTCGGGCTTTCAATTGATGACCTCGCTCCTCTGTCCCTTATGGAATAACTGCAGCACCAGCATCGTTCTGCCCAGGGGCTAAAGGAGCTCATCTTGGCAGTCTTGACTTTTCTGGATTCTTAGATGTTTAGCCTGCATCTTAGCCACAATGTTCCCAAGGAGGTGAGCATAAAACACAGAACATTGTTAGGTAAAACAAAATTAAAAGAGTACTGGCAAGCTACAATTGCAGCTGTCGTATCAATGAGGTTTACAGTGGTTACTTCTTTCTATCTGAATCAAGTAGATTTCTGGTGCCAGTTACATATCCTCCAGAAAAAGTATTTAATGGCAGTTGCTTCTTTTACTGCAATAAATTGTCACTACATCTTAAAGCAGGGAAGTTGTATAATTAATGCAGAATCTCTTGTCAATCCAGATCAAGCTAAAAAGGCCAATCCAAGACTCTGAAAATTTGTTTGCCGGGACACATACCAGTGTCAGATCCTTCACTTATTTTTTCAGTTTCTCCTTCAAGAAACTAGGTTCTCACAGTTACACAATATGCTGTTCTTCTGCACAGTTTTTGTGTGCTTGGGATTGAGTTATCCTTGGCTAGTGGATAGGCCTCAGACAATTCACTGACAATACCTGGAGTGTTCTTTTGATTTCTGTTTGACTTTCTCTGGGAAAAACCGCTTTGCTATGCAAGACTCAGAAACCAAGAAAGTGAAATTATAAAACAAGTTAGACTTAAAATGGTTAGACAGTAATATATAAAAGTTCCTTTCCTCTTTCAAGGGGTGAAGCCAGTACGATGGCTGCAGACAGAGCCACCTTGTACACTTGGAGCAGGTGCTTCCCAGTTTCAAGGCTGGGGAAAAAGAGCCCCAAGTTCACTGAGTTGTAAGGGTGGGAGGAAAAGGTTAATCACATGCCGGGGCAGCTGATCTGAAGGGCTGGGCTTCTGGGTTTTGTATTAGGCAGCTCTTCTGCATGTTCATCCTTTCTGACCCCCATTAGCAAGCCTGTGGAGGTCCTGCTCTTTGCCTGTTCCTAAATGCAGGGGTGAGTTTCTGAAGAATAGAAATTGATAGCTGTGCCTGACCAGAAGCCTCAGGTCTCCTGTCTTCTATTTTCATCCAACAATAAAGATGGGACCCACATTGCTTCTGAACTTTGGAGCCCCTCCAATGGAGTGAGCCAGTCGGGTTATGGTGGAATGCTGGAAAGTCCTTCTCACCTGTTGCCCTCCAATAGTTACGGCAGCCGACATCCCCACGAGCGTCTGGTAAGGTAGTGGTGGTGCTGGTGGTGGTGAGGACAGCAATGCCCTGTGTCCCTGTGGAATCAGCTGAAGTGGAGGCCATGGGAAAATCAGTAAGCGTTTCCAGTAGCCTCCTTGATGTTTTGGGAAGTCTGTGTATATAACACATTCTTTGTCTTCTTAAATTTGTACCCATTATGGTGGATACAGAGAGGCTGACAAATTCCTCTTGATCACAGCAAACTCACCACTCTTGGTGTGGTTCACGGTTCTCAGGAAGTTCATCTTCCAAACCAGAAGGCATGGCATGGCATGAGCCGGCTGTGCAGAAATTCAGATTTGTAGGGAGAGAGTTGCTTCAGAGCTTGTTTGTTCTCTAGATATAGTGTCTGGTGATACCTCAATTTAATAAGGTATGAATATAAAAAGTGAAGACTTGTTAGAATGTATTTTATATATGGTGTTTGATACTATTTATATTTTCCATACCAGTCAAGTTTACCAGCAACAACAATCAGAAGGAGCTTTCTAAAATTGTGAATCAGCAGCACAATCAATTTCTGCAGAAACACAATGTAATGGCCACTAGAATGAAAAAAAATCTAAGAGTTACATATTTGTCCTACAGTTGCATAATTCAAATAGGTTTTAAAAAGAAACTTCTTTTTATCGCATTAAATATTATTCCATGTTTACAGTGCAATGCACTATCAAGGATTGAAAATAAAACTATATAATCTGACTCATTATATTTGCAGTATGCTTACATCAAAGAATTAATAAAGCACAATTATTGTACTACACAAGATTGTTGCAGTTCATCTGTGGGAGGCTGTTGTAAAGACTTGATTCTGAGAAGAGTCACTTTGGGCCTAATGGGAACCTTGGCTTCATATTTCATAAATGAGATTGGATGAGCATTGAGCTCCTTCTGCATGCCTTTCGTCCATCCGGTTGCCCATTCCATTTGAGCCCGCTACACTAAGAATTGTAAAAATAACCTTTAGAATTTGTTATCAGAATTCAGGTTTTAGTTTCCTGAAGTGTTATGAATTTTAATTATTAACCAATACCTTTAGCAGCATCTGCAGAATGACGGGACCCGAGTTTTTATTTCCAGATGATGGAGAAGGAGAGTTTCCCATCATCTCCAAACTGCCCCACCTCCTTCATTCAGTTGGCATTGACTTTAATGCCTCAAAATAAAATCTCACATTCAGAGATGATTATGGATTATTGAGGCAAGGTATCTTTCTGCCCTTTGCTTGCTTCATGAACTCTGGTTTAGACCGGATGACATTGTGCTCTTTTTAACTAAGAGTTTAGGGCTACTTTGAATTTTGCTAATATCACATTGCCACTCTTGTTCCCTTCTTGCACTGTGATTCCATTTCTCTCTTTTTTCCTAGAACTGTCCTCCTCATTCAGACTTACCAACAGAAGGAAGCACCAGCCTTCCGCCAATGTCCAGCTTCCACCGGGGCAGTAGCAATAATTCATTATATGCTGCCACTGCCACCACCACATCTCATACTCCACCAGTCAACAACTCGGATACCAGTGTGCTTGGTAAGATCTCTGTGTCCTAAAATCATCCATAAAAATTATAGCTAAGTTAGTCACAGTTAAGTTGTAATAGTATAATTATCTACTAAAACTGTAAAAAAGGGTTTGTCATGTGGCAAGACTTATAATGTTGGTGTTTTTAGAGTTGGAATATTTTCACATCTCTCTTAATTTGATCTCCACTCTGAGAGCACAGTCTAGTACACATTTTTCATACTTGTGGGTCACAAAGCTGGTGTGATGGATCTTAGATGGCATTCTATGTTGATGTGGACATTATTTCTGCACTGCTCCAAAATAAATACATGACAATTTTTTTAAAAAGTGATTGGACCAGGAATCATTTGTCTTTGATCATAGTTGAAATATGGTTATAACTTCTATTCAGGAAGAACATATATTTACCTAACAAGCGAGCATCAATTTTCCCCCAAATCCCAGATTTATAGATCTAATTGAGGTGACATTTTAGCTTATTCATGCATTTGGTGTGTTTTGTGCATTCTGAAGTCCTTTTCATGATCTCTTACAAAGATACGCATTTTTTAAAAAGACATGAACTCTTGTTGTCTTAAGCAGTGTGCTTTGGGTTGTTTAATTTAATTGTTCCAAACCGCTAAATTATTTGTGCAAATGTGATTCTGAAATGCTGTACAATGCTTACCCAGCATGATGGGACCAAGGTGGTAATCCTGGACTAAATAATTGGTTAGGCAGATGAGTTTTCCTAGCTTGAACAGTACTGATCAGATCGCCCCAGCAGCATCATTTTCCTTCTGATTGGTACTGATAGGCTGGCAGGCAGCTAAACTGGGTCTGTAGACAGAGAAGAATAAGTTCATGTACACAAGGAAGCATGCAAGTGGCTTACCTTCTCAGAAAAACATCAGCAATAAAGATGGAACATGTCTCTTGTCATTGGATCATTATGTCCAAGTGGCTGAAGAGACGATTTGGAAGAAAAAGATGTTTTGCCTGAAGACCTTTGAAAATAGAAACATATTTGATGTCAGAATCCAGTTATATTTCCTTTCTATCTATCTTCTCTGATCTAAAACCAATTCTTACCCCTCCCTGGATCCTGCCATACTCCCAAGGGGGAGGGGTGGATATGCATGCGGGTTTATTACTCTCACTTCCTCTATTCACTACAAAGTAACCTTTTGTTTATTTGCCCTTGTGTCTGTAACCATTACAGTGTAACAATTTGTCTCTTATCCTATGCCCCTCTGAACTTCTTCTCCTTACCAGGCAGCTAGGAAAAGTGGGGTGAAAAGATACAGCTCTCCTAGTGCACGGGTCGGCAACCCGCGGCTCCGAAGCCGCATTTGGCTCTTTCAGCCGTCTCCTGCGGCTCCCTGTCCTCAGCCACCATGTGCAGTCTGAAAAAAAAAAAGTGGGACTAAAAAAGTTCAACCAATCAATTCAAACTTCTCATGAAGTTTGAATTGATTGGTTGAACTTCTTTGGTTTGTGGGACTGCCCACAAACCTCTTTCCTTCTTTGTACTGCACGTGGTGGCCGGGAGAATTGCTGGAAAAGTGTCCCTGGTAAGGAGCCGGGGGTGGCCGGTCTCGGGGTGCCTCTTCCCTGCCCGGCAGGTCTTCCCTCGCCCTGCTCTGCTGCCGCCTCTGTTAGTCGGGGGGGTCGCCGGGGGTCTTCTGGAGCTTCCCCTCTCCACCTGCGCCTTTCGGCCGTCTCTTGGGCAGCAGATTCCCCCGTGGCGCCTGCCTGGCCCTTTCCACACCTGCTGCGCAGTCCTCTTGACCGTCCTCCCACTGCCGCTGCTGCCGGTCGCGCTGAGCGAGGTGGTGGCGAGTGGGCAACCGCGTCACTTCACCGTCCTGCCGCCGCCACCGCCACTGCAGGAGAAGGAGACCTTGGGCTGTGAGGGCGGCGGGGCCGGCTGGGACGTCCCCGCGACTGCATTCCCCGTTGCTGGCGCGGCCGCCCATGGTGCACCTGGCCTTGACGCCCTCCTCTTAGGACAGCAAAGTGGCTGAGGACACAGCAGGGGTGGCAGCTGGGCTGTGCCGCCGCCACCGGAGCCGCTGCTCCCATCCTGCTCCCCCTCCCTGCCCGCTCGGCCGAGGACGTGGGGGCCGCGCCACCACCACCACCGGAGCCGCTGCTCCCGTCCTGCTCCAGACCTTCGGTTTTCTTGGCTTGCCAATGAGGTTTGCAAACTTGGCTCCTGCCAGGGAAGCTCCTTTCCCGAAGCATGCAATTGGTCAGAGCCCATCCCAAAAGGTGCTGCTTCCCTGGCAGGAGCCAAGTTGGCAAGCCGAAAAAACCAAAGGTCCGGAGGGTTCCCTCCTGCTTTTGGGGTTTTTCTCGCCTGCCCGCCTGGGTGGAGAGCCTGTGCCTCCCCTTCTCCTGTGGCCGGGGAAAGAGGGCCGGCCCCGAGTCTGTCCTGGAGGACTTTTTAGGCCCTGGATACCCCCTACCCCCTTCCCCGTCAGCCCAGGACCAGGCACTGCAGCTCCGCAGCAGGAGGGAATCCTCCAGACCTTCTGTTTTCTCAGCTTGCAAACAAGGCTTGCAAACTCGGCTCCTGCCAGGGAAGCAGCACCTTTTCGGACGGGCTCTGAGCAATTGCATGCTTCGGGGAATGAGTGCGGAGGCCGGCAGGCAGGTAGGCAGATGCTGGGCAGCACGAACTAAGCGGCGAGCAAAACCCTGAAAGGTTTGCAAAGAAGAAGTGAAAGCCGGTGCACCTGGTTGTTGGGGTGTGGAACTGGACTGCGGATGCCAGGCCTTGCTCCCTGGCAACGCTGGAGCCTCCCTCACCAACCAGCAGGTCTCCCATGCCGCTCCACTGGGACCGCCGGCTTCTGGCTGCTTGGCTGCCTCCCTCCGGAGCTGTCTTTCCCCCCCAGGCCATGCACCACCGGCGTCTTCTCTTTGTAAAGGAATGCAAAAGGTTTCAGGGTTTCGTTTGCCCACCCAGGTGGAGACCAGAGTTGGTGGCTCTAACATCCTATTGTTGGCTGCAATCTTATCGACCTGTTTTGTGCAACCGATTGCAAGCCAAGCGCTGCCTGGTTCTGAATTAATAGCTTGGGGGGGGCAAAGCCCACTGAACTGCGTGATCCCAATGACCCAGCTGACTTTGCAGGAGCCTCCATCGGATTGGAACTTTCCTGTCCGATTAAGCTTAGTTTAGGCAGGGCCGTTCTTAGCGTGGGGTTCACATGTTAGTTAATGGGGCTGACTAGTTCTCTGGCAAGGGTGCCGCGCTCCGGCCTTCCTCCAAAGTGCTGTCCTCGGAGGGGTAGTCCAAGGCACCACTTTCAGCCGGCTCCATTGGCGCGGCCCCAATTCTGCTCTTGGGAAACTAGGGCGGGGCGGAGCGAGTCAGCGCTGCCTATCTCAGTCATGTGGAGGGCCATGTAAATACCACCAGATGGCTCTGCAGTTGCCGCCGCAACCGCCCAGGGAGATGAGCAGGCTGTTGCTCCCACGGTCGCCTTCCCCCGCAATGAAAGATAGTCTGGTCTGCGCCTTTGGGGGCCTCAGCCTCCAGCAGCCCCGCCGTGCCCCCCCCCCGCTCACCGCTTCAGCAAAGGGAGAGAGCAGTCTTTTCCGAGGGGAGGAGAAGCCAGGCAGAGCTGGACGCGGGCAGGGCCAGTGCATGTGTCGCCTTAGGCTTCACTCTTCGATCAAGCTCCGGTATGTGTGTGCGCATGCGCACATTTTGCGGCTCCCAGTTTTGTTTTGTTTTTTGGGAAACGGGTCCAAGTGATTCTTTCACCATTTTAGGTTGCCGACCCCGTCCTAGTGCTTCCAGTTCCGGTTTGCAGCGCTGGCAGATCTGCGGTGAGATCGCTCTCCCCGCCGTCTGGTTTTCCTTCTTCAGGAGACACTGGAAAGGTCGAAAGTCGCCCTGGACGGGCGACCACCATTGGGGAGGACTTTGCCAGATCGCGGAGGAGCAGTAACCTCTCCGTTTGATCTGCAGCAACTCCTCAGGACCGAAGAAGAAAAGAGCGGCCATTAACATGGTCGCTCACTTAGCTGCACCAGCCAAAAGCCCAAAGCGCTAATAAGCCTGATGAAGTAACTGGAGGAGTTGGGTGAGACCTTACCTTTCCTTCTTTTTTCCCCCACCTACTTTCCTGTAAAAATCCTTAAAATACCCTTTTCTCCCAGCTTAATTTCATGGCTTCTGCTTACCCTGGGAACACAAAGCCAAGAAACAAACAAACAAACAAAAAAGAACAATAAGATCAAAAGACCACATATCTGGACTTGTAATACCTGGATACCTGAGCTCCCTAAAAGCTCTGTATTTCTATAAAAAACTTATTGTTTTACTTTTTTGCTAAGCTGGAAAAAAGGGGGGGGAATATTCTTTTGTTTTTCCTCTCTTGAACGGGATAAAAACTCCATTCTGTATGTTACTGGGGACATCTTGTGGTGAAATTTGGTACAGCAAGTGAAAAAAAATATTTTTTTCCTGACTGGGAGACTCCTGAGACTAAAACTTGTCCTTGACAGCAACAAAAGATAAGAACTTGAAACAGCTGGGTGGAGAAAATATCTCTTTACAGTGGAGATGGATAGTTATTGACTTTTATTAAAAACAGCCTCCACTAAAGGATTATTTGTAAACATTACAGAAATGGAGGAACACCATCCACAGCTTAACGTCAAACCTATACTCAAAAAAATCCTAGAGGCCACTGAGCTAGTGAATTCTAGAATGAAAGACTTACGTGCCACTTTAAAGCTATAAAATGCAGCTTCAACCTCATTAGATGAATTTACATCCCAAAAAGCAATAGAAGAAGAAGGAACTAATAACAAAGTGGATTTTAAAGAATGCCAGCTACAATCTAAACAGAACTCCGACACCCAAACTTTGACTTCACTTAAAGACTTTACAACTACAACAACAGAAACTCAACAAAGCAATGCTAAGATGGAACGTGCAGAGGACTTACATACACAATATACTGAGATTCTAGACAACCCAGATGATCCAGAACAACTATAACACTGAACATGACCTTTCATCTAAGCCAGCCGAAACCAAAAGAAGAAGAAGACCAGTCTGAACGTATGATAAATGCATTAACTCAAATACGGAGACCTAAACCATTTGGCCAACAATTCAATGATTGTGAAGGGACTGGCTTCCTTGATAGGCTGATGATTGGATGGTCTCCCCTGATTCAAATGATATATGCAGGAATGAAGGGAGAGCCACTTGAGGATCTAAAAGCTTTTTTATGGAAGCCAGCTTGGCACAAAAGGAAAGCCAGAGTTAAAGACTGTGAAATAAACTAAGAATCTACTGGAATAAATAATAAGTGTATTTTAGACATGATATTATTTTGCATGAACCAAGGGAACTGTGGGTTATCCGAAACTTAAACACTAAACCAACAGGAATATTGTAATTGAAACCAGACAAAACTCAAAGACAGGATCTGGAGACATATAATTTAAAAGTTGTTTATAAATGTTTTAAATGATTGAGTTATAACTAGCAATTTATTAATTTGAATTTGTTATAATAATTAAGGGAAACAGAGAGGAAATTTTTGATGGTGTAAACTGATATATGTATGGATAAGCATGTTATTGGACTATGTATTACCCAGCCACCACGTTGCTTCCTTAAATATCTGAAGTCTTGTAAAAATGGAAAATTAATAAAACTTGTTTGAAAAAAAAAAAAGATACAGACCTCCGGGATCTGGTTTATTTTCCTGTCATCAAAATGAGGTGTGAGGAGCTGTTGAATGATCATGCATAATAGAGCCGGATTGATGTTATCTTTTCTGGATTTAACACCTAGAAATTTGCTGGTCTGAATCACCCGGAAGAACTGTGGGGTGGGGGTTGTTTAGGGACACTTTAAAACATCGATTTGTAAGGGAATCCCTCAGATCCTGTCTATCATGCCTGCTATCAATTTCTCTTAATAAAGGTTCCTGTTGGAAGAGATCATTTTCAAGAGTTCTGCTTTCTTAAGATGTGGATTGAAGTGGTTCCTTACATTAGACAGGATCTGCAGTAATAGTCAACCTGGAAGGAAGAACCTTGCCAGGGGACTTTGCAAAAAAATACAATGTCAGACAACGAGGCAGGGAACGAAGAAAACTCCACGGAAAGGAAGCCTTCCCCCAGACCAGCGGTTCTCAACCTTGGGGTCGTGACACCATTTCGCGGGGGTCGCAGGACACTGCGGGCCGCCATTTTGTTTTTATTTGTTTTTATTTTTTTTTAATTTTTTAAATTTTTTTTATTTTTTTTTTTTGGCCGGTGCATGCGCAGTTCGGCCCGGCGCGTGCACGCGACGGGCCGAACCACGCATGTGCGGCGCGCACGACGACCCGATCCGCACACGCATGCGCAGCGGAAAACTCCGGCAGGCACACGGAGGAGCGCTCCGGAGCAGGCGGACGCAAAGCTGCCTCCTTCCCGCTCCGCTCCGCCACGTCCCAGGCCCGGCCTCCAACTCGCCCTCCGGCAGCCAGCCAAGCGGTCGGGGCAGCCGGACCTCGAGGCGGGCCTGCACTTCACCGAGACTGGCGTCCAGGTCGCAGCGCTCCGTCTGCCAGGCTCGTCCGGGACTCCCGCGCCTTCTGCAGGGCCGGCAGCGGCCGCAGGTAGGTAGGCGGGCGGCAGGACTGGGGAGCCCGCCCGGGCCAGCTCCCTCCCTCGGTCGTCGGCGGCGGCCGAAGCAGGCGGTAAGGCGCCCAGCCAGCGGATCGGCAAGATGAACTGGTGAGTCCCTGCCGGGCGTGGGGGGGAGGCCGAGCCAGGGAGGGAGCCGGGCGTGGGGAGAGGCCGAGCCGGGGAGGGAGCCGGGCGTGGGGAGAGGCCGAGCCGGGGAGGGAGCCAGGCGTGGGGAGAGGCCGAGCCGGGGAGGGAGCCGGGCGTGGGGAGAGGCCGAGCCGGGAAGGGAGCCGGGCGTGGGGGGAGGCCGAGCCGGGGAAGGAGCCGGGCGTGGGGGGAGGCCGAGCCGGGGAAGGAGCCGGGCGTGGGGGGAGGCCGAGCCGGGGAGGGAGCCGGGCGTGGGGGGAGGCCGAGCCGGGGAGGGAGCCGGGCGTGGGGGGAGGCCGAGCCGGGGAAGGAGCTGGGGAGCCTGGCCAGACGCCCCCCGCCCGGCTAGCCAGCCTGACCCGAGCGGGACTGGCGCTGAGAGCGAGCTGGCCCGGGCGGGCTCCCCAGTCCTGCCGCCCGCCTACCTACCTGCGGCCGCTGCCGGCCCTACGGAAGGCGTGGGAGTCCCGGATGAGCCTGGCAGGGGAAGCGCTGCGACCTGGACACCAGTCCGTAGCGCGGACTTGGGGGCCGGAGGCGGCCGCTGGGCGCCTCTCGCCATAGCCGAGCTGGTCTCGGTGAAGTGCAGGCCTGCCTCGAGGTCCGGCTGCCCCGACCGCTTGGCCGGCTGCCGGAGGGCAAGTTGGAGGCCGGGCCTGAGACGGGGCGGAGCGGAGCGGAGCGGGAAGGAGGCAGCTTTGCGCCCGCCTGCTCCGGACCGCTCTTCCATGTGCCTGCCGGAGGCGAGGCCGGCCTGGTCTGGAGCCGGTGGGCCCGCCGGTTCTGCGCATGTGCAGTGCGGCGTTTCGCGCGCATGCGTGGTTCGGGCCTGTCGCACACGCATGCGCAGATCGGCCGTCGCACGCGCACGCGCAGATTGGCCGTCGCACGCGCACGCGCAGATCGGCGTGTTGCGGGCTCCCACGTCGGGGTCGCAGCACGCATGGGCGGCGCAAGTGGGGTCTCAACCTAAAAAAGGTTGAGAACCACTGCCCCAGACCAAGAACCTGACAGCTGTCGGGATATGAAATGCCATATTCCTCAGGAGAAGAGGTGGTGGAGATGCTTAATCAACAAACCTTGGTGGTCAATGGGCATTGGAAAAAAAGGCAAGTGGGAAAAGAGATCGAGAAAGGTGACCCTGAGACGGGGCAGCCACCAACCAGAATGGAAGCAGGAGATGGAGAAATCCCTGCACTTTAGCGAAGAGGAAGGAAGTTGTGCACAACACTCAAACTGGATCCTAGAGAAAGCTATTGACCTGATGAAAAGAACTCTCAGCTCTCTAGGGGAGGAGAAATCTGAGTCCTGCGACCACGCCAGCACCTGGAGCTGCAGCTAGAGAGACACTAAGGGGGAATTGGAACCTGTAGTCTCGGGGATCTCCTCTGCCCAACGTGGGGAGGGAACTCCAGCCTACACCGCAGGGCTAGTGGATACTTCAGCAGCCCCCACTCCCCACTGACCTGCAGATGGCGATCAGGATGGAAGACATACCACCGTCAGCGAAGGCACCAATCCATTCAAAGATTCCCGCCGCTGAACGTGAAATTCAAGGGGTAGCTGACACGCTTGGGGTTTTTCCTAACCCAAGTCCTCAGCTACATGGAAGAATACAAATGGCACATCCCCAGCGACAAAGCCCGTATCCGTATCATGCAATCTGCTCTGGACAGATCGGCTGCAGATCAGGTGGTGAACTTGCATGATTCCAACGCCCCAGAGCTCAATGACTTCAACCGTTTCATGTCCTCTCTGAGAGGGCAATTCGAGGATCCCCTGGCTGATCGCAAAGCCCGTGAAAGAATCAAAACGGTGAGGCAGGCCAGATGCCCGGTAGCCAAATATACACAAGAATTCCAGACCATTGCCAGCAAGCTGAACTGGCTGGAAGACATCCTCCTTAGCCATTTCAAAGCCAGCCTAAATTACAACCTGTATGATGCTTGACTGCCTCGGGGGGCGGCTCACACCAACTCGACAAATGGTACGTCCTGGGAGAGGAAGCAGAGATTGACTTACTGAAGATGCACCACCGAGGAAAATCATGGGGCCGCTCGCCGCCTGAGCCGATGCACGAGCCAGCGAAACCAAATGCGGGAGAGAGGGGCATTGGGCCGTAGAATGCCGCTCAAAAGCCCCTCAGCACAAACCAGACCGATCACCGAAGTCCCCAGCCAAGCCAAAAGAACCTACCATAAGAGCAATAGAGGCTGTGGAGTCCCCAACCTCTGCCCAACGTGGGGAGGGAACTCCAGCCTACACCACAGGGGCAGTGGATACCTCAGACGACAGCTCAGAAGGCAAACCCCTGGTAAGTGGACCCATCGCACATCTCCTCAAGACAGTGACTATATTAGTTCCCTCCATGCTCGAAGCTGTCAAAGTGAAAGCCTTAATAGACTCTGGCTGCACCCGCTGCCTCATTAGCCCGACGCTAGTAGGGAATTTGGGCATTCCAATGAGGAGCCTGAAACAACCAATCTCATTTGGCCAGTTAGATGGGTCCATAGCGGGGGGGAGGTGCCAGCTACCCTAGCCATTTTACCAGTCCACCTATCCCTGGGAAACCATGAGGAAGACATAACATTTGTAGTGACCCCAGGCATGGAATGCCCAGTGATCCTAGGCATGGAATGGTTAAAGAAATGAAACCCCTGGGTAAATTGGATGATGGCAGAAATCAGGTTCCCAAAGGGGGACCCTACACACTTAAAACCCCAAGGAGTACTACCAAAATTAAGAATGGAGAAAACATCAATGAGAGAAGAAAAGGGACTACCCAAAATACCAGAGGAATACTGAGACCTTGCTGAAGTTTTCAATGAGAAGAGGGCGGATGAGCCCCCCCCCTCACTGACCCACGGATTGTACCATAGAATTCAAGCCTGGGGCAAAACTCCCGAAGCCCAGACTATACTCCATGAGCCCTAAGGAGGAGGAGGAAATGGAAAGATTCATAAATAAAAACCTAGAAAAGGGATTCATCGAACCTGCCAAGCCTAAAGTAGCCGCCCCGGTCCTCTTTAGAGAGAAGAAGGACGGCACTTTACGCTTGTGCTTGAACTACCGCTCATTGAATGCAATCAGTGAAAGCATGGTGGGATAACATGTCATGAACGACATGTTATCCCACCTCTCGAAAGGAAAAATGTTCACTAAACTAGACCTAAGGGAAGCATATTACCGCGTTAGAATTAAGGGAATGAATGGAAAACTGCATTTAATTGCCCAATGGGGTGCTACCAATTCAAAGTTTTGCCATTTGGACTACAAGGGTCCCCCGCAGTATTTATGCAATTAGTCAACGAGGTACTAAGGGAACACCTATTTAAGGGGGTCCTGGTTTATTTAGCCGACATCCTCCAGCCTAGACAAGTTCAAATCACCAGGACCAGATGGATTACACCCCAAGGTTCTCAAGGAACTGGCAGATGTGATCTCAGAACCACTGAACTATATTTTTCAAAGATCTTGGAGCACTGGGGAACTACCAGAGGACTGGAAAAGAGCTGATGTAGTTCCCATTTTAAAAATGGGGGGGAAATGGATCCAGGAAATTACAGACCTATCAGCTGATCTCAATACCTGGGAAGATTCTGGAAAAGATAATCAAACAATGAATCAGCAAACACCTAGAGGCAAACAAAATCACTACTAAAAGCCAACATGGGTTTGTCAAAAACAGATCATGCCAGGCAAACCTTATTGCATTCTTTGACCAAGTGACAAAATTAGTGGATCAGAGGAATGCTGTGGATATAATTTACTTGGACTTCAGTAAGGCATTTGATAAAGTAGATTGCAACCTACTACTTGATAAGATAGAAAAAAGTGGGTTAGACAGCATCATCACCAAATGGATTCGTAGCTGGCTGACCGGCCGTACTCAGCGTGTGGTCCTCAATGGAACTGCATCTACATGGAGGGAAGTGTGTAGTGGGGTGCCTCAAGGCTCTGTTCTAGCCCCAGTGCTCTTCAACATCTTCATCAATGATTTGGACGAGGGGGTAGATGGGGAACTCATCAAATTTGCGGATGACTCCAAGCTGGCAGGAATAGCCAACACTCCAGAAGAAAGGCTTAAGATACAGGAGGACCTGGACAGACTTGAATACTGGGTGCTATCTAACAAAATGAAATTCAATGGTGAAAAAAGTAAAGTTCTACATTTAGGCAAGAAAAACCAAATGTACACGTATAGTATAGGGGGTACCTTGCTCAATAGTAGTATTGTATTGTTGCTGTGAGCCGCCCTGGGTCTTAGGAGAAGGGCGGCATATAAATTGAATAATAAATAAATAAATAAAATAAACTGTGAGAGGGATCTTGGAGTCCTAGTGGACAATCACTTAAATATGAGCCAGCAGTGTGCTGCAGCTGCCAAAAAAGCCAACTCAGTCCTGGGCTGCATTAACAGAGGGATAGAATCGAGATCACGTGAAGTGTTAATACCATTTTACAATGCCTTGGTAAGGCCCCACTTGGAATACTGCATCCAGTTTTGGTCTCCACGATGTAAAAAAGATGCTGAGACTCTAGAAAGAGTACAGAGAAGAGCAACAAAGATGATTAGGGGACTGGAGGCTAAAACATGAGGAACTGTTGCTGGAATTGGGTATGTCTAGTTTAACGAAGAGAAAGACGAGGGGGGACATGATAGCAGTGTTCTAATATCTCAGGGGCTGCCACAAAGAAGAGGGAGTCAAGCTATTCTCCAAAGCGCCTGAGGGCAGGACAAGAAGCAATGGATGGAAATTAATCAAGGAGAGAAGCAACTTAGAACTAAGAAGAAACTTCCTGACAGTTAGAACAATTAACCAATGGAACAACCTGCCTCCAGAAGCAGTGAATGCTCCAACACTGGAAGTTTTTAAGAAGAGACTGGACAGCCATCTGTCCGAAATGGTGTAGGGTTTCCTGCCTGAGCAGGGGGTTGGACTCAATGACCTCCAAGGTCCCTTCCAATTATTATTATTGTCCAAAGAGGAACATGTCAACCTAGTCAGAGCGGTTTTAAAGAAACTGCAAGCTGCCCACCTGTATGCCAAATTATCGAAATGCAAATTCCACTAGGAAAGAATAGACTACCTGGGTTATCGCATATGCCCACAGGGCATTGAAATGGACCCAGAGAAGGTCAGAGCAGTATTAGAATGGGCACCACCCCGCACAAGAAAGCAACTGCAAAGTTTCCTGGGCTTCGCAAGCTTTTACCGCCAATTCATTCCCTCATTTGCCCAGATAGCCCTTCCCCTCACGAACTTACTAAAAACGAAGGGAGAATCCTCAGTGAAACCTAGCCAGCCACTAAAATGGACAATGAAATGCCAAGCGGCGTTTGAGAGATTAAAGAGACTCTTTTCTGCCGAACCCATACTGAGGCATCCAGACATGGATAAGCCCTTCGTAAAACAGGCAGAAGCAAGTGATGTGGCCATGGGGGCTGTAATATTACAAGACAATGATGAAGGGGTATTGCAACCATGCGCATATACATCCAAGAAACTCACCGAAATGGAACAGCGCTGGCCCATGTGGGAGAAAGAGGCATACGGGATACGTTGGTCATTACTTACATGGCGCCAGTTCCTTGAAGGGAATAAAATCTCTTTTCAGGTGTGGACAGACTACAAAAAACTGGAAGCCTTGAAAACACCCAGGAAGCTCAACCCCAAGCAAGCCCGCTGGTGCCAGCATTTTCACCAATTCCACTTTACGCTCAAGCACTTGCCGGGGGGGGGACTTCTTGGCAGATGCACTGTCTCGTATGCCCCAATATAACAACGCAAGCCACTGATTCTAAACCACTTATGGCGAAACCACAACTGGCAGCACCAGTAACCACCAGAGCCCAAGCTAAATTAAAACCACAGCTGGATAGCCAAACTGGAATCGAATTCCGGAAAACTTTGGAAACAGATGAATGGTTCCAGAAAAATAGACACGTGTGCACAATCAGGGATGGACTGCCTTGGATGGGGGAAAAATTATATATACCAACCACCCAGAGGGTCACATTCATGCAGTTTTGCCATGACACAAAATCAGCAGGGCATTTTGGATTTGTAAAAACATTTCACTTAATTAAAAGGCAATTTTGGTGGCCATCCATGAAAAAGGACATAGAAAGTTATGTGGCCAGCTGCCCAACGTGCACAACTGCTAAGAGATTGGGAAATCACCCAGACTGTTACAACCAGTGGTGAATCCCTCAGCCACCTGGAGGGAAATAGCCATGGATTTTATAGTGGAATTACCAGAAAGCAATGGAAACACTGTCATCTGGACGGTTACGGACTTGTTTTCCAAACAAGTACACTTTATCCCTTGCCAAAAGATTCCCATCGCAAAAACCTAGCGAAACGTTTCGTGCAGCACATTTACAGATTGCATGGGGCACCCCAATGCATCATACCTGATAGAGGAGTGCAATTTACGTCAGCTTTTTGGAAGGAATTTTATCCCACTTAGGAACTACTCATGGACTGTCATCTAGTCATCATCCTCAAGAGAACAGTCAATCAGAACACTCAAACTCAGTACTTTGGCAATACTTCAGATGCTTTATTAATTTCCAGCAAACGAATTGGACGGACCTACTCCCTTTCGCAGAAGTTGCCTACAATAACGCAGTCCACTCCAGCATAGGCTACACCCCTTTTCAAATAGCCACCGGTCAAAGTTTCAACCCCATGCCAGGATTAATCCCAAACGAACCAGCAATTCCATCACTGAAAGAATAGATGGAACAATTACAAAACACCTGGCCAGTAGTTAGAAAAGCCTTAGACGAAGCTAGGCAAGCATACAAAGCACAAGCAGATAAAAAAAGAGTTGAACCCAAACCATTCATTGTAGGAGAAATGGTATATTTGTCTACAAAATACCTAAAATCCCTACAACCCTGTAAAAAACTTGGACCAAAATATATAGTACATTTTCCAATTAAAAGAATCATAAACCCAGTAACAGTAGAATTAGAATTACCCAAAAATCTCAGGCAAATACACCCAATTTTTCACTGCAGTTTGCTGAAAAGAGAACAATAGTCAACCTTAAAAATAGTCAATAGTCAACCTTAAAAAATCCCAAAAATCCCCCCCACCTCCAATCATGATGGAAGGAGAACAACACTTCAAGATAAAGGAAATCCTAGATTCTAGGAGAGATCATGGGACAACTCAGTACCTAGTAGCATGGAAACCCCTCCCCTCCTCACAAAACGAGTGGCTACATAAACGTCATGTCAGAGCCCCGAAATTGTTAAAGAAGTTTCATACAGAGTACCCCAACAAGCCAGACTAACTTTTATACCTGTTTTGTTTTCTCTACAGGTGGATCTCTCTTATTTTTAAGGGGGGCAGGATGTCAGAATCCAGTTATATTTCCTTTCTATCTATCTTCTCTGATCTAAAACCAATTCTTACCCCTCCCTGGATCGTGCCATACTCCCAAGGGGAGGGGGGATATACATGCGGGTTTTATTACTCTCACTTCCTCTATTCACTACAAAGTAACCTTTTGTTTATTCGCCTTCGGGTCTGCTAACCATTACAATGTAACAATTTGCCTCTTATCCTATGCCCCTCTGAACTTCTCCTCCTTACCGGGCAGCTAGGAAAAGGGGGGTGAAAAGATACAGACCTCCGGGATCTGGTTTATTTCCCCGTCATCAAAATGAGGTGTGAGGAGCTGTTGAATGATCGTGCACAACAGAGCCAGATTGATGTTTTCTTTTCTGGATTTAACACCTAGAAATTTGCTGGTCTGAATCACCCAGAAGAACTGTGGGGTGGGGTTGCTTAGGGACACTTTAAAACATTGATTTATAAGGGAATCCCTCAGATCCTGTCTATCATGCCTGCTATCAATTTCTCTTAATAAAAGTTCCTGTTGAAAGAGATCGTTTCCAAGAGTTCTGCTTTCTTAAGATGTGGATTGAAGTGGTTCCTTACATCTATCTAGCCTAGCATTCTCCTCCCATAGTGGCCATTCATTAGGGGTGCTGAATTTGCCTAAGTTAATCAACCTTCTCTTTCATAAAGATTAAATGCTGCAGCCAGATCTGGCATTCAGACCTAAAGTTACTTCTGTTTTCCATAGATTTTGGGCATGTCACTACCAATCTTCTAATCTCCCTAACCTGAAGGGTACAGCAGAACTTGGGCGTTTGAAGGGCCCTTGGCTTCTTTATAGGCAGAACTAAGGTTCACAGAGAAACTGCAAGGTTGATGTCCTCACCGAGGTCAGAGTTTCTGCTTCTGCCATTGCCAGGTGGCTCAGAGGGAGAACGCCTCAAGGTCTTACCCCTTCCAGGCCAGGGGTAAGACTTCTCTAAAGGACATCAAAGTCCATTCCTCATAGCATGTAGTCCTTTTAGTTACTCTGTCATGGAAATTCAGGATGTTTTAGATTGAGGTCTCTTGCATTGATTGGGGATTGCAGTAAATTAGCTATAAGGCCTTGGCACATTGACATACATTTTTAAAGCCTGATAATGCTGCCTTTGAAAAGGTTGCAGATGAGTATGAGTAAGACCTATCGTAGAGACACATTGTATTTTAAATGCCAAATATTTGTAGCACCGAGGGGGGAAAAATGTTTGGATTTGTGTTTTAATTCTTGACCATAATAAGACTGGGATAGGGCAGTCCATTTACCTAGGTCCCTAAAGTAGAGAATGATCCACGGCCCGGCTCAAAATGGATTAGAACAGATGAGCACACTGAAGGTTATTGCCTCTCCTTTCCCCAAGTTCTGGAATTCCATGGGCTGGGAGAAATATAATTCTATATAAACTGATTCAGTGATGCTTTGGGGCTCTGCGGTTGACTGTAAGTTGGGAAAGTTTGCTTTCCAGCACTCTTGAAGGAAACCCCTTCCCTTAGCATCTTTGCAAATCAACCTTGCCTGTAATTGAGAGGATGCGCTTTCCCCAGAATGAAGACCCCTTTGAGAACAGTAGGGAAGAGGTAATTCCCAGTTTCCCTTCTTGCTCGCTCTCTTCCTCTTCCCCCCATTTTGCTCTCTTAAGTACTGCCTGGTGTTCTCACCATCTGCACCACATCAGTATTGTGTTGCCTTTTTCTTTACAGTTCATAGAGGGAATCCTGGTAGAAGTTCACAGACTGGGGACGCCCTTGGAAAAGCTTTGGCCTCAGTAAGTAATTGTATGTGGAGCAATCATAGGAAGGATCCATACTCCATATACAAATTTTTGCCCTTCGGATTGCCTCAAGTAGATGTCAGTGAGCAAATGCAGAATGCATCTAGAGGTGTCTGTGGTCAGGCAACCCCAGTGTGGCTTGGATTTGAGAGTGGCATTTACTTGAATTTGTGATTGATGTTCTAAAGTTTATTCACACCTAAAGCTCCAGTCAGGCACATTATATGCAGGCACGGCAGCAAAACTTGTCTTCTTGGAAGAGAAAGGTTGCTAGTTAAGATTATGAAGCCGTTGGGCTGTCTTCTTCCTCCGATAGGCAGAGGTGCGTGCGGACAGAGGGGAATGCACACACACAGCAACAGAAAACAAGATGCAAGATGCAAGACCCAAAGCAAAAGACAAATTGATTAAATAATTATGTGCTATATATTTCCAAAGACTATCTGGGGAGCTCTCCTCTTCAGGGTTGTTTCTTTAATGCCATTTATATTTTAAGCCATGACCCTTGAAATATTCCACTTTAGATCTACAACTGGGGGCAGCTAGTAAAATGTAGTAGTGTAGCACCCAGGAAAGCTGTTTATTGTCCAGAGGTTAAGAAATAAATTCATCTTGAGAAATAAATTCTGTAATTAACCGAATGGCAAAGACGATGGTTGAGTGATGCACTACCTTGCCTGAAACAGCTTTGCCCTAAAGTTTCCTCACCAAAGCTTCCTCCTGGGGTGGACTTCCTCCACAAAGGAGGAGTTGGTTTCATTAGAAGGTCTGTGTGACAAAGAAATGGGAGGGAGATTTGTAACATTGGATGCAGCCACAGTTTGCTAAGGGTCTAGTACAAATGTGTACAGTTAGTTGGGGGCAGAAGAGAGGAGTTTAGTGTGTGCTGGGAACCAAGCAGTTTGCATAACCGGAAGATAAGGAAGCCCTTCACCTTTTTAGTTCTGCTTGACATAAGTCAGCAAATCAGTTCACAAATATTCCATCATGGCTGATTGCCAGCCTCTCAGCCCTTGCTACAGCCCAGCAATCCTGGGCTTTCCCTCACCTGGAGATGTGTATTCATTGCCCTCTGCTCTTGAGGAAGGAAGCATGCGAATGAAGGAATCCCCATACTTTGTTCTTTAGCTTTTAACCTGTCTAATGAAGCAATAAAACCATCCTGAAATTGCAAAGTTGCTGCCTTTCTTCCCTTTTAAATGTTGTCATTAATAGCAGAAACAAGATTGTGTCTGATCTGGTGCTTTTAAAAAAATAACAGGATGCAACATTTGTTTCTGAATCTAAATATCAAATTCCTTACAAAATACTGCATGGTTAAAAAAGAAAGGTCAGATAATACGTTTGCAAAGGTCCTTTTATTTTAGATTTAAGCCTGGATAATTGCAATCTTAATCTTAGAGCTGGAAAGAAAGAATTGTACACGAAAGTATTTACCCAAAGCTCTCAAAGCCCAATGGATTATGCATGGGCTTGAATAATGAACTAGTGTAGATAGATAGCAAAGAAAATCTGGGCATATCTACCATATCTAATGTGCCTCTCTGAACATTTGCCAAACAATAACCCCTAAGATGGTGCCCATAGGGGGTTACATGGTGAGAGAAGCATCTGGTTTATGTCAGTGTTTAATGCCAAATCAAAACATTTGGTTTTTAATTTAAAAAAAATCAAATCAGAAGGTTTTCTTTAATGTTGTTGATTATATCAAATCTCTTTGTCCAGACCTACTTTCGTACTTCCAGTTCAGAGAGAGCAGCCTTTGTACAGTTTGAATAGCTCAGGGCTCATAGTCTCTAAACAGAAGAGAGGGAAACTATCAGGTCAATTACAGATACATTAATAAAATTTTCAGAGTTACCAAGCTGAATATTTCTAAGCATTTCCTTTTCTTCAATAGTTGTTCAGCTGATTTTTTTTAACGTGCAGATGTCAGCATATCAAATGGTTCAAATGGCTACATTTATATTGTGACATTTCTTTTTTTTTCAGATTTATTCTCCTGACCACACTAGCAGTAGCTTTCCTTCAAATCCTTCAACACCTGTTGGATCACCATCATCTCTCACAAGTACTATCCATCTCCTCCTCCCCCTACCTCCACTTCCTTTTTCAAAATCTTGTGTAAGAACTGGTTTTCTAGCATAGAGATGTGCTCTGGCAGTTGTGCTGTTTTGTTGGATCTCTGTTCTCCAGTATACCTCAAAGAGCTGCTGAGCATGTGCAGAGAACCTATGAATGCCCCTTTGTCCAAAATTTGTTATACTCCCATTCAGTATATTGGGAACCAGTCATTACTTTTCTGGGAAGGTTATCTCTACCCCCCACTTCCAGTTGTCAGTCAGTATTCTGTGCTTGGTCCTTAGTGGGTTGCAAAAAGAAACACAATCCAAACTGTATATAAAAATAATAGAAAGCTCTTTATAAATCAGAAGATGTTGGCAGCAGTAAGATGTGTTTATCCTGCATGTGCCATGCTTCAGCAATGTTGATTTTGACAGATGCTGGTCAGTGGTCAAGAACTGGAGGACAAGCCCCTTCATCTCCAAGCTATGAAAATTCTTTACATTCATTGGTAAGAATTGCTGAGCAACTCTGGCCAAGAAATGGCTTGCTGGCTTTATTGAAACAAATCTTATTTAAACATTCATTTCCTCTAACAGAACCAAGATACTTGTTTTTGTATAGGTTGCCTTTCAAAACCATTTTCTCAGGAAAACTTACAGTTCATTAAAATCATTAATTTAGCAATAATTAAAACTGCAATATCAAAATGAGTTTTATCTTTGGGAGCTTCCTGCATTGAGTTGAAAATAGTATAATTTTGCTTGCCATTTACATTACTACATCAGCATCTCTTTTGTTCAAGGACCGTCGGTCTCAAAGGATATTGCAGAATTTGAAAATATGCCAAAAGGCAATTGGTATAACTCAAGAAAGGAGGCACCGCGTGGGGCTCTTCAGCACAGAAAAATTAAGGATAAAGAGAACCCACTGTGTGTATGGAGTGAAGGGGATGCATGGTATCCAGTCATGTGGCCATCAGCATGAAAGGAGTTTAGGGGGATGAATCTGAACCGGTTGCTCCCGATCGCTGCCTTGGGGTTCTGCGGACTTAGCTGTGGAAGGGGCACGGGGGGGGGGAGGAAAGAGTGGTCTGCTTCCCAGATTCCCACTAAATATTTGGTGTGTATCTGTGGAGGAGAGATGGTGATAGGAATTATTGTAGAAAGCTATCAATCCCGTCTAGAAGCAGAAGAGAAAAATAATGTGTACATATTGATGAAGCATTTTGCATCTTTATCCCAAGGGAACATTTTTCTCATGCAGCTAACAAATACAGTAATTTGCCTACTGCCATACATCACGAATGTACAAAAGCAATCTATAGAGATTGCTTTAGTCCACAGCTTTTATCCCCTTATTTTTGAGTTTAATTAAACCTTTGTGAAATTAACTTAACTAACAACTGAGGCCGACCTGCATACCAGCTATTTACCTCACCTCTTTATCGTTACTTAACTTGTGCTTTGCTTCTTGTTCTGTCTTGACTTTGCCAGAAAAATCGAGTTGAGCAACAACTTCATGAGCATTTGCAAGATGCTATGTCCTTCTTAAAGGATGTCTGTGAGGTACTATTTCTGTTTAGAGGGTGCCTTTTGGAGGATTTTGGGGTTTTTTTTGTTAATTCTACTTAACAGATTTTTACAAGTAATAGCCCACCCCATTTACTATGGCACGGCTGATGCATCTCTTCCTTCCATCAGTTTGTCTTTTCAACTATACTTTATTTGAACAATCAATAAATATATGCCAAGATAAATGCTGGCATGAAATCAGGAAAATGTGATTCAAGAGCTCAACCCCCCCTCCCCTCTCTTCTTTCTTTTAAGTTTTTTCCAGAATACCAAACAAGATTAGTTTTGTAGTTCATCTCTCTTTTGTTTTGAAGCCAGAAGTGTTACCCTTACATAGTTGCTGGTTCACTTCTGGCTGTTTTCGAAGTCCTTTTGATACCACCACATTTCCCTGGCTGCCTTTCCCATTTCCCATTGTAGAATGCTTGAAAATAGAATGGAATAAACCGCTCTGTGCCATAAATGACCTTCCTGCACCCCTCAATCCCAACAGCAGTCCCGGATGGAAGATCGCCTGGACAGACTCGATGACGCCATCCACGTGCTGAGAAACCATGCCGTGGGGCCTTCGACAAGCCTGACAGGGGCTCACGGAGAGATGGAGGGCTTATTGCGGCTATCCCACAATGGGCCCGTTAGCACTTTGAGTGCCACTTACGGCACATCCAGCCTCGTCATAGCCAGTAGACAAGCCTCGATGGTGAGCTTCTAATCTTTCCTTATTAGGCAAACCCACTGGTGCATGAATGTCTGAGGTTGATCAGTAAGAGTCATTATTCAGGTGCCAAATTGATCAAGACATGGGGGGGGGGAGTTGACAAGAATAAGTGTAGAGAAGGGCAGATCTGAAATGGTTGGCCGAGTGAACAGACCACAGACCAGGGGTATCCTTATTTATTTATTTATTTATAGCTCACCTTTCCAAGCACCCAAGCCAAGGGGTCTCTGGGCACCGGTACCCCCTAATGGAAACTGCATGCCTGCAACCCCATAGCAGCTGGGCATTTTATAATGAAGGCAGGATTCTAACCCCTCAATCCATTAGCAGCTGTTTGATTACTGAAGGAAATAGAATACAGCAGTCATTTTGTACAACAAAATTCCATTCATATTAATTGTGTTAAGCAATGGTTTATTCACTTATTTTACTATAGAAAAAAACTGTGATGAAGCAGACAACTTAATGCATCACATGCACAGATGTTGAAAGCTTTCCTTGAGGGGAAGGGCAGAATTCACAGATCAGATTCGCATACAGAACAAGGTCTATTCTAATCAGCTGGATGATTTTTGGTATATTTTCTTTCTGAAGTCCATTTTCCTGCAGATATTCTGAGTCTTTGTGCTCAACCCTGAATACATTTTCTTTCTTTTGACGGAATCTTGGGGCATGCTGGAACTAGCTGGTTGCAGATTTGTATTGGTGAAACTGCCTAGTCATCAAGTTAAGGATGGGGGCAGGGGTCAGCAGAGGGCATAAGCTGCAAGCCTAATACTGTTTCAGACATGTAGTTTATTGCTCTTTAAAACTATTTAAAGCATAATGTATCTTTAGCCTGGTCTCTATGGTCTAATGCCAGTGTTAAATTATGCTTCATTTTAGCTTTTATCTAAGTTTTGGAAAGTGTGACTTCATAAAATAAATACTCATCTGGGGAGGTAGTGCTTATATAAAAACTACTGGTAAAACCTGATGTCTTGATCATCAGAGGAGCCAGTGAAAAAGAGCCAATGGAATGGCAACACCACCACCCCCATCCCTCCTCTCAGTGTTTTCATCCTGGCAAGCAGGCGGCCTGCTAGGCCTCAGACCTAAGTAAGCCAGGCGGGGGGCAGGCAGCAGGATTGACAAGTACCAGCCAAAGCCAAAGAAGCACCCTTCCTTCCTTCCTTCCTTCCTTCCTTCCTTCCTTCCTTCCTTCCTTCCTTCCTTCCCTGGTTTTGGTCCAGTCGACACTCTGGGCCCCGTGAGACGCCTGGAAAAGGGCAGGTCCCTCTGCTTGGTTCTTACACATTCTCATGCCCTGTTCCATTCTTCATACTGTGCTTCGCACAATCCCAGTTTTCTCTTCTTTCCCAAATATCAGCAACAAGAGTGCCCATCTTGCTTCTGCTGGGAGGGCAGCTCCTGCAGAAAGTGTGGGTGGTAACTCCCGAGGAGTAGAGTCCCTCAGCAAGCCCCTCCACTTGCTCACTGAGTTCCAACATGGCATATGTGATTTCTGCTGTAGGATTGCAATCAGCACAATGGCAAAAATTTCCCAGGTTAATTGGAGATTGCTGACCTCATTCCAGGCTGAAGGGTAATCTGTGTCTGTGCTGTCTTTGTCTAGGAAGATGGTGTCAGCCTCAGTAGCAACCATTCAGGGTTGTGCAACACGGTTCCTGCCCAGAGTACAGAACTAAACCATAAAACCCAAGAAAGCTATAGAGGTGAGCCACATTTCAATTTCTTCACTCAGGAAATTTAGTGGGAATCTTTGAAATGAGTAATGACTATAAGCCCTTTTTACAGATCTGCAGGATTCCTCTCCTCTGTCTGTCTGTCTGTCTGTCTGTCTCTCTCTCTCTCTCTCTCTCTCTCTCTCTCTCTCTCTCTCTCTCTGCCTCTGCCTCTGCCTCTCTCTTGGCACTGAGTGTGCATAGAGCCTTCCCTTCAGATATAGAACTCTCTGGGGCAGTGGTTCTCAACCTTCCTAATGCCGTGACCCTTTAATACAGTTCCTCATGTTGTGGTGACCCCCAACCATAAAATTATTCCAGGGTCATGTGATCATCTTTTGCCACCTTGTGACAAGCAAAGTTAGTGGGGAAACCAGATTCACTGAATAACCATGTTACTAATTTAATCTCTCTCCCTCTTTCTTTCTCTCTCTCCCTCTCTGTGTCTCTCCCTTTCTCTTTCCCTCTCTCCCTTTCTTTCTCTATCTCTCCCTTTCTCTTTCCCTCTCTCCCTGTCTCTTTCTCTCTCCCTCTTTTTCTCTATGTCTCCCTCTGTCTCCCTCTTTCTCTCTCCCTCTTTCTAGTTCTCTTTCTCTCCCTCTCTCTATTTCTCTCTCCCTCTCAAAGATCCTTAAAATCCTTAAAAGTTATGCTTGAGTGGAAGACTTTTTCTTTTACAGATGGGTGGGCCCGACATTCGCGGGCAGGCAGGACCCCGCCCGCCGAGCCACTGCCTCCCCATCACCCTCCACGCCAGCCGGCTCCGTCGCCAGACCTCCCAGCTGACCGGCGCGGTCCGGAGGTCGCCAGCTGACGGGCGCAAGAGTTCGGCGCTCCACCGCCTCCCCTTCGCCCTCCGCACCGGGCAAAGCGTTGCCGGACGTTCCAGCTGACGGGCGCAGGTCCAGAGGTTGCCAGCTGACAGACGCAGGAGTTCGGCGCTCCACCGCCTCCCCTTAGCCCTCCGTACCGGCCAAAGCGTTGCCGAACGTTCCAGCTGACGGGTGCAGGTCCGGAGGTCGCCAGCTGACGGGCACAGGAGGTTGGCGCTGCGGCGGCCTGCCAGCCACCTGCTTTTTTGGCTGGAGCAGTTGCCAGGGTCGCCGGCTGCGGGGAGCGTGTTAGCGGCCCTTGGGGGCCATGCAAGCCGTGGCGACTGCTCCAGCCGAAGAAGGAGGTGGCTGGGAGGCTGCCGCAGCGCTGAACTCCTGTGCCCATCAGCTGGCGACCTCTGGACCTGCGCCCGTCAGCTGGAACGTCCGGCAATGCTTTAGCCGGTGCGAAGGGCGAAGGGGAGGTGGCGGAGCGCCGAACTCCTGCGCCTGTCAGCTGGCGACCTCCGGACCTGCACCGGTCAGCTGGGAGGTCTGGCGATGGAGCCGGCTGGCGTGGAGGGCGATGGGGAGGCGGCAGCTCGGCGGGTGGGGTCCTGCCTGCCCGCGAATGTCGGGCCCACCCGCCCCATCCGTAAAAGAAAAAAATCTTCCACCCAAGCATAACACCAGCAGTTCTGTGCCATGGAGGCTTGAGACACGGAGACGCGATGCCGTGGGAGGCGGCAGGACAGGGGGAGGGGTTACCTGCATCCTGCCAGCCGAATTCTGGAAGCCTGCCTGAGTGAAGAATTTTAGGGAGACAGACTGAGGGCTGTATTAAGACCATAGATGGGAGAGTGGAAGGGAGGCGAATTCGGGGTGGAGCAGAAAACACGGGGGGGGGAAGGTGTTAGGAAATAAGCACTAAGGTACATGGCGCCTTGCAAGGGATTCCCAAGTGTTCTGCAATTGTTTTTCCTCTCTCCTCTGCGCGAGAAAAACTTTTGCGGTGTAAATCTGAAACCAGGTGAGGTTCCTGTCAGGTGGCGCAGGAGGTTCTTGGGAGAGACGAGGACAAGCTTGGCGTTTCCTCTCTCCCAATCCCCTTCCTCTTCTTTACCCCCTTCCCCAGCCTGCCTGTGATCTCAGCTCACGGCTCGGTGGCTTTTCTTTGCCTAGCCTAGCCAAGCTTTCTTCCGCCCACCCCGTTCCCGGGAGCACCGAGGAGGTACGGCAGAAACACATGAATTGGGATTGCCCTTGGGAAGCTGATCCTGCTTTGAACCTTAGGAGAGGAGGAGGAGTCCCTTCCTCCTTCCCTCCCTCTCTCCCTGTCAAGCCCCCGCGGGCTCGACATGAACTGACAGGGAAGGGGTCTAGGACAACGTGCGGGTCGGCTCCGTGGGCGTCCGAACCAACACCTGAGCGGCTCCAACTTCCGGCCGCCGAACAGCTGAGTCCTCCGGGAGGCAACGTGAGGCCCTGAGGGGTATTGCAAGCTCGCAGGGGGGTGGGAAGGAAAAGAAGATGGAAGAGAGTGAGGCTGCAACAGAGAGAGTGGTGTCTCAGTTCCTAAGACCATCGGAAATATGTGTTTTCTGATGGTCTTAGGCGACCCCTGTGAAAGAGTCGTTCGACCCCCAAAAGGGTCGCGACCCACACATTGAGAACCACTGCTCTGGGGTATTCCAGAAGTTTCTCATCAAACCATACTCATCTGGACGTTCTACAGAAAGCTTTCACCCACTTCTGCAACAAGTTTCAAATTGTAACTCTTCAAATATGCCCTTGAACTATTTCATAGGAACTGCCTTTTTCTCTTTGCTCTTAATTTTGCCTACCATCCATTAAGAGGACAGTCACAGCTTCTCTCTTCTAAAGGGGTGGGTGAGGGTTATGGTTTTTTATCCTTTTATTTTGGGGTTTTTATTGTTTGTAAGAGGCCCAGTGTAAGGACCCACCCCACTTTGCATCTTAAGAAGACAGAATTCTTGGAATATTTCTTCCAACAGGCATCTTTATTAAGAGAAAATGGTTGCGGGCGTTCTAGATAGGACCTGAGGCCCAAGTCCTCCCATTCAAGGTTTTAAGTGATCCCAAGCAGCCCACCCCCACCCCACCGTCCTTCCAGGGACAATCCCAGGCGTTACATTTCCACCCCCTTTTTCCTCACTGCCGGTGGAAGGGAGACTTCAGAGGGGAGTCTATTGTTATGGTTAGTCCTTTTGGTGATATCCACATTCAGTCCCTTTGAAGTTGTAATGAAGGAAAGTGAGAGCCATAAAACCCCTTTGCTCATCTCCCTTCCCCTTCGAAGTATGACAGAATCCAGAGAGGGCAGAAATGGGGTTTTCCATAGTCGATAACTAGAGATGAAATATAATTGGATTCTGACACCCAGAGTCACTGAGAGTGACTGGGCACCCATATAAATCTTACCAATAAATAAAATAGGCCATGTTGCTCTTTATTGGGTTTCCTTGCAGGGCTGCCTGCTGGGCTGCCAACCCCGCTGCAGATCAAGTTGGAGCACAAGGAGAAGGAAGACAATGCACAGGAACCCGCGTCCTCCGATGACATGAAATCTGATGACGAGTCCTCCCAGAAGGATATCAAAACCTCCTCCAGAGGCAGGATGAGGTATGTTGGCTTCTTTCCTCCTATCCCAGAAATCAAGGGGTCTGTCTGGATCAGAATGAGCAGAAGAGGTAGAGGGGGTTACCCTTGGGGTTGAGGTTTGGGCATCAGGCTGGAAAGTGGCCATTTTCTGGATCTAGGCAGATTGTCGGGATGGAATGACGGTCAGGTTTCCTTCTTAAGTTTAGTGGAAGTAGTCCTTGGATTACAATGACATTAGGGACTGGAATTGCTGTTGTTAAATTATGAGGTGGTCATAAAACATGACATCACGTGACCGCATCACTTAGTGGCTATTGTAACCCCAAGACATGCAAGTTGTTAAATGGGTAGAGGCAGGAGTCTCAAGTAACGAGCAATGGGGGTGGAAGGGATGCTGGTGGGGGGAGGTCAGGGGAGAACTGGTATGCATGCAGTGGGTTGCTACGGTGGGAGAAAAAGCAGAAGAGACTAGAGACTTGCGATCTTACCTGCTTTGCTTGGGAGAAGCAATCGTATGACCGCAGCTCCCTTCAGGGCCCAGATCACAATCATGGGACGTCTGTGATGGCCAGACCTTCAAGGGCTGGTTGTACATCCATTTTTTTAGTGCCACCATAACTTTGAACAATTGCTGATTGAATGGATGTAAGATGAGGATTGCCCAGTCTACTGTCACTTCTGAAAGCTGGACCTTCTGATCCAGATCAAAAGGGCTTATGTGTAATTACCTGGCTGTACTTACTTATGTGTAATTACCTGGCTGTCCAAACAAAGCAGCACATTGCTAAATCTTAAAAAGTTTGGCTTACACGGTTGACAACTAGTAAGGGGCAAGAGAAAGAGTCATATTATCAGTGAACAATAGTGGGCAGGTATCTCCCCCATATAACCAGGCAGGCTGTGAATTTGTGCCCATTCTTGTGAGAAGCAGAGCAGGCACAGCAACCCCTTGGAGACTAAAAGCATAGTGTTTGTTGCAGAAAATGCACCCCCAGTGGCTTTTCTGCAGATCTAAGCATGAAATTGTTTACTGCTTCAAAAAAAATCCAGCCGGTTATAGGCAAGACAATAATCTGTGCGAATGTGGAAGAACAAAATTGTCTCTCAGTGCCTTTCCTGTCTTTGTTTCAAAAGCAGCATGAACGAAGATGAAGAACTAAACCCAGAGCAGAAGCTGGAGCGGGAGCGGGAGCGGCGGATGGCCAACAATGCCCGGGAGCGCTTGCGTGTCCGGGACATCAACGAAGCCTTCAAGGAGCTGGGCCGGATGTGTCAGCTGCACCTAAAGAGTGAAAAGCCCCAGACCAAACTGCTGATCCTTCACCAGGCCGTGGCTGTCATCCTCAGCCTGGAGCAGCAGGTCCGAGGTGAGCTGGGGCTGGAGGATTCCATTGCCCGTGAAGGCAAGCACTGCCTGCGCTCCATCGCAGGCTAAAAGCCGGAGGGTGGGGCAGGCTGGGAGTTATTTCTGTGGAAAAGAGGACTTTGCCCAACCAGAGCCATCTCGCCTTCCTCTCATTCTCTTTTCTTCTATTAACTTGTTTTCTTCACATCACATTTCTTTGCCATCTTTTAGGGCTAGTTTACTCCAGGGTTGTCAGTGCATAGATCTTTGCCTACCATTAGCATCTGGATGTGCGAAGCCCAGCCCTCCTGCGCACAACAATTAGGGTTGTCTTCAGACAGGCCAAGCCTGACCTCCATGGGCTTGCATGGTTCCATCATGGAATTGTGTGATGGTCCTCCTGATGGTGGAAAACAGCACCAGGATTTTCTGGGATTTGAGCAAGTTGCTTCCTTTCTACAGCCTTGAGTTTGGCAGCCTCAGATTCAGCAATTATGCTTTCATAGATTTTTTTCTCCAAGATTTTTAACACTACAACTGTTTTTCCAAATGTTCCATCACACTGTCCAATATTGCCTATATTTGAAAATAGAAACATAAAGGGGAGAAGGGATGAAGTTGAACATTCATTAATTTTGGGGGTTATTTTATAGTCACAGGGAAAACCAATCTAGAATTTAGCTTTGCATTTACTGTCTTTTGGGATGCCATGCCAGCCTTTGTCAGGCATCTTCACACGTCTCTGTGTTATCCCCAGAGCCTTGTGTTGTAAACAGAGGCACTTTTTTAAAAAATCACATTTTGTCAAGTCCATTATTTTGATTCTTACATGATTTTCCTGATTTCAATAGCTGCAACTGAAAATAAAGTTAATCTGTAGTAACAAATCCATATTTTGTCCATTTCAGATTTGAACAATCCTTTCTAGAGGTCAAGTTATAAAATTCTTTATACTCTCCTCCTTTGGTGGAAATGAAATGACAGTTGACTTCCAATAGGCAAGCTTTTTTATTCCAGAAATGATGCAGCTGACATCAAAATCACCTACTTCCTACTCAAGGGGGTGTTTCTTCTTTCTTCCGGGAAACCAGCTGGATCAGCTGTGGTGCTTTCTTAGCTGAGCATTTCCAGGATGTATATATGAGATGCTGATGGTATCAGCAATAGTATCTACTCAGGGATCTGAAGCACTGACATCTCACTCATTTCATCACTTCTGCTAACAGTAGGGACCTAATTTTATTCTGTTTCCCTGCCTCAGGGATCTTGTAAAGACGTAAGAATTGGGAACTGTCTATGGAAAAAGACTGCTAGTTTTTCAGAGCCTTTCTCTTGAAGGATTGGGTGTGACAGCTTGTGTCCCGAACCTTCAAATCCTTGCTTAATCTGAAACTGGGTAACTTTGCATCAGTCACCTTCCCTTGCTTGACTTCCTCATGGGACGGTTGAGAAGCATTTAAACAAGCCTTGAGCTCTTTGAAGGAAGAGTGGGCTATAAACTCGTCCCATTGAAAATGCACTTTTAAACAGAAAGGCTCCTTGTTTATTACAAGAATGGGTCATACCCCACTAGAGATTCCAAAGAGCAGAAGCCAGGAGTTCCCACAGACAACTGCATGTGGGGAGGGGGCAGTTTGGAAGAGTGTAGATGGAGAGGCATAACATGTAAGGGATTTTCTGCACATCCTACCCCCAGCCATAGGCTTGACTTCAATGTTGCTCCAGTGCTAGCATCTTAAAGAGGTATTTCCTGTTTCTTTCTGTCATTACTTCTAGAGAGGAACCTGAACCCCAAAGCAGCTTGCCTTAAGCGAAGGGAAGAGGAAAAGAGGTCTGTTGTATCAGCAGAACCCCCACCCCCCCCATCCAGGAAGCCATCCAGCGCTTAATGAAACTGCCAATCCAATGGGACATATGTGAGGTGACGTTTTTATGTCAGTGGGGGCTGACATGGATGTTGATGGGCACACAGGGTATACCAAAACCCTGTCAGTTATACTTTGTGTTAAGTTGAATTACAGCATCACAAAACCCAGACTGTGTGTTGGAATCCTTTACTACTTTAGTCCAAGATCACCAGCACAATTTATTAAAAGCAACAGTCACACTCGGCAAAGTGTATGGCTTTTGTTGGGGGTGGGTGAGGCAGCGCAGCTCTGGCACCTTAGATTATGGTGCTCAGAATAAGAACCGGCTCCACCGGAAGCAGATCCCCCGGTCCAGAAGCCAGAGTCCAGGCCACTTGGCTCTTTCCCACTGTGCCCTGTACCTGTCAGTGCTTCAACATTGCTCTTTTAATGTCCAGCTCAGAATCCAGAACCCTGTGGAAGAGACCAAGAAGAGGGGACCTTTTGTTCACAAGGACACTCAACATAGCATTAAACAGGACCATCTTGCCGGAGAAACAATCCATCTAGAAGTGACCCTTTGAGAAAAATGGCCGGTTGCCCCAGAAGAGAGAGCGAGAGCACCAAGCTCTTCTTCCAGCAGGATTTCCGCCCCACAGACAGCCGCACCTCTCCTCCTCTTCCTTGCGGTTCTCCTGTCGCTCCAGCACAATCAGAGACTCTGATCTCCTCTCCACTTGGTGGGGAAACTGCCTTGTGCCTAAACCGAATTGACAAATGAATTGTAACTATAAAACATTATTTGTAATGGAACTATAACGATCCACCGTATGAAGGGAAACATTGATCTGTTTAAAGCTTGGTTGAGATACTGATATTGAGAAGTGCATTTCGAGAATGAAGCCACAATGCCACTGACCCTTCACATTCCACCATACCTACAAGTGTCTTAAAGAAGGGACAAGGGCATGTACCAGCTCCCCTCTCTCTGGACATGTATTTCCCAGGTAGGTATCTTGATCTTGAGGAGCACAGGCCAGCAGGCAGCCCTCTTCTTGATGCACAGCCTCTGGCCTTTTGCATTCTCAAATGGCTCCCTCCTATGGCTTCCAATGGGACCCTTGTTGGGTGAAGAGGAAGCCCATCTAGAATTGCCCTGGAGCTGTAAGGACAAGCCCCCAGACCTAAGCACAACCTGGGTTGAAGTCTTGGCTTGGGATGAGAACAGTGCAGTCCAGGGTGCCCCGATTCTAGCTTCCCTGTAGAGAAGGAGGCTGCCTCCTTCCTGGTCAGTTGCCTTTGCCAAGTGCATAGCAGGGAGGCCCTCTCTCTGGGCAATTCCTCCCCCTTTGATCCTTCTTTGAACTTCTGTGAACACTGTCGTCCATTACAGCAGCCCAGAGAGAGACCCGCCACCATGGCACTGCCCTGATATCCTAATCAAGCTTCTCTCACAAGACTTGAATTGCTTTGAGGGTGTTGTGGCTCTAACTGGCTTCCTTCTACAAAGGGGGCATGTCTTTCAGATACTTCCTACATATGCTGGTTTGTTAAGTGGCTGTCCTAAAGTGATCCTGGGCAAGTGTCTGTGGCCCTTTTCTGCCGCCTCCTCAGTGTTCCCCAGCCAGTGGACTTTGCCTCCTGGCTGGTGAATTCCTGGCTCTGTTGGGCTGTGCAGGATGTGTGCAGTGCACCCTAAAACTTCCCTTGTAAAACCGAGAGAGCATTTGGTTTATTTTTCACTGTAGCTAGTCTTTTATACAATAATCCTGTAAGAAGTTTCTTGAATTCTAAATATTACTCTTTCTAGATTTTTGAAATAAAAAAAATTTTTCAGAAAAAATTTCTTACTTTATTTTACTATATTAGGTAGTAAGAAATGTCAGAAATTTACAATAGCATTGTAAGAGCATAGTAGAGTTCTAGCAGCCTGTGTAGTACCTTATGGAGTATTGTAAGAGCTATTTATCCAAGATGAATTGCTTCTCATCTTGTTATTCAATTTCCATATGTTGGTTTATTGCAAATTTGTACCCTGTGTCAAATTTCAAGATATTACAGATAAACCTTTTTGACCAGCAACAGGTTCAACACTTTTTTTATGTAACAGAAAACACTATGTATATAACATTTATGTAGCAATAAATGTCCTATCCTTTTGTATTTATTGTTTTCAGACAATCTTTAACAATTTTTATGCCATTGTCTATTTTGAGCAAATCCTTATCTGCCCATGAATAGAAAGAATGAAGTTTAAATGGACATGCCAAGTGATTTAAAGCCATGTTAATTTTAGTGTTTAAAAAGTGACATGAAGCCATTCCCCATTTAAATTAAAATTAAAAAGGATGCTGATTTTTTTCTCTAGATTTACACTGCTTCTCTATTTGCTGCTTTAAACGATCTGGAACATGCCCAGCGCACAGGCCTGGTTCAGACAAATCCACCCGCAGAGGAAAAGCTCACGGAGGGACGTAGCTTTCCAGGCAAAGGCAAGGCAAGAGGAGGGCCAGGAATGGAGAGAGCAGGGAGTAGAGCATGAGGGCCAGGGGAGGTTGGCCACAAGTGCTTTACACCCAATTCAAGTGAAGCACAAGGGCAGGGTGGAGGAGGAGAAACTATGGACCTCAAGACAAAATGGCCCAAGATTCTTCCAGAGGTTGTGTTTGGGACCAGGTAGAGAACGAAATGTGGAGGTTGCCTCCCCCTTGGTTTCATTTGCATGCAAATTGCTATTCCCACTCCATTGTAACACTTATTTATTCTTTCAATTTATATGGTCACTTATATCAAACAGGTGTTCCTGGGCTCAAACAATTATAAAACCAATTTAAAAATAATACAAAAAAATGTATACAGAAGCCAAAAAAATTATAATCCATAGATTATATTTGATATCTGTATAAGATACAAAATTTTCAAAAATAAAATTACAAAAATAATGGAATAAACCTTATAAGAGCAGGCAGAGGACATTTGCAAATGAAGTAAGAACATAAGAACATATGAAGAGCCATGCTGAATCAGGCCAAAGCCCATCGAGTCCAGCATTCTGTGTCACCCAGTGGCCCACCAATTGTACATGGGGATCTTGAGCAGAAAGAGAAGGCATAACCCTCCCTTTCCCTTGACCCCCAAACAAATGGTACTCAAGGGAATCCTGCCTGCCTCAACCAACATAGAGGCGGCACATGGACATCCGTTTTAATAACCACCGATACACTTTGCATCCATGAATCTATCTAGCCCTGCCTTGAAGCTGTCAAGGCTGACAGCTGTCACGACCCCTTCAGGAAGTGAATTCCATAAATCAGCGACCCTCTGGGTGAAGAAATATTTCCCTTTATTTGTCCTCACTTTCTTAGCTATGAGCTTTAGGGAGTGCCCCCTTGTCCTGGTATTGTGTGATAGAGAAAAGAATTTTTCTCTATCCACCTTTTCTATCCCATGCATGATTTTATACACTTCGATCAAGTCACCCCTTAAACGCCGTCTTTCAAGGATGAAGAGACCAAGGCGTTGCAATCTGGTTTCATAAGGGAGGCGCTCCATTTCCTTGACCATTCTTGTTGCCCTTCTTTGCACCTTTTCCAGTTCCATTATATCCTTCTTGAGGTGCGGTGACCAGAACTGTACACAGTGCTCCAAGTGGTCTCACCATTGATTTGTACAGAGGCAATACAACACTTGCTGACTTATTTTCGATTCCCTTCCTAATCATGCCAAGCATGGAATTTGCTTTTTTTACTGCTGCTGCGCATTGGGTTGACATCTTCATCGAGCTGTCCACCAAAACCCCAAGATCCCTTTCTTGGGTTGTCTCAGAAAGTTTGGTCCCCATCAGTTGGTAAGTATAATTGGGGTTCTTTGCCCCGATGTGCATAACTTTGCACTTGTTTAGGTTAAAATGCATTTGCCACTTTGTTGCCCACTCACACAATTTCGAGAGATCCTTCTGGAGCTCCTGACAATCAGTTTCACTTTTCACAACCCGGAACAATTTAGTGGCATCAGCAAACTTGGCTACCTCACTATTAACTTCTACATCCAGATCATTGATGAATAAATTAAAAAGTAAAGGTCCCAAAACTGAACCTTGGGGTACACCACTTCTCACTTCTTTCCATCCGGAGAATTGTCCATTTATTGCCACCCTTTGCTTCCTACAATTTAGCCAGTTACCAATCCAGGACAAGACCTGTCCTCTAATTCTGTGGCTGGAGAGCTTTTTTAGGAGCCTTTGGTGAGGAACTTTGTCAAAAGCCTTTTGAAAGTCAAGATATACAATATCAACTGGGGCCCCTTTATCTATGTATTTATTTACACCCTCAAAGAACCCTCAAAGTGATCCACAATGGGATCCAGTCTGCCTCTCAGGAAATAGTACTTGCCCTTGAATGCTGCTTAGGGGCTCCATTCACTAATTATTACTATATTTATATATCACCAATTCCATACAGATTGCTTGTAACATGAACATAAAGCTCAAAAGGCCCCAAATCCATAAGAAATGCCCACCAAACTTCCCTGCCTCAGCAGTATTTATAAACCTAAGGCTTTGGAAGCAACTCATGAATACCATAGCAGATCCATTCCCTGATTCCTTGATGGCTTGGAAGAGATGAAGACAGAACGTGTCTGGACCAGCCTTCAACCTCCCAACTCTGCATGTTACAGATGTTGGGGCTGTTACGAGCTGCCTAAGGATGCTTAAGATTTTCAGTAAGCAGACTCCCCAGGGTCCTTTGGATGCTTCATCTTTCAGGGCTGCTGTGGAATCTCCCTGGAGCATCCAGAGTTGCACCCTTCGTGCCCTGCTCGGGTTTGTAGTTACTCCCACAGAAGGCAAGATTGGCTATCAGTTGGGGTTGATCATATAAACAAGCTGTCCTGAGCATCCCAATCGAGTCACAACTGAAAGGGCTTTCTAGAGAAAAGATCCGATTCAGAGCTAGCTTGAAATAGAATTCTAGAGTTCTCATCCTAGCAACACCAGAATCCAAACTATGGCTTAGAATACAAGGGAGCTAAGTCACCATGATGTCTGTCAATCAGTGAGCAATGACACAAGGAGGTTGTCCCTGAGCCAAGTTGTGTGAAGGTTGTCACTCGGTGAAACCGAGCATCCTTCTCTGTCTTATTGCGGTGCCTTCATTGTGCTGTCCAACCCTTCAACACCATGGGGGATGTGCAGCTAAAACTGCCTTCTTTACTTTCCCCTCTCAGCAATCCTTATGCTCTAGCGAGGTAAGTTTTAAAAAGACAAAACTAGTTTTGCAAAGTGAGATAATCCAGAACCTTGCTTGGCAAGGTTATGCCTCCTACTTCTGCTCCTCCCCCAAGAACCCCAACTAAATTAGGCTGGGAAGGGCTGCTTTGAAGGCGTAATGGGGCAGACGGGTCTGCTTCATTATTTGCCAGATCTTCAGAATCTGCCATTCTGGTTGTGGCAGTGAGTGGGTCTCTGAGCTGTTAAATTGATCAAATAAATAGAGCCTCGCCTAGGGTAGTATAGGCACCCAAGGTCGCCCTGAAAGTCACAGCCAGGTTTCCTGTCATCCCAGGAGCAGGCTCTGAGTAGGGCTTCCTAGGAAGGAGGGCAACGGGGTCCTGAAAGCATGTCCCAGGCATGTCAGGTGCCTTCGGTGTGCTTCTCAGCTTGCTTGGGCAGGCAGATTCCAGAGTCCCTCTCGAAACACCTGTCTTATTTCAAGAGACACCAGGTATTCCTCCAGCAGGTGGCGCCCTTACCTAAGCTCCAGAGCCCTGAGGCGCCCCCGGTAGGCCGAGCGTGAGGAGCCCCAGGATTGGGGCTGGGGGGAGGAGGCTTCCCGGGATCGTTTTCCTTTCCGGGAACACAAATGAACGGGGAAAATCTTTCAGAAACAAGGGGCTGCAATCCGGCGTTGGACAGTAGAAGGCTCCAGTGGGCGGGGGGGGGAGGCAAACCTATTGAGATGACCCCTCCCCCCAGAATCGCTGCCCCCACAAGACGCTTCCCCGCGCCGCGGAGCCGGCCGGGCCCGCTTTCTACACCCCCCCCTTGCCGGCAGCAGATCCGGGGGCGGCCTCCGTCTCCCCCCCCCGTTTGGCAGAGGCGCTGGAGCGGCTACGCCCGGAGTGTCCCGATTCCCCGCTGTGCCCCCTCTCCGTCGGGTGGAAGCAGTCGGCTCAGCAGCGCGTGCGGAGGGCGGGCGGCCGTCCTCGTCCCGCCCCGCCCGGCGGGCTGCCCGTCTCAGGTCCCTCCCTCGGCGGCCTGGAAGAGGCGGGCGGTCCGGGCGGCGGGCAGAGGCGCTCGCTCGACGGAGGACACGGCGCGGGCCGGACGGAGGTGCGCGGGGCCGGGGTGCGCTGCGCGAGGGTCGGGCGGCCGTCAGGCGGGCGCGGGGCCGAGAGAACGGACCGCCGCGGGCAACCTCCGCTGCTGCGTTCCGCCGGGCCGAGGCCGGTTCTCCCGGACAGCACCGGATCCGCCGGGCGGGGAAGCGGTGCTGCCGGCGCGTCGCCTCTCTCCGGGCGCTATCGCTGCCTCGGCCGGCCTCTCCCGGTGGCCCCTTTGGGGTCGGCCTGGAGGGACTAGGGAAGCCAAGCTGGGCAGGCGGACGGCAGATGCCCCGGAGCTCTCCCGCGCACCTGCCCCGGCTCTGCCCCGGCGCCCAGCTCGCCCGGCTCCCCTGGTCAGGGGAGGCCCCGCTGCCTTGCGGAGAGCTCCGCCGAAGGGCCCGGTTGTCAGCCCCGAGGGGCGTCTCGGGCGGGGCTTTTCGCGCTCTGCTCTCGCCGTCCGACTTTTCCCGGGCTGCGCGTTGGGCGGTCCTGCCAGGCGGCTCTGCGCTGCAGCTCCGGGAGATTGGTCTCCCCGCGTCGGGCTGGTGTTGCTCCCTCCAAGGGTGAGGGGGGCTTCGTAATGCGGCCTTGGTTTTAAAAGAATGGCTTTTGCTTGTATCCAGCCAGGAGGCGATAGGAGCGCTTGACGCCAAGTGCCTCCGGCGGGGCCGCCCCGTGACAAGGAGGCTGGCTCCCCCCGCGGACGCTGCTTTGTCAGCCGGCCGGAGCCCTGGTCGGCTGGCCGTGGCTGCCGTGGCTGCGCCCAGACAGAAGCAGAAGCAATTGTGGGTGTCGCCTTTCCTCCGCCTTCCTTTTAAAACCGCCTTGTTCATTCAGAGGAATGACTTCTAGGTTGTTAACGAGCATGGTAAGCGTTACGCCTATTTTAGTGCATGGCACCTACCGTAGTAGGAGGTTGGAAGCAGCGCTGGCTTGTCTGACCCTTTTGCTCTCTGCCTTGGCCTCCCCCCGCCCCCCCTGGCCAAAGAGGGCGGGGTCTCCTTTGCCTAATGGCGCCACAGAAAAGCCAGGAAAGAGAGGTTGGGGTCAGGCGGCTTCGCCTTCGGCAGGGAGGGCGAACGGTGTTTGCTGCTGCACTGCCCGGTTGGGTATGGGAAGCCCCCTCCCTTTCTGATCTGATCCAGCTTCTTCCTTTCTCCCACCACACCTGCAAGGGGGGGGGCGCCTGGCCACTCGGCTGTGATTCATGGGTTGTGGAGAACAGAGTTCGCTGTGCCCTGGACTTGCACCTTGGTGTGCCACCCATTTCTCTCCTTTGCGACCCAGCTCCTCCTCCTCTGGTGGTGGGGAAGGAGACTCTGGGGCTGGGGGCTGGACACCAGGTGGCTCAGCAGCACCTGGCCCACAGGGAGGTAGGTTGTGAGGGGACTACTGCACTAGAGGCCCAAAATCTTGTGTGGCAAAAATATGAGGGAGGCTGAAGCTGGGTCAGTTCACATGCTGCAGGAAATTTCTAAAAAAAAAAAAAAGCTTGTTCAGGTTGTTTGTTGTGCCGTGCTAGGAAGGGAGAATCAACTAGTTTAAATTTGGTTCTATGTCATCATTATAGACCTCAGAACTTATCCGCCTCCGGTGCCAACCCAGTGCAGGTTTTGGCACATCTTCAGCCCCACCCCCACCCCAGAGATTTCTGGAAGAGGCTGAGCTGCTGCCAGGGGAGGCAGGCCATGGGGTTCCCTCGCTCTCACCTTTCCCTCGCAGAACTTCCTTCTCACAATGTTTGTGAAAATGACTAAATGTAATTCAAGGAAATGCTGGGATCCCATGAAAGCGGAGACTTGCCCAGTAGACCCCCTCCTCCAAATGCCAGATGACCCGCGTGTAGTGAATGTGCAGAGAAGAGTTTGAGGAGGGGCCGAAGGACCCAGCATGTCAAGAGTGTGTATGGGGCCACACCTGGATCCCTAGAAGCAAGGAGTGTGCAAACTGGTCAGAAAGCAGAAGCAGCTGGTAAGGCCTGGTAGTCAGAAAAGGAGGCTCACGTGGCGAGGAGAGAACCTGCAGCTGCTGGAAGAAAGGTTGGAAAGAAGAGATTTTAAGGGGAGGAGATTTTTGAGTGAAAGGAAAAGGAACACACAACAGAATCATTTGCTTGCGACAAGCAAGGAGAATCGCAAAGAAAGTGCTGAACTTCTGAAGTCCTTCAGACACTTCTGTTCATATAAATCCGGCATGCCCTTCACATTCCCACCAGGTGGGCAGGGGGATACAGGAGCAAGGTCCTCCTTTTAAAATGCTCGCAAAGGGACCTCAGAGAGCCTGCAAAATGGCACTGAGAGATGAGAATCGGTGTCGGTTGAGGAAACCAGCGGAGCCGTCTTGGGTCTCCCAAGACATGCTCATATCACTCCAGCTCTCCGTGAGCTGCACTGGCTACCAATTGGTCTCTGAACACAATTCAAAGTGTTGGTTATGACCTATAAAGCCCTTTATGGCAATGGACCAGGATACTTGCGGGACCGTCTTCTGCCCCATGAATCCCAGCGACTGGTTAGGGCACATAGGGTTGGCCTCCTACGAGTCCCGTCTATTAGGCAATGCCGTCTGGCGGGGCCTAGGGCAAGGGCCTTCTCTGTTGCTGCCCCAGCCCTCTGGAACCAGCTTCCCTCAGAGGTTCGCACTGCTTCCTCCCTCCTAGTTTTCCGGAAATTATTGAAGACTCATTTATGCCGACAGGCTTGGGGCGTATGAACTATACTCTGCCCCTGGGCCTAGGAAGGTGCCTCCATTAGTGACTGTGTACCGATTGTGATTGTATGCTGTATGAATGTGTTTTGGATTGAATGAATGTGTTTGGATAGGATGGTTGATTGTTATTGTAATTTAATTTTTTATTGTATTATTGTTGTAAGCCGCCCTGGGTCCCAGGAGAAGGGCGGCATAGAAATTTAAATAAAGTATAAAGTATAAAGTCGTCACCAGGTCTGAAAAGACAATTAGATATTTTGACCCTGACAAAGTCTCTGCTGGAGAAAAGTATTTGCTCAGGTAATCATTTATGGAACAGCCACAGTGGACTTTGTGAAGTGAGGGCTGCAGCCAGTGTCCACCACTCATTTCCTACGGTAGCAGGCTAATCTCTGTTTACAGGCAAAATCTGTTTAGCCTGAAAATCCTGCTGCTGGATCCACCAGCTATAGCTGGACTAACCAGAAGCCAAGGTTACAGTGGATATACATTTGTGTGAATAAAATTCAGAAAGGACAACAAGTAGAGATCTCTGAAAGTATAAAACAGAGGATGAGAGCAAAAACTGGAATAAATGTGGGGAAACAGACACTTTCTAAGAGTCTATACCCCTCGACAAGCAGAATGACTGACCTCTAAAAAGCCATAAAACAACTCATGTGGCTGGTTCTATGTAGATTTGAAACCTGGCCTTTGGCGAAAGGAAGGAAATGGGAGGGCATTTGGATGTGGCCTAGAGCAATGGAAGGATATGACAGAATAGGAGACGGGATCCAAGAGGAATTGGGGAAAGTGTAGAAAGAGAAGGAAAAGAAGACGACGTGTTGTGGGTCAACTTCATTTGAAGACTGGCAGGAAAAGTGACTGGATTGTGATGGCATAAAGTGGGGAAACTGTGCGGGCTAGCTGGGCACTGCCAGAGCAAAGGACAGAGGAGAGAACAAGGGTCTGCCTCATTCTTCCAAGAGACTGGAATGATAAGGAGGAAAGGAAGGCATTGTGTAATGCCAAGAGCTGGGCAAAGGCAGCCAGAGGAGAGGAGAGAAAGAATGGCAGAGGAAAGAGTAACAAGTGGGGATAGACTACAGGCGTGTGCAGGAGTGCTGCAAGGGAGACGGGTAGCCGAAGTCCCGCAAAGGCCAAGTTGCATTTCCCCTGCCAGAGAGCTGCTCTGCAAGGGAGCCATTTCAGGCCCTCTGCAAAACGGTGTCTGTGCTGAAGGGAACCCCCTGTGGAGAAAGGCTTGGCTTGGCTCCAATCGCAGGCTGGAACACAAACCAGCAATTGTCTTTGAAAACTGAAGCTGCCTGTTGAGATTTCTGTGCAGCTCCCAGTTGTAGCTCAGCCTGAGCTTGGTCATGGCTTCTCGCAAAGATTGCTGGCTTGCTTTCCTTGGTTTGGGGGGGGGGGAGTTCGACTTGAATTGTGAACTGTTTTGTTTTGGAGGTTCTTCAGCAAAACTGCAGCAGACCTAAAGGGGAAATGAAGAGACGATGCAGCTGTTAGACGTGAATGAAGCTTGTTAGTCCTTGAGACCGAAATGGAGCTTCTATTCTGGGCCCAAAGCCCAGGAAGCTCTGCAAACCGATGGTACTTTGGGGGCTCCTGCCGCTCCACAAATGAGTCCAGGTCCCCCTTCGTGGTGAATTTCAGGGACTCTCTCTGCCGCTCTAGATGAGGATCCGTTTGTGTAGGACATCTTGAGAGGATTGCAGGAGAACAGAATGCACCTCCGGCTTCTCTGCCTTATCTGGTTTGGACTCCTTTAGGGATGGGCTGGAACAGTCTGCTCCAGAAGGAGTTGGGAGGAGACCAGTCCTGCCTGGGCAGCCTCCTCTTTCTGGCCTGCTGCTTTTGCGTGAGCAGCACAAGATCAGCCTGTGTCAAACCCTTCTTTGGGAGAGGATGGAGCCAGTTCCTGGAGGGGGTTCGTGAGGGCCACACCAAACCATGCAGGTTTGTGCCCAGCAGGCCTTGGCTCTGGCTACTGAGTGTCTGGTCCCAGAAACAGACACACACACTTGCCAACACCATGGCTGTGATAGAAAAGCTCCCCTGAGATCCAGCCTGGGAGACTCACCAGCCAATTCAGCCCAGCCTTGGCACCCGCTAGCAGCTCCTCCCCCTCCCTTCCACAAGGCACCCCTTTGCCCCTTGCATTAGAGGCTCCATTTCAGGCAAGGAAGGGGCCCCTTTCACAAAACCCACCCTCCCTTTAGCATCTGAAGGGTGTCATCTGCCCTCTCAGCTTTATCCCTGCTGATGGGAGGGGGGCTGTTTCTAGAGGGCGGGGAGGGGAATGAGGAAGAATGACCTGGTTTGACTTCCCTTCCAATCTGCTCCCCTCCCTGGGCGGCTGGGCCTGGAGAGCCCCCCCCTCCCCTGTCCCGTCCTGTGGGTGGGCGCCTGCCAAGGCCCGCCTGTCCGGAGCACCCCGTCCCCCAAGGGAGGATAAAGAGGATGATTGTCCGAGCTTGGAGACAATCGGAGCGGGCAGACTGGCCGCTGGCTGCACGCAGAGGGAGGCTGTTCAGTCGGGGAGGCGGCCATTGGGCGGCTATGCGGGAGAACGAGCGAGGCAGCCTGATGACAGCGCCGAGGGCGACCGAGGATTTGCCGCCCCGAGCGAGGTTACCTCCGGCCTCGGATTGGCGTGTCTGGCGCAAAGGCCCCAGCTCAGAAGGCTGCCCCATGTGGCGGGCGGGGGCTCTGGAGCTCAGGTGCCCTTTTTCTTGCTCTTTTGCAGCCGGATTCCTGGGTGCCAGAGGTCCAGGAGTGACTGCTTAGCCGAGAGAGCCGAACTAGCCGCTGCTCCTGGGAAGGCCGTCTGAGGGAGGCAGCAGCTGGACGCCGCCTCTGCGAGCCTAGCTCTGTTTTGCCAGGCAGCCGCTCTCGGGCAGGCGAACCAGCTCCACGGAGAGAGCAGTGGAGCCTGTCGGAGCCTCCGGCCAGGGAAGGAGTCTGCTCTTAATTTTGGCTCCAAACGGGCATCTGAAGGGCCTTTAAAGCAGCCTTGAGCCTCTAGAGGAAAAGGTTAAAAGCAACATGCCTGGATCAAGTAGCACTGAGCTTGAAAACGCTTTCAGAATTGGAGTCCGAGCTTTCTTTAGGAGGGCAGGAGCTGTGCCCGGAGAAAAGGGGTGTGTGTGTGTCTGGAATCTGCATCTTTCCTCTTTTTAGGGATGCCACAAAGTGGCCTGGCTGGGGGTACCTAATTGGGGGAGCTTCAGGTCAATAAAAATGTGATCATAAGTAACTTCCAGCTGGCCACTGAACTCAGTGAAACTGGCCTATGAGATTCATAACGCATCCTGGACAAGCTTCCCACCAGTAGAAGCAAGATGGGCACCCATGTTACTGATGTGTAAGAAGGAAGAGAAAATTGGGCTTGTGCAAAGAGCTTGAGGGGTAGTGGAACCACAGGCTGCACCTGGAATGAGGTTAAGGATTTGGGTTTATATGCTGTTACCTTTTAAGGGTATGTCTCTGCACCAATTACAGCATAGAATCAAAACACTGTTAAGCCTCAAAATCAATGAAAAATGATAACATGTTAAGAGGTGGCAAATCATCTGATATCAGTAGAATCTGTTCAACCAGCATTTAGCTGATTATCCCTAAATTATAGGCCAGACATGTCAAACACAAGGCCCTCGCACCAGAAACAGCCTGCAAAGTGGTTTCATGTGGCCCGTGAAGCCATCCTGGAAACAGTGAGGGAACGGCCCCCGCTGCCTTGGCCCTGGCCCAGGCCGGCCAGGAGCCAATGTACAATTTTGTGGTGGCCATCTATGCTGAAACACGTTCAGTCTTAGCTCCACAAAGCCGTCTGGAAACACCGAGGAACCAGCCCCTGTCGCGTCGGCCCTGCCGCCTGGGTGCATGCTGGGGAGGTGTCACCCTTTGTGAGGAATGAAGAAATGCACCATCTCCTGGAAGTGGCCAGCAAATGGCCCTCGCCTACATCACATATCTGGCTTGATGGGCTCCGGGAGAGGGGTTTTGGCAGCGCCGAGAGCCTGAGCTGGGCGGTGCGAATCTAAAAAGAAGTGTGATGCCACCCAGCCCCCAGCCTGCCCGGTTTCAGCAGGCAGCGGGGCGCTCTCCTCACAGCATTGAGAGCCTGAGCCGGGTAGCGCGAATCCAAAAAGAAGCAAGAGGCCGCCCAACCCCCCAGCCTGCCCGGTTTTGGCAGGCAGCGGGGCGCTCTCCTCACAGCGCCAAGAGCTGAGCCTGGTGGCGTAAAACTGATGAGAAGTGCAATGTTGCCTAGCCCCCAGCCTGCCCAGTTTCAGCAGGCAGCAAGGTACAAAGCTGACAAGCTTTACGCCGCCCGGCTCAACCTCGGCGCTGTGAGGAGAGCACCCCGCTGCCTGCTGAAACGGCAGGCTGGGGGCTGAGCGGCATCATGCTTTATGGATTTGCGCCACCTGGTTCAGCCTCTTGGTGCTGTGAGGAAAGCGCCCAGCTGCCTGCCAAAACCAGGCAGGCTGGGGGCTGGGCGGCGGCGCACTTCTTTTCGGATTCGCACCGCCTGGCTCAGCCTCTCGGCGCTGTGAGGAGAGTGCCTCACTGCCTGCTGAGACCAAGCAAGCTGGGGGCTGGGCAGTGTTGTGCAGGTAATGTTGACTCTCACACTGCTCATGGCATCCCCTCCCCCAAAGCCCACCAAGCCAGATATGTGAAGTAGGCGAGGGCCATGTGCTGGCCACTTCCAGGTGATGGTGCATTTCTTCCTTCCTCACGAAGGGTGACACCTCCCCAGCCTATTTTTCTCCCTCCCTCATCTCAAATATTTCCCCACCACTCTGTGCTTAGGAAGGAAGGAAAGAAGGATAGGGAGGGTCTGAGGGAAATCCTGCCTTAGTCCTGCCCTGCTGCCCTTTCACCATCCCCTTGCCCCCTCCTCCTGGCCTATCCTGGGGGTCTCCCATCCTATTGCTAAGGAAGCTTTGGATACAAAACTGAGTCTCCTCCCATGGAGAGGGAATGGGCTTCCCTCTGACTTTGCCCTCATACCCATCATGAGCAACCTGACTAAGGAGACCAAGCACAGCAGTAGCAGCCTTGAAGAGGTAAGTGCAGCTGGGTGCCCCCTTGGGGAAGTGGGGCTGGGCATGGTGCCGTGGATGCTCGAGGGCCAGGCTGGGCATTTGACCTCTGCTGCTCAGGGCTCCGGGCAGCCCGAACCACCATCCAGCCCTCCCCCCGCATGGCCTGAGAGGAACAGTGAGGCTCCTCCAGTGGACCATGCCTTGGCACTTGCCCTGGTCCCACCCCCTTCTGCCAGAGACCCTCAGATCTGTCCCACTCCTGCCCAGGCCCCCACAGGCACCCTTGAGGTGAACGATGTAGAGCTGGCAATGCCCACCCAGTAGGCCACACCCACTCCATCCATGCCCACCCAGTAGGCCGCACCCACTATGGCCACACCCATCCGCCCCCCCAAGGGAAACCGCAATGCTGATGTGGCCCTCAATGAAATTGAGCTTGACACCTCTGTCACCCACGTTGTGTGGTGAGTCCACCAGTCTCTTTGCTAGACTCAGCTACATACCGTTTCTTATAACCCAGCTCCAAAATCTGTTCTAATAATCTGTGGATTCCGTGGATTCCAGAGGATATGGGATCTGTCCAGGTGTGATTAGATGTAGGCCTTGTTTCCTGGCTGTCTTTTCTGATAATTCCTAGAAGCTGGACTGCTGAAGTGAGTTGTGAATATGTGGAATAAACAAATGGGATTCATCTGAAAGTGGCTTGAAGGTCCAGGAGGAAGCGCAGAGCTGAGAAAAGCTAGTGGAAGTCGTTTCCTGCCAATGGCCCACCTGGGTCTCCACCCCCCTTATCAAGCTGAAGCTCGGGGTCCAAGGTGGTCTAGAGCCCAGCCTCCCTACAAGCAGGAGAGGATTCCCAGTGGCAAGCCCTGATACGGGGAGTGGGGCTGAGCTGTGCCTCAAACTGAGCAGGGTCAAAGGGGCAGCCTTGCCCATTGCTAGCCTTGGAAGCACCTAGTCAAGGGTCTGTGGGGCTTGTTAGCTTGGAATCCAGGAGGTGGACCAGGCTTTGGGGCTGGGAAACTGGTGGGGGGAACTGCTCATTGGGAATTGAAGCGTGGCAAGCCTGGCAGAAAAGCAGAATTCCTAACCTGAGTCTAGGAAGGAGGCGGCAGCAGCTGGTGAAGGGGCAGGGGTTGGGCAGACAGCAGGTGGTCTAGCTCTTTGGGCTGGTTAAGGCCTATGGGGGGGGGAATGGCCTGTCGAAGCTGGGACATAACCTGGATTTATTGCCCATTTTCTGCAAGGCCGGAAGGCCTGTGCACAATTAGTAAACTCCCCCCCCCCAAGCCCAGCCTGACACCACTAATAAGTTCTCCAGAAAAGGCATATTTAGGGATGTAAAATTTCAGCATTAGGACATCAGCTGCATTTGGGAAATCAAGCATCAGGTGCCAAAGGGAAGTTTCCTGGCTCTGAGCCGGAAGCTGAGGCAGCAGCAGGAAGGGAGGGTCAGATTAACATTGGTCTGCACTTAGGAACCAACAATATTCATCAAAATGGGGGCTTTCAGAGGGTTGCAAGGATGGGATGGTAGTCTCTTCAGACAGGAGTCAATCAAAAGCAAAGTATTTGTTGCCAACAGATGAACTGAAATATTAATGAAAGGCAGTGGAGCAACTGACACAAAACAACATGAAAAACGCCCAGAGTTGAAGAGAGTAGGAAGCGCACCCGGCTGACACAAACAGCATTTAGGCGGTGGCTGCCCTACCAACCAGGCAGCCTGTAGGAGAGCATTCCAGAGTGGGGCGGCTGCTCAGCCGGCCGGCTCTCCTCCTGCTGTGCTTCCTGTAGCTGGAGGATCAAAGCGGGAGTTGGGAAGCAGGGCGGCCCCCCCCTGCTATGCTGAAGGCAGGAGGAAGGGAGGGCACTGCTGCCAGGGCCCATAGAAAGAGGGGGCTGTCCCTGAGCTCCACCTGTATTGCCCAACCACTTGTCTGGACACCTTCGGACAGCTAGGAAGTTCAGAAAGGCTTTTCCCTGGGTAAGGTCATCATCTCACTTCTTCCTCTCTGCTTTTTTCATAGCTGTGGGCTGTGGGAATTATGAAGTCCTCTCCCAATGGTTTCCGGCAGCGGCAGCAGGACTGGGTGACCCCCCCCAAGCTGGCAACACAGGAGACCCCAAAGAACCTTCTGAATGCCAAGGCCGGGTCTTATGGAGTCACCATCCGGGTCCAAGGGATCGATGGCCATCCCTACCTCGTGCTCAACAACACTGAGGGATGCTTGTCAGCAAATCTCTTGGGGTCTGAAAATGGCCAGCAGGTTGCAGCTGATCAGCCAACTCCAGATTCTGCTTTTCCTGCCATTGGACGAGTCAAGAAGAGCCAGGAAGGAAGGCCCATCGGTGGGCTTTGGGATAATGCACCACCCTGCTGGATTAAAAGCCTGAAGCAGGCCAGCAGGGAGGAAGGGAAGAAAACAGCTTCACTTTTCAAAGGTGAGATTTCCCAGGCCTCCAATTTGCTGAACTTCCAGAAATATCCAGAGCTGCTTCAACCCTATAATCCTGCAAACAGCATCTTGAATCCGAAGGACCTTCAGCCTCGCCTGCTTGGCAAATCCCAGTCTTTTGAAGATGAAGGGAAATTGGGTTCCAGGCCGTGGAACTCATCTTTGAAGGTAGCACTAGATGACTCAGCCCCCCAGTTTGCAGAACTGGCTAAATCAAAAGTGAAAGTAGACTTGGCCAAGCCCGACCAGAACCAGCAGCAGCTGGAAAGCTCCGGGGTTGCTGACCATCCTGGCAGAAGGCCCGAACCACTCTCTCCTGGGGCTGGATCTTCACCTGCTGCAAGTTCCTCTGCCTGCTCAGGTCCTAGGAGGTGCAGACCGGACCTCCTGCCTTTCCGCCAGTCGGACTCAACAGGAGCAGCCCTGAATGGCTCCCAGAAATCTACATCTTCATCCACTACTCCAACTTCTGCTGTCTCCACATCCAGATTTTTTCTAGATGACCAAGAATATGCCATCTATGCCGACCATGTCAACCGGCATGAAAACCGGCGTTATATCCCATTTTTGCCTGGAACTGGCCGTGATATTGATACTGGCTCCATTCCTACAGTTGAAGAGCTGATTGAAAAGTTTGACAGGAAAGTTTGTCCCCAAAGAAGGGGAAGATTAGGGTTCAGGACTCGAACTCTTCCAGAGAATCATAGGCGATCCAAGAGTGTAGACAGCGCCCTGTCTCATGGACCACATTCTGATTGCATCGGTGACTTCACCAAAACCCTGGGAAGGTCGTCCGAGCATTTGGTCCAATCCTCCCAAGTTTGTCTGCAGAAGCCGCTGTCTCCAGAGAAGAAGGCAGCCTCTCTTGGGGATCAGATGGCCCCTTGGGCAGCAGGCAAGCTCCAAACAACCCCAGGAATGAGAGATTCTCCCAGCAGCCACTTTAGTTCCTTGCAGCATCTTAGACGTGATCAAATAGACCCAGAGTGTTTGCCTTCTAAGTCTTCCACTCTTCCAAGGCAGTGTAAAAAAAGAGACCATAAAACTCCAGCCTCTACTCTCTTGTTACCAAACAGCACTGTGAGTCAGAATCACTCGATGGAAACTTTTGCTTCTGGTTTGAAAAATGCTCAGGTAACTTGGGGTGATGGATGGCTGCTTCAGTGTGGTCAGAGGCCATTCAGCTCCAATGGCGCAGTGTTGGCCAGAGGGACAGAAGGGGCAGCGATGCCTGGGGAAGGGAGGCTGCTGGGTGGACAAATGGGCAGAGTTGAGCGGAATGACTTCTGGTTTCAAGGCAGAGGGATTGGCAGCTAGCGGGTATTGGAATGAACAACTCTGGGTAGTTTGCATCACAAAGCCACTTTGCAATTAAAAAAAAGAATAGATCGTTTTTATTCCCTGTCTTCACACGCAGCATTCTCTCCACCGCCTGGCCTGTTTTCTCAGAAATAACTAGAAATGGGAGGTGGTCTCATTCGGGCTTTTGCCTCAATGGGTGCCATGTTGCCTCCCGCATCCAAGGATTGGTATCCAGGCCTCTCTGCAACTCTTCAGAGCTGCTCACAGCAGCTGCTCAGCTGAAGGGTAGCACAACCTGTGTCAGCCCAACTGGAAACGAGAATCTGTCCTGCTAAGGCATCTGTTTCATCCTGAGTTTTGTGTTTCAGGTAACACCTGACCTGCTCAAGGGCCAGCAGGAACTCGCACAGCAAAGCAATGAAGAGACAGCCAAGCAGATTCTCTACAACTATCTCAAGGAAGGGTCAGTGGGCTTGCATAAGGCCCTGCTTATGGCATGGTATTTAGCACCTAGTCTTGCTTGGACCCTGCACCACTTGGTTTCCCCAAGGTGAAGGTCCACGCTGATTAATTCGTACAAGGACTCCCTGCAGCCAATGCCTTTCTGGAAGCAGGTAGACCCTGCAGGCAGCTGGAGGATCCAGGGTTTTTGGCTTTCTGACCATTTGAGCAAACTTTGGATCTCTTTTCACGTTTTAGTACCAGCGAAAACGAGGATGCAACCAAGAGGAAAGTCAACCTGGTATTTGAGAAAATCCAGACACTGAAGTCCAGAGCAGCTGGGAGTCCCCAGGTGACTGAGACCAAGGAAAGAGCCTCCTGTCTCCCATGGCTGCCTGTTCTGGGAGGGGAAGAGGCAGGAGGGCAGCCCTCTCCCCGAGCTCAGTACAGAGGCTGCTGGTGAAGAGTCTTTGTCATCGTGTGGACAGGATTGTGTTTTGCAAGCAGTGCTGCCAGTAGGCTCTTCCCCCTCCCCTCAAGCAACAAATGTGTCTTGTGGCTTCTCACACACAACTCACTTTTGCTGCTCTTCTGCCTTTTGCTGCTTTCTTTTGAAAAGTCCCCCAAGGTCCCTCCTGAAGGCCTTATGAGGCAGCTTTCATTGCCTTGTGGGGAGTTGAGATGTTTAGAACAAATGAATCTTGTTTAACTGCAGACATCTGGTGCTTCAGTGGAAGTCAACATGTTAGTGGGAGAGAAAAAGCGGTTGACAAAGGAGGTTTCTGAGCTACAGAGGAAGCTGGACTTGGAATTCAAGGTAGCCCCCCCCACTTCCTGTCGGTCACTAATCCTGCACACAAGAACAGAGAATGTGGGGTTTTAAGAATGGCTCAGCCACACAGGTATTGGAGAACAGTTCGACTTCCAGCCTTAGGAGACCTGCTGGCTGTTAGAGCAGGCTGAGTTGGGGCAGTCATCCAATCCAGGCCCATTCCATGCTGAAGATGGGCTGTGCTCCTTGCCCCAAACACCCCCTAGTCTTTGCTTCCCCCTGGAGCCTTCAGAAGGAGCAAAGGGAGATCTCTTGCACAGATACATGGCCCATTTGCCATTTCCCAGAAATACTGGAGTCTTTAGAAAGGTGCAAGGAGACTTAATAGATTCTTTTTATTTTTTCCAAAATTTGCTGTTTTAGAATCAGCAGAACTTCAAAGCTGAAAGGCAGACAATGGAAGCAGAGCTTCAGAAGCTTCGGCAACAGCTTAAAGAAAATATGGAGGAGAAAGACACTTTCAGGAGGCAGCTGAAGGAAAGTGAGAAAGATCTTAGAGAAAACCTGGAGGAGTGAGTTTTGCTATGAGTGTTGATTATAATACGGTAGTAAAGTCTAATACAAACTAAATAGAAAGAAAAAAGAATATTGTTCTTTCTACAACAATATTTGAATGAGCTAAAGCAGCGGCCCTCAACCTTTTGGGCACCAGGGACCAGTTTCGTGGAGAGAGGTTTTTCCATGACCTGGAAGGGGACGTGGCTTCATGGGCTGCTTGCATCCCGTGGAGGGGGCTTCACTTGTTTGTGCAGACCGGTTTCTGGCATGTCGCAGATGGGAGGTGGTCCACAGACCATGGGTTGGGGACCCCCAAATTAAAGATTATACAAGTAAAAGGAAGGAATATAAAGTTGGTTTATTTGATCAAGATTAAAATAAGATACGTTGCTATTTCTGGCAGGCCTTTATGAGACTTCTGCTGACACCAGAAGTGAAAAGATAATGATTTATGGATTTATCCCTGGAGACGGGACCAGATATGGGATGAAGAGATAAATGTTTGTAATCTTAGAGGGATCTGAGAGTCACTAAATTTGTTTCTACTTGTGATGAAAGTTATTTATTTATATATTTTTTCTTTATTTATTATATTTGAATTTTTTCTTTCTTCTCTCTTGTCTTTTATCCTGTACTATTTATTCTTTCTTTCCACCCATTTGCTTCACTTGTAACTTCCCTTTTGCCCCTTTGGCTGCTGCAAATTCTTTCTACTAAAGTGTGCCTTCCTGAAGCTTTTGAGGGCTTTTTATGACTGACATGGATTCCAGCTGGCAGACCAAAGAAGGCATATCAAAAATGCTTCTTTTCTTCCTCCCTTTGAGGCTTTTCCAAGTGAAAATGGAACGGGAGCAGCATCAGAGAGAGATCCGAGACTTGCAGGATCAGCTTTCCGAGATGCACGATGAACTGGACACTGCGAAGCGCATGGAGGACAGCGCGAAGGATCTACTCGTAGAGGTGAGACCCTTTTCCTGCCTGAAAGGACCCTGTGCTGGAGCAGAAAAATGTGGCAGGCAGGAGGGCAGGAATTCGGAGCCTGGCCACAACCTTCTAAACAGGGGCCCCCTTTCTCCTCCTCCTTCATTGCCATGTTCAGGAACTGATGCAAGTGAAGCAGGAGCTGCAGGAGCTGCAGGAGCTCAGAGACCAGCAAGAAGAGGCCCTGAAGAGACGCGAGCGGGAGCTGATGGCCTTGAAGGGCGTCTTGAAGGAAGAGATGGCTAACCAGGATCGAGAGATGGGCCACCTCAAGGAGCAGCACATCCGGGATCTCCAGAGCTTGGGAGACAGTCTGGCCAAAGCTACAGAGGTCAGTGAGGTGCCCAGCAGAGCCCACGGCTTCCCCAGCTCAGTCCTACTGCCCCCCAGCCCTCCCACAGGCCATGCCCTCTGCCTGAACCTTCTCCCTCGCCTGGCAGGAGAGATGCCAGGGACAGCCCAAGGCAGCGGCTTTCCTTCTCCTGCACGAACCAGCTGTTTTGTGCTCTAGTTATTATTGCCACAATCTCAGCCCTGGCACCAGGAAGGCTCTGCGGGAGGGTTGGGCACTGGAAATAAAAGCAGGGCTTTTAATCACTTGCTTTTTTACTCTCCTATCCATTTTTTGCTTGTTTGGAAGACAGATTTTCCCCCATTTTCCAAACAGTCCTTGAGACAATATGTTAATTGTCTTTAATTGGGTAAGTTATGCTTTTAAATCCTCACTCTGAACAGTCTAAGCTGCTCTTTTGGATTCACTCCGTTGTATGTATGTCGCACTTTATTTCAGCCAGCCAAAAATGTAGTGGTGGTCCTGCCACTGTCTGGGTTCCTACTGTCCAGCAGGTTTGGTCAGCAGGGTGCCCATTTGGGAATCCTTCTTAGGATGCCCTTCTTCCTTTCTCCTTGTTCTGCCCCCACAGTAAAAGCAAAAACAGTGACCTCTGCAGTCTTGGGGACCAGGCAGGGAAGGAAGTCAGGCCGGCTCACCAGGCAGAGCCCCCTCACCTCCCCTCATCTGGGGCCTTCTTGCAGACCTCCTGGCGAGGGTTGGGTGGCAGGGGACTGGGCAGAAAAATGTTCTGGTGCTCGGTTTCTGATGGACTTGACCTTTGGCCCCCCCCCAGGTCTGTTGCATTTTGCTCTGGTTCTGGGCTGCCCAGGATGGCTTTCCCGTGTTGCCGGAGGCTGGGCATGAGAGGCCTCTCCGGGTCAAGGTCAGATGCTGGGAGACCAGGGGGCAGAGAATTTGCCTGGCCCTCATTGGGAATGGCAACTAATGTGTGTCCGATTGCCTACCTTGATTGTGCAAAGCTGGTTTGCTCTCCTCCTTTTTGCAACTCTGTCTTGGGGTGCTGTTGTTTTCCAGGGCCACCAGTCACTTGGTTGGATGTCAGAGGCTTGGACAACTCGGGTCTTCTGGACAGCGCGCAAAGCTCAATTACCTTCTCCTGGCACTAGGCCTCTTTGTGGTGCTCCCTTGAGTAGGAAGAGGGGACAGAAATTGAACTCTCTTAAAGAATTTCATTACAAGGAGGGAGTAGCTGGCCAACCTGGGCATGCCTGAATGGTACTTTTCAGGGAGAAAATTAAAAGGTGGCTTAAAGGTGATGGTGGCTCCAAGTGATGACTAGCTGTAGCTCATTAACCATGTGGGGCCGGAGGTGGGTTTGCCTTGTGAGGAAGAAGGGGCTGAAGCAGCTCAGCTCTACTCCTGGCCCATCTGGCCACCTGAGAGCCAGGACAAGAGGAGGAGGTCTTACCCTGGGGGATTGACCACCAGCCTTGCCCGGTCTCCTAGGTGCCTCTTTTCCACCTGGACACTGAAGGAGAGCAGGAACAGCCTGACTTCTGAGCAGGGCTACATTGCAGCCGCCCTCTGTCTCTCCTGTGTGGTGCTCTTTCTTCCATTCTTTATTTAAATGTTCACAACTAGTTTTTCCAGTGAAAAGCACAGGAGCCATGCCCTAATCTAGAATGCCAAAGAAAATAACAATGCAAAAACAGGCATCAAGGTATAAACATAGAAGCAGGTTAAAAAACATCAGGATTAAGCAATGCAGAAGGTACCTCTAAGACCAGCAAAGTGCTTGGAAATTTTTTCTCTAGATTTTTCCAACATTTCAAGTTTGAAAGAGGGCAGATGCCATGACCTGGTCACTTGCTGAAGTCGCTTCACAGCCCAGTTGGAGGTCTGTTCAGTAGCAAGACCTGCCAGCTCCATAGGGCCAAGACTGTGGCACTGGACCAGGGCACTGTCACTGTCTCTTTCCTGTTAATGGGCAGCAGAGTTTTGCTCCACTCGCTCTTGTCCTTCTGGATGGCTTTGGGCGGAGATTCACCCCTAAGCTTCCCCAAATTTCGGCCTCATAGGATTCAGCCAGACCTCCTGCTCCCTGACATTGGATATGTCCCCAACTCCAGAGCAGCAGAAGCAGTGGCCGACGTCGTGAAGGAGCACAAGGTGCCACCCCCTCCCCCCAAAATGAGTCCAGGCCATTCCTCCTCATTACACAACCTTGCACGGAATTATTCTGAGACACAACTGACATTCAAGGCCAGTCGGACTGGCTCTTGAAGCACCTTGTTTGCATTTTCTGGGTTCTTGATATTCTCTGAGCATATCTGGCTCTGTGAACAGGTGATTCTGGCCTTGGTTTCTAGGAATCTCACCCAGCCAGTTCAGTGGCTCTGATGCAGGCTGTGTGTTGACAAGACTAATCACAGTTTAACCCTTGGAAGAGTCACTGTGAATTGCATTGCCGAGTGAGATGAATGCAAATAAACACAGAAATCAGCTGGGTTCTGCTCTGCCTTTTAATGTGCTCAGGACATCCTGGACCAGGCGCTTTGGTGCCCTCGGCTAATCTGGCCAGTGCTGCTTCCTGGGGTTTGGGAAACCGTGTCCTGCTCTACTTTAGCATTGAGAGCTGCAGTCCTTAATAACACGTGAAAAGTGCCGTATCACTTGTTAATGAAAACTAGGTCTACATTCTCTCATTTTCAGTGAGCACTTTATGGCTAGCCAGAAAAAGGGTTGGTCCTGTTTAGCTTTATTGCACTGTTCCTGTGCCTGCAGACCAGATTTAAATCTTCAACCTCAGCTCATTTCTACACAAGATGCCCGTTGCATTTATCCTCTGGTCCATTTTGGCTATAAGGCTTAGCAACCTAGAAAGCTGGACCATATCTTGACCTGCAACCCCATGTCTGCACCTCCTCCAGGAGAAGCATCTTTGCTATTTATTCTAACTACCTGTTTGTGAACGCCCCACCTGGCTGATTTCTTCCTCTTTGCTGAAGATGGCTCAAGGAAGTCATTCCAGAGGTAACAAGAACAGTGGAAGCTCTGCTTCTAATTTTGCCTGACTCAAGCCACTGTCCAGTGGCTCTTGCTGTGGGTGGTCAAGAAGACCAGCCATCTAGCGGCTAAAGACCCTTCCCAAACCTTATGGCAAGACCTTCTCTTAAAGCTGGTGGACAACTGGAAGCAGGCAGCTGAGAGATGAGGCGGTTCCTAGGGTCTTACAGTGACTGGCCTCCTCTCTGCCTCTCCTCCTTCTATTCCATACCTTAAACAAGCATTTAAGTAGCCATCCTCTTCAAGAGGCTTCTTTCTTTGCAGTCTGAGACAGTCATAGGCTGCCTGCCACATGAGGCTGACTGCCTGTGCTGGGCCCTAAGACCAGCCAGTCTCCCTTGACTACTCCCTCCCCAGCCCTGCTGGCATTTCAGGGCAAGGAGGAAGTCAAATGGAGATTCCCCCCCCCAACCACCCTACATCTCAGGTGAGGGTCAACCTGTCTCAGCACTGCATCTTTCTGATTCGAGTAACGGGTTTTCCTAGAAAATTGGCACCCTGTCCGGTGCAAAGGCTGAAGCTGAGAAGGAGCAAAGGAGCCAAGAAGACCACATGGCTGGGATGGCTGAGCAAAACAGGCAGCTGAGGAAAACCCTGGGGCAGCTGGAGAAGAAGCAGCAAGGGCTGGAACTGGAGCTGGAGGATTTGAGTGGAAGCAAGGAGGAAGCTGAGGAAAGGCTGAGGAGATGCATGGTGAGTCTCAGGGTGTGAAGCAAGCAGAGGAGGAGGAGGGCAAACTCCTTGGCTTGGGTGTCATTTTCTTTATTGCATCACTATTAGCCCAACTACTATTGAGGTTCACTCAAAAACCGTAGGAGCAGGAGGTGTAATTGGCAGAAGACGAAGCTGCTATCTCCTCCCAGACTTCTAGCTGTCAGAGAGACCTCAGACAGCTGCCCAGTGTCCCAATTCCACCAGTGTCCATTCCTGAAAGGGACCCTCCAGGGCACCCTTGGGTGTCTTCTGGCATTCGCTGTGGGCCTTGGAGGAGGGGCTGGAGGGGGGCTCATCTGGGTGGCTTCAGCCTGACAGGTCTTAAACTTCTGTCCACTTGGTTGTAAATCCTGGCCTGTGACTGGGGCTCAAAGGGCCAGAGAATTTGAAGCCTTCAAATCCAGGTTCCCGAGGTGGCGTGGGGTGGGGTGTAGGCAGCAGCTGCTCTGGTTTATTCAAACAGAGCCGAGTTTTTGTTTTATTGTGACATTGCTTTTATTGTTTTGTTATTGTTTAATATATTGGTTTTATTGTTACTGTGAACTGCCCAGATTTGCTTAATATCTGCAGACAAATGAATCTTTTGAATCAGTCAATCTTTCTCTCTGGCAGAGAGAGATGCAGTCTTTGGTCCATGCCAAGGAGGAAGCCCACCAGCTGGCCTCAGCCAAGGTGTCTTTGGAAGCCCAGCTGGAGGATGCCCAGGTGAGAAGGAGGGTTTAAAGGGGAGGTGAAAAATGGCCTCCCAGAAAGGCTTCGGTAGTATTGTATGGAGTAGAGAATATTAACAAGTAGCAGCTGTGTGCAATACCATCTCGGTAGCTTTTAATGCCTGGCAGTTTTCTAAATTGTTGTTGTTGCTGGGTCTGTATGCTAATGTTCTCTCAAAGGGGCCTGTCCTGAGTCTGTTTGTCTTGAGGACTAATCAAGAGCATTAGCCTCTTTCTCTTAATTGCTGTCAAATTGTAGGGTGCAGCAGAGGCCAAGAGGCTTGCCTGTGCTTTCCCCACTTCCTTGTGCCTTTGCCACCTGCTTCCTGTGCTGGTTGGAGCCACAGTAGGCAGCATAAATGTATTCCGCTTTCTGGCCACCCTTCCTGGTGCCTTTGCCTTCCTCCTGCTAGCAAATTTTAGGTGGCTGCTGCAGAATTTGGATCTCATTTTTCATTTTAAAGATTATTGATTTTTTAAAACTCTTCTGCATTGGGGCAATTCAGTTAATGATACATGTGGAACATCTGCACAAAGGGCCCATTTACTCATGTATTTATTTCCCACCTCTATTATTTCTACAAATAACTAGAGGCAGAGAACATATCCAGCACAACTTCCTCCTCCTATTTTCCCCACAACAGTAACCCTGTGGGGTGGGTTGGCCTGAGGGGGAGGGACTGGCTCATAGTCACCCAGTCGGATTTCATACCTAAGGTGGGACTTGAATTCACGGTCTCTGGCCTGATGCCTTAACCACTAGGTCGCATTGGCTCTTCAGGTAGTCTGAAGGGGCTTCACCCTGTCCTGGGGGTGAGCTGAAGGCACGGTGGGAACAGAGCAGAAAAGAGGGAGCCAGGACAGAGTTGTGCCCTGGTTATGTGGGGGAAGCCTGAGGACCTTGAACCTGCCATTGCAGTGAGCTGGTGATGGTGCTCTGCCCCTGGCCCCTCAATTTCTCTGGGGCCTCGGCCCACACAGCCACATCTCCCTCCCTCCCTCCCTCCCTCCGCAGAAGCATCTCAGTCGGCTGAGCCAGGAGCAGCAGCAGCTGATGGGTTGTCTGGAAGACGAAGCTTCCCAAAAAGATCAGCTACAGAAGACAAAACGTGAACTGGAGAACGAGCGGCAGCAGCTGGACAGAACTGTGGAAATGCTGCAGAAGGAGGTAAGCTGCCCATCTTTCCAGAGACTTTGGGCCTTCTGGGTGACATTAAAATCTCTACATTTCAACTGTCAGCCACCAAAGTTTCAGAGGAGGCTTACTCAGCACACAAACACACCTTGCAAACAGCTCTCAAGGAGGGCAGCATCTTCTGATTTTCAAATAATGGTCAGCCAGAGTCACTGCAGAAATGCCTGGAAATCCCTTATAGATATTTACAGAAAACAAATGGCGGCATGCGCTCTCTTGCTCTTCAGGTTACGGCATTTCAGCAGCAAAAAAGCTTCCCATTGGATTCACATCCTTCCCCATCGAGGTCGGTAGAGGGGAAAGAGCAAAGCCACGATCCAAATACTGTTGTTATTTCTAATTAAGACATCAGCAAGTCTTGCTTGCCAGTTTAGCCTAATCTAGGAGAAAGAGTGTCTTCCAGTGGGGTTTGGGGCACCTGCCTTTGCCCCTCCTTGGAAATCTTTTCTCTTGAATAGATGGTGGAAATGATTAAAGTGTCCCAGGAATCAACCCAGCAGCTCCAGAAGCAGCTTGATGAGTACAAGGAGAAGAACCAGCAGCAGCTGGTAGATTCACAGCAACAGCTGAAGGACAAAACCCTGGAGCTAGAAAAGGCCTACCAGGCAATCCTCAAAATGCAAGAGCAGGTACTGACCACTGACCTCCTCCTATTTGTAAACCTTCCTGCCTGCCTGCAATCAAACATCAATTGTATCATGTAACCAAACGCATCAATTAAACTCCACCTAAACTAGAAATAACTGAAACAAAACAGCCCAGCAGAAACTAGTTGTAGATAAAATAGATGGGTTCTCTTGATAAATAGCTAAAAATACCCAAAGTGAGGCTGAATCCCAGTTGTGTTGTTAGCATCAGCAAGCATTCCTCACTCCACTTGTCCTCCTTTAGAGGACACCCTTGGCCTTTACAAGACTCAGGATACCAGCAAAAAACATGCCAGGACCGGTAAGCCTCGGGTCCAGCTGTCCTTGCTGAAGGTCAGCCCAGCTGGTGCTTGTGAATAGTCCAGAGTCAGGCCAAGGGGAGGACTTTGTGTCTGCCTGAGTTGTAGCACTCCCAGTACTGGGGACAAGCAAAGCAAGCTGGAAAAAGCATGGAACAAGCAAGTAGGAGTTATAGGCTGGCTGTTAAAATAAACAGACAGCTCTTAAGAAATGTCAGTTGAAGATGGAAGCATCAGGAAGCAGATTATACAAAGCAAATAAAGTTGCCATTTCTTCGGAAGCTTTGTCTTCCCTTGAGCCATCAGCTGGGTGAGGGGCCAAGGAAGCTCAGGGCCCTTTGTCCTGACTCTGGCATCCCTTCTGGTGGCCTTGTGTTGCACTGCTGTCCCCTTGTGGCTGGAAAAAGACTGCACATGCTCTCTGAAAGTTCAGTGCTCACAAGTGAACTTGCACTCTGAGGAATGGGCTGACCAGCTGGAGAAGACCCCTGGGCCACCAACTGCCTACGGAAGACCCCCCGTCTCCCAGCTGTTGCCTTGTGGAGGCAGCCATGTTGCCATTCTGGGTAAGAACCCTTGATCCCCAGCACTGCCCTGGATTGGTCTAACTCATTTTTTAAACCAGCCAAGTTGGGAATCAGCACCACATCTCATGGACCTTCACAGACTGGAGTCTAGCTGAGATTTATTTATTTATTTATTTTATCAAATTTCTATGCCGCCCCTCTCCCAAGACTCGGGGCGGCTCACAACAACAATACAGCTACATATAAAAATTATTAATAATAATAACATCCAATCCAAAGATCCATACATACAAGATGGAAGAAATCTCTAGGATTTGGGTTTGCAAAATGCAGAATTATTTCCTTTGCCTCTGGATCTATCTGTCTACAGAACATATGGGTGAGAGGTTTATGGGAGACATTTCTTTGACTTTTTAGGTACGTTTTATGGAAGATGAATTACAACATCAGAAAAAAGCCCAAAAAGAAGCCCTCACAAAGACTCAACTTCTGGAAGACACTGTGAAGAACTTGGAATATGAACTGGAAACTAAAAGCCACTTGAAAGAAGACCGGGCAAGACAGGCCAAGATACTGCAGGTAGAAATGAACCATATTTGAGGAGGCAGACTGAGATGGAGAAATTAACCATGTTTTGCTGTGCAAAGATGAGTGTCCACTCAGTGTCCCACCTGCAAAATCCTAAAGGGCATCTGAGACAGCCTCCTCCCTGTCTCATGCAGCATCCCTTGATCTGTGAGCCCCCCTGTGAGCTGCCCCTGGATCCAGCTTCAGAGGGGGCAGGACTTTGGATAGGACACCCAGCTGATGTGGCTGGTGGTTGCAAGGCAGACAGGTCCTCGGCAGGTCCTTATCTTGCAAGGTCCTTTAATGGAAACATACTAAACTGTCCCCAGTGTGCTTATGGGTGAAGCTTGTGGGGCTCTGAGCCAAGCAAGCCTCCCCCTCTCCATTTGCAGCTGGTGTAAAAAGGAGCTCAAGTGTTCACAATGTGCTCACCTGCGGAAGGTGTGGTTTCCCACGGCCCTTTAGGTCAGGGGCCTCTAGAGAAGCCCTCCAGAGAAGGGTGCTTGGGCTCACAGTCCTTCAGATGGGCAGGGCATCTTCCCAGGTGCTTTGAGCTGCTTTCAGGTGTGCCAGACTGGAAAGGCTCCCTGGAAAGCCCAGGGTGGGGGTGGGCCGAGCAGCTGCTCCTCTTCTCCCCCTTCTTCCGTTTGGCTGGGTCACGTTTCAAGGCCTGCTTGTGTTGTGGGTGCCGCAGATGTTGAGTGGGCCAATGTTTTTCCCCTCAGGACAAAATATCCCAGCTGGAGTTGGAGCTCGAAGAAGAACGAAGCAATTCTGACATCCTGTCTGGGAGGATTGGCAGGGGCCGAGAGCAGGTAGGCCTTTGCCCAGCTCAGGTGGCAGCTGCCAGAGTGGAGAAGGAGCAGCTCTGGGAAGCAGGCTGGCCCTCCCCATAATTGGGCTTTGCCACCCCCCCCCCCCCAGCAGCCAGCCCAGTCCGGCCCCTGCAGTGGCCTTTGTCGCTTAAGGTGACTTCTTTCCACTGCAGCCTGTCTGAGACCAGCAGGGGGCGTCTCCTCCTGGCAAACTCTGGCAAGAGGCTTCCTTTGGAAACACCATAAACCTCAGCTGACTAACCAGCTTGAATGGCTTAAATTAGGCAAAATACAGTTCCTCTTCAAGGAACTCCCCATTTCCTACACACAGGACAAAGCCTGCCTTGTCCTCGGTCAGGGCTTGGATGCAGGGATTCCTGAAGACTATTTCAGGTCTACTAAACATTCATAACAGTGGAATAGCAGCTCTGTTATTGGTCTTTATCCCTGCTGATTAAGCTGCCAGCTGGCCACGAACAAGGCCCAGCTTTTCTCAGCGGCCTGGATGGGCTGCTGCAGGGAACAGAGTACAAGGGTTATCATATGTTACATAACTGCAGGTGTTGCCACCGTTGCAGCCTAATTTAGATTGCCTCTCTTGCCTTTCCAAGTGCATTTTTACTGCCTGGGCTCTTAGCCTGGACTACTGGCAGGTATGATTCTTCCCTGCTCTGACTGACTGTTCACTTACTGTGTTTGTTTTTCTCTCTTCTCTTTTTCTTTCTCCTTGTTTGACTGAAGATCGAGCAAATGAGGAGTGATCTCCTTCAGGAAAGGGCAGCCAAGCAAGAGCTGGAGGGCAACAAGACCACCCTGGAAAGGCAGGTCAGGCATCAACATGATCTTTGCTCTGTTCTGGGACTGCAGCTCTCCCCCAGCCTCGCCCAGCACCCTCCACGTCCACTGCCAGCTTTCTCCTGAGGGGCCAAAGGGGCCACCCCTTGCCATGCACCCCAGCCCCTCTGGCTACCCAGAGTCCAGCACATTTCCCCTGCCTGCATCTAAGTGCCCGCAGACTCCTCTTCCGCTTTCAAGCCTTCGGAGCCCCTTTGGCTTTCCGGAGGACAAACCTCTTGGCGCACCAGCCGGTCATGCAGGCATCACTTAGCGATCCCTGCGAAGTCTGGAGGCTGCTTGGGCATCTGCTGCCCAGTGGAGTCAGCCAGGGTGCTGCCTCTTCTCCCTTCTGGAGTAGCAGCTTCTGCTCCATGCTGGACTGGAAAGGCAACTCTTCTGCCCTCCGTCCATGTCCCATGCGCTAGTTATAACTTGGGGCAGGGGGCGGGGGTCCTTCTTGAATCTCCTGTTTGGGGATGGCCAGTTTTCTGGCTCCTCGGCTGCCAGATGCCTCTGCTGATGGATTGGGGTGATTCCTCCTCCAGAACAAAGAGCTGAGAGGCCGGATCCTCCATCTGGAAGGTTCTCGCAAGCCCAGCAAGGAAGGCCTCCTGGCCCAGATGGAAACCCGCCTCCTGGAGCTGGAGGAGCAGCTGGAGAGTGAGGAGAGGTATGAGGAGGCCCCTCCCAAAGTCCCCCCCCGGGGCTCTTCTCCAGCCCCATCACTTTGTTCCGTGGATCATAAGTTGCCTGTGGGTCCACTTGACTCTGGGGGGCTTCTGGGACTTTTGGTGTTGCTGACCACAGACAGATGACTGATCCTGGGATTTTCTTGTGGCCTCCCACCCAGGAAATAGCTTAGTTAGCCACACAGAGTTCTTGGAATGGGCCAAATAAATAAAATTGTTAAATTGAAAAAATAATCAGCAGTGAGGCAGATCTGAAGGGGAAAAGGCCATTTGGAGTGCCTTGATCTGCCCCTCCTTCCATCACAATATCTTTCCCCGAAGCCCAGATGAGAAGACTGCTGTGCCAAGACAGTACCGGCAATATGTTCCCCTCCCTCCACAGCACCCCGCCTTCCAATCTGGCCCAACCCACTTGGCTGCAATCAGTCTAGCAGGCAGAAGAGGGGGGGGGAGGCCAAGATGATGAGACCAGGGAAGCATCTGGGGAGCTGGGTGTGTGTGTGTCTTCATCTGGTGCATGGCTTCTTGTCCCCCTCCCCTTCTCCCTGGCCTTCCTAGGGACCGAGGTCACCTCCAGTTGACCAACCGTCGACTGGAGAGGACAGTGAAGGAGCTCCTGATGCAGGTGGATGAGGAGCACCTCTCCCTGACAGACCAGAAGGACCAGGTAAGCAGGGAAGCAGGGAAACGCCCCAGGGGCTGCCCCCACATCACTCCTTGGAGGGCCCCCCCCCAGGAGCCTCCATCCGATTCCAGGAAGTCCTCTCCTCGCTCTACAGCTCAGTCTGCGCCTGAAGGCCATGAAGCGGCAGATGGAGGAAGCCGAGGAAGAAATAGACAGGCTGGAGAACAGCAAGAAGAAGCTTCAGAGGGATCTGGAAGACCAAGTGGACCTTAACAACCAACTGCAAGGACAGCTGGCCACCATCCGGCAGGACCTCAGGTGGGAAAGGGGGCCCAGCCGGCCTTGGGAAGCCTCGAGAGCTGCCAGTTTCCCTTGGGCCCCACCTCCCTCTTTTGCCATCTTCGTGCAGCCCAGGAGGTTGCAGGCTGTTTCTCAGTGGGTAAACGTTTCCTTCCACAGACGCCAGAAGACTTCCAGTAAGCTGCTGAGCGACTTTGCCTATGAGGACGATGGCTTCAGCACCGATGGGGAGAGCCTTTTTGATGCCCCCCTGGGGTTGAAGTCCTTCAAGCACAGCGACAGCAAAGCCAAGAAGGACGCCAGCCAGCTTTAATGGCCAAGAGTCAAGGCTGCAGGGAATCAAGGCACCGCTGGCTGCAGGAATCATAGCATCAGGTGACCTTGACTCCTTTTTCTGAGACAGGCCATGTTCAGATTTATTTCAGAAATAAACATTTGTGAACAAAAAGGAGCTGGCCTTCCAGTTCACAGATTCAGGAGTCAGTACTTCCAGCTCTGAGCACCTCACGGACACCAGACTGCTCCTAAGCCAAGGTCTTCTTTTGGAAGCTGTTTCAAACGAGGGGAGGGAGGAAGGGTGTCACCTTGTTACTAGAGTAGAGGAAGGAATATACAAAGCAGGAGATAAGGATGTACATATTTTTTAATCAAGAGTTTTTGGAACTCTTGCAACGTTTTTGTATAATTTCATGTTTCCATCAATAGTGCAGGAATCTATATTAAGTGTCATATCATCCATTAGATTTAAAACCCTATTGCAGTAAATGTCATTTGTTCAGCAAACATGTTTATGGGCTGGCTGAAGGAAAGCAGCATGACCTTCGGAAGTTGAAAAAAGCAGGACATTCTACAACACCCAGAGCTGTTTCTGCTCAGAAAACCTCTTCCCTGCTCCCTCACTCCGACTTCCAGGGATTGGATCCATGGGGAGACGGTTGACATATCCTGATCTTGCCACACTTTAGAAAAAAGACCTTTACTCTGATCTGAATTCCCTCGGCCTTGGCAGGACGTGCAACAATCACTCTGTTGGGTTTCTCTTCTTTCTCAAGAGCAGCTCCCTTGTCCCGAGGCCCAGCACCCCAAGGACCCTGAGCCTTGGCGACAAGGAGCAGCCTCAGGTGCAGAGAAGCAGGGCTGAACTTGCCTACTAGAGCCAAGGCTGCTGTTTGGGTTCAGAGCTGAAACAGCTGCTTTGCTATTCAAGGATGGCGAGACCTCTGGTAGGTTATAAAGGACTCTCTGAGAAGCATATCAGAAAAGGCACTTCTGTTTTCTTGTCTTCTAGTTTTAATTGTATTACCTGTAAGCGGCATTTGGAAGAACGTACCAGTATTTCCAAAAGTTTCTACTGCAATCGCATTTTTATCATTTCACCAAATCTTTGCTCTGTTGGGACAATCTTTAATGAGAAATAATAGTATCAGTAGCTCTGAAATTGTTCTCTTCTATAACTTCGTTAAAGTATTCGGTTCAAAACTGGTTAGCATCAAATATTTTTTTCAGAGACAGCATTGAGGATATTAAATTCTAGCATAAAAGTAAATCCTGGAAGCTGCATAACCCACAATGAGCCTCGCAACGGGAGAATGCAGTCACGTGAAAAAAATAACATAAAAATAAAAGCTTTGACATCTGGACCTTGTGGGTTTGTGAGTGGAACCTTAAGAAGGACCTGGTTTGCTCCAGAAGGTTCTTTGGGCTTTAGATCTGATTAACACCATTGGAAACACCTCCACCCACAAATTCCAAGTGCCACATAGTGGGAGCAGAAACCATAGATGAAGGAAATGGGAGGAGAGAAACCCAGGATTTTGATTTTGGAGCCCCTCTGCACGGATGTCTCAGATGCAATTTTCACAGGAGGGCAGCAGTGTTGGGACCAGCTGGTCTTGGTGGCAGTTGGCTGCTCTGGTAACTATGATTTCTTGGTCAGGTGCATCAAGAGTCTTTGTGTTGCCATGAGAGTTGAAAAAGGAAAGTCCTGCTAGCTGGCTGAGGTCAGCCTGGGCCAAGAGGAGGAGGCTTTTTGTTTGGCAGTGGTGGAAACCCTGGTCCACATGCTGGCAGTCCATGGCTCAGCCCTGCTAACTCAGAGGGGGCAGGAGAGCCCTGGTTGGAGAGGAGGCAGGTGGAGCCATCAAGCGGCTTCTGTTCCTACGGGGGGGGGGCATTTCGGTTTTATAGAATCCTGTTAACGATCACCCCAAAAGAACAGAGAAGCTAACCTAAAAGACCAGGACTTCTGGATAGACCATTTTTGAGAGTTTGGACAGATCTTGAAACCAGATAGTGCTATTTTTTTGTTCCAGCAGTTCTTCACAAATGAGATCATGAAGTAATTTGTCCCAATTTTTTGGATAACTTTAGAGCTTGCCTCCCGTCTGGAGAGACAAGGAGTTAATTAACTCCTTGATGTCATGATTTGAAAATATCTGTCAATATATATTGCAAAGCATTCAGTATCCACTGGTAGCTAATAGGAATATATTTGTTCTGATTTGTTCTTGATTTTCAGCAGATTTTCAACAGATGTATTCTCAGGAGGACTGTAGCTCATCTGAATGAGATGCATTTTTCTTTCTCTGTCAATAGCTTTTAAAAACAAGGAAGGAAAGACTGGAAATGTGCTGTGTTGACAATCAGTGCAAACTCTTGTATTTTTCTTCTGATACTAAGATGCCAACTTTATTTTAATACTATTCTTTATAACTCTCTTCTTGGATCATGCCTGAGCAAGCTGAAGACAAAAATCCATTGGGAAACAAATTCACTTTTAATTTGAAGGGCTTTTACTGTAAAAATGTCCAGTATAAACTAAGACTGCAACTGTAAGTAATTTGGAGAAGAACTGAGGAATTTTTGCAGCTACCTCCAGACATGCTAAACCTAAAACTCTAGTTATTTTGAAATAAATAGTAAATATTTCTACCTTGGTGTCTTAGTGTGGAATTTTGTGTGTGCAACATTAATGCACTAGGTTCCAAAAGTGCTCTGTTATTCCCACCAGCCAGCTTGAGGAGTTGGAGAAAAAGCAAATAATCCTCCAAGGTCTCCTCTCTCCATTTGTTAATAAGTTTCCCATCAGGTTATGGCTTGTGTAGATGTCCCAAAAATGTTGCTGTTGATCTCAGGGGGGGGGGAACAGAGGGGGGAATCAGGGCCTTCCCTCTAGAGGAGGAGGAGAGAAAAACTGCTTGTGCTCAGCTCAGTATCCTGTTTTCTCTGCCAAACAGCTTCCTGTCTACATCCCCCACCACACGCACACTGTTTTTCAAGTTGTGTGCTCCAGCATAGAGGCAAATGAAAGCCCCTTCAGTAACTTTGCCCTCCCCCAAAGCCTCCCTGTCAACTTGGCAGATCTTTTTTTTTTTTGCCCTATTTTTTTTTATTTAAAGATATATATTTGTACATGTAAACCAGGAAAAAATTCAAGTTAACTTCTATCCAACTTAATACACACGATTTAGATTTGTAAACATTCTTCCCTCCGTATGACAAGATTTAACTATAAGCCAGATACATTTTCTTCAGTCGCTGTCAAAGAGCAATAAAATTTGTTTTTAACAATGAGGTATTCTTAAAAGTGGTAATCACCTCATTCATTTCTAAGCACTTGCAAACTCACTGCTTGATCATTTTTTCTAGAAGCTTTCTAGATATCTTTTTTTTAAATAAAAAATTCTTTTATTAAAACAATCAGCATTGAACATAAAATCATAGTATGCATCAATCATCATAGCACCTGATATTCATCACTAAGTATTAATCTTTATAAACGTCTGGTTTGGTAAACATTTTTCACTCCTCACATCAAGCCTCAACTATACGCCTGTTACAATTTATTTGATTGGTGTTTCTCTTTTCTATAGTCTATCCACAGTTTCTAGTCTATCGCATATTATTCATCTCAGTATTAGTACAATCTTTTATGATCCCTAACCAAAAATCCCGAGGTAAAAGTTTAATAACCTGAGGTAAATCTTGTATATGGTTTATCTACTATATCTAGTCTATCACATGTTGTTCATTCACGCTTCTGAATTAACTTCGTCTCAGTAATAGTGCAATCTTTTATAGTCCCTAACCAAGGATCCTGAGGTAAATTGGAGGCTTCGCTACATGTTTTCAGACGCTTCTATGAGATGGGCGGATGATAAAACTAAAACCTATTAGGAACAGTGGCTCAGATCAACATTCTGCACATTTCCAAAGCATTGATGTGTATTTCCATGTATGGGTCTCTTTAAAAGATGGGCTATGCATAATGCTACAGAACTTAATTACAAAATTATTCCTCCTACTAAAATAATTTGATTCCTGTTAGTGAGTTACTGAATCACAGAACCTCTGTCTAAACATATTCTCCATGCTGGCCTACTTCCATACTTTTGAAGTACATCATTCACAAAGTTCTAAAGTGATGGTATCAATCTCGGATGCAGATGCACAAGGCTAAAGTTTGGTGCCAGTTAATCAGCTTTCGCTGTGTTCCAAGCAAAGATGAACAGGACATCAGCCCTGACAGCAGAGACCTTCATGCCTACCAGCAGAGGGTCTTTAAAGGTAATGGGCTGGTGGGAAACCCTCTAGCAGGAGCAGAAGAATAAGACAGTAATCCAAATAGTGGCTCTTGAACAGAAATCTCAGCCATATGGTTAAGGAACATCTATTTGTTTTCTCATGTACTTCAATATTTAATCCCATCTGTGGAGTCCTTGGCGGTCTCTGAGCTTGGTGCTTTGCTTGCAGATGTTTCGTTACTCAACTAGATAACTTCATCAGTGCAAAGGAAGGTGGGATTTGTTCCCAAGAGGTTCCCTAGTTGGGTAACAAAAGGTCTGCAAGCAAACCATCACTCCAGCGGAGCATCAAGGGCACCACAGTTCAATCCGGCACTATGGAGATTCTCTTCTATTAACTCCTTTATTTACACAACCTCCATATCTCTATGGATGAAGCCAAGAATTAAAAGGTTAGTCTCTCCAGCCTTTGAGTCTACAAACAAAACAAATACTTGCAATATCAGATTCATGGCGAGGCTGTTATGCAGCCCTAATTAGGGTCAGGGCTACATATATGATTGAAGGTAGAGCCTCAATTAAAGTCAGATTGGCTAAATTATGGGCTTTGACAGAGCCTAAGTACTTATTAAGTAGGTTAAATATTGTAAGTGGGAGTATACAAAGAGAACACAAAACTGCTGCCAAATCTCCTAACTTACCCCAAGTCTAATGGCCAATTGGCTAACCCAATGTGAAGAATTGACCGTTCCCAAGAAAGGACCCTCAGGCTCCAGGTCCACACTGTCCCTTTGGGGCGAGAAGGGAGCTTCTTTTCTGCTACCCACAACCCAAAGCAAAGGCTGCTTTTGGGCTGCTCCCCTTCTTGACCAAGTGGCCAAAGCAGTTCCAAGACAGCCCAGTCCCATGTAGGTACCCGGGTCCGTATGTGAAGAGACGATGCCTGCTGTGCAAAGGATGCAATTTACAATTATGTTAATTTTTATAGATCTTTTTTGTTTGCCAAAGCAGCTTGCGTTTGACTCTTGGGATTGTCTGCACATTCCTGAGGGCTCAAGAGTGCCCTTCTGGGATGTGCAGAGGAAGCCACATGAGACCATCAAGGTCCCAATCGAAGATACGAAAACAAACAAAAACAAGAGATTGAGGAGCTGATTCCAACTTGTGAAGCTTTGATTTTGGAGGAGATGCGCTGATTCAGCAGCCGGTGCATCATGCAAGACCTTGCTGCTGGTGACGACTCCGAGGGCCTGGATGCAGGGCCCACCTGGCAAGCTCTGCTTGTCAGATTTTGCCATGTCTTCTTGTTCCTCAACAGGAAAGTCACTGGCTGGATAGGCATAAGAGAATAAAGTCATTCAATAGCTGGAGCCTGTGACTGGCAGCCACTTAAGGTTGCTGTACACTAGTAACTGTGCCACATTTGTGCCATTCTGGATTAATTGCTCAACTGACATTCTAACCCTGATGCAGCAACTCTGTTATTCCTGTATTGCCTTTTGCTAAAGGACACCCGTAGGTTTTTTCCCCCTCAGCCACCCTGTTTGAGGAAATGCTGACTTTGACTCAGAAAATGGTACAGAAACCTGTTGTAATTTATCTGACCCTGGGAGAATAAAATCTATATTTAGATTGAAGGTCTCTGAGCTTGTTTCTTGCAGACCTTCCATTACTCAACCTGGGGAACACCATCGCTGCTCATCAGGGGTGCAGTTTGCTCTCAGTTTAGATTCTAGCGAGGGCATTTTGGAAATAGAAACTCAATATCTCCCTTTATATTATGGTAAAACTTTTCCCTCGGATCCAAAATTTGGCTTTGGAGCCGCCCAACGGCCAGTCCAGAGCGCCCCGGGTCCCCCTCCCCTCCCCCGAGGACCCACCTCAGTCCGTGGAGGAGCTTTCCCCTCCCGGGCTCTTCCTCCGCGGGTGGGGCCGGGCTGGGGCAAACGGCCAGCAGGCTTTCCCACCCGACCCCCGAGGGCGCACAGGCGAGGCTGGGCCGGCCTGCATGGCCAAGATGGGGCTCAGCCTGGGGCCACCCTCGCCAGGTCTCGGTGGAGGGCGGCCTCGCCGGCGGCGTCTCTGCGGGGCCGAAGAAGCGGCGAAGGCTGCCCGGCCACAGCGGCCCTGAGTCGGGCCCGGACGGTTTGCTGGCTGAGGGGAGGCGCCCTCCAAGGCCTCCCAGGGCGAGGCTAGGGCGGCCCAGGGCCCGCGGAGAGGTCTGGGGCCGCCTTCCCAGAGCCGTGTGCGAGCGACCGTACGCTCCGCCGCCTCCTTCCCCGGGGCCGAGAAGACAGCGAGCCCGTCGGGGCGCCGGGACGGCGGACCGACTCCGGCGGCCACAGCGCAAAGGGGCGAATAGGGCGCGGCGGCTCCGGCCAACCTGGGCGGGGCGGGGCGGGGCGGGGCGGGGCGAGGGCCCTTCCTCTGGCGCGCGGGGCGGCGGAGCGGCTCACTTGGCCCGGGGAGGCGCCGCGCCCGGCGGTGGCGGAGGCTGCGGGCAGGTAGAGGCGGCGGCAGGCGAGATGCTGCGCTACAGCTCGGGGCTGACGGTGACCCGCACTACGCCGAGGCAGCCGCAGAGCAGTCGGAAGGTGAGCCGGCGGCGGGGAGGCTTCCTTGTACGGAGAAGCGTCCGGGGCCCCTCACGGAGGAGGGAGGGGAGGCTCTTCCAGACCGGCCGCCCCAGCCAGGCTTCGCGGGTCTCTCCGCTGCGCCTCCGGCCGGCCCGCCGCCTGCCTTTCCCCGAGTGGCCCTGGAAGCCAGGAGCCCCCGGACCGCTTGCCCGCCCGCCCGCCCGCCCGCCCGCCCGCCTTCGCCCGCAGGGCTGGCAAACGCGTTGGCGTTTTCCCGGCCAGGAGGCCCCGGGCAGCAGAAAAGCCCCGCTGAGTTTCTTGGGCGGCGCGGGCCCGGTCGCGGCTCCCCAGACACGGGCTCTGGAGGCAGACCTGGAGGGCCCGTCGCCAAAGGACGGGCGCCTGGGCGCCGAAAGGGGTGGCGGCTTTGGGAGGGTCTGGCAATTCCGGTCTCGGCGGCGGGCTTGCTGCCCTTGCCCGAGTCCGTGCCCGGCTGTGTGAAGCTCGTCCTCCTGACACGAGAAGAGGGCTGCGTGGGGCCAGATGCGCACTCTTTGCACGCTCCGGGGGAGCCTTGTCTCCGCCTTTGGAGGGCTGCGATGCGATGGTGACGCTTATTATCGCCTTTCCCCTAACCTAACTGAACTCAGACGTTCAGTTTTAGTAGAACTGAAGGCAGAACGTTGATGGAGGTTTCGTGCACCAAAACCAGCAAGTCAAGTAAAAAAATATTAGGTTCTTTTGTGCATTACTTATGTCATCTGTAAATATTGTAAGCTTGACTGGTGCCCCAAATGTATGTTTATTTTCCCTTGGAAGATGCTGTATAATGGCTGCAGAAGAGGTGAGCTTCTGCCATCAGCTTCATTCTCTTTTTATTTGAAAACTTCCAATGCCTTATTCCATAAGATCATTTCATAATAAGTTCAAACTGAATGAGGTGAGTTCTGGAAAGTCCCCTGCCCTTTGACAGCATGTAGTAATTTCTGAGTTGAGCTGCCCTTCACCTTGGCTGCTTACCTGCCCAAATTAAAGGGAGCAACTTTTCTTCCTCTTTGGAAAGAGAGCGGAGGGTTGTAAGTGGTATCTTTGCTGTCCTCCAGGCAAACATCTGTCGGCTGCGCTTAACTCTGCCCCCGGAAGAAAGCTGGCCTCCTTGGGAAGGAACAGATACTGCTGAAAAGACCCCAAAGGTGAGCTGGTGAGATGTAGCTGCCTGTCGCCCCTTTGCAGTAACTCATAGGACACCCTCTGGTTTGCAGCCCCCGGGTAGCCTGGGCAACGGATGAGCCATTTGAAAACAAGCCAAGACCAGCATATTGCCAAGAGGGCAGATCGTGCCACAGAAACACTCTTGGTTTCTTTGGGTAGTATACTTCATGGAAATTTCCTTCATCCTTTGGGGAAAAATGCAGCCAAAGCTGTTCATTACCTTAATTTTGTTTTAAAAGGGGGGGGGGGAAGCCAGATGGTTTGGTTTTGAAGGAAAAGCTGTTGCTGGATCTTAATTTTCAAAATGTTCATAATCAAGATTATAACCTGATTAGGAGATGATTTCAGGGGCAAATATCCCCTTCCCAACTTTAGGGACCCTTTGGTGTTATCACCACAGGGAGATGGGCCAGTTGAGATGGCCTTGTACGGAATCATACTTTTGACTGGACATTATTTAGTTCTTCCCCTTGCGTGGTTTTCCTGAATTAATTGCTGTTTGTACTGTGGGGAGAAAATGCCCATAATAATATCTAAAACTTAAATTGGGGAAAGACCGTGAGGGAAAGGGTTTGTAGACTCCTGCAGAAGCCGGGGGGGGGGGCATAGGTGCCTCATTAGTGCAAAGAAGAGCTTTCAGTGCACAGAGTTCCCTTCTTCCCCACCTGGAACATTCAGCGGAGTCATGTGAATTTTCTAACAGCTTTATTATCACCACACCCTTGGCTTTGTGAGGTCACGTAAACATCCCTCTCAGTTGGTGCCAGCCTTTTGCAACACAGCTGTAATTGCCCTCTGAGTGACAATGCCGGCAGCTGGCCGGGGTGGTGCTCCAGTGAGAACACTAAATTGTCCAGCAAAGAGCTTCTCTGCTTCCTGGGTCCTGAGCAGACTTTACTGATCTCTTGTTGCCTTGGCCAGAGGGGGGATGCCAGAGAGATGGGGGTGGAAGGGCTGCTCTGCAGATCCACCTGGAGGAGCCACCTCGGCCATAAATGTCAGAGCTTGCTGGGCCAACAAAGAACCCCCATCCCCCTTTTCTTGCTTGAAGTGACTGAGGCATTGCACAACCAAAGGGGCCAAAGGTTACTGAAAATCTGGTTAGATCACCCTGGAGGCTGATCCTGATGTGCTAATCTGCCTTCACGCAGGAAAAACTGGAGTGGCTGCACTGTAGTGGGAAGGGAAAGCGGGGCGGGAGGCTTGGAGCAAGGGTGGGGCAGGAGTGGCGAGGCCCCCGCTGGGCTCCATCTCCGAGGCCTTCAGCTGCTCGCCTGGCAGGGAGTTTGAATCCACCGGTGGCTGCAGGAAAGTTTTGCTTCTTCCTGTTGACCTGAAGAGCAACTCTCCCCTGTTGTACTGCAGCAAACAGGATGATCCTGCCTGGGAACGCTGCTTATTTTTAATATGACTGGAAATAATAAGCATATTTCTCTTATTCTTAAGATGTAGCATTTGGGGGGAGGGAGTCAGGTTTAACTGAAGTAGTGAGCTTAGATTTTATTAAAAACCTGTAGCACAGTTTATACTATTAACCTGACATTTTACAGCCCTGCAGGGAGAGGGATTCAGAGATGGATGGCTGTATTAACTCAAATCCTACATCAAAAGAGTGTACCAGATTTGTTGTACTGTTTTATTCATCCAGGCCCAAGTTATGTAACTTCACAAATATACTCATTTGCCCCCAGAGGCAGCCACAGAGCACCCCCAAACCCCCATCACCTTATCAGCCTCAATACCTTTTAAAAAGCAGGAAGTCCAGAGTATTAATATATCACTGATGACCCAGATGATGCTCCCCAAGGGATCCCTGGGAAAGCAGTTTAAATGGCTTTTGTGCAGTTCGCTTTAAGGAATCTGTTACACAACCCAATCTCCTTGCGTGGAGAAGGAGGATTAGAGAGGAATCCTATGAATACTGCTCAGAAATACACACCATCGTGTTCAAGAGGGGCTCCTCCTAGGTAATTGTGTGTTGGATTGCAGATAATTAGAGTCTCCGGGTTTAATTAAATTTGTTTCTACATAAAGTTAAGTTTTGTGTAAGGATAGCTCATTGCTGAACTATGACAGGTTATCTTGAGTGGGAAGAATGTGATACTTTGAGCAGTGCCAGAACTTCCTGTTCTGTACATATTTTTCAGAAGAGCACATACTTCTGAACTGGCTATGCCCAGTTCCAATCACTTCACTCCTTAATGCTGGAGAGGAGCTGTTAGCTATGAACAATCTTATAGTCAAGTGTTGGATATGAAAACAAATAAAACTATTTTATCCAGGAAATGAAAGCTAGTTTTGCATCTGTCACTCCACCCAGTTCATGTGGAAACGCCTTCCTCCCCACCCCTTGTCTAAACAAAACAAAGTATTTTGCTTGATAAGTCTGAATGCCATTAGGCAACCAGGTGACTATGCCCACGTACTGCAACAGAGCAGCTTATATTAAGTTGATGTTTTAGACAGTGAATTAAAATTGGATGTCAAATGCTCTCTGGGCGTTAAAGGCAACTCCTGCAAGAGCTTCTGGAAGGGCAGAGGAGCAGAACCGGCCTTGGCTTCTGTCAGCATTTTAAATTGCATGGCACTTCCTCCCTTCTCTGTATGAATGCTTGCAATAATAACATTTTAATAAAGTAGGTAATAGATTTTTCCCTTCTTGAGGAAGACAAATTAGTTTTAAAAGGTAGCAGTTAAATTAGTAGTCTAGAACTGTTTTTGTTTCTTTTCTGCCTTATCAATGTGTTCATAGCTTGGTTCAACTAGTTTTTACTGATGATGCAGTTCTCTCTGTGGAAACACAGAAGGTGCTGAGAGAGGAACATAGGAAGACCGGGCTGAAGGCCCATTTAGGCCAGCCACTCTCTTTTCCCCAGAGGGTCACCAGACGCTGCCCAGGGAGGCGGCCAGGGAGTAGCCCTTCCTCCTGCTGCCCTCCAGCAACGCCTGGGAGACCTTCTGCAGGGCCAGGGTGGCCCAGGATCCGTCCAGCCTCAGAGAGAAACCTGCGCAGGGTGATGAACTAGGTCAGTGCTGCGCCACCCATTGACCTTCGGAGCAGTTTTAAGAAAAAGCACATTTTGGTAACATTACTTGATGTTTAAAAGGTTTTGTCTTGAAGATCCTTATGAAATTGAAGGAAGGTTAGAAAAGTCATACAATAATATGTTACTTTCCCTTTTCTTTACATTTATAACTTTTGAATATACTCATACAGCAACTCTACCAAACACCTGGCGGATTGTCTGCCGGGGACTTAAAGCACGGTGTTGTGTATGGTGTAGTGCACCGGTCTAATGACAACCATAACAAAGAAATGGTGGTTTATGGATGGTCAGCTCAACAACTGAAGGAAGAAATGAGATACATACGAGATGTGAGTCACGTTTTTATATATTGTTCTTCAGGAAGGAAAGGACTTTGATCAGCGGCTGCTCCCTTCCCCATCCTTTCCTTCTGTCCCCAAAGCAAACATTTCTCTCCTTCTCAGTCCAACACTCTGGCGGCTTTGCTTCCAGTTGCAGGATGGGGACAATTCACTTCCATTTACTCTCTGCATTCAGTTCTGGTTTCTGTCTGAACAAAATAGTTAAATGAAGTCAACTTGTAGTCTGGAATATAATTTGCATATCTTTATATTTTGCAAAGTATCCCATGCATTTGGATGCCTGGTGCATGTATCACTGACCAGATACTCCCATAGACAAGGCCACCTCACTCATGAATCTGCAGGGTGTTGGTCATTAAGTAGAGAGGAATGCAGAAAGGGGCCTTATCTCACATTCGTTTTGCCTGGGTCTGTCTATCCCAACTGCAGGCAAGTCTTGGAGGGCAGCAGGGCTACCTTGTGCCCTACCTACCCCCGAAGCTCTTCAGGGGCTGGATGCAGAGCAGGCCCCTCCCTAAGCAAACATCCTCCCTCAACAAGTGGAGGGACCCTAGGCATCCTTCCTGTCTCCCCCCTCAGACTCAGGAGCAGAAGGGAGGCCAAAAGCCCATGTAGGACAAGGCAGGTGGGGAGCATCCCTTACTCAGCCATAGGCTGCCCTCCTCTCTAAGGTGATGGGACATGAGTGGAGATGTCATCTGGCTCTGCAAATGGGGAGGGGGAGCCCTGGGATGGGGCTCCTGGGCTTAGCTGAGCTGTGAGAGACATTATACCTGCTCCAGATCCCGGATATGAGAAAGGAACAGGCAGGATTTTCTTAAATCGCTTGGTTTCCTGTTACTTTTATAAACATTTGATTATTTAGACTCTGAAAATTACCATTTACCCAGCATTGAGAACAATTTTATGCATTGTAACCTTTCTGTTCCAGGTGAGATTAACATTAGAAAGAGTAAGAAACAAAATGTATGGAGAATACGATGAAATGAAACGCAAAATCCAGCAGCTCTCAAGCGAGCTGGCGGTGAGTGTTGCTGGGCCTGAACTTCTTCCTTTCCCCTTTTGGAGCTGCCTTTAGGCCTCCGGCCCGTCCAGGTTGGGGTCTGACGCTCAGGCTCCAGCTTCATTGCCTACCAAACAGGCTCTCTGAGCATGGTTGGGAGTCATCCCCCCCACCAGCTGCAGCCCCCTCCTCCCAGCAGAGGTGGTCTTTCTCACATCCCTTTCACAAGAGACTCCTCCCGTGTTAGGATCTAGATCTGCATCTTCTTGGGTGATCAAGTGTTTTACAGAGCAATTTAGTAATACATGTTTATGAAAAACATGGATTGCCTTTGCTGCAGCATCCTTTACACTCTGATGGCTTTTGCATTGGCAGGCTAGCATGACATGTGCGGCTCAATGTGCTGATACCCTGGTTGGCAGACTGGTGTTGCCTGGTCTGGCTTGCAGATTTCTGCTTCTCTTACCTCCAAGTCACGTTTCTTTTCCTTGTAACACCAAGGAGCCACCTCTGTTTCAGATCTCAGTATTGGAGTGCAAGAACTGGTGTAATCTTACATATTTTTCATAAATCTTTCTCCTGAAGTCCACCTGGGTAGGATTTATACTTGAATCTTTTCTTCAGTGTCTCTTTAAAGGGAATATTTTCTTTGGTTATATGGAGCTGCTGCTCATCCCTGCCAGATGTTAGTGGACTGCCGTGGAAGGTCAGCAGCAGGAAGGTCCTTGGGAGTTAGTGAGCACGTGCGGATTCAGCAGCTTGCCAGGGGAAAGGTGGCACAATTTTTTTGCCAAGACAGTTTCTAGCCTTACTTCCCTGCCAGCAGTTTGTGCTCTGGCAAATGTACCAAGCTTGCCTTTCTTTTATGGGCTTCCAATAAAAGTAATTGAATAAGGGTGTTAATTCCAAAGCAGGCCCAACTGTTGCCTCTGTGCAATTCCTGCTCCCTCAGATTCAGACCTGGCATTACCGGTACTTCTGCAGGTATCACATGCTGAGCAGGCATCCCTGGAAAACCACATCCAGGTCCACGCAGCAGCCCTGGAGAGTTTCCGCGAAATGAGCAGTTCGCTGACCTCAGCCTCCATTGAGCTGCAGGTAAGTTGCTGATAAAGCCCACCCCTCCGGAGCTCCTCCCCCACCCTGTTGGGTCAGCCTTTGGAGGGGAGGGGCTTTTCTGCAACTCTGGTGGGAGAGGGAAGGGTTTGAATCTGAAATTCAGCATGCTGTAAGTTGGCTTCCTTGCTCTATATAAATGGCTTTGCTTATAAAAGAATTTTGTGCTGAAAATTCCTAGGCTTTATTCACAGTACTAATCCAAAGACATGGTGTTGATTTATTAATTTAACTCATAGATTTTATTTTCTAACACTTGGAAATTTGCAAGATCAGTATGTTGTATTTAAACATGTGACAGAATTGATCATAACTCTGGAAGTATATTTTTAGTATGGTAATATACAAACATAATAAACAAAAAATAGGCAAGGTGGATGTTTATTCGGTTTGTATACCACCCAGCTTCCAACAAATTTTGATGTATTCTGTTACTCTACTTCCCTCCAGTCACACAGTCACTTTTCAAATCTTAACGATGTTTCTTGGGTCATTCACCACCCAGAGTCCCCTGGAGCTAGATAGTCAATAATAGATTTAATCAATAAATCCTGGATGAATTTAAGCCAGAAGATTATTTGTTACACTCTTCTAATATAACATGTAGTTTGCAAATTTTCCTTTTTAAGAAACCTAGAAGAGTTAGTTCTTTGCAGTTCTTGCTGAAAAGTACATTAAAAAAAAAGGTTTCATCCTAATTTTCCTCAAGGAGTTGTGAATTAATTTTGTATTTTATTGCACACTTTTTCAGAAAACCTTAGTTGATGTTACTTTGGAGAATACAGTTATACGTGACCAGATACAGAACCTGAAACAAACTCACGAACAGTCCATGGAAAAACTGAAGGAAAAGCAGAAGCAACTGGAAACAGCTAAGGTGGAAAATGAATTGCTCCGCCTCAAGGTGAGCAGCAGGAATGCCTGCCACGGATTACAGCTCCCAGAATAGCCATCCAAAACCATTGACTGGCTGGAAACTTTTGGCTCGGAAGCAAAGAGAGATGATCAGGCAAGACTTAAATCTCCAAACTTGCCCACATTCCTGCTTTCAGTGCCACTTAGGTGATTTGGGATTACAGCTTGCATTCAGCTTGCCCCAGTTGTCCCAGCAGACTGTTTTCCTATAGGACAGTGGTTCTCAACCTTCCTAATGCCGCGACCCTTTAATACAGTTCCTCATGTTGTGGTGACCCCCAACCCCCCATCCAATTGGCTGGGGAGGGGGGGCAGGAAGGCCACTCCGCCGGCTCCGCCCAGCCTGGTTGGAGAAGCGCCATTTCTCTCCCTATTTCTCTCTCTCTTTCCTCTCTCTCTTCTCTCTCTTTCCTCTTTCTCTTTCTCTTCCTCTCTTTCCTCTTTTCCTGTTTCTCTCTTTCCTCTCTCTTTCTTTCCTCTCTTTCCTCTCTCTTCTCTTTCTCTTTCCTCTCTCTCCTCTCTATCCCTTTCCTCTCTTTCCCTCTTTCCTCTTTTTCTCTTTTCTCTCCCCATTTCTCTCTTTCCTCTCTCTCTCTCTCTTTCCTCTTTTCCTGTTTCTCTCTTTCCTCTTTCTTTTTCCTGTTTTTCTTTCTTCTCTCTTTCTCTTTCCTCTCTTTCTCTTTCTCTTTCTACTCTCTCTTCTCTTTCTCTCTCTATCCCTTTCCTCCCTCTTTCCCTCTTTCCTCTTTTTCTCTTTCCTCTCCCCGTTTCTCTTTCCTCTCTCTCTTTCTCTCTTTCCTCTCTTTTTCTTTCCTCTCTCTTTCTGTTTCCTCCCTTTCTCTTTCTCTCTTTCCTCTCTCTTTTCCTCTGTTTCTCTCTCTTTCCTCTCTCTCTTATAGCAGCATCGTTGGGGGTCCCCGCCGCCCCCGGCCCGGCCTCCGCTGCGTCCTCAGCCAAACAGGTGGGGAGGGGGAGCAGGACGGGAGGCAATGGTGGCGATGGCCACTGTTGCATCGTCGGGGATCCCTGCCGCCCCCGGCCGAGCCGCCGCCCCCGCCAGCCCCTCTGCCAGCCCGGCTGCTCCCCCCCAGGCACCCCTTTTGCCCCGGCGCCAGCCCGAGCCGCCTTGGGGGCAGCAGGAGGAAGGAGAGGAGAAGGGCGAGAAAACAGCTGCCGCCACCCCAACTGGGACTCCGCGCTGCCCAGCCTCGCCCTCTGCCCATCCAATGGAGCCGCGGTGGGGGCTGGTGCTGCACGGCCTGCCAGCCCCTCCGCCAGCCCGGCTGCTCCCCCCCAGGCACCCCTCTTGCCTGGCGCCCGCCTGAGCCGCCTTGGGAGCAGCAGGAGGAAGAAGGAGAGGAGAAGGGCAATAAAACCGCCGCAGCCATCCCAGCCGGGACTCCGTGCTGCCCGGCCTCACCCTCTGCCCATCCGATGGAGCTGTGGTGGGGGCTAGTGCCGCGTGGCCCCTGCCAGCCCCTCTGCCAGCCTGGCTGCTCTCCCCCCAGGCACCCCTTTTGCCCCAGTGCCCACCCGAGCCGCCTTGGGGGCAGTAGGAGGAAGAAGGGGAGGAGGAAGAGGATGGCAAGGAAGCCTCCACCAGCGCTGGGCCCCAGGAGGCGGCTCTCCTCTCCTACCTTTGCTGAATCTCCTTCTTCCTTCCCGGCAGCCTGGACTCCGGTGTGTCTTCCCAACCAGTGGGTCCAATGGTTGGGCTGGCTGGGGATCGCAGGGGCTGGTTTCCCTTGGGACGCGGCTTGTGGGAGGGCTGGCCTGCTCAGCAGAGCCTCCAGCAAGCTGCTCCCAGCAGGGATCCTGGGGCTTCCCTGGGTGGCTCCAAGGCCACAAGGCCCTGGCCGCGCTTCTCCCAGGGGTTGGGGCACCCGGGCACAGGACCAATCAGGAGCCCTGCAGGAGGTAAGTCCGCCTGAGAGAGAGAGAAGGGAAGCGAAAGTGCCTCTCTCCTCTCTCTCTCTCTCTCTCTCTCTCTCTCTCTGCAAATGGCGGAGGAGGCCGTGCGGAGACGGATGTGGAGCGTTGTCTCGGTTCCTAAGACCATCGGAAATATGTGTTTTCCGATGGTCTTAGGCGACCCCTGTGAAATTGTTGTTGGACCCCCAAAAGGGTCGCGACCCACAGGTTGAGAACCGCTGCTATAGGAGGTGCTGAGCTGCCCTGTTTTCAATTGGCAACTAGCAGATTTTGTTTGAAGGCGTCTGCCAATTTCTTTCTCCTTGAAGTTCACCCAACGTGTAAGCGAGGGGCAGAAGTCTTGCAGAGATCACCTGGATGTCTTGCACTTCTTATTAGCCCTCCTTTTTACTCAGATCCATTTGGCTGCCATAGAGAAAGTTGATTTTCCACAGGCAGCATCTATTTCTCTCTTGCATTTGTTTCATTAAATAGAGTCCCCCACCATCTTTTTTTTTATTTTTTTAAAATAGGTAGAAAGCTCACAAGAAGCAAATGCAGAAGTCATGAGAGAGATGACCAGGAAACTATACAGTCAGTATGAAGAAAAGCTTCAAGAAGAAGAACAGAAACATAAACTCGAGAAAGAAACCCTTCTTGTACGTGGGACGCCCTGACATTCCCTTTGGAAGGGCTGCTGCTGTTAGTGCAGATCAGGGTTGAAGAGTCAGTTTCTGGGGTGGCTTTTGCAGTCTGTGGACAGGAGTTTTCAAAAATTAACAGTAGAAATTCACTTTGCTAAATTGCCAAGTTGAATGGGTCTCTTCTGGTGTGGCTTGTTGGAATGAGTAAAGGACATCTGTGCTTTTATCCAATTTTCAGTTGTACAGAAGAGTGATATACATATAGAAAACATTTTACTTAATTCAGAATTTCCTCTCTTAAAATATGACGGTGAGGAATAGGGATCCCTAAGCAAACTGAGGAATATGCTGATGCGGTAGCTTTGTGCATATTATCTGGAAGTTAGTCTCATTAAACTCAGCTACAAGTTAAGCTGACTTTAGCCAAGAAGGAAGCTCAGGTTTCCCAGCAATGAGAAAACTAATAGTTTCCAAATAAGCATTTGGGCAACTGGGCGGTAAGATATGGTGTCTTTTCTATAATTCTGTATGAATTCACTTCTTTTCCCTGGGGATTTTAACAGCTGTAAAATCATTGGGAATAAATTATGGTTTTGCCAGGAGGGATGTGGGAACTTGTTTGTGGAAGACCAGGAATGGGTGGCTTCTTATTGCTGCAAGTCATTCTTAGGATTTGGGGAAAGGGGAGAGCAACCCCTTGTTAGAAGCCAGGCGGCTCTTGGACTCGCCAGCCAAGGGAATGTGATTCCTGTGTTTCTCTCTTGGAAGCTGAAAACGAATCGTTTACTTACGGCCATTGAGGATGCCAATAAGGAGATGAGAGTTACAGAGACAAGTTTGCAGGAAAAAGACCAGCGAATCGGAGAGCTGGACCGACTCATCCGGCGCATGGAAGATGTAAGAGCATCACTCAAGGCTCTTTCTCAATATAGCGGGATGGGTGTCTGTGTTGGGGGGGGAGGGGTATTCCACGCTCATCGCACTTTGCAAAATAAAATTAAAATTCCCCAAATTTTTGCAGTCCACAATATTTCACCTACATAGCATGATGGCCAGGGTCTGCCCTTTTTATCATTTTCCTGCAGTCCATATATTCAAATATTTGTTCTAGAGGTTATTGTGTCTGCTCCTTGATCAAATGGCTGGCGGTGGTCTGCAGACAAAAGATCCCTTTTGCAGCTGGAAGGCAGAGAGACCAGGCTGGTCTTCCTTCCTTTCTATGGGTTACTGCTGGAAGGGAAGGAGTTCAGCCTCCAAGTATCTGCCAAGTCCACCAACCGTGGCAGGAATGGACAATGTAGGTTTGCGAAAGATTGTGATGCCAAAGAACATGATGAGTTTTCAGAAACCAGAATGATGTGTCAGCAGACTGGTTTCTCTTAGGAACTGACAATTTGCCTAGGAAAACAAGTCCTGCTGCCCATATAATCCAGGCCACCGGAAAGACAGGGCTGCTGAACTGGTTGTAGTAGATTCTCTCTCTCTCTCTTCAGAATGTAAAAGTGCATTTTTCCCTTGGCATCTTCCTCTTTCTTGGCATGGAGGCCTTTGGACCCTTTTCAGTGCTGCTCCTTTCACTTACTTGACAGGTCGAGTCCATAGAGAGAGGTTGGCTGGAGTAGGATTGTCCTGTTGAGATTGGGTTCCAAAGGATTAATTTCTTTACTTGAAGACCAGTATGTAGCTCCAGAGAGCTGGAGATGGGGAGTTCATCAAGCCTTGGTTTGAATGACTTGTAGAGGGTGGCGCTCTCGATTTCCCTGGGCAGATTCTTGCACTAGAAAATTCACAGGCGATTTTAAGGCTATGGGGGAAGTTCCCTCTTTTGTTTAGAATCTATAAATTAACAGCAGGTTTATTAAAGTTACCACCTTCATAGGCTGCAATAAAATCACTGACAGAGAAGTGAAATGCGAGACATGTTTCGGGAGAGGTATCCCAGCACTGTCCTTAGTCCCAGCAGTGAGTGTTGCTTTGGAAAGTCAATACCCTCACTTACTTGACTGGCATGATGGCTACTGAGGGACGCCCAGTCGTTGATTAAAGCAAAGTGTACTCATTTCTCTCTGTATCTCCTCAGGAACGCCATCAGTTGCAAGAGCAATTAATAGAGTATGAAATGCAACTACAAGGAGCAGGTGTTTACGACCAGTCCAGCCAACCAAGGTAAGATCACCTGTTGGGAACTTGGTCTTCAGGTTCTCTTGGGGGGGGGCTACTCAGTTGGAACAGGGATATGTCTAGATGTCCTGCTCCCATCCTGGAAGGTCTGTTCAAGCAGGCCTGGGGAGGTGATACTGACCATAGCAAGCTGGACTCTGTTCTGGAAAACAGGAAGCAGAAAGTGCAGGATCATGGAGAAACCTTAGCAGAGAAAAAAAAATCTCAGACCAGAATTCTTAAAGAACCAGCTGGGGCCCGTTTTACTTAAAGGGGGACAAGAAGGGCTGAAGCTCTTTGGCTTCAGCCCCCTTTCAGCCTTCCCCACCTGTCTGATCCACTTCTCAACACAACTAAGGAAACTTTCTCCTGTGAGGCAAAAATACATCGAGCTTGTGGGGAAGCAACGTACCAAAGAGTATAATCGGTTTTTTTTTAAATGGGTTATTTCCTTCGTCAGGTCTCTCAAGTTGGAAGAAATAACTGACAGTCTCCGAGAACGAATCCGGCACCTGGACGACATGGTTCTGTGTCAGCAAAAGAAAGTCAAGCACATGGTTGAGGAGGTGAGTTGCGCACATGCGGAAAACCTGTAATGCACCTATACAAAGAGTCAAATGATCTGGCTGATGATTAGAGCTCCTAAGGAAAAATCCCAAGAGCAGAGTAACATCCAAGGAAAACAGGTTCTCCCACTTTGTGATGAAGTTCTCACACTTCATGTAAGTTTCCAGAAGAAATTTTAGACGAGCTGTCTTGAATGTGCACATCCAGGTCAGGGTTTAGTACCGTGGTGGCGAACCTATGGCACACGTGCCACAGGTAGAACGCAAAGCCCTCTCTGTGGGCACGTGCACTGCTGCCCCAGTCCTAGGCCTTCAGCTGGGTTTTATAAAACCTTTTTGTTTTTGGCCTCCGCTGCCATGTGCAAAAAAAAAAAAGGTTCAATCAATTTCAACTTCTTGCGGGCAAAAAAAAGATCTCACAAAGTTGGAATTGATTGATTGAACTTTTTAGTCCCACCCAGTCTGCCGTTACCACCGCAGCAACACCCACCCAATGGGCCACACCCACCCAATGGGCCACGCCCATCTGGCACCCGACAATATGTAAGTGGGTTTTGGGTTGCAGTTTGGACACTCGGTCTCTAAAAGGTTCGCCGGTGGGATTTTCCCAAGTATTTTACCAGGAAACATAGATGGGGCAGGCTAGAAAAGTAAGTGCCCTCTTAACCATCCCCAAGCACTCCGAATTTGTTGGCAATGTGCATTTTGCCCTCCGAGTTCATGGTGACATAACCCTAACCATAAGACTGAAGTGAAGTAAAATGTCCACATAGAAGTTGATGTATTTTGTGAACCTTTGTGATATGAAATTATCACTTAGTAAGACTGAAAGAACCACCAAGTTGGTGTTGACTAAATATAGGGACTAACGTTCAGCTCCTTGTTCAGGTAGTGGACTTTTCCCCCTCAGGCTGATTAAGAGCTGGGAGGACACGATGAGCCTGGAAAGAAGGTGTGAAAAGAAGTTCCTTATTTGACAAAACTGTTTGCAGAGTCCACTTTTAGAGCGACCTTCCCCTAACCGCGACCTTCCCCTAACCAACTGCATCGCACTGTCTCTAGGTTATGGCCCATGAGCTCTTCTCCACATTTAGTCTCAGATTCATTGGACGATGATAAATGGGAGTCACCCAGCACAAAAAGAGGCAGGATCCTTTACATACCATGGAGAAAAATGACTCTGGTGCCAAGAAATATTCTCCAAACTGGATTGTGATATTGTAGCTCACCTGGAAAAGTCCAATGTGGTATGATGGCAGTCCTGATGGACAGTCCAGCTAGAAACTGTCCAAAAGAAGAAACCCTGAAATCTCTTGGCCATAAACACTGTGAGCCCAGCATGAAGGCTTGCCTTTACAATGAACGCTGAATGGAAAGAAGGCAACCCAGAAGAATCCTGTCTCTGCATTCCCCTTTTGGATGGAGCTGAAAGGGGGAGTCTTTTCATCTGCTTATTATGGATGCCAAAAGGTAAAGCATGACTGGGAATGAACACACACACACCAGAGGTGCAATCACCAGACTTCAAGAACTTGTGATATTTTCATGTCATTCCCCTTGCGAAACCTGAGCCAAGGCTTAAGAAGACTGAGCACAGAAGGAAAAGCGGTAAATAGGACTTAAGTATTTCATCACCTAAAGGCATCTCTTTGCAATGACAGTCACAGACATTGTCAAAAAATGTGAGAGAGTCAAGCTGTGTCCCGCCCACCCCGCAGTGACAGCCTGGGTGCACTGAGAGTCTCCTGAGATTCTCGGGTGGAATTCCACTCGGCTTGGATTAGGCAGAGATTCTGCGCAGACCGAAATGCAGTTGACTCCAGAAGTAAAACGATTCCTTTTGTGCTGGTGACATTTGTATTAATAGGTGACTTGTGTTAATAAACATGTAGAGGTCTAAGCTGTTCCCTGGTTCTCCTTATCAGATAAGTCCTTCTCCAGTCCACATTCCTCTTACATAGCATTCTGCTTTTAGTTGTCCTCTGGATGGATGAACCTGGAGGACACCTTCAGTAAACTTTAAACTGGAAGTAATGAAAGCTGAAAGGGCGTTTTTTTGGCCTGCGATTCTGGAGAGTTGCTAGTAATAGTGTAGCAATATCGAGTCAGAAGGCCCAGCAGTCTGACAGGACAATGACATCCTTTGCAATGAAAACCAAAATGGCTTCTTCTGACTCCTGTTTGGCCTCTACAATTGATGGGGAGTCCAGGTGGAGGGGCAAAGTCCAGGGAGAACAGGACTTTCTGGCTACTGTGAAAGAGAAGGATATCCAAGGAAAACCTTTTAGTCGATGGAATGAATCCCAAGGAAGTGAAAACTGCCATGAAAACAGATGGGAGAAGCAGATGTCACCAAAAGTGTCCACCAAGACAGAGAAAACTGCTGGTTGTGCTTCCGTGGCAGATGTGCTGGAAGCAACTGTCAATTTGTCCTATCTCTTTCCCCACTTCCCCACTCCCCCCCCCGCTCCCTTGTTGCACTAGTGGTGGAAGATTCCCAGGGAGCAAAACCGGGACACAGAACAATCACTTGAAGGTCAGAGACTCGGTCAGTTCACTTTTTATCTTATGCTGCCCCGTGCAATATTATTACGTAGTACAATTTTGTTTATAAGAAAGTGTGCTTTAATAAATACTTTGTAATTATTTTTAAAGAAAAGCCTATTGATTCTGGACTTTGCCGTTTCACTCTAAATTGGTGGTGGTTGGGCGCTGAAGCCTCCCCCACCTAACAGGCTGATGCCTTTTTCTCTGGAATAGCATCTTGCAGAGATCAGGCTGAAGGGCCAGAGGAGAAGACCCTCCCGGTGGGGTCTTTCAGCCCGGCTTCCGGAGATTTAGTCTGCAAAGAAGAGGTTTGGGGCCAGGCCCAGCTTCCTCACTTCTCTTCTGCTGCTCTTTTGGCAATTCTGTATTTCAATGAACTCCTTTTTTAAACAAAAGTGTCCCATTGCTTAAAACGTGTTATTGAAGTTTTAATAAATTGTTTCCACTTGCAATTATGTTGTTTTGAAAACATTTTTTGCCGCAGGAGTGTGTGTGTGTGTGTGTGTAATATGTTTATTAAAAACAACAAAGAGTGACTTTGCTGACTAAAAAACAAACAAGGAAAGAGTAGTTATTATTCCATGCTGTTATTACTCTAATTGAGATAAAATAATTGCCAGCTGGTCATTATTTTTAAGGGGTTGGTGTATTTGCTGTCCTGTTAGGTGTCTGTCTGAAACCATGCTGCACAAGCATTTCCTTTTAGGCTGATGGAGCCAGAATTGCTACCCCTCTCTCTTGCACACTCATGCATACGCCCAGCTCTTCCTTCCTTTTCCACCAGAACACTCTGCTCTCAGCTCCCCGATGGTCTGGCTCCTGTCCCCTGCTTCCCAGTGCCGATAGTGGGGAATATGTCTCATTTATGGCTGGGGAGGCCTCTGCCAAGGTGTTCTGTGGCAACAGTTCCAGTGAAATGCAGGAAACAGAGCAGTTGAAGAGAAGATCCTGCCCCGTGTGGCTCATTTAGTCTGCATTTCCTCAGAAGGCCAGTGTGTCAGCTCAATTACTCCTAAGGACACTGTTTGAATTCCCAGCTTTTCAGTGACGGCACATTTGTCTGTATGCCCAATAAATCTGTGCTCTTGTGCATTGGTTATGAGATACAAGCCACAATGTATTGTCACTGACATTTGCACTTTCTTCTAAAGAACTTGGGAGCGCAGAGGATGGGCAGTAATTTCGTGTGCAAAAGCCAGGAGTGTCCAAAACTCCAGGCAAACTCTATTCAGGGCAAGGAGACACATCTCCCCAGCCTCGCTGGTGGAGTCTGACAATGGGGAAGTCCTTATTTCTGAAATGGATTTCCTGCCTTTTTTTCTCCATGAAAGTCAAGATGTATGTGGGGGGAGGGGTTGGTGACCTTCTCCACAGATCCCCTTAGTTCAGCAGGGTGGGGGGGGGAGGGAACATGAACATTGAACTCCTGCGCTGTGGAGATCAAATCCTCCACTTTTGAAACCTGCCAGATTGCCATGATGGGCTCAAGGGAAACACCCTCCAATGGATCAAGGCAGGGGGCAAGAGTCTGCTTCGCCCCCTCCCCAGGAAGGAGGGGGTCTTGAGCATCAGCAGCCCCTCCCACCCTTTCCTTCTTTTGGGGTCCGAGGGAGACTCCTTCGCCTGGCCTCCAGCAGCTGCCTTCCTGTCATGATGATTTGGTCTTCTGAAACAAAACTATTTCTGGCTGTAGGATTTATCTCATGATTTTAATTTAACGTTTTGATGCTATTGGCCACTTTTGTTGGAAAGGTGGGGGGAAACCCCTTCTAAATTAAAAAATAAATATTTGGATTCATTCTCGGAATCCTAAAGCAAATTCTGTTTCCTGGTGCTAAATACTTACTTGTGCCTCAATTGCAATTCGAACATTACCCAACTGTATTCTGCAAAAAATGTTTTTTAAGACCTGTCATGTCACCTTCTAATGACAACAGAATGAATGGTGGAGAAGCTTCAATTGCAAGGTCTCCACAGTGGGTCAACTGAATTATGCTGTGGCATTTTCTGGAGTTACTGTTTTTTTGTTCTTTTTCCATAGATAGCGCTACAAAAGAGAAAGCTGAAACAAAAGGAAATCTTTATATTACAACTTTTAGAGAAAATCTCTTTTCTAGAGGGAGAGGTAAGGTTTTGATTAACTGTCAGAACATTATCCTTACTGGTTACAATTGATCCTCAGCTTTTCCTGCGTAAAATCTCTTGTGCTGTGTCCCTTTCAGCTGCTTTCAACTCTTTCAGTCATGGTTTTAATTCTGGTGACTTGCTTTGATTTTTCTGGGTCATATTAGATTGCTAGCCTCCTTGGACAGGGCCCACCTTCCTTCCTGCCTGTAAAATTCTAAAGGTTTTGAAGGTCCTCAGCCGATATCTGCATTCATCCATAACTCTGACCATCCTTAGATCACAATTAAAAACCACCCATCCAAAGCCTCTTTTAAGACTGGCCAGGAGATGGTGTAGAGTCCTCGAATGCCAGGCTGAGTTCAAGTTCTTGTTCATCATGAAACTCCCTTGGGTCCCTCACTGCCCCCTCTTCCAATCTAGCTTAACTCACAGGGTTGTTGTGAGGATGAAATGGGGGAGCGCTTTCATGGCATATCCTCCCTGCACCTTCGAAGAACATCTGGGAAATGACGCTTTAGAAAAATGAAAAATGTGAAGTTCTGTGTTGCCCCTTCAGCGAGGCCTCATTTTTCTCCTTCTGGACGTGGAAGACTTGGCTGTCAGGGCAGGGAAGGTGGAAAGACCAGTGGGCTGTATTGTGTGTCTTTCAGAACAAGGAACTGCAGGACCGTTTGGATTACCTGAAGGAGACCCAATCCAGGCCTATGGTGGACACCAGAGACATTGGGGTTGGATGTGACCTCCCTGCCAGGTAGCAGCCTCAAGCCGTCCAGGGGCTCCTTTGCGTCCTGGAGGGAGCTGGGGAGTGTCCCACAGGGGACACATCAGGTGCTGGAGGGGCTTCCCCTGTGCCTTCGTGGGTGAGGCTGGGGTCCCTGGCAAGCATTTTGTCACGAGGCCTCCTACCAGCAGTGGGCCAAAGCCCTGGCCACAGGTTCAGCCCTGCCTTTCCAGCCTGCCAATTGTGCCAACTGGCAGCTTCCGCCCAGAGGGGACTGCAGGTGAGGCATTTCTGCGCACAAGAAGGCTGGCTTCATGGGCTGTTTCTAGGCTGTCCTGTCTTTAATTTTCCTAGTGAGCCAAAGTTAATTTACAAAGGCTTTAAGCCTCGTGACCCTGCCTCCTTGTGAGTTCAAGGGTCTCTTCCTCCAGGGTCCGCAACCTAATATTTGTGCAGTAAATTGTGTGGTTGAAATCTAAAAGTCTCACCTCACAGTGGGGTTGCTTCTGTCCCAACAGCCCTGAAAACGGAAGCCGACTACCTCCTGAGGAGCTGAAGCCAGCCAGAACCTACCGCCCATTCCTGCGGGTCCTGGAATATTCTTCCAAGCACCGTGTTTTGGGCCCAGCAGCCCCCTGCGAGTGAGGCCATACCCAGCCAGCTAGCTCGATGGGCGGAGGGGAGCAAGCAGTGCAGGCCGCCACTGAGGCCCTTGAGCACTGAGGCCATCCTGGGGACTGGGAGGCCAGCAGAGCTGCTACTTCGGGGGAGGAAGGCAGCTCTGCGCTTCAGGCAGCTGTACCAGAGGCTTCCATTCGGGAATTCTGGGAAATGGATCCATGGTCCAAACTTCATCCAAGATGGCAGATCTTCGTGCTTCTCTTGGAATAATATTCATTATGGTGACTTTGCTTCTGGCTGTGCACCAGTGGCTCTGCCATGCTGACATTGCTCCTCTACCCTAATGCAGGAAGAGGGCACAATGGCCCAGCAAGAGCACCCTGCCTTCCTGTGGGTATGGGTGCATAAAGGTTTGGCCTCTCCAGCTTTCTGAGCTAAGGGCACATTCATCATCAAGTTTATTTCCAGGTGAGAAATCTCAGCGCTCCTGAGCAGCTTTGCTCAGGGGATCCTTCCACACCTGCCTTTGCACTGGATCCAGGAAACTGCCCAGGTCTTACGTGCCAGTATATGCCAGTTCTTACATTTCTACTTGTAAAGTTCCAATTCAGATGTTTAAATGGCTGCATTGTTTTATAAACCCAAGTTTTCTAAGCATTTCACCCTTAAGGTCTTTTAAAGGAATGTCCTGTGTATAGACACCTGAATAAAGTTGTCATTCTTTGTGGAACTGCCCTATTTAACTGGTAAATACGGCTTTGGGGGGGGGCTTACTGATTCCAAAGATAATCACTCCCAGGCAAGAGGCAAATGGTACCACCTGCCTGACTCCTGGACTGAGTACAAGCAGTCCCTGGATTAAGAGCATTCAATTTGAACAGACTGTTAACTAAAAATGGTGAATAGCATTCTTCCTTGAGCCAATGAACCCCTGAAGCTGTGCAGTGTTTTCTAAGGGTCACAGAGTGGTGTGTGGGTTTTTAATACACTGTTTTCATGGCTAATGAAGAGATTGTGTGGCTTTACAGTTTGTCAGCTCCAGGAAGAATCTACTAGTTTTAATCAGATAACATTATTTCGTTTCATATGCATACAAAGGTGAAATAAATACTATATACTAACAGTTGTCTAACTGCCAATGATCTGTTCCGAGTTGCATGCAAATCTGAGTTGCCAGGCTCCCCAAAACAAGAAAAACGAGGAATTACTTCTGAACGGTCCCCTTCACTGTTCCCCTCTGGCCGGGAATCCAGCCGAGCTGAAATGGCTCCCTGACCCTCCAAGAGGGGCGCCCGGGCGGGAGCTGCTTCCACGGCGGGCCGGGCGCCGCTTCCTCCTCTCGGGCATGGCCTCCAGGTCGGCTCCCGGGGCGCCCACGGCCTCGCTCCGGTTTCTGCAGGCTGGCGATCCGCATTCGGCCGGCCCCGGACGTCGGCCGCCGCTCAGGGACGCGCGTGGGGAGCTCAACCCGCGGAGCGCGGCCGTCGCCCGAGCTGGCGCTGCCGGCGGGGAACAGGGGGCGGCGGCGGCGCTGGGCGCAGGGCAGAGCAGAGCCGCTTCTACGGTGTCCGCCGCGGCCGCCCGGGACCCCCGAGGGGCTCCCCTGCCCGAGGGGGCCACAGCGCGGCCCGCCTGGGAGAGCCCACACCGGGCCCCTGCGGAGGCGGTTCTGCCGGCCGCCTGGTCCGCGAAACGCGCCGCCACTATCAGCTTCCGGCAAGATGGCGGCGCCCAGCAGGTGGCGGAAGAGCGTTGCCCCGCCGCGGACGGTCTTTCGTTGCCCGCATGGGGAAGCCGAGCCGAACCCGCTGAACGGGCGGAGCCCGCCGGAGCTGCGGGAGATGCTTCTGCGGCAGGAAAGGCTTCTGGGCGACCGGTGAGGGGCGGGGGGCGGCCTGCTGCGCGCGGACTCAGCCTCTCCCTCGTGCCTTGCAGGGCGGCGGTCTCCCGGTTGCCCGACGGCGGCGAGCGCGTGCGCGAATGCGCGGCCAGGCTGCGGGCGGCTGTGGCTGAGCGGCGGCGGCGGCGCCCGGGGGACTCTGGCCGGCCTCTCCTTGGCGGCGGCGGAGCGGGGCCGGCGCGTGAGTATGGCGGGGTCGGGGCGAGTCCTGCGGGGTCCTTCTCGGCCCCCCGCTAAGCAGCTCTCCCGCAGGCGGCCCGGCGGAACCCCCCGGAATGAGAAGCGGCGACCAGAGGACGCGTCGGCCGCCCGGCTGCCCCCCTCTGCGCCACGCGCCTGTTCAGCTGCTGCCCCTGGCCGAGTCGGTGGTCCTCCAGGCCCGGCAGGAGGAGGCCCGGCAGGTGCGGACGGGGAGCGCGGCCCGGTCAGGGACGGAGGCCCTGCCGACCGCGGCTGGGAAGCGAGACTCCGTCCGCCCCACCCCCGCCCTCCGCCGCCGCTGCTTCTCTCTCTTGGGCGCTCTCGAGTGACCAGGGAAGCTGGGGGAAAGGCTGGGGGAGGGGGAGGTATTTGTGACAAGAAGGTGGAAAATAATTGCACCATTTGGTTGGTTAAATATAGTAGAGACAAGAAATATCAAATCTGCTCCAAGCATCACTGTCTCTTTCCCCCTAGAAATGCTTCAGAATATAATTCTTTCTCTGAACACCTTCCATTTCAAACATTATAAAGCCTTTGATGAAACATCTGGCTTTATTTACTCCGTGACGTATCTGTCCTTCTAGCTGTCTTTCTTTCTGATGTTCCTTTGATATCCAGATGCTATCTGGCAAAACTCTCATCATCTATTGTGAATCCTTTTTTCCCCCTCCCCTTGCATTTTGCATTGTTTTCTTGAAAGGAGTCTAGTGACCTGCATACCTTAAGTGTACTTGCTTTGCAATAACCTAATTTAGCTTTTTGCCTGACACTTATTCAAATGTCTGAAGCCAGGTTTTCTTGTTGTAGGAGATGCAAGCTAAGGTTTCTGCCCAAAAGCTGGCTGAAAGGCTTGGGATTAAGATGTTTCACTGTGAGCCAGAAGGGCAGATGATGACCGGCTACAGAGAAGTCAGGGATGAAGTGAGAGACAGCTCAGCTGAGGACTGATTCCATAGAACTGGCAGATGAGAGACAGGCCTCACTGAAGAAGTTCCCAATGCTCAGAGCCTGTCTGGAGTGTGCTTTGCCTGGGGGCAGCATCAGTGTTGCCTAAAGCTGCATAATATTGAGGAACCTGGCTGTGGTTTATGCTCAGCACAGCTCTGGAGCCTGATGGTCGCTCATCACAAGCATTAAGAAAAGAGAGCAATGCCTGGCCACACAGATTCCCAGGCACTGGGGTCAAAGAGCAGCAGTGCAGGTGCAGCAGAAATCTGCTGCCTTGGAATCTTCTGTGGTGAGGGTTGCTCCAAAGCAAACACAGTTCAAGGCTGCAGTATTTTTTTATTAGTGTTGTTTTCTACATTCTATTTAATTTACATTAAAATTTGGGACCTTTGTGCACTATATGGATCTTCTTGTTATCTCCTGGAGGAAGAAAAAAGATCATCCTGCATTAGGGTGGTTGCCTCTACTGCTGGGTGTGTCCCCTCCCCTCTCCCCCACCCTCCCCAAATGGCCCTGGAGGAAGAGCTGGAACCTTGAAGCACTAAGGGTGATGGGGAGGCTGGTTTGCGAGATCCTGTGGGAGAGCTTGGCCTGAAAAGGCCGCAGCTGTCCAGGCGTTCATTCCAGAGGGTTTTCTGTTGCTTTCATACTCTGCTTTCCCAAAGGAGGAGCTGGGTTTCAGATCCAACTTTTGCCCTAGTAGCATTTCAGTGAGTGACTTAGGCACTTAAAGAGGTCTTGTTTGATCACGAGGGGAGCTCTGGTGACCCTAATAAAATCTTAAGTGCAACATAGTTCAGCCCACATGAATGTCTTCCAGACAAGAGTGCAGCCTCAGTGGAGGATTCAAATGGGCTCCTCTGTCCCCACCCTTTATTTTCTTAAACTGGGAGCTGCAGGGCCACTGGTTGGCATTTAAAATAACTGGTTTTTTATCAACCTGAAGGGTAGAAGAGTTACAGTCCTTTTCTAGAGTTTTGCTTAACAATTCTGCCTCTCTAATTTACGCCCCTTTTCCGGTTACTTTTTCTTCCTTCCCACTGACTGGCTTGATTGTACTGGTGATCCAAATAGGGCAGGGGACTGGGGCTTTTCCACTCAGTCTTCTTGAGTGTTTTCCAAACACATCCACCCTTCTCTTTGCAAGTGAACAGGGACAACTTATGACAACAATGGCTGTTCTCTCTTATACACATACAAACATAACACAAACATGTACTTTGTTCTACTTGTGCTGTTCCCTGTTGCTCCTGTGCAATGCTTTTCAAACTTGACTTTAAGATGTATGGACTTCAACTCCCAGAATTCCCCAATCCACACATTTTAACATAGCCAGGTTTACAAAACACTGGTCCAGAGGCCTTCCTGAGCTCTAATCAGTTTCTCTGGGGAAATTGGTCTATCCATCTCCAACAGTCCTGAGCTACCACTTATCTTTGTTTTATAGCAGATTGTTGATAAATATATCTTTGGATTATTTTGTTTTGCCTTTTTTATATAAAGGAAGAGTAATTTCATCTAAAGTCAATGCTGGAGTTTATTAATTCCTCATTAAATTGTGAAAAAACTTTTTGAGCCCTTATTGGTCTTTTTTTTCCTATTCTAATTCCTCCGGTTTGTCACCACACCAATTTTTGCAAGGGTTAATGACGGGATGAAAAATCTTGGCTTTCTTCAGACTGAAGGCTTGATGATGTGTCATGTCTTCAGTCATTCTTTTGCAGACCAAGCAGATTTTTTTCCCCTTCTGGCAACGGGAAGAATTTTAATGAAAGAAAACATCGAAGTTACAGAAGAAATGAGAATATTAGTCAAAGAAGATTTGCAGGGCTGTTCTCTGATAACCTTCTGCTAACAGGCTTTAGAGCTATGTGGGAGCAACTTAAATAAACATCTGGATACCAAGTTTAGTCATCCCTAGTGACAAAACCCAGACAGATCTTCTGGGCTTGCAATAATAAATATCTCAGGGAAGTCTCCATGAATCAACTTTAAATCCCTGTTTTCAATTATTCTCATTTTAGAAAGATATCACAGTTAATTATCCATGGATAAAATGGATCAGGACATCTCCCCTGAAGTTTATTGAATTTGGCTTTTTTCACAATGCCCAATTCCCATTTTTATTCAGATCATATTTAATTTTGTTTGCTTCCAAAATGTTAAACTGCTTCCCTATGAAGTGCTCGAATTTTTACCAGGAATTTGGTGATGCCATGCTCTGTCTCATTCTCTCCCCCAACACACACACACACACACACACACACACACACACACACACACTGTTTACTGGGATGAGGGAGGAGCAGCTCTGCAACTCTTAATGACATCATACAACTCAAAAGTGGGAAAAGCCTTATCTAGTCAAGCCTCCAGGTTCCCAGGATTCTCAGTGAGAGATGTGGCCAGAGAATTCTGGGAGTTGGCCACAAAACCAGGAAGTTGCCCAAAAAAACCAGGCTTTCCAAGGTGGTGTGCAGGGACACAACTTTGACAGGAAAGAGACCCAAGGATGAAAGAGGAAAGTGTGGCTGCTGCAAAGCTCTTCCCTACAAAGTGGGTAACTTGGCAGTGCTGAGTGGAAGGAGTGTGAGTTTGTCAAGGATAGGGTTTGGGGGTGGAGGTGTCCTGCAGGGCAGCTGGCTCCTTTCCCAAGAAGGGAGCTTCTGCTCTTCGAGGCCATAGGAGGGGAAGAGCTGTGAGTCACTTTCTCAGCCTGGACCCCTGCCGCATTACCAACATTAAAGGGCTCTCAAAAAGAGAATTGGTTGGACTTACTAAACACTGGGCATTTCCAGAGCAGCAGCTGTCATCACTCGTGATAAGGAGGGACAAAGGAAGAGCCTGAGATTAACTAGGTTAAGGAGGCCAGTTTCAACAATTGGTTAAGTATTGCAATTCTTAGGGAAGCACATGTATCTGCTTTTGTCACATTGGCTGGGAGTGAAGCTTTGCAGAACTGAGGAGGCTCCGTTGGGGCCAGGGGCCCCTAGGAACCTCCAGGTGGCAGAGGAAGAACGCTGGGAGAAGAGAGGGAGGTCTACTCCCCTCACGTCTCCTCACAGCGCAAGAAGCCAGTTTGGTGGCTGCTCTCAGGCTGGCCTGCTCAATGATGGCATAGCCAGCTACTCACAATGCTTGCTAGATGAGCAGCAATCCGGCAAGCCAGCTGCTCAGAAGCAGAGGCTGATCCAGGTGTTGGGCCAGTTCTTTCCCTGCCTGACCAGCAGATGGCAGCAAAGCAGCAGGTGTCCCCTCTGCAGCTGTCTGGAGGCCAGGGGAAGTCTGCCGAAGTTGGGCTGGGGAAGGCTCCCTCAGACCTCTGGTGCTGATCTTACAGTTCTTTAAGCAGGATGGTGTTTGTGGGTTGGCGGGGGTGGGTGGGTGGGTGGGTGGGTGGGGAGAGCAACAGCTGCCCATCAGCTCCTGCCTGACATTTTCCCATAAATTTTCCTCCAGTCAGACTTTCAGACATGTATGAAGTCATACAAATAAGAAGGCAAACTTTCTGCTTGTTGGATTTAATCTTGGTCTATTATTATCCTCCACTCACTTGAGAAGGCCCTTGAGGGCTTAGGAGAGCCAAGCTTGCCCTCTCTTTGCAGGGTAGTCCAACCCTTCTCTAGCCCTCCTGGCCAGCCCTTCTGGAGCTGCAGCTTCCACTGATCCCAGGGACCTGGTTAAGGCAGCCTGAGCTTGGCCTGCCTGGACGCAGGGACCGGAGAGGCCTGTGGAATGTGCCTCACAGCCATGGATTGCCAACATGGCTAAGCACTCCCTGATAAGTCCAGGCAGAAGGAAGGCCCAGGAGTGGCAGCTAAAGGGAGAGCCATGGGCAGCAGCAGCCAGTCACGGATACCCATTTCCTTCCAACTGAAGCCCAGAGGCTGGGCACCGGAATAGCCCCAGACATGCTGTGCCCATGGAGGGACCTCTGCCTTTGGCTGTCCCTCAGGAGCCAAGGGCGGGTGGGAGACCTGGGGAGGAGTTTGAGATCCTTTGTGCTCCGCAGTCCCCCCCCCCCAGTTCCCTGGCCCCTAAAATCAGTAGGAAGCGCATGAAAGTATCCGTGGGATGTCCCAGGCTCTCTTGGCCTGGATCAGGTTCTCTGCAGCTGTGGTCCAGTCCAGTCCTTCCATCACCAGGCAGCACTTTGGCCGGCTTCCTCTTCTTCTGTCCCTCGTTTTGGGTGGTTTCAAAGCAGAAAATAGTTCTTGCCTGTCGAAGTTCATAAGCCAGCATCTGAAGAAGCTCTTTGGGGAAAAGGAAGGCAAATAAAAGGACAAGAAGTGATGGCCTTTTGATTTAGGCACGCGGGTGGGGATGGGGGAGCTACTCCAAAGGTACCCCAGACACAGGAGGGGTGCCCAAAAGGTGACAGCCCAGAAGGATGGCAGCTTATGAGCGTTTGGAAGCAATTTCCAGGCAGAAAGCATTAAATTCTAAAATTTGCATGGAGGACATCTTCTTTGACAAGCAATCAATTTATAATTAATTCAGTTGGAAGTAAAGATTATTGTAGAAAAATGAAAAAAGCGGGGAAGATGTGGGCCTGTCATCCATTTGACAATAATGGAGTTGGACAGTTTGTAAAATCCTATATACTGTTTGGAAGTATTTGTGTATCCATCAACAATTCTCCCTCCTGGATGCAGATTAGCAGCAGAGCAGATATTGGCTGCCAGAGGCGGGGGTGGGGGTAGGGATGGAGGGCTTTATTTAAATAAAGGATAGCTTTATTTCTTTTGATGTCCCTGGATGCAAGCTGTGCAATGCCAGAGACACTTAAACCTGCATGGCTGTTTCACCTTTTGGGTGTCAGTAAATATACGTGGCCTGTGTTAAGGTGGAGAAAAGCAAATGACTCTGAAGGGGAAAAACTGACCAAATAGCCAGAGATGTTTCCCCCATCTCTGGAACAAACTAACAGGAGTGCCCGGGAGATCTCAGCCCAGGAGGGAAGCACGTGAACTGCTCAAAATCTGCTGCTCTTTATTGTTTAAAAGAAAAGGGTTCTTTCAGTTTCCAGGACCACCAGTCCTTGGAAAGGAGCTGACATCCAGCCATCAATGTGCAAAAGCAAGAGAGATGCCCTTGTGTGCCAGGCCAGGGTGCCTTCCTTTCAGCCACGGCCAGTGAAGAAAGGAACCTGCCTCCGATCCCAGAAGAGAGGGCAGAAGTGCCACAGCATTGCCAGCTGGCTGACCCACAGAACCGGTTGACCAAGACCTTCCCTGCCCCTTCCCCACATGGCAACGGAGCAACTGGCTGCCCAATCCTCCATAAGGTGGGGCTTAATCTCTCAACACCTTGAGGGTGATGGCCAAAGCCCTTCTCCTCTTGTCTGCTTTGATGGATGGGGTGTCCCAGAGGTGGGGGCCACCCATCACAAGGCCTTGTGGGATTGCAAAGGGACCCAGCTCTCCTCTTGGGTGTGCGTGGAGGTTCACACCTCCGGCTTCTCCCATCCCTCTCTTGCCTTTCGGCTGGCTGATGGCAAAGAAAGAGCAACAGTGCTCCAAGTGTTTTCTGTCTAAATCAAAGCAGAGGCTGGGGCTGCCTGCCCCCACTCTGTGGTGGTTACAGATGTGTTATTTCAGCAGATGCAAATTTTTTTAGGAGCTCTCAAGCAAGGACTAGGAGGAAGCTGAAAGGGGAACAGGAAAGAAGGAGAGCGATGGCAGCAGGAGGGCCGAGGGGAGGACTTCTCAAGCCTTCTGCCCCAGGACAGGAACCCAGCTTGGTGAGTGGCGCCAGCAGCAGTGACTAGCAGGGAAAATGGCCACGATAGCCCTTCAGAAATGTCGGGCACTTGGAAGAGGCCTGTCTGGAAGGGAGCACTGCCCGCTCTCACTTCTGACCAAAGAAAAGAGCCGCAAACCCATGAAAAACAGCCAGGGGAGATGGGGCTTTGTGAGGGCATCTGGGCTTGGCAATGGGCATCTGCTGCTTCCACCGATTCACCCTGCAGCCCATCTGGGGGGACGCTGCCTTTCCTTTGGGAGTCAGCACGCCGCTTTGGGTCAGCCTTCCCTAATGTGGTTTGAGGCTCTACAGACCTGCTTCCCTCCTGCTCGGTGGGCCACCTGCTGGGGTTCAACTGGTGTTAGCTTGGATGTGTTGGGCCGGACAATGGCCCTCCCAGCACGCACCTAGGTTTGAAGAGCAGGAAGTAGCCGAGCCCAGGGCTTTGCAGGCCCCCGCCCTGCATTCTCTGTGCCGCTTCCAAGCCTCATGCATGCCTCTAATGTGATCAGCGCTCTCCTCCAGGCGTGTTCCTGCATCACTATGTTTTGGCATCAAGTGCTGTTTTCAAACACGCTGCAAAGCCAATTCAGGCTGCCCGTTGTCTCCACCAATACAAAACTGCACAATAGTTGTGTGTGCATTTTGCAGGCAGATGGAGTGGCATGAAAGTGCTGGAAAGATTATTATTTATGTCAAGATAAAAATGATCTCACTTATAGGTAAGCAGAACAAAGGACTACAAGCAGGACAAAGAGACTGAATGGTTTGAAGCTTAAAAAGTATGCTTTGCTAAGAAAATCAAGTGGCAGAACAGCAAAGATAGATATTTTCTTCTTTAATATTGCTTATCTTGCATCTGTTCCTTTGTTTAGAACTATGCCAACCCTGCAGCACTTCCCAATCCGCTGAGTAGCAGCTAAGGGGGGTCCTTCCCAGGGAAAGAGCAACAGCAAAGAAATGATGCTCAAACACATTGGGGGGGGAGAATGGGGAGCCCCAAGCCAGACAGCTCAGAAGAGTTGAGTCCATCAGCCTGTGCAGGGTCTGTCACCCAGACTCAGAAAGAAAAGCTTAAAGGCTTTCAGGCACAATTCTGAGAAAGAGAACATACCAACTTGCCTCTAACATCCTCAGCCGTGAGCGCAAACACTGTGGTCAACCAAGAAGATGGAGGAGTAAAGGCTGTTGGGTTTAATTTGCCATTGAGAAAAAGGAAGGCCTCTGGGCAGAGACAGCCACAGTTGTAGGCAGCTCCTCCTGGCACTGACCTCTAAGCAACCATCAGGTTCTCCTCCCTTCCTCAGTCCCCCTTCCTGAGCCAGCGGCTCTCGGGCATCTATGGCCAAGCAGGCAAAAGAGGTGCCCCTGAGTGCCTGCAGCGGATGAAGGGGGGGCACGAAAACAGGGCAAAAGTGGATCAATTCAGCCATGCTGCGGGGCGGGGACTCAAAAAACACAGACCTGCCTGAGGATCCAGCCAGGGGCCAACAAGGGTCCTAAGTAGCCCTTTTTTTTGATCCCCTGGTAAGAGTCTTGTCCCTGCAGACCCTCTTGGCAAAAGGACACAGGCTGCTTGGAGGGTGATAAAGGCAGTTGCTGTCAGGGCAGGTCTGTTAAAGAAGAAAGAGGGCAGGACAGCTCCCGCTGCCCAGCTCTGCTCATCTCTGAGATTGCTTAACTCTGTTTCCATCCAAAAAGTATTTGCCCTTCCATCATCCATGATCTCTAAACAAAGCCTGCAAATGGGGAGTCCAACTGCCCCTGCTTTACTTCTCTAATCCATGAATATTTTTTAATCCTGACACCTGCAAACCATTTCACCAGGTTTTACAATTGAGCAAGAGGGGTGAGAGGGCCAGAGGGCTCTGTTCCTGGTACTTGGATTGTAAATGATGAAAAAAAACCCCTCTTTGTTATCAGATGTTGTAGTTATTTGAAGTTTGTTGCCCTTTAACCCTGACACATCATTTATCAATGGTGGCCGGATGCAGGATGCTCTCAGGGAAGGAGAGAGGCTGCTGTGGGCCCAGACCCAGAGATGCCTAGCTCTCTGTGAACACCTGCTGGTAAAATAAAGCTCAGGTGGGGGAGCCAGAGGGAGCCCCATGCCCAGAAAGCCTTTTCTTCCTGAAGAGGGCCAAAAGGGAGGCCAGGACTCTATAAGATGGGGCTTTGCTTCAACTGCAGGGTTGGCAACACCACCTCGACTTCTCTCCCCCCCCCCCCCGGCAGGTGCTGCCACCCCTGCAGGACTGTGGAATCTCAGCAGAAGAAGAAGTGGCTAGGAGACTTGTGGCCAAGCCCGCAAGTCTTTCCTTGATGTGCGGAGAAACCCTCAGCTTCCTGATGACAGAAAGGAGCGAGTGGCAGAGCTGCTGCCTCTTGGGAATCGCTACCCATCTTATTGAAAAATGAAGAGAAGTTTCTGTTTATCTACAGATTCATCCTGGCTTGGTCAACTTCTATCAACTGAATAATTAACGGTTAAAATAATTTAGTATTCTTTCCTCAAGTGGCTGACTTGCTTTAAAGTCAAGAGGAGAAACAGAGGAGCTTGTTGGCTTTTCTTATCAAGAATTTCTCAAAGGGACTTGAAGTGTTTAACTTTGGTTCCATTGTTAGCAGCTGAGATCTTCAGCTTTTCTCTTGCTTTCTGTCCTCACAAAAGAAGATTGTTCATAGTCACCTCCCCCCCCGCCATTCTCCCTCTGATTTGGGGGGGTTGCTGCTTGGAAGTCTTTGGAGGTGAATCTCTTTGCTCCCCATGAGCCCATCTTCCTAGCACGCAGCCAAGGGTCAGAGATGGGGAGAAGGGCCAGAATATTTATTTATTTATTTAGTTTTATTTATTTTATTTGGGTTTGTATGCTGCTCCTCTCCAGGGGACTCGGAGCGGCTAACAACATATATATAACAGTGAAGTATCATAAAAAAACCAAACAAATATATCTAAAAAAAAATCAATAAAAAAACACATTCAATTCAACAATCAACCACAATCATCCCCAGGCCTGCCGGCAAAGATGAGTTTTTAGATTTTTCCAGAAGGCCGGGAGAGTCGGAGAAACGTGGACTTCAGGGGGCAGTTGGTTCCAGAGGGCGGGCGCCACAACAGAGAAGGCCCTCCCCCTAGGGCCCGCCAAATGACATTGTTTTGCTGACGGGGCCCGGAGGAGGCCAACCCTGTGCGCTCTCACCGGTCGTAGAGAAGTATGTGGCAGAAGGCGGTCCCGTAAGTATCCTGGTCCCATGCCATGAAGGGCTTTATAGGTGATAACCAACACCTTGAATTGGGCTCGGAGACCGATAGGCAACCAATGCAGCATGCAGAGTGTTGGTGAAATGTGGGCACAACGAGGAAGGCCCACAACTGCTCGTGCAGCTGCATTTTGCACTAATTGTAGTCTCCGAACACTCTTCAAGGGTAGCCCCATGTAGAGAGCGTTCTGGATGCTCCCTCCCTCCCTGGGGCTGGATTTGCCCTTCTGGCCTTGGTGCCTGGTCAAGGCAACAAATGGTGTTGATGGACAGGGCTGAGAGGTGTGTGAAATGAGGAGCATGCAAAGAGACACTCCTTTTGACACTGGGCCATGGAGGGCTGCCAAGGAGGTGCCAAATTGGTGGGCCTCACAGGATGGATGCCCTGCCAAATTGGGAACTGCCAACTGCTCCTGGCTGGCATTGAGGCCAGGGGGCAGGGAGGGTGACTGGAGGAGAACCTGGCCCAGCCTGCCTCTCACCCTTGACTGCCCCCCCCAGTTAGCACCTATCCCCTGGGCTTGGGGCACTTCCCTACTCGCTGTTTGAAGAGATCCCTCTGGCCCGTAGCCCAGGGGCACAGAGGCAGCCACTCTGCAGTCTGGCATCTTCCCTTGAGAGCAATGGCACAGCCCATGAATGTGGCCTTGCCTGGGCGCTAAGCTGCCCATCCCCAAATCAGCAGCTCCTGATTTTTTCTGCAAAGGGCCGCTCTCTTTGGCCCTCTTGAGGCTCCCATACAGACTGTGAGCTGAAGATGGAAACCTCTTGAGTGTAACGAGGGGAACTGAGGAAGGGGGTTGGGGCAATAGTCTTTCCAAGTAGAGTGAATGGCCACAAATTGGTAGCTATCCACTGGCTATGCAGGGGGATGCTCCCTCCAGACTTTTGCCCTCTGAGCTTATGGACAACTCTTGTCTTCTTCCTGCTTGCCTAAAACTGCTGCAGGGCCAGATGACTAATTCTTTGTAATCCCCAGCAGAACTTAAAGGGAGCCTGTGTCCCCCCCTTACTGCAGCCCTCGGAGACCTTCTGAAAGCTGCCTGCGTGAGGCTGGGGGTGAACTGAAAGAGCTTCCCAAGCAGGAGAAAGCCATTGCTCTTGTCCCCCCCCCCATGTTTGGCAATGGCAACCATTTGGGGAGCACCCCAGCAAATGAGCCGCCCATCCCTCCAGGTCTCTTCATGGCAGAAATGGCAGGTCAGCAAGAAGCCCTCTGAGCCACACGCCCCAAAGACTTTGGAAACACTCCTCCCGTCTCCAGGCTGTGATTCCCAGATTCCAGGGCATTGGCTTCATTTTCCACCAGGGAGCTGATGGGCAGGTAATGGCTGGCTGTCCTCCCCTTGCATCCTGGAATTGGCCAGCCCACAGGAGAGGAGAGGCTATCCCTCCGTCCATCCTGGGGCGCTGTGGTTCTCCTGATCCTGTGGGTATCCTTGTCTTCCCATCTTCCCAAGGCCTCCTTCACCCCCAAGAAGGTGGTCCCATAAGCCTGAATGGTCTCCACTTTGAAGCAATTGGAAGTCAGCGGTGGCTGCCCTGGGTGTCCACGGCAAGATTCCCACCTCCTCCCTCCCTTGACCCACGGCCTTCTGTTCCCCTCCTCTTGGCCAGGCCTGGTGAAGTGTCATGGATGTGTTCCTTTTGGAGCATTCCTCTGAATGGGGCTTGGGAGTAGGTTGGGGATTCCAGGCTGGCTTGTTGCCCATTGCCATGTGGGAGTTTCAGTGCTTCTGAAGGGATGGGGTCTGGAGGGCCGTGGGAGCTCAGAGTTTAAAGAAAGGAGAGTTGGAGAGTGCCGGCTCTGTTTGTGTTGCAAAGGCAGCAGGGACAGAATTATGAACAGTTAACCATCTTTCTCCTGATTTCAGCATTGCTTGATCCAGGGACAGGAGGAGTGAAAAGCACAACATCACAGACCACACCCTCCATTGAAGAAGCTCAGTGGCCGGAGGAAAAAGCCCAACCCTACCCTGAGCTCTTAAAATGAGCTCACTGGTCCTCAGGTTGGGTGGGACGTTTTCCTGCACAGGTTGACTTCAACAGGTTTGCCAGAGGAACTTTCTCAGTCTACATGATCCTTTCCAGCCTCTCGGAGCCTGACGCCCTCTCAGGCATCAAGTGACTGGGGCCAAGGCTGACCTTCGAAGGCTGCCTTATTTAGCCATGGCGTTCCCAAGACCTCAGTTCAGCGGACTTGATCCTGGCAGCCTGTGATTGTTGTTCCTGCCGGACTCCCCGCCATCTGCTTTGAACTTCTTGCTCTCCCATGCCAAGCCAGTCAAGAAGATTTATGGGGCTGGCTTCCAAGGGGCCATATTTTATGCTTTAAAAAGACATTCACTTGCAAGGAGCATGTTCATCTTCTTGTTACCATTACTGAATCCTGACGGGAGTTATTGGAAAAAATGTGGACTTTCTGAGTTGAATACTTAGAAATCCAGCAAGCCTACAATCTGGCTGTCCTCAGGCTTAGGAATCTAAGGATCCAGCAGGAGCCTTGAAGGCAGCCGAAAGCCTGCAATCCTTCCAGTCACCCAGGTTGGGCAGATGGCCCATGCAGGGGTCAATCCCTAGAGCCCTTGAGGCCCTCTCTTTCTCTGACTGAGAACTCCCGTGAGATGGGCAGCCAACTAAGGAAGGGGATCCTGCCTCTGCCTGGCCATTCTGCTTCCTGGTGGTCCACAGTCAGTGGAAGACACTGATTCCTCAGTCATATGAAGATCTCATTCTGGGCAGAGGAGGCTGCTGCTTAATATGAGAGTTAATGTTTAATTGGGTGGGATCTGAATTGCTTGGTCTGGAGTAGCAAGATTGGCCCCTCTCCTGAGCCCCCCCCCACCTCTTCCCTTGTGACCTCTCTGGCCTTTGGTCCAGAGGACAGAGGAGAGGCTGGATTGGGCCCTTCTGGTTTTAAAACCATTTTTGTTCCAATGAGTTGCTATGAAAGGAAAAGACAATGCTTGCTTGATAGGTTCCTTCCTGCTCTGGTTTTCCTTCAAGGCAGATCCTGAAGGAGACCTTGATCCACAGATATCCTCCAGTGGCTCTTTTAACATGTGACTAGCAGAGGCTTCAAATTAGGGGCAGAAGCCCCACTGCAGCTGCTGCTGGATTTGAAGTCAGTTGGAGCAGTAGCTTCCTTCAGCCTGCTGGTCAGCAGCAAGGAATCCCTTCAAGCAACTAGACCAGTTGGGGTCATCTTAGGTCATCGGGTAAGCCATCTTCCTGCATCTCAGAAAGGGACCCACGTTTGAATGTCTTCCGGGTGCAAAGATCATCAACGTGAGGAGTGAGGAATGTTTACCAAATCAGACGCTTACAAAGACTAATACTTACTGTTGTATTTTATGTTCTATGATGATTGCTTCTTAATATGATCTTATGTTTAATGTTGATTGCTTTAATAAAAATTAAAAAAAAAAAAAAAAAACAATGAAAGCATCTTAGCTTGTGTAAACCCTGGACTGAAAGACTGCGCAGAAGCCAAGCCAAGCCAAGCCAAGCCAAGAAAGTTTGCAGGCCAGGCGTCTCCGGACTGGAGCTTTGCACAGGTTCCACCCCCCTCCACCTTTAAAGATCCTCCGCTGCTTTTCAGGTCAGGCACACTGTTGTATACTTCGTTCACGTGCGAATGATGAAGACACATGGTGATGCTGAACAAACACTTTATTCTCCTTCTACAACAACCAAGGGAAAGCAAAAGGCACGCAGGCCTTTTTATATGGCCAGAAGCCCGAACAGTGACAACCAATAGGAACAGAGCGTTTTCGCGCCTTGCGCATGCGCACAAGGCTGGCGCCGCTCTGTCTGGTCCCGGGCAGCTTTTGGAATGCCCGGGACCAATGCAAGGTCCCGAGCCTGCTTTTGCAAGCTCAGGACACAACACACACCTTTCTGTGGAGAGGAGCCATGGTTTTAAAACCGGGAGGTCCCTGTGACAACAACTTTTCTGGAGGAGGCCAGCTGGCTGGGAGGTGAACATCCCGGGAGGGCGGGGAGGGGCGGCAGGGTGCTCTTGCACAATGTTTGAGGTGCTGGAAGGCATACAAGCCATTAACACATCAAATGCAGCAGGACTGGTAGGAGAGCCTGGGAGCAGCCGCCTGGGTCGGATAGTGAGTCTTTTTACAGTTTTTGTTTGGCAAATGGACAGATTGCAATGGTGCCTTTGAAGTGGATGGTGTTTGGATAGTGTTTCCTTTCCCCATTTATCTGCGTTGAGGAACAGATTCAAGGGACAGTGTCCTCAAAAGACACTAGGTGTCTATCCGAGTCCAGGCCCAGATTGATCCAGCCAGGCAAGCAAAGGAAGGTCCTGAAAGCTCTACCGCAGGGCTTTTAGCCCTGTCCCAGGCCTTGGCTGGGCTCCCTGGCTGCTGCTTGACCACTGGCAGCCCCCCTTCCCTAACTGTGCGGGTAGACCTGCTCTGGGCTCCGGAGGCAAGGCCGGGATGGGGCCTTGAAAGGGAGGTGCAGGGTGCCCCAAAGGTGCTCGCACCCTTCATGAGCCCAGCTGCTGGCTCTGGGCTCCTCAGCCTCGCCTGCCTTGCTACGCTGCCTTGCTACGCTGACCTGAGACTTTTCTCTCCCTGGTCCTTATGGGCCCTCTGACACAGATCGGTGGGGGCTCACAATGTTCATACGTGTGACTCATCCACAGAGGAAATAAAATCATCCCTTCTTAAAACTTTATCCAAGAGTCCTGCAGAGAAGCCAGAGTTTACTACAGAGGTCGGTGATTCACTTTCGCTGATAGCTTCACTTTATGGCCACACGGGGTGAGAAAGAGTCTCCTCTGACCTGGATCGGTAATCTAGAGCTTTTTTTTTCTTTTAAAAAAAGAAAGTGATGCAGCTGCAATAATATTCCCACTAAAATCTGTTCTCCCCCCCCCCCAGTTCAATTTTGAAGGAAATACTGCTACTGAGAAGCAGGCCTCGGTCTGGCTCAGACAGGTCCTCTGGGGGTCCCACCAAGAAGAAAAAAGGGGCAACTCCTTTAGTGGGATGCTTTAAGGGAAATGAGGTTTTTATTCTTGGGGTCATTGCTTACTCCTAAAACTGTATGCCAGATTCTAAGTGATCTCAAGAGACTTCCAAGACTTATGCAACCCTTGAAACTGAATCCAGCCATTTGTTAATGTTTCAGGGAAAATGATAAGTTTGTTACCTAACAATAATTGTTTATTTGGAATTACACACACTGACACCACACATATATTGTAGAGTATATAGTATAAATGTTTATTGCTAGCACAGGTCTTTCTGAAGGTACACAAGACAAAAAGAAAAAAAATCCTTTCACCATGAATATTGGATATAACAAGAAAACTAATTTCTTAGAGCATTTTTTTTTAAAAAAAAACCCCCACAATCTTCTGCTGTAACACTACAGGACATGAATTCATGTTACACAGCTCAGGAACAATATTTGTATCTTGCTTGCTTCACCACTGGCAGAGAAGAGCTGCAATGATGCCCAGAAAATGCTAGGGGGCGAGGGAGTGTCCGGAGGGAGTGCTGCCCCCCCCCACAAGGACTGAGGCAGTCCTGAGGGCGCTTCCCTGTGTCTGCCAGGTGGGAATGGAAGGCACCTGCATGCACGCCCATTGTGTGCAATGAGGCTTGCGTAGAAAACGCCTGCTACTCTGGGCCACATGGCGTGGGGAGGGGAGCCATCTGTTTTATGCCACGGAGACCCCTGTGCTGCCTGAAGCCAGTCTTGGGCGCTGCCTGACACAGAAGAAAAGCGGAGTGTTTCTGACACACAATCATTTTGGAGATCCATTCACCGAACACAGCTGAGTACACACAGCTGTCCTCCCAACAGGTCAAATGCAGCCCAAGAGCCACAGCTCAGCACAGCCACTTCAGCCTTTGGGCCCCTGATGCCCTGGGAGGCACCCTGGGCTTTGGCTCAGCTCCTGGGGAAGCCTAGCCAGATCTGGATGAGCGTGGTGCTGCAGCCATGCTGTTTTCAGGGGCTCCCAGCTCCTCAGCCAGAACTGGGGAGAGGGTGTTCCAGGGAGCCCTTGAGTGAGTTGAGGGCTCCCTCTTCGGAACAAAAGTTGCTGCCTGAAATCATTTCAAGCAGAAAGCAGCCGAGGAGGATGGTTCCTGCAGGAATGGGACCCATGGACGGGGGGGGGGACTCGACTCCATCTGCCAACCTACGGCTTCCAGTCTTAAATCCAGCCTCCTGAAGCTGTAGGTCAGCAGAGTTTTTTTGGGGGGAGGGTTCTCCTCAAAACCTTTGCCAGTGGTGGGAGGGGCATCTGTTTGGTCACCAGGTCAAAGCCACCCCACCCCCAAAGGGTCTTCTGCAGTCAGGTAAGGGGAATAAATGGAGGCGCCAGGAAGCTCATTTCCTGAAGCAGCAGTGAGGGCTGCTGAGGAGGGCTGCCTCTTAGTGACCCCCCCCCGGGGGAAGGAGAGAGAACAGGAGGAGTCAAGGCCCTCCAGGAACCCCACCTGGCCAAACTGCCTGTTCCTTCCCCCTGAGGAGAGCTAGGAGAACCTCCGAAGGCAATGGCACAGGCAGTGGGATGGGCGCCCACAAGATGCTCCAGGCCTGCCTGGCTGGGTTGCCCAGAGAGCAGAGCGGCTGTCCCACCCAGGGGCTGCCTCCTGCCTGGTCCTCCCCTGGAAAAGTCCTCTCAGCGCAGTCCTTCTTGTCCGGCCAAGAAGACAGTGCGCCTGTGTCTCTCAGCATGGGAATCGGCCATCCAGCTCAAACATGCTTCAAAAGATTTCTCTTTTGAGAGAAATCTTGCGCAAGATCAAAAGAGTGCGGTGTCAGCAGTGGAGAAGAACTCCTCAAGTTGAATAATGAACCTGGTTGTGATGTTACTTTTTAAAAAAAAACAAAACAAATATCAGTGTCACTTTTTAAAAATTCCTGAGTGCTCAGTCCCTCTAGAGAAAGATAGAGGTGCGTCTGGTGCTGTGGAGCCCCCTTCTCTTAGGAGTTCTTCTGAGGAATCTTTATGGTCACCGTCTTTATTTCGGAGTATTCTCGCAAGCCACATTCTCCCCTGGCCACAAAAGGAAGACAAGGAGTCAAGGCTGGGCCCAGGTGCCCCCAAACAGCACTCAGCCTGGGCCACAGACGGGGCCAGTCCCCATGTGGGCAGGAGGAGGACCGGCTCAAGAAGGCACGTGTGGGACGTGGACAGCTCAGACTGGAGGGCTGACTGCAGCCTCACTCCCCAAAAGAAGGCGAGAAGAGGCAGGCCACTCTTGTCCAGCTATGTGGTTCCAGGACAAAAGGGAATCCTGGTGGGTTCACCGCAAAGAGGGACCTGTTCTCCTACCCCCAAAATTCCTCTGAATTGGGAGCCTCTGGGACCCTCCAGACCTTCCCCCCAGAACCTGCAAGGCAAGTCCCCATCCAGAACAACCTTGCTTACATTTCTCTTCCGTTGCCGGACATCTTGAAACCTCCGAAAGGACTCTGGGCATTTAAGGCATTGTAACAGTTGACCCTGGACAAAAGAGGGAGCATGGCATGAGGACAGCCCCCACTTCACCAACCACCCGGAACCATTGCCCAGCTGTGTTATGAACCTCACCAGACGGTTCCTGCCTGCATGGCAGAGGAGACAGTCAGTGCCTTGTTGATGTCGCTGGTGAAGACAGCGGCCACCAGCCCGAAGTCGGAATTGTTGGCTCTCTCGATCACTTCCTCCATGGTTTTGAACCTCAGGATTTCTTGCACAGGCCCAAATATCTTCAGGGGGGGGGTAGAAGGAGGGCAAAGTCATTGATGGGAACAAGTCCACAAGGATTTGTATGCTGCCCCTGGATGAGGATCCAGCAGCACAGGGAAACGGATGGCTTTGTAGACACACAATTAATTGCACAAAAGAAGTTCACCAAGCTTTAGGCCTGGGGCAATGGAAAACAGACAAACAATGGGAATGGCAGAAAAGGGTGTGCCCCAGAAACTTTTCCCCATGGGGAGCACCAGAATCTCAGGGCAGACATGCAACCCCCCAGGAGACCCCAGCTGCACGGCTGAGAAGCCCCTGGTGAAAACTTCTCAGACCAGATCAGAGAAAGGCCTCTGGCCAATTGAAGAGGGATTCAGGTGTCCCTGAGAATGGACTTATTGGTGGCTCTTCCAGAAAGCTGTGGAGATGTTGGATCAAGCTCAACATCCAAGTAGGGCTGTATAGCCCATCAGCTCAGGTGGACTTTGGGGTCTGGCTGAGCCTGACCGAAGGGATTGAAATCATAGCAGAGGAGGGGGAGAGTGGAGCCTGTTTTGGGGGGATTAGCTGGGTACCTCTTCCCTGGCGATACGCATATCATCAGTCACGTTGGAGAAAACGGTGGGTTCGATGAAGAAGCCCTTGCGCCCGAATCCTTTGCCCCCACACTCCAGCCTGGCCCCTTCAGCCACACCACTCTGGATCAGCTCCAGGACCTTGTTGTACTGTTTCTTGTCAATCTCAAGAGAATTGGAGGGGAGGCTCCTTGGCACCGCTGGTCCTGGACCCAGCGATGCTTTCCCTTCTGCCCCATGGCCACATCCACCCTGCCACGGTGGGTCTGTCCCTGCCCTTTGCTCAGGCTTAGGCTCCAGACACAAGTGGCCCACCCTCCACCCACCAACCTGTGGTCCTTGCTCGGTGGTGGGGTCAAGGGGGCTGCCCACAACTCTCCTCTTGGCCCGTTCCACGCTCCTCCGGACGAACTCCTCGTAGATGGTCTCCTCCACGTAGATGCGGGAGCCAGCTGTGCAGCACTGGCCTTGGTTGAAAAAGACCCCCTGGTGGGCCTGCTCCACCGCGTGCTCCACTGCAAGAGCAGAGCGGCTCCATCAGCCAGCACAGCTGGCCTGGCCCTCCGAGGGGGGCTGCTGGGATGGGGGGCTAAAAGACCAGGGCATCCTAAGGCACCCATCCCGTGGCTGGAGGGGGGGTCCCTTTAAATAGGGCAGAGTTCAAGATGATTTCCAGAGTCTGAGCAGAGCTAGGAGACACCAGCTCTGCCCACAATGGACTGATTCATGGTTTTGCTTGCACAATCTGGGCTGGATAAAATCTGAAACAAGGCGGAATGGGTCCTGGGTTCAAATGCAAACCCAGTAGCTGCAGCCTTTTGCCTCTTTTGTCTGTTGGGGTCCAACTTGGACCCCTGAATGAACCCCTCCTTTCTTTTGAGGGAGGGTTTTGATGATTAGAAAAAATAGATTATAAAAAATGTAAGCCATGCTGTGGCCGTAGAGTAAGAGGCTAATTTACACTTACAAGTGCTATAAAAGAAAATAAAAAATCATATTTTATTTCTCTTTTTTATGCACTTTGGTCTTTGTCTTATCTCTTTTCTCTTTATTCAAAATGTTACTTCTCCTTCGTCTTCTCTCCTCTAGAAAGAGGGGGAGAATTGTTCAGAGAACAGTGGTGCCCTGCCAAGGGGCCAACTTACAATCTGCGTCTGCAAAGATAATGTTGGGGCTCTTCCCCCCGAGTTCCAGCGTCACCCGCTTCAAGTTGCTCCTGCCGGCTGCTTCTTGAACTAGCTTTCCAACCTGAATGGAAAAAGAAGGGGGAGCCTAGCAAAGCTCAGCCCCTGCCAGGACTCCGGGCCCCTCCACTAAGCCCGCTTTGGGTGGGCCAGAAGACCTGCTTCCCTTCAGAAGTGCTCGGGAGGCAGACCAGTCTTGGGAAGAAGAGCCGGTTTTTCTCAGGTAAAGCTGAGCTTTTACTCAGAGAGCGGCTCTCTTAACCCCCTTTGACTTGTTTTAGAGGAGGCTTTTGCATTTGTTTGATTCACGCACAGCGAGGTTTCTCTGACTTCAGAATTACCAAATAACAGCCCAATAAATTTATGCAATTTCAGTGGGAGGAAAAGGGTGTCAAAATCCTATTTGTTCTCTACCCTCATTCATTCATGTTGTTCTTTGATCCAGTTTGTTTTGAATTGCTTTCTTTGTGATTTGTTAAAAACTCTGTTTTAAATTTGCGGTGAGCTGCTTTGGAGATGTGGTTTATGGCTGAATGGAAAATACTTATATTAAAAGGGAGGAATGTAACCCAGGCAAAGGAGCCCCTTGCAGGTACTGGAGACCTCCCTGGAGCCTTGCGGAACACGCCATGGTTATGCAAGCCTCTAGGAGGGGGTCATTTGCTGTGCAACCCCCCCCCCGGCCAACATGGAAATCTGCTCCCTGAACCGGTCAGCTGTTGGTGCACAGCTCTGGGCCCAGCCGAGCTCACCCTGCCAGACCGGCTACCACAAAGCCCAGGAAGAGGTCTCTGCCCACCATACACACAGAATTGGGCTGTAGCCAAGGAGGGCAGAAGGCTTGGCCAGGTGGAAAAGTCCAATGAGCTGCTCCCCAGGGGAGGTTCTGTACTTATCTGGTGAAACTTGAGAAGGAGACCCTCTGGGCAAAATGGCTTCCTTTGGCTCCAACAAACCTGCTTCCCTGACATCATCCACCAACTAACTTTTGGGTGCCCGTGGCTGGGGGCAACTGCCTAGCCTCTCAAGGATTTGCCACTGAGATGGAGATCACTGCCACATTTGGGTAGAAGGTCTGAAAAGAAGTCCAGAAGCCCTGCAGAGAGATTTCCCCCAGGCTCAGGGTGTCTCAGTCCAGAGGATAAGATGCCCTGGGAAAGGTGCAGGCCCACTCCTGCTACTCCTCTCGGAGGTGGCCGGCTGGCCGGGCTCTGGCAAAGGGACAGGAGATGCCGGCTGAGAAGGGCAGCGATTATCAGGGTTAAGGCAGCTGTTCACTCCAAACATTTTCTTGGTGTGAACCAATATTGGCCTCTCCCGTAGTTTGCTTTGATGGTCCTGCCCCGTATCTTGTTGACTAATGAGGAAGCTTTGTTCAGCTCTTCACTGCATAAAGAAAACACCCGCATAAGGCAGGCAGGCACACTCTTTCCCAGGCCTTTGATCGAAGTTGTCGAGGGACCTGGCTAAATATCTTGGACTTTGCACCAAAACCATTAAAAAGAAACACAACTTTGCAAAATAGAATGAGTCCAGCTCACTGGGGTGTGTCTCTGCTGCACCACCCAAACCCCACCATTCATTTCTGCACACAAGCTGCATCTGATTGCGGAGGGAAAGTAAACTTGGATCAAACTTCAATTGTTCTGAGATGAGTCTAGAGTTTCTGTCCACAGGAGACAGAATGGGGGTGAGGAAACATAAATCCTCCTTTGAGAGGGAAACAACAATGCAATGGCTTTGGGACAGAAACTCCAGCTAAGCATTGGAGATTTACAAAGCTGTGCGAAGAGAAGCCAACACAATGTGGCAATCTGTGATGAATTATTGCTTTCCATCTCCCAACTGTGACACCCAAACCTGCCTTCCTGAGTAAATCTCAGTATGTTGCTGGCCTTTTCCCCCCATAAGACTTGCCAAAGGGATCAGTTCAGGTCAGGCTAATCCAGTAATCCGGCCTTCAGTTTCCAAGAGCTGCTAAGCGAGGGGTCCTGGGAAATTCCCAGGCAAAGAATTTTAAAAAGGCCCAACTGGGAATATGGCTACCAAATGTCAGGCATAAGAGATACTCTGCAAGTCTTCCTAATTTTGGAGAGTTAATTGCATTTCAGTTTGTAACTTGGTTTAGGAAGTGCGGAGTAGAAGCAGTTCTCCCCCATCTCTGCTCATCCATGTCTTCTTCCTGTTGTTCCACAGATCTAATGGAAGACCTTCACTCCTGACACTTCACCTCTTTGTTCAGCAACCCCGCATTTTCCCAACTTAACACGAAAGGGTGGCCTTTTGCCTCCTTGGCAGTTTCCCCCCCCCACTTTTTGGTTCAGCAGTGGAAAGGAAGCAGAAGGCACTCCAGTTCTGGGGAGGGTGCATGGAAATGACCCACAGGTGCAACATCACCTGCTTGCCTCCCCAGCCAATATAGGGCATGCAGAGCAAGGCTGACTTGGGACAGACCTGCTTGGTCCACAGCCCCAGCCTGCCCCCCAATCTTGCAGCCTGAAGGGTTCCTCTCTGGCACCACAATGGCCCGTGTGGTAACCCCCAAATGATCAGCCAGATTCCATTGATGGCCCGGGGAAAGGAAAGCGCAACTCTGAAATGGCAACGGTGCCAAGCAACTGAAGGACAAAGAGCTGCCCTCAGAGGGGCTGGCAGGGGGGGCTGCACTGGTGGAAAGGGAAGAGAGAAGCAGGACCTTCCTGCCTCCCCCATGCCCAGCTTCTCCAAATGCTGCTTTGCAGAAGAAGCCAGGCACAGAAGGTAAAGGGGAAGCTGGCAGTAACCATCCCTCTGGGGAAAGGATGGGCCTCAAGGGAGGCCTGTTTTGCTCATTTCCCCACTTCTGCTGCCTGGGGGTCAAGCACAACTTTGGGAAAAACAAGGGCAGCGCTGGGCTTGCTTTGCAGCACCATCTCTAATGAGCCATAGATGAAAAGCCTGCCATGGGGACTGCATGGGGAACTGACCCATGACCAGAGAGTTTGGGGAAGACGATCCCTGGTGGTGAAAGGCTCCTGGGCTGCCAGCCCTCCACCTGCAGGAGGTGAGCCCTGCACAGGGGTGGGGGCTCCAAGGAGGCACATCAAAGTGTCCCAGGGAGAGCATCCATTCCAGTGCCCAGGCAGGAGGAAGAGAAATAGTGCCTGGCAACCAGAAAATGCCAAAAAGGCCGAGCCAAACCTATGTCTGTGCCTGGCTGAGCATCGCTCAGTATCACACTCAGTGGTACTTTAACTGCTGAATGCCTCTGAATTACCAGCTTTGGCAGAGGTCCTATTTTTTCACCAGAAACCCTCCTGAATTTGGTGGCATCTTTTTCTGAACAGCACGCAGAGGTCCAGAGCACAACTAAGAGTTGAAGAATAAATGCAGCCTTCATTTCCAGAAGCTGTGCTGACTGTGTAGCTTTCTGGGGAAAGAGCTTCGGTGGCAAAGGGGTCCACGGTTAAGCACTGCATTAAGAACTTCTTTTGCTATGGATGAGTTAAAGAAAGAGGGGAAGGGGCTGCAGAGGGGGTGGAAAACTTGCTTCAGAACACTTCCTCTTCCCCACCAGCCTTCTCCAGGATGGATCCAAGCCCCAGCGCAGGACTGTAAACCTTGCCTCTTTTGAGACATTGGCCTGCCTGAGCTAAAAGCTCTCGGTCTGCTAGCTGATCAGCTGCTGCTCTGGCTGAAACTGGCGGCTGCTGGGCACCCAGGAGCAGACCAAGAGCAAAGGGGCTTCTCGGGCCCAGCAGGCCAAGGAACCTATCTCAAGACATCTGTTGCTGCTACAAGAATTCCACAGGACAGGAAATCAAAACCAACATGAAGCAGTTTACACTCAAGTTGGATTAAAATATTCCAGCTGCTCCTGCTTTAGGTTTTTTTTTCATCCTGCAATGCCTTTCACTTCCTGTTACCAGCTTTTCAAGGCAAATACTGAATTAGGGCAAAATCCCAGGCATTTTAATTTTAAACACCTATTAAAAATGAAAGCCCTCTGAAATGACAGGGAACGTTTATTTTGACTGCAATCGGCAGTTCTGAAACCGAAGCCTTCTGTGTTTCCTTCCCACAGTAAGTCAGCAGCCAGTGCGAGAGTTTCCTTAACGAAACACAGGCCAAAGCCGCTCAACAAATCCACCAGGACACCTGACTTGGGCATAGTCGGCTCCCCCAAACTCTAAGGGAGCCTGAAGGGAAGGAGGAAGCCCCTCCCTCACAGCCTGGGAGGTGCCCTGAGGGTGGGGTGAGGCTGGGACACAGCCCTGGAGCAGGGGGGGAAGGTTTGAGAAACGATGGGAAGAGGAGTTGCCATTACTGGAAAGGCAGCAGAGTACTGGCCCCGACCTCATCCGGCATCCAGTCTCTTCTTGGTATGGGGGATTCCTAAATGCTTCGGTTTCTGAATGCCAATGCAAAGGATGGGGTGATGCTCTCTTCTCCCCCCCCCCAGCACCCAATCTTACCTCTGTGGAACCTGTGAAGGCGATTTTATCAATCCCTGTGTGCGAAGCAATTGCTGCCCCCACAGTGGGTCCAAATCCGGGCAAAATGTTGACCACACCTGGAGGGAATCCCGCCTGTCAAGGGAAGGGGAGGGGAGAGAGAGAGCATGGCTGAGGAAAAGCTGGCGGCAGCAGGGGCCCGTGGTCACACATGTGTCGGGGGCTCCTTACCTCCTTGATGAGGGCACCCAGGTGGAGGGCGGTGAGTGGGGTTTGCTCGGCCGGCTTGAGGACCACGGTGTTGCCGCAGCAAAGGGCCGGTGCAATCTTCCACACAAACATCAGGAGGGGGAAGTTCCACTGTGCAAGCAAAATTCTTTTGTTATGAGTTAGTCAGCACATCATTTTAGCCCGGAAAAAAAGGTGTCTGAATTGGTTGACTGGACGGATTAGCTCCATCCTTATTCTTGCAGCAAAATTCTCTCTCCTTTTATATGGTCCCGGTTGACAGGGGTCATGCAAATCAAGTCTGTGATCCTGCCCCACTGATTGCCCCATAGCCCTCAACTGACTCTGCGATGTGGCTCAGCCTGAGCATGACTTGAGCAGAGGGAAGTGGACACATGGAATGCCTTTTCCCAGAAGCCCTTTGTTGCCAGCTCCTGCATAAAATGGGGAGGGGGACAGCAGATGCCACACAAGTGAGGGAGGCTGGCACAGAGGGCCCTTTGATGACCCTTTGGAGCCCCTGCTCCTTTGTCGGACTTTTTGACACTCTTCCTGCCAAAAACACAAAGCTGTGGTGCTGTGGTTCTGATTGGCCCCCAAAGGGGAGGAAGAGGCCAGCTGTCCTCTGCTGGCCCAGGGAAAGGGAGGCCCTTCAGCTGCACTGCTCAACAGATCCTCCTGGCCCCCTGGGAAGACTGGCCTAGTTGCCTTGGGGTGTCTCAGGAAAGAAGGTATAAGGTATGGCACCCATGGCCTCCCTGCTGGGAAGACAAAAGGTAAAATGCTTCCATAAGGCATCCTATTTCCTTCCTTCCTTCCTTCCTTCCTTCCTTCCTTCCTTCCTTCCTTCCTTCCTTCCTTCCTTCCTTCCTTTCTTCCACCTCCCTGCCTCTCTTGGCCAACTGCCACCAAAGGCTGCTGGATTGTTTGGCTTTGCTTGCTCTGGTCCTGGGAATTCTGAGGCTGGAGGCTCCCCTAATAATGCTGCTCTAAAACTCTATTAAGATGTGCAAATAAGCAATGGAAGGGCGACTGACGGCTACAGATCCTCCTGCAGTGTGTTTTCCCTGCCTCTCCCCTGGCCTGGTCACCCCTAATGAGAAACACACCCAGGCTGAAGCTCCCTTCAAGGGAGCCGATTCCAATGAAAATAAATATGAGGTGTATTGGAGAGACTCACCGGGATGATCTGTCCACACACGCCGATGGGCTCATGCCTCGTAAAGGTGAAATAATCTCCGTCTGGAAGAGAGGGACCTGCTTAGTCTCACGAGCACCCTAAGAGGAGCAGCCAGAGGGACAAGAGCAGCACACTCTGTGTGTATGTGTACACGTGCATGCATGCGTGCGCACTTGGGTGTGCAAGTGTGACAAAAAAGAAAGATGGTGCCAGGTTCTCTGGTGAGCATCACACGGCCAGCCACAAAGCCCAGCTGCTTCCATCCTCTGGCCCAAACAAGGCCTCTCCTGCTCCCCTGACCATTTCTGCCTTTCAGGGGCTCCCTCTGTTCCTCTGCCCAGAGTCCACCACCTGGCCAGGGGCCCGTCCGCCAGGGACTCTCTGCCTTCTGGAGGGGCCAGCCAAAGCCCCCAACCTGCTGCCTCATCCTGTGGACTTCCTGGCTATTCTATTTGGAATGGGCCCGATCCTATCCCTGTCTGGGAAGGCTGTTTGGAAGGGCTGATTCGACCAAGTGCCACCAGGCCTGTCTTTGCTCAAAGGCTGGCCAAGCAGGACCTGGTCAGAGAGGCCTGGTGGTGCTGGACATTGTTTGTCTCGCAGAAGGCTGCAGTCAATCCGGGGGATGCCGGGTACACTGGGGGTCACCCCTGTTCAAAAGGTGCCCTGGAAATGACCCCCCTTGTCTTGTTTCACTGAATGCCATCAATCAATACTGCTTTGAGGAATAGAACTGATGGTGCCTGTTCAGCCCTGTATCTTTTCTCCCCACCCTGGCCCTGATCTTGAGTTGTGGGGTTTTGAGAGGAGAACGCTATCGTTTCTGTTAGCCTCCCCATAACTTAATTCCCACTTTCTAAACAGAGATGTGAGTGATTTAGCCCACTGCCCCTGGCTGGGAGTTCTAGCCCACAACTACAACTGGAGGGCAGTGCATTATGGGGCTGCTCTCCTACTCCATGGAGGGGCAGCTTTTCTGCTTCTTAATTCCTTCCAAAGAAAGAACCGAGGTCTCTCCTTGCATGAAGTAGAAAGGGGGAGTAAGGGAGGCCACATGGCTCACCCCAGAGAACGGAAGGGGAGAGAAAGGTGAGGCCAGGACAGGAACTCATGAATGGCCGGCCTGCCAGGATTTCAGGCGGCCTGCCAGGATTGCAGGGAGGGCTTCTACGGGATGTGGGACATTTCTCCAGAGAGGAGCTGAGAAGGACCCTGCCAGCCTTCGATCATGGAAAACCAGGGACTTCCAACTGCATCCGAGGTCCAGCCTTGTTTCCAACCTGACTCAGATCAGCCACAGGCTCTTTTTTGCCTTGCCGTATTACCCGACTTCTTTGCGCTGAACAATTTGGGGATGGGGATGGAGGGATCCACTTTGGTGAGCAGCTGGGATCCACTTTGGTGAGCAGCTGGGATCCACTTTGGTGAGCAGTGATGTTTTCAAGGCATTCCAAGGAGCCACATAAAGACCGGCCAGTTATCAGCAAAAAGGGAGTGGAGAAAGGAAGCCAGAGCAGATAAGGGAAGCTTCTACCCCGTGGAGCGAGGGGGGAGGACTGGGGAGGCTAATTAGGAAAAGGCCCAGAGGAGATAAAAGGAGATGGAACCCGCCCCCTTCCCATCCTCCTGTTGGGTAGGCCGGTCGGCAGCCAGAACCATCTGGAGGGCATCAGCTCTGGGTAGATCATACCAGGCAGCACAGCTGCAGCCAGCTGTTTCTTGAAGAGGAGCTGCCTCACCCTCAAGGGATGTTTGGAAGTTGATCATTTTCAGACCAACCCCATTTGGGAAGCCAAAGGCCCTTTCTGGACCCCGAGCCAAAGAAGCAGCTCCCGAGGAACCATTTTCCCCTCTGTGCCATAGCTAGCCAGGTGACTCTGAAGCAATTCAGAGACATGGAGCAATTGGGCTTGGACTGAGGCAAGAGGTAGATGGCAAATTCCAGTCTCAGATTTCCAGAGACATTAAAAGGTAATCCCAAGAGAGTGAATATTCCTCATGCCCTGAATGGGCTGAAGCCTCTCGCGGTGCTCCTTCCAGCAAGAAACACCCCACGGAAGCTGCTAGGAATGGTGTTGTGTGCCCAGGAGAGCTGAGCCAGTTCCCTGCCAAGCTGGGGGCTTTATCTCTCAGCTAAAGAGGGAGAAGCCCCATGACCCCACCCAGAAATCTGCCATGGGATTGGGCATAAGGGCCCCCGGACTTTGGGGCTTGATCAGCCAGTTTGCTGCCCAATTTCACCAGGCTGGACTCAGCCACCCAGCACCCCACTTTTTACGGCTGTTCCTGACCTAAGATGAGGGTGCAGATGGTGAACTAAATTGCGGCTTGGGACCAGGCAAGGCTGGATCCTCTGACCTGGCCCAACCTGCCAGGACTTCCAAAGCTCGAGGTGGCCTTTGGAAGCACCTTTTTCTCACCCTCAGGATTTGCAGTTTGATGGATCACTTTACTAGACTTCCCTTGCGGCAGAAAGGTTTATGGGGAGGAGAGAGATTAAAGTCGTCTGTCTTCTCCGTACCTTGCCTGCCCACCTGATGTGCACTATAAAATGGGTGTCAATGAGGCCGAATAACAATGTTTGACAAAAACAGACCACTTTGCCCAAGCGTTGATCTTTCTGCGGCTGGGAATTGCCCTTATGGGCGGAAACTAAGCAGGCAATGCTGAAAGTTTTACTGTTTCCATAAAACCACTGAAACTACCTGGAAATTAAAAGAATCCTGCTTTAAACTGGGGCAGGAAAGCATCAGGCCGTTTGTGGTTCTCATCTGGCTGTATATCCAGCATCCTTCTCCGCTCAGGGGAAGGCGGTCATGGCTGGGGGGGGAATCAGCCAGGGTGCTAAAGTGAGCCTGACAAGCACACTCTGCCCCAGAGAATGATGGATCTGCGGGAAAACCAGGGGCATGGAAGGCCAAACTTGGCCCCTTTCGCAGAGGACTGCCCTGCGCCCACTCACAGGTGACCGGTCTCCAGTTGGAGATGGTAAAGGATCTTGAGATGGCAAAGGTGCTAATGACCCAGGCCTGAGTTTACACAGCAACTCCATGCAAGTGCCCCAGCCCGACGCTGGAGATACATATGCCACAGAACGAATTCAGGGCAGATTCTAACTTACCCACTGGGATGGTCAATCCGTGAATCTTATCTGCCCAACCAGCGAAATACCGCAAGGTCTTGATCACGCCGTGAAGGTCAACGTAGAAGGCCTGGAGGAATGGCTTTCCACTGTTCAGCGACTCCATGGTCTGGGAGACAAAGAGGAGCAAGAATCAAGGCTTAGTTTTCGACTTGGTAATAGAACTAGCTGTAAGGAATGTCCAGTGGGGACAGCTGCTCTTGGAGCTTGGTGCAACAGAGTGGTTCTGGACAAATTGAGCTGCCTATGCTGTGGCCAAGCCAGTATGCACTCATATGTCTAGTCCACATTAGAGAGGTGGCACAGAGCAGACCGCTGAGCCACCTAAGAGCAGAAAGCCGCCCGAGGGCTAAAAAGGCGCAGTTCAGGTCAAGGCCAGCTGAGCTTTGGTGGTGTCTCCCTTGCAAGGTCAAAATCCTGAGACATTGCTAAGGGAGCTGCTCAGGACACCTCCACTGTGCCTTGCACCCCACCCAGTTCTGTGCTGGAGGAGAGCACTGTCCTTTTTCACAGGGTACATCAAAGCCATTCTGGCAGCAGTTTTCTGTCACGTCCCCCTGAAAGGCAGGGAGGGGGCCCACAAAAGCACCCTGGCCCAGGTCCCCCAAGGTCAGGAGATGCCACCTGGCCCTCCTCGGGAGCTGCCCTGTCCAAGTCATTCAGATCAGCCTTGCGGCCCCAGCACAAGGCAAAATGTCCTCCAGCCCTCTCGATGCTGGGACCAAACAGCTGCCAAGTGGGAACTCCTAAAGAAGAGCTGGACGGTCCCTCCAGGGAGAGCTGAGCAGGTGCTCAAGAATGCCTGTCTCAGCTGCTGCCTGAGGCTCCTCTGGCAGTCAAGATAGCTCTCATGCCCTTCCCCACGGAGGCTCCAAACCAATTAAAAGAAGCTGCAGGCCCTTGTTGAGGGGATATTTCCATATTCCTCTTAAGGAGCCCCATAAAATGTTTGCTGTGATGGCTTAAATCACTTTTAAGAGGCCCCATTATCTGCCCACGAAGGTTGTGGCAGAGCAAATGCATCCGTGGAAGCCGCTGGGTGAGAGCCATAAATCCAGTTGAAGCACAGGAGGACTGCTGCACCTCCATTTCTTCTGCCGATGGGGCCGGCAGCCATGTCTATAGTGGACAAATTCAACAAAGGTTTGGCTCAGGAACCACAAATCCAGCCACCGGCAGACAGCCAGCTGATTTGCTGAGCCCCTCCCTTCTCCCTGTGGTGATTTTACAGCGTATGCTGGTGGTAAGATGATTTAAGTGTTGACAAAGCTGGAATTAAGATGTTTGCCGGCTTAGTTCAAAGCGCTTGACATGTGGAAAATAACATTAGCCATGCCACCGTGTCGGGGCTCACACGTGCTCCACCACAGTGGGCCTGCAGCTCAGTGCTTCTTGAGCACCCTGGGTGGGGGAAGCCCAGGATGGCTTTTGCACCATTATTGGTCGAATTTGCCCTGGAACTCAAAGGCTACTCTCAGCACTCTCCCAAGAACTTACAATGGCTCAAGTAGAAGAAGCATTTAGAAAGGCAGCTATCTTGGGCAGTGCTTGGCCTCCTCCCGCAGCATCCCACCCGCCTGACTTACGGCAAGGAGGGCCCGGTCTCTCTCCACCAGATCGGCCAGCTTTTCCAAGAGGTGTCCTCGCTCTGAGGCATCCATCCTCCGCCACACCGAGCCCAGGGAGAAGGCCAGCCGAGCAGCCTGCACCGCCTTGTCTGTGTCAACCTGCCAAATGGGAGAAGCATGAGGACCAGCGGTGCTCAGGGTACCCCAAGAGCCACCCCCTCACTTGGCAACTGGAACCCCCCTCCCTCCCAGAAAGCAGCACCCTGCAGTTCCTGCAACCTCACAGAGGGGCTGGGGGGACCTGGATGCCAGACCTTCCCTGACCATGGAGCCGGCATGAGGCCTTTTTTATCTCAAGCTGACTTTCCTTACAGGACCATTGCAGGGAGATGCAAGGGCAGGCTAGAAATGTCACTTATCTTTACCTTGTCAGCTTCTTGCACATCACAGATCTGTTCTCCTGTTGCAGGATTAAATACAGGGAATATTTTCCCACTCTCAGAGTTTTGCCACTCGTTGTTGATAAAGATCTGAAATGACAAGAAAAAAATGAGCCTTTTTGGTTTTGGCTAAAATGCAGAGGTTCCCCTTCATCTTCCCTCTTCTGGCACCTTTGGGGTGCTAGAAAGCCTCCTCCTTTCCCTCCTAGAGAGGCCTTCTTCCTGCACCTGAGTCCTTTCAGGACTACCATTCCCAGCATTCCCCCAGGGGTCATGGGAACCATAGTTCCACTAGCACGAGGATCACCAGGTTGGGAAATTCTCCCTAGACTGCTTTCCCTGGTTTCAGGGTTCCCTTCTGGGAGTCTGGACAGAGACTGCCTGAAGGACGCTTCCTGCCCGCCTTGTTGTTGGTTGTGTGCAACTGACAAAGACACCCGCTGGCCATGTCTGGCCTTAGAGGAGGGGGAATGCCTCCGGTTTTGGCAAAATCAGGGCCCTTCCTTCAATCCCCTCCCCATCCACTCTCCGAACCCCCTAAAGGGATCCCCCTTTTCTTGGGGTGATGCCCTCAAAAGCAACTGGCAACAAGCAGGCTGAAAGCCCCCCAGGGACCTTCCCCACCCGAGGCGGCTGAGCATTGCAGGGGTGCCCTCTCTCAGGGCCTTGAGTCTCCCAATGCAGGAAGAGACAGTGGAGGAGTTGCTACTGTTAATGGTTAACATTCACTTCTTCCTGTCCCACGTTGTTCTATAAACAAAACTCAGGCTTTGCCAGATCATTTCTGTAAACGGACTGCCTTCAATTTGGCTGTAAAGGAGGAATATTTACTCTCTCCTCCATATAAAGTACCTCGTCCAACTTCCTGGAAAGGTTTCAAGTCCTGAAATTCAGCAGCTGGCGGCTTTACAAGCCTGATCTCATGCTGAAATAACTCACTTTTGGGGAGTTTAGGCATTTGGTGTCAGGTAGTGCCATGCCACAAGCCCCCTCCCGCCCAGAGGCAGAGTCTTCAACGATAAATGAGGCTTTGCCAGGACTTTTAAGAACTTCCAGTGGACATTGATTAAATGCTGAGAGCTGCACATTTGATCTGACTTTCATTAGGGCCAGTTCGTAAAAATGCCACCGGCTCGGACAAGAATGACACATTGTGCGAACAGGGATCCCTGCGAAGCCTCAAATGGGGTTTTCATCCCACTCGCTTGTTTTGTTCTTATTTATTGCGACCATTGTAGTGGGCAACGTTAAATCAAGGCGGCTATTTGACAGCAAATGTTGCTATCAGTGAATTATATACAGCCCTTCCCCAAGCCCAGAGGAAGAAAGGGATAGCCCCAGGGAAAAAGGGCCCCTTTGTAAATCATGCCCAGATTGGCACCGCCCAGAGGGGGCATTGTTCCTTCTCAAGTGGGAAAGCTCTCCAGCCGGCACAATTGCCCTGGAATCAGGGTTAATTAAGGCTAGCTGCAGCCATAAATCAGCTGGGGGATTTTTACAGCTTAATTCAGCCTTAAGCCACAGTGCGTGTGGGTGAATATATGGATGGTAACTGATTAACCAGGTTTCCCAAGAGTTGCTAAGACATGTGTTTTGATTTGAGCCCAGAGTTATTGCTCTTGGGGTGAGAAATCAGGGGGAAGGGGAGTAGTTAGCCATCGATGTTGTCATCCAATGTGGTTGGAGTCCTGACTGTGGGGGCAGGCTGGCTCAGTTAGAGGGGGGGGTCATCCTGGAAAGTGTGGGTGCAAAGTGCTCTTGGTACCCCAACTCTGTCCCTTTGGCTCTGCCTGGCTCCCTGCCCCTCAACCTGGTGACCATTGTCCTTCTCTTAGCTACAAATCAATGGAATTGTGGCTAGTTTTAAGGGTAGAGAAATTTTCAAGAAGCAAGTGGAATAATTTCAAATGCAAAAACATCTTCCAGACAGGGTATCTTTTTTCACAGCTGCCTTTTGACAAATCAGTAAAGAGCATCACCTTGCAATGGCTTCTCTTTGTGGCCAGAGAGACCATCTGATTCTTCTGGCGCTCACCTGACAGACCAGCCTTTTCTCTCAAAGGGAGAACTTTGCAGAGGGAGACAGAGATTGCCCCCCATTTGGCTCCCCAAATTCACAGTCGCTGTCCAGCCTGGCAAACTGGGAGGCTCCCATTTCCTTTGCTGAGAGATTCTCCTGTGCTGCTGCATGTGATGCGCAATCCTCTCCGTACCGCTCTGGGATCGGTGTTACCAGCAGCCCATGTTCAGCTAGAGCCTGAATGTGCTTCCCCAGGCCTTGCTTTTCCCCAGTTTTAGTAAACCACGTTCTTGTGCTTTTTGACATTCTGGGAGGATTTTCCCCCTCCTGTACAGGAAAGGATATTCAGTATCCACTTAAAAATAGGCTTCCCCATAGGGGAGAAGCAGGTTTGTGGATGAATCGGAAGGTCCTACTTGCACTGATTTAGTAGCTGGTTACAGTTTCAGTTCCATCAAAGTGATTGTTTTTCATATGATGATTGATCCTCTGAGAGGTTTTGAGGCCAAACCTGTAAAACTGGAGCGAGGGGGGTGGTGTCAAATGCCAGAGACGTTTCTGGAGGAGTCACAGCTGTTTGGCCCCAAGCGACCATCCTGTGGCTGAAGAGCTGAGTACATAACGGTACTTTTTTTGGACAATTTTGAAAACACGCAAAAAATGCGGCAGCTTGCATTTCCCTTGGTAGGTATTTCATAATCCCGCTGACGCTGGGCCAGCACCTGTGTCTCTGGATGTGCTTGACCCTTCCTGTTCTTATTCTGGACAAATGTTTCCCGAACCCTGGTGCTGTTCCAAAGGTTGAGCCTGGGTGCATCTGAATTTCTGAGAATTAATTTTTTTTTGGCCTGGTGGTTGCCCTGATCCACACGGGACCACATCCATGCAGAGGAGACTTGAAGATCCTGGGCTCAGCTAAACATGGGGAGATGTGACACCCCCCCTCCACCTTCTCCTGTGAAGGTCAGTCCTTTCCTGGTTTTTGCCCTTCTATAGGTGGTGGGGCTCAGGGACCCTTGTCTGAAATTGCTTGACCCTTTAGGAGAGTGGCCTGCCTAGATAAGTCCTCTTCCATAGGAAGAGCATCATGGAGACAAGACACAAAAATGATGCCATGTGGGTCTCTCTGTCCTGACTGGGTGTGTCTCTCTAGGCCCCAGATGGGGCAACCAGCCTCCACCGTTCTCTGCCAAGAGGGCCCTGAGAGCCAGAGAGGCTGAACCTAACAGTTTTGCTCTGTTTGCATGTTCCTCCCTCACCAGTGGCTGATTTCAGGTATCCAATTGGGAGGGGGGGCTCACAGGAGACACTGAATAGTGTCACATAAGCTAGTGGGGTGCCAGGCAATCTGTGGCAGCCGGGTCTGTGGTCCTTTCTGCTGCAAGATGGCAAACGCAGATGCCCCAGGAGAGGAGCCAACACTGCAAAGACGTGGCTCCGGCCTGAAAACTGGGGACCACTCTGAGCAGAGCCTCAGGACTGAAGGGGAGGCAGAGAGGCTGGCGGGCGGGCAGAGGAGGGATTGGGGGAGCAGCGACGTGAGCAGGAGAACTAGATGGAGCGCTGAGAGGAGGAGGGAACCTCCCCTTTGGGATGAGGTCCACATCACTCCCAATTCATGAACCCCACTTTGGGGAGGCAGAGAAAGAATCCGTCCTCAAAAAAGTAGGGAGAACAGGGCCCGATCCACCGGCCATTGCCGACCAAACGGATCTCAGTTCAACTCCTAGGATTCAATGGCTGCTTGCAGGGAGCAGCTTGACACCAACCAGGTCCTGCTGGGAGTGTTTCCTGGTGGATTGGGCCCCTTTTCAGTAATACAGAGTTGAATTATGCCTTTCTGTGTTGTTTTAGGTGAAGAGAGTAATTCTAGCCTTCCTGTTAATAATCAGCTTCTGAAAATGCTGTTCTTTACTATAGAACACCTCATCGTTTTAGGGCGGACAAGATCTCTCTCAATATTTATCTCTTAAAAAGCAAAACAAAGAAAGGCCATGGGAAAAAGACGGGGGGAGCCCCCAATTCCGCTCTGCTTGGGAGCTGCCTTCTCTACGCAGATGAGAAACGGCTGGAATGCCGCTGGCTCTGTCCTTCCCAGCCCCTTTGCATGATAAATCACCGGCTGAGCGTCCACCTTGGCCTGTTTGATCTCAGCTCAGCAAGGTTCAGTTTTGAAGTGAAGAACTCCAGGTCTGATAGGTCAGAGATGAAGCACAGAGCCCCGTGGCCAGGCGGCTTCCAGGGCCCAATGCAGCCCCTCCCCTGCCAGCCCACCTCTCTCATGCTTTTCTAAGCCAAGCCTATCTGGGGGGCTTAAGGAAAAATTCACTGGTCCAAGTGACCTTCCCAGACAAGCGCTCCCCCTCTGCAGCGCACTGACCGAGGGATTGCACAAGCTGGCACCCATGGCATCAGTTAGCCCCCACCCCAAGAGTTTGTCTTATGGGCAAAAGCATCTTCCAGGCATTTGCTAATGAATGGGCAGTTCCTGCAGAGAACTTAGCCCGGCTGATAGCATGCTAGACATGTTCAAAGGGCTCCCTCCACTGCAGTTGCCCTCGGTGCCCCTGGCAGCCAATAGCCGGGATTGAATTGCAGGGAGCTCAGAGGGCAGGCAGCTTTGGATCAGCCCAGGTAGGACTTCCTAGGCTTGCGCTACCTTGGGGCCTCAGCTCTGGTCCCCTACAATACCTTTAAACTGAGCAATTCTGGGGGCCATGTGAAGGGAGGGTCTCTCTCCCCCCCAGCATATCCCCAAATCCCTCCTTGCCTGCTGCAATGTCTCTGGGATCGCCTCGTGCCTGGATTTAGGCCATTCTGAGCCTGCAGAGGAGCCAGTTTCCCAGGGTGACTCTTTAGCAATGTGCCAAAGCCCTGAAAAGCAGGTCCTCCCCTCTTATCCTTGGGATACACATCCGCCCTGGCTGGCATTAGAAGTCCCAAGGATGCCCAAGTCCACAAGAGTGGGCAGAGGTCCAGGGTGCTGGCTTTATCCATGGACCTCAGTGGCTGGAACCAGACATCCTGTCCCCTTGAGGAAGGTTGGGTGAGCCAGGCGGGCCTGTAGCCTATTCCGCAGCTTCTGGCCCTCCCCTTTGCAGCTGCTGCCCTACTTTCCTTGCGAACAGCACCTGGTGCTGGTGCTGAACCTCCCGGCCGCTCACTCGGCCCAGCACTGTGCAGGCCGCCTCCACAAAGCGAGGGGGGAGGAGGGGAGAGAAGGAGAAGGAGGGAGGCCTGCAGCTGCACAGCAGGAGCAAGGCAAAGGGACAGCCTTTTGGTTTCTCTCTCCCGGGCTGCTGCTGGGGCTCCGTCCTGATGTGGAGGCTCAGCCAAGGGTGGCAGTTCAAAGAAGGGGCTGCAAGGGAGACTCCCGGATCCGGCCAAGTGCCTGGTTCCAAAAGGTGATCCACCCCCTGCTGCAGAAACCAAAGGGTCATCCCCTCCTCCAGATTTTGTCCCCCCCCCGCTTCCAGGAAGTCACAAGCACTCTGCACAAGTGCCCCCCATCCTCTCCTGATCCTGGCCAGCAGTGTCCGGGGGCATTTGGACTCAGAGCACCCCCCCCAAGTCATCACTTGGTCTGTTTGACTTTGACTTAACGCAACATGGGAACCTGGCTGTTGTGTATTTCCTAGGGCAATTCTGGGTTATTCCACAGATCATCATTACATGAGGCTGGCTGTGATTAATACTGGTGGTGGCCCTTTCTTCCATGTGGGTATTGAATGGGCATCTAACCTTTTTTCCCAAATGTCAGAGTCGGGGCAGCCTAAGAAACATGCATTGCCAGCAGGTGGGACTCCCGTGTGGCTCTTTCAGCCATGAACCTGGGGCCAGTGGTGCCCTCCGCTCTCTCCTGCCCACCACAGGCATTTTCTTGATTCTGGCAGGAACCCAGGGAGCTAGCAATGCTTCACAGACAGAGACAGACCATAACAAGCTAACATTAATCCAACATTCATCTAGTGGTCCAAAGCCTTTTCTGCTTTCCTGCAGCTGGAAAAGTTGCCCAGGCTGGTGCCATCAGAGACGTCAGATCGGGCAATGGAGGGAAGCGCACTGGGTGCTGTGTTAACCCGAGTCGGGCTCTTTGGCTTGCAGGGAGAACCAGGATGCGTGTCTTAGGCATATTGGGGCGATAAATCCCGCCATGTTATCCAACCATTCGCGCAGTGTCCCTTAATGGGGTCTGTTTCATTTTGACACTTTCTTCCAACTTTGCTGCTTAGTTATTTATTAAATGTACATCTTGTCACAATTTCATGGCTCTCAGCAGTGTGCAAGGAATATAAAAGAAAAATGAAAACTTAGCTCGTAAGATTGAATGATAAGAAAATAAAAACTAAACTACAAAAATGAATTAACAACCATTCTCAGCAGAACACTAAAAATAAAGATGCCAGGGAAGCTGCCTGGAAAATAGTTCCTTTTTAAGAACCTCCAGAAGGTGGAGGGGCTCGATCTTGGGGGGGGAGCCAATTCCATCAAAACCCCCCCCCTCCGCCTCCCGAAAGGGTGAGAGGTCTGAGTTTCTGGGCTCCCTCAAACCCAGCAGATTTCGTGCAAAGGACCTCTAGAGAGGTCCTCAATGTAACAATCCAGCAGAAACTTGATATTAGAAATAATATGGAAAGACAACACCAGAATTCAACAAATTGGCAACATTCATGGAAGCCCCACAAGGCTGACTGTAAAAATGGCCATCAAAGAGTGTGCAAGATGGAAGATGGGCGGGAGGGAGATCTCTGAGGCCAACCAAGAGGTAGCCTAGGCCAAGGGCACCTGCGATGCCCATTTTCAAAATCTGCCTCCCCTCCACCCCAAATTTAGCTTCCGGCTACAGGCAATGTTTCTGTTTCCAAGCCTTGCCCCACCTTTGTCATTCTGCAAAGATATTAAAGGTCCCTTATTGTAGCCTCGTCCCTGCTCAGACCCTTTTAACTGAGATCGTCTCACCCTTTGCTTCAGGGGGACAAAAAAGAAGAGCAAAGACCTATTAAACCAACAAGAGATGCTTGAACAGTCAAATGGAGAGATCTGGATTATTTCAGGCCAGGAAAAAAGGGGGAGGCATCTCCCCCATCCCAGCTATGGATGGAGAAGATGTGTCCCGCTACTCCCGGCTATAAACTATGGGGAGGGGGAGAGAATTCCACTCCTTCTGTCAGCACAACTGTCTAAGCGCGTAGGAGTCTCGGGAGCAGAAGAGGGGCCCTCTTGGCAGCCGGGCCAGGCAGGAGGGGGCCTCTGCTGCAATGGGTCTGCCTCCTCCAGACATCGATGTGCCCAGGCCAGAGCAGGCTGACCCAGCCTGCTTGTCTTTGCCTTCTGCCCCTTCCCCCTCAGCTCTCACCTGCACAATTACACTGGGTTATTTGCTACAATTTCCACCTGGCTGCCTCCTCCCTTTCTTTGCCTGCTGAAGGGGGCTACCGGGCAAAAGGGACCAGCCCCACTTGGAGGCTCCTAAGGAAATTGAAAAGGGAGGACCAAGAGCAGAATCTGCTTTTTAATTATTGCTGTCTTTTATTCTTTGTAGAATAAACAGACCTCCTGAACCAGGAAAGATATTGGTCAAAGACAGACAATTCCAGCAATTACAGTTTTTGCTTCACACAATGGCAATGTGTTAAAATTTTGGCTTTCTTCTTGCAGGCTGCCAGGAGACTACAATAAACCATCATCCTCAGCCCATGCAGCACCATCAGGACAGTCTGAAGGGTAAAAGAAGTCGAAATGGTTGCTGCAGCAGCACAACTGAAGCAAAGCAGTTGGGTTTTCAGTCCTACGGTGTGGCTGTCATCTTGACTTTTTTGACCTGTGTACCATCCTGATTTTGCCACTCTGCCTCTTCTGAAGTGTGAGAGCAAACGGGTCAAACGTCCCCCCCCCACTTCTGCTTGCTGCAAACTACCCACTCTGACCACCAGCTTGTGCTTACTCTTCCCAGCAGATCTCCAGAAAGTGATTAACTGGGTTTATATAGATGAGTTGGGGGGACTGGCTGTGCTGCAGGCCCTGGCCCACTTGTCTTGGCACTTCTTCATCCTGAGCACAGAGCCAGGGGAAGATCAACAGGGCTGTCTCACCGTTCATAACACACTTTGTCTTCCATTGCGGGGCTGTTTATCCAAGCCTGTCCCAGCAGCTACACTGGGGGTGGGGGGAACAGGAGGGCTGGGTGGCTCCCCAGATTCAACATGGGAAAGGGGTGCAACCAAGTGTCCTGCCTTCACATCAAAGCTAGACAAAATGGTTATATTTTCAGGCTAACTGCCCCCACCATTTCAATTTAGAAAAGGGTTGCAAACAGAGCTAAGGGAGCAGGATTTTCTCTTTTTTAGCACTTCCTGCCTGTGCTCATCCCTCTGGCCTTTCTCCCCACCCCCAAAGTCCACAAGAGGCAGCCTCTTGCCCCAGCCATCCTGTGTCTGGGACCCCCAAGGGAGGCTCATCTTTGGAGCAGCATTGATGTGAAAAATGCCCCCAGGCTGGGAAATGGGAGCAGCCCAGCTGGCAATCCAGGTGGGATTCAAAGGAAGCCAAAACACCCCCTCCCCTCCTGAGGACCACTTGGATCAAGGGCGTTGGGCCGTCCTGCCGGTGAGGACCCCACCCGAAGGGAGCCGCTGGCAGAGCCAGGAAGCTAGAGCTCCAGGGCAGAAAAGAGCAGCATCTCAGCCAAACTGGTTGGGGCTGCAGGCATAGCCTCCCCCCCACCGAGAAAGAGCCACGGCTCAGGTAGGAATGGCTTTTGATGCCACGGAGCAGCCTTGGTGCCCCCCTCAAGGCTCACTTGCAATCTGCTGGGTGGCTCCAGGCCTCCTGGGCCTCTGCCTGCCATTCCAGGAGTCCTGGGCTGTGAAGAGGGGCTTTGCTCCGAATAGTTTATGCCTCCCTACTTCCTGCAAAGAAGAGCACACATATCCTGAAGCACACTTCCCGGGATCCTTGGAATTCATTTGCAAATAGTCCAGATGCAGCCTTCTCCCCTGAGCAATACCCAAGAGCACCAAAGGAAACAGGGTCCAGGGCCACAAAGTGCATCTAAAAAGGGAGGCATGCAATCCATGCCCCTCCCCCCCATCCTGAGCCACCCCAGCCTCAAATGGCTGCCTTTCTCCATCGGACTGACTGACCCCTAATTAATCTGCCTGCCCCAGGTTTGGGCTGGCAAGAGTCCAGGAGGAGCCGCGCAGCTGCAACCAAGAAGCGGCCGCATCTTTGGGCAGCATTTCCCGGCTAAGCGGCTGCCCCATGGCTGATGTGCTCGAGACTGGTGGGCCACTTTCTTTTGATGTGCATTTTGGCAGGCTGGATTTATTTCACACAGACTTCTAGGCAATGTAAACCATTTCTAGAGCTAGCAAAATATTCCCTGAATCTTCTCCCCACCTCCCGCCCCATAGATGAGTGTGTGGTGAACAAATGGAGAAACAAATGCCACTGCCCCACAGGCAGGCAGGGGGATCAGCTGGAGGGCGGGAGGGCAGCATCCAAGGGGGGGTGCCCCTGGATAAAAGATTCAGGTGCCCTGGGAGCCCCAAACGAGACCCTCGCTTTCCCTAGTGGGTGTCCTGCACAAGGTGGGAGTCCCTCTGATGCGTCTCCCGACTGATGTGCAAACTCTGCTGTGGGAGTGTTGCCCCTCCTGGCCAGCCCTCCCAGGGCTAGGAGAGTGCAGAGCCTCATGCCGATTCCTTACCTTCTTCTACAGTGGTAAATAAGCAGCAGGAGAAACCACACACACACACACACAAAAGGAACATTTTTGAGATACCCAGGATAGAAGCAGCTCTTCCCAACTCTGCTTCTGAACAGGATTGTTTAGAAAAGTTGTCCTTTCAGACTGACAAGTGAGTCCACTGCATGAAGGAAGCCAGTCGGCTCTTTTCTGCCTCACTGTTTTTCTTTCCAAAAAGTGAGAAAGGTGATCTGGGCCTGGATGAAAGTCTGGCCAGAGAGCCAGGACACCCGATTAAAGGCTCTAATTAGCTATAAATCACTTGTCAGGCCAGCCCAGGGAGGAGAAGCCAAGAGAAGGTCGATGTGGGGGAGAGAGGCAGGGACCCCAAGAAAAACACCCAGGGAGGGGGAGGGGAATCAAGGAGTAAATCACTTTTTTCATCCTTTCCCACTTTTGTTTTGTAAATGCCTTCCCAGATTCTCCCTGGGGATGTTTGAAAGAGGACTGTTCCGCTTATCATCACCAAAAATGGAGCTCTGCAAAGCAAAATCTGAGAATCTGTGAGAGTGAAGCCTCTGCAGCACCCAGGAAGAAAAGAATTTGATTCCCACCTGGTTCAGCTTGGATGGTCCCGGGACAGCCTGACCATCCTCTGCCCCTTGCTTGATCTTCCTCCATGGCCAGCTTCCTCCTCTGGAGGCTCAGCACCAACTCAACCCCCATTTTTAAGTCTCCAGAATCAATTAAAACAGACCTGGGTGGCAATTTTCCCTCTTCTGGTTCTACCACGCAGGAGGCTTGCCCATCTGGCTTCACATAGCCTCACTGGCAGGAGCCCCTGGCCCCTCCAAATGTGCTAAGTTATAACGCCAGGCACGTGAGTAGTACAGCCATCAGTCCAAGGCCCCAAAGAGGAATTAGCAGAAAACCTTTTCTTCCTCCTACATAAAATAAGCAGCTGGAAACCTCAATTCTGAAGTGGAGGACCAAGGCCAGAGCTCTCCCCCAAGAAAGACTGCCTGGCACTCTGTGAGGCTGGACCAGCAGCCCTACCTTCCTTTTGCTGTCCAGATGCCAGGGCAACCACCTTGCCCCTCTGTAGACATCTATAGGAGGAAAGATACCAGAAGAAGGTGGGACCTCAAGAGATGCTTCAAGACACTTGGAGAGATTCTGAGCTCCAGCTGAGGAGTCAGTGATGAAGAAAGAAGGGGAGCACTAATGTTGGTCCCCCCAGTTAAAATGAACAGTTAAATAGAATGAATAACAAAGTAGGAAGGGACCTTGGAGGTCTTCTAGTCCAACCCCCTGCTCAAGCAGGAAACCTATACCATTTCAGACAAAAGAATTAAGCAAATGTGGTAGACATCCAAAGGAAAGTGTATCCACAGCCCCACACCGCAGTGATGTCCAGAGGACTTACAAGCTGCTTTGGCAAAGTTCACTGCCACCACAATCTACCTGAAACACACCTCTCACTGAGGTCAATGCATCCCTTCTCTGGAATCTGGTCGGTGATTTACAACGGGTGTCAAAAAAAAATACTGCAAACTAACTGAAGGATCTATTTTTAACATGAATGTGGATAATTGATCAAAATGATCTGCAGGGCTACAAAAAGGCTTTTAAATCTGCTTAGCCTAGCTATTTCTTAATTTTGAAAAGAAGTGGGAAATGAATAAATAAATGTAGAAATTCAATTTGAAAGTAAAATGATATTTTCAGCAAATAGGAATAAAAACACCCCATATATAACCATCTTATTTTCTACTCTTTTAACTTCAAGTGTGATTATGTTTTCCAAGTCTGAAGCACTGAATTGCCTTTTAAAGCATTTCAGGATTAGAGAACAAGGGAAGTTTGATCTTAGGCTATGATCTAGTGGGATCATCTCTTGCAAAATTTCACCCAGTTGAAATCAGCTTGAAACCTGTGCAAGGAATCTTTCCAGAAGATCATGCCCAACATCATCAAGTAATATAAACAGGAATTCACAGCCAGAAAGTTGCAAACTTCAACCCGCCAAGCGAACTTCAATTCAGGGTAATTATCTGAACCTTTGAAAAATCCCAAGTCTGCCTCATGTATAAATACATAAAACAAAGACTTGGGACCTCAGGATGAACCTTGATAGTGATGAAAAACAAAAAAATGAGCATTTCCCTGATCAGTCTCTGCATTATATTTTCTTAAGAAGGAACTCAGCGAAGGAGGACTTCTTCCCAATTTGCCAGACTTGACTGGATTGCATCTCCTACAGGAATGCTAAAGGGAAAGCCCAGGGGTCCAATGACCGGTTTAAACAGAAAACAAGAGAAAACATTTGCAGCTTTATTTGGAAAGAACTGAGTTTGGACAAAGGAACAAATAAGTTCCTCTAAGACTCATCTGGAACAACTGACATTTAGAAAGAAAGAAAGAAAGAAAGAAAGAAAATCTTGGAAAGAGAAAAATCTGATGCAGTAAGTTAAAAGGAAGGCTGGGTGACTTTAAATTAGGGTGTGGGTCTCCCTCTCTGATTCAGTATCGCATCAACTACTCGTGTACGGACTCCAAAGAAGCTCTGGTGGGAACTGCAGCGAAGAAGATCCCTCTGAAGGCTGCTCCGATTTGCCAGCAGCCAAAGGGTTTCCCGGAAAGAAGTAAAAAAGGCCACTTACTTTGGTGTACTTAATTTCCAAGTTGAGGGTGGGCGAAGGCAGCAAGTGCAGAGAAGCCATCAGAGCCGCCGGATCCGCCTTCATTCCAGCAGGCATCTCAATTTTGCTTGAAGTCATCGCGTCTCCCACCTCTGTCTCTTCCAGCTCTTTCCAGTTCTGTCCCCGTTATCTGGCTGAAGATGATGATGACGGGGGGGGGGAGACAGAGAGAGAGAGAGACAGAGAGAGTTGATCTACGTTATTCCCCGTCCCTCAAGACGAGTGCTGAAGATGTGGCCGCTCTCCTCTAGGCAGGTGTTAAGGCAGCCGCTTCTTATATAGGCCCCGAGGGCAGGGCCAAAGAGGCCGGACCGTCCTACCTAGAATGGAGGCTCTCCGTTTACACGAGTCCCTCTGCCCCCCTCCCACCCCGCCCATGGAGGGGGCTCAAAAGGCAACAGGTCTTCCTCCCGGCTGGCAGTCAAGTCCAGGCAGCGTCCCTCTCTTCTCCAGGGCTTCCCCGGATGCCCGTATGGGAGGAAGAGGAGAGCGAGAAGGGTACAACAGGGGCTCCTGGTGGGCAGGGAGGAGAGCAGAGAAAGGAGAACGCTTCCTCGGGATAATGAAAGGAGAATTAGCACCTGGGTCTTCCATGCAGCGCAGCCGAAAGCCAGCCGGAGACCGGCAGAAGCTGCAGAAGGGGAAGGGGCTCCCTACAAGCCGTCTAATTAAGCACTCGTTGCGGGTGGGGGAGGAAAGTCATCGAGATGTCAGACCCAGAAAATCTCTCCGAGGGTGCAACTGCGCTCTCAATGCAGCTGGTGGCTGTGCAAAATTCTGGTGCGGCTCTTGTACGGATCTCCCCCATCCGCCGTCTCCACCAAGCGAGTGCTGGAATTCAGCCTCAGTTTCCCCTCTGAAAATGGGAAGATCCCATGGGAACAAATGTGGAGTTGAGAATAAACAGTATAGCCTCAAGGAACAAAGAGGGGAAATCAGGTTTTCTTCCCCTTTGCACCCCAGAAAGGGGAAAATACACCCTTGGCCGAGTTTGCAGGAACGACCCCTAGCCCTGGGCCTGCAGAGCAAACGGGTCTGCTCGAAGGTGCCTCGGGCAGCGGGGGCAACGGAGAAGAGCAGAAATGGCCGATACCAGAGGAGGGGCGGCCTCTTGGCAGTGGGGGCAAAGACCCAGGGGCGAAGGGGCCCTGCTGTTTGCACCCCGTTCTGCAGGGAGCAAACTTGTCCCCTCAGGCTCGGGAGGGAGGCAGTTGCAGGGAAGCCCCTTGGCCTTCTGCCCCAACCGGGGGGGGGGCCTTCTGGCTCTCGCTGGACTCTGCTCCTGGCTTCCCTACGAGGGCCGTTTTATCTTGAGAATCGCCAAGCGGCCTCCAGAATTCGACCTCTCCTTGCATGAAAAGACAGAGAAACTCTCCTCCATGGTCCCCACCCCGTAGAAGGCTCTTGCCCGCCGTGGGTGCCCGCTTGCCAGAGAGCCAAAGGTCTTGGGGGCCACCGGCTCGGGCCCCTGAAAGACTTGCCTGGCCCAGGTGGACGAGGCCGCCCAGCCCAGCCCAGCCCAGCCCAGCCCACTCTTCCCGAACCTGGACGCAGAGCCACCCGCGGCATCTCCTGCGCATTTGCTGCCCTCTGCCGGACGTGGATGGAAGTGGCCTTTCTCTCCCGGCTGGCTGCGGAATGAAACGGTGCCCTGGTCTCAGCGGGGTGCCTTCCTCTGCGGGGCTCTCCAGCTTTTCCGCCGTCTGGGGGAACAAGACAACAAGATTTGCAGAGGGGATGAAGATCATTTCATTAGCTTGGAAGAGAAGTGATGGACACCGCGAAGGAAGGAAAGAAGGAAGAAACTCATTCAGGGGACATTTGAGGGAAGCTCTGACAAATAGTAAAATGAAGCCCCCCACTTTAAAGGCAGTCTATCTTTGAATGGCAGATGAAACTTCCATCTCCATCTTAGATTGGGCAAAATAGTTCCTACATCTCGGTGCTTCTTATATTCTCTTATGCTTCGGTATTTCAGCTTTGGGTATTATCCTTCATTAATTCCTTTGCTTTCCAAGGTGACTTGTGATTTAATTGTAGGGCCAGGATAAAGGACTCCTCTGGCCTCCCTTCCACGTGTTAATTGAATCAATTCTTTAAGTGCCTCTGAACCCGGGGAGATTTCGGAGCAAGGGACCATCTGGCTGCAAATGACAGCTGCGTGGGAGAGCCAGAGGCGCGGCCGATCGAGGGTTTCCCCGGCCCAAATGTCGCTCCTCCGGAACTTTCTTGAAGGAGAAGCAGCATCTCCGGGGCAGTCTGCCCCTGCTTGAGCAAGTCGGCCCTGCTCTGGCAGCCTGGGCGCGCGCCCCCCTTCCAGGCTCCGGGCCTACTCGGACAGCAGCAGCTCCCGGGTTCCGCAGCTCCCGTTCTCCCGGCGCTTCTCGGAGCACAAGGCTGGGCTGCTGCCTGCATCACTAGACAGAAGCCAGGCAGGCGCCAGCCGGCCGACAGAAGCCACGCGCGTCGAGGGGACATTTTAGGAGACCGAATCGGGGGTTTCAGGCTGGGGGGGGGGAAGGCGGGGCGAGGCTGGGAGTTCTGCCTGCGAAGAGGCCCAGGACCTCTTTCCCCGCAGTCGAAACTCTGGACGACGGGGGAGGATTTCCCCAAAGTGCCCCCTCTCCGCCACCAGCCGAGGCTGCTCGGAGCGGACCCCTGATCTGTCAGGCCCAGCAAAGCTCTTCCGAGGGGGGCGATTGGCGCGTCGGGGCAGAAGCCCCCTTGAGCGAAGGGCTCCGCGGCCAGCACCATGGAGAGCTCCACCTGTCTGGCCGCCCAGGCTCCCTCGGGGGATGAGGGAGGCAAAGGGAGGCGGCCCCGGGCACAGGCGGCTCCTCCGGTCCCTCCCCCCCCCGCCTTCAGATGGCCTGGCGAGCAGAGGACGCCCATGGGCACACCAGGGAGGAGGAGGAGATGACACCTGGGGATTCCTGCCTCTGCCAGAGAGAGGGGGCCAGGGGTTCCCCCATTGCCCTCCTCTGGGGAGCAGCCCCAGCCCCCGACAAGCCCTCTCCGGGGACTGAAAGGTCAGCACAGAAGGCCATTTTAGCTCTCTCCCTCTCCTCCCCCAGCATCTCCAGCGCCCTCTGGAAATCATGCCCCCACATCTGATGGGAGCTTCCCCTCCAGTTGCATGTCAGGATCTCAAGGAGAGTTGAGAAGGCCAAGCTGGCTTTGCAACTCCTGCTTCTTGGTTTCTTCTCCCCTCACCCCCCCCAAAAGGACGTGTTACAAGTACATCCGACAAAGAACGTAGGGAGATACCTGTTTATGGAGCCCAGGATGGTCACTTGAGGTAAGCTTTGCTTTTTCTTTGCCCTTCAGGCATGAAAGATTAATAGTACTAAGCACTTCTCATGAGGCAGGGAGTTCCAGAGGCCAGAGTCTGAGCAGAAAAAGCACTGGTCCTTTTGCCCTCAGGATGGACTGGGGCCTGAAGAGCACCTTCCCAGCCCCAGAGGGAGCCCTCACATGCCATGGCCACTACAGCCAGGGCCACACTGCTGCTTGGCAATGCTTTGCTGCTTCTCCCATTTTCAGCTCTTCTTTACTTCCCCCTCATTTGTCCCCTCCAAATTTACTCTCAGAGAAATGCATCAAACCTGGAAATGGGGTGACCTTTTGGCTAATGGATAGTCTAATTGAGCAGATGCCATTAACCATTGTACTCCCTGAAAATCCCGTTCTCCCCCTCCCCATTCATCATTGCTAATGCTCCCTTTTCTTCTCCCACTTAAATTTTTTTATTTTTACCCTTTCAACCAAAGGAATAAGTCTTCCATCTAATTAGGCAAAGATACATATTCAATTAATACAGTCATTATGCCTTAATGAATACTGGTGAAGGCAGCCAAGGCTTCTGCTGGCAAGGCCCCATTTCTTTGCCCTGATTCCCTCTTCCAGCAATAGGGAGGAGGCAGGGCATGGGCAACCCCCCCTTGTGCCACTGAGGGCCAGGCACTGGCTATGCCTGGCCTCCCCCACAAGGCTGGTTGGGGCAAAAGAGGCACCTCTCTGGCCAGGCCAGCGGGAGGGGCTGAGCCACCCAAGGCCAGGGGCAGGAAAGGAGACTCAGTTTCCTCTCTGGCAGCAGCAGCAGTGCCTGGCATGTAGGCCCAAGGGCGGTGGAGGGGGGGGGGAGTAGCTCTTTGGCCCTTTTCCCCTGCAGTTGTTGTTCCAGGAAGGAAAAGGGGGCCCAGGCAGGTGATGGGAAGTGTGGCAGGGTCACAAAGGCAGGATGTTTCCTTTTGTTTCATTTATCCCTCACGGACGGCTTCCTTTTACACCAGCCCAGCAACCGGTAGCAAACTGCAAACTGGAGCAAACAGAACAAGCCCAGCAGTATCTGCACTTCCATCATGAAAAACATGAAAATTAAACTTTTGCACATGCCCTGCACTCCCACCCCATGCACAAAAGGAAAGTGAAGCTCCCCAAAAGAGAAGAAAATTGCTCTTCTTTCTGGCACGTTGTGTGGGGAAATTCCCACAGCAAAGCAGGAAGGCAGAAGCGCATCTGGAGGTGCTTGGGACTTGTAGAGCCGTCAATCACTGAGCTGTCAATACAGCTGCTGCAGCTTTTGGACCCCGCAGCCCCCAGCTGCCAAGGTTTCCTTGGGCCTGCCTGGAATTGCCCCTCTCCCAGCCAGATGCAGGGACCCCTGGTCTTTAGCCAACTGGACCACCACAGCCTCTGTGCTGGAGCTGGACCACTCTGTGCCTCTGGCGAACTGTGAGGAAATGGACAGCAGACTCACCACTGAACTTTATTTTTGGAGACAGTGAAAACGGGGGCCTGCAGTGAGTCACGAGAAGCTGCTTTGCTTGCCTTCCAAGTGGGAAAAAGTCCCATTTCTGGAGCTGTTTATTTAGCCAAGAAAAATCAATGTTGATCAAAGAAGTTACGAAACCATCCTTGTCACAAGGATATAGAAAACATGGCTTCTCCCCTTCTAGAATACAGGGTTCGTTGATGAAACCGTTGAGAGAAGTTTCAGGAACAAAAGGAGGTGAGGCAGTGCAGAATTCACCTATAGAACTCCCTGTCACAAGATGTGGCAATGGCTAAGGGAAGCGTGCAGATTGCTGGCAGAGAATCAGCCTCTTGTGGCTTCCTGCTGGGAGGTTCATGCTTTGGGGCCAGAGAAATGGGTCTAAATGTTCTCACCAGGGCAAGGAGACACCCTGTGCCCTCAAGCCAGGAGTGGAACCTGCGGCTTAGATGTGCCTGAACACGCCTCTTGGCAGCCTCGAAGGGCTCTGTGGCACCAGCCAATCACCGTCCAGCCTGTGGCAGGTATATAAAGACAGGCTTCCTTTCTCCACTCTCCTTTTTCTCCTGCACCTTCACAGGTTTTAGCCACCACAATCGGTGTGTTTGTGTGTGTGTGCATGTGTGTGTGTGTGTTATTTGTGCAATTGTGCTGCAAGTGAGGGGCTGTCCTGCCTTATCTCCGGCCTGTTATAAATAGCCTGGCACATGCCGGGAGGGCAGCACCGGATGGGGTCTCTTGAAGAGTGATCCGGGAAGGCAAAGGGAGGCCCAGAGACCCCCAGGCTGGTGAGAACCGCAGCTGTGGGGCTCTCTGCCTTCCTCAGATGAGGAGTGGGCTGAAGCTCAAGAGAGCAAGAGGGACACACATTTGACCGCACATTTTCCACGTCAGAACAAACAAGAAAAGGAGACATCAGGATGACAAAGAAAGCAGGAAAGAGCCTGAAAGAAAAAGTGGCCCTGAAGAACCACCTGCTGAAGGAAGTGCTGGCCGAACTCCTGGGGACCTTCATCTTGGTTGTAAGTAGGGCCCCTTTCCTCCCTCCCATGTGCAAGGTTGGTGGCCTTCAAACCAGGCGCGGCAAAGAGTGCTGGAAATGTTGCTCAGAAATTAATGTACACAGAAATTGCTGTTGCAGCTTGTTGGGTGGGCACTAGTTTGGCCAGCTTTGTGAAGAAGACCTGAGCCTGTTTCTATCCTTCAACTGTCTTGGGGCGCTTCTGCTACTTGGAGTGCATTCTTTCTGCATCTGGGCTGATCCCCGGGTGAGACGTGATCCAGCTTACAAATAAGAAAGAGAGGGAGGGAAATACGAACAAGGGTTGATCCAGCTCTGGTGTAAAATTCGGTCCCTGCCCTATTGAGAGGAACCATGATGGACCATGTATAGCCCCAAGTGCCAATGCAGCACCCCTTTTTCTCTCGTGTCCATCAGCACCGTTGCTAGACATTCTTGCAAACCAGGAAAGATAAACCACAACATCCCTGGCGTGTCTGAGGGGTTGGTTGAACTGCTCATTAATCAACCATCAGACAGCAGAAAGCTAGACTGGCATAGACTTGGCTGTTACCATGACCCCCCTCTCCTGTCTCTGTTCTCAGCCGCTGCCAGGCCTGGCCTCTCATTCAAGGTGACAAAAGCAGCTGGGCTCTGGGCTCAAGTTGCCCTTGGCAAGGTCAGCCCAAGAGGCAGACACAGGACTTGCTCACGGGTGCAGCTACCATCCAGAGTGTGCCATGGCTCCATGAAGACAGGGTGCCTTCTGGAGAACTTGCTCAAGACAGGATCCTGCTTGGCTCCTTGGGAGGACCGGAGTTGCAATGCAAGCTCCTTGGAATAAAGAGTGCCTCCTATTCTAAGCTAATCCAGACTTTTCTGAGAGGCAGAGTTCGTAGCTCTGCATATTTCTACTTTTCACTTAACTACTCATAAAACGAAGCAGCCAAAGTGCCAGGGAGCAGCCCTTCTCCTCTTAGTCCACCCTTTGAGATTTCTGTTTACATTAGGATCTCATCCCAGCAACGGACAAGGCCACAGCCATGAAAGGGTGAAGCTGCAGGCTTGATTCTGACCTTTGTTTAAAGGCATTTATTTGCTTTACTAATGTGTGAGAGGTTTTCCCTTTCAACCTTGCAGTTGGGGGTAGAGCAAGATGGGTGGGCTCAGAGCGGCACCCATGACAGGATCAAGGAGGCCCATCTGGAGAAGTCTCAAAATCCAGGCTGTGGAAGCCCCCTTTGGCCTGTGGCAGAGGCTGGCTTCCCCTTGGAGTAAGCCTCTGTCTTCAGAGACTGCAACCTGAGAGTCACGGAGAATCTGGTGGTTTTAACAGGACAACTGATTTGCAGCTAAGCCAGTGGCTGAAGACACATCTCTTGGTGGGACTTGTCTTTCCAAGCAGCCATCCTCCTCTCCCCAGCCAGCCCCCCCACCCCCACCCTTTGGGAAGTCTCCCCCTATGCCACCTGAAACATATGCAGACCATGCTTGTGCAAAGCACTTCACAAGCTTCTTTGCCCCCTTGAGGAATCCATGTTCAATTCCACAATCAGCTCCGAGCAAGAACTGCGTAGGTCAAAAGATGATTTCACGCTGGAAAATATGGAGGGGGAGATCCTGCCCCTTGCAGACCTTGCTCTGGTACCCAAGTTCTTGTCTTGAGTTCTCAAAGGACCAGAACTTGATTCTGTAGCCTGGTCTCTGCGGTCTTCAGAGCTGCCTCTTTGGGGAGCCTCTTTCCAGGCCAATCCTTTCTCAGACATCTACTTAGCTCTTTTCAGCACAGGTGACCCCCAACAACCCCTACCCCAAAGAGGCAGCAGGAGACACAGGAACTGTGTAGTCAGAGTCAAAGGTTAGCCAAGCAAAGGCAAGTTTGTTTTCCTTTACCGGCTGCCCCATGTCCAGGAGGAGAAAAGGGGGAGGGGGTTGGGGTGACTTTCTGAGACAGAAAGAGGAGCTCAGGAAGATGGACCCCAGAGGGGACTGCAGCGTCCTGGGACTGATGTCAGCAGAAGGCCCCCGGACCCACACCAGCTACGGCACTGGGTCTTTCCATTGGGATAGCACCTGGTGGCAGACTCTTCCCCTACACGCTGGGCTGGAGGCTTAATACTTGCTCTAGCCTATGCCTCTTTGATGGCAGCTTGGTGCCGTTGTTTGCTCATTTTTGGTGATTTCACCCTTGCAAGTTCTGTTTTAACTTGTTGCCCAATGCAACATTCTCCTCTGCTCAGTTCCTCCTGCAGGTGGGCTTGTTGTGAGAGCAATGACGGATCATGTGTGGATGGTGGGCGGATGCAAAGCGGATTTAATGCCTGTTTGATTTGATGCCTCTTTGCTAACAGCTTGGAGCCCTCAGGTGTTTTCTACTCGTGGAAAGCCTGAGTTTTGGTGATTCCACCAAAGAGTGGAGAGTTCTGTTTTAACTTGTTTCTCAAGACAAATCGAGGCAGGAGAAAGAGAGGGAACACACCACTGCCATGCCCGAAAGGAGCCTGCTGATGCTCGGATGGTGCACCTGCCCAAGAATACGTCACTTGCCCAATGTCCAGCTTTCTTCTCCCCTCTCTTGGTTTCTTCTCAGTCCAGAGAGAAATCCGTCCCTCCCAGCAGCTTCTTCTGTCGTGGCTCCTTTTTGCTTGGCGCCCCAGTCTCTGCCCTCTGGCCCATTCCAAGGCTGGCTCCAGGTTCAATTAAGGGGAGGGATGGGAACGGCCGTGTGGCCCAGGGAGTGCTGCAAGAAATCTCTTCTCGGCATCAGAAACCTTGAGACACAACCCCAAGGCTGGCTTGGCACCAGCTTTTATACAATCAGGGTGGAATGCAGATGTACAACTTTCCTTTGGAAGCCCAGAGGACGCAGGAATATCTGCCTAGAAAAGATGGCTCAGGCCACTGAAAGGCATTATAGCCACCAGCAGCAGCACCCCCCCCCTTTTAGTGCCCCCTCCCCACCTTGACCACTTGATAATTGCTCAGAAAGTCCTGAAGATCCAATGGCCACGGTGGTGGCCAGGGGCTTGGAGGGGGGCACGTGTCCTTGGGTAGCTCCTGTCCCTTATCTCCCTCAAGGTCACCTTCCTTACTCTCTGCAACTCCAGACAGCCACATTTTCGACTAGATGAGTTGTGGCCATCAGAGGCCATCACCTCATTTGCAGGCAAACTTTTTCTTGCATCCTGGGAAGTTCCAAATTTCATGAAGGGCTGAGATAATGTTCTGCTCTCTCACACACAAACCATTTCCTTCATCTGAGGTCCTGTTCCCCAACACGGGCCTGAAGGGCAGTGGCGCCTTCCTTTCCAGCAATGCCCCCAAGGCCTCTTGGTCTGCAGGGACCCGGTGGGGGAGGAGCTGAGGCAGTATGGCAGGGGGCAGCCAGTCCAGCTGCCTGGCAACTGATGTTGGGTGATCCTGGGTGAGGAAAGGGAAAATTCTTGTAGGGGAAGCTCTGCGTTTCCTACCCAAGGACCCCACTACCAATCAGGCTGCTGTTTTTATACGCTGGAGCAGGGGAAAGAAAAGTAAAAGAATTGCTGATTGGTTACAAGGTTACAAAGTTACATGACAATCACACACCCACATAAGGCAAAGCCATCCCATAATACATCATACTAGTTACTCTTACCTCATTACTATACATTGGCAAGTCAGCTATCCTGGGTGTGTTTTTTATTGTGCTAATGATAAACTCTGTTCCCCCCAGGACCCTTCCTTGCTCGCCGGGAGGGGCTCCCTTGCCAGGACAGAGTCAGAGGCACCTCCGGCCAGCCTGTCTTATACAGCAGCCCTTTGCCTCCTGCAGGGCTGTGCTGGCTGCGGTTAAAAGAAATGTTACTTTTTGCAGAAAAGATTATCTAGGCAGCAAGTAAATTAGATAAATAAATTGATAAAGTCGATCTATAGCTTACAAAAGCCTCTAGTTACTTATTTATAATTAACTTGTCTAGCAGAGCCTGTTCAAAATGCCCCAGAAGTTCCTCCCCTCCCCTCCCCTCTTCTTGGGGCGCCTTGAGGGGCAGGGGGGAAACCTCTGGAGCAAGCACAGAGGCCTCCATTTCCTATTTTATGGAGGAACTTTCCTTCTAAACCATTTTTTTTCCTTCCAGAGGTCATGACTGAAAAGGTTCTGAGTAGCCCCCCTCTTCTCAAAAGAGCTTCCAGGCTGACAAAATAGGCATGTTTAAACTGTAGGCACCACACCCCATTTTGCCTAATGGCTCCCAAATGATTTAATCATTGTGACTGATTAAAAGAGAAAGAATTTAACCACAATATGGATAAAAGGTCTAAATATAAGTCCATTCCATAAAACCCCAAATCTTTTCTGCAAGCAACCACTGCAGTGCCGGAGAATCTGGACCTTTTGTTCACAGAACCATTAATCTTGAGCCTTCTTGTTAAACAAAAGGGGGTTTTCATCCAACAAATATTTGTCTGACACAAACTATGCACAAAAATTATGGCACCTCAGAGCCATAAGCAAAGATATGCAAAAGGCCCTATGTAGTCTTAAAAGAATGACAAATTCTCTCTCTCTCTCTCTCTCTCACACACACACACACACACACACACACACACACACACACACACACACACACACACACACACACACACACACAAACTTTAGTCCAGGGCAAGATGTTCAGATGATGCCACCTGGAAAGAATCCGCTTCTAGGGATTCGGGGCCTGTTTCCCACAGAAACAAGCAGGGGGTACCTCTGGTGGGTGGGAGATACAAGTTGTCACTGGCTGACGATAATTTATTTTTTAGTAGTGTAAAAATGCATCTTAGCCACAAAGAACTCTGCACAGTCTTTGCAAAAAACAACAAACAGCTCCAGGAGGGTCTTTGTACCACCTGGGCGAAAAGGTGAAGGGCCCCCAGAAATGGGAAGGCCTAACTGCTCAGCTGGTGGGAAGCAGTTTTTCTCACCCGTTTCTTTCTGAAACCTCAGGCCCTGGGCTGTGGCTGCGTGGCACAAACGGTCCTAAGCAGAGGGGCCCTGGGAGGAGCCCTGATGATCTCTGTTGGCTTCGCCATGGCCGTCACCCTTGCCATCTACGTGGCCGGGGGCATCTCTGGTAAGCCGGCATTTGCCACCCATTGGTTTGGGAAAAGGAGGGGTGGGCGGCTGCCTCATTCTTGCAGCTGGAGCTTCAGCCCCTTGCTCAGAAGGTCAGCCCTTCCTTCCTCTGAGAGTCCTGAGGGCAGCAAAGGGTGGGGAGCCTCCGCCAGCCCTCCACCACAGATGATCAGCCTTCAGATGTGCTAGTCTCAGGTTGGGGAAAGCAAGTCTGGCACACCAAGGACAAAGCAGCTTCAGAGGGCATCTCTTAAAGGCTGCAAGGGGGCCTCAGGAAAGTCTCCGGTGCAGAGAGTGGTTGTCTGTGAGCTAAAAATGGAAGCAGATGAGGAGAGATTTCAAGCTGGGATCTTTCAAAATGTCTGCCCTCTGTTTTCTCGCCTTTTGCAAAGAAATGCGGAGACATGAGCATGGCAGACCAAACTGGGGGAGGGCCAAGCTCCGTTAGCGCAGGCTATCCATTCGCCTGGCCTTGCATGGTTTTTTCTTTCTTTCTTTTTTAAACATTTTTATTAATAGATATATATTTGTACATGCAAACCAGGAAAAAATTTCAAGTTAACTGCTATTCAGCTTAGTACAATCAATTTAAATTTGTAAACATTCTTCACTCCGTAAATCAAGATTTAAGTATAAGTCAGATACATTTTCTTTGATTGGTGTTTCTCTTATATGTAGTCTATCCAATGTTTCCAGTCCAACATATATTTTTCATTTGACCGATCCTTCAAATATGCCGATATTTTAGCCATTTCTGCCAAATTTATAACTTTCAAAGTCCATTTTTCAATAGATGGTATTTCTGGCTTCTTCCAGTATTGTCCCACCAACAGTCTCGCTGCTGTGATCAAGTTCAGAATTAAGTTCGTCTCTGTGGTAGTACAGTCTTTTATGATCCCTAACAAAAACAACTGAGGTAGAAATTCAATTCGCTTTTTCAAAGTGGTTTGGAGTGTCCACCATATTTTTCTCCAGAAGGCTTTAATTTTTCTACATGTCCACCATACATGAAAATATGTAGCCTCCGTACTATCACATCTCCAACATTTAGGTTGGATGTCAGGGTAGATATATGATAGTTTTTTCAGATCTAGATGCCACCTATAAAACATTTTATAAAAGTTCTCTTTTTCCCCCCCGCTTAATACAATCATTTTAAATTTGTAGACCTTCTTCACCCCATATATCTAAATTTAACTATAAACCAACTACATTTTAAACATTTTAACTTTCACTTCTTTTCAGGTCAATCCATTGGACATCAAACAAACAAGTCCTCTTATTAAGGTTAATAATTTCCATGTCGATACCCCCATCCCTTCAGCAAGTACATTCTTAGTCTATTTGAAATATATCTTCCAATAATCAATAGATATATATTTGTATATGTAAACCAGGGGAAAGTTCAAGCTAACTGCTATCCAGCTTAATACAATCAATTTAATTTTGTAAACATTCTTCACTCCGTAAATCAAGATTTAACTATAAGCCAGATACATTTTCTTTGATTGGTGTTTCTCTTGTATGTAGTCTATCCACTGTTTCCACTCTATCATATATTGTTCATTTGAGCAATCCTTCAAATATGCCGATATTTTAGCCATTTCTGCCAAATTTATTACTTTCAAAGTCCATTCTTCTATAGGTGGTATTTCTGGCTTCTTCCAGTATTGTCCCACCAGCAGTCTCGCTGCTGTGATCAAGTTCAGAATTAAGTTCGTCTCTGTGGTAGTGCAGTCTTTTATGATCCCTAACAAAAACAACTGAGGTAGAAATTCAATACGCTTTTTCAAAATGGTTTGGAGTGTCCACCATATTTTTCTCCAGAAGGCTTTAATTTTTCTACATGTCCACCATACATGAAAATATGTAGCCTCCATACTATCACACCTCCAACATTTGGGTTGGATGTCTGGATAGATATACGATAATTTTTTCGGATCTAGGGGCCACCTATAGAACATTTTATAAAAGTTCTCCCTTAAATGTTGCGCTTGCGTAAATTTTACATTTCTCACCCAGATTCCCTCCCACGTTTCCATCGTGATAGGTTGCCCAAAATCTTGTTCCCACTTTACCATACAATCCTTGACTAGTACAGTTTCAGAGTCAATTTCTATCAGTACACTGTACACTCGTTTGATGTGCATGGGCCCCCGCTCTCTAACCTGTTCAATTAAATTCTCATCTGTAAGGGATAAACCCTTCTTCAGGTCTTTTTGCCATCTAGACTGCAGTTGCAAATATGAAAGCCAGGTACACACTATTCCTTCATCTGCTAGCGTATTTGATGGCTTTAACGAAAACACATTTCCTTCTTCCATTACAAGTTTAATATAGGGCACCAGATCTTGACCTTGTATTATGTTTATGTCCCCCATTGCGTGTCTGGGGATCGTCCAGATGGGAATCTTTTCGTGTAGTAAGTACTGATACTTCTTCCAGACCCGCAACAGCGGGGTTCTCAGTGGGTGCTCCTTGAAGCTCTTGTCCACCTTCTTGTCATACACTAGGTATGCGTGCCAGCCATATATTAAACCGTGTCCTTCAACATTCAGTATTCTGTCATTCGTTATGTTGATCCAGTCACTCAACGCCACCAGCGCCGCAGCATAATAATATAACTTCAAATTGGGCATTTTTAAACCACCTCTTCTCCTTGTATCCTGGATGATTTTTAGTTTAACCCTCGGTTTCTTGCCATCCCAAATAAATCTGTTAATGCCCTTCTGCCATTCATCTAGGTCCACATCCTTTTTGAGTATAGGTAGCATTTGAAAGAGAAATAAAAATTTTGGCAATATTCATTTTTACTGCCGCTATCCTGCCCAGCAGAGACAGTTGTAATGTTTTCCACTTGTCCAGATCTGTTTGTATCTTGTTCCACAACACCTCATAATTATTTTTATATAATTTCCCATTTGCAGCTTCAATCTCAACTCCTAAGTATTTAACTTTCTTAACTATTTCACAGCCCGTTATTCTTTCTACGTCCTGTTTTGAGTTGTTATCTAAATTTTTGACTAGCATCTTCGTCTTAGATATATTTACTTTGAAGCCTGATACCCTACCATAGTCCTTAATTATCTCCATCAATCTCTTGGCTGATTGTGCTGGTTGAGTCAGTGTCACCAGCAAGTCATCCGCGAAGGCACATAGTCTGTAATCATGTTGTCTAATCCGTATACCTTTTATATCCTCTGCTGCTCGTATCTTGTTCAGTAAAACCTCCAGCGTTAAAACAAACAGCAAGGGGGATAGAGGACATTCCTGTCTGGTACCTTTCTCGATATTAAATGAGTCTGTTAAGTCCCCATTCACGATGATCTGGCCTATTTGTTTCTGATAAATTGCCAATATGGAGTTAATAAACTGTTCTCCCATTTTCATCTCCCCAATGAGTTTTTTCAGAAACGGCCAATTCAGTCTATCAAAAGCTTTTTCTGCATCTACAAACATGAGAGTAGCAGGTACCTGGATATGTCTTTCCAAATACTCTATTATGTTAAGAAGTTGTCTTACATTAGTTTTCATCTGTCGTCCTTGTATAAATCCAGTTTGGTCCGGGTGAATTATTTTTTGTAACACTGTCATTAATCTGTTAGCCAAGATTTTTGCAAAGATTTTGTAATCCGTATTCAATAGCGAGATGGGTCTGTAGTTTTCTGGTTGAGCGTTGTCTTTTCCCTCTTTAGGGATTAGAGATATGTAGGTTCTTTTCCACGACGGTGGAACTTGACCACCTTCTTGTATGTTGACAAATAGTTCTCTAAGGGGTTCTACCATCTCCTCTCGAAGATACTTGTAGTAGGTCGCTGTTAACCCATCAGTCCCGGGCGATTTTCCCATTTTCAATTGTTTAATCACTGAGAGTATTTCTTCTTGTGTGATCAATGCATTCAGTCTATCTCTTTGTTCATCGGTGATTATCAATAACTTTTCATTTTGCAGAAACTTTTCTATCTCATTATCTTGTCTCTTCTCTTCAGCGTATAACTTGGAGTAGAATTCTGTAAAAGCTTTCTTGATCATTTCTTGTTGAAACTCTTCCTTTCCTTTATACACTATCTTTTCAATTATGCGGGATTTTTGCTTTTTCCTTAATATATAAGCCAGCCACCAACCAGATTTATTGGAATTACAGAATGTCTTATGCTTTGCATATTGTATATTCCTTGCCACTTGTTCTGCCATCAACAAGTCAAATTGTTTCCTTAGAATCTTGATTCCCTCTTTGGTATCTTTGTCCTCTGGTCTTTCTATTAATAGTTGCTCTTTCTTGCTTATCTCATCTTCTAACTCCTTTCTTTTTTGTTCTTGTTTGCAACGGTGCCTTTTGTTCATGTCCATGAGAATCCCACGCATGTATGCCTTGCTTGCGTCCCATATCATTTCTATAGATGTCTCCTTATTCATATTTATGCTAAAGAATTCCTTCATAACATTTTTGCATTCATTCACATTTATATCGTATTTAAACAGGTTTTCATTAATTCTCCAGGATCTCCTAGGTTTCTGTCCCTGTCTTAATTCCATCCACACCGGGTTATGGTCTGTTAGTACTTTGGGTAAGATTTTCACCTTCTCTAGGCTAACAAGCAAGTCGCTGGTTGTTAATATAAAGTCAATTCTAGAGAATGATTGATGTCTGTCTGAGAAGAAGGTAAATTCTTGCTCTTTGCCATGTTTTTCTCTCCAAATGTCGGTCAGGTCAAAGTCATCCTTTATATCAAAGAAGGATTTAGGCAACTTGGAGTGTTTTTGCGGGTTTGGTGTCGTCTTTTTTTTTTTTAAAGTAATTGATGTTTATTTTGCTCTTTTGGGCTGGTACTAAAGCTAGACAATTGCATCAGTTCTAAATGTTGCATACACAGTTCCCACAGGAGAGTACAATTTTCTCTTGAAAAATATAGAAAAAGACCTAATGCAGTGATGTCAGGAAAAATACATCTACTGTTGCTTAGTAGTGGAAATTTAAGTCACCTGTCAACAGAAAATATTGGTCAGTGAATTTGCCAATCATTTTTTATAGCAAAGACTTTGGAAAACCAAGTAACTTATTTTCTGATCTGATATCAACTGGGGAAAAGCAGGAGAATTTCATTTAGTAGTGTTTTAAGTAATTGCTGGATCGACTGTTATGTCCCTTCATAAAACCACATTATATTCCTATTCTGGTCACAGATCAAGATAGGAATCTTGCAGCTTCTGTTTCTAAATGAGGAACAGGAAATTTTGTTGTAATTTAACCACTGAGGCTTTAGATACATACTGTAAAGGAATTGTCTCATTTGAAAAGTGCAAACAACCATCAACTAAGACCTGTTTCACATTAGTAAACAGCAAAGAGACAGACTTAAAACTGAAGCTCCTTCTGGATCCCCCACAGTGTATCAGCACTCTTCTTCAATTTATCTTCTTCTTCAGTCTTCAAAGTCATTTTGATCACATCTGTAATGCCTGAAGAGCCCAGAATGCATGGAACGCTTAGGAAGACGTCATCTTTGATTCCATGCATACCCTTCACCATTGTAGAAATTGGATGTACTCTCCTTAAATTCTTCATGATAGTTTCAGCCAGATCAGCCACAGAGAGACCAATTGCCCATGATGTGTGTCCCTTCAGCCTGATCACCTCATAAGCACTGTCCACCACCTGCTTGTGGACTTCTTTCCAGTTCTCCTTGTCTCCATCAGTACCCATCTCAGGATGCAATTCTTTTAGGGAGACACCAGCAACATTCACACCACTCCAGACAGGCACACTGGAATCTCCATGCTCTCCAACAATCCAACTATGGCAGCTAAGAGGATGGATACCCAGCCTGTCACCCATCAGATGGCGGAAACGGGCAGAGTCCAGATTACAGCCACTTCCAATAATACGGTGCTTAGGAAAGCCACTGATTTTCCATGCCACATAGGTCAGAATATCCACTGGATTGGAAACAACAAGCAGCTTGCAGTGAGGGCTGTATTTGACGATGTTGGGAATGATGAATTTGAAGATATTCACATTGTGCTGAACCAGGTTAAGACGAGATTCGCCTTCTTGTTGACGAGCTCCAGCAGTGATGATGACCAATTTAGAGTGTGCAGTCACAGCATAATCTTTGCTAGAGACAATCTTTGGTGTTCGGAGAAAGAGGCTGCCATGCTGAAGATCCAGCATTTCTCCCTTCAGCTTGTCTTCCACAACATCAACAAGAGCGAGTTCATCAGCCAATTCCTTCATCAAAATACTTATGGCACAAGCCATGCCAACTGCACCAACCCCAACCACAGTGATTTTGTTATGGGCATGTTCTTTTTCTTCTTTATGGATAGTTTCAATCAGTTTTTCTTTGAGAGACATCTTGTAACACTGGTGGTCTCTAAGCGAAGTCCCTGCAAACCCCTCCAATTGCCTCTCCAGTACCGCGAGCTGTCGTCTTCTTTTTATCCAGGCCGACCTCTATGACACCATTCCAGTCTCCCATTTATAATACAGGATCTGTAGTTGAATTGTGTTAACTTTTTATGTACCAATTTGTAGAATTTTCCTTGTTGTTGATTTGGTGCATATATGCCCATCACCAGAATTTTCTTATCATCTTTTACTATTTTGATTGCTAGGTATCTACCTTGGGAGTCTGACTCTATTAATTTAGCTCTTATATGCTTTTTCACATAGATAACTATGCCATTCTTCTTTACTGCTGCCGCTGCAACAAATTGTGTGCCTAGCTTGTTGTTGGTTAAATATTTCTGGTCCATAATTCTGATATGTGTTTCTTGTAAGCAAATTATATCATTTTTACCTTGATTCAGGTAATGAAATATTTTCTTCCTTTTCTGTGGGGAGTTTAACCCGTTAACGTTCCAAGTCAAATATTTACTTGTCATGATCGGCTTCGGGAAACTCTTGCCAGACCCCTTCCGCTTTTTCCCCTGCTTTCTTCTTTGGTCTCGCTCCCATGGTTTCCAGATTGGTGTTTGTATTGCCTTGCGGGATCTTTTCTTGCTGCTCTATACGTTTAGTAGTAGCCCTCGTTTGCCTTTGATCTTTAGTCTTTCCTGCTTCCATGGTTTTATTGTTATCCATACTCTGTGTAGTCACTTCCCGAGAAGCTCCTTTATCTTCTCCTGCTGCTGTAGCGGTCTGTGTCTCTGGGGATTTTGATTGTTGTTTTGAGTCCAGTCTTTTTTCATGTGGCCAGTCTACATTGTCCAGTGTTGTGGGCAGGGGGTCTCCCCACCTTCAGTTCCTTTTCAAAAAATTCTTTTGCTTTCCGGACTGAGTTCAGATGGTATCTTTTACCGTTATGGAGTAATGACATTCCTGTTGGGGCTTCCCATTGATATTGTATAGCGTGTGTCTTCAGTTCGGTGACCAAGAACTTGTAGTCTTTTCTTTCTCTTAACATCTTGGGGGGGATCTCCTTCAATATCACCACCTCTTGCCCTTCTACATACAATCTCTTGTTATAGGATGTTGTAAAAATAAGATCTCGGAATCCCTTTGTTACAAAATAGATAACCACATCTCTTGGTAGATTTTTGTTTCTTGCGATCCATGAGTTAACTCTGTGGATTCTGTCGATTTGCCAAGAGATATTTTCAGCCTTCTCTCCTAGAAATTGTTCCAGGGCTTTTACAAAAATTCTTTTCAAATCTTCTTGCTTTTCATTTGTTGATTCTCCTAGTCCCCTGACCCTGATTGCTGTCATCATCTGCCAGTATTGCATCATAGTTGCGTGGTCTTGCACCTCACTTTTCATCTCAGCCAGTTGTCCCTCAACTTGACTCTCCACCTCCTCCAACCTTTCTTCAACTCCCTCCCAGACCCTCTTAAAATTTTTCTCAATGTCTTCTCTCATTTTCTTATTGTGTGTTTCCATTGTTTCCTTGATTTGGTCTAAGTCTTCAGTGACAGTTTTGCTTTGTTCTTCCAACTTCCTCTCCAATTCTCCGCTTTGTTCCTTCAACTTCTGTTCTAGTTCTTTGCCTTGTCTCTCCATCTTATCCATTCCCTCCATCCTCTTATCCATTCCCTCCATCTTCTGATCCATTCCCTCTATTTTCTTATCCATTGCCTCCATCCTCTTTTCCACTGCCTCCAGCTTTCTCTCTATTTTTTCATACATTGCTAGCATTGTATCTTTTAATTCTTTCATCATATCCATTTCTGGAGAGGCCTGGGTAGACAGGGGGCCCTGGGATTCTGTAGGTATGAAGGTTGGGGTGCTGGTGGGTTGTTCCCTGGTATTTTAAGGAGCTGGCCTGGGGAGGGTGCTACCACCTTTGAGGGTATTAGTTTGGTCTGCTTAATGGCCATCCTGAGTGCAGTCCATTGTTAGCCAAGCCTTTTTTTTAAGCAGAAGATTAATCCTTACTCTTATATTGCTCTTGTAGTCTTTTTTTAGGTATATTTTGTGAAGATTTTAAGGTTTGCGCCTAGTATTCACTCTTGCAATTGCAGTCTCCCTTTTAACTTTCTTTCTTCCGGCCACTTTCTCTTTAAGGTGAAAGTAGTCGCCATCTTGGATACATTTTGTTTATTGCGACGGTAGTTAATCAGAGGTAAAATATAAGAAATACTTGCTTTTTTACGTTTTTGCGTTCAGTCCGTCTGTCTCTGTATCTCTTTAGAAAGTTTTCCTCGCTCGGGGGTTTGTCTTGGCGTCTGGTTCTGTCAGCCGACAGATGCAGCTCCGGATTGGAGCTATCGTGAGCGCCCGGGGAGTCCTCTTTCTTACCTCCCGAATGTTTTTCCAGGGAGTTTTCAGAGGGTCTTGACTCTCGCTCTCAGCTCTTGACCCCTTCTCCGTCCGAGGAGGGGTTTTTCCCGCCGCGAAAAACAGCTGTTTTGCGCTGTTTTTGTGGCTTTTCAAGTTCCGGAGTTCGGAGCTTCCTAAAGGGACTCTATCGTCCCCAAGGCAGCCACCGGAAGTCACCTTGCATGGTTTTCTTATCAGAGAGAAAGGAATCTGGCCCTGCAAAGGCACCCTGGGCAAACAGCCCCCCCAGCACAAGACCTAGTTATGCTTGCAATCCAAGAACTTTTGGGGTCAGAGGCTCTTTCGGAGGGGGAGAAGGGGCCCCAAGGGCTTAGCTGGAGGAGCCCCTGCTTGGGTCTGCCTCCTTCGGAGCTCCAAAACTTGTGGGAAATGACATTGGATACCCACATTCAGGGGGGGGGGTGTTGCCAAAACTCCTGCCCCATGATTGGAAGCCCAGGGCAGTGATCTTGAACCCGATTCCAAAAGCCCTGTTTTGTTCCTCGGCCGTGACCCCCGTCTGCCCAAACTGAGTCTCTGGTGATCTGCAGCAAGTACTGCTTCTCTCTTATTCATCCGTGGATGGTCTTCTGAAATAAACCATTAACCTTCACCCAGGACTTAAAGAATATAAATAATTGGATCCCATAAATAAATAATCAGGCCTTAAAAGAGACAATGAAAATGTCACCTCTTGAAGTCGAGAGAGGGCTTCATATCTCAGGTGACAGACACATATCCCGGTCAAACAGTCATCCCCAGTGCTCCCCCAAGGCAACCTGTATCGGAGCATGTCAGAAGTGCAGTGATTTATCTGCTATTGCTTGCCAAGTGCCATTCCAAAGGGTATTGAGGAAATTGGGTGATGGGATGCTCTCCACCTCAGACCTCCCCCCTGAAAACCAGGCTGTCAGGAGAAGTCCTTGAGAGCCCCCAGGAAGCGCCCGCCCGCCCAGGAAGAGAGAAAGAGGCTGGTGGATGCCCCCCTCTTGGTCCCTGGGATCACTTCTCCAGGCTGCTCAGCATGAGCTGCCACGGAGGTGATCCTTGGGTTGGGTCTCCTGGGAAGGTGGGCTCTGCCGAGCCACCATCCCAGGACAGGCAGGGCAATCCCGGAGGTCTCGTCATAGAACCCATGCTGGACCATCCCCCAGCAGTTGCTCTCTTCCTCATCTCCAGGGGGTCACATCAATCCAGCCGTCTCCTTCGCCATGTGCCTGACTGGGAAGATGAAATGGGTCAAATTCCCCATTTACGTCCTGGCACAATATCTGGGCGCCTTTCTCGGAGCCGCTGCGGTCTTTGGCATCAACTACGGTGAGTGGAAGAGGGCCGCCTTCTTCGCCCTGGCTGGGATTTCATATAGGAACCCAAAAACGTTCTTGCAAAATTAGGTGATTCTTTTTCCTCAGACGAGCCAGAATTTGTGACCATTTTTGTGCACTGTTTGTCCATTGTGGAAACCCCAAGGAGGTGCTTTGGAGCAGAGATTTTCCTTGCCCTGGCCCTGAAGGCAGCTGCCCAAGAAGCCAGTTTCACTTTCAAAGAAAAACAATAAAGTCCAGTTGCCCCTTGAAAAAGCACCTTTGGGACAACCAGGACCTGGACGACAGAGAATCCCCATAGACAGGTTCGCTGGCTTCAGTGCTCTGGAAGGAAACAAGAAGCGTTTTGTTTGAGAACTGGAAAAGGGGTTCTTCACATCTAAGCATGGTGTCCTTTCCTCTTTTTTGCAAAGCCCGATCCAACTGTCCCTCTCTTGGGACTTGGCTCTTCTGGGGCAAGGAGGGCTGTGAGGGCCGTCCCTTCCCTCTCCCAGGCTACCTTCTAAGGGCCCAGCATTGCTTCCTGTCGCTTCTTCCGCAGACGCACTCATGTTCTACACCAATGGCATCTTCACTGTCAAAGGACCCAATGCCACAGCGCACATTTTTGCAACATACCCTCAGGAATATTTGTCCCTGACCAATGGCTTTGCAGACCAGGTAAGGAGTGGGTGGGCTACTTGGGTGGGTGTCCCGCTTTGCTTCTTTTGGGAGGGGTTGTGACTTTCCCTGAGCCCCAGGAAGGAGCAGGACAGAAGCCGGGGCCTTCTTAAGGCTAATAAGAGGCACCTCCATGGAAAAGGTGGGATCAGGGCCAAGAGAGGGTTCCCATCATTACCTGAGGGGGCCCGTCTCTCCTGCCAGCTGCTTTCGATGTCTGAGGGCTGGGGCCAACCTGGGGGCCATCACGGGAGGGGTGAACCCCTTGCCTTTCTTTGCCAGATGATGTCCACGGCCTTTCTTATCCTGGGAGTCTTCGCCATCTTCGACACGGACAACTTGGGGGTCCCGAAGGGGCTGGAGCCCATCGCCATCGGCCTCCTCATCATACTGCTGACCTCTTCTATGGCCCTGAACAGCGGCTGCGCCATGAATCCTGCCCGAGATCTGGGGCCCCGCCTCTTCACCTACCTGGCGGGGTGGGGGGGCGAAGTCTTCACGTGAGTCCTTGGCTTCGGGCAGAGGGGCACCTTTGACCATCAGCCATTTCCACCCATATATTTGTAGCCCCCCCCCGAAGGGCCTCCACGGGGGGAGGGCGGTTCAGTTGGCCGCGCGTTTCCTCTGCCCTGAGAGGGCTGGGAGGCTGAGCAGGAGCCTCTTGCCCGAGGCCACCCCACGTCCATCCGTAGAAGAGCAAGACTTGTGCAGGATCCAGCCGGGCAGGCTGGCGGGGCTCCCCCACCTCCGTAGCTGGAACAGAGTCCAGGAGCAGCAGGACAGGCGGAGAGCCGATAGGTAGCTTTGCCCTCCCGCTGCCCGGTAGGGCCAGTCCGGCCTGGCCTCGCCTCCTCGGCTGAGCCGGCGCGTCGCAAGACTGCCATCTGGTGGCCAATCACGGCAGTTGTTTTTCACCAGAGCGAGCGACCCAGCGCCCACGCGCCTGCCTTCGCTTATGTGGCGTTCCACGCCAGAAGGGGCCCAGAGCCCTTTTGTTTAGCATCGGCGACCTTTTAGCTCTGCGTGGAAATTCATTTCCAAATTATGGGGACTTTGCAGATTGAACAGGCTTAATTCTTCTCCTCGGAAGCAATGCAGTTGCCTCAGGAACAGGAAGCAGAGCGGCTGCCTGCTGCCCCTTGTTTCTTTAAACAATTGTATGTAATTGGCACCTTTTTTCCCGTGGACCCTCAAAATACATACACAGCAACTCAGCAGCATCACTGTGTGGGTTTTAGGCAAGAAATACAGGCTCCAAGGGAACTGGTGACTAGTGAGATTAAGTACCCCTAGAGCAACTTTTTAAATCCGCAGTAATGAAACTGGCCTATTTTTTTTCTCCCACACAGAGCTGGCCATAACTGGTGGTGGGTCCCCATTGCCGGCCCCATGGTTGGGGCAGCCCTGGGAGCTGCAACCTACATGCTGTTCATCGAGGTCCACCACTTCCCCCTCTCCCCCTGCCAGAAGATGGACAGGGGCACCCTCCATGAACATGAACTGACCCACCTGGAGGAGGGGAAGTAGGGCCCAATGAAGCCCCCTGCCCCACCCCCTCGAGAGGACCATGGCCCACAGGAAAGCCACTCACAGAAAATAGGTGGCAGGAGTCAGAATCAACAGCCTCTCACCCCTTGCCCTCAAGACAGTTAGGTTTAAATCTGAAAATGATTCATGACATTCCACCTGCCTCTGCTCCATCCCACCCCCCACCCCGTTCATCAATCTCTATCCCCTCCAAACAACAAAAAGTGCCTGGCACCACCAACCCCCTGCAGCTCTTTCTCTGTCCTCCTGGGGCCCCCCAGTGCTGGGTCAGCTGAGCCGTTTCCACACCTGAGTTCGAAAACCATCCTTGACTTCAATCTGGGCAGCAGGAGGAGAGCAGCATCCAGAACCAGCTCAGCCCTCCTGGGCACAGAGGTTTCCCACAGGGGAGCTGCCCAGAGAATGGCGCTTCCTGAACTGTTGCAAAACCTTTGGCCTTTCTGGATGGGGAAGGGGCTCGTGGAAGAACAGGCTGCCTGGCAAAGTGGCCGGCCTCTCTGTTGCTTTCTTCCCCCCCCCCCATGCAAGCCTTCTCCCCAACTGCAGCACAGCGGAGTTGCCCACAAAGCTACAACCTTGACCCAAGTGTGTTGTGGAGCTCTGCAGCTGAACCAAAGGAGGCAGAAGGAGGCCCAGCCAGAGGCGCCCAAGGCAGAGGAAAGGGCAGCTCCCCGTGTGGGCCCTGAGCAGCAGCACAAACCCCTCCCCCCAGGCGCTGCAAACAGGGCCGGCTTCAGAAAGAAGCCCTGAGGTGCGCTAGTGGAGAGCATAGTTTAGAGGAAATAGTAGTAGAATAATAGGGAGTAGCAATGGTAGCAATTGAATAGTAATAAGTATAAGCATTGTCAGGGTATATTGCAACAGTGATTATCATAGAAATAATATAGAGAAAGCAATAAAATGGTATATAGGAAGTCCTCACATATCACTTTTATACATTTGTTTTTACAAAATAAAACCTGTTCCCAACCGTTATAGACCAGAGACATAAAGAAGCCCCCACTCCAGGATGCAGGACTTTAGTGTCTCTTGTGGGTCAATTAACTGGGCATAATTTAAAAAAGAACCGAACAGGCCTTTCTCTGGCTCTCTTGCACCTGCCCACCCATCCACGCACACACATAGACACACAGACAACCCAGCATTTGACAGGACTCCCAAAGGAACAGGCCTGAAACCAACCCAGCCCCCACCCCAGCTCAGCAGCCTCTTTCTGGTCAAGCCAATGGAGCAGCTCAGACTTCAGCAAAGGTGCTGGATTCTGAATTTGAACTGGCTTCTTTGGCTGTCTCCAGCCCCAGTGTTGAACCTGCGTGGTTCCACACATCCGGAGGGACATCCAGAGGGACGGGGAATGAAGAAGAGCCTTTTCTCCAAGTCTACCTGGGAAGAAGTGATCCCCCCGGGATGCCCGGTGCTGGTGGTGGGCCTCTGGGAGGGCATCCAAGGGCCCCTCTAGACAAAGAACCCCAGGAGTTCCAGAAGGCAAACCCAGCGCCTCCCAGCATCCCCTCAAGTGGGCCGCCCTCACCCAATCTTCTCTGGCACGCAAGCGATGCCCTGGGGCAACTGGGGGCCATGGTGAAGGACCTCCGTTGTCCGAGCTCCGCGGGACTTCTGCCGGGGGGGGCGGGGGAGCAAAGTACTGCTGCCCGGCACAACATCATCCGAAGCCCGTCTCGAAGCCGGCCCCGGCCTCTCGGGAGCCCCTCCCCGGAGGGAGATCCCCCCGCCCGCTCCAAGATTGGCAGAAAGAGCCGAGGGGTGGGGGGACCCCGCCAGCTCCTCGGCGTCCACTGCCAAAAGTGGGCGGCCCGGGCGTGCTTCGGGCAGAGCCAGGCCAGTGCGGGGGGCGCCGATCTCTCACTCCGGCCGATCCTAGCCCATCCCTCGCTCCGCCCACTAAAGCGCCTCCCCCTAGTGGAAGAGCTCAGCCTGCTGTTCAGTCTAGCTCAGAAGGGGGGGGCGGACTGCCGTGGCCAGCGCTCCTTCCTGTGAGACCTCCTGTCGGCAACACGCAGTCCAAGGAAGAAGCAAGAGGCGTTTTCAAGCAGAGAGAAATGCCCCCCGTCCATTTGTCCAGAAGCAAAAGGGACCCCTCTCTTCCGGTGGTCCCGGCCCCTCTCTTGGGGGCCCAGCGAGCCAGGCTGGCCAGCGAAGAACTCCGCTGACTTGCCTCCAAGCCACAGGGAGCCGGGCTCTCTGCCCTCCTGCTCGCGGGTGGCGTGGACGGCGTGGACTGCCCCGTTCAGCCCAGTAGAGTCTCTTGCATCGGGTGGCCTGATATCGGAAGCCCGGCCTAGTTCTATTTGGGAAGTCTGGTTTGTCTCCCTTGTTTGCCTCGCACGCAACCGGAGCGATTGGCCTCATTCTCCCCCCCCCATATCAAACCGCCCTTCACTCCTGGGGTCTTCTTCATCTCCCCAGCCAGTCAAGGAAGCCAGTGCCGGCTCAGTAGCTGTCCGAATGCGCCCCCCCATCTCAGTTTTAGATGCAAGTAGCATTGCCCCCCCCCCGAGATCAGCAATGTGGGCACAAGAACAGGTGAAGATGGAAGGCATCCTTAAGGGGGGGTAAGAGTCCTGGGGGTTGGACTTCTATAGTTCCAATTTCTGAAATCAAGAAATAATGCTGAAAGGGGGGGCAGAGCTGTGGTAACCCTGGCAGATTTGGGGGAGATTTCAAGGGGGTGGCAACTGCAGATGCAGAAAGGGATGAGAAACAGGCGGCAGACAGGACGGTGCCAAAGGCTATGTTGACCAACTGGCCAGGGGAAGATCCCAGAGGAGCCAGAGGGGGCTGCTGGCCATGCTCCCCATGTGCCCCATGAGCTCCGAGCCGCCTCTGGAGAGCAGCTCTTCTGCAGCGCCAGGCTGGGGGGCGGGAGTCTCCTTTGGAAGCCAGTCTCACCCCTACTCGGGTGGGAGAAGAGGGGGGCCACCTCAATAAGAGAAAGGCCTTGAGGCTGCCCTCCCACTGGCCCTTTCACAATGTGTCATGGGAAAAGTCAGTAGAAGCGGAGTGGGCTTCCTCTGGCCCCACAGCTTCCAGTGTTGCTTTCTCCCGGTCATCAGGAAAGAATGCAAAACCCATCCAGGGAACCCCCAGTGCCAGGAGGGGGAGGGGAGGGGGAGGGCCCCAGAGACAAAAACGGCTTCTGATCGGGCCAGACAGAGTCGATTTGTCTATGGAGCACAGAGAGAAACAGACAATTCCATGCAAAAGGTTAATCATTAATGAGCTGCTAGTCCTCACTGCCTACCCAGGACAAGAGGACCCGCTCTGTCCTTCCATCCCTTCACCACCGGGAATCAGCGTGGCCCGGCGGGTGTCAGGCAAAGGGGCCATGAGAAGCCATCTGGCTCTTCCGCTGCTGCTCTTCCTTCTCTGCGTGCTTCTTGCCGAAGGGAACCCCAATGGCGGAAGGAAGAAAGGTAAGCCCGCAGCCTCTGAGCAGGGACAGTGGTTTTGGAAGAAGGTCCGTCCGTTTGCTGAAATCGGTGCTTCCTGTCCAGAGGAGAGGAGAGGAGGCCTTTGGTAGGCTGACTCAGCCCCTGAGTGGGGTTGGGAGCAGCAAATGCATTTCCTTATGTAAAGGGAGTGCGGTCAAGGAGAGCTGTCGTATTCATTCATAAGGAGAGAGAGAGAGAGAGAGAGAGAGAGAGAGAGATATGGGGGAAGGAAGGAAGACCAGAGAAGTTTCCCTCCATTTGGTTGGAGGGACCCTTTTCTCCAGCTCTTGATTGCAGCAGGGTGGGGGTGGGGGGGAGAGATCTGCCACATTGTCCCTGTGGGTGTCCTGGAGTTTGCTGACTTTCCCCTGTTTTGTGCCTGCAGTATTCCCAAAGCAATATTCGCCTGCTGGATTAGCAGCAGCCCAGCCTCTCCTTCCCCAGAGGCCAGCTCCTCCCCTGGCCTGAGCCTGTCCTTCAGAGTCTCTTGTTTCCCCACCTCACCAAAGAGGCTTCCTGCCCTCAGCTGCTGCCCCACACTTTGGGGCCTGCATCCTCCCTGCATTTATTCACAGTTACAAAAAGGCCCTGGCTAGACTCTTATTTCGTTCTTCTCCTTGGGGGGGGGAGGGGGGAATATGTTGCTCCCCTTCCAGATGCTGGAAGAGGGGCAAACTGTGCTCCAGGTATCTCCCAAAGGGGAGCAGAGACTCTGAGCCTCTTTGCTTAATTCAGATCGCCCCATCTTACGAGTCCTCCAAGGCTGGTTTGGGGCAGCTGGGCACAAGGTTCCCTCCTTCCTCAGAGCTAACTCTGGGCCACCAGGACTCCCAAGCAGGTAACGAAGGGGTCCTCACCCTTTCATGAGAACTTTGGACACCAGCCAGACGGCCAGAGTTAATCTCTGGAGGCCAGTGAGCAATGTTTGCTTATCAGCCACACCAAGGATGTTGATTTGGGGCTCCCTTTCAGGCAGGGATTTGGAGGGTGGCAGCTTTGCTTGGTGCAAGAAGGATCAAGAAGCAAACTTTTTTGGGGAGGGGGGAATGCAAAACAAAAGATTTTAATACTGCAGGAGTAGTTGGAGATTTAAATTGAGGCTGCAGGAAAATAACTTTTGCTTGAGGGGCTGAAGGAAAATTAATTTTTCCCCTTCATAATTTCTGGAAACTAGGATATTTTAAATAAAAAACTGGCACCTCTTTGTCAGAACTTAGAAACCAGACATGCCAGGACCAATTGATTTAAAAAAAACCCTCCATTTCTCCATTTTGTTGGTGCCCAAATTCCTTCTTGGCTTTTACAGCTGAAAATAAGACTAGCTCTAGGGGAGATTTGGTGATGCGGTTCCAAAAGGCGCTGGCTGATATTGGGGTTGCCGCAAAGATGTGAGAAACCCTGGCAGATTTTTTTTGATGATCTCACTGCTTCCTCAGCTGCTTGGTTTAAGAGAAGCTGCTGCCAGGCTCATTTCTGAGCAGCTGAATCCTACCAGCCTCACCTGCTCCCTCAAGCAGGGCATCGTCCTTCTTGAGCTCCTGCAGAGCAGAAGGACTAGGCTGCCTGCTTGCCTCAAGAGCACCCCACGTTTCCTGTATTAACTGAAGAGCACCTAGGCCTATTTTTAAGATCAGCTGCAAGTCCTGGGAGGAAGAAGTCCTGGGTTGCAAAGGCTTGACAATTAATATAATATAAGCCTCTTTGTGCACCGCAGACTAATCTGATTAAAGAAAGGATTTTTGATATGATTTTTTTCACGCCACCACTTTGAGGTTCTAAGTGACATCTAGGTAGCAAACAATCTCCCTTGATAACATGTTGGTAGCAGATGCTTGCCATGAGCTTTGAAGGATGATTGGCTGCACTGACAGAGATGGCTTCTGCTAAACCTGCCATTTCCCCCTTTCCTTTCAGTCTCCATTTATTGCAAATTCCTCAGATAAGAAATACAGGCTAGAGATGTGTGAAATATTTGCCTTAGTTAATTATGAATGGGAGAATTTAATTTCTTTGCATTCAATTATTCTGGACCTGCAAATAAGAAATGTGTGGGAAGAATTCACCCTAATTAATTATGAATAAAGGGATTTTAAATACAATGCAGAAGCCACATAAATTTGATGAATAAATAAATACAGCCTGTGCTCTTCCTGAATTAACACATGGCAGAGAGCAGAAGACGCTCTCCCCGCATTCATCTCTGCTTCTGGCTGTAACGATCCTTTCTGGCCAGGGATGGAGCAGGAGGCTCAGAATCAGAGACAGAACCCAGATTCCTCCCCTCCCCGGGTTCTGCTGGCCTGATCCCAGGGGAAGGGTTGGGGAGAAACTGGGCTTGAGTAGCACAGCAATGGCATTCTGCAGTGCCCGTCATTTTCTCTTCTCCTGGATTACTTTTACACCCAGTGGCAGATGACTGGCAGATGAAGGAGGACTCGTTGGGGGACAGAGGGCTCCTCCACTCGTGAAATTGGCCAAGATTTTCTTTCCCGAGGGCCTTCCTTCCGAAAAGAGGCAGGAATGTTACTCTTTGTTTGGTCTCTTTGGTGGAAGATGACAGTGGCTCCAATGGCGCTAACGGTTCTGGACCAGCTGGGTCTGCCTGCAATGAAGCCACCACCGCAGTCAGCTCAGTGGAGACGTTGCCGCTACTTGAGCAGCACTGGTGTGGGTGGCATCGCTTCTGCTACTGAAACATCACCTGCTGTGGAACTGCTTCTCAGCTTCACCACCTGGGGAGGAAAGGAAAAACACCCAGGAGCAAACTGGTGTTTTGGGAAATGGAGACAGCGGGGCTGGCACTCCCTGGATTGGGGAGTCTTTCTGATCCCTCATGGCTTTGCCCAGAGTCCTGGGCATCCTGTGTCTTTTCCCCCAGCTGCATTTGATACGGCTCAAGCAAAGCGGACTCGACAATCGAAAGTTCCCCTTTTGCACAGGAAGAGCAAACAGAGGAAGTGGACGGCCAGATTAGGAGATCAGAGCAATCTTCTGGGCAGGTCTCTGACTCATTCAGCGGCACAGAAAGAACTGGGTGACCTCTGGCACAATCTTCCCCCTTGCAAAGGAAAGGAAGGTGGGGCCCCGGGGAACTCAGGGGCCACAGAGGTCAGCAAGAAGGGGTTTCTGAGGCCCATGGGGCACCAAGAAAAGCCATTAGCGATCCTCACCCAGCTCTGTTGCTCAGCAAGCAGATCTGCAGCTCTAATACTTACTGGGTAGCCTGGCACTGGGTATTCCTGGGGCCCAAGAACACCAGCTCTCCTTTGCATTTCTGCAAGCTCAGATTTCTGCTGCAGGAAGGGGGTCTCTGGTGCCTTTTTGCCACAACAGATGGGAGGCTGCGCTTCAATATTACGCCTGCGCTTCTTGCAACAGCCTAATGAAAATCCTTCTGTTTTATCAAGTCAGGCTCTCATGCAGTTCACTGAAGAGAGAAGAAATGAAGGGAAGAGGAGGTGGGGCTGTGAGGGGATTCCCCAGCAGGATATGAGAGATACTGGTGGTTTTGGGTGCCTCTGGACAGCTGAGAATGGAGGCTAAAAATAGGGACCCAGCAGCCCCTCCAGTCTGCGGAGCCCGCCTTGCTTTGATATGGGTGGAGGTTTGTTCTCCGAGCTTGAGGGTTGAGGGTTGGTTTCCAAATGTTTCATTACCCCAGGGGTGCCTCTCTCTGATGACTCACACCTGGTCCATCACAAAACCCTTACTTGACACTCCCACACCTGAAGCTCTTAAGTAGAACACTGACATAGACATCAACTAAACACCGTTGAAGAGGTCGCCTAGCCTGCTAACAAAGTGTTTGGAAACCAATCCTCAAGCCCAGAGAAAGAACCTCCACCCTCATCCTACACCCGAGCTACAGATATTCGCCACTGTTGCTTTGGTGTGTGTGGGAGGCTGCTCAGATGCACCCTTCAACAGCAACTTGTAGTTTTGGGATATATTGGAAGGGCAAGGCGGGAGCAAGCACTCTAATGAGCCCCACGCATAAAAGCAGGAACTCAAGACGTGATAAACTGTGTGGCTGAAACTCTTCCAGGGCCTGCATATGGGAGGAGAGGGGCACCCCAGACTCTGGGAGGCTCACTTAACGTGGAGGTTGCGGCCACTTGCTTCTCTGAGGCTGCCAGACGTTGAGCAGTAACACTGTGCTTTCTCTGTTGCCTGGCAAAGACACAAAACTCACAGGTTGCTATAAAAGTGCCCTAGGTGGCCTTCTGGGGGCAATAGTGCAAACTCAGGGCCCCCAATCTCTTCAATGCTGGAATGTCTCAGCATCCCTGATGCTCTCTGTGGAACCCCAGACAGCTTTTTCAGTGTGATGTTTTCAGAGTGTGTCTGATCCACCAAATCTGTGCAGATGATTCCCCCAAAGAGTCCCTTTGCAGATTTGTGAGTTGTGATGTGTATTGGCCTTAACTGCAGGGAGACTCATCATGAAAACAGGCTGGGTTGAGCTGGGGGGACCCGGGAGGTTGACTTCCTACTGGAGCAAGCCAATTGGGCTTCTTCAGAGACACAGCATGGTTGAGTAGTTTCTGATTTAGAATCAAGCCAGTGGCTGCCCAAATTCAGCAGGCAGCCAATGGAGGGTTGATGGGCATCCTCGGCACCCAGAAGCCAAGCGTCCCACATCCCGCCTCCTGCAGAGCCAGAGCTGGGCAAAACCCCTTTGCTGATGATCTCTTCTAGGCTCACGTCGGTTGCCTCCCAAGAGGAGAGGCCCTCTCCACTTCCAGGCCAAGTTCCTGCTGTATTCCAACAGGGTGGAGCAAGGCTGCCTGATGGAGCCCGGCCAGGAGGAGGCACTCCAGCGATGTCCCTTCAACGCCTCCGTCCCGCTGGTGATGATCATCCATGGATGGTCGGTAAGGGGGTCTTGCCTCTTGGGAAGGGAGAGGGCTCTTCTTGCTGCCACCTCTGTCCGTTCCTTGCACACAGCTGAGGTGGCGACATCTGAGCTGGGAGTGCAGAGCTTCCTTGGGGGAGGCAGCCCTGTATCCCCCCCAGGGCTGAAGAGGCCTTGCATTCATATCAGCCACACATGGTCCTGAGACTCAACTCCATTCCCCTCGAGGGGCTCACAAAAAGGAACGTGCCTGCTGCTCCAGAAATAATTCCTCTAAAAGGAACACCCCCCCCCTGCACACCACACATTGACACACATGGAATTGCGGCACACAATGTTTCATCCCTTTCAAGTCAGCTCCTGCAAGCAGATGGGCGAATGGGATGTTTGGAGGGCCAAGGCTGCCTTTAGCTGTGGGGTGGCACCCACAGCTGTCGGGAAATGGGAGATGCCCTGGCATGCTGGCGCACTCTGGGCAATCTCCAAGGGGGCTGTTGACCCTCTCCCTTCTCCTCTTGTGGCTGCAGGTGGACAGGCGACTCGAAGGATGGATTTGGAAACTGTCCGAAGAGCTCAAAACCCAACTGCCTTACACCAATGTCATCATCGCCGATTGGCTCTCTCTTGCACACGCACATTACCCCATTGCAGTCCAGAATACACGCGACATCGGCCAAGAGATCGCTCGCTTCCTGGAATGGCTGGAGGTGAGCGGGGAGAGGAGAAGCTCTCAGGCAGGTTGCTCCAGAGAACCTCCCTCCGGGGGAGGACACCCCAAAAGGGGAGCAAATTGCAGTGCATTCTCAGCCGAGCCCCCGTTGGCCTTGAGGGACCGTGCAGTCACAACTAGAGTAGCTCAGATGGACCAGCTCGGGCCTCCCAGGTTCCTCTCAGGTGGTCTAGACTCATGTGGCTGCGGAGCTGCTCACTGCTTTGCCTTGGTCTTCCATTCCCGGCTCTTTTCCAGGAATCCATGCAGTTTCACCGGAGCAATGCTCACCTGGTGGGGTACAGCCTGGGGGCCCACGTAGCCGGTTTTGCCGGCAGCTCCATGAGAGGCAACGGGAAGATTGGCAGGATCACTGGTGAGTCCATCATCCTGGTTGGACTTCACTTCAGGATGAACCCGGCCATTTGGCAGCTTCATTTGGGTGGGCAGGACCAAGCAATTGCTGTTGGACCCTGGGAAAGAAAGGCAGCTGAGGGAAAGGCTGACTCCTTGGCTTCTGAGTACAGCCACATCTGGAGGAAGTTCGTGAAGCTGGGTGGGAAGGAATGTTTTTCCACTAAGGATCTACTGACCAGTTCACTGGTCAGCTGGCTCAGCAATGACTCAGAGGGCAGCTCAGCTCCTCAGTATCTTCCCACAGTTAATGGGAATAATTCTCTTTAGTTTGCTCATCCCCTCCTTTACAGCTGTTGGCTCTGGCTGCCCTCCTTTCCCAAAACTGAAATGAGGTTTTCAGCCAAAAGCTGAGGCTCATTCCTGGGCCACATTTCTCACAAGCCTCGCTGTGTCTGTCTTGCAGGCCTGGACCCTGCTGGCCCCCTCTTTGAAGGCATGTCTCCCACGGACCGTCTATCGCCAGACGATGCCAACTTTGTGGATGCCATCCACACCTTTACCCAGCAGCACATGGGCCTCAGCGTGGGCATCAAGCAGCCTGTGGCCCACTTTGACTTCTACCCCAACGGGGGAACTTTTCAGCCTGGCTGCCACATCATGCATGTTTATAACCACATTGTGCAGTACGGAATCACAGGTATAAGAAGCCACAAAAGGAGGCACCCAGGGTGGGGAGCCTTCCGGCCGAGTCCCTCAGAAGCCCCAAGGCAGGACTGTGAGGCAGAACTCATAGCTGAAAGCAGGCTACTGACTGGGTCAGAGCAAGGCAAGCCAGAGGCTGAATGATGCCCTCTGAGCTTTAACCATTGGGCCTCTTTCCCACTTCTCTCTCCCACTGACCTGGCCTTTCACCTGTTCTGCCTTGCCAGGAGTTCTGGAAGGAAGCACCATGGGTATCCACGGGTGGAGCCTACAAGAGTGGAATGAGGGGGCTGCTGTGGGCTGGGAGAGAGGGTTCTAACCTTTCCATGTGGTGACAGCCTTTAAGTCAGAAGGAGAGATCATCTCCAGCACCAAGATGGCCAAACCGGGGTCTCCAAGCAGAGCCTTGAAGGAGGTCCTTGGTTCACAGGTAGGGTATTGCCTGGCATGCCAAAGGACCCGGTTCCTGGGGCTCTGGCAATGTTGAGTTTGCTGTCAGCCCAGGATACCAGTCCAGGCTTGGCAAAACCTGACATCCCCTGCAAGGTCCCATGGAACGATTCCAGAGGAGACCGGAGATGGTGGAGGGACTTTGGTAGCAGCCTCTGGAGTGGGCGATTCCACAGTTGGCAGGATGGAGAAGCCCCTGACTTGCTCAATTCCACCCTTCTTCCCTGCAGGGCTGACCCAGACGGTGAAATGTGCCCACGAGAGGTCGGTTCATCTCTTTATTGACTCCCTGCGGTACAGCCAGAAGCAGATCACCGGCTATTGGTGCAAAAACATGCAGATGTTTGACAAGGGACGCTGTCTTGACTGCCGGGCCAACCGGTGCAACACCCTGGGCTATCACATTCGGAAGGTCAGGGTCCTGAGCAGCCAGAGGCTCTTCCTGAAGACCCAACCTCAGATGCCATTCAAAGGTTGGTGGGGGAGCGGGCAACAGGGGACCAGCTCCCCAAAGGGGTCTTGTGGATAGGGCAGACTCTGTGCGGGATGTCCTCAGGCTGCAGCGGCTGCAGAGATTCCAAATGGCACCAGTTCAGAGAGGAAAACAGGCTGACCTTATCCCAAATGATATGGCCAGCCCTCTGGGTGAGATCCTGCCCTTGGGACCAGACGGCCTCATTTATGAAAGCAGGGGATGCCAGAAGCACCCATCTGCAGCTCTTAACAAACCCAAGAAAGACAGGGAAACCGCTGGCCCGATGTGTGCACCCCTTCCTAAGCAGATGTGCATACCTGGCTATTCAAATGCATTGGGAAGATTACGTGGAACAAATGACCACGAACTACTGAGAGGGATGCCCAGATTGCCAGCGGGGCAGTGGCCAGTTGCCACACAAGGATGGCAACTTGGACAGGCACAGAGGCACTGATTTGAGGAGCGCTTTACTCTCCTGAGGCCCAGCCTGCCCCACGTGCCCCCCTTGCTAGGCCTGACTGTGCTGCGGACAGAAGAAAAGATGTCTTAAGCTCTCCAGAACAAGAGTCGCTTTTCACAAAAGCTAACAAGACAGGACAAAGCGGCTATTATTTTAGGCTTCTTTTCTTTTCTCAAAACATTTCAAAAACCATGTGAGGAGCTGAAGCAAGAATTTAAAAACACCACCACGATGCCCCTTCCCCATTCCCAGGGCATACTTCTGCCCAGGCTGTGGGCCTTCAGGTCAGTCTTCACATAAGAGTTTCTCCTGCAGAACCCGCAGGTGTGGAGAGAGGCAGCCCTGATGTGCTGCCATTTCTCTCTGCGAGGAGGTCAGGGTCAGGGTTAGGGTTTATCCCGGGAATCTCTTTCCCTCCCAGCCATAGCACAGGTGAATAGTTGCTATGGAAGATACCAGATGGACTGGATGCCAAGGATCTGTCCACAACTAAAAGATGCCTTGTGTCCAAGAGTTTTGTCCTCAATCCCCAGCAGTTGGCAGTGAGAATACACACCTGGGCAGCCCTTAGAATCACCCACCCTCAGAACAGGGCAACGGAAGGAAAGTCAGCAGGAAGCCAGCTGGGATGAAATGTATCCCGAGGAGCATGGAATGGTCTTCCCTTGGTGCTGATCAACCAGTCACGCCTGGGCTAGCCCAGAACAAGGCCCCAACAGAGTTGGGGGGGCTCAGCTGAAAGTGCCCTGCCTGCAGAGAGGCTCAGGGTATAGATATTGATCAGAGAGTCTGAACTTCCTTTAGTGCAGAGTTTAGGACAGAGATAAGTAAAGGGTGAACTGCTATATAATGTCTCTATGGAAGTGAAAACTCAGCTTGCTCTCCTCTCCTCTCCACAGTTTATCACTATCAGTTTAAAATCCATTTCATCCATGAATTCCAAGAACCACGAATTGATCCAACATTCACCATCTCGCTGACGGGCAACAAAGACGATGTGGAAAATCTCTCCATCACTTTGTGAGTTCCAAACATTGCCCAGCATGGCTGGTGTCATAGGCCTTGGCACAAAAGCTGTACTTCTTGTGTTGCCCTGGCATGTTTCTCACCAAGGCTGATTTCCTCGAGGTGCCCCTTTCATGAGGAGACAAAATGGCCCCTGCACAGGTAGCACCTTTACAGCTTCTCATTTCTGCCAGGAATGCTGAGATCCTGGAGTCAGATGTCTACACCTGGACATAATTTCTGCTTCAACTTCTTTTTATACTATTCTCCATCCACCGAGTCTTCTTGCATCATTCCACTCTAAGTCAATAAACCATAGAGATATTGATCCTCCTAATAATGTATATCTGTAATCATTTAACATACTATTGTGTTTCCAATTGGGAAATCTGTCACTGCTGCTGCTGAAGTGGCACCTGGCAAAGACAATTTGGTAGAAGAGCAGAACACGAACAAAAGGATCCCTCTGTGCCATGAAGCCCCAGGCAACATGTCTTACAGTGTTTCTTCTCTCCATTAGAATTGAAGGCATCACTCAGAATAAAACCTACACTTTTCTTGTTCCTCTGGATATTGATATTGGAGAGCTGATGATGATCAAACTGAAATGGGAAGGAACGGCCATCTGGGAAAACATTTGGGACACTGTCCAAACCATCATCCCTTGGAGAAAGGGGGACCGTCGGCCAGGACTCATCGTGACGTCCATTCGAGTTAAGGCAGGAGAAACTCAGCAGAAGTAAGTATGCCCAGACCTGCCAGGAGGTGAGGAAGACAAGGGGTCCAGAAGTGACCCGTGTGCAACAGGGGCTTGGTTTCCACAGCTGGTTCCAGCGGATGTTGCAGTGTAGAAAAGATTGCTCAAAATCACCATCATCTTTTCATTTCACAGTTCTCATACTGCACCTGGCCTTGCACAGAAGAAATTCACACTTGATTTATTAATTATTTTTTCTATTTTCCTTCTTTTCAGAATGACATTCTGTTCTCAGCGTGTGGATAATTTGCACCTCTATCCAGGTCACGAGAAAATGTTTGTGAGATGCGAAGTCAGTTCCCAAAAACTGAAATGAGAGTATGGATGATAAGCAAATGTTTCAAAACGCTGGTCCAGAAGGGAGGCGACTCAGCTTTATCTTTTCCTTAGGAAAAGGAAAAAAAAGGAACACTTTTTTTTGTACAAACACACCAATGTGAAACTTAAAAAATGTGATGGATCAGGATGTACTGTAAATTGTTACGCTGAAGACTAGATTGAGTAAACAAATAAAGTGAATTATAAAGTGAAATTAAATCTAAGAGTGACCCTTCCCACAAATGTCATTGCGTCACACCAGGGAGAAAATCAGCTCATTTTGAAGAGCATTCAGTGGACGGTCCATTGTCCATCTGAGCTGAAACCTGATTAAAGTTCTGAAGACTATAATCTCAGGTCAAATACCTCAAAGGATAGGAAATGGAGAAAAGGAAAGAGTGTTTTGCAGGCCTGCTGCACAAAAACCTTTTCAAAAACAGGCTTTAGAAGAGGGTGAGCTGAATGCTAGCAAGGACCACCTTCAGACAGTTTAGGCTGACCTGGCTGGTAAGGATTATACCACAAGCTTGTGGGAAGACGGCATAGCTGCATTCCATATATACATATACCACTTCTCTGCCATATGGCACAAAGATATTTAATTTTAAATATTTTGCAATTTGCATCTCTTCTGACTGCTTTCTAGAATCCCAGGATAATAATAGCAATCTAGTTGCTAGAGTGCAAAGAACAAGTAGTCATGCAAATTGGTATTTTCAGAAAGATGAAGCAAAAGCTCTAACTGGGTTTTTTTTTTTAAAAAAAGTCTCAATTTCAATAGAATCCAGCAATAGGACCTGCCCTGCCAAGCCCTGGATCGTCTACAGCTCTCTTCCACCTAACTCTGCACTGAGGTCCAGAAGAATGCCAGAGGGGGGAGGGAAGCCTATAAAAGCCCCCTGAAATGCTGATATGATTCTGTGGAGTGTGGCAATGCTTGCAAAAAAATGGCTGGGGCCTCATTTGCATGGTTGTAGCTGCCCTTTTGCCTTCTTTGGCACACTCCAGTGACACCGTAGCCAAATGGCGCCATCAGAGCAAACAAAGAACTGACTCTCCCCTTCCTTCAGTTCTGAAGGGAGAACATTCATTGAGTCACAAGGATCCCTCCCAGGGAGCAGGAAACAGTGGGGAGGGGCTCTAACAGCACTCCTGAGCTGTGGCTGATGGGCCAGGGAAGCCACCTTCCCTCTCTTCCCAAGGCCTCCCAGAATCCAGAGTGCCACTTTTCCCTGACCTCCTCTCCAGAGTCTCGGGGTGGAAGGGAAGCCCCTTGGCCTCTTCTGGGAAATGCCCTTTCCAAGCTAGGCATAAGCCGGACAACTGGCCGTCCTGGGTCCTCCCTGGAGAGGTGGCAGCCACCAGCCCACATTGCCGCAGTAGCCACCATCCTGAGGCGATGGCACCACAAGGCAGACTCTTGCTGCAGCCTGTAGACCGTCTCGCTCTGCTCGCCTTCGGACTCGGAGAAAGCAGGCAACTTCTGAAGTGATTTCATCAGGTCTGTTTATTAATGCATTTCAAGTTTCAAAAACCCTTACATCTGTTTGCACAATACTTTATATTTTTTTGCAATTTTTTAGTAAAAATTTCCAAAGTGAACAAAAAAATACTGTATAAAACACAGTGGACATTAAACTGACAGTAGTATTAGATCGCAATTTGCCTTGATAGCTTTATTTTACCACATCTTGACTTGCAGTGGAGAGTTCAGTGCATTTTTTCTTTGCAGAAAACATTAAACTTTGGCGCCCAGTAAAAACAGGGCAACCACTCTCTGCCGAACACCCTTGCCACAGGATAACATCACAAGCAAAGAAGTTACATGGTCCAAGATATTCAAGAAGTTACTAAGAACTCTTGTAGAATAAAACCCACCATTTCAGAAATGCAAACCTAAGCTTCCAGTCTTTGCAGTCTGAAGAAGAAAAAACAATCCCAAAATGTAGTTTAAAATGATTTAAAAGCAACTATAGAGACTTCTAGCTAGTTAAGATCCTTCAGAATTATTTATAATCTATTAATCTGGGGGATTCATGTACAAAATTTGTCTCTAAACCATGTACAAAAAACCTGTATTCTGAAAAAAGCCACCACATACTGTACAAGTTTTACAAGGAAGAGATCCCATTATATTATTTTAAAGTTTTCTGCCTTGCTGGCTTGTGAGTCACACAATGAGACTGAAATGTCTAAATCTCATACTCTTGAAAAACCAAAACAAAATCCACAGCTTGGCTAGCACCCCCCACCCCAAAACACAACTGGGTTTCTAAGCACAGCCAGAAATATTTTGCAGCCATTTGGTTCCCAATCAGCTTGGTGCTTTTGGAAAAACAGAAGCAGTGAGTTCAAGCCTGAATAATGCCCTCTTCCATTTCCTGCATAGCAGTTGAGCATATTGGGACATTGCTTTTTCTTTCTTTAAAAAAATGCCAATTATATACACTTGCAGTAAAAACTTTGGGCCATTGTGCTGTTTGAGATCCTCTTTAATGCCTTTCACATTCCTCAGCCTACAATAATTACACAACCACAGCAACCTCCCGCAGTAGTGGCTTCTGTTTTAGTGGTTATCTTTTTAAAAAGTTTCATGCTGAAAGATTACCCAAATACTTGTTAAAATGAAAAACAAAACACAGCTTTACTTTCTCCCAAATTTTCAGAATTGGGATCCTTATTACCACTTATCAAGGTGATCGGATTACCAAATCATTGGGGGGGGGAGTCAACACTTGTTTGACGTTAACTCCCCATTTAACAGAATATGCAAAGGTCTCTTTCTTCTTCTTGAATCCTTCGGTGGCCCCCTCAAGAGGTCAGGCATTTGGCCTAACCATTCAGGGCTGCCCTGTGCGAACCAAACCCTGGCAAGCTCTTCCCACAGCAGCCTCCCTGGAGCAGCCTGCAATCCTCCCAGCGGAGCCGGGCAGGAAAAGGACCTGAACACAGCACCTGGACCGTGCCTCAGCAGTAATTCTGACCAAAATAGAGATGCATAAAAATTGCATGGATTTGACGTGATTCACAATTCCTGTGTAAAGCATTACAGCATCCTGGACCTTTATACACCATCAACCTTCTGTTATCCTGAGTATGTCAATTAAACAGTAATTTCTTCATTAAGAGCATAAAAGGTTTATAATATAAAGGAACATCCATATTGCAATTATATTGTTTTACAATTGCACACAGAAGTACAGGTGTACATTAGAAATACAATGTCTGCATATAACCACTTATGTACATTGGCAAAGTAACGTCTCCCCCATTGAGGCAGTCTCGCTTCCTAGCCCGGCAGCTGAAAGAGATGCTTTAATTCCTGTGAAGAGGTTCCATCAGAGCTACCTTTGCCTGCAAGTGAAGGAAAGGCAACCGTGAAGAGCTAGCTGAGGAGGAGAGAAACGCTTTGCTTAAGACTGCTAAAGATCTGCTTCACGGCCGGCCACTTCGCTTTGGGGCAGGGAAAGGGGACCTCAGGGTCTGAGAGCCTCCTCCATTGACCAGGGACAATGACTTAATACAGGTTTTCTTTGGAGTGAAATTTTCCCACTGTAGGCACTAGGAAGAACCAAGGCAAAAAGCAGCCCTTAGCGTCTCATGTGGCCCATCTGGTAGCTCTCTCGGGGCCTCTGGCGTGGAGGGGCCTGAGTCGTCGGGGGGGGTCTCCTTCGCTTCAAAGTGCCTGCAGGGAAAAAAAAAAAGGAGAGACATGTTCAGAGCTGCTTTGCCAGCCAGCCGCCCCCTGCACTCCTGCTGACTACAGCTCAGCAGCCCTAAGCCAAAGCTCTGGCAAGACCATTTTCTGGAAAACAGCCACAGAAATAGAAGCAATTCTCAATGCTCTAAATTCTTTCATAGGCACACATTTCCAGCCCTGGGAAAAGAGCCCCCTGTCACTTCTATTTGGTGTCGCCCTCCCAAACCCCTGCTTGCCTGGTGGCTCGCTACTCCCCATGTTGGTTCCACCCTCACAGGCAGGACAGAGCTGAGCCCTCTTATGGGGTTATGGCAGTCAGGCCTGTTCCTCCTCCAGCCCTGGAATGAACTACCACGTTCTTGATGCAATTCAAATCGGAGACTCTCTGGCTCCTCCCGTGGGCTTTTCCTCTCTCTGCCGATGCACCTTACAGCTCAAGTTGTGCAGGGTGCACTTTCACCCCATGCCCACAGCAGACGTCCTTGCAGAGCTAGCAAAAGTCTTACCTGGAAGGGGTTTGGGTGGCGGCAGCTTCGGATTGCTGCTTGGGGTGTGAACGCTGCAGATCTTAATGAACCCTGCCATCAACATGATGAGCGCAATGCCCATGAGCAGGACGGCCCACCAGTGCGCCTGGAGTTGTGAGACAGAACAAACAGGTCTTTTTTCCCATCTGACCGAGCTCTATGAAGGCTCCAGGCACAAAGAAGAAATGCCACACTTCAGGGCTGGAAAGCCAGGCCACCCTTCGCCTCAGGCTCCTTTAACAGCTTCTGCAGGCTTTCCCTTGGGGGCAGCCTCTCCACGCCCAGTCCCTGCAGACGGGACATTTACTTATTTTTATAAAATTTATTGGCTGCCCATCTTATCATATGGTAACTCTGGGTGGCTTATAGTTACATAAACAGTTAAAACGTAACTAATTAAAATCTTGCAACTTAACCTTTTGCTTAGATAGTGACCTTGCATAACCACACTGTGGTTGCAATGCTAGGCTTACTGGCCAACTGTGCCTAAATTGCCCAACCTTACCTTCATCATGAGCAGGAATGGTGCACTTGGCATGACTCTATCGAGAAAAGGATAGTCGCAGCCATAGGGGGAGTTAAAGAAAGGAAATGCAGAGTGATTTTGATGAAAACAAAATATTGCTCCGGAAGCAAATGAAAAGGTGACCTCCAGAAGAATGAATGGAATCGAAAACACAAGTGATGAAATGATTTGGGATAAATTGAAGAACTGCTGGGAAGTGTATTTTAGAGACTCGATGGGAGTCAGCAACATTTGAAGAGAGAGATTGAAGCAGTTGCTATAAAGGGACTCTTCACAAAAAATGTAGTGAAGAGAAAGTGACAAATGTTCTGAGAACGTTGAAAGTGGTAAGGCGCAGATGTTGATGATGTAACTGGAGAAATATTAACCCAGGGAATGCTTATGGAGGGCCTGTGTGATTTGCTTAATGTATGTAAAAATTCCGTCTGTGCCCTGAACAACTGGAGGAATGCTATTGTTGTTTCCTATGCAAAAGAAAAAGTAGCAAGGGAATGCAAAACAGGAGTTATTCAATGAATGTCAAAAAGGAAAAATGGCAACCTGTCAGAGACATAGCATGGTGCTGGTGTAAACTAGTTTTTACTAGGTTTCCTTGTCTGAGATTTTAGTTTCTGTGACTTATTAGCTCTGCTGAACTTTCCTTACCCTGAGAGGGAAAATTGTGCTTGGTGTGCATGTCTGTGTGCATCCAACAGTGTTCAGAGGGGACCCTTCTCTGAATTCTTAAACCAGAATTGGGGCTCTGAGCATTTTCCTTTTTCACTCCTTACAGTGCACCCATTCTTGCCAGTTTTCTACAAATACCTTCTGAACACTGAATATAGATTTTAAATTTTGTTATCTCACCTTCAGAATATAAAAATTTTGAATGTTTTCACTTTCTTGTTTTTGCAAAGAAACTGCCCAAATTTGTTCAGAGAGTTCCTTTCAACTCACCACAATCCACTCGGCAATGTTTTCATAGAGTTCTGGGTTGAAAATGGCCTTCTTCAGCCTGGCCAGGGGGCCATCTGCATCCACCAAACGACAGCGCATGAATACATCACAGTAGCCTTTGAAATCATTGCAGGGGGACCCAGGCTGGAGGGTAATGGTTTTATAACTGAAGTGAGCCTTCCATGCTTCAGATCCTGTACTGGCACAGCTTTCCGGATGCACTGGATAAAACAGAAACAATTTACACCTCAACACTATAGTTTTCAGAAGAGGAATATCAGGATTTTGCTGTTCAAAGCAGAAAAAGGACTGGCATGGAACAGACAAGCCAGGACATTGCCATGGGCAACTCTCCAGAAAGAAATTAAAACTATGCAGGAAGATGGTAGTATTTATCCATAATTCCCAGCAGTACATAAAACTCTCCCAAACCTTGTTATGCCTCATGCACCAAGTCTCTCCTCTTCCCAGCCACGCTGGGGCACCACTCTTCTGAGGCAGACATCTCTTTAAAGCTGAGCAAAAAATTATCTTTTGGGGAATTAAAAAAAAAGATGGAACTAGAATTAAATCAAATGATGAAATGGTTATCTGAAATGCTAATAATGCCTCTATACTTTCCAGGTTTGAGACTGCAACTGAAAACTATTTCACCTCCAGGAGCAGCTGCTCAGCTCCAGCTAGACATGAAAAGGAAGGGCGGGACTTTTACAAAGGAGGAGCGTCCCCCATTTACCAATGAGGGTAATGAAATACTTGCTCTACCACATCCCTGCATACATTAAAATAGACAGAATGCTATAATCCAAATTTAACTTGCTTAGCATAACAAAACTTACTTTTCTTCATGCAACAGACGTGGCATAGTTCTTTGTCATCCTTTGCATCAGAGCTGGCACAGGTACATTCTTCTAAGTCGAATTTCTCACAGATAGAGCCAGCACATTGCTGGGGAGGAAACATACTACAGCTGTTTCATCTTATCAAGCTCAGAATTAAACCAAACAAAATAGTAAAATGAATGCAGTGGCCAATTTTGAACTTCACCATGTTTGGCCTTTTCTTTCCTATAAATAAGAACTATGTCTGGCTACATAAAGCAGAGCCAGGAAAAGGGGAAGAGTTTGCTTTCCCAGTTTGGCTCCCCAGAACACGATTCCAACCCAGCACCACGGATGTTAGCACAAAGTTGGAGATGATTGGAGGTTTCCTTCTTCTCCAAAGAATGTTTGCGGCAAGGACCCTCTTGGCCTGACCACAGACAAATGGGGGATCTGTTTCAAAAGCAGACAGTACAAACATTTTGGTTATCAAACCCCAAAGGAAAAGAAAATGGCTGCTTTTACTGGCTGGCCCAAGAAAGACAGCTGCAACAGGCCAACAGAAAGAGGCACCCTCCGCCTGGGCCGGGAACACAAACGCTGGAGTCGAACTGTCTGGCTCTATAAAACACTTCTAGGACGACTTACACCACTGATGCAAACTTGGGTGTTTCGGTTGCACTCGGTCAGGTTTTTCTTTGGTGTAGATGTGGGGCAGAAGGAAGAGTTACCGTCACACCTCCCTTCTTCTGCACACTCAGAATCATTCCGGCACTTTTCCCGCTCTTTCTTGAATTCACAATTCTGTGTACAACAGGGGCCTTCACTGGGGCTAAAAAGGGAGAAAAATTTATTGCCATTCCAGCAGGCCTCGTCATTTCAAAGGAGACATGTATGTATTTATTCTTCGTGATAGATTCAATCCTATCTGCTCATCCAATAGGTCACTGCCTGATTTCCCCCTAAAAAGCCTCAGGAGAATCTGTGCGCAGCTTCCTTTGCCCACAATGCAAGAGTGCTTTGGGCAGGACTTAAAAAGAGGAGCCTGCTTGGACAGGGGAGTGCTTCTTCCTCCAAATCAGTCTAAGCCTTTGGTATTATGTCTAGCAGTCATTATTTAAATAAGGTAAATTTCCAATTCTGAAGACGGCAATCAATAAAATAATTTCAATCAACCAGCAACAAAAGGCAATGAATGTAATTAAGCCAGATTATCAAAAGCCAGATTTGCTAATAGAAGGGAAATGTATTTCACAGCCCTGGAGCCGAGCATGAGAGGCTGGGTCTCTTCTTCTTATTCTGCCCGCCAGTAAACTTTGATGCAGGGTTGCCAATCCTGATGGGGGAATAAAATCTGCTCTTGTAAACCAAGGTTGCGCTCTGCTCCTTCTCGGCCAAAGACAAGCCCAGGCCAAGGGAGGGAGCGGCTCTCCAGATCAGAAAAGCCTCTGAACCTGCAACTCTTGCCGGGTCTCAGCTTGCACTTCTTGTCCTCCGGCTGGTTGGCATCATAGCAGCACTCATCTTTGCACTGGTCACTGTAGCCACAATCACACTGCTCGCCTTGCTCTACCAGCCCGTTTCCACAGATGGGTTGGCCGGATTCTGAAAAACAAGAAGTTCTTCTGAAGGCTAACTGGGGTCATGAGAAACAGGGAGAGAGGACTGAACCAGGACACAGGACCATCCCTCCTTTTCAGGACCTGCATCCCCTTCTATAAAGCAGCCGCCATGCAAGGAGGAATCAGCTCTTTCTCAGCCCAGCCAGAGATGGTTCTTGCCAGCCTTTGGCACATTCCTTTCTGCAAGATTCTTCACACAGAGGAGGAGGAGGAAACGGTGGGCTCAGCCTTGGCTGCAGTTCAAGGGCTACAGCCACGTTTCATCTTGTGTGCAACACTAAAACTCTGAGCTTGCTTAAGCGCTGATTAACAAGCTCGGCTCTCCTTTCCAAGGTTCGAGAGAGGACTGAGCGGCCTACATCTGCATCTCAGGGAGGACCAGATGCAAAACACACTTTTAGAAAATGAAAAGCTACAGAATTTCAAGCTGCTCCCAGTGATGTTCCCTGTATTTTCTCTTCTCATTGCCATCCCATGAAAAATAAAGACAACCAAATTGTGGAGAAGAAATACATACCAACAAAACAATTATTCCTCTTTTTTTCAAGCACTTGGCTGATATTCCGAATACTACAGATAGAGAATTTATTGTTGTTCAGTTTGTCACCAGAGGTTGCCCGTGCATACATTATGTAATTGCCATTTTCTTTTTGCCCCAGGTTTTTTGACTCTCCTGGAGTGCACTCTGTTCCAGAATCATGCTGCAAGAGACAAAAATTGTCAGTTTTCTTCACCAGAAGTTTTGTGATTTTCTGCTCCTCTAAGAAGCTACCATGTCAGGTGAGCAGCCAGTTAAAGCCTCCCAGGAAGAAGGTAGAATGATAAGAAAGTGAGGTGGGTGAGAAAGAAGCCAGCACCCCCATGATTCACTCTAAACATCTTCACAATATTTGACCCAAACAGCTACTGATAAAGAACTCTGTGTTTTGTCTTTAATTCAGTGCACCAAAATTACTCCTTTTATTATCCTGTTTATCCATTAACAACCATGTAAGAGTCTGGCTTCACTTACATGAAGAGATTGTATAATCACTGAAGTCAGACTTGTACTGAACTGCAGCAAATCGTTTCAGAAACAGACAGAAACAGAAAAGGTCCTGAGCTATCAGATGAGAAGCTCACAACTAAGATAGAGGGACCGGCTTTGCTGAATCCAGTGGAGGTGGACAATTCTCATGCAAGCAAGTGCAGGGACTGTTTTGCTGACACCCTGGCACATGTTTTTATTATTATATTTTGAGAGATTGGCAGGCTGCAAGCCACACATTTCTTTCTTTAGATCAGCTGAGATGCATTTTGCTGTAAAAGGAGACAGGAGACTCTTTAAGCAGGTTACTTGGCCCAATTCATCAAATTGTTTCATCCTGCAATAAGCAGGACCAATTAATTTTGTGGGCAGAGGGGATGGTTTAAGAGTTCTTGGATCTGCCGTAAAAGCTAGACCAGCCAGGGAGACCTGGAACTTACATATACTTACAGGAGAACCAAAGTTATGTCCCACTTCGTGTGCAAAGGTGATGTGGGAGACCTTAGGCGGGACATGGGAACCATAGTTTTGCACAGTGATTATGCCAGTATTTAGGGACTTCTTTTTCCCATCAGAATAAAGCTTGCTTTTTTCACAGATTCCACCAGAGCTCCCTGTAATTAAAATCAAACAGTAATCTTTAACAAAACTAATTAGAAAATGATTATTAAGCAGCAGTTAAAGCAGCACTTTTAAATTAAAGAAATCATTTTATTATTAAAATACTCTTCAAATGTGTCAGTTTATTCTGATTTTTGATTCTGTGAGCTAGTCAGAAATCATGAGAGCTCTTTGAACTGTTCTGGAACTGTAAAGGCAAAATCATTGGCTCTCACTCCAGACAAAACAGTTCTCAAAGGCTGATATTCTTAAAGATTTATCTCTGTTAATGGCCGATTTGTCTGAAGGCTAGGCTTCCAGGAATTACTTCGTGTTTGTGATTTAGCTTGCTCTAGGATGCTCACAGCTGAAACTATGGCCGAGTTTGCCCAATGTCTTTTGAGATGAAGGAATTTTCATCCTCTCTTCTGGCTGCTAGTTGATGTTCAGGATGCATCTGCTAATCTTCTGCCAATCTATTCTTTGTAGCTGCTGTTGCAGCCTTTACCTTGTATATATTTATATACATACATACGTACATACGTATGTACGTACATACGTTTTTCTATATAAGAAATAACTACATCTCTACACAAATAGAGCACAATAATGATGAAAACTGTCTTCAATGCATTTGGGTCAATATAAAAGGAAGAAAAAAATGACATTGCCATAGGTGTATACTATAGGCCATCCAACCAAACAGAGGAAATAGATGAACTTTTTGCTAGTCAGCTAACTAAGGTTAGGAAGCACATCACAATAGTAATGGGGGACTTTAACTACCCTGACATCAACTGGGAGACAAACTCTGCACCAAGTGGAAGATCAAACAGATTCCTGACAAACCTAGCAGACAACTTTGTCTCCCAAAAAGTAGAGAAGGGAACTAGGGGATTAGCCATTTTGGATCTAATTCTCACTAACAGAGATGAAATGATAGAAGGTGTTGAAGCCACAGGAACCTTGGGAGGTAGTGATCATGCAATATTGGAATTCAACATTATGGAAGCACAAGCAATAGAACATAGTCAAACTAGAGTCTTGGACTTCAAGAGAGCGAATTTCAATAAACTTAGAGAGGGCTTGAGAAGGATTCCATGGATGAGAATCCTCCAGGGGAAAACAACTCAAGAAGCTTGGGAAATTCTGAAAAGCGAGATAATAGAAGCCTAGTCTAGCACAATACCAACAAAGAGGAAAAATAACAGCTCTCAAAAGAAACCAGCATGGCTGCATAAAGAATTATCTGATAAATTGAAAGATAAAAAGGACACGTATAGAAAGTGGAAAGAGGGGCACATAACTAAATCAGAATATCAACAAATAGCCAGAGCCTGCAAAGATGAGGTGAGGAAAGCTAAGGCTCATAATGAACTAAGGCTTGCGACGAAAGTCAAAAATAACAAAAAAAAGCTTCTTTCAACATGTAAAAAACAAGAAAAAAGTGAAGGAAATGATTGGTCCATTAGTGGGCGAAAGTGGCAAGAAGGTGACAAACAATAGGGAGAAAGCAGAACTATTTAACTCGTTTTTTGCATCTGTCTTTACACAAAGGGAAAAACAGACCAACCTATCAAAAATAGTGCCATAAAAAACAGAATAGAAACATAAGTTAAGATAGGCAAGAAAATGATAAGTGAGCACCTGTCCAGCCTAGACGAGTTCAAATCACCAGGACCAGATGGATTACACCCCAAGGTTCTCAAGGAACCGGCAGATATGATCTCAGAACCACTGAACTATATTTTTCAAAGATCTTGGAGCATTGGGAAACTACCAGAGGACTGGAAAAGAGCTGATGTAGTTCCCATCTTCAAAAAGAGGAAAAAAAATGGATCGAGGAAATTACAGACCTATCAGCCTGACCTCGATACCTGGGAAGATTCTGGAAAAGATAATCAAACAAAGAATCAGCGAACACCTAGAGGCAAACAAAATCACTACTAAAAGCCAACATAGGTTTGTCAAAAACAGATCATGCGGAGGACTTCCGGTTCCGGTTGCGCGGCGCGGAGCCGTCTTGGGAGAGCTCCGGGACGGGGCTCGAATAATTGGCGAATTACCGGGCTGCCTGGAGCGCAAGACACCGGAAGAGTCAGCAAGCTCCGAGAGGACTCCAGCAAGGCGAGTGAAGCGGCGAAAAAAAACGAGGGAGCCCAAGAAGGTGAGGAAGAAGCCGGCGGTGGCCGGCCAGCCGGCCAGCCGGAAGAAGCGAGGAAAGGGATCCTGAGCGAACAAAGGAGGAGGACGACAATAGCGCGCCGAGGGACGCTAGCCGCAGGGAGAGACCAGCAGCGGGAGGAGGACCCTCAGAAGACCCCGAAAAGGTACCGGAGGCAGCAAGGAGGAGCCGGGCGGGCGGAAGAGGAGAAGATCGAGCGGGCGAGCGGAGGCGACGCAAGAAAGAAAAGGGGGGGGAAAACCCTACGAAAACGCCGTTCATCCTCCCCCAGTGGGCGGTGAGCTTGGGTAGGAGCTGCGACAGGGGCGCTAAAGGGGGCGGCGGCAGGCCCTGATACCACTGTTCCCGGAGCCCGGCCCACGAAGCAAATACAGGAAAAGCCCGAGGTGGGGGGGGAGAGAAGGATCGCCACCCAGCCATCCCGCCCCGGAAGAAGCAAACCAGACAGCGGCAAATACCAGCGCTGGAGCAGGGAAGGGAATCCACAGAAGGGGGGGGTTTAAAATCACTGCCCTGGGAGTAACCTGGATTGTCCTAGAACACCAAAAGAAAAGTAGGACAAACAACAGGCCGAACTCAGGATGGTCTCCAAGCAGACCAAACTGGCACTCCCTAAGGGAGCTGCATCCTCCCCAGCCCAGCCACCCAAAACACCAGGGAACACCCCACCCACCCCCACACCCTCCCATTCAACCACAGACCTCCAGACCCATCCGTCAACCCAGGCCTGTCCAACGCTACACATGATGCAAGAATTAAAGGAGATAAGGGAGATAATGGAGACACTGGGAAAAAGGATGGATGGAATAGATAAAAAGTTGGAGGAAGTGGGAACTAGGATGGAGAGACGATGCAAAGATATAGAACAGAAGCTGGAGAACCAAGGCAGAGACCTAGAGAGAAAGTGGGAAGAACAACGCAGAGCAGTAAATGCGGACCTGGAACAAATTAAGGACGCAATGCAAACACACAACAAGAGAATGAGAGATGAAATGGGGAAAAATCTCAAGGAGATCAGGGAGGGTGTGGAAAAAAGGATGAAAGAGGTGGAGAATCACATGGAGGGACAGATAACAGAGATGAAAAGTGTGGCTCAAGACCAATCCACCATGATGCAATATTGGCAAATGGCGTCTGCAATCAGATTTAGAGGTTTAAAAGAGAAAACAAACGAAACCCCAGAGGACCTACATAGAATCTTTGTAAAGGCCCTGGCAGCATTCCTGGGAAGGGAAATCAAGGAAATAGTATGGCAATTCGACAAGAGTCCACAGAGTTAACTCATGGGCAGCAACAAACAAACACCTACCAAGAGACGTGGTCATCCATTTCGCAACAAAGGGGTTCCGGGACCTTATCTCCGTAACGTCCTACAACAAGACATTATACATAGAAGAGCAGGAGGTGAAGGTACTGAAAGAGATCCCCCAGGCGATATTAAGAGATAAAAAGGAATACAAGTTCCTGGTCAACGAACTGAGATCACGTGTTCTGCAATATCGATGGGAAGCCCCAACGGGAATGTCACTTCTCTATAAAAGAAAAAGGTACCATCTAAACTCGATCCAGAAAGCCAAAGAATTCCTCGAAAAGGAACTGATGTCGGAAGTACCTCAACCCACAACGAGGGATAACGCAGATGGGCCACACGAAAGCGGAAGGAACCTAGAAAGACGAGCGAACTACTCAGAAGCACAGGCCGGCGCAGCAACAGGAGAAGAGAATGGACCACCCCGAGACACAGCGACACAGAGAACAGAGGGCAACAAAAACAAGGAAACAGGGCAGACTACAGAGTACAGGCTACTAAGATCCACCACCAAACGCACAGACCAGCAAAACAAGACCCCGCAACACAATATGAACACCAACACGGATACCATGGGAACGAGACCAAAGAAGAAAACAGGAGAAAGAACGGAAGCGGTCTTGCTAGAGTATCCTAAAACCGACAATGGCGAGTAAATATTTGACCTGGAACGTTAACGGATTGAACTCTCCACAGAAAAGGAGGAAAATATTCCACTACCTAAATCAAGGTAAAAGCGATGTAATCTGCCTACAAGAAACGCATATCAGAGCGGCGGACCAACAAACTAGGCACACATTTTGTTGCGGCGGCACCAGGAAAAAAGAATGGGATTGTCATATACACAAAAAAACATGTGATAGCTAAGCTAATAGAATCAGACTCCCAAGGAAGATACCTAGCAATCGAAATAACCCAGGAAGACAAGAAGATCCTAGTGATGAGCATCTATGCACCGAATCAACAACAAGGAAAATTCTACAAAAAGATACACAAGAAGCTAACAAAACTTAACTATAGATCATGTATTATAATGGGAGACTGGAACGGGGTCATAGAGACCGCTCTGGACAAAAAGAGGACTGCGCCCAAGCCGCAAAAGCACTCCAAGCTGCCTAAATCCTTCTTCAACATGAAGGAGGACTTTGAGCTGACGGATGTATGGAGGGAAAGACATGGCAAAGAGCAAGAATTTACATTCTTCTCGGACAGACATCAATCATTCTCCAGAATTGACTTTATCCTAACATCTAGCGACTTGCTGGTTCGCCTAAATGCTGTGAAAATCCTACCCAAAGTGCTAACGGGCCATAACCCGGTAGGGATGGAATTAAGACAGGATCGGAAATCGAGGAGATCCTGGAGAATCAATGAAAACCTGTTTAGACACGAAGAAAAAGTGGCCGAATGCAAAAATGCCATGAAGGAATTCTTCAGTATAAATATGAACAATGAAACACCCATTGAAATGATTTGGGACGCCAGCAAGGCATATATGCGCGGGATCCTCATGAACATGAACAACAGGCACCGTGGTAAACAAGAACAAAAAAGAAAGGAGTTAGAAGATGAGATAAGTAAAAAGGAGCAGCTACTAATAAAAAGACCGGAGGACAAAGTCACTAAAGAAGGAATCAAGATTCTAAGAAAACAATTTGACTTGCTGATGGCAGATCAAGTAGCAAGGAATATACAATACGCAAAACACAAGACATTCTGTAATGCCAACAAACCGGGTCGATGGCTGGCTTATATCATAAGAAAGAAACAGAAAGCCCGCATTATTGAAAAGATAGAGTACAAAGGCAAGGAAGAATTTAAACAGGAAACCATCAAGAAAGCTTTCACCGAGTTCTACTCAAAGCTATACGCCGAGGAGAAGACACATGTCAAAGAGATAGAAAAGTTTCTACAAAACGAAAAGTTACTGGTACTCACAGACGAACAAAGAGATGCCCTGAATGCCTTAATCACAAAGGAGGAAATACATTCAGCGATTAAACAACTGAAAAAAGGAAAATCACCAGGGACGGATGGGATAACAGCTACCTACTACAAGCATCTCCAAGAGGAAATGTTGGAACCCCTCAGAAAGCTATTTGTCAACATACAAGAAGGAGGCCAAGTCCCACCATCCTGGAAAACAGCCTACATTTCTCTAATCCCCAAAGAGGGAAAAGATAATGCACAACCTGCAAATTACAGACCCATCTCACTACTGAACACAGACTACAAAATCTTCACAAAAGTCTTGGCCAACAGATTAATGACTGTACTACAAAAAATAATCCACCCGGATCAAACTGGATTTATACAAGGATGTCAGATGAAAACTAATGTGAGACAGCTGTTGAACTTAATAGAGTACCTGGAAAGGCACAACCAGGTACCCGCCACTCTCATGTTCGTGGATGCAGAAAAAGCCTTCGACAGATTGAATTGGCCATTCCTGACGAATCTGATTTGGGGGATGAAAATGGGAAAGCAGTTTCTCAACTCCATAACGGCAATTTATCAGAAACAAACAGGCCAGATCATTGTGAATGGTGAACTAACAGACCCATTCAACATAGAAAGAGGCACGAGACAGGGCTGCCCGCTGTCACCCCTGCTATTTGTTCTAACGCTGGAGATTCTGCTGAACAAGATAAGAGCAGCAGAGGACATAAAGGGCATACAGATTAGACAACAGGACTACAGACTATGTGCCTTCGCAGATGACCTGCTGGTGACAGTGTCGCAACCAGTACAATCAGCGAGGAGATTGATGGAGATAATGAAAGACTATGGCAAGGTATCAGGCTTCAAAGTGAATATATCAAAAACGAAGATGCTAGTTAAAAATCTGGACAACAAAGCAAAACAGGACTTGGAAAGAATAACGGGTTGTGAAATAGTTAAGAAAGTCAAATACTTAGGAGTGGAGATAGAAGCAACGAATGCGAAATTATATAAAAACAACTACGAGGTGCTGTGGAACAAAATACAAGCAGATCTGAAAGGTGGAAAACACTACAATTGTCCCTGCTGGGCAGAATAGCAGCAGTAAAAATGAACATACTGCCAAAATTTCTATTTCTCTTTCAAATGCTACCCATACTTAGAAAGGACACGGACTTAGAGGAATGGCAGAAGGGCATCAACAGATTTGTTTGGGACGGCAAGAAACCGAGGGTGAAACTAAAAATCATCCAGGACACGAGGAAGAGAGGGGGACTAAAAATGCCCAATCTAAAGCTATACTACTACGCACGACATTGGTGGCGTTGAGTGACTGGATCAATATGACGAATGATAGAATATTGAATGTTGAAGGGCATGGTCTACTATTCGGCTGGCACGCATATTTGGTGTACGACAAAAAGGCAGACAAGAACTTCAAGGAGAACCCACTACGAATCCCGTTGTTGTGGGTCTGGAGGAAATATAAATACCTTCTACACGATAAGATCCCCATCTGGACGATCCCCGGACACGCAATAGGGGATGTAAACATAACTCAAGGACAGGAAGTGGTGCCCTACAAAAAACTTGTACTGGAAGAAGAAAATGGGTTCTCCTTAAAGCCTCCAACAATGCTAGCAGAGGAAGGAATAGGAGGTACCTGGCTATCATATTTACAACTGCAGTCAAGGTGGCATAAAGACAGAAAGAAGGGCTTATCCCTGACAGATGAGAAGTTAATTGAACAGATCAGAGTACAGGGGATCATGCATATCAAACGAGTGTACGGTGTTTTGATAGAAATGGACTCTGAAACTGTGCTAGTCAAGAACTGTATGGTAAAGTGGGTACAAGACTTTGGGCATTCTATCACGATGGAAACGTGGGAGGAAATCTGGGTGAGAAATGTAGTTTTTACGAAAGCGCAACAGCTAAGGGAAAACTTCTACAAGATGTTCTATAGATGGCACCTAGATCCGAAAAAAATATCTTACATCTATCCAGACTACCAACCTAAGTGTTGGAGGTGTGGCGAGGGGGAGGCTACGTATTTCCATGTTTGGTGGACATGTAGAAAAATTAAAGCCTTCTGGAGGAAGATATGGTGGACACTCCAAACCATTTTCAAAAAGCGTATTGAATTTCTACCTCAGGTTTTTTGTTAGGGATTATAAAAGAATACACTACCTCAGAGACAAACTTATTTCTAAACTTGATTACAGCGGCCAGATTGCTGGTGGGACAATACTGGAAGAAGCCAGAAATACCGCCTATGGAAGAATGGACTTTGAAAGTAATAAACTTGGTGGAAATGGCGAAAATATCGGCATATTTGAAAGATCGCTCAAATGAACAATATTTGACAGACTGGAAACAGTGGATAGACTATATACAAGAGAAACACCAATCAAATAAAATGCATCTGGCGTATAGTTGAGGCTTGACATGAGGAGTGAAGAATGTTTACCAAACCAGACATTTACAAAGACTAATACCTAATGTTGTATGTTATGTTCTATGATGATTGCTGCTTAATATGATCTTATGTTTAATGTTGATTACTTTAATATTGAAAAAGCGGATTGAATTTTTATCTCAGGTTATTGAATTTCTACCTCAGGATCTTTTGTTAGGGATCATAAAAGATAAAATGTAACAGGCATATAGTTGAGGCTTGACGGGAGGAGTGAAGAATGTTTACCAAACCAGACGTTTACAAAGACTAATACCTAATGTTGTATGTTGTGTTCTATGATGATTGCTTCTTAATATGATCTTATGTTAAATGTTGATTACTTTAATATTGAAAAAGCGGGTTGAATTTCCACCTCAGGTTATTGAATTTTTACCTCAGGATCTTTTGTTAGGGACCATAAAAGATAAAATGTAACAGGTGTATAGTTGAGGCTTGAAGGGAGGAGTGAAGAATGTTTACCAAGTCAGACGTTTACAAAGACTAATACTTAGTGTTGTATTTCAGGTTCTATAATGATTGCTTCTTAATATGATCCTATGTTTAATGTCAATTATTTTAATAAAAAAAACAAAAAAAAAAAACAGATCATGCCAGACAAACCTTATTGCATTCTTTGACCAAGTGACAAAATTAGTGGATCAGAGGAATGCTGTGGATATAATTTACTTGGACTTCAGTAAAGCATTTGATAAAGTAGATCACAACCTACTACTCAATAAGATAGAAAAAAGTGGGTTAGACAGCATCACCACCAGATGGATTCATAGCTGGCTGACCGGCCCTACTCAGCATGTGGTCCTACATGGAGGGAAGTGTGTAATGGGGTGCCCCAGGGCTCTGTTCTAGGCCCAGTGCTCTTCAACATCTTCATCAACGATTTGGACGAGGGGATAGATGGGGAACTCATTAAATTTGTGGATGACACCAAGCTGGCAGGAATAGCCAACACTGCAGAAGACAGGCTTAAGATACAAGAGGACCTGGACAGACTTGAATACTGGGCACTATCTAACAAAATGAAATTCAGCAGTAAAAAAAGTAAGGTTCTACATTTAGGCAAGAAAAACCAAATGTACAGCTATAGTATAGGGGTACCTTGCTCAATAGTAGTAACTGTGAGAGAGATCTTGGAGTCCTAGTGGACAATCACTTAAATATGAGCCAGCAGTGTGCTGAAGCTGCCAAAAAAGCCAACTCAGTGCTGGGCTGCATTAACAGAGAGAGAGAATCAAGTTCATGTGAAGTATTAATACCACTTTACAATGCCTTGGTAAGGCCACACTTGGAATACTGCATCCAGGTTTGGTCACCACAATGTAAAAAAGATGCTGAGACTCTAGAAAGAGTACAGAGAAGAGCAACAAAGATGATTAGGGGACTGGAGGCTAAAACATATGAGGAACGGTTGCTGGAACAGTTGTTGTATGTCTAGTTTAACGAAGAGAAGGACGAGGTGGGGACATGATAACAGTGTTCCAATATCTCAGGGGCTGCCACAAAGAAGAGGGAGTCAAGCTATTCTCCAAAGCGCCTGAGGGCAGGACGAGAAGCAACAGATGGAAACTAATCAAGGAGAGAAGCAACCTAGAACATGGGTGTCAAACTGCTGGCCCGTGGGCCGGTTTCATCATACCAGAGTCGCGCTCACCCCATTGCCGGCAATGGCGAAAAAGCTCCAATACGTTGCGCGACATCATGTGACATCGCGAGTTTGACATGCCTGACCTAGAACTAAGGAAAAACTTCCTGACAGTTAGAACAATTAACCAGTGGAACAACCTGCCTCCAGAAGCAGTGAATGCTCCAACAGTGGAAGTTTTTAAGAAGAGACTGGACAGCCATCTGTCCGAAATGGTGTAGGGTTTCTTGCCTGAGCAGGGGGTTGGACTCAATAACCTCCAAGGTCCCTTCCAAATTTTTTATTATTATTATTATTATTATTATTATTATTATTATTATTATTGACTGTAGATGACTCCTTTTTTTATCCTTGAGCTGCTGGGGGTCTTTTGCTTTATTTGCAATGTTCTGGAGGGCTTTAGTTGGTTTGTATGCTTCAGTGATGCCATGTGGTTGTAAACATCTGTTGGTTGTTTCTGAGATATTTCTGATGTATGGCAATGTTATTCTTTTCATAGGTTGTGTTGGTTGTGCTGCGTTGTGCTTGAGAGTCAGTCACTTTTTGATAAAGTTGCATGAGTATCCATTTTCTTGGAAATTGTATAGGGAAGTCTGTTTTCTTTTTCTGGTATTCATCGGTTGCTACAGTGTGTTTGCGCTTGTCTGAGAACACTTAGTGCGGAATGTTTTTCAGCATACTTGCATTTCTAATTTGCCATTGTTTCCTCTGATGGTGAGGATATCCAGGAAGATAGTGGATGAATGTTTTCTTCTTCTCTAATGATTTATATTTTTGTGTGGATGATTTCACATGCCTGCTCCTTGTTCATTTTATTATGAGGAAGGGTCGTATGCACATTGGAGCCATATATTTACTGGTATCTGTGGAAGTGCAATACTTTCTAGAAGCTGCATTGGTCCCTACTACGAATTCTGAGAGCGGTGATCCACAAGGGGATTTGTTGCTATATTTCTCCATCAAACTGAAAGCAGATAGTGAGGCAGAGGATGATGAGATCCATAATTCTGGGTATTCTGATCTTAAGCATATTTAGCCGGGTTGGATGTGTTGTATAGTACTGCAGCCATGAAATCTTTATTTTTAATCTCTGTGGCTAGATATTTTAGTCTCTGTGGTTTCAACTGAAACTTCTCAAATACAGTTTGTCTATAATTATGCCCCTAAGAATGAGTCACTCTGTCTGCTGAGATAAGCAGATATTCTTGGGCTAAGTATTTTGCAACAACAAAGTGCGCTCAGAAGTTTGTAAACTGAACAACTCACAATGTTATAGCTGTAAATAATGCATCTGATGCTAAAAGAATTGGAGCAGTCTTAAAATATATTTTTCAACTTTCTGGAAGTAAAATGATTATGCAGCCAGAGATTATGGTTAGTACCAGGACATTCAAACTCTTTCAAGAAAATTTATCCAAGATGGATGTAAACTTCAAAACAGAGAATATTCACCTGCAGCAGCCCTCCAGATACCCAATAAAATGTTTTTTTCAGCTCATTAAATTTAATCTCTAATAATGCTTTATACTATTTAACAATTATTTACCTGAAGGTGCTCCAACCCAGGCCAAGCCAAGGACACCATCATCAAAATCACGATCAGTAAACACGTAGGCCAAACAATAATCATCATGATTCTGCTCAGAATTAAGTTCTAGAAATTTCTCCACACCAATGTTTGGAAATCTGAAGGGATTAGAAGGATCTTTTTCATCTTGGGTAGTGTTGATCTGTAAGAAAAATATATTGTATACTGTTAGACATCACTTTTGGATAAAGTAAAAAGAAATCCACACCTACTTGTTTTCACAAGTAATTACTCGGAGAAGAACAGTGTGAACGTTACCCACCCCAAAGCACAGAGATGAGGTAAGGATTCTGCAGATGTATAGTTTATTATGCACAAGTGATGGCCTGAAGAAGCTATTGTCATGAAAGAGTGAAAGATGAGCACCTGAGCTGATCCACTCTCTAGAAATCAGGACATGGAACTAACTGAGCAGCAAACTGTCAAGTCAAGAAGCTACAAATGTCTTCCCAACATTTGCAAGTAAAAGATGGCAACATAAAAGCAAAGCAATCATTTAAATAAAGTTACTAGCTATTAAGGCTTGTCAGTGGAAGAAGAAACCCAATAAAAAGAGGAAAATACAACTAAATCAGCAAGTGCATAAGACTTACATTGTTACATTTCTGTATACTTACTCTAATTCGTTTTACCATAAAACTGATATTTCTGATTCCTGAGAAATCTGTAGATTGGTAAATTGTGTCAATTGCTTTAACATGGCTGGAAATCTAAAAGAAAGAGGAAGTTAAAGACATTGGCGGTAGATCCACTTCCCTCTGCAACCTGCAAGATCCGTTTTTCTGGGTGCCCAAGGGCAAGTGCTGGTCTGTGTCTCTAAGTCAGGCTCCAGCTTGCCCTCAAGCAGAGAGAAACCTGTGCACAGCCTTTGGCTCAGGCCGCCTCTATACACTGACCTCAGGTTCACTTTAGTGACCTCCTGACTTCTTTCCATATCAGGATTTAAAAGGAATCACAGTTAAGTGTCAAAACAAAGCAAACAGACTTGGGGCTGATTTTCCAACCAAAAGTGGTTTTTATTTATCATATTTTTACGCTGCTTTATTACTTATAAACTCAAGGAAGCTAACATACATAATATTTCTTCCTCCTATTTTCTCCACAACAACCATCGGTTGTGGTGAGTTGGTCTGAAAGAGAGGGACTTTATTAATGATTCTTGGTTGGCCTGGAAAAAAACAAGTGAAACTGAACTCTCCCTTATTTCTCCTCCTAGGCTCTTGGCAGAAGGAGGCATATCCCCCTCCCCCCTCCAGCTTCCCCAAGTTCTTCTAGGCCCATATACATTATTGTGTCTGATTGCAGCTATCTACAAGATACAAATTCGGAAAGTGGCTGACAGAAACTCTTCAGACATTCAGACAGGAATCTTTCTCAGTCCTCTTGCCAGACATAACCCAGAGCTGTTCACAGGCAAAGTATGTCCTCTACAACTGAGTGACAATAATATTATCAATCTCATAAATTTCACTGGATATTCAAATTTTTAATCATTTTTCTTCAAAAGATGCCGCAGTAAACATCCATGATAATTCTGCAATTATCACACTTGTACACATAATTTGCGGAAAATAAATGCCTGTAGTAGTACACTCAAAGTTGCATCGTGGCCTATGAAAGCTCTTCTGCTCTCTTGCCCTTTATTTTGACAAGGAAATCAAGCTTCTGCAGGAACCACCAGGAGCTTACCTGTGCAATCACAGCTTCTCGGGTTCCGTAATACCTGAAGAAAAGATGATCGGTTTGAATATAGAGTTGACAAGTGTTCTTTTCAGCTTGCGCGGCTCGTTTTCTCCTCAACAGCTCAGGGTCATCTCTGATCTGTTCCTCAGATGGCTGCTAAAGCATAAGGAGTCAATTACATTTAGGTACAAGGTATTTATATAGTCTTCCATTTCAAATGATTCAACTTGTATGTGAGAATAAGAGGACTAAAACAAAGTTATGGACCTTGTCATTTCTGGAGTGATGTGACAGAAGGTGCCAATTTCAGATCAGCTCTTCTCCATCCCATCGTACCTCCCCCTTCATCTTTCACCCGTATAATCTCAGCTGCTTGCGGCCAGCTACATTTCTCTAAGTATATGTGCCGGTAGAGTAACTTGGAGCTGAAGATCTTAATTAATTATTTATTATTTATTTATTTATTTATTTTATTAAATTTCTATACCGCCCCTCTCCCGAAGGACTCGGGGCGGTGTACAGCCTAAACTTTAAAAAACATATAAATATACAAAATTTAAAATAATTAAAAATAAATTAAATCATTTGGCCAAAATCCTAAAACCCAAAACATACAAAATTTAAAATCTTAAAAAATACTCAGAAGCTTCTATGCCAGGCCGGCCTGTCGGAAAAGGAATGTTTTTAGTTCCCGACGGAAGGTGCGTAAATCTGTTATTATACGGAGTTCGGGGGGGAGCTCGTTCCATAACGTGGGAGCTCCCACAGAGAAGGCTCTCCCCCTGGGGGTCGCCAGCCGGCACTGTCTGGCCGACGGCTCCCTGAGGAGGCCCTCTCCCTGAGCGTACCGGACGGCGGGAGGTATTTGCTGGCAGTAGACGGTCCTGTAAGTATCCGGGTCCGATGCCATGGAGCGCTTTAAAAGTGGTCACTAACACCTTGAACCGCACCCGAAAGACCACCGGCAACCAGTGCAACTCACGCAGGAGCGGTGTTACGTGGGAGCGCCACGACGCTCCCATCACTACCCGCGCGGCTGCATTCTGGGCAAGTTGGAGCTTCCGGATGCACCTCAAGGGGAGCCCCATGTAGAGAGCATTACAGTAGTCCAGCCTGGAGGTCACGAGGGCATGAGTGACTGTGCGTAGCGAGTCCCGGTCTAGGAAGGGACGCAACTGGCGCACCAGGCGAACCTGGTGGAACATCCTCCCGGCCACGGCCGTCAGATGGTCCTCTAAGGACAGCCGTGAGTCCAGGAGGATTCCCAAGTTGCGAACCCTTCCTGTGGGAGCCACTGTTTCGCCCCCAATACACAGCAATGGAATCAGCTGGCTGTACCGGGACGATGGTAACCACAGCCACTCGGTCTTGGAGGGGTTGAGCTTGAGTCCGTTTCTCCCCATCCATACCCGCACGGCCTCCAGGCACTGGGTCAGCACGGCAAGGGCATCGTTGGGGTGGTTTGGCGTGGAAATGTACAGCTGGGTATCATCAGCGTACTGGTGGTACTCCACGCCAAAACCACGGATGATCTCACCCAGCGGCTTTACATAAATGTTGAACAGTAGAGGCGAGAGGACCGACCCCTGAGGTACCCCACATACGAGGGGTCTCGGGGTCGACCTCTGGCCCCCTGTCAACACAGACTGCATCCGGCCAGAGAGGAAGGAGGAGAACCACTGCAAGACAGTGCCTCCTATGCCCAGCCCCTCCAACCGTTGCAGCATGATACCATGATCGATGGTATCAAAAGCCGCCGAGAGGTCCAATAGCACCAGAACAGAGGAGCAACCCCTGTCTTGGGCCCGCCAGAGATCATCCACCAACGCGACCAATGCTGTTTCCGTGCTGTAGCCAGGCCTGAAGCCCGACTGGAACGGATCGAGATATGACGATTCCTCCAGGTGCTGCGGGAACTGTCGGGCAACCACACTCTCAACAACCTTCGCAAGAAAGCGAAGGTTGGAGACGGGACGGTAGTTTGATAAAACGGCTGGATCCAGGGCAGGCTTCTTGAGGAGGGGTCTCACCACTGCCTCTTTCAAGGCAGCGGGAAAGACACCCTCACTCAAGGAAGCGTTGATAATTGCTCGGAACCAGCCTCGTACCACCTCCCGGGAGGCCAGCACCAACCAGGAGGGGCACGGGTCCAGTAAACATGTGGTCGCCCTAAGTCCCCCCAGCAACCTGTCCACGTCCTCGGGGGTCACGGGGTCAAACTCAACCCAGGTAACAGTCTCAAGACCAGCCTCCGCCTCTCCCATTGGACATACCCAGTTGAAGTCGAAGCCTTCCCGTATCTGAGCGATTTTATCATACAGATATTTTCCGAAATCCTCAGCTCTACCCTCTAAGGGGTCTCCCCTCACCTCCTGATGAAGGAGGGAGCGGGTCACCCTAAACAAGGAGGCTGGGCGGTTATCTGATGACGCAATAAGAGCAGTGAGGTAGGAACACTTCTCTGCTCTTATCGCCATTAGGTAGGACCTAATATGGTCTCTTACCAATGTTCGGTCAGATTCGGCACGGCTCGATCTCCAACTGCTCTCTAGGCGTCTTTTCCGGCGTTTCATCTCTCTCAACCCCTCGTTATACCACGGGGCCGGTCGAGACCCACGCCGAATCAGAGGCCGCAAAGGCACAACTCGATCCAGGGCACCGGCAGCCGCCCTGTCCCAGGCCGCCACCACCTCTCCAACCGAGTCGTGTGTCAGAACCTCAGGAATTGGCCCAAGCTCTGCCTGGAACCGCTCGGGTTCCATCAGCCGCCTGGGGCGGTACCATCTCACCGGTTCCGCCACCCTGCGGTGGGGTGCAACGGTCCGAAAGTCCAAGCATAGGAGAGAGTGATCAGACCATGACAGGGGTTCAATGACTATATCCCCTACACTCTGACCACTCAGCCACTGTCCAGAGACAAAAACCAGGTCAAGCGTGTTCCCCCCTGTGTGTGTGGGGCCTTGAATTACCTGGGTCAGGTCCATGGCTGTCATGGAAGCCATGAACTCCCGAGCCTCCCCGGACGCCCCGCCCCCGGACGGCAGGTTGAAGTCACCCATGACTATTAGCCTGGGGACTTCAACCACCACCGCGGCGACAACGCTCAGGAGCTCGGGCAGGGAGGTTGATACGTGGCAGGGCGCCAGGTACGTAATCAACACCGCCCTCGGACCCCCTAGGTCCCACTTCACCAGAAGGGATTCACAGCCTGCCGTCTGAGGAACAGTGACCTCCCTCGGCCTGAAACTTTCCCTGATCACGACCGCCACTCCCCCACCCCTGCCTTGAGCTCTCGGCTGGTGGAATGCAAGGAAACCCGGTGGGCACATTTCCACCAGAGGGACACCGCCCTCTGGTCCCAACCAGGTCTCCGTTATACCCGCCAGGTCTGCTCCCCCCTCTGAGATTAAATCTTGAATGAGGGGGGCCTTATTTATTTGCCTCACACAAAATTTAGCCAAGGACTGAAAGGAAACAAAATATCTCAGGAGCCACCTGGATGGACAAATCATGGAAAGCCACATTTCTGCAGCCCGAGGAAATTCAACCTTTTGGGCCTGCTGCTATCAGGTACTTAAAATATTCTTAAACCTGTCATTAATTTTAGTAGAAATTTAAAAATCTAATAAATCAACTCAGTCTACGGATTGTAGCTATAGATAATTTAAAGACTGTTGGGGGGCCAGAAATGTAAAATTCTCTACATTATTACATGTAAAGTTCAGCCAGTTCTGCATAGCAGATATTTGCAAAAAGCCCAAAACCTTCTGGTAACATCTGGCAAATTCAAACTGAAAAAACTGCAAGGAATACATAGTGATGACATGTCAATTCAAAATTAGATAAACCAGGAGCTTGTTTTGTGTCACATCATGTCAATAGCAGAATACAATTTCCCTGGTCAGATCAACAGTAGATACACAGGAAAGATAACAGGCATTTTATCCAATCATTTATTCCATGCTTGATACCTGGTGCCTTGGCTCTTCTTCTGCCCCCCCGGCCATTTGGTATTTTCTCATCCTTTCAAAGACAGCATGATCTGCACAACCGCCTTGTGGTCCATACTTATGGGGATATTCTGAAACAGAAAGATTTGCTGGTACATATTTTCCTCTAGAAATGGTTTTAAAATTTTAAAAATTAAGACACTCAGTTACTAATTTTAAAATGTATTCAGATCAGTAGGATCAAAACAATGGAAAAAGACAAAGAAGAAATATCCAATATCAATAACAATAACAATTTTAATGAGGATTAGTTCAATCTGTTACATAATCCTCTCTCTTTTTGCAGAGTGGGGCATTAAACAGTATTACACAGCTAATACGAGGTGTCCAATATGCTTTGTTTTTTTATTAAAGATAAATTTGGCACAAAATCCTAGCAGCTGCGGGTCCCCTTAACCGCCACATCCCATGTTTGGCTCAATTGTACATGTAGGTTGCATATTATGGAACAACTTCCACTGGGAACAGTTTACCTTTTAGAAGAGTTTAGAACATATTAACTAAGATTTTCTGATGCTATTGCTTTATCTGCTGTTTATATTGGTCACACTTTTTAATGTTGTTCTTATGGATATCTGTACTGCAGTATTATTGTCAGTCATCCAAAGCCAGTGGAAGTGAGCAGCACAAAAACCTTCTAAAAAAGAAGTCAGGATCCAAACAATCTTCAAGCAAGGGATCAGATTTGCCCTGGCAAATGATTAATTGTTGACTCCTTGCTGGCTAAAAACAGTTTCAGGACAAGAACAAAGCAATTCTAATCTGCATAGTTTAATAAAGCAGCAATCAAATGAAACTTCCCTTTTAAACCAATGCATCATAAGAATCAACCTGGGTACAATCTTGAATCACAATACTCGACAACCCCATAAATACTTTTTCTGCAATGATTGATACTCTTCTGGCAGGGCCCAAGTAATGCCCAAACAAGACTGTTTCAGTCACAGTGGAAAGAACTGTAACTCTCTCCCTCCTGGCAAAACCATTTTTTTCAATAAATAATATCCCATGAACGAATAAAAACTAATTCAAATAATTGCCCTATCCCTTAAATCAGAATAAAAGGTTTGCCTTTATTTGGTCATTAAGTTAGGAGAGAGCAACATGAACAAAGGTCTTTGTAGGAAACAGAACAATATAATCCTCATTTTTAGAACTGGCTTTTGTTTCAGCTCTGAATAAGACTTCCTTGTCATGCTGAACATATGCCCCATTGTTGTGTCCCAAAAGCTCTAACAGAATATTCTTGCAAAAATTAAAATACTGGCTATGGAAGGGCTCACTCATTAACAATATAAAGTTCTTTTTTAAAAAACAAATTTTATTGTTTTTTTTAATTTTCATATCAAAGTGCTTAAGAAACAACGTGGTGGTGGGGAAATCAATCATCCAAAAACAAAATCATACATATATATCTCAGGTTAATTCATTAAAAGTTCCCTCTCGATTTCCCTCGTGTAATATAACATATTCAAATTAATACATTTCTAAATAGAATTCAATCAATCAAAACAGTCATCAATAACATTTCATCTATAAAAATCCAAATCCTGTTTTTGAGCTTTACTAATTTACTGTTACCATAATCCAATTTAGCGTTGAATAAACATATTATTAACACTTCAGGTATCCCTCATTTCCCTTTTTTCCTAACATAATAATTATATCTAAAATACATATATTATTCCAACAGTAGCATTCTTATAATTTCCACATATATTCTATTTCTTAATCTAATATGTCATTTATTAATATCATTTCTTCTCTTGTCACAATTCCCTCTTATTCTTCTTCCATTACGAAATAGTTATCCTACCTAAAATAAAAATATTAGTCCAGAAAATACATTTCTACTCTATCTTAGATATATATTCTATCAATCAATCTAAATGTCTATAAAAAATCTTTTTAACCCATTAGGTAAAATTTAAATCGCCTCCAATAATTATCATATCTAAAACAAGCATATTATTACAAAAGATATCTTCTTATTGAATTCACATACTCCGTTAATTATTAAATAGTCAAGATCTCTAAAACCATTTTAACCCGTTAAGTGAAATTTTAAGTCACATTTTTATATCTGGCTTTTTTTCTGTGCCAAACCAGTTTCCATAGTAAGGCTTCTGTATCATCGAATCTCAATATTTGAATAGGGGTATTTATTGACACTTCAGTCTGGTCAAAGTTCTCTTCCCCTTCTTCCAGTATCATCTGAATGGTGTAATCAATTTTATTCCATGTTGTAGTTACTAGTTGATTATCCACGTTATCACAGTTTTCAGTAATTTGTGCCTGTCAATTCCTGTTGTTTTTAACACTGCAGGTGTCTCAAGGTTCTCCATAAATTGTGTATGGGGTTGTATAATATCCTCTTCTATATTAATTGATTGCTTTTCTGTTGTTTCTTGACTTATTTATTTTATTTTATTTATTTTTCGGATTTGTATGCCGCTCCTCTCCGCAGACTCGGAGCGGCTCACAACATACAAATAAACAATTCAATATAAATCCGAAAAAAACATTTAAAAATAAACCTCACACATACTCCCCAGTCACACCACAATCAACAATCATCCCCAGGCCTGCCGGCAGAGGTAGGTTTTTAAATTCTTTCGGAAGGCCGGGAGAGTCGGAGAAACGCGGACTTCAGGAGGTAGTTGGTTCCAGAGGGTGGATGCCACAACAGAGAAGGCCCTCCCCCTAGGTATCCAAAAAATTAAATAGTCAATAAAAGTTAGCTATTTTATATTCTTTTGTTTCCAGAGCTCTTTTTCCCAAGTAAACAGACGCCGCTTTCTTAAAGCAGGGAAGTAGTTTAGAAGCTTTTTACAGGAAAGTAGTTAGGACAAAGAGAGGGAAGGAAAGGTCTCACCCGGATCCTCCACGATGGTTCTTTACGCTTAGCTGTTCTTCTGACTTTCGGCTGGTGGGGCTAAGTGATCGGCCATTTTACTGGCCAATTTTTCTCTGTTGGCCCTAAGGAGCTGGATTGGACCGCGGAAGGAGCTGCCGCCCTTCCGCAGTCTAACGAGGGGCCTCCTCAATGGTAATCACCCCTCCAGGGTGACTTTTCGACCCTATTGCTGGTGTACTGGTAGAGGGAAACTGGCCGGCAAAGAGAGAAGTCTCTTCGCACGACCGCCTGTGCTGCAATCCGGAACCGGAAGTCCAACTACCATATATACATTTCTTGATCTGAGGCATTTGCCTGAACTGATTGTAACCTTGTACACTTTATGTACAATCGCTTTAACTATGCCTTATTCTGTGAGCAGAAACATTACAAAATGTTTGGAATTGTAAACTACATGTCGAATTAAAGGCATGGGGGTCTCTTTGTGAAAAACTAGCAAGATTCTTGATGCATTTGTTAAAGATCTATCCAGTGTTTTCCAACTTGAGTATCCTGAACGACTAGCATTAAGTTGCTTAAATCACCTAAATTGTGCTGGCTTTTTGCTCTTTTTCTTTCAAAACAATAATAAAATAGCAACATAATTTCTACCATATTCCATAGCCTATGCTTTCTAATGAAAGTTCTATTAGCTCAATACTTTGCTTGGCTCATGCATCTTTTCACTTTCAAATCTGGTGAGACATTATTGTAATGTCTGTAATGTTTCTGTAACAGAGACAAAACAATCAATTTATCTGAGGGAATCAGGAAATGTAACTGGTAAAATCTGTAGATTGAATACTGATCTGAAGAAGTACTATCAAAAGTAAAATGCAGTGATCCCAGTGGTAACAGACAGAAGATGGAGTCATATTAGAAAGCAGAAGACCAAGCCTTCTTTACACAAAGTTATCTGCAGATCATGATTTTCTACAATATAGTCTTGATATTACAAGTTTCCTTGAAAATAATTAACTTAAATAGACAGCTGACAACATGATGCTTTTGTTCTCTATATTTCAGCATGCCTCCAAATGCAAAAAAGGATAAGATGGTCCTTTTTAAAAATAGAGAGAGATAAGGAAATAACAAATTTACATCCAATAGCTTGATTTAACTGCATGTAATACCACTAACAATTACAATTGAAGGGTGATATCTAATAGGATATCAAAAGCTTTGTGCATTTAGGAGCTTGTTGCTTATATTAGCTGAGTACTTCAGGGGACACTTTAAACCAGCGGTTCTCAACCTTGGAGTCGCGACCCCATTTGGGGTCGCACGACCATTTCGCGGGGGTCGCCGGACACCGCTGGCCGCCATTTTGTTTTTTTTTAATTTTTATTTTTTTTAAAAAAAATTATTTATTTTTTATTTTTTTAATTTTTTTGGCGTGCGCCACGCACGCGCAGATCCGCCCGTCGCGCCGGAAAAAAAAATAAAATTTTTTTTTAAAAAAATCAAAAAAATCAAAAAAATTAAAAAACCAAAATGGTGGACCGTGACGGGCGGATCTGCGCATGCGCAGCGCGTGCGATGGGCCGATCCGCGCATGCGCGGATCCGCCCATCGTGGCCGCCATTTTGTGTTTTTTTGGATTTTTTTTTATTTTTTTAAAAAAAATAAAAAAACCAAAATGGCGGCCCGCGACGGGCGGATGCACGCTTGCGCGGCGTGCGCGACGGGCCGATCCACGCATGTGTGGATCCGCCCGTCGCGGCCGCCATTTTGTTTTTTTATTTATTTTTTACTTTTTTTATTTATTTTTTTCGGCGCGCATGGGCGGGCCAAGTGGGGTCTCAACCTGAGAAAGGTTGAGAACCACTGCTTTAAACAATAGGAAATGAAGCTCAGGAACTTGAACACTTGAAAGAAAATTCTTCACTAGAGTCGGTCCTATGAGGATTATAACATTTTCTAAGCAACATGACTCACCCTGCTCAGGATAGGTGTCCCTCTACAGCAGTGGAAGAGTGATGCTCAGTGAGCCTTATTTTGTTTTAAGATTTAGTGTCCTGGAAACCTCACTCACTCATAGCTTTTGTACACCTCTTCTAAATAGCATATTTTCAACATAGAATAAAAACTTACTGATATCATCTTCATGATACATGACAGAATGAAAAGGTAGGGCTTTGTCCTTAACATATCTTTCTGCTGGCTCAATATAAAAAGTTCCAGTGTGAGTCTTAACGAATCCCTCAAATCTTCCATCAACAACAGATCCATGGCTAAAGCTTCCTTGTTCACCTGTTTAAAAAAGGATGTAGGCTTTAGAATACTTATTTATCAGCATCAATTCCCAGCAAGAATAGGCAAGTTCCCGAGTCTGAATTATGACTTCTCAGCAAGTGATCAGGAAACTAATGCAACATTCATGACATGCCTGTATCAAGTTCTAGTCAGCATCGGTATCCATAAATATCTCACATTTGGTTCTGCTAATTCTTTGGGACTGCAATTTCAGTTGTTAAGCGAGTCATCACATGACTGGACCTGATTTCGTGACCATTTTTACAGTAGACATTAAACAAATTGTTGCTGTCCTTAGGCAAATCACAGAGTTACATGAACCCTGCTTCCCCAATTGTCTTTGCTGCTGGAGGCAGGCTGGGAAAGTTGCAAATTGTGATCAGCTGATTGCAAACGCTGCAAGCCCTATAAAGGTGAGCCAGCTGCCAAGCACCCAAGCCGTGATCATGGGACCGTATTATGCTGCATTACTTTTCAGTCTAGACAGACCCTATTATCTTACTTTCCACATCTTTACATATTAGTTTATTCAGTTTACTTCCCATGTAAATTATTTCTCTTGCAAAAGTTACAAGCAACATTTTTGTTTTAATTTTTACCAAGTATGTTAAAAAAAGTAATTCAAATGTAGCTTTCCTTCAAACCGGACACTGTGAGAATGAACAGTTCAGTACCGTATTCCAAAATACTGTGGAGCACAGGTATTTTGAGGCCGCAGAATGTACCCGAAGCCAGAATCTATTATGGGAAAGAACACCCTGTGCTAGTATGCCACATTTTCACATGAACTGTAATGCAAAGCTTTTTGTGTGAAACTGAACAGTCCAAGGAATGCAGCATCTCATAAAGGTAGGATCTTTTGATCTATTGTGCTGTTACATGGAAAAGACTCAAATCAAACTTTTTTCTTCAGAAAGATAACAGAATTATGATAAAATGAAGGGGAAAAAGGAATGTGAAATGTAAGTGTACTTTCTGGCAACTTTTTAAAGACAAAAATGAACTTTCTAAAATTGTTTCAATTTTACACAAATATGGCCTATTGCTCTACATGCATAAATGACTAAACAAGGAGCTATTGCTAGTTCAAAACAGAAACCACAGTTCCTGCACTTACCATAAATGTGCCCAGTGTAAATATGGGAGGTATCATAATCAAATACTTTATCTGACATCTCTAGCTTAAAGTCATCACTAAAGAGAGACATCTCTCTCTTCAGTCTCAGATTAAAATGTCTGCAAAAGGAAGAAAGACAATTACATTTACAAAAACACCTCTTATCATGACAGAGCACCCCAACATAGATTTACATGTGCAGAGGCTGGGACATTCAACAACTCTCCAATTCCACATATATTACCAATAATTACCTCGGAGCTAATAAAAACATGAAGATTGGACTTCAGTAGAAAAAAAATCTAACTTTACATGTTGATAGAATGTGGATATTGTGATTACTGTTCAGTTATATTCAACTGCAGTCAATAGTTATGGGGGAAATTAACTGACGTGATATTTACCTTCCATGAGCATGAAAATCTAAGCGCAAAAATTGGTCTTCGTGGGATACTGCTCTTTTGGCACGCTGGTGTTTTTGGTGTAATGAATCCACATCATACGACAGTCCTTCATAATGTCTTATATATTTATTTAGAGGGTTTCCATACTGACCTGCAAACAAAGGAGTGGATGGATATATTAATCACAAGCATAGTCTACAGTACATTCAAATTTTTGCTAACAAAAATGAATGATTCATTAATAGAAAAAGTGATTATATTATTTGAAAAGCATAAAAGCTTTTCATAATGTGAGTGATGTCAGAACAAGGAAATAGAGCTAATACAATTAAAGCTGTAGCAGAAAGAAGAAACACGAGAGTATGCAGAAAATAGAAATTATGAAATGAGTGGACATGAAATTTAAAAGCATATTCAAATTACCCTGCACATGTTCCAGTCTGAAGTTTCTCTTCAAATACAACTAACAAAGGTTTTCCAACCACAAGTGCAACTGTCCACCTGAGGCCAAGGTGTTTTCTTGGATTAATTTGGATTGTAATTTGGATTGAAGGACGTTTTTTTTTTCTGTCCAAAAGTACAAATGTACTGACAGGGAGTTTGTAAACAACTATCATTAGGGTCTTCTTTACACAAATGACAGTTGCACGCAACACTGCCAGGCTTTTAGTAAACTCCTTTTTCCAACCAACAGAGAAAGAAATAATTATTTTGTATCTCCAGACTGACAAAGCTGCCAGACTGTTCCCCATTTCTTTGGTTAAACAAGCAATGTGTGGAATGCAAATACATTAATCTAGTAAGCAAAAAAGGCAAAGAGATATAATAAAACTTACATAGAAAAAATACTAAGTTTATAGAAAGCTATTTTAGAGCAATTGGATGATACGGTAATTTAATTATTTGATATGAAAACAGCTATCATTTGCAGAACTGTTTCATCCATTTTTAGTTAATTATTCAATCAGCCACAACAGCTGCAAGATGCAATGACTGTAGTGCATTAGGTTGATTTACTAGAATTCAGTATCACTACTTTGCTTTCTTACAGGGAGGCAGAAATTCCAAAAACATTTGTGCTTCTTTGGTCACTGGAAACAATAATTGGTGTACTTGCTTTCATTTCCTGTTCTCCACACATGATTTATAGAAACAAACTGTACTTGGCAAATCTCAGTATTATGACAAAACTTACTTTGGGAATTTATTTAAGTGAAAAACAAAATCCCCAACTTACCAAATATGGCAATATTTCTCTTTTTTTCCAAGGGTACTTTTGTAATTATAAAGCGAATGCAGGATTTATTTAAGATATCAGTTTGATATCAGTTGAAAATGCAGTTATCAAATCTGCCAGGATGCATGCAGTATATCAGTCAACCAGCACTGAATCTATGATTCAGATGAAAGAGGTTTTTTGGGTTTTTTTTTTTACCAGCAATACCTATGCATGCCTCTTTGGTTTAGTGGTGGAAGAATAATTTTTACTTGTTTGTATAAAGTCTACACTTATTCTGTGCACGGGCTGTGGTTCCAGGGTTTCCCATCCCTTGTTGCAGAGTAACTACAAACTGGAGACTTTCATCATGTCAAAAGAAACATTAGATTGTAAACACTTAGGAAATTGTTAATAGAAAATATATTATTCTGACACTTGTATTTATTTTTCAGTCTAAACATTCAACAAAGTTTTTTCAACTACTTCTTTATTAGCCTCAACTATTATAGACAGTGTTTTTGGCCAAGAATAGGAAACAGTGACTTAACAAAGATGATTAAAATGAGTGGAATCTGACTTATTACAAAGCTCTTAAGATCAGCCTTCAGGCTCTGACTTTCCAAAGGACAGGCTGATATGTTTATAGGATTCCACAGTGTGTCTGACATCAAAGTCATGATTCAATACACCACACTCTGACAATCTTTCCTGCATTTTGGGTTAGAGAGTAATATTTTGTTAATTAATATCTCAAATGTAATTTCATACAATTGTAAAATGGGTTCCTAAAGGAAAGTGGATTTAATTCTAGGAGCAATAGAGGTAACAAAACAATATAAATGCTCCTGCTTAGTTATAGCCAGGGCTTTTTTTCTCATAGAACGCCCAGAACGGAGTTCCGGCATCTTTTTTGGAAACTTCATCTAGTAAGATTAAAAAAAAAGAATCCTACAGAGTGAGAAATTTCGAAGGGCTGAAAATGGAGCTTCCACCTCAGCTAACCAACAGCAAAAGTGAAGGAAATCCAAGACTGCCACGCCATTACTCCTGTGATTAAGGCTAAGAAGATACTTCTCTCATGTGCTGTTAATTCTTGGAAATGCCTACTGTTGAAAGAATATGCAAGCTCTTGAAATGTATAATTATTTCACTGATTTCTTGGTTAAAAACTGACCAAATACTTCCAAGAATTATCTTTAAAACCTGCTGACTTTCTAGTCGCAAAGCAAACAAACATACTTGCACTCTTTGTGAAGAATTAACAATATTTTAGGAATGAACACATTCCAACACAATCAACACACAGGTCATGTTTTCAAAGATTATCTGAAATGAATTCTAACAAGCTTCATGGCAGAAGGAATATGTGAACCAGGAAATGTCCTAGTCTACCATTCTTATCCACCCCACCAAGCCTTTAATTAACACTTTATTTCCGTCTACAGTAATTGGCAGAGTTTAGATGTAATATGGTACAGAATAATGTTTAGTTGAAAAGTGAAAACAAAAGCCTTTGCTATTTCTTGCACAAAAGGAAAGGGGGAGGGGGAAATACCAAAGATGCCTTCAGGTTACTTGAACTAAGTTTCTCATCATACTTAGCATAAAATGATATCTAAACTATCATAAGTCTTCCAACTTACTCAACTGTTCCTTAGTAAACTCAAAAATAAGAAAACTTTCTATTTATAGAAATGCATAGAATTTGTCTTTTTTCCTGAGCTCTGACTCAGTTCTAATTGGTTGGTTAGCTGTTTTTAAATACTATATGAACCCAGCATTTTATCCAATTTAGAAACTTATTGAAGACTGTTGCCAAAATTCATAATTGCAACCATGGATTTTCTTTTTTAGAAACAGTGGATTTTATTGCCAAAGATGAAAGTGACTCTGATATTAACTTTATCAACAACCTTAACAAAACTGGTCAGATATTTTGAATAATAATTGGCCCTTCTGGATATGTGCTGAGATATGGAACATTTATTTTCAAAGAACTGAAGACTGCAAATTCCCAAACAGTTACAAGTTTTACAAGGGACAGGATAATGTTTTCAGAATAGTGTTACCAATCATATACAATGAAGGAAGGTGAACAAACTGAATTAAAATCCAGACAAGACAGAAGTACTGGCCTAGGATTAAGTGTAATGTTTTCTGATGTGCACTGATATAGATATAATGATTCAGAATTTAAGACAACTGTCCAGAGGAAACTCCTCAGCCCATCCCTGATCTAGGTCTTCCATGTAGTGCTGAAAATTATATACAGTATGTCAACCTCTTTGGTTTCAGAGATGTATGTATGTATGTATGTATGTATGTATGTATGTATGTATGTATGTATGTATGTATGTATGTATTGGATTTCTATGCCGCCCTATTCCAGGAACTCAGGGCGGCTCACAACATAGATAGAAATCTGACATTAAAATACATTATAAAAAACCTCTTAATTAAAAAAAAGTTGGGTCTTGGTAAAGTTTATCCACAAAGTGTCCTCTGATTAACAGCCATGTAAGAAGTTTCTTCTCTGTTTCACTCCCAAACTGGAACATTCACTCTTCCCACTCTTTCATGAAGATCATCAGGTCACATTTTTACTTTAGTATTTTAAAACATTTAGTTTGATATTATTGATATTTTCCATTTGGAAATATACTACATCAACTAATTCATTAATATAGCATTTTGTATTTAATAGTATTTAGTAATTAGCACAATTTGGTGACAGAAATGTAAATATAAGCAGTTAAATATAATATTAGCACTGCTAGGCTTCATCTCAATGAAATGTTCAAGAGGTTATGATACATTTTATGCAAAGTAATTCAGAGCAACCCATACATATATATTTTCTTTATCTATTTTAGCCCTATAGCTCTAAATTGGCCTACAAAGTGCTTAAGTATCAGAGACCTTCCTACGATTTCGTTTTTGCTATCACATTAGGCAGGACACCCATTTTCTGTTCCTAAAGTTTCCTTGCCACAGTTACTTTTCCGTTCTTGGATGGTGGGGCAGACAGGCGGCAGAAGGTTGCGATTGTCTCTCTTCACCTTGCTACCCCTTGGGGGTCTTCAGAAAAGCATTTGGCAAGTATGTCCTGATCAAACACCTTCTTACTTACGGCTGAATTAATCAACTACTATCTGAACTTTTAAACTTAACACAGCAACTTTCCCAATGGCAGAGGGTGCCCAATCCCATCTAACCAGTTAGGTAAGGAAGCCTTTTGGGTGCCACCCAGAAGCTACGGACTCCCCCCCCCTTCTGCTTTTTGGCACGCGCCAAACCTCGCCCTCCCCATTTCCTGGTAGAATCGGTCACTCCCGGCTGGCCCTATGACATCGCCGGCAAGCCGGCACGACCACGGCCGCCCCTCGCGCCCTTCCACGAGCCCTTGGCAGGAAAACCCTGGAGGGGCTGCGCCCCCCCGCAAGGCAGCTCGGGCCAGGGATGCGATAGTCCAGCTGAGGGGGCGGGCAAGCGGGGGCCCCGGCCCACCTTCCTGGAGGACCCCCCCAATCACACCCGGCCCCGGGGAACCCCGGCCGCCCAACTACCGGGGCCCCAGAGGCGGCTCCGGGCCCCGAGGCAGCCGCCCTGCTCCAGGAAGCGCCGACTGGGCGAAGTCCATCTAAGTCAAGGCCGGCTTCGAGGCGGCGCACGACGGCCCAGCCAGGAACCCGCCCGCCCTGGCGCTGCCCGAGGCCGGAGAAACTTTCCAGGCCCAGCCGCCACGGCGGCGGCGAGTTGGGGCGGTCGAGCGGAGGTTCCGCGGCCGCGCAGGCCGGCGCTCATCACGGGCCGGCCGGCCTGGAGGCGCGGGGAGGAGGCCGCGCCCGGGCTTACCTCCGGCTTCGGCCGCCCAGGAGCAGAGCAGGACGAGGACCCTCAGCAGCACCATCTTCGCCCGGCCCTGCCAGGCCCCGCCGCCAGCCACAGCCAGGTGGCCGCCTCTCGCCGCCGCCGCCTACCCACGAAGCATCCGCCCGGCCGGGGAAGGAAGGGCGGGGGGGACCACACGGCGCCACTTCCTCTTCCTCTTCCTCTCGCCGGCGCCGCCCGCCTGCGGCCTCGCTCCGGTTCCCACCAAAAGTACCTCAGAACAAGCTCCCTCCCTTAGGCGGACGGGCGCGCGCGCGCGCCTCACACGCCGGTCGGCCGCTGGGCCGGCCAGTCAGCGCTCGCCGCGCGCGTCCCCGCGCCCAGCATCTGCCCTCCCTCCTCCGGCACGCGCCCGCCGACCAGCGCGGCGCAGCCAGTCACAGGTGGCCTCCGAGAAAGGGACGTAGGCGCGGCTTCGCCAGATCCCGCCCACTCCCGGGAGAATTGCCTGGCCCCGCCTCTTCTGTCTTTCCGAAGACGCGCTTTCTTTTTCTTTCACGCGCCCTCTCCGTCGTCACCTGATCGGAGGGAAGGGAAGGACGCGCCGGGGTGTTGCGCCACCCACCTCCGCCTCCGCCACAGTTTCCGTGGGCGGGAGCGGCGGGGCTGGCCTTAAAGGGCAAGGCGGCGGCGTTCTGTCTGCGGCCGCCCGCTCTTGCGTGGGCGGCTGGGCTGGGGCTGAGGCCGGGGTTCACGGGACCCAGTTCGGCTCTTCGCCACGTTTGGAGTTTTCCCCCAGTCAGATTCCCCTTTCTGTGCAAGGTGCGCAGGAGATTTTCCACCCGAGTCCAGCTGGGCGGGCTGCATGAAAATCAGTGCCAAATAGAGGGGATTTATGCAGTGCACTCGACGCCCCGAGACCCCAAGCGGGAACGAGTCGGCTCCCCCGTCTGCTTTAAAGGGGCCACTCTGGTCCTATTCGCGCAGGATCACCCTCCGGTGGCTGCCAATTCCGTACGGTATTGGTGGCCGTTTCCACCGCCCGAGCCTGGGGCTTCGGTGCCCGGTTGCTCGCCCAAGGGGGAACTTCGCGGGCCGAGCTTGATGCGGCCTCGGGGCTCTTCTTGCACTTGTCGCTCCGCAGCGCTTTGCTGAGTGGCCGGTTCTGTGTGGAGAAAACCCCCAGGCTCCTTTCAAAACCCTCAGAATGAACCGCCTCTGATGTTGACTGCCGGGTTTGCGTTGGTGAGGCTGCTTCGTTTTTTGCACTTCTAAGAGTTGAGAAGGTGGGAAAAACGCCCCGGGACCGTCTCCCGTCTTGCTGACCTCCAAGAAGAGGGTGGAAGGGACGGCGCCTGATTCGCCTTGGGCTGCACCCCGAGAGCCCCGCCGAAGGCAGTTAAGCCTCCACGGCATTTGGTCTGCGGGTTAGGGCACCAAGCTAGAAACCGGGAGATGGTGAGTCCCAGTCCCACCCTGGGCTTGAAAACCCGTCTGGGTGACTCTGGCCAGTCCTCCTCTCTCAGCCCAGCCCCCTCAGAGGGCTATTGCTGTGGGAAAAGAGGAGGAAGGAGGACGTTCATTGCCTTGAGTTATTTATAAAAATAATAAAGCGGAATAAAAAACTCGAAAAGATGTCTGAAGGGAGCCCATCCCAGCCATTACAAGCGCCCTTGAGAACGCGGGGCTTCCCTGGGAAGGGAGGTGGCCTACGCAGCCATGCCGGGTCCGCCGACGCGAGAGCCCTGCAGTAACCGCGGCCGCTGAAGAGCTCCGGAGGGTCCTCGCGCCCCCCGAGTGGCGCATCAGACTAACGGGTCTCCGCCACCCTCCCCAGCCCGCTCCCCACCGCACAAGCGGGACCTTTCAGACCAGAGCCCGTTTCCGGGTTGCAGAGTTCCGGGACTGCGCGAAGCCCGAAATCCGGAGCAAACCCCGGCTAGCTCACGGGGGCGGGGAGGCAAGAGGATGCCTTCGGGGGGGTCCTGGCCTTTCGTTGTGCCGGCCGGGGTTCACGGGTTGGTTTATCACTGCGATCAATTGGGTGCATAATAAAGTAGCGGAGGGCGGGCAGCCGGGGAAGAGCCGCCAACCCGGCTGGGAAAGGAGCGGTGCCCGCACGTGCACCTCCGGCCCGACTGCGCCTGCGCGCCACGCCCAGCTGCCGGCCCCCGGGGCGGGGCTTCCGCCTGCCCTGCCTTGCCCTGTCCCGGCGGCGGCGGCGGCGGCATGGAGGCCCCGCCCGAGCGGCCGGCAGAGCAGGAGCAGCGCCTGTCGCCCCCCGCGCCGGCCCGAGAGCGCCCCCCGCCGCAGGCCGCCTACCACCTGAAGTGGTTGCGGTGGCGGGAGGCGAGCGCGCCGGTGGTCACGCAGAATGAGAACGGGCCCTGCCCGCTGCTGGCCGTCATGAACGCGCTGCTGCTGGCCTGGAAGGTGAAGCTGCCGCCTATGATGGAGATCGTCACCGCCGAGCAGCTGATGGAGTACCTGGGTGGGTGCGGGCGAGGGCGTGGCGGGGAGTCCGCTCCGGGCCCGATTCCAGCCTCGCCGCCCTGGCCGGGGGGCGTCGACAACAATGAGCGCCCGGTCGAGGCCCCTCGGCGGCGGCGGGGAAATCGGCCGCCCCGCGAAGGGCGATGCCCAACTCCCGGCGTCCGGCGGCGGGGGCTGCGCTTCTTCTGGCTCCCCCCCCCCGAGTCCCTGGGCGGGGCCCCCCTCCGCCTCCCCCTCCCCAGCGCAGAGACCTTTTCTGGGTTTTACAAATTAACCTTTGGGGGCTGAGAAAGAGGCGCGAGCCGGCCGCCGAAACCTCCCCGCCCCTTCCCCCCCCCCGGGATGCCCGGGAGCCTCCCTTGTTGCTGGGCGGCCCGGGACCGCCGGAGCCCCTCTGCGCCCCCTCCACCCCCCCACCCCCCGCGTCTGCCTCCTGCCGAAAACCTGGCTCTAGCGGGCCCGTCCCCGCTACGGGACCGGCTGACCTTTCCCAGCCTGCCGAAGGAAGCCGCTTCTTTGTGTTGGCGAGCAACAGTTGCCTAATTTGGAGCCCTGGCTCAGGATATTCTAGCTCTGAAAACCCAAAGGGTTGCGGCATCGGCAGGATCCCTCTGCCAATTGGAGGACAATCTGTAGCAAGATGGGATCTGTTTGGACTGTAGAATTAATGGTTTTCAAATGAAAACTTTTGGTTTTCTTGCAGGAGACTATATCCTTGATTCAAAACCAAAAGAAATCTCTGAAATTCAGCGTTTAAACTATGAACAGGTAAAAAGCTTAACTTGAAGTGGCATTTCCTAAAAGTGAATTCTGATGCTTTGATTTTTCCATTGGTATAAATGTCCAGTCAAATTCCAAGTAGCGGAAGCTTTCTCCTGTGCCTAAAATATGCAGGAACATAGAGTCAGACTTTTGTATATCATATTCTGAAGGGAAAGATAGTTTTTGTGAAGTAGTCTCTGTTTCAGTGCATTCACCCTGTTTCACAATAGGACAGTTAGATTGGGACTGCAAAAATGTGCATGATTAATAGATGGCAGCAAAGAGATTCAGAAAATTCTTTGCTGCCGACTTCTGATCAACTAGAATTTTGCGGTGCAAATCAAAGAGTAGTTCTCTTTAACATGAAAGCAATTGTAATGTGAGGCAGCCTAGAGATTGCGTAGTACAGGGCAGACAAAGCATGTGGTCTCTTTAAGCACTCAACTGACTTCAGCTTTTTCATTAATTTTTTGTATTGGTCTTAACAGAATGTCAGTGATGCAATGGCAATCCTGCACAAGCTTCAGACTGGTCTTGACGTGAATGTGAAGTTCACTGGGGTTCGAGTATTTGAATACACGCCTGAATGCATAGTGTTCGATCTTCTTGATATTCCATTATATCACGGGTGGTTAGTAGATCCTCAGGTAAGCAAGATGCTGTTTATGTGATTAGTATTATAGCCGGAAGGTGCTGTTTTAATGTTAAATATCAAAACCACCAACAAGAAGAGGCATTTCAATTTAGCAAAGCTTTTAAAAGCAATTAAAACAACTGAGCTGTTAAAGCCCTAAAAATCACGCGGAACAAGCTTTGCTAAAGGCCCAAGAAATAGCAAGGAAAGATTCCCTGGTGTTTGACTCCTGAGGCCTGGAGGAACATGGCTGTTGGGGTGTTTTCCAAAACGGGGTTGTAGGAAGCCCTGAGTGAGCAGCCACTGCAGGAAAGACATTCCGTGGTGCTCTCAACCGTCCCATCCCTGGGATCGCAGAGTGGTGGATGATGGGAGAAGAGCTCAGCTACAGGCAGCTCCCTGCGCTCATGGGCTACTGCAGGCTTGCAAGCGGCTTCCAACCTTCTTTATGCTGGCTATTGCTTCATCACCCAGAGGGCTTTAAGACCCCTCGAGTGACAGGCGGGGCTGGCAGGCACTTCAGACATGACTTGGGGCACCAAAATATGGATCTCAACGTTGTGGCCAAAATCTCACAAGATTCATCTGAGAGAAGAAGCCGCACTGTTGAGTGATGGGGTCCACTGGAATACTTGTTTTGTCCTTTGCCCTCCCACCCGACCGCAGGTGGGAGCCCCACGTACCGTACCTTTTTATTGGTGTCTGTTGGGTTTAGCACATTGTGGGTTTTACCAACAGCAGCCCTTTTCTTTTGCTGCAGGTTGGAGACGTTGTGAAAGCAGTTGGTAACTGTAGCTACAACCAGTTAGTGGAAAAAATAATTTGCTGTAAGCAGTCGGACAACAGCGAGCTGAGGGAGGAAGGTGGGTGCTGCGCTCTTGAGTGTGTGAAGGCCTGTGGTTCAGAGCAAATGTTCCTGTGATCTAGCATAATTGTTGGCCACCCACCGTGGCTCAACCAGGCAGGAAGGCCAGAAAAAGCTCAGAGTTCTGGGCTGCTTTTTTCCCCAGAGCCTCTGCTTCCTTTGAAGAATTCCCATTAGCTGCTGCTGCTGCTGTGATTTAGAAAAGGGGAGGGATGTTTTCCTTACTGGAGATGGAAGGGCGTTCTGGCTGGAACAGGTTCTCCCATGCTCTTTTAGAAGAAAGAAGGGTTCTCCTAAGAGCACACATCTCTCTCCACAAGCCAGGCAGGAAGGCCTTTTCCTAGGGTTGATCTGGGTTTTCTCAAGTAAAGCTTGACCGATAGACTTTCTGATTCCTGAGTTTGATTTTGGGGTGTCCATCAGTTCTTCATGGAAGGGGGTGCTACCCTTTGGTCAACCAACAAGTGTTGGTTCTCCACTTGTCTTACTTCAGTTTCTGCTCATTGTGTTTTCCCTCCTACCCTACTCCAGCTCTCATTTTGCCCTAGTCTTCAGGCTTACTTTGGATCAAGTTTTGAGCAGAGCAAAGCGACTGGCTGGTCTAGGAGGTTGAACTGGAAACAGCTCCTTGGGGTGGGGACCTTGGGGCAAGCCCATGTGCATTCAAATGCAGTGGTGTCTCTTTGCAGGCTCCATAGCAGAGCAGTTCCTCAGTAGCACGGCCACTCAGTTAACTTACCATGGCTTGTGTGAGTTGACATCCACCGTTCAAGAAGGAGAGCTGTGCGTGTTCTTCAGAAACAACCACTTCAGCACCATGACCAAACACAAGGTAGCTGGCCACAAATGGCATGGCTGTTTTCGTCTTGGACCCTGACTGATCTTCCGCACCTGAGTTGCTGCTCATGCTTCTGCCTCACCAGCAAGTAGCCCTCTATTGCAGTGGTTCTCAACCTTTCTGAGGTTGAGACCCCACTTGCCCCGCCCATGCGTGCCGCGACCCCGACCCGGGGGCGCGCGTGTGTGCGCGCACGCAAAAAAAATTTTTTTTAATTAAAAAAAAAACAAAAAACAAAAAAACAAAATGGCGGCCGCAACGGGCGGATCTGCGCATGCGCGGATCGGCCCGTCGCACGCGCCATGCATGTGCGCATTCACCCGTCGCGGGCCGCCATTTTGTTGTTTTTTTTTTATTTAAAATTTTTTTGAAAAAAATTAAAAAAAACAAAATGGCGGCCGCGACGGGCGGATCTGTGCCTGCGCGGATCGGCCCGTCGCACGCGCCACGCATGTGCAGATCCGCCGGTTGCGGTCCGCCATTTTGTTTTTATTTTATTTATTTTTTTTTAATTTTTTAAATTTTTTTAAATTTTTTTAAAAAAAAATTTTCTGGCGCGACGGGCGGATCTGAGCGTGCGCGGCACGCGCATGCCAAAAAAAAATAAAAAAAATTTAAAATTTTTTTTAAAAAATTAAAAAAAAAATTAAAAAAAATAAAAATAAAAAAACAAAATGGCGGCCGGCGGTGCCCGGCGACCCCCGTGAAATGGTCTCGCGACCCCAAATGGGGTCGCGACCCCAAGGTTGAGAACCACTGCTCTATTGCTTCTGATCTGCAGGCCGGCTGTGTCTGCCTGACATGGCAGCCTAAGGGGCCACTGAGGCAGAGGGGCAAAAAGCCCAGCCTCTGGATGCAGGGGATGGGGGGGTTGCATGCCCCATCCTCCCCATGCCTCTCTCCAGGCTTCCTTTGCTCTTTGCTTTTGCTTTTCTCTCTCTCTGCTTTGTTTTTCCAGTTGCACGCTCTCTCTCTCTCCCTGCCTCTCCCTCCCTCCTCCCCCCCCCTCCTCCCCCCCTCTTGTCCCATTTCCACAAGCTTGCTGCCTGCAGAATGGCCAAAAGCCACAGTAAACATGTTGAGGAGCACCTCCCAAGACCAGCCTCTTCTCTGAGATGTTTCCTGGTTGTGCTTTTAACTTGTTTGTTTTTCTGAGTGTGCTCGCTGAGCCACTGTGCCTAGGAAGCAGGAAGGAAGCAGAATTTCATTCCTCTAGAGAATGCAGGCCAGCGTTGCTTATCTCAGTGCAAACAGTGACTATTCTCAGTTAACAGGGAAATTTTCCCTTTCATTCAGGGCCAGCTTTACCTTCTGGTGACCGACCAAGGTTTCCTTACCGAAGATAATGTGGTGTGGGAAAGTCTGCATAATGTGGACGGGGATGGGAACTTCTGTGATTCTGAATTCCACCTGCGGCCTCCATCTGATCCGGAAACTGTGTACCATGGGCAACAGGATCAGATTGACCAGGTAGCTGTGGGAAGCTTCTTCATTCTTTTGACTTTTTTATTCTTCAGGGGCCATTTTCTCTCTCTTCCCACCCACTTTGTTGGCCATCTTATCCCACTTGGACCACGTGAGTTCCTTCTGGTGTGTCCCCCTGAAAGGACCCCCTTTTGGAAACCTTGCAGGAAACCTCTCACGGAGGCCTCCTGTCTCTGGAGTGGTGGGACGGGGCGAAAGCTTCTGGGATTCCTCCTCTCCCAGGGCCAAGCCTCATGGTGCTCACTGCTGAGTTGTGCTTCAGTTTGAATGGAAGGCGCCTGCCAGGATGGGGGAGGGCGCTCTCTGCTTGGGTCGGGCCAAACTAACCAGCACGTTCACTGCTGGCGGCTTTGCGCCTTAGGACTACTTGATGGCCTTATCTCTGCAAGAAGAGCAACGAAGCCAAGACCTCAGTTGGGAGCAGCTCCCAGAGGACGTCGGTGACCTCGAGCTGGCCAGGAAGCTTCAAGAGGAAGAAGATCGACGGGCCTCACAGTACTACCAGGAGCAAGAGCCAGCCGCCACTACCGCTGCCACTGCTCCCACCACTGCTGAAGGCCAGGTAAAGGTCTACTGGCAGCTGTAGTTCCAGGGGCTGTTGGAGAATGGCCATGGCTCGGAGGCCACTGTCCATGCGGAAAATGGCAGGTTTGGTTCCTGGCACCTCTCCCAGTGCCTCTGGGCACTCAAGGGCAGAAAATGGTGCCTGGGATTCCCTGGGATGCTCACTGGGAGCCACTTGAGGAAGTCCTTGGTGCTCCTGCCAGCAGAAGTCTGAGAAAGAGGGTCAAGCTGGATTTCTGCATGGTCTTCGGATTCATTTTCTGTCCTGGTTTTGGCATGTTCTGACACCATATTGGTAATCGTGTTCCTCATGGGAAAATGCATTTTCCTTCATGATAGTTTTTGAGAAATCATGAGAGAAAGTGTTATTTTCCACTCTCAAATGTCTATACCAGTGGTTCTCAACCTTGGGGTCGCGACCCCATTTGGGGTCGCGAGACCATTTCGCGGGGGTCGCCGGGCACCGCCAGCCGCCATTTTGTTTTTTTTATTTTTATTTTTTTAATTTTTTTTAATTTTTTTTAATTTTTTTTTATTTTTTTTGGCGCGCGCGCGCCGTGCACACTCAGATCCGCCTGTCACGCCAGAAAAAAAAATTAAAAAAAAATTAAAAAAAATAAAAATAAATAAAATAAAAACAAAATGGCAGACCGCAACGGGTGTATCCGCGCATGCGCAGGCGCAGATCCGCCCATCGCGGCCGCCATTTTGTTTTTTTTATTTTTTTAAAAAAAATTTTAAATAAAAAATAAAAAAAACAAAATGGCGGCCCGCGACGGGCGGATCTGCGCATGCGTGGCGCGTGTGACGGGCCAATCCGCGCATGCGCAGATCCGCCCGTCGCGGCCGCCATTTTTTTTAATTTTTTAAAAAAAAAATAAAAAAAACAAAATGGCGGCCCGCAACGGGCGGATGCGCACATGCGTGGCGCGTGCGACGGACCGATCCGCGCATGCGCAGATCCGCCCGTCCCGGCCGCCATTTTGTTTTTGTTTTTGTTTTTTTGATTTTTTAAAAAAAATTTAAAATTTTTTTTTTGCGCGCGCACACACGCGCGCCCCCGGGTCAGGGTTGCGGCGCGCATGGGCGGGGCAAGTGGGGTCTCAACCTCAGAAAGGTTGAGAACCACTGGTCTATACTAAAGATGCCTCCAGTCCCCAAGCTGCCTGGGGCCTAAGTTGCACCATCTGTAGGATTTGGCACATTTGCAGCCTTCGCTGCCCCTCCAGCCACCAGACGCCAGTTGTTAGCAGGGCCGGCATAAGGCAACATTGCCCTTGGTGGCCCTTGGTCTGCATCTTGGGATCTTTAGCTTTATGGAAACGCTCAGCTAAGGGTGCAAGCAAGCAGCCTTTTTCTCTTTGTATTTCCCTCTTGAACAGCAAGCACAGGACGCCACCCCTCCCTCAGTGGGAAGGCAGCCCGGGGCCAGTGAGCTGAAGAGGAAAGAACCGTGGGAGAAGGAAAGGGAACGGGAGAAGAGCAGCTGTGTTATTTTATAGCGGAAGGGCGCCTTGAGAGCCCAGCGCATCTGCCTGAAACACCAGGGATCCTGTGAGTGGGTGGCCCACCCACCTTCTGTGCCTGTGAAGCCCACAACCGAGGACCTCCTCAAGATCCCTGCCAGTGCAGCCTTGCTGAGGGATCTGGACGGGGAGTGGCCTGCTGTGGGATGGAGCGTGGTGGGAAGGTGGGGAGCGTGCCCCTGTGGTGGCGAAGCAGCAGCTCACCACCTGCCTCTGGGGCACCTCTGGATCATCACGGGAAGAGGCACTGTGCACTGCAGACAAAGCTCTGGCACGGGGTGTCCCTGGACTGGTGGGCTGAGCCCCTCAGCAATGTTCAGCTGAGCTTCCTTGACTGACCTGGCCAAGAATCGGGCTTCAAAACGCCTTGAAGCAAGAGAAGGCGAGATCCCCTGCGGACGAGGCTCGCCACAGTCTGGTCTCTCCAGTTTTTAATCAACTCTCTATAGGGAGGGGGAGGAGAATGAAGAAAGCGGATGCTTAAATTTGCTTGAGACTGGCATCGAGTGTGAGCAACGTGAACCTGTGGCCGGTCACCTGCCACATCACGTGAACTTTGGGTCCATTGTTTGTATTGGGTGAAATGGATCGTTTCAGTTCACGGATCCTAACAAGTGAATCCTCTGGACACCAGTGGCCCTTTTTTGTTCCTTAAGATGTGGTTGTTCTCTCTTTGGAGAAAACATGTCCCTGCGCAGTTACCGCTGGGAGTGGGGATGGAATCCAGTTTTGTAAGACCTAACATAAATCCACATGCTACACGTCACAGGAGAGAGAGCCTCCCAGCTGGAATTACCTGTTGACTTTTGCAAGGAAGGAAGGGTAGCGACCTTCATCCTCTCAATAACTTTATAGCACTTTGCAAATGCTTTAGACAATTTTTGCTGCACTTCTAAAGACTGGATTTAAGGACAGACTTAGCTGTCAATATGCAGATTTCAGTCCCAAGTCAACATTCATGCAGAATGTGGTAATCTAACTACAGGGAAGGAGATGATTGAAAGGTCATTTAAGACCTGTAGCTTAATATTTTTTCCTGAAATGAACAGTTTTTTGGATGGAGTCTAGACTTGCAGGGCAGTGACCTGTCTCTAACTTTTGCCGTATAGCTTTCAAATACCTTAAGCCGGAGGACAAAGAACGGGGAAAAGAATAAATATTTAATTTTAGCAACAATATTTCCACAAATGAGGTTTGTGTTTGCATTTGCTGTGTATGCATTTTTAAATATGAAATGCCCTGGCCTGTTGCTGACATGTATAATGGTTTTGCGCAAAACTGAATTTACCTTGTATCATGTTGGAGTGATAGCAAGTGTCTCTCTTACACATTTCCAATCTTATTTGAGATGTGTGCATTACCCTAATCTGTTTTGGGCTAGGTGCCACCCTGTTCCAGTAGCTTTGAGAGCCTGAAGTTAGACTGAAGTTTATCCTAAAAAGGAATCAACCTTGCAGTTTACATGAAGTGTACATTTCTTGTTTTGTTTCTTGCATGCTGTGTTTGACGGTTATGACATACAGAAATCTCGCAAACACAGGACCAACTGGCAGCTTGCTTCAGTCACCTGCCAGAAGTGATGTCCTGAGGGAGCTGAACAATTCCTCACATGCCTGTGCCAGGGGAAATGATCTTGCCAAAATTGTGCCAGGGGTTGTTGTCTTCCTCGGGCTGGTCGTTGGCATGTTGGGGAAGCACTGCGTCTGGTGAATGGCTCTTGAGTAGAGAAGGGCACAGGGAAAGGGCATCTTTCCTGCCAAGCAACAGTTTAGTTCAATTCTGTGTCTTGCCAGCGCAGCCGTCTTTGTGGTGGCTTGGCAGCCTCTGTTGGGATGTGGTAGCTGGGCCGTGCTGGTGGCAGCAGGGGGCCTTCATTCTCAAAGGATGTTGCCCTCTGCCGCCCCCCGCCCACTTGTTGAGTGGCTTCTGCAGCTGGAGGGCAGTCCCTGAGGCCTTACTAGCGGACTTCCCATTGGCTACCTCTCCCCAAAGTTACTGTCAACGTTAAGTTGCCTTTTTATCTCTGCAGAAACTTTGTTGTTTCACTTTGCTTTGCCTCCATGTAATGCTGCCCTGCCTGCCTTATGACGCCTAGGTTTTTAGCTTAGCCCAGCACTCCTGCCACTGAGGGGAACCAGGTGCACCAGGGGCAATCTGGGAGGGAAACCAGACGAGGGGCTCTGCTGGAAGAAGGCATGCAGAATCAAGTTCATCAGCACAACCCTTGAGCACTGCCAAATACTTTTATAATTTTGTAAGATACTACTGAAAAACACCAGATCATGGCAATTGTGATAGGAGCTTCCTTGCGTAGTTAGAATGACTTGCTGGTTTGGCTCTTTCCCACAGCAGTCATTTTGCCTCCATTCTAGGATCCTGGAGAGCACAAGCCCCATAGGAGGCCCAGACTAATGGAGAGGAAGGAGAAGGGGGGAAGTGGCCATTTGGTCAACTCAGCCGGAGAGCTGCTCCCTTCCATGGCCCACTGCAGAGCCTTAGCCCAAAGTGGCTTTCGTCTGGCTTGGTGGTGGCAGCCACAGCCTTCTGCTCCTGCCATGGTTAGATGTGATACATTCAAGCTTCAGGCAGTGTTTCCTTCAGTCCTCCATATTTACTGACTATTAGTCACCAGCTTCCTTTTAGCAAATCAGACACTTTGCATGGATTTACACTGTGATCAGCGAATAGCTGTTTTCTGTTGAATACTGTCAATAGTCTTCGATGTCTTGAGCCGACACCTGTCGCTAGTCTTATTGTCTTAATTTTTATATATAATTTTTAACAGAGTTAAGTGACTTTCTCATGTAATAAAAATTATTCAAGTTCTAGCATTTATGTCATATTTGAGCAGAGAAACCAAAGCTAACCTGCCTAGTCTTGTGGTGGGCCGGGCATCCCGTTAAAGGCGATTGCTTTGGCCGACCCTCCCTCTAGATTGAGGCTGACCTGGCCCCTAAATGAGCCAGAGTCAATAGGCCAGGCCACCTTCATCCTAGTTTCCAACAAGTCAGGCCATCTCCAAAGAAAGTGTGCCAAAGAAATAACAATGCTACCCAAGCAATTTTTGTTTAGCTCCAGGGGGTTTAGGAGGCGCTTAATGCTAGAAACTCACTTTTCTGCACAGGAGTGCTGAAGATTGCCCCCTCCGGTCACTAAGGAAAGCAGTTCACTGCCATACCTGGGCAAGAAATAGGTTAACTGAACTGGCTGAGTGGAACCAGACTGGAAAGGAAGAATATCAATGGTGAACTTTCCTACCCCACAGCAATTAATATGCAGCAAATCTCTGGGAGTAAATAGGCAATCACGCTTTGTGGGGCAACGGTACTAGTTTTGAAAGTGTGCTTTTATACCTTTAGCTACATTATTTTCCAGAAAGTATTAAATTTTTACAGCATAGTTAAACCAATACAGGGAAACAACGCTAACCATCTTTTACTCAAGTGTGTGAAGATGAGAGAACAGAACTGAACACATTAATCTATCCAGGCAGGTACTATACAGATTATGAAGTTTATTTGGAAAGGAGATACATTGGTTTGGATCCACTCAGTGTAACAAGTTCTGCAAAAATAGTTACATAATACCCAGAAATTAAAACCACCATCCTTATTTTCTACACACCGAAAAGCAGGGGGGGGGTTGATGTACAGCTTTAGTTTCCCATATATTTTGTGCAAAGTACCTGATTTTCAAGACTGACGTTCACAGAGCTAATGCCGGTAAATTAAAACTACCTGGCCAGAACATGTTCTCTGTACAGTCTGCATGTATTTGCTTCCCATTAATTCGGGAGCTCCTAGAGTTAGAGGGAACAGCACTCTTCAAAAAATATCATGAACTACCCCAAACCCAACAGCCTAACTTATTTAAAATGCCTCCAAGTGAGGAAAAAGTAGCCATGTTAAAACAAAAAATTAAAAAGACAAGTTATCCAAAGCTTTCTGTTCACAAGAGATTTTCAATAAGTTATCTTGAGACCAAGGAACGAGCAGGTGCAAGGACTCAAAATCTCCGTGGAGGTCCACTCTTAAACTGCTTAAATCCAGAACCACTTCCCCTCTGCAGGGAACTGCCAGCAATTTGGACGACTCTGTTAATGGGTGAAGAATTGCTGGAATAAATTTTAAAGAGAAACAGCTGTGAGTTTTTGAAGAATGGAAAACTTTGCTTTTCTGAGAGTGAAGAAGGTGGTCTAACAGCTGAGTCATGCTGCCTTTTCAAAGGCTGCCAGCAGGGATGCCAAAAAGGAGTGACAAGAGGCTGCCCCCCCCACTGAGAGGACCCGCAGAAAAGAAAGTGTGCTCGGCAGTCCCGTATTGGGTTACTCGTGCCATAGGAGAAGCCTTCCAAGGGCTGAGACTGCCGGCTTTCTCCAGCTTAATCCATTCAGTGTCATGCACTGAACGGATTTAGTAATTGTGGACCACCAGCCCAGGGCCACACAGCTGAGTGCCAAATGCTACAAGATTTCAAGTGCAGAGGGGGGAGAGGGTACCTGGAGTGAGAAGGCATCATGCCGCCTCCAGCTCGGCTGTCTCCCATCCTCCTTGTGTCATGGTGATAACTGCTGCCCTGCGAATTGGGGCCATGCCACTCTTTCCTTGGCCCAGCATCACGGCTGTGCCGCTCAACCACATGGCGGCCTTCATTATAATGCTGGGAAGAAAGGAAAGGAAAGGAAGGTTAATCTAAGACCATAACAACTTCACGCCTTTTCCAGCAGGGGGACAAGTTGTAATCCATCAAAAAGCACAGAAGGGAGTTGGTCCAGGGAGAACAGAAATGGTTGAGCTCATGTAAATGCTTGGCCTCCACAGATTAGGTTTTGTGTGTGTGTGTGTATGAGGGGTCAGTGATCAGTTTGATAGCTCTATAACACAATGGTCAACTGAGGTATACTGGTGACAATCCAAGAAAAAATCCTACAGCCATTTGCTCCTGCCGCCCTCAGCATCCCGACTTGAGATCTGAAGCCCCAATGTGTGTGTGTGTGTGTGTGTGTGTGTGTGTGTGTGTGTGTGTGTGTGTAAAAGCTTTGCAGCATCTCTCAGGGCTGGTTTATGGCTGCAAAATGGAGGTGCTCAGATATGGGAGAAACGAAGATGCTTCTGCTGACACTCAGATTGGCTTCAGGAGTTTACACCATTTCCTACAGTTGCAGCTACGGTATCACTCGGGAAAGCCCGTCTAAATCTAGGGAGGGGCTTCCAGATCCCCGCTGAAGCGGCCTCCGTGAAAAAGGAGTACAGCCGAGGCCCTGCTTGCTGCCAGCCCATTCCGAGGCCCGTCCAGTGAGGGCTCACCTGTCCACCACTGCCCCGCTCCATCATGGCCCGCTCCGTCTCTCGGCCTCCATAACCGGACGCACCGGTGCGGCTGCCTGCGGGGGCCCCTCTCACTGCATGCCCAGAGACCTCTCGGCCGGATCTTTCCGTCCTTTCTCTGGGGAAACAAGAAGAGTCAACCCGGTGCTCTGAGCTGCCTCCACGAGGGCTGAACCACTGCTTGCTCCATGAAGGCCCTTGGCCACAAGATGTGGGATATGGCTGGGCCTGAATATCCCCACCAAAGTCCTCCTCAACCCAGCTCTTGCTCCTGCTTCACAGTTGCATGTAGCCTTTGCAATGGGAGGAGGGAGTGACCTCTTCCAGGATCCCCAACTTTTGAGGAGGGCAGAGGCCCCTGCCGGCCATCTCTCACCTGGCATCCCGCTTGTTGGGGTTCATGCCTCCTTCGCCCTTCCAAGAGCTTTGCCGGGAGGAGTTGGGCCCGGGTTCCCGAGGGTGCCGGCTGTGAGGGATTTCGGGCCTCTCCTGAACTATCACCGTCCTCCTCTCGTCATGGTCTCCTCTCACTTCTCTTCTCTCACCATCTCGGAGCTCGCTGCGAGGCTGGGGGGGTTCGTTTCTTCTTGAATCAAAGTTTTTGGGGTATCTCTCAAATCCAGGGTCCTCCCTTCTTCCTGTTGGACGAGTCTTTTTGCCATCACTTTGATTGACAAATCGTTCACGCCTGATCAGAAAAGCAAAGTGCATTTTCAGATTAAAAAGTCCTCAGTTCAACATCCGCTACTAAACATGCGTGCTTGCCTGCCTAGAACACAACCTTGCATAGCAACACCAGAAAGGCAGAAACTCGGGGGAGTCTTGCAGTCGGGCACAGGGATGCCGACTTTAATTAAAATTATAATTAAAGACATTCTTATTTAAAGAATCTCAAAGTGATATATAATCTGATTGCAAGAAAGATGTTCACCAAGCCTTTGCCATAATAATTCTAGCTATTCTTAAGTTTGTTCTCTAGTTATCTGGGTTTTAATATCCTATTTTTCTGAAGTTCCTTCGCCCGTGCAGCTACAAAGTTCTCTGCCCTCTTGTGCTAATGGCCATTTTGATTCCGAACCCCCAGAGCTTTCTTTGCGCCCACCTGTCAAAAGATGAGGGCTGCACTGCTGAGCCCTCGGGATATCGCCCCCGATCCCGGTGATCGAACTCAGTAAACCGGTTCTGCTGCCGGCTGTAGTCAGACCCATGGCCGAAGCGGGCATCGGTGTCCAAAGTCATCTTCTTGCTTTCATTCCAGTAGGACTCGTCTCTTCTAAAAGGAAAGAAATATCTCAGCTCTTGGCCAGAGCCCATCCAAACCCAAACAGCTATCCAAACATGCGGGGCTTGAAAAGTCACATGAACGACACCCCGAACAGCCTGCTGGTGCCGGCGTAGTCCAGACTTGCTCAGAAAGGAGGACTCCCATGGCAGGCACCCACCCACTCACCTGTGATCCACATCGTGAGGCCGCTTCAGGGCATTTCTTTTTTCTTGCTCGTAGCGAAGCTGCTGCTGCTGACGGCGCAGTTCTTCTCTCTCACGAGCAATCCGTTCGGCCTCCTTACGGCGCTCCTAACCAGAAAAGAAACCCTTGTTGAAAAGGAGCCCTGGCTCTGCACAAAGGCCTCAGAACTCTGCAGCTTCCCAAGTGGCACGGTCCGTGCTGAATTTGGGCATGGGAGAGATGCCTCAGATAGTGCCTGGTAATGCCAACACTTTATCCAACATATGGCAGTCAGACTTGCATTGCTATCACTGGAGATATTAAAAACACAAAAGAAGTCCTTCGCAGCAGCCATACCAAGGCGGGTAATACTATTGCTGGGGGTTGATCTGCACCAAGAGCAAAAGGTTAATTAGTTGACACGTGGATATGCGGCTCCCACATTTCTTCTTCAAAAGCTTTGTTTTGTTCCAAACAGGATTGGCACACTTCCAATAAAATTGGAGCAACAGAACAGCCATTTTGTCCTGCCGTTGAAACACTCTGCAGGCAATTTTGAGTTTGAAATGTTGCATGCACCCCTCTGCAATGAGAGGAGCCCCCGAGAGAAGCAAAACGGATGGGGAGCCCCAAGCACACCTGCTCGATCCGAATGCGTTCCCGTTCCAGGCGCTCCCGCTCCATCCTCTCCCGTTCCAACTTCTGCCGTTCAATTTCCAGCCGCTCCCGTTCTCTCTGCAGCCGCTCCCGCTCTTCACGCTCCCGCAGCAGTCGGATCCGCTCGCGCTCCCGCCTCTCTCGTTCCGCCATTTCCCTTCGCCTGCAAAAGGAGGTGTCACAGAGAGGGGGTCGTCCCAGATTAACACGGGACATAGAATGGCAGGAGGAAGCAGAAGCTTCAGTTCCTAACTCCTCTCCTGGGTACTCACAAGACAGCTCCCAAATATTTAAAAGCACAATGGAAACAATCTCAACAATAAAGAAATCCTGATGAATTATAGTTAGATGTGCCCGTAACATATTTTATAAAGCTGACAGGTGGAAAATTCTATAGGATGTCTTTAGAACCCCTCCCCATCCTACCTTCATGCTTCTGACCCCACCCCAGCTGTGGACGACCAAGAAGGGGAGGCCCCAAGACGGGTTTGCCTCCTGTGTATCAGGTCCCTACAACTCCCTCAGATATCCCAGATGAGGCTGCACCTGAAAGGAAAAGGAGCTGGGATGGTTTGGAATCAAGCTATTTTTCTGGCTTCCAGAAAAATGTAAACCAAGGTAGCTGTTCAAATGTCCTTGTAGCGCTTCAAGAAGAGCCATAAGAACATAAGAGCCATGCTGAATCAGGTCAAAGCCCATCGAGTCCAGCATTCTGTGTCACACAGTGGCCCACCAATTGTACATGGGCATCTTGAGCAGAAAGAGAAGGCAAAACCCTCCCTTTCCCTTGACCCCCAACAAATGGTACTCAAGGGAATCCTGCCTGCCTCAACCAACATAGAGGCGGCACATGGACATCCGTTTTAATAACCACCAATACACTTGGCATCCATGAATCTATCTAGCCCTGCCTTGAAGCTGTCAAGGCTGACAGCTGTCACGACCCCTTCTGGAAGTGAATTCCATAAATCAACGACCCTCTGGGTGAAGAAATATTTCCCTTTATTTGTCCTCACTTTCTTAGCTATGAGCTTGTCCTGGTATTGTGTGATAGAGAAAAGAATTTTTCTCTATCCACATTTTCTATCCCATGCATGATTTTATACACTTCGATCAAGTCACCCCTTAAACGCCGTCTTTCAAGGCTGAAGAGACCAAGGCGTTGCAATCTGGTTTCATAAGGGAGGCGCTCCATTTCCTTGATCATTCTTGTTGCCCTTTTTTGCACCTTTTCCAGTTCCATTATATCCTTCTTGAGGTGCGGTGACCAGAACTGTACACAGTACTCCAAGTGTGGTCTCACCATCGATTTGTACAGAGGCAATACAACACTTGCTGACTTATTTTCGATTCCCTTCCTAATCATGCCAAGCATGGAATTTGCTTTTTTTTACTGCTGCTGCGCATTGGGTTGACATCTTCATCGAGCTGTCCACCAAAACCCCAAGATCCCTTTCTTGGGTTGTCTCAGAAATATGGTCCCCATCAGTTGGTAAGTATAATTGGGGTTCTTTGCCCCGATGTGCCTACCTTCTGAGCTCTACAGCACGCCGTATTCGTTCCAATCGTGCGATGTGTTCCCTCATGCGTTGCTCCTTCATTTTCTCAAAAGGCAAAATGTCCTTTCTGCCTCGGTAGTCTCTGAATTTCATTTTATCGTGAAGAAAACGCTCTTTGTTCCTTAACATAGGTGGCTGGAGACAAGTTGTATAAATGCAGATTTAGCAACAGTTGTTCAAATCCTTACTAATGTATTAGAAACTGAAATCGAGTTTTCAAGACTCAAATCCCTCAGAGTTAAGATGTGGAAAATGTTTCACTTTGAATATCCTAACAGCAAAGCTTGATGTTGGGTGAAGCTATTGTTTCGAATGCAAAATCCTTCAAACACCCTCAATACTCAGGATGTCTTCTGAGGTCACGGCACTCAGTTGAGGGCTTGGAACAATTCTAAACCATGCTAAAAAGAGCCAGATAGTTGAAAAGAGAACATTTCTCTCACACACTCTAATTTCAAAAAAGAAAGCTAGCTGGCCACTAAGAACATTTTATGAGAAGAAATGTTCTGGGTTACTGCATCAACCTTGGCCTGTTGTGTCCAACTGCTGGAGAAGTGCGTGGTGAGCCTGCCCCCCCCCCAGGTGGATGGAAAGATCTTCAACTATATCTGCCTTCCAGCCCTTCAAACTAACCTCAGAACTCTGGTTTTAGATTTACTTGCAATTTACTTGCGTTTTACGTACCTTCTCAAACCTTCCTCTTCTTATAGTCCTCGGGTGAACCTGATCTCCTTTGGTTTGGTCTAAAATGACCATATGACTTGGACTTTTTACACCTTTAGAAAAAAAAAAGACACGTTTAATAAGAAGGAAAAAAAAACCAGATGGATTTGCAATCTTGCCCCTAGGAAAACAATTAACAGCTGGATCTTTTAAAGGCCTCAAGAGGGCTTTTCCTCTTGGTGCCTTCCAGACATGCTAAATGCCTTCTCTTTGGAGGCAGGAACCACAGCAACGGACCTTTTAACCAAACAGAAGGAAGAGGCCAGACCAATATACCTGGAGCAATTTAACCAAGAATGGCCAATCTGAGTAAGACTTGGTGTCAGACTGGCCACAACCTAAACCTCTAAATAGAAATGATCCTTCGCTCCATTTGTTGAGAAAAGTATAGTTTTATTAGAGGTCAAGTGTATTGCAGTATTGCATAGCCAGAATTTAGAACTGTGTGCCCAAATCTGTATGTTCTACTCCCCCCCAAGTGTTGCTCACTGGCCACCCCACCGTAACCAATCAAGTCCATGCAAAATGTTTTCATAATGGTCAGTCCAAGTGCAGCTTGGGATGTGGCCCCCTCCTTCTTCCAGCTGGGTGACCTGTGGGCTTGAGGAGGTGCAGTCTCTATTTTCAATTCCCCAATCATCCCCCTCATTCCCCTCCCCACAGTTCATGGCAGACTGTCACCCTGTAACAGTGAAACCAGCAAGCATAAGGTGACAGCTGGCATTGAGCCGATGACCATTGCCTGCTGCCTCCTGGCCCCCTAGGTAAGGAAACCCCTGGACGTACTCAGCCGCTTCCTGTCTTCAGGTGCCTTGGTAGGCTCTTGATTGGGGCAGCCAGACCCATTATCGCTCTTCTCATCCTTCCCATCAGACTTCCTCATATCCTTGCTCTCTTTCTTCTCAGATTTATCAGCTTTCTTATCCTCCTTTTTGGAGGGAGTTCTGTTAAAAATAGGAGTAAGAACCATAAATGGTGATGAACTCGCTTCCAGAAAAATTCACATTTTATCTGAAGGGAGGCGATTCAGTTAGATGTGACTAAGTTATATATTCTCCTTAAGGCAGGTTTCTGAAGCCGCACAGCCAAAGGTGATGTGTGTGTGTGTGTGTGTGTGTGTGTGTGTGTGTGGTATTTGTGTTCTGCAGAGCTTCCAAACCTTTTATCTGCCCAACAAGGTCAGGATTGCAACTAGCTCTTAGACAAGCAACTAAATTTGGGGATGTGCAGAGCTCTTACTTGCTGGTTTTGTCACTCGATGTAGTCTTCTTTTCTCCAGGGTTCCTGCCAGAGCCAGATTTCTCATCACTTTCTTTCTTCAGTTCTTTTTTGGAAGGATCACCTTTAACCTGTAGACATTATGTATATGCATTATGTGCACATACACACACACTTGTATACATCCACAATTATGAATAAAAGGGATCATCAACTCTTAAACCCCAGTCCCAAAGAATCCTCCTGCACTGAACTCAAACGCTCCACCATCCCGACTGGGGCTGTTCCCTCTCCTGTCAGAGAATGATGGGAAGGAGCCCCCCCCAAAACTGGGCTCCAAAGGGGGTCCTGAAACACTCCCGGGGGTCAGTCTTCCACAACAGAACTTCTCCACTGCAACTTTTTTCATAGGTTTCTGAACTGCTAATGGCCTGCCTGGCCCAATTCTCAAAACTGACCCATCTCCTGGCTTCTTTTCAAACCAGGTCATTGACAGGAACTTTTTCTCAAATCTGCAGGACCAGGACAAGCAAACCAGGCTTCCTGCACGAGGACTGGCTAGGTGGGCCAAGGTTTCTTGAGTGAAGCATGCACAGACTACTGTTAAAATCAAAGAGGTGGCACTATCTTCTCTCCCCTCCCTTTTCCTCCTCCCTGCTCTAGAGACTGCTGGTCGTGGGTCATTCCACCTACTTTCTCAACGGAAATCTGCTGCCCGTGGAGCTCTGTGCGGTGAAGGTGGGCAATGCACCTGGCCACTTCTGTGCTCGAGGACATGGTCACAATGCCGTAGCACTTTGCCCCAGGGCTTCGGGCACTGGTGACCACCTTTGCAGCAAGGACCTACAAAAGTCAAGAAGAACCATGAGTGGCATTTTGACATTAAGGTATCATGTTCCTACTCTGGGTCCTGCGACTCAACCCGTCGTCATTTGGTCCTACTTGGGAGCTCTACCGCCACCTATATCTTCTCTGTTCCCCTTTCCTGCCCCCCTTTGTAGGAATTTTTACCTACGAGAAAAGAGTTAAGGGCAGGACAGAATTTTGATTTCACCAAAAGGGACTCTCTTCCCCAGGAATTCACTGCAAGCAGCCTGCTTGTTTAGCTGGGCCAAAAAAGCTAGATGAGGGTGACCTGGCCAGGTGAAGAGGGCCACTATTTCAGCCTCTTGGCTACTCAATGAAGCACTCTGGTTTACTCAAGAGTCACAGTATTATTACCTGGGTGCATATGTGCAAACCTCCACTCCTCTTATATTTAATGCTATAGTTCTTCTAGCACGTGGCTCTGACTTAAGCACACAAGAGACAGATCAAAGCCCCAGGAAGTATGCTTTTCTCTTTTCTTAGCTGCCCATTTTACAATATGAATTATGTGCTTCATCACCACCTGCCTCTTACAAGTCATGATAATTAAAATATAATATATTTTAAAGTCCTGTTGCTACTTTCTTAAGTATTGACCGCCCCTGCTTCTTTAACCAAGAAAACCTGACAGCCCATAGAAAGGGAGGGCAACAGCATGAATACTCCCCTCCCCACAAGAGCTATGAGTCCAAAGGATGTGGGAAATGACCATCCAAACCCCTCCTTGGTCAAAAAGCCAATCCCATTCATTGTCTCATATCTTTTACACTGTTCATTCATCTGGGAAAATACAAAATAAGCACCTATTCTCACAATTTCACAAGTGTTAGGTTGGACCCTGCTGATCAGACTAGTTATAGAATTCTGTGAATACACTACAGCAGCGATTCTCAACCTTGGGGTCGCGACCCCATTTGGGGTCGCACGACCATTTCACGGGGGTCGCTGGACACCGCGGGCCGCCATTTTGGTTTTTTAATTTTTTTATTTTTTTAATTTTTTATTTTTTTATTTTTTGGGGTGCACGCACGCCGCGCATGCGCAGATCTGCCTGTTGCACCGAAAAAAAATAAAAAAATAAAAAAAAAATTAAAAAAAAAAACAAAAAATGGCGGCCGCGACGGGCGGATCTATGCATGTGCGGTGTGCGCGATGGGCCGATCCGCGCATGCACGGATCTGCCTGTCGCGGCCGCCATTTTTTTATTTTTATTTTTTTTTCGGCGCGCGCCCGGGTCGGGGTCGCGGCGCGCATGGGCGGGGCAAGTGGGGTCTCAACCTGAGAAAGGTTGAGAACTACTGCACTACAGCATATTACACTGTACATTGTTAATATAGGTTAGCAAAACATTTTCATTTTATTTACACAGCCCTCTGGCGCAACCCTGGATTGTAACCTCAAAGTCGTTAATTGCCCCTCTTGAGCAAAGCCATACCTTTCCATACTTGCCAAAGAGATTTTTCAGATCAGCAGCTTTAGTGTTGGAGGACAATCCACTAACCCACAAGTTCTTAGTGGAGCTGCTCCCGCTGCTAGCACTTCCTACAGTGAAATTCAGCAGAAAAATGTTTCAAGGTCAATTGGCACAAATATCATCCTGTAATAAAGGCAAAAACTGTTTCTTCTGATAAGAAGCAATACGTAAAGAGAACAAGGGATGAAATCTGTACATTTCCTGATACTTCCAACCTACAGCAGATGTATCAGACTACATCAATCTGCATAAGGCTTTTCTTTTTTCTTTAAAGAAAAGCACTGGGAACACTCCCTTTCCATCTTTGCACAATTCAGCTGCAAGCAAGAGGGTAGAGAGCTGCTGTCAGGCCAGGGCACTGAGAAGCAGCAAATTCTCTAGCCTACCACTATTTGCCCTTTTGGGTCTCTGGCAACTCTATTTTGTAGCTTTGTGAAGACAGTGACAGTGAAGCCCTCTAAAACTGCAAAAGAAATTCCCTATAACAGGGGCCCCCAATCCCTGGGTGCAAAGGTGCATTTGCGCAAGCAGCAGGCACGCACACGCAAAGCCATCCCCTCTCCCCCCCCGCCAGTCCACAGAGCTGGCAAGGGTGGGGACCACTGCCCTAGAATGTGACATGACTGTTTCTTGACAGCTGCAGTTTCTCCTTTCCCCTACCACATTGCTTGAAGAATTGTCTACTTCCCACTTTTTTAAACGATCCAAGTATATCGTTATATTTTCAAAGTAAGTTGTAGTTATGAATTGGATGACCTCAGTCTTGCAGGACATATACCAAACCAGTTAAATGTTCATATAAACCAGAGTGTCAAACTGTCGGCCCAGAGGCTGGTTGCATCGTGCAGAGGCCATGCCCACCCCAGCTCCAGCAATGCAAAAAGTTAACACGTCACGTGATGTGGTGAGTTTGACACCCGTGATATAAACAATTTACTTAAAATTGGAAAAGAATTCACATTTAAAATTGTTTTTTCAGGAACTTTTTATAATCAAAGCATTTTCATGTCACAACAAAGAACATTTTTTCATTCTGTTTAAGTAACATTTCTATACCAAACTTCTTTTTGAAATCAATTAATATTAATCATTAATATTATCGTAGCTTACATTCCGCAAATTCCTCTTACTGTGGAAATGCAAGACAGCAAAAATGCACTACATGCTGCACTTTTTTTAACTGCATCATCAAGCAGAAAATCCATCATGTTCAGCAGGAAACTCCTGGTCACCAATGCATTAGAGAAAGCAATTTCAGTACCAGGAAGGAAACTCCTGCAAGTTTGGAATCAGTTTCCTAGCAAGGTGGCTTTCTCTTAGCATCACCAAACAGAAAGCATGGCCAAACCTCCAGAGGGAAGGAAGCCAGTTGTCCCCCAATTCTCCATTCCTTCTTTCTTTTCCAAGGTTCTTTGAAAATGCAGAGATTAAGTTACATTCTCTACTCCAACAATAAATCTCCCAACCTCCTGTTCAAAAGAGTTTTCCAAACAGGCAACGAGAAACATAAGCCAAACCTTTGGACAGAAAGGAAGCAGCTCAAAAAGCATCTGTCCCACTTGCCTCCTGATGCAAGGAAACCTGTCAGCAATTTCTGCGGGTCTCCCCACCCCTCCCCCAAGTTAGAAGCACCTGCTTTCTCTGCAGACACAGCACATTACCTTTGTCATCTTTGGAGGTGCTCTTGCTTTCTTTAGACTCCTTGGCCAAGCTAGGAGGAGGAACAAATCAGAGACTGAACAAGCAGAACTTGCTTGTTGAGAATCTTACACTATTAAACAAACCATTAAAAAAAAGGGGGGGGAAGAATGAGATGTGTGAGTAAAAGCAGGGATGCATTGTAATTGGAGGAAAAGTGATCTCCCCACATCATGGCTTCTTGCACTGATTCTCCCCAAGATGCCTGAAGATCTAGATTTTCTGACAATTTTATTCAGTGGATATATGGTAATCTTCTCCACATTTCAGGATTGGGACTTGGCTTCATTTTGGTGTTTCTCAGAACTGAGAGTTGTTCATTATCATCACAAGGGTACTTAAAACTTGACTATTTGAAAAAACAAAAAATAAAATGCTGTCAATTCGTCAATGCAACCAGCAGGACAATGCATATACGAAGATCCTGATTTAAAAAAAAACAAAAAACCAACACAGGTAACTTACGGCCATCAAAATATTTTACAGGCAGGAGCATAAGATACTAATAAGTTTCTCGCTGCTACCACCTTAATGCAGAGTGATCTTATTGAATGCTGGCAGTACCTTAAAGAACTGACATAGAAAGACAAACCTCATTGCTTGACCAGAGGCCCCAGTAGACGAGGGACCTTTCTTCAAAGTATCCTTGTCTTTGTCTCCAGATTCTGCTTTCTTCAAACTTTCTCGGGCTTCCTTCTTGATAGGGTCCCCCATTGCGCAGTCTTCCTTCTTACAATCTTTATGGTTCTTGGTCATCTCATAGTCTTTGCCTTCTTTCTCCAAACTCGGTGCAATGGCATCTTGCTCATCTTTTGACTTGCTTGCTTCTGAATCTGTAATTTTCAGATTTTTACCTGTTTCTAGAAGGTCATCCCCATCAAAATCCAGAGTGATGGCATCTTCAGCCTGGATTGTAACCGATATGTTATCATCATCAGCTTCTTTCACAGACACGTTAGCTTCCATCTCTTCATGAGCCGAGTGATCAGCCTCAGCTAGGCTCTCTTCTGAACGAAGAGGTTTAGATACTTCTTGTGTACCATCACCAGAACCTGCTTTATCTAAGAGGATTTAACAGGAATAAATATGGCAAAACAAGAAGTTTATAAACATTTTCATATGCATAAGCTAGAAGAGAGGACCTAGAAAATACAAAGCCAGTTATTAGAACTGATGGAAGGTTAGGGAAAGAACATAAGGGGCATTAACATATAAACCCAGGATCATTCATTCTTCATGGTAAACAAATTTTCTAGACAAAGACACCAACCCTGAACAGGGTTCAGACAATGATTCCATCCAGGAGATACCTGTTCTTCAGTACATGTATCTGGCTTCCATTGTGGGCATTGTGCAAATCTGTTCCTTTTCGTGGCTTAAGGAGGCAGCAAGAACTGAAATCAAGGTTGCTGCACTTCTAGGGACAAAGGGCTTCGTCTTCCCGTCCACTTCTGATGGTCCAAAGTTCAATAGCCCAACACTTCACAGTTCTGCAACTGTCATTCTCTCTGTGTTACTTCTTGTTGCCAACTGCATTGTCATTTAAAAGACTGGCTGCATGTCTTCATGTACACAAAGTTCACCTTGGATTGGCAGTCTTCATCCAAATTCCAACTGGTCAACGTTCTTAATCCTGTTGCTAGTGTCTTGCTTTCCCTGAAGAGGCTTCAATTGTGGGAATCCTTAGAAACGCCAAGTCTTAGCTTGCACACGTAAGGGTCCATTTAATAATGGCATCTCTTCATTGAAGTCATAATGATTCCATCATGTCCTTTAGACTACAACATGCAAGATCCTTAAGCAAGCTCATGAGAGCAGTTTCTTCACAGGAGTCTTGAGAGTTTCATCCAGTTTGGATTTTAGGAGTATCATTCAGGATGACTCTTTCTCATTTATTCCAAAATCTCTTGTGTGGCTTTAAAAAATGGTGTGACAATTGCCAGAGCATAAAGGAGGGTATGGTCCACAGTCTGAAGGGCTTCCCAATTCCATTCTGTAGAGTATTTAATTTTTGTTGGGCAACTATTGGTTACTGCAGTGCAAGGTACAGCGTAGACACCAAGACTTACCATATCCACAAGGCTTACATCAAGAGTTTAGCATCTTTTGTCCAGTAAGACCTATGAGGGGCCGTATGTACGTATCCAATGAAGTAAGTGAAGTTGAAGGAACAAAGCCGATTGAGCAGAGGTTCAGCCACTGTCCTTGGCAATGGCTCTTACTATGGAGATGATTTTAAGGCGCAAACCAAGGCACTTGTTATTTCCAAAGGATGGGGTAGGGTGGGAGCAACCTGAAGTATATTACTACATTTAAAGTTCTATTGAAATTCAAACATACCTCTCTCATTCTCTTCTCCATCCTGCCAATTAAAGAAAAAACAAATAAACTTTCTGAAATGATATTCAGGTTACTAAGAAAATAAACTGCAATTTTATTTAAAGGAACAAAGATATGCTACGATTTTCTTCTGCTTATATTAACAGAAATTTACATTCAGTTGAATTTTTCTTATTCTCCAATCACAGCTGCAATTAGTCCATTGTTGCTACTATCTAGAAAGGGAGATTCAAACCATATTGCATGATGCAGCTGGGAGAGGCACTGCCACTATTCTGTGGCCAATTTTTCAAAAAATCTATAAATTCTCAGAGAAAAATCAGATAGCTTATCTTTGCTCAGTTCAGCATTTGAGCAATCTGAGACTTCTTTGTGAATACTGAGGCTTGAGGTACTGAAAATCAGCAAACATTCTTTTTCCTCCGATTAAATCATTTCAGTTTTGTTCACTCCCCGCTCACTTCAAGAGAATGCGAGCAATATTTGTTGGATGATCACAAAAGTTGGAATCACACCCCTATTTTATCAGAAGCACTCCAGATCAAGTAGGGGGAAGAGGGAGAGGGCCCACAATAAAGGCAGGAATACCTAGAAATGAAGCCAACAGGAAATGAATATTTTAAAAACACCAGGTTTTGTGTCATTCTACATCAGAAATGGAGGCTTGTCCTACAAGTCACTACACACACACACACACACACACACAGCTACACACAGTGACTTCACCATTCGTAAGAAGCACCAGATACCCTGACGTAAGTCAGAGGTGTAAAAATCTTTTAGGATATTGCAACAAAATCTCAGACTTCAAACAAGCCAATATTATTCTACGGTAGATTAAATGCAGCTATCTCCAGTTTCTCAATAAATCTTTAAAAAGCTATTTAGGAACTTACATGAGTAAGACCAAAGTTGTCATCTTCCAGATCTTGAATATCGATGCACTAAAACGAAGAAACCAAAGCAGACTAAATAAGCTAGCTTACTATGAATATGTAAACATTGATATATTAATACTAAACTTGCATTTTGACAACAGATTCTAAACAGCTTCTACACTAAGTCACCAGGAAGGCATCAAGCAAGATCTGGTAATCTGACAAACTCTTCTTAGGGTTTCCTCTGAAGTAGCAGCTCTGAAGTAGCAAGCGATGAGCATGAAAGATGCTCCAGCATCTCTAGTTTCACTTACTGCATAGTGCCACTTTAGGCTTCTTCCAGACATTTATGGCACTTTAGAAAACTGAGCTCATTCAAAGCACATTGAAGTCAATAAACAGGACAGCTTAGTTAATAGATCAATGTCTCCTCATAAACTAAGCTATAGCTAATAATGTACAACCACAAAAATACCCTAAACAAGGAACTTCCTTTAACCACAAAACAATACTGAACAGAATAATGAGACAGTTGTGCTTCTTTTCCTCACCTTCACCCAAATTGTTGGGATGAAGAGCTAACCTGCACACAACTTTTTAGGCAAACTACACTAATGTAGTCATTCAAAAAGATAGTAACACTTGACATGGAAATTCACAAACTATAGTTGGAGCAAAGCATTCCTACCAAAGCACAAGGAACGCTGAGCCAGGATGAAATACACCAAGATCTACCACTAGCTCTGCAGAGGACAAAAAGACTCCCAACCATCATTTCTTCAGGAAGAAAAAATATCATTTCTTCTTCAGCTGGGATTCCTAACAGGGTATTTCTTTGTTTTTTTTTCCTTAATGAAATGCATATTTGGAAATGGAGTATGTGTGTGATGGGGGTGACATGACGGCTCAGCAGTTAAGATGCTGGGCTTGTTGACTGGAAAGCTGGCAGCCCAAGTTTGAGACTTGAGCACCACACAACAGGGTAAGGTTGCCTCAGCTACTGCCAATCTAGCAGTTCAAAAGCATGCAAATGCGAGTAGATAAATAGGCACCACTTCGGTGGAAAAGTAACAGTGTCATACTGGCCACATGACTGCGGAAATGACTTCAGACAGCGCTGGCTGAACAGCCTTGAAATGGAGATGAGTGGCACGCCCTAGAGTCGGCAACTAGCAGAGTAAACAGGGACTCCTTTACCCTTATATGTGTGATGAAAGAATGCGGAATATCAACTATTAAACCTCATAAATCCAAGAAATATCTATTTATCTTGTCTCTGCTGACGCACAGAAAATAAAATTTGTATTTAAAGGCTGCCCACCAGATTACAATTTATGGCTTTTATTTGATAAGCAAGAAAGCCAAACCTGGGCCTTGCATCCTGCAAACAGTAGCCAAAGGCAAACTGACATCTAATGCTTCACACATTAATGCCAAATCACCAGTCAGTCACCTCTATTCAAAGGATAGCAGGTACCAAAATAGTCAGCCTTGTAAAAGAGTCTTGTGACTTGGGTCCCAGATGACAATGCTAAATCAGGCCTGCCACTTTTCTGAAGCAGACCACAGTGGGAAGGGTACTCAGCTAAGACCCCTAATGCATCAGCAAGGGAAGGGAGCCAGAGAAAAGACCAATAACATTGCAGCAGGAAGAAACAATAGTGACTTGGTGGCCTTTCTTACTAGTTAAGAGAATGTAACAACTGTCATCCTCTGTTATCTGCAAATTGGGAGAACAACATCTCTTTAAGGGATTTTGTAGGGTACCTGGTTTTCCAACTCTTTCTCTATCTGCTTTAAATTAGATTTCTTCTTATCGGCACGAGGCAGCATAGTAGAATTCAAGAATTCTTCATTTTCAGCAGATTCGTCAGAGTCTTTCAATTCATCATTTCCATCGTGATCACTTGCATCGTGAGTTTCCAGTTCACACTCCTTTCAATATGAACATTTAACACAGCAGAGGGAAATGGCCAATTTAGTGAGATTTCTCTAGCAAATTAGGAAGCTGTTTATGCTTCCTGAACTGAGCTTTCATAATACCGTTGTCACTGCCGTTTAGATTCACAGTCTAGTTATAGTTTGCTAGAGCAAGAATAGTTTAGAAGCTTATAAATATTTATTTAAAATCAAACAAAACTCTGCAATTATCAAGTGTGCAGAGGAAACCCATGAATGTGCATCAAAAGTTCTAATGATCTTTTCGCTAGGAAGAATGCTTAGAATCACGTCTCCAGTTTTGTTTCTTATATTACCTTAACCAAGGAGTCATCTTCCATTGAAGCATCACCACTTAGTTCATCAATTTCCTGCTTTTTACCTAGAAGCCAGGACATACTAATGAAAATCTTTTATTATGAAATACTGGTAAATACTTAAACAGCCCTATCTTTATTAATCTTCTGGAGAGCATTAAAAACGTGAACCTTCAATCAATCCTGAAGGTGCCATAGAGATTCTGCAAGAGAATGTATGCAGCTCAAGGACTCAGACTGTTGGGAGCAATATGTTGACATTGCAAACCAGAGAGGGCTGTAAAGCCTTATGGAGAGGTATATAAGTCTAAGCGCAGTTGCTATTGTTAAATGGTGGTCTTTTTCCCAAACAAAGCCAACAAAGTTAGTTAGTATTTTAGTGCTCAAGAAGGTAATTTTGCTCATTTTAAAAATATTTTTCTGTAAGCAAACAAACCATCTGATCATCATTAAGAAAATACTTTTACTTCAGTTATAACCTTTTCCTTTGGTTGGCTTCTTATTCAGGGCATCTGTTGAAATAGCTATTTCAATATTGTCAGGGTCTCCTCCTTCCTCTTCAATAGCCTAATAGAAAATAAATAAATAAATAAAAGTAGTAGTAGTAGTAGTAGTAGTAGTAGTTTTATACTTGAATTTTACCCTTGCATTCATTATTCCTTACATTTGGAACATACTGCATGAAATTCAAGTTAAATGCGTTTTGGAGGAAGCATTTGATGGAAGATTCCAAAACCAGAAGACCCACCGCAAGGGAAGGAAGGGGCTGGGGATTCAGAGGGCAGCGGGCGTTTCTCTTTGGGAACGGCGCTCTATTTCTGCGACCGGCTGTCTCCCAGCGGCGCTGCCTGCGCAAGGTTTCCCAGGCCAGAGAGCCATTTTCCTGCAAGAGTGGGGGGGGGTGTGCGGGCCCGCGCCCCTCCGAGGCCTCTGGCTGCTTCCCCGACGGCCTCCGCTCCCGGGAACGCCGCCTCCGCTGGGGCCCTCCCGGGCCGTGCCACAGCTGGGCTGCAGCCGGTCTTGGGGGGGCGAGGGAGGGACGCCCCTCCGCTCTCCTTGCAGGCCGACGCCGCCCCCAGGGGGGTCCCTGCTCCCCGCGGGCTCCGCGCGGTCCTCGGAGGCAGCACTGGGCGGGCCGGGCGCTTCTCCCGGCGCCTTCTCCCTCCGGGTTCCAAGGCCGCCCCGGCGCCCCTTTCCGGCCCCCGGCCACCCACCCGGGAGAGCGCCGCCACTCGGATCCCCCGCCTGCCCGGGCCCGCCACTCCCCGGCCGCGGCCTTCCCCAGGGCGCACCTGCTTGAGACGGGCGATGAGGACCGTCTTCACGCCGGTGGCGTCCAGGTTGCGGCGCTTCAGCTCCGACTTGAGGTCGATGACGCGCAGCTCCGCGATCCGCTTGCCCTCCGCCGGGGGCAGCCCGGGGGCGGCGGCTCCAGACGGCGCGGCAGCCATTTCGCGGCGCTTCAGCGGCGGCCACAATACGGCGCCCCTCCCCCACCCGCGGCCTTGCTCGGCGCCCTCGTCGCCAAAGGACCCGGATGCCGCCGGGTGCGCCTGCGCAGAGCGGCCGCCGTCTCGGCTAGGGCCGCTGCCCCCGCCCCCCGCCTCTCCCGGCCGCTGATTGGGCAGCTCGGCGCCGGGCGGGCGCTTGAAGTCGGCAGGGGCGGCGGGGCTCCGGCTCCCAATGGCCAGGCCGAGCCGGGCCGGCGCGTCGGCCAGATGCCAACGGCAGCTCAGAGCGGCTGGGAGGCGCGGCGCGGCTCTGCGCCCCGGGACGGGCGATGCTCCCACCTGCGGCTCGGCCGCGGCCGGGAGACCCGCGGACCCCGCTTCCCTTCCCTCTGAGCTTTTCCCAGCGCGCCGCGGCTCAGTCCCGGCAGCCCTGGAGCAGGAGCGCCCCGACCTGTCCGCAGCGTCCTTTATTGCAGTGCGCGCACAACAACCCGGAAAGGTGGGCCATCGTTCCCCTCAGGTGGCCCTGGCGGCCGCACTCTCCCCCGACCGCGAGAGGGCGCTCCCGGCGGGCCTAGACGGGTCCTTTCCGTCGCTGGTAACGGGGTCGAGACTGCCGCCCAGAGCGTTTCCCCCACACTTCGGGCTCCCCTACGCGTGCGGGGCGGCGGCGCTTCCTTGCTGCGCTGCGGCGTCCCCCGGCGGAAGCGGCTGCCGACGGCGGCGGGGGAAGCGCGCGACCCCCGAGGGAGCGATGTGCGTGAGGCGCCCGGGCGGCCCCCTCCGAGTCAGCTAGGGCCGCGGGGACGCGGCGTCCACGGGGATCCGGAAGCGGGCGCGCGCGGGAGCCGCGGCCTCTTGGGGGCGCCGGGCGGCCTGCCGTAAAACGTCGCGGGCGTCGCGCTGGTGCGTCCGCGGAGAGGGAGGGGAGGACGGGAGCGGCGGGCGAGGCGGCGGCGGGGCCAGAGAAGAGCGGGGACGGCGGCCTCGCACCGCGGAGGTAGGAAGGCGGTAGCGCGGCGGGCGAAGGATCCGGCGCCTGCTGGGCCCGGCTAGGCCGCCGCCCCCCGCCTCGGCCCCCCCAGGTAGGCTCAGGGGCGGGGGCGCCGGGCTTTCGCAGGCCGCGAACCAGGGGGCCCTTGGTGTAGCCGTCCGCGGGCCGGACTACAGCGCTCATCGTCCGGGGCGGGCGCTGCGAGGCTTCTGCCCGCTCGAGGTGAGCGGCCGGAGTCCCGCGCCGGGGCAGTCGGATGGGCCGGTCTGCGCGGCGGGCCCCCGGGCCGGCCGAGGGTCGCTCCCCGGAGAGAAAAGGGCCCCGCCACCCGCGTCCCTTGCCCGGCGGAGGCCGTGGCACTCGGCCCCCTGGCGAGGCTTCTCCGCCTCCAGCCGCAGGCAAGGCCGGGCGCGGCGGGGCCCGCTTGGTGGGGCGCAGATCACTTCCTCGCGGGGTCCCCGGATTGGGAGTCTCGGCCCTTCTCCTACCCAGAAAGGCTGCCCTTCCTCCTCCCCCTCCTACTCGGGGCCCTCCTGCAGCTGGTGCCCCCCCTCCTGGCAGCAAAGGGGCAGTTCGCTCTCTGCATTTTAAATAAGGGGGGTGTCTGAGATGGGGTTCCCTCCCCCCCCCGCTTTCAGCCAGGACGAAAACCGTGAATGCTTCTCCGGTCCGTCTCTTCCTTGTTGGTTTTTGTCACTTCCACCCCCTCCTTCAAGCCCCCCCCCAACCCTTGCCACAAGGGCTTCCTGCCTCCTGAGAGGCCTGTTTCCAAAGAGGCTGCTGGACCTGCTGCCTCCACCCGCCCCATCCAAGATCCCTGGGGGGGGTGCAGCTCATCCGGCCTCCTTTGCAAGACTGATTGCTCCAGGAGGGCTGCATGGGCCACCGCTGCTTCGTCCCTCTTCCCTAATTAGAGGGCTCTGAATTGGTCTTTTTCCCTAGTCGATCCCCAGTGGCTTTAAGATGTGACTGGGTGCCATGTTCTGGAGTCCCTGTAAGACCCCAGGGTGAACATCAGGATCAGGGAGATTAAGAAGTCATCAATATGTATGCCAGTTGGTGCCAGTTCACATTATTTTAATATGACCCAGTCAATCTCTAGGTCAGAAAAATTGTAATGGAGGCTGAGTTGCTGAGGCACCAAAGGGGAAATTTCAGCTGAGATAATATGAGGATATCAGAAACATGTTATAAGTTCCATTTTTATGGCCATAGTTGTACCAGGTTCTTTATCCATTAATGAGTAATCCAGTAATAGCCCTGATGCTGGGTTTTGTGTAGAACAATGGCAGTTGGCAATGTACTGTTTACATAGGGACACAAAAAAAGATTACCGTTGGGAAACATTCATTTTATTTATTAAATTTTTATGCCACCAATCTCCCCGGCAAGGTGACTCTGGGTCCTTTTTAAGATCAGTTTCTAACATTTATTTCTCCTATTGTTAACAGTTAAATCTCTAGATCATATGAAAACATTCACATAACAGAAAACGATGGAAAAAGCTGGAAATCCTCATAAGGAATGTATTATGTAGGAAAGATTTGTATAAATAGTGGGCTGGTGGCTGTTAATGAGCAATATTCAAGGTTTTCCCCAGCTGAATTACAGTTTTAGGAAAAGTTCTTGGCCCCTCTGCAGGCACGGTGACAGGGGAAGCCCAGGAGCAGGTATCATAACTGTATGGTCTCTAGCAAAATAGCTAGATCTGCCATCACACATCACTCGGTGCAAGGCCGAGCCTGGCAGGAGCAAAATCCATACTTGGCACAGGATTGGGGGGATAGCCAGAATGTTTGGATAGAAAAGTTGATTTGCTTATCCCAAATAGTGGATGGACCTGGGCCTGTGGCACCAGTGGCTCTTTGTTGTGACACAGGAGGAGGAAGCAGCTCACCGAACATAGTTCAGATACAGTGGAGATTGGAACCATCCTGGGCACCCCAGTTTCCCTGATATAAAATCCAAGTACTTTTTTCTAACGGATGCAACCCATTTGAATGGCTGGGATGCCTAGAGAAGTAATGGGGGGGGATGGGTGTCACCTGGAGCATTTTGCTAAAGTTTGTAAAACTCTGGTAGATGCCTTTGGGAGGAATGGATGCATTTGCCAGAAAGATTGGAATGCCTTGGGTGTGACTCTGCTCTCAACTAGTAACAAGTCTCTGTTGGATTCTGGGTGAGAATGCTTTAAGTTCATCTAACACAATCCTATCAGGTGTAAAATAAATACGACTCTGAAATGTAATTGCTTATTAAGTTAGATTTACTGGTTGACTGTTTTTACCACAGCCATTCTGGATGGATGCTGTAGCCTAGGGTGAACCTAATAGCCAACCTTTTCATTGCTGGTCTTGTCAAATGGTGGAGAAGCAATAAAACTATTAATTAGGAAAATGACAAGGAGGGAGAGTATCAGCCAATTCTCACCTGGGTGTGGGATTTGGAAAGCAGATGTCCAAGGCATTCCCTCCTGCCACCTGCAGGGTCCCCTGTATGCAGAGGCCTGCCCAGGCCTACCTAAGTTTCACCTACTGAATTTTCTCTTTTCATTGTGGGTAAATACCAATTTTTCATGGATTCAGAATTTAACAAAAGACAAACTGGACTACTCAGTTCATGCCCACAAACCTTTGTGCAGCTGGTTTGGCTTAGTGTTTTGTATGAACAAAACCATAGTAGTTTGGAATCTAGTTTGCAACTGAGGGTGTTCCGCTAATTCATGATGGTTTGTTTAGTGATAGCCGTTCCAGTCCTTGACACACATTGTGGATGTGAGAGGGAGGGAGAGACTGGAAGGAAAGTACATCAATCCTTTGTATCTGTTGCCGTTAATAAAACAAGTTCCAGTTCCCCAATACATTTCTGCGGCTTGATTATATCAGTTTTCCTTCTGTGATTTTAGTTTCTGGCATCAACCATGTTTGAGAGGCAGTCTTGTTTTTCCCAATATTAGGAATTATTTATAAATTTTATAGTTAGTTTATTCAAGTTACGGTTAACTGATAAAATGATTAGAATTGTGTGAAAACCTAAACTACCCTCAGTAAAATCAATAGCATTTTAGCACAGCGATATTTGCAGAAATATAGTTAGTATTTATTGCTTCCTCCAACTGTAGGAAAGCTAAGATTCCTAGCAGTTCCTTTACAGATGAAAAACTGCTTCTGGTCCCCCACCTTGCAATCTTGCTTCGCTTGAGGGCCTGTGGAGAGGGAAGGGGCTGCTCTGTGGGAAGCAGAGAAGGCTGTAGAGCAAAGGGTTTCTGGCTGCTCGGGGACAGGTAGAAGTCCTCCTAGCTAATGTTTGTCAATCTTGGCCGGTTGGGGAATTCTGGGAATTGAAGTGGGCACATTGGGAAGGGATCCTCTCCTTAGCAGTCCTGGGAAGCGGAGAGTGACTCGGCTCTTGTGTTTGTCTCCATCCAGGCCCCCTGCGTGGCGGCGTTCCCATGTCTCAATGGCCCCCCTCCCGATGTCATAGCGTCTATACATTAGAAGCGGATATGAAGAGTGACGTTTCTTCTGGCGCACCAAAGAGCCAGGGAAACCTGAAGGGGATCCTCTTGAACCCTCCACCCTCCGAGGCAGCCAAAAACTTCCCCGGGGAAGAAGTTGAGATGATTGCCAGCAAAGTGGGGGACGAATTCTCCCACCTCTGTGGGGACACCCAGAAGCAGAAGGACCTGAACGGAAGTCGTCCCGCACAAGAAGCCATTGTTGTGAGTAAGAAACGTAAGAGCCAGCAGGCTGGCCCTTCCTATGCTCCGAACTGTGGGGGCAAAGAGACACCCCCCATTTTAGAGACTAGGCGGCACCTTGAAACACAAAGCGAGGACGACTCTTCTTTTAGCGACTGTGCCTCTTCGCCTTCATCCAGCTTGCATTTTGGAGACTCGGACACAGAAACTTCAGACGAGGACAAGGAGGCGGCTCCCATGCGGCAGGCTCGGGCTGTCTTCAATGCCTCCAGTAGAATCCACGGTTCTCGGCCACAAAAGTGGCCCCGGACAGAGGCGGACTCCGTCTCAGGGATATTACTGAAAAGGCCCTGTTTCCACAACAGTAGTTCTCGGAGAAGACTTCCCTATAGGAAGCGGTTTGTGAAAACTAGCTCTGTGCAACGAACACAGAACCAAAAAGAGCGGATTTTAATGCAGCGGAAAAAAAGGGAAGTCTTAGCTCGACAGAAGTATGCTTTACTGCCCAGCTCCAGCAGCACCACTGAGAACGACCTCAGCAGCGCCTCCTCGTCCAGTTCCTCCACAGAAGGAGAGGAGGAGCTCTTTGTGTCAGCTGGGGAGAACCACCAAACCAGCACTGCGGTTCCCTCAGGTAAAGATGCCACTCCAAGTCTCCCTGGCTGGTCTTTGCCGAACTGTTTGCCCCCCTCCCTTGTCAGTGCCTGCACCTGGGAAGGGAGAACTCGCCGAGAGGGCTTGTGTTCAGATCACTGTTTCCCAACCTTGGCAACCTCCGGAGGCATGGGCCCATGCTGGCTGGGGAATTCTAGGAGCTGACGTCCACATGCTGTTGCCAAGATTGAGAGACGCTGTTTTGGGTGATCCTTGCTGGTTCCCTGACATCTCTGAGCCCTTGGAGAACAAGTGCTGCTCAGTGGAGTTCTGCAAAGCCGGGGGAGCCAAGGACAGACGTTCTTTCTCCCCCTTTCCTGGGTGGGGGGGGGGAAACAGGATTCATGACAGTAAGGGGAAGAAGGTCACATGCCGGGATTCCTGGCCCTCCCAGCTGTTACTTTGTCCGGTTCCCCAAAGCAGCTCCCTATTGTGACACAGGGTCTCATGATGCTGCCCCTGCTAAACTTGGGCAGACATGGGACTGTTGGTGCTGGGGCAGGAGAGTGTCTTAGCAGTTCTTTGGATACTACAGCAGGAAGGTGTAACTCCAGTTGTGTACAATTACTTGAATTCATAGGGTCCAAGCAGGGCTTCTAATGGGCTCTCTTGCCCTGACAGTTCATTTCCTGTCTGATTGTGAGCTGGAACGGTCCTGGACACTCCCGAAAGTATTCGGAGGAAGAGAGTGATGGCCAGAACCAGAGGTTGCATTGCTGCTTTTATCTGCCTACTCTGCCTTTCTCGGTAGATCCCTTGCCACCCTGGCAAATCACTCCTCATAGGATTTGTTTTAGATTTCCCCTTTTTCCTTCGCTGCTCTGTTTCAGGGAGCCTTGATGAAGATGTTGTGGTGATCGAAGCATCTTCAACTCCCCAAGTAACTGCCAATGAAGAAATCAATGTTACCTCAACAGACAGCGAAGTAGAGATCGTCACTGTGGGAGAGAGCTACCGGTAAGAGGCCCACTTGGTTCTTGAGGCAGCTGCAGGATTGCCTGACCACTGGAATTTGTGATCCTTTCCTCAGTGAAGAAGGAAAGATCTTGTTGAGAGACCGAGATGGAGATCCCTCAAGCAAACTTGTTTTACCCTCCTTCTGACAATTGGAATATCTGCCTTAATCGAGAGCAGGGGTGTCAAACTCGCAACGTGACGTGATGTATCGCGACTTTTTTCCCATTGCTGGCAATGGGGTGGGTGCAGTTTTGGCATGACGCATCCAGCAGTTTGACACCCCTACTCTAGAGACTATGCCAGGGACGTTGTTGTCCTTGGCTTACAATCATTTATTTTTAATTTTATTATTATTAGTTATCCATTTGTACATGTAAACAAAGAAAAAATTCAAGTTAAAGCCATTCAACTTAATACAATCATTTTAAATTTGTAGACCTTCACTCCGTATATCAAAGTTTAACTACCGGTATAAGCCAACTACATTTTAAAAATTTTAAATTTCACTTCCTTTCAGATCTATCCATTGTACATCAAACAATCAAGTCATCTTATTAAAATTAATAAATTTCCATGTCGATACACCCCTCCCTTCAACACGTACATTCTTAGTCTATTTAATATATATCTTCCATTAATCACCCTCTCATGTCTCTTGCTCTTACACTTAGTCCTTAAATCAGTCCATAATTCTTTGTCTTTAATTCCTTGCATAAAATATTAAGTTTCTCTTCTTTTCAGTCGAATTCTGGGTTTCTTCCTCTGCCAGGTGGATTTCCATAACACAGCTTCCCTTCCAAGTAATAAGTCTCTCTTTATTGCTTGCAATGTCCCTTGGTTCCATATAAGCCATACTCTATGGATTCTGTCAGTTTGCCAAGAGAAATTTTTAGCCTCCTCTCCTAGATATTTTTCCAATGCTTTTATAACAATTCTTTTCAAATCTTCTTGTTTCTCATTTGGGGATTTTTCCAGTCTCTTGCCCCTAATTGCTGTCGTCATCTGGCGATAGTACATCATAGTTGTGCGGTTTTGCACCTCACTTTTCATTTCAGTAAGTTGTCTCTCTTCTTGTCTCTCCACCTCTTCCATCTTTTCTTCAACCCCTTCCCAGACCCTCTCCGAATTTCTCCCAATATCTTCTCTCATTTTCCCACTGTGCGTTTGTACTGTTTCTCCGGTTTGGTCCAAGTCCTCACTAACTGCTTTGCTTTGATCTTCCACCATCTTCTCCACTTCTCTGCTTTGTTCCACTGCCTCCATCGTCCTCATCCTTTCTTCCCACCTTTTCTCATACATGTCTATTATCATGTCCATCTTTCTCCTTATTTTTTCAAAAATTGTTGACGTTGCATCTTTTGATTCTTTCGTCGTCATTTCTGGAGAGGCCTGAGTAGACCGGGGGGCCTGGGATTATGTAGATATGGAGGAAGGTGGGGGGGGGCAGGTAAGTTGTTCCCTGGTATTTTAAGGATCTGGGCTGGGGAGGGTGCTGCCACCTTTGAGGGCACCAGTTTGGACTGCATAGTGGCCATCCTATCTTCAATCCGCTGTTAGCCAAGCTTCTTTATGCTGAGGATTAATCCTTACGCTTATATTGCCAAGATGTACTACTCTCTTATATACATCCTTAGGTTTATTTTGCAAAGTTTTTAAGTTATGCGTCTCTGCTGCCCTCTAGAGGTCTCTTTCGCATTACAGTTTCTCTTTCACCTTTCTCTTCCGGTCGCTTTCACTTTAAATTAAAAGTGGTCGCCATCTTGGGTGCATTTTGTTTATTGTGAACGTAATTGATCCGAGGTAAAATATAAGAAATACTTGCTTTTTAAGCTCCTGCGTTCAGTCTGTCAATCTCTGTGCTTCTTTGAAAAGTTTTCCTTGAGTGGTGGCTGGTCTCAGCGTCTTGGTCTGTCAGCTGACAGATGCTGCGCCGGGCTGGAGCTATTGTGAGCTCACGGGGAGTCCTCTTTCTTCCCCCCCCCCCGAGCGTTTTTTCGGGGAGTTTTCAGAGGATCTCAACCCACACTCACAGCTCTTCGCCCCTTCTCCGACTGAGGAGGGTTTTTTCGCCGCAAAAAACAGCTGTTTTGCGCTGTTTTGGCGGGTTTACAGGTCCCGTGTCGCAGAGCCTCCGAACAAGGCTATTTCGACCCCGAGGCAGCCACGCCCCCTCTCTTATAATCATTTATTTAATGACCATTCAAAATTACAATGGTACTGAAAAAAGTGACTCACAACCACTTTTCATGCTTACATCTGTTCTGGCATCCTCATGGTCACATGATCAAAATTCATCCATTTATGACGGGCACAGTGAGCTGGGTCATGTGATCCCCTAATAACCATGTCGTAAGATAGGGCAAAATATGCCTACCAACTGTCTTGCTAAGTCATGGAAATTTTTGTTACTGTAAGTCGAGACTACCTGTACTTACTGCCCCTTGCCACTCTCCTTCCTCCTTTCCATCTGCTGGTCACTAGGAAGCAGCCCCTGCTGGAATGAAGGGGGGGGGCTTTCTGCAACAGTTGCTGGTTTTGATTTTTAAGTCGGAGAAAGCTCTCGTTTCAAACGGGGGTGATCTTTGTAGAAGAATCCCGCTGGAAAGGTCATTCCCAGAAATTGGAGTGCTGTTTCCCCTTGATGGTGGAATTCCTTTCTTTGCCATCCAGGGATGTTGGCAGTTGAACCAGTCGTTTGGCCAGTGGGCCAGCGCTTACGTGGCAGAGACCCTGGTCACCTGCCAACCCTGCTTTTGGAGGCTACAAACCGAGGCTTCCTTTTCGGTTCTGACACTTCCTGTCTAGCAAGGCATTCTCTGGGTCACTGCATCAGTGGAGTGAGGCGTGTTATTCACTCAGACTGGGGAAGGGAGAGGAGAACTGCAGCCTTTTAAACTACCTGTGCTCCCTTTTTCTCGCTCATTATCAGATCTCGATCCTCGCTTGGGCACTCTAGAGCCCACTGGGGCCACAGCTCGGGTTCCCATGCTGCACGGTCAGCAGAACAGCGAAACCGCAGTCGAGTCTCCACGGTCATCCAGCCCTTGAGACAGAATGCAGCAGAAGTCGTGGATCTCACGGTGGATGAAGATGGTAGGTGGCCGAGATGCTGAGCCCCAGATCCTCCACCCCTCCTTTGCAGTCCAAAAGCTTCTCCAGGGTCACTTGGTGGAAGTACTTGAATTGCGACCGCTACAAAGGGCTGTCCGCTCCCTTCGGAGCATCTGGTACTCATGCCAAGAAATGCATTCTGAGCTGCCAGTGCAAACCACCACGTCTGTCCTTCGTTGTAGACCCAGCAGTGGTGCCAACCACCTCCTCCAGAGTGAATGTTCAGGCTGCCAGTGCTGCTTCTGAGAGCGGCCCCCCCATCCCCTCCTCAGAGCAGGTCCCTGGAGGAGCCTCGGGCATCTCCAGCAGCCAGCCCTCCTCGCAACCGGAGCTCTCGGCTCTCCTGTCCAACAGCAGCAGCGCGGCTGGTATCTCCACAGGAGGTAGGAAGCAGAGGTCTCTTCCCACAGGAGGCCGATGGCCCAGAGCAGGGGTAGGCAACCTTGGCTCTTTTATGACTCATGGACTTCAACTCCCAGAATTCCTGAGCCAACATGGCTCAGCTTGGAAACCTCTCCCTTTCCCCTCAGCATGGCTGGCTCAGGAATTCTGGGAGTTGAAGTCCACGAGTCATAAAAGAGCCAAGGTTGCCTACTCCTGGCCCAGAGGGTCCCAACCGCTGTTTGAAGTTATGATCCTGTTGCAGCTGGAGGGACGTTTGTGTTGTAGTTTAACACATGGAGGATGTCAGTGGGATTTGTGTGTCTGCGCACTGATCCCAGGAAAATGATGTGTCCTGATACAGCCATGAGCTTCTTTCTGCTCGCTTGGAGGGAAGACTCTGAGTGACAAGTGCAGGCTGAGTTTGGTTTCTGTCAGGCAAGGAGGAGGCCTGGTTGATGAATGAGGCCACTGATGGACAAAGAGCTGGGGTTTGCACTTGACCCCTGCATTGGGACTGAAAGGGATCGAGGCATTCTCTGCACTTACTGAAGAAAAAAGCATGGCCCTGTGGGTGCCACGGGGGGGGGAACCCTGGCTCAGGGATGGAGGGTAGAGGGCACGTGAGGATCGTGCTCCAAGGTCGGAGAATGCCGAGCCTTGTAGGGGAAACTGAATGCTGGGCAAGACAATCGGGCCGCCCTAGGCACGGGAGCCCTGGCCTGTCCTCATTGGACCGCCTTCAGTCTGCTTGTTGCACAGCTTGCCGTATTTCCCCATGGGCTCTCGGCACCCTCCCCTTCGGATCGCTTCAGCTCAGGCCCGTGTGCTTTCCTTCCCCATGGCAGATGGCACGAGAGGAAACGCCTCCAATCACGCTCTGGAACCGGGTCCCCCGGCCATGCCCAGGCTGCCCTCCTGCTGCCCCCAGCATTCTCCCTGCAGCGTCTCCTCGCAGAACCAGCACGTCCTGGGCCCGCCTCCCGCCAGCTGTTTTCAGCAGCACAGCCACCACTTCCAGCACCACCACCATCACCACAGCCCCCACGCTGGCGTTCCCCTTTCGCCCCCCTTCAGCGACTCCAGCTGTCCCGTCGACAGGCCTCCCCCTGTTCCAGCCCCTGGGGGGCCCAGCAGCAGCGCTGGCACTGCCTTCCATGACCAGGCAAGTTGGGAGGGCGGCCCCCTGGCCAGGAGTCTGGCTGGCCGTTTCTTTCTGTTGTTCAGGGCAGTCCCTGGCAAGCATCTTCCAGGCTGGCGTTCGATGCAGCCCTCCCTGAAGAGAGGTAAGGAACCCTGACTGGCTTCCAGGGATGCCGCCATCCGTCTGGGTGCCCTGGGGCAGAACCACTCACTGGCCCATTCCTTGGATTTCTCTTTCAGAGCGGCTGGAAGGGGCCCGTTTGCTGAATTGGGCTTCAGAGGGAGGGAGGAGGACTTGTGCTGTTGCATTAATGGCAGGAAAGCCCGATCAGAGCGCAGCATGATGCGGTCTGACCTCCCTTCGTGCTAGCTGGGTGTGTGTTAACCCCCCCCCCCCCCGCTTTCCCTCCTGGCCGCTCTCTCTGTGCAGCAGGCCCTGCCGGTGGATCTGAGCAGCAGCGGCATCAGGAATCCCGGGGGCAGCTCCTTCCATGGCACTTCGGCCTTCGACCCCTGCTGCCCGGGCTCCTCCTCCCGGGCCTCCCTGTATGGGCACCAGGCGGGGGCCACTGCCAGTCAGCCCATCAGCATGGATGGCTACAGCCCAAGCATGGTCCCCCAGCCAGCGCCGCCCCCCACCCAGACTGCTCTGTCCTCCTGCCGCCATTACCTGCACTCGCCTTGTAAGTGGGGATCTTGAAAGGATGGGGAGGGCACCCTGGTGGGGTTGGCTCCCCCAAGAAATAATAGGGACACTCTTCTCCCTCTGCTTTCAGATGCCTCCTTGACGCGGCCCCTCCACCCTCAGGCTGCAGCCTGCCCCCATTCCCATGGCAATCCCCCTCCCTCAGCACCCCCTCAGGTCCCCCCTCAGGTGGACTACGTCATCCCTCACCCTGTTCATCCCTTCCACCCCTCCATCTCCTCCCACACCTCTTCCCACCCGGTCCCACCCCAGCCCTCCCCTCACCCGCTGGCCAACGCAGTGGCCCCCATTCCTCAGCCCCTCCCCAGTGCCCATCCCCTCCCTGCGGCTGTCCCCTCGGCCCAGCGGCTGCACCCTCACGAGGTGATCCAGCGGATGGAAGTCCAGAGGAGGCGCCTGATGCAGCATCCAACGTAAGTCAGCCAGATGATAGAAGGTCTCCCCCCTCCTCGCTTCACCCTCTCTTCACCCCTTTCAGCAGGAAAGGTGTTGGGTGTCCAGTCAACTTGTCAAAGCCCAGCTTGACCATTTATGTACTTAGTATATTTAGAGGCCACCCGGCTTCAGAGTGACTCTGGGTGGTTGACACTTAAAATTGTTCACACACACACACACACACCCCATTGCAGTAAGTGGAGGCCCCTGCCTTTATCTCACCCCTTGATGCTTGCTTCCTTTCCTCCTGGAGCCTAAAGCTGAGGTCTGTGCTCTTTGTCTGCCCACAAGCACCACCCCTGGGGGAAGATAAGGAGCTGAGTGTGAGGCTGCTCCCCAGAGACACTGCCAACCCCGCCGGCCTCTCTGGAGCTGCAGAAGGCAGCCACTCTGTAGTGCTAGGGGAGGCTGAAGACGGCCGGAGCATCCTCCTTCAGCTAAGGGCTGCAGAACTTGAGAAAACCACTGCCAGCTGCAGATGACCAACGATGGCAGCAGTCTCACTCTGCGTCAGAAGCCTTCCGTCCAGTTTCTGGATTTGGGCAAGAGAGGAGGTCCAGATAGAAACTTAATCCTCTTTTGAATACTGAGAAGTGGCCCAATTGGCCTTAGAACAGGGCTTTTCAACTGGTGGTACGTGTACCACTGGTGGTACGCGATCACCTGGCTGGTGGCACGCGGCGTCGCCTCCCTCCCCCCCGCTACGCTCCTCAGCTCACTTGTTTGTGGAAAATATGCTGCTTGGTGGCAGCCTCCACAAACTCTACTGAATGTGCCCTGCAGGGGGTGCATGAAGAGTGCAGGCGCAGAGCAAGGCCCCGCCCTCCCCAGGGACTCATTGTGCAGCAACCGGATTGACTTCTTCTCGTGCACACAGGTCAGCGAAGGGGAGGCCACCGCAGCGCCAAACTCCTGCGCCCGTCAGCTGGCCACCCCCCAAACTTGCGCTTGTCAGCTGGGAGGTCTGGCGACGGCCACCAGTCTCCTTTACCACCCCACACGTCATCCTCGACCCCTCCCCCCGCCCGTTCACATTGAGCCCGTGGGGGCTTGAGAGGGAGGGAAGGAGGAAAGGACGACTCCTCTCCTAAGATTCAAAGCATGATCAGCTTCCCAAGGGCACCACAATCCTCACAAAAGCGGGGGGAGAAGCAAAGGGGGCGAGAGAGCTCGCGGTGGGCTCAAAGGAGCACCTGTCAGCGTCAGAGACGAGAAACTCCCCCACAAACCCAGGGGAAGGGATGGAGAAAAGGAGCCCCCTTTGGGAGGAAACCGCCACCACCTTGGCTTTGTGCTCTCCTGTTCCTCGGCAGCCAGGCTGCCGAGCCTCTGCTGGCTGGAACTCCACGTTTGTTTTGTTTTTCTCCTCTTCACGTGTTTCTGCCGTACCTCCTCGGCGCTCCCGGGAACGGAGTGGGCGGAAGAAAACTTGGCTAGGCTAGGCAAAGAAAAGCCACGGAGCTGCGAGCTCAGATCGCAGGCAGGCCGGAGAAGGGGGTGAAGAAGAGGGGGATTGGGAGAGAGGAAATGCCAAGCTTGTCCTTGCCTCTCCCAAGGACCTCCTGTGCCACCTCACAGAAACCTCACCTGGTTTCAGATCTACGCTGCAAAACTTTTTCTCGTGCAGAGGAGAGAGGAAAAACAATTGTGGAACACTCGGGAATCCCTTGCAAGGCACCATGTACCTTGGTGCTTATTTCCTAATGCCTCCCCCCCCCCCGTGTTTTCTGCTCCACCCCGAATTCACCTCCCTTCCACTCCTTACATCTATGGTCTTAATACAGCCCTAAGTCTGTTTTGTTTTCCACACCCCCTAAAATTCTTCATTCAGAAGAATGAAAGGGCGCAAATCGGCGTGTGCTCAAAAACGCGCGAGCGAGCTGGGCAAGAGCCCAGGACCTGGGCTGATCCATGTTTCTACAGAGCAGCCCAGAAGCGCGGATCAGCTGTAGCTGCTCTCCTGGGCTCCTGCCCAGCAAACTTGCTCGCGCTTTGCTGGAAAACATGCCATTTGCTAATTTAGCAGAAGCGTGAATCAGCTGTAGCCCGGCGCTGATCCTGGCACTTCTGCTAACTTAGCAAGTGGCATGTTTTCTGGCGAAGCGCGAGCAAGTGAGCTGGGCGGAGCTCTCCTCCACCTCTGCCTATGCACAGGCAGGTTTGGCATGTCGCCATGGCCACTGGCAGCACAGCCACCAGCCACGCTGGCAACCTGTCTCCCTCCCCTTGTCCCTTCCTGGGCACGGAGGGCGGGGAGGAAGGAAGGGACAAAGGGGGAGGGAAGTAAGGTACAATGAGAGAGGGAAGGAAGGAACAATGGAAGGTAGGGAGGGAAGGAAGGAAGGGACAAAAAGGGAAGGAAGGAAGGAAGGGACAAGAGGAGAGAGGGAGGGAAGGAGGGACAAAGGGATGTGGAAAGGAAGGAAAGAAGGAAGGAAGGGGCAATGGGAAAGGGAGGGAAGGAGGGACAAAGGGAGGTGAAGGAAAGGAAGGAAGGAACGGAGGGAGGGAAGGAAGGGACAAAAAGGGAAGGAAGGAAGGGACAAGGAGAGGGAGGGAAGGAGGGACAATGGGAGGTGGAAAGGAAGGAAAGAAGGAAGGAAGGGGCAATGGGAGGTGAAGGAAAGGAAGGAAGGAACGGAGGGAGGGAAGGAAGGGAAGGAAGGAAGGGACAAGGGGAGGGAGGGAAGGAGGGACAATGGGAGGTGGAAAGGAAGGAAAGGACAATGGGAGAGAAGGGAAGGAAGGCAGGCACCCACCCAGTCCCATCCCAGAGACCCACGGATTCCCCCCCCCCACAGGTCACTGCAACCTGAGTGATCAGCTGGCCACGCCCCCAGCCATTGATCACATGACCCTGGGACACTGAATGTCATAAGTATGAATCAGTTGCCAAGCATCCGAATGTAAATCACATGACCCTAGGGGTGCTGCAACAATCATAAGTGTGAAAAATTATCATAATTCGCTTTTTTCAGTGCTGTTGTAACTTCAAACAGTCACTAAGTGAATTGTAAGTCGAGGACTACCTGTACTTTCTCATTTTTTCCTCTCTTTTTTTTGGTCAAGTTTTTGATACTTTGCTGGGCGAGTGGTGGTATTCGGATATGGCCTTATCCAAAAAGTGGTACAATGGGTGAAAAGGTTGAAAAGCCCTGCCTTAGAACATCAGTCATTTTAGAAATGCGCAAACTCTGTAGACAAATGGAAGCTGCATTTCCATCACATGCAGACACAAGCTACCTTCTTTTCTTGACTGCTCAGAATCTTGTCTGCTAGCTGGATTCTGGCCAGTCAGGACTGCCTTTCTGGTCTTTGCTACACCTGATCAAGGCTGGTTGAGGCACAGAGCTGGTTTGGGAGGGGCAGCCCATGTGTGAAGGCAGCGCTGCAGTGACTGTGCAGGGAGGATCTCGCCTGCTCAGACTCTGGGACCTGGGTAGGTAGAGCTGTCAGCTTTTTCTTCCCCTCCAGGCGAGCACACGAACGGCCACCCCCACATCCTCACCGGATGCATCCCAACTATGGCCACGGCCACCACATTCACGTGCCACAGACCATGTCTTCGCACCCTCGACAAGCACCGGAGAGGTCGGCTTGGTTAGTACAGTCTGGCCCAAGCATCCTTTTCCCTGTGATGCCTGAATGTGCACGCCCCATCCTGGACATCCAGGAAAATGGGGATGGAGTGGGAGAGACCCTGCCCCGGTTAGGGTGATTCAACCCAGGGGGTGTTGGAATAACTTTGCATCCCTTATTGCTGAAGCTGATTTTAGACCAGAGTCACCCATGTGACACACACCCCATCCCGGCGGGAGGTGATGGGGAAGCTGGCAGCCAAGGGCAGTCAGAATGAATTAGAGGCAGCCTCGGATTTTTCAGGTCCAAAACAGGCACCATGAAAACAGGCAAAATCCATGGATCGATTTCCTTGGTAAGCAAGTGAAAAATGCCCTGGCTTCATGTGGACTTTCTGTTTGGGTGCAGGGAACTGGGCATTGAAGCAGGTGTGACCGCAGCCACCTATCCGCCGGGCCCGATGCACCCACATTTGGCCCACTACCACACCCCCCCTCGGCTTCACCACCTGCAGATTGGTGCTCTTCCCTTAATGGTAAGTGAGACGGTTACAAGCGGCTCTGGAGGTCGGTCATCCCATGCCAGGTTCATGGGGGAGTCTGGGCAGGCTACCTTTAGTGACAAGCTCTCCTTGCCCCCCCCCCCCAAGGAGACCAGGCCTGCCTTAAAATCAGTGTTGATAGGAAAGTGTCCTTACAGGATAAAAAAAGAGGGATGCTCTGACTCCAGTTGGCAGGGGAACTGAAGCCCCCCGGTTTTGTCTCAAATTGAGAAAATAGTTAAATTCTCCAGTAATCCATTGACCCTCTGCATCTGATTTATGCTCTTAATTCAGTCATCAGTTTTGACGGCTGGATTAGAAAACACCCTGATTAGTGTGAGAAAGTCAGGAGTTACTAATTTGAGCTACCTAAGCAGCCATATTTGGGGTTGATAGATGTGTTTTTGGTGTTGTGCCTTTCCCAAGTCAAGGGTTGTAGCTGCCTTCATGGAGAAGGCAACGCTTGAATGGGAAATTGACAGCTGGACTGGGGCTTTCTTTAACAGACTTGGAGTCAAACTGAGGTTTTGCAGCAGCTTTCTTTCCTGTTGATTTGGGGATGGGAGAAAAAAGGGACTTTTCCCTTCTGTGTTGTGCAGGAGAGGAGGAGAATCCCGAACAAACTTCTCTTCAGCCACAGCTCAAACCAAGAAAAATGTTGGGCACTTTCTTCCTCACGGACAATATCTGAGACAATTGGGAGCTGCTTTGGGCTGAGTGGGATCATAAGGGACGTCATCGTCTTTGGTACTTAGCAGCTTGGAGCATCGTTGGAGCACTCCTGACCTGTGGCATTGAATCTGACTGAAATTGCTCCTGGGGAGAGGACGAGACCGAGGGCTGGGTGGGAATTGACTACAGTGAAGCAGCTGCAGCCTCTCTTTGGACTCAGCTGGTGGTTGAGCCCAAAAAATGGCTGATTGGGGGAGCGGGGGAGCCAATGGCTTTTTGGACACTCTGTGACCTCTGGAGGGACATGTAAAAGTTGAGGGGGAACGTGAGGAAGCCTGTAAAAACATAGCCAGGGAAGAAAAAATTCCTGGTCGTAGCTGGATAAAAACTCTTTGTCATGTTGTTGCTTTGCTAGCAGGCAAAGGCAAACACATTATCCCAAGGCAGCTTAATCCCACATTAAAACTGTTCAAGATGGAAATGGCCTCTAGCAGCCAGTTGAATGATTTGTTGAAGGTGGGAGACGCTCTGTGCTCTGTTGCGTTGTGGATAGGATCTTCCAGATGTGGATGTTGGGGCTGGGTTTTGTTTGGAGGGGGCCACTTTCACTCAAGAGTTCGGTTGCCTCTGATCTCACTTGAGCTCTGGAGGGTTTGACTTTCTGAAGATGATGCTGGTCACTTTGCAGCATCTTTGATTTGTTATGGGAGATGCGTGCTGCATTCTGGCTTGTTTTATGGAAGGACGAGTAGTTTTATCTGGGTCCATATTCGGGGAGGCTTGATTCTATTTGTAGGACAGTAAAGGACATTTTTGGGGTGCTACTTCAGTCCTTGTTCCGTTATTGGGAAAGTTCTTGGATGTTGAAGACCACCATACATTTAGCCTTGCAGGTAGCTCTGTCTGTTTGTCTGAATTATGATCTTCTGAACAGTAAGAGGCTGGCTGACAGAGGAGAGGGTTCATGGCGGGTGGAACTATTTTACTCCTTCTTACTTTACAGTTGTCTGACTGTGAGGCAGGCCCACAGCATCAGTCAGCACTTCCAGGATAGTTGCACAAGCAAAGTCCTGCTTGAGGGAGATCTTGTTGAACTAAGCCCAGCCTGAGCGGGATGATCTCTCCCTCCCTGAAAGATTCTGCTTCTGGTTGGGCGCCATGACAGTCAAACAGCTTAGAGAGAAAAGGAAGGGATGCCATCAGCCAGACCGAATTCCTTCCCTTTGCAACGGGAACAGTAAAATACTTGAAGCTGCTCTGCAATTAGATTTAACTCCCTTCTGCTATTTAAATAGGTTCCTGACATGGCGGGCTACCCTCACATCCGTTACATTTCATCGGGATTGGATGGAACTTCATTCAGAGGCCCTTTCAGGGGCAATTTTGAGGTTTGTAATAGAATCACCCTCAGCTTTGTGGCAGAACTTTTGTTTCAGGGAATAAGTGGGGAGGGGCCATGTGGTTTTGGTTTTTTGCAAGGTCCTCGGGTCTTCGTTGTGGTTTGGGGACAGGTAGGCACTCCAGCTTGAAAGGGCTTTTTTTCTGGCTTCTGCAGCAGCGGCCACCCTTCACCATAAGGAGCACCTGGCTGGGAATGTTAAGTTGGCTCAGGGAAGGGGAGAGTTGGTGCTAAACGGTCAGTTCCTCCTCCTTGGGCCTGCGAGTCATTCGGTTACGTGGCAGAGAGGAACTGCAGTATCAGATGCAGAGAGTTAATGAATTCCCCGGCCTAGTTTATGACACAGGGAGGGCCTTCAGATGAACCGGTTCAGGCAAACGCCACCATCCTTTCCCACGGAGGGTGGGATCGTGAAATGCAGCCCTTTCCCCACAGTCTCCACTAAGTGGTCTTAAGCAGCCCTGGAGTGAACCATCCCACCCACAAGAAGGGAGTCTCACTCGCTGATCTCCCGCAGCTTTATGGAGGCTGCCTGCAATCCTTGGTGTTCGGAGTCTTAGGTCTCCAGGCCCTCCGTGTGAGCTGTGCTCTGTTGCCCCACTTCATTCATCTTTAGGACATGGGAAGAGGGAAGCCGAGGACAGGTAGAGTAGAATAACTACGGTAGAGTTGGAGGTCTTCTAGTCCTGCTCAGGCAGGAAACCCTATACCATTTCCCAGTAGAGCCACTGAATAGTAAAAGCTGCCCAGTATGACTTTTCAAATAAGTTGCATGTTAATTAAATTGGGGAGAGAGCACCAAGATGCCAACAACTTTTGTTCCACTTTGATTCCAGGAATTAATCCATCTGGAAGAACGTTTAGGAAATGTGAATCGCGGAGCTTCCCAAGGAACCATTGAAAGATGCACTTATCCCCACAAGTATAAGAAGGTGAGAAGATCTCAGAGGTGTTTGAAGAACTTCCCCATTGATCATCCCAAAGCTCCTCTCTTTTCCTGTAAAGCCCCCAAAAAAGGAGACGCTTCATAGATTCCCGTGTCTCAGAATCTCGCAAGTTGCTGCTTTTCTAGGAGACAGATAATCCCAAATGCTTTCTAGATTCCAGGTGTGGAATCTGGCTGCAGAACCCGCTTTTCCACCAGGAGGGCCAAGCCGGGCACTGCTTTGTGCCTGCTTTTGTTCATCTAGGAACCAACCCAGGCCACCCAAATTGGCCTCTTATTCAAATTGTTGATAATTGAGTGAGAAGGGACTCTGCCCGCTCTTCTTTGCCCACCTTGCTGCATTGAGCCTCTGGTTTATTTCTGGTGCTTCTCTTAAGTTTCCTGCGTGTAAATGGGAGATTCCAGCGGCTCCTTTCTTGATGGGTTGGGGCACGGGTTGTGCTGGGAATGTGGTATCTAACAACTTCCATTGAATGAGCAATGAACGTCTGTTACTTGGAAAATAATAAAAAAGCATGTCACACTTCACAAATAATAGCCTTATAAATAGGAGGCCTGCTCCTGAAATCAGAGAAGACACTGAAGGCTCTGATCATGGAGCTTGGAAAACTAAGTTGGGAGTAATGGCTCAGTTGTCAGCATTTCTAGCACCAGGATGTGTTACAAAGAAGCAAAACCTGAGATTGATTGAGACAGCGTATGTGTGAGTGAGGGGCTGAACTTTTAAAAATCAGCTCTTTCATGTCACTCTGAGAACATAACGCAGTTTCATGACCCACCTGCGTGAGGTCATTCTTCCCTCCAAATGTGCCTTGGACATTTTATAGTTGCAGAGACAAATCATCTTAACAATTAAATACTACAAAAAAGATCATATTCAGAAATTAAAATTTAAAAAGAATTTGGATCAACCCTCTCCTTCTCCCCCAAAAGAATTCAATTTCAAACAAATACCTGGATTGTCAAAAAATGTATTGGATGCTGAAATAATTGTATCGGAAATTGGGAATTCAGAAATAGTTGGATACATGTATTGTTCAACTTTAATTGTATATTGTTTAAAGTACATGTATGGATTGGGGGTGCATAGTGGGTTGATGTAACAAATAATAATTGTGTATAAAACAGACTTCATTCAGTTTGCCAATAATGTCATCTCTGCTAATAAGGTAACAACTGATTGGTTCTCACAGAGGAAACTACACTGCAAACATGATGGGGAAGAAGGAACTGAGGAAGATACCGAGGAAAAGTGTACCATATGTTTATCTATATTAGAGGAAGGGGAAGATGTCAGGTAACTGAATAGGACAACTGTTGGAAATATTGAACTAATGTTGTGGGTCAGGTGTAGACCAGGATTCATTTTTGTAAAAGTATACTGCAGAAGGTTGGAAATTTAGAGAAGTGCAGGCTCCAGCCAGCTGTGACCAGTTTGTCTCAAATACCAGAGTGGGTGGTTCTCAAAAAAATTCCCCTGGGCAAAGAGGAGAAACAGTCCATTCTTTTTGAGGCTGCAACTCCAGGACCAGTTTAAAGTACCTTGTTTTGCAGGTACTGGAAGGAAAAGCTGAGGGAGCACTGGCTTAGCTGTTTGCTGCTACAAACTACTGCAAGAAATTTATTTTTTAATTTATTTTGCCTCTTTGCAGTCTATGTTCTAACATAATAGCCAATGCTTCCCAGCTGGAACTAATCTCTGGCCCTGGGTGCATTTTCACTTTGCAGTTTAACTCTTGTTCTGAAAGAGAAATTATCTCCCAGAACTTTCCCTGTGTAGTCCTTTTGCCAAATTTAGCCATCTGTGTTACAACAGCTATACTTCTGGAGAAAATGCTCTATCAAGAGAGACAGCTTTCCTAATCTGTTAGAGAAAAACAAAAACTTGATCCATTGGACAGCATGTGCACTTCTAATCCTTTGCTTCCTTTGTTTTTAGACGCCTTCCGTGTATGCATCTTTTCCATCAAGTGTGTGTTGACCAGTGGTTAATTACAAACAAGAAGTGCCCCATTTGCAGAGTGGACATTGAAGCTCAGCTGCCCAGCGAAAGTTGACAGGCTTTGGCCTCCAACCTCTTGCTTTCCTCCTTCACACCCATATCCTTCTGGGTACTGCAGTCAACCAAAGATGGCATGACTTAGCTGTGCAGTTGTGGGAAGCATTTGAACCTGCTAGAGTGCCGTTTGTCTGCTCTGTGGTATACCTAATGCTAACCCTACAGTTAGTGTATTTATAAAGCTTATTTTTGGTTGGTTTGTTTAGCCCTTTCAGATTCCTAACTGGTTTTCCCTGTCCTTTTGCATGGATCGCTCCCGATATTGCATTTCTTTGCACATATTATGGGCTTAGTGACCCCCCAAACTTGCAGGCAAGATTATCTGCTTTAGAAAGTAGAACTGTGTGGTCCTCCCTCCCTTTTTTATTTGTACCGAAAGTCAACTTTCCAGAGTATGATTTCATTCATTACTAACCTCAGAGTCCTTAATTTAATCAAGTTTCTTAGTTTTAAATGTATAAAGATCAAAGGATATTTTTTTTAAGACATTCCTTAATTAGGAAAAAAAGCTGCTGTATACTTGTGTGGGAGAGAGGCATGAGGGCCTTGTCCTGGGCGAGCTTTGTTAAAAAGAGCATGGCTGGGGCTGCCTGCCCCACTATCTGCACCATCAGTCTAACCTGGAAGCCTTGCCTTACATCCTGTAATGTCAGACTAATTGGAACGTCCTTTTGGATCACATTTTTATGTTCTTAAACCTTCAGCACAATGCAGATATCTTTGAATGTCAATATTAAAAACATTTAGACTGCTGTCTGATTGTATGTACCATTTTCTTATGTCTAGCCATTCAAATCACTAACATAAAGTTTACTGCTGTGAACAGCTCTACTGAACACTAAATACTGGATTTCAATTACCGGTAGCTGCACTGTAGATAGATGCAGGCTGAATAAAACAAGTACTAGGAGAACGAGAAGAGCAGGGTTGTTATCTTGTCTTTTGTTTCTCATTCCTCAGTCCTGTGTTCATCTGCTGATCTACACAGACTGGTTTTGTAAAAAAGGAAAAACTCAGCTACGGGATGAAACCAGTACTTAAAATAGCATTTCTTAAGGCAAATATCCATGAATTCATAGATTTTATGAAGATCCCTACTCTAGGGGATTGGGTGGTGTTTTTTTTTTAATTTTACAATTAATAAAGTTAGCTGAACCCATCTGCCTTTTGTGTTCTTTCTCAAGATTGATTATCGTATTACATAGGATATTCTGCTATTAGCGCCTATGGGGGGGGGTCTTTGGGTGAAGCACTTCAGGGACTTTCCCTGAATCCGGAGACTCCCTTGACCGGGGCCTCCTGCTCCTACTCACGGAAAAGACTACAGCTCCCAGAGGCTCTTGCGCGAGGGCTGCAGTCGTGGCGACGCGGGACGAAAAAAAGCGACAGCCAATCGGGCGCGTCGCCTCCACGCGGAGTGCCAGTGAGGGCTTCCATTTGAGACCGATGAGGCGGAAGTGCGCGGGGGCGGCAGCACATGGCGTGTGAGCGCAGCTGGGCGTGGCTTCCGAGTGCGGAAACTGCGAGTGGCTTCCGTTGCTCGCCCTCTCAGGGGCGGGGCTGAGCACCTGGGGGGCGCCCGTTCGGAAAGCCCACCGGGGACGAGCTCACGGGCGGCTTTCTACCGCTAGCCCGGTTCGTGCGGCGCAAGAAGGCGAAGGGGCTCCGTGCCTTCTGGGGAGGCAGCCCTAGAGGCTGCGGGGGTCTCGGGCGCGCTCAGAGCCTCCCTCCCTTGGAAGTGGGGGCGATCAGGAGGCGCTTCCCGTTGGGCTCCCAGGGCGCCTTTAGCGCGGCTGCCTGCTTTTGTAGTCCTCTGACGAAAAGGCGCCCTGTTCCATCCAGCCTGGCCCCGGTTCTCCCCTCGCTCCCTCCTGTCCCGTCCCGTCCCGTCCCAAAGGCATCCCCATTGCTGACCCTTTTCAAGCCCTCACGCGCACCCCTCCCCCAGCAGAGGGGGTCTAGCCTGCACAGGATTGTCACACCAGCTTCCTCTTGCAGAACCTCCAGCTCTGCTTTTATACTGGATACACGGAGGAGAGGCTCTCCCTGATTATGGGGCACCTGGCCAAAAATGCGGTGTGTGTTAATAGGTATCTAACAAAACAAATTGTAAGTATCAAATCCTTTCATCCTCCAGTCTCTGAGCTGTATCCCTTATTCTATAGTGTGTGGCCTTGCTAGCTAACTCCCTCCAAGACAAGTGGATTACATTGCCCTGCTAAGATAGTGTTGGACTGATCTCTGAGGCCCAGCCCTTGTCCCTCAACCCCATCAGGCAGTCAAGGAGAAATACTCCAGCCTGCACCATTAAAAGACTTAGCATGTTGGCTAAATGAATCCCAGCAACTGTTGTGAGTGCCAGCCAGAGTCCACTGGCATCACCATCTCGCATCACACAGGAGGTGGGCACAAGACCTGTGCATATAGGCCAGGATGTCATGTATTTATACTTAATAAAGACATTGCAGAAAATGCCCTTTGAAAGCCCATAGGAGAGTTGCCAATATTTAACTGTGCCTTGAAAAATAGCAAGAGGAACTTCCTAATAAGAGTGGTTTTGAAGCTGAAGGCCTGTGTGGCATGGAAAACCACAACTGCTTCACAAAAAGTGTGTGAGGTAGCTCATCTCTTTCAATATCTGTTCCGAGTTGTAAGAGAATCTTTCTTGAACCAATAGGACTGGTTCTGGAGCCACAAAGCTGCCTTGAACTCCTGTCCCAAAAAGGGCAGGGAGCGCATTTCTCACAGAGCCCCACACCACAGGAGTTGTAGTCTCTGTTTTTATTGATGGAAGAGAGCAATTTAACCCACATGCAGAGGGCCCATGGCAGCACAGACCAGCTTTGGAAACTTCATAATGCTGACAATTGTGCCACGTTCCTATGATGAAGTATCTGGGCCCCAAATGATATTCCAAGCCACTTACTTATTGTGCACATTAGTACGGCTTTGCCCTTGGCTTGTTTCTTTACAAGTGCACCAGATGAAAGCAGTGACAAGAGTTTACAGCTTCCTTGGAAGCAAAAGGAGGGGGAGGTAATGCATAGATACAATAATAATAAAAGTCAGTGTGGGCCAGCCACATTGACTGACTAGATGAACTATTTGCAGCATAGAATACTGTTTTCCTTTGGTTCTGGTGCCTTTCTGGAGTCACAAGCATAGCTAGACAAGACAGTAGGAGAGAGTGTAGATGCACACAGGCAGACATGTCCACTTAGGAAAGGAAGAGATGGCGCAAGGTTCCCCAGAGAACTAGCAGCAGAATCTGCTTCCCCTGGGAAGCTGCCCACTGTGGAGGTGTGCATAGAATGTCATTGCTTCGTTAGATAATCTGGAAGAAACAGCAGAGCAACTAAAGGCACTTGAAAAATGAAACAAAATTTTTCTAAATCCGTCAGAGTACTTGATTGGTTTCCAGAACGGTTTTTTTTTAAAAATAATGGAATGTAATTTCAACACATCCCTCTTTGCAAGAAAAAGAGTTAAATAAAATAAATAAATCCTTGGCTTTGTGGGCTTTGGCTTCTCATAAAACAGACTTATCCTCTTTTTAACCTCACAGAGGAACTGAAGCTGTATATTGTAGACTTTGCCTAGACCGGCAGCTTCCCACATCACTCAGAGGGTTGGAAAGCGTCTTCTCTGGCATCTTGGAACTGATCAAGGGTCAGAGTTACACCTTGGTCACATAATTATTTGGAAAAAGTCCTTGTTTGCCTCTTAATCGGCCTGTCCACCAGCCAGAGGGATCTGGAAAAAAGGACAGTTAGTTAGAAGAAGCTTTGCCTGACCCTAACCCCACCTGCACTCGCAGCCGCCTGTTCTGGTATTTCAGACCTAAGAAAATGGGTTGCAGTGGGACACAAGTAAGGGACATTTGCAAAGCTACCGCACCCAAAGTCATTTTTTCTTTGTCTATTTTTAAGAAGAGAAAAAAAGCCATTTTGGGAAATATCCAAATGGAGGAGAGTGGTAAGCTAATCCAACATTAGGCCATGGAGTAAAAGGGATGACTAACTGGGCACAAGCAGAATGGAGATTTAAGAGCCCTGCCCGGTGTCAAAGGGAGCAAACAGCCCCCTTTGCCTTAGGCAGGAAATGCCTCCCTGAGGTACTCCAGGGCGGAGGCAAAAGGTGCACCTTCTCTCCAAGAGCCAACTGCTCATTTATGCATATTCTGGATGGGGCAGAGATAGACGAAGGAGGGGATGCATTTCCTGTGTCTCAGACAATACAGAACAAAACACACTTGACCATTCTCTGAATATTCAGCAGTCTGAGTATATGAAAAAGATCCTGGGTGAGTTTATAGTATGACAAGAGAATTCCCATCAAGCATCTGCTGCGCTGCCCTGGAATGTCAGCCAACTTGGAGAGCAGCAGGCAGCTCTAAAGGGCAAGAGGGCCACCTGTGCCCACTTCACTGCAGCTCCTTGACTACCCCCTTGTGTGGTGCCCCCCCCCCCGCAGCATAAGGAGCAGCCTTACCTTCTCGGATGAGGTCAATGACGTCGTTGGCATTGAAGCTGAGCTCGTCAGTGTCTTGGGCATCGTAGGCATACAGTGCCCTGCACTGGGGTACCTGAGGCTTGGGCTGGGGCTGGGGTTTGGGTCTGCCCCCTGCAGGTGTGGGGCGGCTTGTCATCAGCCTACAAGCACTGTAGGGTTACAGAGGAAGGCCGTCAGGTTGTGGGACCAGGCCGAGTTGTCTGTCCCCACCCCCGGCAGGCAATTTCACATAGGCGCCTGCACAGAAGGATTTAAACCTGAATTTTACATTTACTAGGGACAACCATGTGTGGTCATCTCTGCAGAGCATCCTTAGAATGCTTCTTATCTTGCAGAACACCAGAGATCCTGAGAGGAAAGGCACCACTAGGGAATCAGGGCTTCCACAGTCCAGATAGCTCTCCTGCAAGCCTCTGCTTACCCGTAAAATGACTGGCCTACCTTATAGGGAGGACTAGAAAGCGCCTAAGGTGAGTTTACAAAAGCCAAGAGCTTTAAATGGAGAGTCGCTGTTGTAATTGGAGAAGAGGTCTCACCTGGCTCACCTTTCTGTTTTTTATCAAAAAATCCAAATAAAACCATACAAGAGTTTCTGATGTAGTTCTGAGCCTTGGACTTCAATGCTTATCAGCCTTGGTCACCGTTGCCTATATTCCGAATGAGGGTAGGAGATACTGAATGTTTCCAGAAGAAAGATGGACTTCCAGAAGAAGATGAACATACTGGACAGGGATCCATTCTGTGCCAACATGCACTGTGCCAACTAGACTGGGGGCCAGCGTGGAGGGAGAGCACAAGAAGCCATCTGGCGAAGCAGGGTTGATCTCTCCAGAAGGGGTGTTTTAGTTTGGCCATTTAGGGATGCGTGTGTGTGATGGGAACAGGGAGCTTCAGCACACATGTGGCTTTTCGTAACAACCTTTTCTGATCTTTAAACAATCATGCACAACAGGCTTCTCTGATATAAAAGAGCCTTGAAATTGAAAGGTTCCCAGCATCCATTTTGGGCGGGTCTATTCTACTGGTCAAAGGATCCAGGCATAGCAATGTTCTTTCGTTCGTTGATAGGTTTTGGACACCCTGCAAAGGCATCGGCTACAGAATGCAAGATGCAGCCAAGGGCTGCGTTTTCTGGGGTAGGAGGGAAGGGCAGCCTCAGCTCAATGGCAAAGCAATGAGATGGCTTCCCCGGGCTCCGGGGGGCTGTTAAAGGTGCCTGGCATGCTCCCTTCCTGGACCAGGACCAGCTGAACAATCCTGCAGTGGGAGGCAGGCCTTCCCCCGGACTCCAGAGGAGAGATGGAAGGTGCAGCAACCCTCCAGCCCAGACATTTGTCTCTTCACATAAACAAGCAACCGTTCCATACAGAGGAGCTTGACCAAGCCAACATGGCACAAGGCTTACCCGGCGGCTCCTTGCTCAGGCACTTTGAGGAAATCCAGGCTGCTGGGCTGTTGGGATACCCTTCCTGGTCCCCCCGAGACCCGTGGCAGTGGTGGGCACGCCATGGAGGGGTGCAGGCTCTTCTGAGTGGCCCGTTGGCCTGCTGCTGGGCCTGAAGGATGCAGGGGGTGTTGCTGGAGCTTGATCACCCCATTTTGTACACCTGAAAGGATTTCAAGATGAAAATGTTGAGGCCCTATGGCCCCTCATGGAACGGCTTCCCTGGAATTTCTTCCCAGATGTGGGGTTCAACTGCCAGGCTTTGGAGCAGAAGGGGGGACCCCACCTTCACAGATTGGCTTTTTGCCACTAGGCAACAGGTGCCACTGGGACTCCCAGCCACTTGCATTTAGTGTGCAGCTGCCCCCAAACTCCCTGTCATTACTGTGTCTGGAAGTCTCCTCCAGAAGTCTCCTCCTCCAGGATGACACGTGGCATGAATCCAAAGTGCTTCATTTGGCTTGTGCTTCACTTATTGCACAAATCCAGCCATCGTGGCTGATACAACAGATCCAGGTTAAAAACCAAACATGGCTCAGTGCCATCATTTAGAATCCATTGCTGATTTTGACTGATGACTAGGACAGGGCGAGCCACCTTCAAGTCTCCTGTCCACCACAGAGATCTGCTTTGTGGCAACAGAACGGGGGAGATCTTCTCATCATCTATTTCAGCTGCCCTGTGCAGAAGGGGTTTTAAGTGCTCTTCCCAGGATAGTGATTAGGGACGGGAGAGAGAGAACAGCATGTGGGGACCAAGGATTGGGAGCAGGTTCCCGAAACATACCTTCTGAGAGCTTACCGGGGGGCGGAGGAGCAGTCCTCATCGGATAATTCTGGCCAGGCATTTTGTTGGGAAGTCCTCCGGGCTGGCTCACGCCCCTTTTGGTGGGCCCTGCAATGCACCCCAGAATTCAACCCAGCAGTGACCATCTGCACCTGCCACCAACGCCCCCCCCTTCACCACTTCTAGGTGTTTGTACTTACGGGCGTTCCTTGGGAGTCCAGGCCCAATGCTGACCTGCAGCACTTTGTTGCTTGGCCGGAGAATGGCCACATCTCCCTGACCTTGGCTGAACTGCACTTGGCGAGAGCCCCCAGCCTTCCACGGCCCCCAGGTCTCTTTTTTCAGTTTCACCTCAAGTCTGGCAGAGAAAGGCAGAAGAGTAGGTGACACACCGAAGGGGGGAGGAGCATGAGTCTTCCCCCTGGATGTGTCTGCTTGGGGCAGGATCCTTAAGGGCACCACTGGGATTCCTGAGGCTCTCCATCTCTGCGGGAAGTCTAAGCTACATCTTGGAAGATGAAGTGGCACTAAGAAGATGCACAGACAGGGGCAGACATAGAGGAGGAAGCTCAGCAAGTAGCACATCTGTCTCTGCCCACAGGACGTGGGCTGTTGACAGAGCAAGTGTGATGGATGAATTTGCTATCTCAAGCAAAGCTAAAAATAGCGTCTCTCTCTCTCTCTCTCTCTCTCTCTCTCTCTGTATCTGAACATCCCACGCAAGGGATTTCAGCAAAATGTGTCCTCCCCCCCCCATTCCAATGCAAAGGAGGAGTGAGGAGGGGGGACTTCCAGGGCGCAGCTGACAGCCTCACCTTCAGGGGGCGCCTCGTGCAGGGGCTACTCACGTGTTGCTGAACTTCAGAGGGAGCCGTCTCTGCGTTTTCTCCTCGTAGCGCTTTGACAAGAGGCTCAAAAACTCGGTCTTGAAGACAGACTCCAGGAGGCTGTCGTACTCTTGCTCATGTAGGACAAACAGGTCGTCCTGCAGGGTGCTGGGAAAGGCAGTTCAGGGCACCTGAAAGTCAGAGCTTGTCTCCCCAGGGAGGAGAATTCTACGCAAATGTCTGGCTTTGACTCTAACTTTACAGTAGTCTGTAAGTTACTTGAGTGTTATAAATAGAGGGGTTATAAAAAGCACCTTTAAAATAGCATTAGGGCCAGGTAGTCTGAGTATTTCAGTAGCAAAACACAAAAACTCAATTTTAACTAGTTTTGCAGCATTTTTTCAAAAAATAGTCAGATTACTGGGATGCCTTTAAATAAGCTGATAGTAATGGTAACTTTTGTCAGAATATCAGGAGCTATAATTAATCATTTTAGTTCATTAAATCAGAATCCATGATTAAGTAGACTTTACCCAATTTCTGATTAGTATAGTGTCCTAATTATATGCATCCCATAGTCACCCTTTGCAAGGGACGTAAATGGCTCGCCAAGCCCTGCCCCTCTGGGCCCCTCCGGCCTGGTCCTTCCTTCCTTCCTCCCTGGCAATCAAGGCGGCAGCCCTGACCTGAGTGACACAGAGAGGATCCGTTCCACTTCGATCCGTCGCTTGAGAAGCTCCTTCACCAGGCCTTTCTCTGGGCCCTGCTTCACCTTCTGACGCCCAATCAGATACACACATTTAGGAGAGAGGATGAGGTCTCGCTTGATGCCCTGAAAGGAAGAGGCATCCGTGGCTGCGGCTTTGCCCACTTCGCCATCCCGAGGCGTCACGTAGAGAAACACCAAGATCTCTGGGAATGGGGTCCTATGACTGGGGGATGTTACCCACATTGGACCTGAGGGCCCTCCGTTGTTCTTCCCTGCTCCTGGACAAGATTATCAGTCACAGCACTACAATCCACATCCTGGCTGGTGATAACCATTTTACTAAGTCCACAAATTGGCCCATCCGCATTCGGCCTTTGGCCAGATACAACGTCGTTATGGATAGGTATGTCTTAGAGCAAGCGACATCATGTGATGTCACAAACTTATCGGGCCGGTTTTGCCATTGCCAGCAATGGGGTGGGCGCAGCTTCCACGTGATGCATCCGGCCCGCAGGCCGGCAGTTTAGACACCCCTGTCTTAGAGGGAACGGGTCTGGTGCACGACAGGAACTTGCACAGACAACAGCTTCCCATCCTAAAGCATAGCTCCTGGATCTCGGGGCTCCAGAACGAACAGCTGGCTTGTCTAACTGGGTCACCCGGCCTTCAAGAAAAGCCTAACCTAAGTGCGAACAAAGGCAAGCAAGCCAGCTCACTTATCTACCTTGAACCGCCTGTCGTATTTGGTGACAGTGTCAGCAAAATCAATCTTTTCACGCTTGCCCACGAATTGGCGAAGTTCCGGATGGTCGTCCATCCCAATGTAATCACCCACAAAGTTCCTGTTGATGCTATTCCGCCTTCTCTCCTTCTTGTTCAGCAGCAGGTCAGAAGCTTTGCAAGGGGAAGAACAATGTTACTTAGCGATCCCAGTGAGAAAAAGGGAATTCTACTAGTTTCAACCTCAGAAACTGACAATTAGTTGTCAGGGCTGAACTTTGAAGAGCTGGGCCTCCATTCAGCCATTGCATGTGAGATCTGGACTTTGTCAGACAAGTTGGAGAAACCTGGCTGTGGTCCCTTCTCAAGCCTACTTCCTAGCTTTCCCAGAGGATATTTGTTTCCTTTATGGCTTCTGCTTTTCTGTTTCCAGCTCTTTTATATTTAGATCAAGTAGCCTCTGATAACAGAATTGGGGTGGAGCTTCACCCTGTACTTAGCTACTTCAGGCCTTTGAGGATCAGCTGCTTGATTGATTGCATTTCTAAGGCCACCCAACTCAAACAAAGTGACTCTGGGCAGCATACAAAGTGTCAACAAGAAATATGACCCCCAAAGGAAAGCAGCACAGTGCATTGAAAGCCAACTGAAAGGTAAAATAGCAGTCAGGCTCAAATAGGCTGCAACTCAACCAGGTTGGGGATCGCTCATCTGGAACCACAGTCCTACGGAGAAAGCCAGTCACGGCTGCCTTCCTAAAGACCTGCTGGGTTGGGCCAGAGAGGAGCTAAAGAGGATGGTGAAGACAGCTGGGTGGCTGAGAGAGAGAGGGACGGGCAGCGTGCACAGCCGTTCTCTCACTTCTTGAAGAAGATCCCCATCAGTCTTATTATGTACAAAAACAATCACAAATACCTTCTTCTCTCATTTGTACGTATTTCTTCCTTGCGATGTGTTTCCTCCAGGCCTTCTGGATGGCCCGTGCGTAGCCATCATATTTTCGCTCCCTCATTTCCTCCAGCAGAAATAACTGCAAGAGAAAGAGAAGCCTTTTTGCTGGTCCAGCACTTCCGTCCTGAAGCTTCCTGGGTGTTGCCCTCTGACTCAGCCGAGAAACAGGAGGCGGCAAAATTCCAAAGAAGGAAACTCGGTGACAGGACCACAGGCTGCATTTGAGGCAGCTTGTCCAAAATTCATGGCGCAATCACTTTCCAGAGAAGAGGCAAGGAGGCAGGCAGAGCAGGGATCTCTTGTAGGAGATCTTGGTATCATTCAGAAAGGCAGATAGGCTTGATCCCCAGGTCCTCCCTTCAGCAAAGCCACCTGGACGCTTTCTGGAGATCTGCATCTTGAGTGGTGGAGAAGAGCCTTCGGAAATCTCCTCCTCCTGCTCGGAGGCACCTCAAGAAAGTTATACAGGAGCTTTTTGTGTTCTGTTTGGTTTCAAAATTAACTTTTGGAGAACAGACCGAGGTCATTCTGCCAAATTTAGAAAATACAGAGCAATTCAGGAAGTCCTTAGATAAACTGAGATTTATCTACTTTAAGGAAAAGCATATTCATACTTAATAGATAAGAGGAAGCTATTTGGGGAGATGGAAAGCCATTGCTTTCTAAGCCAAGTCGGAGGTGCGCTGCCTCCAGCCAACCACGAGGCCGCATCTGTTTTGCATGGACGCTGCTGAAGTTCTGGTGCTGACACTGAGGGGGCCCATTCGGGATGCTTCCTAGGATGAGCTGGCAAGTCCTGCAAGGGCAAGCTACTGAACCATAGAGACAGTCTTTGAACAGATTTATCAGTCTTAGGCCTCCCTGGCTTTTATTCAAAGCTTCCATTCAGAACCACCAAAGAAGAAGCAACAGCCTCACTACTGGAATCAGAGCACCTTTTGCACAAAAGCTTTCCCGGGGTATGTGTTGGGGTCCTGGGAGAAAGCCTCACCCGTCCATCTTACACTCCAGTTGTGCCTTAATTGGCACACTGTCATCTTTCCCAGCTGACTAAGTCATGGAAATTGTGGCCTGGCACATTTGGATGTGCCCTGCGGAGGATGGCCGTCTAGAAGTTTTAAATGGCCCGTCACATGGAAATGACGAGCCATGTTTCCCCAGGTGTGGTCAGCTTTCTTCTTTCTAAACAGTCGCTGCCTCTTCCTCTTCTAGGATTTCCCGTTTGGTGGCTGGCAGAACATCCTGCTGCCCCAGCGAGGTGGTTTATATGCTTCACTCCCAGCAGTTGCACTAATTGCCCATCCAAACAGAGCTATCCCTCTGCCTGAATAAGGTTCACCTCAGACACACTTCCAGTGTCCAGTGGCAGGGAGACCAAAAGAACTTTTGGGACTTTTTAATGAATAGAAATGCTTGGTTTCCATTGCTGTTCCTTCTCAAATCAGACCCTCCCAGTCCACTCCATGGAAGAGAGACACAGTGGATTCACACTATACATTAATAAAGCCACAACTGGCTGGATTCATACAACATTCCAAGCCCAAAGCATCAAACCTCTTCATGGCTTGTTGTGTTATGTGAACAAGGCCAGTAACTGTACAATCTTTGCGGTCTTATCATCAACTTTCTACGGGAAATTGGGAATTGTCTCCTCTTGGGAACATGTGCCAGAGGCTGACTCCCAAGTCAAATGTTTTGGCCCAGGGGAATCCTGTTCCCATCATGCACATCGGGGAAGCAAGGGGGAAAAAAGGGGAGTTGGGTATTGTAAGGGAAGGCCAGTGGGACCTGGCGCAGAGTGCTCATCATTAAATGGTATGAGGGCGGCACACGGCAGAGGGATCTCAGAGCCGGATTACATTTCCTGGGGGTGGGGAGGAGGGAGGGGTTACCGGATGTCTCTGGAAGGCTAAAATGGAAGCAGCTCAGGGGCAGCTTCAACCTGGTACTCACGGACTCTGGTGCTTTGATGAAGATCTTTGTTCTGCCAAGCTGGTATTGGTCAGGATCCATGTTGACAGACTGGAGCAGGTACAAAACTCCCTGCCTCTCCTCCCCCTTCCAGGAAGGCCAGGTCTCGGGGGTCAGGATGGCATACCTTCAGGGAGAGACGTGGCACGCTTAGTCGGTGGCAGCCCCTGGGGCGGGAGACCCTGTGAATGGCTCCCAGACTTATTTCCTGAGAAGAGGGACCTGCCCTTCACCAGAATGTCTGATGTGGGCAGAGCTGTGTATGGGAGGATGGACCAATGGTTTGAATCCATTTGTCTTGCAGTTTCTCCAAAGCTCTACTTTTAGGAGGCAACAGGGACCTTCTGGATCCTTTGGACCGCAGTTCTCACAGATCTTTGCCATCCACCACGTTGGCCAGGGTTATCCGGACAGACCAGAATATCTGTCAGGCATAGGCTGTCTCTTCCTAATCTTCATTAAAGCAATAAGGTGCTTAAACTTTTTGAATTATGCAGTTATGACAGTCATAACTGCTTAGTTCAAAAATTCACGTGGACTGAATGTAGGAATTATCTTAGTGTCACCACTAGCCAGAGAGGAGAAAGTGACTCACAGGCTCCGGGGACAGAATCGCCTCACCTGCTCTCTGCCCAGGTTGGCCATCAAGGGCCAGGCGGTGGGGGGAGGGGTGACTCTTGTCAAAACGAGGCTGACCAGAAGGGAAGCCCTCCGAGCCAAGCACTGTCCTGGTCATGGACTCCTGTCTGGCCTGCCTGTCGCTTCCTTCCCCTTCCCCCCTCCCACTGGAAGGTTCCCCTTGAACAGGCTGCTGCTTTCCTGCTCACCCAGACTGGACAACAGGAGGGCAGCGGGGAGTGTGGACATTAGCAACCAAGGCCAGTTCTGGGGTGGCCAGCCCATGCAAGTTATATTCCACAGAAGAGGAAAACCCCAAAAACCTTTGGTTGTCCTTCCCTCCCATAATGCAGTCACATGGAGAAAGGGATACCTTTGCAGGAATTTTGGGAAGGCGCGTCTGTAGGCGTAACCTGCTCGGCGAACTCGGATGTTTTCCCTGAGCCCGAGGTACTCCACCTGGTGCTTCACCCTGCAGGAAGAAGGCTAGGAATGCCCCCCCCCAAAGAAAGGGGGCCATGGCTGCTCTCCTGCATGCCGAGAGGAGGACAAGCAGCCAGAAACTGACCGAAAGAGGGAAACGTGACCATTTCAAGGGCCGACCGGCTGCCCTGGAAGGAAGGGCTGTCTGAGCGACAGTTCTCAGGCTCTGCTATTGGGACTCTGAGCAGCACTGGCCAAACACTACACAAGGCACCGTGTCCTGCTTGTGCCTCCGTTCCTCCACCCAGCATCTTTCCAATTTCAGCAGGCAGCAAAGGGTAAACTATTTTAAACCAACAGATCTTTTTACAACCATCCCTTTAGAGGAATGGTGAGAATAATTACTTTAAAAATGCAGGAGGTATGTTATCCCAGAAAAAAAAAGCATGCATGGGATTTTTAAAGTCTGAATTACAGTGACAACATCAGAACTGGGGAAATAACTCTGGTTTGGGAGTCACAGAGTGTGCTGGCTGCGTCTCGCTTTGGGCATGCTCACCTGCTCTCCTCCCAGTCACGAGGCTTTTTGGTTTCATTGGGCTTGATGCAGCGGATGTAATGGGGGGTGCATTTCATCAGGGTGCCCACCAGGTCATTGGCTTGTCTCTGCAGAAGAGAGAAAAGGAGCTGGAAGTCTGGCTCTTTGCTTAGGTCAGCCACAGAGCCACTTCCCATCAAAAAGGGGGCCCTGAAGAATTTCACCCATGTCACGGAACCTCTGCGCTTGGCCAGCCCTGAAGGCTTTGCTTGTGAGAACCACTCCATTTGTTTGTGGGCTGGGAGCTTCTCTGCTCCTCCTCTGGTGGGACATCCTCGGCAGGCCCCAGAAGGCAGAGTGGCCCAGCTAGAAGCAAAGGGAGGGAAGTGCTGCCACCTCAACACACAGATGCGCAAGAGGACAGATCATACCAAGTGCACACGCACACACACTCATACAGAGCTGTGTTGTCATTGTCCTTTGAGGAAGAGTAAAGGCAAGGGACCGATGAAAATATAGCCACACAGTTGTGATGCACATGTGGGGTGGAAGCTGCCAGGTGCTCTTTCAATTGCCTAGTTGAGCGAATCTTGTTTTCCCAATAAATTTCTGTAGGGTTCTTGTTTTTAAATTAGTTTTCACAACTCAACATTTGGCTATTCCTGGAGTGACCAGCACCTATATCCCCTCCAGGTGCGAAAGCCACAAGGACTCGGCACCTGCTGCTGCCCCAAGGCACCCACCTTGATTTTGCTGCCAGCAGTGGTGGGTCGGCCTTTCTTTTCGGCTTGGAGATTCTCTGGAAAGAGAGCCTTTATAAAAGGCCTAGGAGAGAGAGAGGAGGAGGAGGAGGAGAGCATCAGCACAGGGCACAAGGCAGCAGCCACAAGATCAGGGGAGAGGCAACTGGATTTAATTCTTTGCAGTGCACAACTGGGAGCCCCCAGAGCTGAGCCATCTGGGCTAGAAATTGGGGGTGCAGCTTTCTTCCACTTTTAAGCAGGTAGCGCAGAGAAATGGTAGAACAAGCCCTGGCCTAACTCTGAGAGCAGCTTTAGAAAAGCAGGAACTCAGAAGGCCGCCTCCCCAGCATTGTGCTTAGCCCTCCCTTGGCCCGTAAAGACCAGCCGTCTTTGGTGCAATGAGCCAATGGGTGGACTGCAAAGGGGGCCCTTCTGGCCCAGCAAGATTGCAGGGGGTTTTCTTCTTAAGAAGCCAAAAGGCTGCTGAGCCTCTCCAGCCCTCGTAACCTGGAGCAGGATCGAGATTTCCTTTAGCGTCCCTCGCCTCTCATGAGCCAGCAACCCAAAAGTCTTTTCGGATTAGCTCAACGTCGGCTGTATTGCTCTGAATGCATTCATCTCGTCAAAGTCCATTTTTGCATCCCCAGACTCTTCTGCAAGTCTGTGCTTCCTCCTGGCTTGCTTAGGAGTTCCCCCTTCTAAAGGGAGTTAGGAAGCTTTCTGTGTCTGGAATAAGAGTCTCCGTGGCACGGCTGTGACGGTCTGGGCTTTGGGAACATTTTCCAGTCTTGGAGAATTCCCACTGATCTCCTATCACCACCATTCTGAGTATCCCACAAAAGTCCTGGCAAGATCTAAGGTGCAAATGGAGCCTGAGGAAATGGGTCTTACGTACAGTTCGCTGCTTTGCATAAGCTCCATCAAGTCCATGAAGAGAACATCTCGGTTCCTCTCACAGAATCCATCCATGTCGTAGGAAACCTGATGGAAGAATGGCAAGTGAGGCACCTTCAATTTCTTGGCCAGGAGGACACATGACACGGGAGAGGTCCTTCGCCGCGCAAGGCTATGCCAGCTCCTGGGATAGAATTTTGACAAAGCTGGCAATTGGGGAAATCTTTCCCTGGGACCTTCCAGATAAATTGGATAAAAATCCCAACGGCCTTCCTGTCTGGGAACAGCAGGCCCTGCCCAAATGCCCCACTTGGGAAAGTACCTTTCCTGCATAGTGGTGAATGATGAAGCCCTGATTCCAGCTGTTGAAATGCTCGTGAGTCCCAATCTGCATCTGCAGCTTCTGCAGCAAAGTCTGGTCTGCTCCTTCCCCCACGGCGTGCATCGTGGCACAGACGTCATCCAGGATGCTCATGATGCCAGGTGGATTCTGGGATGACCATGGAAACAAGAAGTGAGGATGGATACTTGGCCTCCGTTTGGATTGAACAGAGTTGGGTGAGTAGGTTTAGAGAGTGTTGTGGGTCACAATGGAGGGGACTACAGCCTTCTCTGAATTCCGCTCCTGGCACAGCCAGTCAACAATATCAAGGAAGGGATGAGAGGGACCCTCCCAGACTTACCACTTTGTTCTCTATGAGGTCACAAACTATTTTATTGTTGAAGTAATCTATGGGAGTCCAACAAATTCCTTCCTGAACGTATTCCTCCTGCAATACAGAAATGAAGGCTCAGGGACGCTCCCAAAGGAACTGCGGGGGTCTAGGCTGAACCTGCTGGACTCAAAAACTTGGCAACGTCAGTGCAGTGGGCAGTCCACTGAAAGCAGAGACCATCTCTATCCCAAGAGGACCACTCTGCCCTGAAGATGGCTCTGTTCGCTTATTAATGGCAGCCCAGCTTGTTTAGTGTAGCAGACCTGTCTAGACCCCCTCCTCTCCAGAGCAGCTCCAAAGCCCGGGGCTAAAAGATCAGCTGGCCTGCTGCATGAAGGGTCTAAGCGGCAGCAAGATGTCCACACCAAATGGGTTTGTGGACTTGCTCAGTGAGGCAGTAAGAACTATTCTTACTTGTCAGGTGAGGGCAGGGCTGGACCTCAGAGGGATCCCTCTGCTGAGCAAAGGAGGAGAGGCCAGGAATTGGAAGAGGACAGAGGCTGAGATTCATTATGTCCCTGGGCTTCAGGGCCAAATCATTTTGTTTGGAGGTACTCAGGAGTTGTTGGCTTGAAAGGAACGAGATACCTCCTAGGATCTTGTCCAGCTGTTATGGGACTAGATCTGAACTTTGCATCCCTCTCGGTCTGGATGGAATTACTCAGATGACGACCAAGGCCTCTTCCTGTTTTCACAGGGAGTGGCTCTCGAAGTCACTCCTGATGCTGGACAAACAGCCTAGTAGGCTGCATCCAGGTGAGCCATAACTAAAGATTTGTGCTGGAATCGGCAAGTTTTTCCATTGTACAGAAATCTTCCTCAGCTGCCTTTGATTACTTGCTCCCCCTGTCCCCCCCCCCGGGGAAGAGCTCCAAGCCATCCACTCCTCAGAAACAGCACAACTCAAGGAAGGAGACCCACCAAACTGGTTTGAAACAATGTCTGCTGTTCCCACCAGGATTTCAGGGAGCAAAAGAAGCAAATGTCCATGCTGTTCAAAATGGCAGGTAACAAAGGACAATGAAAGCAGCCCGCCCTTCTCTCTGAAAGAGGCAAGCAGGAAATGGGGAAAACAGAAGTGCCCTCATTTTAATTTTAGGGCCCCGTCCAACGCAAACGTGCAAGGCAGCCAGTTTTTCCACATTGGGTGGCGAGTCAGTCTCCATGGGGAAGTCATCTGATGCGATGATTCTTCTGGCTCATGAGGCTCCCTCTTAGGTCACCGGATCAGAGGGAAAATATTCCCGCAGCCCAGCTGAGCGGGCCGTGTTTACTCCCAGGCTGGGCGGGCTGAAGCACAGCCGCTTTCTCTCCCTCTTGCTTTGAAAGGCATTTTCAAAACAAGCATCAGCTGACAAGCTTCCCATCCAGAGGAAGAGAAGGACCTTTCAGGTTTACCTGCTCTGCCTTCAGGGTGAGCTCGATAAAGATCTGCTGCAGCTTTTCGTTGACAAAATTGATGCAAAACTGCTCAAACCCATTTTTCTGAAATAAAAAAACAAACCATAGAAAGATTATTGCCAGGCTCCCCATACCCGCCTCTCTGTTTGCCACATTAAGCTGGTCTTTTATAGTGTAATATTTGAGTGACCTTCCCAGCTGATTTGACTGTCTGCTGTGAGCCTCTTCATGGAAATCAGTGACCTCAGTTCTCCAAAACAGCTTCCAAGATTTGAATTTTCCTTAGAACAGCTGTTTTTGGTTCTCTGCCCAGAAAAACTCAGGGCTTCTCTTTTATTTTTGCTAGAATGCTTCACAGCCCTTTTCTGCACAGCTCCATTTGGACCCTGAATTCTGTCCCAGTTTAAGATTAAATCCTTTGTTTTAAATTAATCGAGGTTTCCAATTATAGGAAGCCATACAATTGAGCTGACATCATCGTACTGCAAAATTTAACTCAGCTCCCTCCCCCAAATGTTTTTATTGCAAAAAGGGGAAATTAATAAAGTAGTCCTGAAACATAAACAAAACTCATTTCAGCAGCCTGGCCTCCCTTCATAGTCCAGCGTGGCCAGCAGTATCATCCTGGGCATATTTGCTAAGGAATGACGGCGTCAGGCCTTGGTGAGCAGGCAGAGGAGAACACCGGCAGGCAGAAAATGCAGAGACTTCTCAGTCGGAGTAGCCTGGTTGAGCCACTTGGCTCCGAGGCTTCCGCTCCTGGCCAGGGAGGGACCAGACCATCCAGTGGACAAAGAGCAAAGTCCACCTTCCCTGGGTCAGCAGCCAGCACTGGCCACGTGGCAAAAGCTTTGCCTTCTGCTTCAAGCCATCTGGCCACGACCAGTGCTGTGGCCAAGGGTTTGGCTTCACACTTTGACCCCCTGAACAGACCCCAGCGGTGCCGGGAGGGAGGAATGGCTCCAAAACAGCCAACTGTCCTTCCTCCCACGAAAGGACCGGTGGCTTTGTGGCTGCAAAGTTCCTGATCGGTCTGAAGGCCTTTACCTGAAATATTTCAAAGCCGTAGATGTCTAGGACACCAATATTGTACTCCTGGTTATCTTTTGCCATCGCTTTGTTGACAGACTGATGAAAGAAAATGGGGGAAAATGTATTTCCATGAAAACAAGGAAAGCAGCTTTGCAATTAAAGTGTGACAGTGAATTGAACCTGAATAAAAAACAATAAATGCCCTTGAAAAGCTGCAGGGCAGACCATTCCCTCTGTGCTCTTGCCCAAGGAAATGGATGCCAGTTACTCTGTCCCACCAGCCATAGGGGCTCCTCACACATACACCCCTCCTGCAAGGGCAGTCCCCTCCCAATGGGCAGAGCGCCTCAGAATCTCATCTGATGCAGCCATTTGAAGCGGCTGCTTTCAAGCCACAAGGCAGAGAGGTGGGGGTTTGAAAATCGCTGCCCTTGCAAATCGCTGCCCTTCGCAGATCCTCCTTCTGGAGCCTCTTCGAGGAAATGCTGCTGCTGAGGAGTGACAAGGGGAAACATGCTTTCCTTGTGGATCAGTGGAACGTGTTCGGGAAGGTTTTATGCCTTTATTGTTTGCAACTCTGTAAATTGCTGGGATGGCCGAGTGCAAAGTCTAAATAATCCTCACGATGGACCCCACCCTTCCCTCCCTTGATGTGTTGAAGAATCACTTACGTCCACCAAGTAGCCGAAGATCCTGGCGTGAAGCGCTTTGGCCAAGGCGTCCCTGATGTAACACGCTTGCTCCACGTTGAGGGTCACATGGATGGATTCTGATTTGCCGCCCCACTTACTGTCCATCTGTCTGCTGGTCAGTTTCTCTTTAAGGCGGCCCTGGTCAATTCCCAGGAGGAAAGCTGGGAAGGCCAAAACTGCAGGGTGTCAAAAGAAAACCACAGTGAGGCAGCAAAAAAAAACAAACAAAAAAAACAGGAGGTCTTTTTTATCTAGATACCCCCACCCCCATCCAGGACAATGGGCCTTGGGTCATTATGTAGATATCCTTGAGAAAACATTCTGTGTCCCCCCCCCCTTCAGTCTCCGGTTCTGGACACCTTCTGGGTGGAGGAGGAGACACTCCTCTGGAGAACGCCCCTGCGTGTCTTGTAAGGACGTGGCTCTTCCTGAGGATGATCCTCTGACCTGGTGCTGCATGCACAAAGCCCAGGGACCCCTGGGGCCTCTCGGCCACCGCTCCACCCCAGCCCAAAAAGGGCTACCTACACTCTTCACTCTCCACTGCGGCATAGTTGCCGACTTCTTTGAAGCTGAGGTTACCCAGGTGGAGCACCCCGGCCACAATCTGGATCACCAGCGCCTGCTCCCCCGCTGAGAGGCCAACTACCTTCATGGCCTGCTGCAAAGATTGAGAATAGGAGGAAAAGGGTTAAAAGCTCATCTGGAGAGCTCATTTAGTTTGGATCAATTAACAGTGGTAAATATTTCCGGTGTCATGGTCCTAAATCAGGCTTGTGCCTTTCTCTCTCTGAAAGGATAAAAAGAAAAAAATACTGATTTATTTTGTTTTAAATGAAAGCAGAACATTCAGGGAGGGAGCCCATGTGAAGGCCTGGCTCTTCCATTGGTGCAGGTTGCCTGTTCTCGCTACAAGAAGCTAATTCAACTTGCGGTTTTCCAAGTATTTTTAAAAAATAGTTTAAAAACACACTATGGGACCGAAATATTAAATTTACTAAAGCAGCTGCACATAAGGAAAACTTATATAAATTGTTTTATAGATGGCACATGACACCAGTTAGATTAGAGAAAATGTTTAAAAATGTATCAAATATGTGTTGGAAATGTAAACAACAACCAGGCACTTATTACCATCTCTGGCGGATATGTCCTGATGTTAAAAAAATTTGGTTTAAGATCCATATGTGGCTAGAAGAGATGATTAAAATACAGAAAAAAGAGAATGAGTATTTAATATTGCATGTGCTGACAGCCGCAAGAATAATATTTGCCCAATTTTGGAAAAATGAAAATTTACCATCTGACCAGGCTATAATAACAAAAATACTCGAATGTGCAGAAATGGATAGACTGACTTTAGAAATGAAAGAGAGAGAAGACACAATATACTTTAAAACATGGGGAAAATTGTATTATTGGTTAGAAACACGCTAGAGTGAGAAAAGGTTATGAAATTTATTATTATTATTATTTATTTAACTTCTATGCTGCCCTATTCCGGAGAACTCAGGGCGGCTCACAACATGATAGAAATCACAATAAAATACATAAATATAAAAACCCCTAAGTTAAAAAGAAAAACCAATCATTCCACAAACATAAAGAGATAATTGATAATTTGTATTTATATTCCTTGATTATTTGTATGAACTTGTTCTTATTTCTTCTTCTTCCTCTTTGTATATTTGTGATCTTAAATAATATGGTAAACTATAATTAATATGTAGTATATTATTTTAAAGTGATTATAATATTAAGCATTAAGTAGTGAAATGAGATTTATTGACTAATTTGTTATTTACGTGATTATATGGAAAGTTGTTTAATAATAGAGTAATTATTAAGATTTAATATGTAAACCCAGACTGGTAGACTTGCTGAAGCGATGTTATTTTGTGGGATTAATCCCACTTTTGTGTTATCCCTTTTCCCTGGTCTAACCTTTTTGTATGTTTCCCGTTGTCTTACTCTTTTTGACCCTATCCCCTTATTACCTTTATAAAACTCAATAAAAATACTTATAAAAATAGTTTAAAAACATAATAAGCAAAAGCATAAGTCTCTGGAACTATAAAGCAAAAACTACTTTTCAGAGTTTATGCTCTCCAGTTGTTTCTCGCCATGTCACACAGCAAGGCAGAGATGTTTAAACAGCAGCAGAAGAGAACTTAAAAATCTTCCTAAATGGCTAAATATGCTTTTTATGTATTTATTTGCTTGCTTGCTCATATTAAAATATGACTTGAGACTGAGGATGTTATTCATTTTGTCTGACTTCTCAGTTCAGGGAACAAAGCAGAAAGTCAAGGAGGGAAAAACAGGAACTTTGGAGACCCAACAAATCCACAAATGTCACCCCAAAATCTAGAATTGTTGGCAATGTGCAGGGGAACAAGCGAGGGCTCCTTCGCCAGCCAAATCAACAAGGAAAGGGAGAACCAGAAGATGAAAATTGTGGCTCATAGGCAGTACTGAAATTTTAGTAGAAAAGAGGATAGATGGCATAATAGTCCATTTTTTTTAAAACCACCTCCAGGGATTGAAAAGAGCTTCCTAAAGTCCCAGGCCTTTTGTCCAGAATGACTAATGGTCAGTTTGGCATTTAAGTGCCTCCTCCAGCTGGTGGCTTCTCAGGCACCCTCATCATAAGTGACCCCCACTAGCCATTGCTGCCTCCCACCCTCTTTCGGGCTTTCTAGCTGCTTGGCTAATCTCAAAATTACATCAGGAGGCCAAATAAGAACAAGGATGGACACGGGAAAGCAAAAAGACATTTCATTGTACCTGTGGACCTTGTCTTTCTTCTCAGAGAGCTGCAATTAGAACCCTTTTCTTACAGATGCTGTTCTTATCAAAGGGGAGGCAAACTTACCAGAGTTTCCTGGAAGTCAGATTTGTCATTGATGTCTTCCACTTTGTAGGATCCTGAGAGGCTCAAGTAGTGATAATAATCCATGCTGGTGATACCAAGGCTGGTCTTTTGCTCATTGGAGGCGCCTTCAATCAGCTGCAGGAACCCCCCCCCCCGTAAATTAGCCCACTTTGTGTTGTGTTGGGGAGAGAATTTGGCTTCATTTATTGGAGGGGGAGGGAGCACTGCTTTCATCCTTACTAGGGCTTCAAAGGAGAACAGCCAAAACTATCCCTGAGAATACATGCCGGGCTTTGGGCAGGGAATCCCTGCCAATGCTGGCTCTCCAGAGCTGGCCCCTGGACAGGCGAAAGGCCCGGCCTTGGATTGGGACTGGGACTACTTCAGGAGAGCCCAGCAGCCACTTTATTCAAAAGGCCGTACTTGTATCAGGACTGCAAATTGGGTACTTGCTTGCTGGGGGATGATGCGGGAAATCGTCCAAAAGCTCCAGATATACACCCCCCCCCCGAGAAACAGGAGCAGCCAAGCTTGCCAAGAGGTTCGGGGGGGGGCTCTTTTTCAACCTCCCCCCCCATCCCCAGGCAACCTCTGACCTGGTAAAAAATGTGGAAGCTCCTTTCCCCGGGGTTCCTCATGACCACTCGGGATTTCTCCAGCAGGAAGTTGGAGATCTTGCCTCCATCTGGCTCCCCACCTGGACTAAACTGGATTTCAAAGTATTTCCCCTGCAACAAAGGGAGGATGTTAGTGGCTGAAGGAGGGCAGCACAAAGGTCCAGTCATGGCTGTGGGACCGCTTTCCCCGAGGGGAGCAGGAAAGCCTCCTTTCCTTCCTAGGGGTCAAAATGGCATCAGAGTGGATGCCTGGCTCTCCCCTTATATTCCCCCCACCCTTCACCGCCGGGAGCAGAACGGAAACGGGCAGAAGGGTGGCTCTGGGCCATCATGTACCACTCTGGCAAACCACCAAATGGCACGACTCACAAATCTGCTGGAGTTGTTGTTGCGAACTGTCTTGGCATTGCCAAAGGCCTCCAGGAGAGGGTTGGACTGCAGAATGATATCCTTCACATGCTGGAAGCCAGAAAGTGGAAGTCAGGCCCTCCTCCTCCTCTTGCCGGATCATCCAGGTGGGTCCTAGGCAGGAATCTCCTCTCCCTGACAGTTACAGGGGAGAGGAGGCACCTGTCCACCTGCCTTGACCCTTCGGAAGTGACCCAAGCAGACTTAAGCAATGGGGGGGGTAACTAACTTCTTTCTACACCCTAGAGCCCTAACCCCCTGCTTCTGGAAATGGGGCTTTTCTGCCCAGTGATGTCCACCCTCAACATGGGATACCAAAAGACCCTTTTGCTGTTTAACACTCCTTGCACTGATGCCCTTTCCTTCTCAAATCTTGCAGGAGAAACAGATTGAACGAGGTTGCCATTAATTACACCAGGATTGGAATCAATTACCAACAATCTCCTTTGCAGTCAGGAAGACTCCTGTCCCTGCCTCTACCTGTTTCCTGGCCACATTGCTGCCTAAATCTGGCTTACAGGGAAAAAATGGAACTCCTCCCCTTCCTAGAAATAACTGAGCAGCTTATTTATAGTGTGCGATTAAGCCCATTTCAAAAACAACAGTTGCTCCCTCTTTGGCTAGTTACAGGCGGGCTGTGATCTTCCATGGCAACATGGGAAAAAAGACATAATCAGCAAGACTCTCCCAGTGCCAACAAATTACAGAGAACCGAGACTCAAGGAAAGCAGTGGCCTGGCTTGTCCAGAAGTCTCACTTCTAGTCTTCTCCTTCTCTCACCTGCACTTTGGGGCCTCCTCCAGATATTTTGGAGATGTAGCTCATGATGTACTTGGCTCCCACAGTCTTTCCAGCACCACTTTCGCCACTGAGGAAAATTAAGAGTAGCCTCTTGTTGCAACCATTCCAAGCAGAGTCCTCAAGAACCACCGTTTGTGTCCCAGAAGCCTTGACCTCCTGCAGTGTCACCTGCCCTGAGCAGGGAGATTAGAACCCCCTTCCCACCGATCATCCTGCCTGAACCCCTGAAGTATGGCTGATGCTTGGTTTCCCCTCCATCCATTGGGAGCCAGGGTTAAAGATGAGGGTGCCGTCTTGCATTGCCAGCCAACCCTGGCTTGCCAGGCTTGGATGTGGCCAGTGCTGCACTCTAAGGCACCAGCAACAGAGACTTCCACATCCTTGACTGCAGAGGGGGAGAAGTCTGAAAGGCCACCACTGCCAGACTGAGGCTTAGGGCCGTCCTGAGCAGCTGTGCTCTTGGGTGCTTGAGATCCTGTTTTCCTGCAAATTTGCATGATTTTATCGATCAGGATACTGGTGGATCTGCTGAGTATAAAACTCAGCAGGACAAGGATGCAATATTGATGAGCCACAACAAGCAGACCCAGCAAGGCAGTTTGACTCCTTCCGAGTCCTCCGGGCATATCCTCAAAGCCCTCCTGGGAACGGTGGCCATTCCAGCCAATGAGGTTCCTTGTAGGGCAATTGCCTTCTATTGCTTTTCCAATAAGTAGCCGGCAGATGCATTGCCTTTTCTACTTCGGTCCCTCTCAGGGCTGCCCCACCAGCCTTTCAAAAATAAAGCTAGGATGTGTGACTAAAACCACTAGGAAAGAAACATTACGAGAACTCTATTTTGGTACCTATTAGCTGTTCCCATCTACAGTTACAAAAATACTGCAGTGCCTATTGAAAGTTCTGAAAGTCAACACAAAGAGAGAAAAATCAGCAGAAAAAAAAACAATGAGGCTCAAAAGTTTTGGCTTAGTGTATGACTGTGCACATACCCACTGCAGCTTAGTATTTTGGGTCAAGAATGATGGCTTCTCCAACAAACCATGGTTTAAAAATCTTGCTTAGCATCTGTGAATGCAGTCAAAGAATTTTTGCAGTCATTCATATTAAATGTAGTATTATAAATCTTGCTGTTGCTTCCTTTTCAAAATTCCTAACACCCCTATTTTTAAAAAAATAAAATAAAGGGATCGATATACTCGGGATGATAAACTTAAACTGGTGATTGAAAGCAAAATCTGCTATGTATTTTCTCAGAAGTTAATCCCACTAAGATCAAGGAGGTTGTTACCCTGGAAAACTATGATTAGGATCCAAATCTTGATCTGGCAACTCCAAGTAAGGACGCACAGGGCATCAGTCTGCCTAGTGAGGCTCAGCTATATGCTAAAATAAGTCACGAAGTCGATGCATTATTGAATTGAGTGAAAAATCAAATGTACATTTGATACCAGAATAAATAGGATTTGGGCTGCTGGAGCTTGCGGCCACTGCCAAGTTGCCCTCAGCCAGTGTGCTTGATGGAGGTTTGGAGAAAGAGTTCTCAGCTCTAGGGGAAGCCTATCTGCTCTGGACTGGGCAGCGTCCACCATGCAAAGAAGCATGGATCTTCTGGCTGTGGCCGGAAGACCCTCTTAGACCAGGCCCCCCCAAAAGTAACACTCACCCACCCACCTTCAACCAACTATTTCTAAAGAACATCAGGTCTCTGCCACGCCTGCCCCTTCTCTCGAGGCGCTATTTAGCTTTGCCCAAGAACATGTGAATAACTTGGGTGGAGCGTTATTCTTTCTGTTGCTTCAAGCAAAGCCTCTGCAGAGGCACCGTCAGCAGCCCCTTCTCAAGACCAGGAAAGCCTTGCCAGCTCTTTTGCCTCCGTAGGTCACCCCAGGACTTGGGGCCCCCACCGCTCCTTTCTTCCTTTCATGCCCTGTATGTATTCCAAGACACTTCCAGTGCCAGGAAAAGATCCCGGTGGCATCTAAACATGAATGTATTTATTTATCCAATCTATTTGCTGCCCATCTTGAGGTTCAGGTGACTTTGAATGTCAGAATGTTCATAGAGAGGAGAGAACACCCATGTTGTCTCTCTACAGCAGAGTTGTATGCCCTGCACAGCTTGAGGGCAATTGCAGTGTGCCAAGCTTCAAACAAAACAAAAAAGAACTTCTAGCCAAGCCTCTCTTTCTGTCCTCAGCCACACAGAGGGTGAATTCCTGTAAGTGGCAGATACTACTTTTTTTTAAGCTTAAGAAACCAGAAATAGAAATAAAAAAAGCCACAATAATGACAAGTTGGGGAGAAAAAAACCCAAACTGGCCGCTTCCAGGCTAAGTTTGTGTGCCACAAGCAAAGATGGAAGAGAGGGGGCCTCTCATTTCATTCTTTCCACTGTTTTCTCTTTCAGAAATTGCAGTGCAAATTAACTGTTCTGCCCTCGAGCATCATGGACCCTCGAACTTAACATACCAGGGTGAATTGGGGAACTTCCCCAGGGGGTGGGAAGCAGGATTGGGAGACCCAACTGGCCCAACAGAATGTCAATGTTTTCTGACAAAGAACTGTATACTTTCTTCATACACCAAAGAGACAATATCCCCCCTCTGGATGGAATGGAGACACTGGACGATTTTTGCAGGTGGGATCAATCGTTGCTGTGTTTTCCTTTACCTGCTTACACCTCATTCATCACTTTGACTCCATTCACTTCTACATTTAAGGTTCAGCTATTTCATCCTCTCCCGTAACTTTGCAGTTAGAAGCGTTTCCCTGGGCCCACTTGACTCCACTGTGCAGAACGTCTGGGTCCATTTCAGCAATCCCTCCTTTACATCTTCTTTCTCCAATAGACCTTTACCCCTGTTCATTTATCTTGCCATCCATGCCCTTGAGCTCCATAATTTTCCTAAAAATTATGAAGACTCATTTATGCCAACAGGCTTGGGGCGTATGAACTATACTCTGCCCCTGGGCCTAGGAAGGTGCCTCCATCAGTGACTGTGTACCGATTGTGATTGTATGCTGTATGAATGTGTTTTGGATTGAATGAATGTGTTTGGATAGGATGGTTGGTTGTTATTGTAATTTAATTTTTTATTGTATTATTGTTGTAAGCCGCCCTGGGTCCCAGGAGAAGGGCGGCATAGAAATTGAAATAAAGTCAAAGTTAAAGAAATCCCTTGTCCTTCTCATTCAGGGATTCTCCATCCATCCATCCATCTTAAGAGGCGTGGTGGTGCAGTGGTTAGAATGCAGTACTGCAGGCTAATTCTGCTGACTGCTACTGGTAACAGTTTGATCCTGACTGGCTGAAGGTTGACTCAGCTTTCCATCTTTCTGAGGTCAGTAAAATGAGGATCCAGATTGTTGGGGGAGCAAGATGCTGACCCTGTAAATCCCTTAGAGAGGGCTGTAAAGCACTGTGAAGGGGTATATAAGTGTACGTGCTAAGTACTATCCCTCCATCCCTGGATTTGCTAACCTAAGTATATGCCCTCATCTGAACAACAGGTGTGGGGTTTCTCCCCCTGGCAGAATTCCCAGGGCTTCAAAGCTCCTTTGGACAACAGGAGGGGGATGCCACCTGCAGAGCCATAGCCGTGATGCTCCCTCCCTCTCTCCAACTGCTGCCAGCCCTGCCCAGGTGCAGAAAGGGAAGTCGGTCCCTTACCTGATGATCACACACTGGTTCTCTCGGTCAATTATCATGTTTCGATACATATTGTCTGCCAGGGCATAGATGTGTGGTGGATTTTCATACTGCGCCTAAAGAGAAGCAAGCATTGAGGCACAATACGAGAGGCTGTCATAAATACAAGAATTGATTAAAAGATCCCATGAAGAAGAAAGAGACCGGCCAGAAACACCTGCCCTGTCCCACTTGGACATGTGGAGAATGAGGCTCGGTGAGTAAGAAGCAGGAAGCCACGGGAAAAGTGGAGAAGCTTTTAATTCATTTTTTAATGAAAATAAGTTTTGAAAAGCTGAAGAAAACCACTTACGGCTCCCTGATACATTTCAATTTCTTTCTCTCCAAAATACGGCATCTGCTTGAATGGATTGACAGAGATTAGAACGGATCCAATGTAGGTCTACGTTAGGAAAAGTCAAGGTTGGTGTCATTTCAGGAAGCACAAAGGAAGCGCCCCCTCCTCTTACAATGGACCTGAGCTACTCCTCAGATTTCACCTGATACGAAGTTTGATTTGTTTGATTTCCATCTGCAAAAGCAAATGGATGACTCAAGCTGTGGATGGTCTCATCTTATTTCCTGCCAGGGGAGTTTAGACAATAATGGCAGCTCTTCAGTTATGTCCGTTCGGGTCAGAGCACTGAGCCATCCCACTAGAGTCCAGCCTTTGGGGCAAAGGGCAGCCTCTCCTGTCCTTGCTACCTCACCTGGGAGGCCAGGAATCCAACCTGACAACTCAGGCCTGCAAAGGATGGCCTGTCGTGAGCTTTTAACCCTGTCAACCATTAACTGTTTAACCCAGTTAATATGTATCTGCCTCATTGTTTCACTCCCTTTGCATTTGATGGTGTGTGGTACCAAATGTTGCCAGAGAGGAGATGTCCCCTCTGGGGTTGCAGGAGAGAGAGAAAGCAGGGGCTCTCCTTCCTACCCTCCCCTCCCCTCCTTTTTTTCCAAGTCAACCACAATAGTTTCCCATATCAGTGCAGAGCTGCAAGTTTTGGAGATGGGTGTTGGTGTCTGCTTCACACTGGCACTACACTCAGGATAACCACACCCACCCCTTGCCTTTCAACATGCCGGCCCTGCGAACATGGACACAATTAGCACTCAGTCTTACAAACAAAATCCCATTGTTTGGGGTCAGTAACTGCTGGACGATATTATGCCACTACTTAAGCAAAGAAAACCAAGGCAAACAAACCGAAATTTGCACCCAGATGGTGCAAAACAGAAGAGATCCGAGAAAGGGACAGCTAAATGTAGCTCAGGTGAATGAGGAGAGTGAGCCTCCTTCCATGGAAAGATTTCAACTGCCTTTGCCCATGAGGGCCACTTTGCAAACCGTCACCAGGAATGAGAGATGCAGCTGCCGCTGGCACAGCTAAGCAGCCAAGCAGCCGGAAAGACAAACCAAGCTCAGACAGGCGAGGAAGGCAAGTGGACAAACAAGGGGGAGGTGGCCTTCAGGTGCTTTGGGCTGCCTCTCTGCAGGCCCACATCACTCCAAGTTCAAGAATGAAAGAGCCCCAGCCCACAGCCTCCCTTGCTGTTGGATTCCCATCAGGAAAGGAACACTCTCTGCCCTTCAAGATGGAGCTGTGGGGAAACAAGGACTACTGAACTCTCTTGCTTCCTTGCTCCACCACAAAATTCTGAAAGCCTGACTGTCCCTCTGCCCCCCTGCCCACCCACCCCCACCGAAGAAGAGAGTGGAAGGCTGCCTTGGCTCTCCTTCTCCCCCACTTTCCTCTAAGGGCCAGATGCATGTTTACACAAGCATTCTTGCACACACACACACACACACACACACACACACACACACACACACACACACACGTTTCCTTACTTGGCCCTAAGGCTGAGTAGTTCAGCTGCTCCCTCTCCCCCCCCCCCAGGCAAGACAATCTCCCCACGGGGCCGCTGGCTCTTCTTCAAAGCTTATTTGCTGTTGGTATCCTGTAGAGAAAGCAAGGTAAACAAAGCCACTCAGGTTTGTGTGATAACAGCAGCTCTCAGAGGGACACATGGGGGTGGGGAGAAGCAGCAAGCAGGTGGGGGCAATTCTTCCTTCCTCTGCCAAGCAGGAAGGGAAATTTTGGAGAAAGAGCTGCCTTTCAGGAGGCCGCAGAGGTTCCCTCTCTCTCTGATCCTCAGATGGACCCCCCACCCCCACTCCCCAGCCTTCATTGCCCCCCCCCCCAGGCTCAGGCTCTCTCTCTGTACTGGGGCTCAGTAACATCAGCCAAGGAAGGGCAAGCCCTGCACCCCGCTCTCTTCGAGTCCAAGGCTAAATTCTGCTGAGTAGCTCTGAATGGCTGTCCTTACTGCGGAGAGTCTGCCAGTGTGTGAGAAAGCAGGATAAAAAGGTGAGCTCTGGCCTCTTCAGACCCATGGAATCCCTTTCTCAGGTGACCCTGCCAGCAGCCAAACAGGACTGGCAGCAGCGCCAGCAGCCAGTTCCCCCCCCCCGCGCTCCTGCTCTTTCCACCCCTGCCTTCCCCTTGAACTGAGAGACGCTGCTGGCATCGGCTGCTGTCTTCCTGGCAGCTGCCGAGGTTCCAAGACATCTGGCAGAACCCTCCAGCCAGAAAGAAAGTAAACCAAATGGCTGGGCAGGAAAGGAGACTCTAACCCGGGAGGCTCCTGACGGTTCCTCTTCTCTGGTTCAGAAGCCGGTGAATAAACACCGGCCGGGCAGGGGAGAGTTGCTCCCACAGACTCAGGAAAGGATACAAAAATAAAGTCATCCAGGTATCGCTTCTTGAGGTTTTCCACAATGGAGTCTTCTGAGATCTTGGAGAGAAGGACCATATCATCCACACCGCTGTGCTTGACACTGTGGCTCTGCCAGTGATACCGATAATGGCCCTTGCTCCCCTGTGGGAGGAAAAGACCGGGGAGTAGGTTAATTAGAAGAAGGGTGGTATATCTGTGTGGAGACAGAATCTCCAAGAAGGCGGATTCAAGAGATGGGGGGTGGGAACAGTATCGCCAGTAACAATTATGGAATTAAAAGTAAGAGCAGCTACATTATTAACAAATGATACATGCCGTATATAAATAAATTCTGCAAGAGACATAACTCTCAGAGTTGAAAGGGACCTTAGAAGGGAAATGGTCCAAGCAGCATCTGCTTAGTTTGGGATTCATTAGAACATCTTTTTAAGGTGACCGTCCAGCCTCTGGGATCTCACTGCCCCGCCGGCCTCCTAGTTCATAGGCTGACAGCTGGTAGGCTCGGAAGCCGCTCTAAGTCCAGGTGGGCTCCTCCATTCTGATCAGGCATGATTATTTCTGTCAGGCCTTTAATGGCTGGAGAATAAAGATCTCTGCAGGAGAGCAAGTTGGAAGCTCCCAAGTGCTGAGAATAGAAAAGAAGCTGACAGAACTTCCTTCCCAGGAGAAAAGCAGCCAAAAAAGGAATTAGTGGAGTGTGGTGACTTCCTAATCAGGAGGCATCTTTCCAGCAGCGCTCAGGAGGTGCTTCCTGCACAAAGGTGGTGAGACTAAACAAGGGAGCGGAGAGGCAAATGGGAAGAGCTCCTTGGCCTGTGGTGTTCTATTTTTAAAATTCCATCAAGCATTTTTGAGGCCAAGGAGCTCTTCCCATTTGCCTCTCCTGGTCCTCCCATGGAAACACCTGGCTCCTTTGCAAGTCAGAGCTACAAGGAACCACGAACTTGAGTTCTATCATTTCTGGCCATAACTGGGATAAAGGTTTCCTTCCTCATCACTGGTGCCAACTTACAGTATCAGTGTCTAGTTAGCATTACTCCTACTGTGAAACACCTATCGAAAATGTCCTGCCTAAGAGTCAACATAATGGCCGTTCCTTCCCTTCCTTATCAAGGTCTTTAGTTTGGCCCACGCCCACAAACCAAGCAGACCCAGCTCTCTGTTTCCAGTTGATGAAAACCTCAGACAGGTCTGCCTGTGGGGGCATTCAGGCCACAGCAGCAGATGCTCTGCACGACAGGTAAGCCTTCAGGGCCCACACGCCTCCCTCCCATCTTAAAGTAGCTGTGCCAGCAGAGAGAGCAGCTTTCGCCTGGGCATTTGTGAAAAGGCTTGATGCATGTGCAGGTCCAGGGAGAGGAGGGCAAGACCTGAATTCCCAGAGGAGAAAAACCTGACCCCACTGGCGATCAGGTGACTGTCGGCCCCCAAGCTGTTGGAAGGCCCTCACTGGCCTGAACAGTTCCAAGCCCTGTCCAAAGGAGGATGGAAGGTCACAGAAATCCAGGCTTAGGAGAGGACCTGGCTGGCTGCAGCCTGAGACCACATCCACCCGCTCATCTGTCCCCAGATGTTTGAAATGAGTTTCCACGCTTCCAAGGCCTGCCCTCCTTAGCCACAAGCCATGGAAAAACCATTCCTTGGGTTGCACTGAGGAAAAATCCCAGAAAAGCTTCTGCCCCAGAGGCAGTCCGACAGCATTCCAAAGAATTCCCCAAGGAGGCCACTATAAGCAGATACTCCTCGAAGTGCGTCAGCAATAATCAGCCCTTAAAATCACCCAGACAAAAACTATTCATATTTCTATATTGTGGAAAAAAAAGCTTGCTTCAAGGAGGAAACATCCCTCAGATATCTTGCCTGTGCCTTGGAAAATGGGGAGCTGTTCTCCCTCAACAGACGTTTCCCGCTTGCAACAGATTTCATCAGCTGGTAGGGCAGGCCCACCTCTTGACCCACAAGTCGCTTTCAGGAATGACTGAGAAGGCAGCATGAACTGTTTTGCTTGCTGAAATGCTTTTGCCAGCCTTCAGGATATTAAAGTGAGGGACAATGAGCCCCTGGAGCTTTTCTGCATTGATTTTTGCATATTAAAGGAACTTTTCTGCACTCTGCCCCATCCCACACTGGGGTTCCCTGGGGATTTTGTTCTGTTTTGATCCCAGGACCACCTATGGCCACCCACAGCCCAGAGTATTTAAAGCACTTGCTGCTTACACGTGTGCACGCACACACAACACACATACAGATGGCTCAAACTCAGCACAGCTGTTGCTATAGACATTCCACCCCAAGGCAGCAGCATCTCAAAGTGGAGATGCTTAGGAAGCCCATTGTCCACCTTTGGGTGCATCATTTGGTTGGTATCTGTGACCTGAGAGAGGTTCAGTCCAGGGCCCTACATCTCAGAAAGAGCCATTTTGTCCAACATATCCATGGATTTGGAGAAAGAAGTATTTTCTTCCAGCAAATTGAGTCTTGGAAACTCAGCCAGGATTATTCTTCCCCTGCAGGAGGCTGTCTTGTCCCACTAGCTCTCTGAACTTAGGCAGCAGAGAGCCATGCATGGAGAAGAAAAAGGGCAGGCTGGACATCTTGGCCTTCAGCCTTACCCATCTACTATTAACTTTAAAAAAAAAAAGCATTATGCGTACTCGGTCTGAATGACTCTGTTTCAAGGTACACCTGTATCCTCATTCCAGCCCTTAACAACGACATCTGTTGCCTCCCTGGTTGCAGATGGGTGCTGCTGGGACAGCAGAACAGCCTTTACAACTGGCACTCTCAAGAAGCTTTGGACTACAAGTCCCATGGTCCTTGGTTCCACTGATCCAGTTGTCCCTCTCAGAGGATCCTATTGATTGCAGAAATCATCTGAAAAGATGTTGGGCTGCACACCAGACGCGAAGAGGTTTTGCTGAAGGTGAAATTGAATTGCACCTGAGTCCCTCAGAGTTCCCCTGAGGTTGCTCCTTTCCTTAATGGCTGCAAAATGAGGGGGTGACTTGCTGTACCCACTAAGGAAAGTTCAACTGGTTCTCTGCTATCCCCCCCTCCAAAAAATTGGCTCATTTCCCACACATTCAAAGCAGGCTGTTTTGCTAAAGAAAACTAGCCCTTGAATTCAAGCATTTTTTCCCCAAAAGTTTAAACCCATTCTCAGATTTTGTGTTTTGCATGCTTCTTAGCCAGCCAGAAGCAAAGAGGGCTAACAAGCAACAGAAGCCGGAAACTGAATCTGAAGGAAAAACTGAATCATAAATCAGTTCTGAAAAGGAAGCCTACAAGTTGTGTCTGAACAAAAAAAAAAGGGGGGGGGTGGGATGAGTAAGTCATACTGGGGAGAAGTAAAACTGATGAATGATTTTGGAATTCTGGCCTTTCTCGTAGCAGCACAGATGTGGGAGGAAGTTGGAGATGTGCCACACAGCAATGAAGCCAGCCACAGAGCTTAGGGTGGCCCAGGTGCTCCTCACCACTGCCTTGTGAGATAGGCCAGAAAGAACCAGTGACCCCAAGCCCCCCCTTGGTGCTGAGAAAGGCCCAGCTGAGGGTGCTTGTTTCTTCTGCCAGAACTAAGAGGGTATGGCTGGGCCTTTGACTATTGCCAGCCGCCTGGTGTCTGAAGAGTTACTATATTCACCTTGAGGCAAAGGCCTCCAGTGGGAGGAATTGGTTGCAGGGGGGGGGGGCAGGAATGTTGAAGCCACCCAGCTGGAGGCCTCAGAAGGAAGGGATGCAGCTAGAAACTCATCAGAGCTCCCAGTCTGTGGCAGCTGAGGAAAACCCCATTTGCAGGTCAGCTTTGGATGCAAGGAAAAGCAATCACAGAGTGTCCCTCCAAGACAGTTGCGGAGCCAGCACGCAGGAGCAAATCCTGAGAAATGCCACTAACTTCACATCATCCCTTATAGTGGCTGCCCTTGAACACACACCAGTCTCAAAACAGTCAGAGCAGCCACCCTGTTTTTCTTCTCCAACACAAAGCAAAGGGCAGGTCGATGAAAACCACAACTGGAGTGCCTACTCAGAAGGACCCATAATCCCCAACCTGCTGGCTCCTCCTCACGAGTTGGCTTGAGCCCAAAGACACACCAGCCAGGAGGGCCAAAGGAGGAATGACAAATCACTACTGTGCGGTACTTGCCCACAAGTTAGGCAGGCTCCCTGTTTTGTCAACATCTTTGGATCCAGCCCAGCAGTGGTGCAAAACTGAACCCCTGGAAGGGGCCGTGAGGAAGGCTAGCCCTGGCTGAAGCCAAGATTGGCACTCGTGGTGGCACTTTCTGTTTGCTCTCCAAGAGGGACGACAGGAGCCAGCAGAGGTAAACTGACAGAGGAGATCCAGACTTGCCGCAAGGAGGAATTTCCTGCCCGAGGGGGCTGTCTGGGGACTGGAGCTTTCCAGGCCTGAGGACTGCCCCCTTGAAGGCTTCCTGTGTGCAGAGCCAACAAAGCAGACCAGAAACCTGTCTTTTGCATCTTGGAGATGCCGTTTGCTCTGGGTCTGCAAACTATTTTCAGGCCAAGACTTGTTCCGGCCACCAAGGGAGATGATGTCCGATCTGCCTCCTGCAAGAAGAGGCTTTGCTCCAGCCATTTTCTGCCAGCAAGAATCTAGGTTAAAGAAACACTTCGGTGTAGGGCATCTGTACACTCAGGGACAAGCCAGCAGGGTGTGTTCTTTCTTTTCTTGAACTAGAACATCCAGTAAAATCAGACCCAACTTCCTTGGTTTAAAAGGTCTCTGCCTGTCCTCGAGGCCCTTCCCCACTCCAAAGCCTCCATCTGAAGGAGCAGCAGAAAGGCCATACTTTCCATCAAAATAAATAAGGCGACGCCCACAACAGACTGGAAAAGGTGCACCCAACACAGCAGCATCAACACTATGGGGCCATTTAGAATCACGAGAGACCCAGCTCTGCAGCAGTTGGCCTGGTCCTTTCCTGAGCTGCAACCATGAGCCGCCTGGGGATTCTCTCTAGCCTTGCAATGACAGCCACACTTAGACCGTTCTAAAGCTCACTGCAGCTTAGGGGATCTGCCTGGGGAGGGGAGAGCAGCTGAATGGTACCCACCTCTTCCCTGCTCGGCCGGCATTGGGGTTCAGAGGTGGCAGAAGGGCAGCCAGGGGCCTCCATCCGGGGGAGTGTGCAGGCTTGCCACCAAGGGCAGGTGGAGAGCATGGTGAGGTCTGTGTTGGCGGGATGCTGCAGCGCCATGAACCAAGATGCAGCGGAGGCTTTATGAGGACAGCCTGATCTGACAGGTGTTTGGCGTCACCTGAGAACCTCCCAGCCAGTGGCCCAGGGCAGAAGGTGGGAGTGGCCTAAGGGGCAGGAACCCCTTCCTCTCTGATATCACCTCTCCAACAGGCCCTGCTCTTCGCAACTCTGCAAAGGAATTCTGTCTTATCAAAGCCAGACAGAATTCGAAAGAGCCAGAGAAAATCTCAAGCATTTTCAGAGCGGCATCAGGCAAGCAGCCCTTTTCCTCCTCTGGAGTTTTCAGCTGGCCCTTGGCTTCCTGATCCATCGGGAGGCACCTAGGCAGCCCACAGGCAATTCTGGGGGTTGGCAACTTTAGGCAGAGTTGCTAGCACACACCACCTTCTAAGCAACTCAGATTCTCAAAGGAGGTGGCTTCTGCACAGACCCCAGGATCCCCCGGGGTATCTTCAGAATCTAAGCTTCCATTTGCAAGAAATGCACAAAATGATGCTGCCAAGTTGAAAATACAAGGAAAGTAGCAGCCAGGCTGAATTCCAGCAAAGGCAGCTCTGGAGACAAGAAGGGGATGGCCCGGGTTTGCTGCTGGGGGCCAGATGATCCCTGAAGGTAGAAGACCCGGCAGTTTAAAAAAACAACAACTAGAAGAGTCTTCAAGACTTGGGAAAGAGCTCAATATCTCTGCGAGGTGGGCCCAGCCCCGAGGCGAGGGATCCAAGAAGCCACGGGTTAAGGAGGCTGCCTTTCCTGGCTGGCCCCCCTTCAAGCAGCCTGGGCTGAAAGCACCAGAAACGCCAGCCAGCTCGGTTAAAAGCCAGACTTGCCGCAAGACTGAAACTGGAGTCCGGGTATCCAATTGCCTTCACTGAGCAGGCCAGCTGGGACAAAACTTTTGTCTTTTCAAGCCTTGGGAAGGGGCCAACCCTTGTGGTCAGAAGGAAGTGGAGTCATCTGGGACCCGGGTGGGGGTCTGCGTGGAGCCCTGCGAGTTGCATGCCCTAGAAGGATCCTCAGACCGGGTGCTGCATCACTGTTGTTTGGCTCCCCGCCTGCCTCTGCTTTGCCCCCCAGGATCCTGCCTGGCTACTTCAGGGCTCAGGCGCTTCCCTTCCCTTCCCAACAACACGGAGAGGAGAGTTTCGGGGCACCTGTGCCCTGCTCTGTCATGCCCATTCTGGAGTGGCGCCTGGCCAGCGTCAGAGCCTGGAAGGGAGCATCACCTACCAGGGAGCCCTGCCGGCAGCAGCCGGGGACTAGTGTGAGATCCTGGCTTGTAGTTCCGGGCCCTTGCCAGGGCACTCTCGTCTGCCTGTCTGCCTGCCTGCACAAGGGGAGCAGAGCTGATGGGATGCTCGGCAAGGACAAAGCACCAACAATGCCGGCTACAGCACGTCAGTCAGTATCCGGCTGCCCCAGGGAGCCCACTTGGCCCTGGCTCAGAGGGAAAGGACAAAGACGGCATCATCAGTTCCTTCCTGGGAGAAGGAAGGCGGGGGGGGGCAGCCACAACACCCAGAAGCTTCGTGGCCAAAGCAGCCCTGAACAGGGCACCATTTGGGACGGCGGTCCGGGGACGGGGCAGGTTTGGGAAGCCGGCGGTGCCCCTCGCCTCCCCATCCCCGCGGCCATAGCCCGGCGGGACGTCTCTCCGGAGCCGGCGGCGGGGCTCCCCACGCGCTCCTCGCCAGGCGCCTCCTCCGCCCGCCCGCTAGTCGCCCACTCACCATGGCCGAACGGCGCCGTGTGCGGCGGGCTCAGGGTGCAGCTGCAGCCCGGGCGCCGCCGCGGACAGCACGGCGGAGGAGTCGCGCCATGCAAGGAGCCGGACTGGAGCCGCCCCTCGCCGGGGCCTTGGAGCGGGGCCGAGAGGGCGGCTCCGCGCGGCGCTCCTCCCGCTGCCCGCCCCGCCCCGCCCCTTCAAGGAAGGCTCGGCGTGGCCTCCCCGCGCCTCCCGACCAGAGCCCCGCCGCAGCTTTGCCAGGTGGGCCGGCCGGCTCGGGGGACGGGACGGGTTGCACGACCCGGCGAAGCCCGGAGTAGCCGCGGGACTCCCACCGGTGGCTGCTGAGTTCGCGGCGTGGGTGGCCTTCCGGCCACCGCAGCCGAAGGCCGCCGCCCGCCAGGACCGGACCGGCGCCCCCTGCCCGCCTCCCTACCCCCGGCAGAGCGGGCTGCACAGCTGGACTGCTAGTCGCGGGACGGCGAGCGGCAGCGGCCCCTAGCGGTCGCGAGCGAAACAGGCTGAGCTGCCCCTTCGGGGCCCAGAAGTGCTCGGGAGCAGTGTGAGAGGAACCGGGGTCCCCCCCCCGTTGTCTCAGCACCCCCTTCTCCGGGGCAGGCCGGTGCCAGCGGCATCTCCACCGGGGAGCTCCCGCTTTCCTGGCGGGAGGGGAGGGGCAGCCGAGTCCTTTACTGGAGGCGAATCTGCGGGAAGTACCGAAATTTGCGGGGGGAGGGCGTTCCTCCTCTTGCTTCCTCTGCAGCTTTTTGGCGGGCGCCGCTGGGGGGGTCCTGGCTCTGCTTCGCGGGTCTTGGCCGCGCTGCGCCCTATAAATAAGTTCCTTTTCTCCTCTCCCTCCAGGAGGCCCTCGCTTTGTGGAGAATGAGATGGGGGTTGCCATAGCGACAGCGTCCTGGCAACCGCTCGCCGCGCTTTGCTCCTTTCTCCCTCCGCCCTCCTTCCTCCAGGACGCTGGCAGAGGCCCCACCCGCAAAGAGGCGAGAGGGCAGGTGCACCTCGACGGCGCGGCCATGCCAGCCTCGTGGGACGTCTCTGGCATTCCTGCACATCTGGAAGAGGGCGCAAGAGGCCGCCCGATGCTTAGGCAAAGGTCTGGGGCAGCCAGGCCCTGCCGCCCCCAGGTAAGAAGGGGTTTGGACGCGGCACTTTCTTCCCTCTGTCTGGAAATTGGGGGGGGGCACCAGGGCTATTCTGGTCCTGCCAGCCACCCTGCTTCTTCGGGTGAGCAGGCATCAGTTGTCCATGCCCAGAATAAACCAGGGGGGGATGGGGGAAGCTTTTGCTCTGGGGTTGGGCAGAGAAGCAGCAGCCCCCTCCCTCCCTCTGGTGATGCCTTTTCCTCTGGGCACTCAAGTTTGAGGTGTTGGGAAACCATCATGTGGGGCTCTGGATGCAGATGTGGCATGTGGTGCTGTGAGTTGCTGAGCTGTGGGGGGGGGAGATCTTCCTGGGGAGAAACAAAGGCCCATCTTCTTTCTGCATTATTGGCCCTAAAATGGGAGGGGGGGCAAGCCTTCCCAACGGCATCAGCCCAGTGCAGGTCCCTGGAGAAACAGAGCCAGGAATCATGAGGAGGCTGGGGGAGGGCTGAAGAAGGGAGTTCCGGAATTTGGCACTTTCGGACAATTTCTCCATTTTCAGCTCATTGGTTGTTGCAAAGGGTGTGTGGGGGGGGTCATACAAAGTCACTTTTTCAGGCTAGAAATGCACATCTTGATGCTTGAAGGAAAATATCCCAGCGCACCCCTCCCATCCCCCCAATGAATAGGGAGACTCTTGCAGTATGCCACTCGCTGGCTTGATCTGCTTGAATCCCACTTGGGAGCCTTTGGGACACCCTGAGCTGAGCCACTGCCCGCTCACCACCCTGGGAGGGACTTTTCTGGAGACCAGGAGGGGGAGGGAACTTTGCTGCCCTCCCAGAGCAGGCAAGGAGACTGGTCATCCTTCCTACTGTGCTGGTCTAGCCAAATGGGAAACCACCCAGCTGGAAGACAGGCAGGCAGTGGGGGAGACCCTCAAATGGGGGTGTTTCCAAGGTTGTCCTGGAGACCCTCCTGGGCTTTTCGGATGTGCCTCTCCTGCCCTCTAGCCCTGCCCGCTTTGCTTTAGAAGCAGCCTGGGAAGAAGCACTCCAAGCGTCCTATCCAGACAAGCCTTTAATGGGGGCATTTTAACAACTGGTCTATCAGCGCCATTAATTAAGTGCTGCTGCTGCTTTAATAGATGCACCCCCAAAGAGCAATGAGGAAAGCAGAAAAAACAGAGGAAGCACCAGCAACCCTCAGGGCCAAAAGAGCTGCTAAAAAGGGCACCCCAGGAACCCCCTCCCCCCATTGGACTTTAATTTCCACAGTCCCAGCAGCTCAGAAGTCTTTCATCATTCCAGGTGGCTCAGGAATATTCCATAGCACCCTGCTTTCTCCCACCAACCTCTGGTTGGTGCTCCCCCCTCCCAGCCTTCAGCATCGTATTGGGAAGGCCTGAGCCCACCAGGCAAGGCCTTCATGCCTCTCTTTCCCCAACAGATGTAAATCCCTGGAAAGAGAAGATGGCCCAGAGAAGCCCAAACTTCTCCACCCTCGGACCAACTGAAAGGTACCCTGAGACCCCCAAGGAGGGGAGGGGGGGTGAGAATGGGGTTTCTGGGGGGGTCCTGTCCAGCCTCAACTGGGGATTTCCTGGCTGGGCTGGGCTGCTCATCTTCTGGAAGCTGCTGCTTCCAGGCCACGTTCCTGGCCCCCTCCCGCCCCACTTCTGGCCTGGGTCAGAGGGCAGGCCCAGAAGAGGTCCAGCACCTGCCAAGCCATAGCAGAGACTGGCCAGACCAGGGAGGGAGGGGGGTCTGGCAGACCAGAAGGCGGCTGGGAGGGGAAAGAATCTGGGTCAGGCCCACTGCTGCTGCTGCCCCTCGGCTGCTCCCTCTTTCAGACGGATCCGGAACTTCCCGCTGCACAGCCAGGCCCTGACAGCGGTTCCGCTGGGCTCGGCCCGCCTGATGGACCAGCTGGAGGATCGAATCCTCAGCCATGAGAAGACCACGGCAGCCCTGGTGGAGCACGCCTTCCGCATCAAGGAGGACATTGTCTCCACACTGCACCGGATGCAGAACAAGGGTGGTGGGGACCGGCTAGCCAGGCAGCTACTGGAGGAGCATATCCGCAACATCACCGCCATCGTCCGGCAGCTGAATCGGGACATCGAGGTCAGTGGTGGCTCCTCACGGCCTCTGGGGCTCCCGGACATCTAGGGGAGCCAGGCCGGGCCAGGGGACTCCCACTGAGGGATGCTTGCTTGGAGAAAAGAAGTGGCTGCTCCAGATACCAGCTGCTTGCTGAGCTGACTGCCATAGAACAGTCACATCTCACGCAGCCAAATTGTCCACAGGACAGCAAGGGCCATCTTCCCTTTTCCGCCCTCGCCCACCCTGACTTCCTCAACCGCAGCAGCTTTAAGGCCTGCGAACTTCCAAAATTCCCCAAGGCTGAGAAATGTTGGTTGTGCTAGAGAAGTGCCAGGTTGGGATGCAAAGGCCTCGCACCTCAGTACCTGCCTCTGCTGGGGCCAGATCCTCCCCCCATATCTTTCCCCTCACAGCTGGCGTTGGGGCATGGACTGCTCCTGGCCATGTTACCCTTTTGGCTTTCTGCTCTCAGCCAGTCTTCCCTCCATCCCTTTTTGGAGTTGGCTGTGGGATGTGAAGTGGGGCCTATGGCGGCAGGAAGCACCAGCAGCTCCCCATTCCCCTTCCCCATCCCAGGGACTGTGGGGGTTCATTCTCACATTTCCTGCCCTTGTCAGGCTCTGCAGGAGCAGATCCGGGTCAGGGATAACCTGAGTTACGGAACAAACTCGACCTTGAAGAGCCTGGAGATGCGGCAGCTGTCTGGGCTGGGGGACCTTCGTGGACGGGTTTCCAGGTGAGACCCCCACCAAAGGCTCAGAGCCGGGCTCTCTTCTGAACCTGAGAATGAGGAGGGGCTGGAGAAGAAGGCAGTGGATTTTGGGAGCTATAGTCCTAACCTGTGAAGTTAAGAAGGTGTGCAGAGGATCAGAGCCTCTGTGAGCAGCCTGGGGCCCCGGAGATAGGAGCAGCCAGCCTGGGACCCAGCTCTGGCTGTGCACTGACACAGAGCAGTTTCTTCTGGCCGTCAGCCACAAACTCAATTCAAAAGGGTCTGGGCAAAGAATGTATCTTTGACTCTGCCGTTGTCCTTTTGAGCACCAAAAAGGGGCCTCTGGCACTTGCCCTTCCATGCTTGTGGCTCCTATCAGTTCACATCAACCATTTATTTGGCATATCTCCCTGGCAAGTGTGTGTGATGAGGGGAGCTGGTGTGTGGGGGGGGTGTTCCCCTGGCTTCAGACTCTTCTGCTCTGGGGCCCTCCCCTCCCTCCCAGCCTGGAACTATGGGACAATTTCCTGCCATGAGGACTGAGGAGCTTATTTGGGGAAGCACTTTGCTGGCATCTACCCTCCTCTGGCTTTCAGTCCAAGGTGGATTGGCTTCTCCTTAACCTGATGCAATTTTGCTCAGTTGCTGCCAAGATCGCCCTGACTCAGCCTTTCCCCTGAACCCCCACGCCTGGACTTGTTGCTGCCTGGGCTCCCTTTCCTGTTTCTCTCCTGCCTTGCTCAAGAGGAAGGGCAGCATGAGCCCATCTGCTTGATTGAGCTAAAGGGGTCAGCCGAAGGGAGGAGCAGAATCCGGCTGTTCCTCGGCCCTTTCCGCCAGCCACTCTCCCTTCTGTCCATCCCAGGTGCGACGCAGGGCTGGCCAGAGTCTCCGCTGAGCATAAAGTCACCTATGAGAGACTTCAGAGCCTCAGTAAAGAGCAGCAAGCAACAAAATTGGTCCTGGAGTCCAAAGTCAAAGAGACAGAAATACAAGTAAGGGGCTTGAAAGGGCAGGTCGCCCCTCCTCTCTCTGGGCCCTGCATTGTCCATGGAAGCACCAGGGAAATCGGGAGCCCTTCAAGCAGGGCACCAGCACAGCTCAGGCCCACCAGGGCCATCAGGCATCGGCCCAGAGCCGGCTCTGGCTTCAGCCATCCTGAATTTCCAGGGGTTTCCCAGAAGGGCCCTGGGCTTCCACCAGGAAGACGCATCTACAGCCCCAGAAACAGGAGCAGACCCGCTGCAGCCTTTTTCATCTGAAACTGGCTCTGCCCCCCTCCCAGGCCCCTGGCTCTCATCCGCAACCTCCTGGTCTGCTGGCATGGGGGGGCTTCTCGTCCCTAGAGAAGCTGGGGTGGGGGGAGGGGTTGAATCAGAAGCTCAATGAAGGAAGATTGAATCAGCTTCAGTGCACATCTGGGCCCAGTTCGGATCATTTGTGTGGCTTTAGGGGGGGAGGCTGGACCCCAAACCACTCCTTCAATTCTCTCTCTTGGCTGAGTCTTCTCTGGTTGGAAAGCTTCAGTTCTGAGATGGCTTCAGTTGCCATGGGAAACGCTGCCTGGCTGCGGCATTGTTAATTGTTATTACTGGATAAAACGGTTGTGTGTGTGGGGGTGATGGGCTTATTTATCTTGCTAACTGAGCAAAGGAGGGGAGGGGGGTTGCCATTTCAGACAAAGAAAGCGAGCTCAGAAGCCCCCTGAGTCCATTCTGGGTTGGCAGCCGGTCACCCTGGCCTGGCCTGCCAAAGCCCCCTCACCATCTGGAAAAACGGGGGCCAGAGCATCACTCCATAAGAATGCGTGAAATCATTTTCTCCCCGCATTAGTCAGCAGCCCCTGGTCCGCATGAGTCAGTGGGGAAGGGGATCACGTGCCGATTTGCCCATCTGTGACTTCCCCTTGTCAGGAAAAAGGCTGTCGAACCTCTGATGAAAGGACGGAGGGCACTCCTGGCATCTATTTTTGGAATCTTCCCAGTTCAGATTCGGTGGAGGTTACCTTGGGGCTGGTGAGGGATGCTTCTCCTGGATCCCCCCATCCCTCTAGGGCAGCCTCTGCTGAGAGAAGCCCTGGGCAAGGTTGGGGCGGGTGGGGTGGGGCGGGCAATGAGATGGCAGGTCGTCAATACTTCTCTCTCCTTGTTCTTCTGGGGCTTTAGCAGAGAGCGAGCAAGGAGGACCGATGCCCTGCTGCAGGTGGGCACAGGAGGAGCCCTCCCCTCCCCATGCATCCCAAGGCATTGGCAGTCCTCTCCATCCTGGCTGTGGGTCATGGGACATGGAGCTGGTAGCTCGAGAAAAACGCTCTCCCTTTGCGGGCAGGGGTTTTGCTCAGAAGCCAAGCCGTGCCCTCCTGGCAGAGAAGAGACCACACCACCAAATGCTGCCCCCCCCCATGGAAACAGTCCCCAACCCTTTTCAAAATGGTTTGGAGAATCTAGGGCTTTTCCCCCTAGCTTGGGTCAGGTCCAGCCAGCCGAGAGTTGTCAACTTCTTTGCAAACCGGAATTACGTGTGGAAGAAGCCATAATTTGACTCTCCCTCCCTGCCAGATTTCCCATCTTTTGAGCAGAATCGAACAATCTGTGATGCAACAAGACGCAAAGCTCAAGCTGGCCTACAAAGAGAGCAATCAGCAGCTCCATCTTCTGGAGGCCAAGTAGGTTCCCCCCCCCCCAGGATCCAGCCAGTTTTCCCAACCAGTTATTGTAGGGCTACATCCTGCACTGCCCTGGAAAGTGCCCTTAAAGGTCTCCTGGGGGAGGAAATGCCCTTCCGCTCAGAGCCATTTCCCACCTACCCAAGAGTTTGTCTTAAGTGTGCGAAAGGGTCGCTGCTGCTCTTTGGGGGTGGCTGATTCTTTCTGCCCCACCAGGCTGCAGGACGCCATCGACCGCCTCACCAGCCAGATCTCCTCTGCCCGCAGCCAGATGGAGCAGGAGCAGGGCCGCTTCGAGAAGAAGTTCCTGGAGAAGATAGACCACCTTTTCCTTGCCGTCAAGGAGAAAAGTGTACGTTTCTGGTCTTGGGGGGCCCTGAAAAGCATCCCCAATCCTGGAGCGAGAGAAAGAGCTGCACACCACACACACAGGAAGCCAGGTGGCAAACTTATTTTAACCAAGGTTTGTGGGGAAAGCCTCACTCCGTACACCGAAATGTAAACACATCTCCTTAGGCCAGGGGTAAGCAACCCAAAACACTCAAAGAGCCACTTGGACCTGTTTCCTACCGAAAACAAAACGCTGAGATCCGCAAAACCCTTTTGATATCTAAAATGAAGATAACGCTGCATATATCCTTTTTTACCTTTAGTGTGTGTGTGTCTGTGTCTGTGTGTGTGTGTGTGTGTGTGTATACATGGCTTTTTTTTTGTCATAGAACACCCAGAACAGAGTTCCAGCACCTTTTTTGGATGGAACCTTGTAGTATAGGCAAGGTGGGTTGTATGACATGTGTGAGTTCCGGCATCTTTTTTTTATATATACAAAAAGAGCACTGTATATATAAAATAAAGGTAAAAAAGGATATATGCAGTGTTATCTTCATTTTAGATGTCAAAAGGGTCTCTCTCTCTCTTTCCTCTCTCCCTCTTTCCTCTCCCTCTCTCTTTCTCCTTCCTCTCCCTCTCTCTTAGCTCTCTCTCTCTTTCCCTCTTTCTCTCTCTCTTTCTCTCTCTTTCTCTCTCTTTCCTCTCTTTTTCTCCCCCTCTCTTTCTCTCCCTCTTTCTCTTTCCCCTCTCTCCTTTCTCTCTTTCCTATCTCTCTTTCCTTTCTCTCTCTTTCCCCTCTCCCTCTTCTGTCCCTCTTTCCTCTCTTTTTCTCTCTTTCCTCTCCCCCTCTCTTTCTCTTTCCTCTTTCTCACCCTCTCTCTCTTTCCTCTCTTTCTCTTTTTCTTTCCTCTCTCACTCTTTCCTCTCCCTCTCTCTCTTTCCTCTCTTTTTCTCTTTCCTCTCCCCCTCTCTTTCTCTTTCCTCTCTTTCTCTTTCTTTCCTCTCCCTCTTTTCTCTCCCTCTTTCTCGCCCTCTCTCTCTCTCTCTCTTTCCTCTCTCTCTTTTTTCTCTCTCTCTTTCCTCTTTCTCTCTCTTTCTTCTCTCTCTCTCTTTCTCTTTTCTCCCTCTCTCTCTCTCTCTCTCTCTCTCTCTCTCTCCCTCCCTCCACATGAGGAAAAAGAGAATGAGACGGTGCCGAAGGGGCGGGGAGGAGCAGCAGGACGAGAGGCAGTGGCTCTGTTGCCAGCACGGCGGCGGCCACTGCAGCATCATTGGGGGTCCCTGCCACCGCCGGCCCGGCTGCCACCCCCGCTGCATCCTTGGCCATTTTGCCATCGCAAGAGGAGGGCGCCAAGGGGACGCTGCTCTCTCTGCAGCGCGGGTGCACCATGGGCAGCCACGCTGGCAACGGAGTGCCGCCGTGGGGACAGGGGGGGGGTCCCGACCCGCTACTGGTGTTGCAGCCCAAGGTCTCCTCCGGCAGCACCGAGGGTGGCGGCGGCGGCTCCTCGAAAGCGGCCGAGGAAGGCGCCACCGATGGGGCTGAGGTGGAGCCGGGTGGTGGAGAGCCCCACCGGTGGCTGCACGGCACCTCTTGGCTGCCCTCCTGCTGCCGCCGCCGCCTCTGCCTATCACGCTGGCGAAGGGGCGCAGTGGCCCGGCCGCCACCGCCTCTCCGGCCTCGCCCAGTGCGACAGGCAGAGGCAGCGGCGGCAGTGGGAGGATGGCCAAGAGCGTGCAGCAGGTGGGGAAAGGGCTGGGCAGGCGCCGCGGGGGAAATCTCTCGAAAGAGGCCACAGAGATCCGCTGGCTGCGAGACGGCCAAAAAGTGTGGCCGGAGAGGGGAAGCTATCGAGACCGCTGGCGACCCCCCCATGACTAATGGAGGCGGCGGCGGAGCAGGGCGAGGGGAGACCCGCTGGGCAGGGAAGAGGCATTTCGAGACTGGCCACCCGCGGCTCCTTACCCAGGTTCTACCACCTTTCCAGCAGTCCTCCCGCCTCTTCCTCTGCTGCCACCAGCAGGAGAGGTTTGTGGGCAGTCCCACAAACCAAAGAAGTTCAACCAATCAATTCAAACTTTGTGAGAAGTTTGAATTGATTGGTTGAACTTTTTTAGTCCCACTTTTTTTTTTCAGACTGCACATGGTGGCTGAGGACAGGGAGCTGCAGGAGACGGCTGAAAGAGCCGCATGCGGCTCTGGAGCCGTGGGTTGCAGACCCGTGCCTTAGGCTGACCGATTGCAGCTCCTTCATCCCTGCTGACTTGAGGTTCCCCTTGGAGCCGTTTCCCCTGAGGAGAAGCCCCCCCTCTGCCCAGGGGAGGCAAGCGCTCCCAGGGGAGGCAAGGGGCTCAGAAGACCCTCAACACAGGGCAGCTGGACGACAGTTGTTTCTCTCCCTGTTTTGGCCACAGGAAGTGGACAGCAGGGCTCTGGAGATGCAACTGAGCGAGATCCACAGGAAGCTGCAGAAAATGGAGGTCGGGCAGAAATGTTCAGCTCAGGAACCGGAGGCCAAGCAGGCCGAGGACAGGATGAGCATCCAGCTCAGCAAACTCCAGTCTGATTTCACTGAGGACATCAAGGAAGTCAAGGCAGAGGTTAGCGCTGGTAAGGTGATCTGGGGGACACCCAGCCAGCAACAGGTGTCTGGCAGGACTCTTGGGGGAGGGGGTGGCAGAGGGCAAGGGGGCAGGCTCCCCCTAAGTTATGTTGCCAGGGCATCTCCCACTGCCTCCCTCCCTCCCTCCCTCCCTCCTTCCGGTAGTTTCTGTATGGGCAAAGGGGAGGAATCCTCTGGGAAAAGAGTGGCCCAGCTGTCCCTATTCCCCCCCTGCCAGGACTCAGCACCATCTATGAGAGCATCGGATCCCTGCAGCAGGTCCTGGAATCAAAAATGAAACTGGACAAGGAGGAGCTGCAGAAGCAGATCCAGCAGATGAAGTGAGGGGGCTGGAGCTTGCAGGTCCAGCAGCCAGGGAGCAAACCGCCCTCCTCCCTTTGCTCCAGCGGGATGGACTCTTGCAGTCTGGGCCTAGCGACTGTGGGTCATTTAGTGTAAATAAAAAACGCTGGGCGTGGCCAGACAAGCCTGCCCTTTGGAAGGGGAGCCGGACAGGACGATGGCCATGCCCTACTGGATCTCAGCTCCCTCCCTGGACTTTGGAATTAGGCTTCCTCCAATCAAGGGGACACCCTGCATTGCCATAAATGTCGGCATGCCAAAAGATCTGGCCTCCTGAGCTGATGGAAGAGACTCCAGAATCCAGCTTGCTTCGCTTGAGCAAGACTGAGGTGGTTTGCGAGTGGCAAGTGGGTACCAGCCAGGCCAGGAAGTGCCACCCACCGCAGCCTCCCCTGGGCCAGATTTTTGCCCTACGGCCAGTGGCTCTCCACACTTGACTGCTCCTTCGGCTTTCACCCCAACACCTGCCAGCCTTGAAGGTCTTAGGAGTGGGTGCAAGAATGTCTCTTTGGGGAGGCTGTAGCTGTCGCCCACTTGCACTTCCACATGGTCTGTGAACCCCATTCTTGCTCGGCGCCTCTCCCTACCGCTTCCCCCTAATTCCCCTACGTTTTGATCTTCTGAATGCCTCTGCATATCACGGCGACTCCTCTTCCAGCCCAGGTGCCCTCTGCCGGCCTCGTGCCCTCTGCCTCTGGCTCCAGTGCCACTGGCTTCCCTGCAGCTCTCGCGGCAGCCCGGCCAGTATCCCGCTCCTCAGATGCCCTGCCTCCCCTTCATGGGCGTCTCAGCTGATCCCTGCCTCCCAGCTCAGTGGGAGGAGGAGGCCGGTCTCTTCCCAAGCAAGACCTGGGTTGCAGTTATGGCCAAGGCCTCCTGCCATGCCGGCCACAAGCCTGCCCCCCCCCAAAGGCAGCCTCACCTGCCCCAGCCAGAACGTGACCCTGCCGTCCGCTTCTCCAGGCTGAGAGAGTCTCCTCCTCGGCTGTCCCAGAGGACCTCCTGCCCTCCTCCGCTTCAAGGATCCAGCCAGCAACGGGTACTGGGACCCCCTTAAATGGCTAAATTCAATTCTCTTGGGTTGAAACCCCCAGGCTCTCGCCCAGCCCCATTGGGCCTTTGGGGGTCCCACTGACTGGGACACAGGAAGGAAGGCAAACAGAGGGTTTTTCCTTCCAAATGCCGTGAGGCTTGGACCTCTCCCCAAAATGGCTTGTCCGGGGGTTTCTCTACAGGAAACTGTTGGCTCTGCCTTCACCTGGAGCCCATGTTTTTTTTACAAATCTTAAGCAAAGTGGCATTTTCACAAATCACAGTCCTCGCTTCCTTACACCTCTTTCTCAGTGCATGTTCTGTCAAGGTAACATTTTGGTTTTATAACATGATGGTGGAGAATCTTGCTATGTTTTTCCTCAGAATGTTGACCTCATGCAGATATGAGCTAAGTGGGTAAAATGTAGAATATTGTAATGGAAAGTCTGCACCAGAACTAGATCCTGTCAGTGACATTTCAGCCCCTTCTCCAAATGTTTACCTGGGGTGGGGGCATTGAAGAAATAGAGGTTTAACCCCTTCCATAAAAGCAAAATGTTTAGCTTGGATTCCATCTGTTTCCTGCATTATAAGGGCTGTCCTCGCGTTGCCTTGGGCAGCCAGCCCTAATCAGGCCTACATGGCTGTGGACATATTCTGACATTCAAGCATGCTTGTTTAATTGGATCTCGTCTAGAAGGCCCTTGCTCCAATACAATGGCTATGAATCCATGCAAACGCTGTGGCTCATCTAAGGGGAGGAACGTTGCTCAAGTGTGCTTCTCATTTCATTGCAGAGATGTGGCAGCCCTGGCCGGCCCCCAAGACCCCATTCCTTGAGCACGCTGATTGCCTGTGGAGGATGTGACCGAAGCCCCTTCGTCGCAACCAAAGATTGATCAGGAAAAATGTCCCCCTTATCCCCACTCGGCCAACTGTCCGGGGAACCCTCCCTGCGCACATCTGGCACTGGCAGGGCTTGCTCCTGGTCGTGAGCTGACAGCCTGGGCAGTCCTCTGGCCAGCGAGTCTCCCTTTCTCTGGCATTGCTTGGGAGGGGGAATGGTCATCTGGGAATGGATGCAGAGATGGGGAGGGAAAGCTGGGGCTCGGTCAGCCTTGGGGCAAACCTCCTGGGACTTCCCAGAATCCTCAATTCCTGTTGGGGGGGGGATAGTTGCATTTTGGCCTTTCCAGGGCATGCCAAGCCTCAGGAGGGTCCCATCTGTGATGAGAAGGTGGGCACCCCTTCCTTCCTTCTACTGCCAGCCTGGGAAGCAGACAGTGTGGCCGGGCTCCAGGCTGGGAGCCTTGCAGGAGGCCCTGGGTAGCCCAGGGAGGGCTCCTGGGCAGCCTCTGTTCTGGCTTGCTCAAGGGACTGGCTGGCTGACAGGATTAGCTGGGCATCAACCTGTATCTTTCCTCTGTTGGAAAGGCAAATTAAAAAAAACAACTGAATTCATCCACAATAATCATGATGAGTAAATTTCTCCAGGTATTTCTTAAATGTCTTTTTGAGAGCATATACATGTCTACATTTATGTAAATTTTGGCTGCTTAAGAGACCCACAAGATTGGCAAGAAGCCCAGCAGACTTTTATAAATAAGGGCTCAACAATTGCTTGATAAATGTAAAATTTTTAATAGTGAAAAGGAAATATTGGGGAGGGGGGATAGATAGCGACATTTATAGTTCTCGAGAGTGTTTTGCTGTAAACCTCCGTGCAATTCCCCAGTGCTGCTGTGTATGAACCGCCAGTGGATTCCCCGGCCGGGGCGTTTGGTCTGCACTCTGTTGGAAGAATTTTTTAAGCGCTGAATAAAAGTGAACGTTTAACGCGCCACACCCGCCGTTCTTACGCCACCGCCGGGGCTTCTCCGAGGCGAGGGCGCCCCTGAGCGCGTGCAGAGGCCGGCAGCGGCGCGGGGCGCTTCCTCCTCGCGGGTCTGAGCCGGAAGGGCTGGGGCGGGCGGGGCGAGGCGGCGGCGGCGGGCGCGATGCCGGCGGAGGAGGAGGCGGCGGGCGGCCCGCGGCTGTGCGGATATCTGCAGAAGCTTTCCGGGAAGGGGCCGCTGCGGGCCTTTCGCAGCCGCTGGTTCGCCTTCGACGCGCGGCGCTGCGCGCTCTGCTACTACAAGGGCCCGCGGGAGACGCAGCCGCTGGGCCGCCTGGAGCTCGGCCGGGCCGCCTTCCGCCTCCACGACCCGCCCGCGCCCGGCCCGGCCCCAGGACAGCAGCCGCAGCCGGCCGAGGAGGAGCGGCGCGCGGAAGAGAACGGCGCGCCCGGCACCGCCTTCGAGGTGCGCGGCCCCGGCGGCGACGTGGCCGTCCTGCGGGTGAGTGGCGGGGCGGCAGGGAGGGAGGGAACCCGCTCCTTCGCGGGGCCTGGCGGGCCGGAAACAGAGCGCCGCCTTTCTGGGGGCGTCGAGGCGGTAACTCCGCTGGGCAGCCGGGCCGCTTGGCGGGCCTCCCGCGGCTCCTGCCCGGCGTCCTTTCTGTGGCCGGGGGAGGGGCGGCGCCCGCGCCCCGCAGAGCGAGCCCGGGGTCTTTGGGCCTTCCCGGGCGGGGATTGTGGGGGTTTCCTCCGCGCCTTTTGCCCGCGGCCCTCTGCAAATGCCCCCAGCCGGCTCCCACCCGTAGAGCCCCGGGCCGGCCAAGGAGTCCAGCCCCGCTCGGCTCCTGCTGCTGGCTCTGGCCTCCCTCGGGCTCCACGGGACGAGCCCTTCCTCTCGGGAGCCAGAGCGCGGGTGGAGGCCCCGGACTTACTGCCCGTGGGACGTTCGCTCCCCTTCTGCCCGCCCTAGGAACGCGGCCTCTTCGTCGGGTTTGCGCAGCCCTCTTGGATGCAGCTGCACCGCAAGACCCGGACTGGGCAGCCGCTCCGCTCTCTGGCTGGGCCGCTCCGCAGGGGGGCCCGGGGCTGATGGGAGCGGAAAGGGCTCAAGCATCAAAGCCGTCCCCCGCCCCCCCCCCGGGGCCATTCAAAAGGGTTCCCGTCTCACGAGGCCGCCAACTTCCCGGCTGTCAGCACCTGCCCGCGGCTGCTAGGAGCAACTTGCTGGCCTCTGGAGCTCCGAGATTTCCACTCCAGCAGCAACTGCCCGGTGGCCGTGGGCCTCCTGAAGCCCCAGAGGTCATCCAGGCCACATCCTCAATATCAGTTGTGGAAAACGGCCAGAATAGTGCAGGTGTCCGAGAGACACCTTGACTCCTTTCCTGGAGCAAAATTCTTTTGTTGAAGTCCCCAGTGCAGCACACATCTTAAAGAGTGGCAGGTGTCCAACAGGGGAAGTAAATCTTCGCCATAACACTGGAAACTCCTTCCTCGTGCTGTGGCACAATAGCTGAGTGATTGGCCCATGCAGTGGTAGGACCTGTCATGGGTCATGGGTCAGACTAGATGGCCCCTGTGCAAAGCCAGGCTATGACTGCCCTTCTGGGCTGTCTGTGTTTATCCAGTGGATTGGAAGACAGGCTACTGTTGCTCTGATCCACTCCTCCTCTTCCTCCTCCTCTTCGAGGTCTGTAACTGGCCGGGCTGCCGGCTTCTGTCCACCACAGGCTGCCACATATCAGGACATGATGTACTGGCTGCAGGAGCTCCAGCAGAAGAGGTGGGAGTATTGCCACAGCCTTGACGCTGCCAAGCGGTACAGCCAGACATCGCCCACCCCTGCCGGGTGCTCCAGGGGGCTGGTGGCCAAGGACAGTCCTGGTAAGTGATGCCATCTCTTCCTGGGACTGAGCACTGGGGCCCCTACAAGTGGACAGCGCAGGAAAATGGCTTGGCAGATGAGGTCACTGCTGCAAGTTCCACCTGGTAGCGTGTTGCCTTCATGCTGGCTTCGTGGTCCACATTTGGGGGCCAGATAGGAGGGAGAAAGGGCCTTTCTTAAAGTAAACCGTGGAGGCTACTGTCATGCGGGCCAGGCGCCACATGTCGATCTCAGCCCAGGGATTCCTGCAAAATCAGGTCCAGCTGGTCTTCCCTCCTGGACTACAACTCCCAGCATTCCCAGCCAGTGATTGTGAAAGCCACCTGAGCACATTTTTCCTCCCAGGGTCGGTCACAAGAAGCTACTTTCCTTGATTCGGTGATTTTTTTTTTCTTTTCCTTTTCTCCACAACAGGAAGTATTTATTTAAAACTGTTACTTTAAAGATAATACATATTGGAAATTGTGATTTGTGTATGTATGCCTGTGTGTGCATGCGTGTGTGTGTACACACACATACACATCAACACACACAAACAGCTAGCTTTTGTTTTATTTTTGTTTTGTTGGATTTTTAACTTCAAGAATTATATTCAGCTATTTTTTTAAACTGAATATTGATTTTTAAAAAAACATACATGAGACAGTATGTTTTACATGCATATATTCTGTTGAGTATCCACTTGCAACAATAACGTCATTCAAGGTTTCCCCTTTTTTAACAGCCATGTTTTTAAAGAGGTGGGCAACTTGCGGCACCCTTGTGAGCAGTAAGAGAACCATTTTTTGATTGGCATTTGCTGGGTTGCTCTCATTAGATGGCTGTTTCTGAGGGTGATGGAATGTGTGTGTGTGTGTGTCTCCTGTTGTCAGTGCCCCCCAGCAGGCAGTTGTTGCAGCTCCAGAGTGGTTGTGGTCTGGAAGAGAGAAATCGACTAAAGGGGGGAGGCTTGGCTAAAGTGGGGAGGCTTGCCTTGCACTTTCCATTCTGGAGGAGCGAAGGGCAAATCCGGCTTGCAGACGTCCCTGCCAGGCCAGAAGAGCCAGAAACCATCCATCTCTTCCCTCCGCAAAGCTCTCAAAGCTGCTGGTGCAGCACAAGAGCCGAGCCTGCCCTTCTGGCTGGCTGTGGTTTCCTCTGGGGAAGCCTGTGCAAAGTTGCAGGAAGTCACTTCAAGGCCCCCCCGCCCAGCTTCTCCCCAGTGAGCAGAGAAGCCGAGCCTGGGATGGTCACTATGCGGGCAGACAGGCTGGGGAAAGTCTGGGGGGGTCGGGCAAAGCCTCCGTCAGGAAGCACCCAGGAAGGAGCCGCCCCTTCCTCCTGGGCCATTTTTGCTGCACCAGAGAGGAACTGTAGCGGTGGCCGCACTGCTCTCCAGGGCAGAAGGCATCGACCTTTGCATGGGACCGGTAGCAGCGGGAAGGGTTTTGCCCAGCTGGGCGTATGCCGCTAATGCTGCTCCTATGGGGAGCTTGGAGCAGAGAGGAAGTGTGACTGAGGCGGCTGATGAATGAACCTCTTGCATTTCCTGCGACGGTCCTCGAAGAGCCAAGGGATCAGCAGGCTCGATTGCTCCCCTCAAGGCCACCGTCGTGACACGCCGAGCCTCTTGTGACTGTTTCCTGCAAGCCTCGGGGTGGAAGTCGGTTGGCAGATAACCAGTGGGGTTGCTCTTCCTTAGATTGCACGGTGTTGTCGGCAAATGCTTCAGCGGAGAACGCCCGCAACATCCTTGCCGTTGAAATTGCCCCCACGGAACTGGTGGGGGAGCAAGCCGCCTGCCTGCCCGCCCCGGGCCACCCTGGCCCCATCAACTTCTCCTTGAGGCAGCTGGGCACCGAGATCAGGTGAGTCCTGGCAAAGGCCAGCTGGGGAGCTCGCTCGGCCATGACTGCTGCTCTTTTCCGGGGGCCAGTTTGGATTTAAGGCTGGCGGTGCTGAAGCGAGCAGACCTTTGGAAGTGGCTTCCGGCAGCCAGATCCCCCCAGCTGATGCAGCGTGTTCTGAACTCGCTCCCCTGGAGAGGACATGTGAAGCGCAAGGATAGTTCTGTTATGCTATCGCCCTCAAAGCGCCTCACTGGACAGCAGCCCCCCCCATCCAGAAGAGAGTGAGGAGGAAGGGCCACCACTCAACCAGACGTTCAAAATGTGGCCAAATGACCTTTTCGGAAAATAAGCGTGGCATGGACGTAGGGGGCCTCTGGCAGGCGAGCTGCTCCCACTTGAGCTCTCAGCCATCAAAAGCCTCTGAAATGGCAGCCCCTGAATCCAGCCACTTGGCCAGAGGCTTCCTTGTTGCACCTTTTCAAAAGCCCCTAATTCCCTTCCCCCAATTTCCGTTGGGTCTGCACTTGCTCTGGGGGAAGCTGGGGCCTCTCTGCCCCGCAGAAACTGCCTGTCCTCATGCCAGATGCCGGAGGACACAGCTTCTGCCGCTGCTGCCCGGCCTCCAACCGGCTACAGCTGGGGAAGGCAGGCAGGCAGCCTGCGAGGTGGCCTGCGAGGGTCTGAGAAAGGATCGGGCCCTCATGGCCAACATTCGTACGTCAGATTCTACTTCCCGTGTGAGACTTGAGTTCCTCCTTGCACTTTAGAAAGGCCGGCCCTGCCCCCGGGGCTCCCGGGTTTCTGCCTGGAAAAGTAGCCCAGCTGTCTGGGGCCACAGTTGCTGCAGGCGCCCAGCAAATGGACAGCAGCTGCAAAGGGAGAGGCGTTTCCTACCCCCCCCCCCAAAGCGTGCCTTTTTGTACATTCCCTGTCGGGCATCTGCCTGCCATGAACTTCCCTGTTTTGCTGATCCTTTTCACAACCTGCCCGGCAGTAAACCCTTCTGTGTGGTAAAGCAAGGCTGGATTTTGCAACTGGGCCTTCCTCGTGGCTTGGGGCAGCCACGCTGAACCCGCTTTCCCTTGGGAAGGACAGAGAACGTGGGAACAGAGAAATCTGGAAATGCCCTTGTGCTTCAGTGGCTTCCTTGGGAAAGTGTGTGGTTTCTCAGTGTGACAGAAATCGAACTGCTTTGGAGCAAGGCAGGAAAAGTCACTGGCTGGCCAGAGCCGGCATTTTGTCCTTTTAAAAGCCCTTTCTTTCATTGGGGTCCCTATCTTGGCTTACTTCCTCACCCACCCCCACTGGTGGCAAGTGGAAATTTGATGCTGTGGAAGGCCAGCAGCCGAGTGGCCACAGCTAGACCATAGAGAGCCGGCCATCAGAGGCCCAGGCTTGCACCGTTTCCTGCCTGCTGTTTGTGGTTTAGCCCAGAGAGCCGGAGGGCGAACAGCAGGTAAATCCAGATGTTCTTGTATTTGATGGTTGGGAAGGAAGAGCAGCAGCAGAACTTGAGCAGAGGGCAAAGGGCAAAGGGGTGGAGGGAAAATGTCCTGTCCTGGACCGCTTTTGAAGCCCAAAGAGGGAGGGGGAGGTCTCTGGGCACGAACGTTCTCCAGCCAGCCTTGGCAGCCGCTTCACCTCAGATGGCGAGAGGGCCTCTGCTTCAAGGCATGTTTGGCACTGAGGGAAGCCGCTGGGTTCTTGGCATCTGCAGCTTTGTGAGTTTTATTTTTTTTAAAAAAAAATCAGCCAACTTTTCTTTGCCCTCCCAACCATTTTGAACTTCTATACTTTGCAGAAATTCTGTGTCTTCCTTAAGAACCGGAAAAGGAAGTGGGGAAAACCGCAGGAGTGTTTTTTACACAGAAGAATGGGAAATGCTGGACCCCACCCCAAAAGATCTGCAAGAATCAGCGGCTCAGGAAGAAAAACAAAGGCTGGCAGCCGAGACCAGCAAAGGTGCCCACTGCTGTCCATTGCTTCCCCCCCCTTTTCTGCTCTTGCAGAATCATTCTGGCTTTGCAGATTTTGGGGGGGCACTTTGCTCCCTTTTCTGAGCAGAGATCCCCAAGAGTGGCAGGATCTCAGGTTGGCTTCTGTTCCCTTGGAGTTGGAAGGGTCAGATTGGGGAAGCGGTGGCTGCAACAAGTGACCCCCCCATTCTTATTGGCTATTGCATTGGAGACCCTCCAGTTTCCTCCCATCTCTCCTGGGAAGTTCGGGGTCAGTGCTCAGAACAGCAGCCTGGCTGTTAACTTCGATGCCTGGTTTGCTAAGGAGAATGAAGAGGAGGCTTCTCTGTCTCCTTGGAAGGATGGATGGCTCGGGGGTCTCTGAATTTGTCCAGGGGCTCTCTGTACTGCTGAACCGGCCAACCTTCTGCCCCCTCGTCTCCCCCCCCCATGCTACAGGTGGGACCGGCTCAAGCTTCCCCTTTGACTTTGGCCGCCTCCCGCACAAGGCCAGGCGTCCCTTGAAAGACAGCATGGCTGCCAGCAAAGGCCGAGGCAGCCAGGAGGCCCCCCCTCAGGAGTGGAGCAGAGGCCAGCCGGCCGCAGAGATGCAGCTGAAGCTGCAGAGCCAGCAGGAGGACCTGGAGCTGCTGAAGACGGAGCTGGCCAGCCAGAAGGTAGGCAGGCTTGAAGGTGGGGGCGGCCTTGGCCACCTGCAGTGGTGGGGAAGGACAGGATGGTGCCTGGATCGGGGGGGGATTTTCACCCGCTTGCCCATCATCCAGGCCTGGCGGCCCTCCAGGAAGCCCCCGGCTGGCTCTCGCGCTTCCTTCCTCATTTCCTTCTGGGGCCCGAGGGGCAGGAAAGCCCTTCCAGTCGGTCGGGCGGCAGAGGCTCCTTCTCCGCTGCTTGTTTCCGCAGCCGCTTCCTGCACTCAGTACAAAGTGCGACAAGGGATTGGCTTCCCCAGCATTGGTGACGCTGGCTGGAGCTGAGTGGGAGGGAGAAAGGGCGGCCCCAGGACTCTTTGGAGCTAGTTTCCACAGTGAGGACTAGAATCTTGTTCTCCTCACTCCTAGTCTGGCTCTCTCTTTAAACAAGCAGCAGTAGCCTTGGAGGGAAAGTGTGGCAGCGGATCCCCAGGATGGGAGGTGGGCCCTAGAAGGGCCCGGTGACCTCAGTTTCATGAGAAAGGGACACATAGGGAGGCGTTTCCTGCCTTATCCGTTTCCAGGAACTGAGGGGGCACTTGGGGTGGAAACAGGAGGTGCTTCTATGCCAGGGGGTGGGGGGGACCAGGCGTGTGTGTCCCGGGGTGAGGGGGCTCAGACCACCAACAGCGGCATGTCTAATGCAGCACGGTGGCCTCTGCGAATTCCCCTCCCCCCTCCCATTTCCGAAATGGCCTGCTGGTTTCTCCCCCACCCCCACCAGCCTTCTCGCTTCCTCCCAGGAACTGGTGCGGCTCCTGCAGCAGACGGTCCGGTCCTCCCAGTACGACCGGTACCTCGCGGGGCCCCTCTGCGACGGGAGCGCCAAGGGCCACTTGGAGCTGCTTCACCAGAAAGACTGCCAGATTTGGGGCCTCAACCACCAGCTGGAAAAGCTGAATCTGGACAAGGAGCGCCTGCAGCAGGAGGTGGCCAGCCTAAAGTCCACGTTGGGGGAGCTGGGCGAGCAGCTGGACATGCTGATGGAGACCATCCAGGCGAAGGACGAGGTGATCATGAAGCTCTCCAGGGAGCTGAGCGAATGCGAGTCGTCCTGGCAAGGCAGAGGCCCCCCTGCTGATGCCTCCCCCCCCCTCAGGAAGGAGCAGCAGGAGCTCAGCAAGCTGAAGGTAAGGGCCACATTTGCCTCCTTGTGGCCTGGGTGACTCAGGGCCTTCGCTGTGCCCCCAGAGCCCACCAACTCGTCTGGAGGATGGCTTGGATAAGGAGGAGAGTGTGGATCATCAGAGGGAAGAAAAAATGCGGGGCTGATTTAAGCAGCTGCAGCCTATTCGTTTGGCCACTTTCAGCAAGCAGAAGGAAGGCCTTGCGCAAGAGAGATGAAGCCTGAAGCCAAGGCCAGGAGGCCAAACCCTTTGCAGTGCCACCTTTCCCCTTCCCTGGGTGGCAGAAGTAGCTGCCCTCCCTTCCTTCTTTCAAAACACCCCGCCCTGCATGAGTCTCCCAATGCTCTCTGTTGACAGGACAGCCTGCAGGGTTACAAAACCCAGAACAAATTCCTAAATAAGGAGATCCTGGAACTTTCTGCTTTGCGAAGGAATGCCGAGAACAGGGAGAAGGAGCTGATGGCAAAGGTCAGCCAAAGGGGCAGATGATGGTGAAACCTCCCCCACTTTCAGGCCCTCCGAAGGGGTCAGAGCCACTGACAGGTGACCCATTCTGTGGGGGACAGACCAGAGATTCGCTTTCCAAGCTGACCATTTTTTCTGCCTCCCCAAAAGAGGCTGACTGACCACAGACCATGTTGCTCTCTTTGTGGTGGTTTAGGGGCTGCCACATTGCTGGGGTAGGGGCAGAGCGGTGCTGGGGCGGAGGCTTCCCTCGGCTTTCAGGTTCAGGCTGTCTAGCGCTGCTTCCCGCCTCAGCCCCCCGCTCGGTCTCCCCCACATAGCACACCAGCCTGGAAGCCCAAATGTGTCAGGTGGAGAGCAGGTACCTGGTTCTGCTGCAAGAGAGGAAGACGCCGGTGTGCTCGGAGGAGCCAAACCCCGACAGCGACCTGGTCGCTCAGCTGCTGGAAGACGCCCTGAAGGTGGACAGCGGTGAGCTGCCCGCACAGGCTTACTTCAAGCCCCACATGGTCAGGTGAGCTCTGTCTGACCCTCGGCTTGGGGTCACCCCACGGGAGTGGCTCAGGGAGGGAGACGTGGGCCCAAACAGCAGCTCTCCCCATAGCTCAGCCTTCAGCATGTGAGGATGGCCAGAATGGTTGCTGGCCACTCTCAGGCATGAATCCTGGGCGCTTCTCAAGCTGGCAGCAGCGCCCTTTCCCGCACCGGACAGGGGTGGAGCTTAGCTTCACATCTAGCTTTATGCAGCCAAAGGATTGGAATTCCGCCTAACTTACTGGGGTGGACAAGCCTGGTGCTTTTTCTAACCCTGGACCCCAGTGGCGGCTTTGGTGACTTTCGTGGAAGGTTTTTCTGCTTCTGGTGGTTCTGGCAAGTGACCGGCTCCCTCTTCTTTCCAGTGAGTATGACGTGTATGGGTTCCAGACAGTCCCGGAGGACGAGGAGGAGGAGGAGAGGCTGGTGGCAAAGGTGCGGGCTCTGGACCTGAAGTCCTTGTCCCTTACGGAGCACCAGGAGATGTCCACAGGCGTGAAGTGGGAGAACTTCCTGGCCGCCACTGTGAACAGGGAGATGGTCCGGTCGGTGGAGCTGAAGAGCCTCATCCGGGGCGGGGTCCCCCATGAGCACCGTTGCCAGATCTGGAAGTGGTGTGTCGGCCTCCACGTGAAGAAGTTCAAGGAGAGCAGCCCCCCCGGCTACTTCCAGAGCCTGCTGCAGAACGCGCTTAAGAAGCAGAACCCGGCCTCCAAGCAGATCGAGCTGGACCTCCTGCGGACCCTGCCCAACAACAAGCATTACTCCTCGCCCACCTCCAAGGGCATCCAGAAGCTGCGGAACGTCTTGTTGGCTTTTTCGTGGCGGAACCCGGACATCGGCTATTGCCAGGGGCTCAATAGGTACACAGCCCTTCCAGGCCAGCCAGGTCAAGAAGATGGCAGTCCCAGGAAGACGGCTGTATTGTGGTGGGATGGGAGGGGAATGAGGTCTGGGTGACCTGTCCACGTTTTTCTCCATCCCACCCAAGTTGCTCCCTCGTGCTTCCTTCGGTCTCGGGGCTGTGCACTCTCTTTCCCCCCTTTCTTGTTTTGCTCCTTCCTTCTCCAAAGTCCACTCTTGGATTCGTTTGCGAGGTAGGAGGCAGGCTGTTCAGGAATGGGTCCCCCTCTCTGTTTCTCCTTCCCAGGAGAGGAAGACCTGCACCCCTCGGCTGCGTGAGAGAGCAGGTATGTCTCGCTTGCTTGGATCTGTGCCAGCAGGAACTTTAGGGTGGCGCTCCGTGCTTCACAGGCCCCAGGAGGAAATGAAAGGTTTCAAAAAGCTGCTGTTCTGGCTTCTGCCCCTGGCTCTGTGAATGTAGCCCAGTTTATGGTGGTCTGAATGACCTTGGGAGATGAAGAGACGCAGCCTTGGGAGGGCTGCCTGGAGGGCCCAGCAAGCAGCTCGAGAGGGACCCTAGTTTCTCAGGCTGTAAAGGTGGGGAGGGAGAGCTGCATTTTCAGGTTTGCAATATTTTGCTAATGTCGCCTTGTCGCAAAGTAGAAGTCGCTCGTCTGCTTGTATTTCTGTCTGAAAAACTGACCTGCTGCATGGAAGAGCTTTTCGTTGGAGGGGAAGTGAGCAAGAGGCACAAAGCCGTCATTTCCTTCTTTCCTTTTTGAGCCCTTTTTCTGGGGTCTTGGTGCCTGGGCGTCAGTCTTTTGCTGGGGTCACCTCGAACGGCTCCGTGACTCTGTGGGAAGCGCCACTCCTGGTGTGGTCTCTTTTCCAGACTGGCAGCCATTGCTCTACTCTACCTGGAGCAGGAAGATGCCTTCTGGTGCCTGGTGACCATCGTGGAGGTCTTCATGCCGCGGGACTATTACACGAAAACACTGCTTGGCTCTCAGGTATGTCTGGGAAGAGTGCTCAGGAGCTCTTGCCAGAGCCAGTGGCCATGCCTTGTGGCTATTTGAGATGGGGGCAAGTTGGAGAAGAAGTGGTGCCACCCCCCCCCGAACAGCCTGGGGAAAGCCTTGGAGACGAATGGCCCAGGAGGAGGAGGAGGGAGGGAGGCCTTCAGGATCCTTCTGAAAGCCCCTCCCCAGGAGGGCTGCCTTCCAAGGCTGTTCCTCCTCCTCCTCCAGGTGGACCAACGCGTGTTCAAGGACCTGATGAACGAGAAGCTGCCCCGGCTGCACACACACTTTGAACAGCACCGGGTGGACTTCTCGCTCATCACCTTCAACTGGTTCTTGATCGTCTTCGTGGACAGTGTGGTCAGCGATGTCCTCTTCAAAATATGGGATTCCTTTCTCTATGAGGGACCAAAGGTAGGCCCCTGAGTGGAGTCCCCGGGATCTTCAGGGCTTGGGAGGGGAACCTTCTGGGGGCTCGCTCCCTTTTGTGACCCAAAGCTTCGTGGATGCGCAGGTGATCTTCCGGTTTGCTCTGGCCCTCTTCAAGTACAAGGAGGAGGAGATCTTAAAGCTGCTGGACTCGACGTCCATCTTCAAGTACCTGCGGTCTTTCACTCGCACTGTCCTGGACGCCAGGTGAGCATGTCTGGTTTGCTCTGCCATTTACAAAGGAATCAGTCAGACGCTATTAGAAGGAGCTTCTGATTTTATCTTGTGTTGGAGGAAAGAAAAATTGAGTAAAACAATGTAAATGGTGCCATAAAACAGGTTTTTGAGCCCTGGGCTTTCTCAGGAACTTGATAGAGTTCCAGGAGAGATTAAGGGCAAAAAAGGGTCGCTCAAACCCAGCCCATTTTCTGTCACTGGAGCTTTTGATCAGGGGTTCCAGCTGCAGGGATCGTTTCTTTTAATTAAAAGATCCCCAGAGGTGGAAAAGTTAGTGCTTCCCTGCGGTGACACATTTGAGCCTGCTCTTTGGACAGCCCACAATGAGGCCTCTCTGGTGCCTCCTCCTCCTCCTCCTCCTCCTCCTCCTCCTCCTCCTCCTCCTCCTCCTCCTCCTCCTCCTCCTCCTCCTCCTCCAGGAAGCTGACGGGCATCGCCTTCAGGGACCTCAACCCCTTCCCCCTGCGCCAGATCAGGAACCGGAGGGCTGTCCACCTGGAGAAGGTGCGCCTGGAGCTGCTGGAGCTGGAGGCCATGCGTGAGGACTTCCTGCGCGAACGGGAGACCCACCCAGAGAAGAGGGATCTGATCAGCGAGGATGAAGAAGACGGCTGAAGGGACCTCAGAGGACTCCTTGGGGGCGGGGGCTTTTCCACAATGCAGAACCTCGTGGGGATTTGAGGACAGCTTTACAAGTCCAGTGTTTCACAACCGAGGCGGATCCTGCTCAGATCGTCGTTCAGTGTACCCAGCACTTTCAGTTGCACAGCTGAGCTGTGAGTGTTTTCCTGCTTTTCAGAGCCTCTGAAGTCCTCCAGACACAATACTGAAAGACCCATCGTTTTATGCCAAATTCGTGGTCTTCAAATCTCCATTTTGGAGACAAATTCCTTCTTGTGGTCTTAAAAAAAATGAACCAAATTGCGGTAGCTTTTCTGGGGTTTTGAAGACATTCTGCAGGTCCACCGCATGGCTTTCCCACCTGGGGAAGCAGCAGCAGAGAACTGGAGGTGCCACCAGGGATTCCTTTTGGGCCTGGGTCCCCATCTCTGTTGGAAACAACATGGCGACCAAGAAGATGGTCCTTTCCCTGTCCTGAGACTCTCAAAGGTGCCATATTCCTCTGCAGGATGGCCGGCCCCGTCCACACCCGGCAGCCCCGGCTGGACCTGGCACCGCCTCCCTGGTCCTCGCATTGGGAGCCTGTTGTTCCACAGAGAGTAGAGGAGCCCGAGAGCAGGTGCCCGAAAGTTCCCGTTGGGGAGCTGGGGCACCGTTCATCCCAGAAGAATCCAGTTATTCCATTCAGGCTTCCTGCCTTCCTTGCATACAGCTTTTCTTCTTCAACAACCCCTCCCCTCCTTGCCCCTCCAGAGGCATTTCTTGGGGAAGCAATTCGGAGCCCCAGTGGCCAGGAGGATTTGCCTGCTCACGACCAGATCCAAGCCACTTTGGGGGCAAAGAAGGCACCCCACAGCCCAGCGTCGGTTTGGAAAAGACAGAATCCAGGTCCAGTGTAAGCATTTGAATACCTTGCACTTGAATCCTAGTCTAGTAGGCCAATCCTAGGCTATAATAAGGTGGCAGAGGAGGAGGGTGAATCCTCCCTGGTGGAGTTTTGGCTGACTTGTGGCTACCTGGATTAATGTTAATGTGCTGGCCAGTCTGGTGGGTTTCATCTGAAAGTGGGGCTACAAGGGGTACCCCAGGTTGTGTGATGAAAGGGTTCCTCTTCTGCTCTCTTGCAATGGAACCCAGCGGGCTGGACATCTTCCTCACCTAGAGGCTTTCCAGACTGCCAACTCTGAAGAGAAAGTTGAGGAAAGGGAGACAGCAATACACACACCCTAACACACCCCTTGGCAGCTTGAAGGTGGGTAGACTTCCAGAATTGCTCTGCTGGTTGGGGAATTCAGGATGCTGAGGTCCACCCATCTTCAAGTTGCCAAAGTTGAGAAACACTGAATTTCCAAATTTTCAGGTCTCAATTCCTGCTAGGAGGTTTTCCTTTCTTTTTATAAAGAATCCCAAACTCTGCTATGTACTATATATACAACGTATTTTATGCATGGTGTCAATTCAAGCAGACAGTAAACCCCCTTCTACTTTTGCAGTTTGCACAAGCTTCACAGAGATCCAGTCCATTTTTCTGCCTTTCTTGCTGGAGGCCCTAGAATGACCCATCTCCTTCCAAGAGGCCTCTTCCCTCTGGAGGAGGGGTCCAGTATCCTGCGGAGGGTGACCATCACAAGATTCACAGCAGTTGGAACTCCCGGCACAGATTCAGAAGCGTAGGGTGACTGTGGTCAGGGATCCTGAGAGCTCTTTGGGGTTTAAAATCCCCAAATTCATTTGCCAGATTTTTGCAACCTCTTGAAAATGGATCATTTATTGTCTTTGATTTTTAAAGGCTTTTGATCTTCATTCCTATCTGGTTTTGTCTGACCAATCCCAACAAATAAATGCACACGACCACCTGCTGCCGTTGGATGGACTTTTCTGTTTGTGGCCTGGAAGCAGAGAGGGCTGCTCTCTCCTGCAGCTTTGGCAGACAAGGGGGTGGCACCCGGCCAGGAGGGGCAGAGGGTGGTGAGTCCCACTTTCCATGGCAGGCGAAGAACCGACGTGGCCTGCAGGGGGAATTTCAGCTCTTGCTTGGATTCCGGCTCTTCGCCCCTGACCCAGTTCAGCCTTTGCCATTGGGGGTGTGGAGGGGCGGATGTCCTTGTAGTGGTCAGTGAGTCCCCGTTGAGTCTGGCATCCATCTGAGAATGCTCCCTCTCCTTCCCAACCTGCCTCTGTCCCATCAATTATCTGCCCTGCGCAATGGGCCCATTGGGGAACAATGGCAGGCTGGGAGCCCAATGATCCTGGGGGCACTGATGCAGGAGAACAGGCCCTGCTGCCTCTCCCCTCCCTGTGCAGGGTCCTGGGGGGGGGGGTCAAGAGAGGTTCTGGGTGGCGGCTGCTGCAGTCCAGGCAAAAGGCAGGAAACAGCAACGGGGGAGGGGGGGATTTTCTGGCTAAGGCAAGAAAGGACTTTTTCCTGTTTGCATCTTTTACCTACAAGCCTTCCTCCATTTCAGTTTGCAGCTGTTGTTATGATGATCAGTCCAACACTCAGCCAGATATTTAGTCAGGATCTGGCATTTTTGTCCACTTGTTGAGTCCTTCCCTAGCAGCCGGCATACGCAGATGTGAGTGTTGGATGGCAGCGGTTCCAAGTCAAGCAGTCCCTTGAAATTGACTGTTGCAATTTTGTCAGTTCCCAAGGTGTTCAAGCGGAGGCCCGGATATTTTGGGATCCATCCTTTTACAGGGTGGGGGAGCTTAAGGCATACCTAACCCTAATGCCTGCTATTTTCCCCATCACAACAACCCTGTAAAGTGGGCAGGGCTGAGAAAGTGACCGACCCAGCTAGCTTCATGCTTTGGGGGGGGGACTAGAACTGGCCAGAACCAGAGGGAAGCCCGCTTGATTCAGGTCAGGACACTTCCCTGGTTGATGACCAACCTGGTTTAATGCTGGCTTAAGTCTATTGAATTAAGTAAGGAAAGAGTGATGGATCCAGCCCAAGCTTTCTGCTGTTTCAAACTGAACCTCTTTAGAACATCTAATTCATAACCTCCTCAGGACTGAAACAGGAAGACGTTTTAGAAGAAGAAATGACTCGCTAAACCAAATTGCTTCTCGGGGGATTTCAGGCGCAGCCTTCCGCTCCTCCGAGCCTCTTGCGAGCTCTTCTAAGAACGTTACGTTTTGCAAAAGTTGTTTGACTTTATTATAAGCCCCGGAGGGGAGCCAACATCCTTCCGCCCCCATCCCGGCTCCTTCCGGACTCTCCTCGGTTGGGAGCCGGGGGATCCCGGGGAGGACCCTGCATCCGCTCGGACGGGGCTGCCCCAGAGGGGGCGGGGGGCGCTTCGGCCCCCCCCTCCTGGCCCCGAGAAAGAGCCGCCGCTCCTCCGGCCGCGAGGCGGGGCGGGCCCGGCGGCGGGGAGGCAGGCGGCCGAGGCTCCGCTGAGGCGACCCCCGCCCACCCGGGGCTCCTGGCCGGGCCTTCCGCGACGGGGCGGCAGGGGGCGCCCGGGACCCTCGCACGTCTGGCCTGCCCGCGGTTCCTCCCCGCACCGGCCCGGCCAACTGAGGAAGCGGAGGGGGCGGGCGAGCGCTGGGTGGCTGGAGAGCCGCCGCGGCTCCGGGCGCCTCGGGTCGCAGCGCCGCACAGGTAGACTGGCCGGCGGGGGCGAGGGGTGGGCAGGGCCGGGCAGGGCGGGCGCGGGGAGCGGAGCGGAGCGGAGCGGCGGAACATGGGAGCGGGAAGCCGTCGGAGGGGGCGAAGCGGGCGAGCTGCTGAGCGAGCGGGGCTCCCGGCGGGGACGGGCCGCTTCTGCTCCCCGGAGAGCCCCCCGAGCGGGCGGAGGCGAAGGCGCCTTTCGGCTGCTCCTCGGAGCGGGTGGCCGCTCTCCAGGTCTCCGCCTGCCCGCGTGAAGAGCGGGTCGGGCACCACCCGGCGATGCAGCTCAGTTAGTGGGACTCCCGTGACGCCCGGTGAGGTCGGGTGCTGCTGAGTTGGCGCGTTGTCCGGGAAGCCGAGTGAACAAGGGAGCTCCTGAAGAGGGCAGAAGAGAAGCCCCCCCCGCATCTGGGCAAGGGCAAAGCCGGCAAAGCCGCAAGCGCCCCTCGTGCCAGGTCGTTCTCCCCCGGGCCCTTGGCTGACCCGCCGGGCGTTCCGTGGGGGAGGCGGCCGGCCTCGCTTCTTTCCAGGAAGGGAAGGTTGTTGGGTTTGTCAGGTGTCTCTTTCCTGCTTGGCTTGTTTCCGTTTCATTTTGTCTGCCTCCGAGAAGGAGCTGATGGTATGCAAAACTCTTGTGCTTTGAGAGTGTTGTGTGAACGGTGCACATGGGCACCAGTTGCCACAGCCTTGCCCAGGCCCTTCGGGGGAGGGAGACGTCTGCCCCGGAGCCCCTTGGAGGAACCTCAGGGTCTTTCTGGTGCTCTGCTCCCACCTCGGCCTAAGTCACCACCATCCCTTCAATTAATCACAACAGGCTGGACTCAGGCCATCCTGGAGCCATGAATTGTGGCCAGATCTGATGTTGCCCTGTGCCTGAACCAAGGAAGACTTTCGAGGCTTTGCGTTCTGCAGGCTCTCCCAGCATGACATTACGGGGTTTTGTACCCTGCAGACTGATGGGAAGCGGCCGGGGCTCCCCCTTGGAAGGGCTGGCCTGGAAAGGAAGCAGAGGCTGCCCCCCAGGGCCCCCCAAGGGGAATTGTGGCTGCGAAAGGGGAAGGGCAGCTTTTGGCAAAGGGGCAGAAAGGAGCTGCTCTCTCTTGCCCAGGCAGCTCTGCTGAAGCTGAGATGATCTCAGAAGCAGTTAATTAATTTCATTATATCTTGACTTGCAATAATCCTCCAAATATTGGCAAGGCTGCTCAGAGATCTGGTACAGCCTTTTGCCCGCCGAAGCCCTAATTAATTTAGTCTGGCAGAGATTTTGTGGGCTGAAGCCATCTCCTGCCAAGGTCTGTGAAATGGGTTGATCTTGAAGGGCCCACCAGATTCTCACTTCTGCATCTCAGAAGGAGAATCCGAGTGCCTGAATAGCAGAGTTTTCAGGAAAAGAATCCCAGCCCAAGTGGGTTTTCGGATCCCTTTGAAACTGTCTCAGGGGAGTTTCACCCTCTTCAAAGGGCATCTAAGCCAAAGTGCTGTTTGTTCCTCCCAGGACTGATCCAAGTTCTTCCGCGGTTCCTCGTTTGGTCTTAATTGCATTTTGGATGCTACAAGGACATTTTCTCCACCAATTCATTTGTCTCTCCCTCTAGGTGGGCCTTTTGCTGCTTGTGGCTTCATTTTGGTTCAGCCAAAGATAATCCCAGGTGTTCTGCTGGGGCTTCAAAAAGTGGATCAGCCACATTTTAAGGAGATTAGAATAAAATCCCCCTTTTAAGGTGGCTTAAAGGATGTCGTCCCCCAATCTGGCTGGAGACCTTTTTTTCTTTTTTGGTAGAGATCCAACAGATCAGAACATCCCATCTTCCCCTAGGTAAATTGGGGAGGGGGCCCCAGGCAGGTAAACCAACGGGGTTATGTTGTGCTCAGTCAGAACTGAGTTGGGAAAAGAACAAGGGACCCGGGGGTCTCAGGAGGGGGATCTGCACCAATTATGCTGCTGCAGGGGGCGGCTTTGCTGGATTAAAATCATCTTGGCAGCCCTGCACCTTCTCTCCCCCATCATGGACAGGTTTCTTCAAATAGGCTGCTTAGATTATCCCCATTTTACAGTGTGAAAACTGAGGCTAAGTAAGAAACTTTTCTCCCACTAGAAAGCTTCACGAGGTGCCCAGGAAAAGATTCTCCCCGTTCTGTTTTGTGGCTCCGGCCTTTCCCACTGTACAGCCAACAGCCCCCCCCCCCCAGGGCCCGTCTGTCCAGCTGTCTCCTTGAAACAAGCATCCTTCCTTTACAAGCATCGCAGCTTCTCCTGGGCTGGGCTCTGCCTGTCCCGGTCAGGGGCAATTAGGGAGTCCCTGGGAAAGGAAGTGGGCTTGTGCCGAGGGTGGGCCAGAGTTCCTGCTCCCGAATGTCAGCTTTAGCTTCTACCCCGGCCCCACCAGGCCAAGCTGTGGGGCAGCCTCCATGGGTTAGCACACATGCAGATAAGTTTGGGTCCCACGTAAAGCAGGCCACCATGCACCTATTGTACCAGTCCACACTTTTCTGACACTGAATTGTTATGACGTGTAACAGTCAAGGAAATTAAATCTAAATGGGAGCCTGATGTGTGCCGTACATGGCCTTAAAGTCTTGGCGGAGAGGCTGGAGGGAAGTTTAACCAAAGGAAGACAGAAATGAGCAGATGCTTTAAAAGGCTGTTTATTCTTTGGCTTTGCTTCCCAGCTTGCAGAGCGCAGAGTCCAGGAATGGCCGTGTTTAAGCAGCAGAAGGTCGAGGACCTGTATGAAATCGGGGAGGAGCTCGGCAGGTAAGTGAGCCCAAGCTTCCCTTTATTCCATTCGGTTCCAGCCTTTAGTCTCAACTCAGCGACTTCTTCGCTATTGTGTTTCTGTGCCACGGAAATGCACCTCCCAGAGTGGCTTTTAGGGGGTTGCCTGGTAGAGGAGCTGCAATAATAATAATAATAATAATAATAATAATAATAATAATAATAATAATAATAATAATAATAATACCCATTGTCATCGGGGCACTGGGAACTATGTCCAAAAACTTTGTAAAATATTTCAAGAAACTGCTGCTTCCTGCAATAACTCAAGCAATGCTACAAAAAACTGCGCTACTCGGAACATCTTACATTTTAAGGAGGTACCTGGTTGAAACCTAGAATGCTGGCAGCAACCCGTGTCAACCATCAGCGCCAGTCAATTTGAATGTTTAGTTGACTGAGGTTTACGTCTAATGAATAATAATAATAGTAGTAGTAGTAATAATAATAATAATAATAATATTGGAAGGGACCTTGGATGTCATCTAGTCCAACCCCCCCTGCTCAGGCAGGAAACCCTATACCAGACAAATGGCTGTCCAGTCTCTTCCAGTTAAAGGAAGAATATTTGTCTTTGTTGAATGCTGGCTGGTCCATGTAGAAAGCTTTTGGAATATAAAAGCTTGGGATGAAGGTCATTTTTGTCTTACTGAATTCTTGCCTGATATTTTAACACTTGGGGGGGGGTGTTAAAAGGTGCATGAAGTACAAATTCAAAAGACATTAGCTCAGCTGTGTGATCGCTCACCCATGGTCTTGCTAGGTAAAGATGGCAAGGCATTTTCTCCTCATGTGGACCAGGAGCACTTCTAACATTTGGGGGTCTGATGGTATCAAGGAGGACTCAGCATCAGAAAAACGCCTGCAGGTGCCTGGTCTCCAGGAACAGCAGGGATGAGCTCTTGGCTGCCTCCTTCTTGATTCTGCCAAGGGAGCCTCTGAGGTGCAGCAGCTCCAGGCGGTGACAGCTGCGTCTGGCCAGCGAAGGGATTGCCAGGACCCTCCCGAGACAAAGAGGCCTCCAGCCAGCAGCTGACAGGGTTGGGAAGTGGGGTGACTGCCCGCCTTGTTCCTTTGCACCAGAGAAGGAGGCTGCCTTCTCCTGGCACAGCAGTCGGCTCAGAAGCAGCCCTGCAGGAGCCCCGCCTGGCGTGGGCTCCCGAGCCCAACCTGCCTCCCCATGGAGGAAGCATCCCCAGCAGGGGCTCTCTCTGGGGCAGCGGCCGGTTGTTGCTTCTTGCCCACAATTGGCCTGGCGCTTGGGCACTTGGGGCCTGTTGGCACTGCTGCCAGCTTTGTGTGCCTTTGCAAGTGGTGGAAAGAGGAAGCTGCTCAGGGCATGAATCAAAGCTTGTTCCAGTCACGTAATTTCCTGAGCCAAATGGTTTTGGAATTGCAATTCTGGCCCAGTGCAATTCCGTCCCCTGTGGCTCACTAGCTGACCTCACGAGAGCCATGACAAACCTGGGAAGGGACTGAGGGCACTCCAGGTGTCTCCCAGTTGCTTGGGACTGTGGTCCCTTCAGTGATGCCCAGATAGGCCGCCACGTGGTCAGCCAGTGGCTGGCGGAGACTTAGCAGCCTTTGGGGCAGTGGCTCCTCCTGGGTGCTCAGCGGCCAATGGCTGGACCGGGCAGTTAGGATCCACAGCACTAGGATCGTGTCACCTAGAATGGCCCTCGATGTCACGCTCCTTAGTTCTGTGGGCAGCAGCCATTCGAGTGACTTCATGCTTTACTTTGAACCGGTTCTGGGCGGTGTTGTTTGCAGTCAGAAGATGGGTGTGTCATTGTTGTGGAAGACTTTGCCATGAACAGTTGACCCTTAACTCAGAAAAAGAGATTCTGTTTTGGACAGATCAGGCTTGTCCTTGTGCGACCAGCTCAAACTTTTTTGACAAAGGGTTCAGGAGGGATCCTGACAAGCAGAGCCCAAGTCTGCCCTTCATTTCTTGGGTGAACATCAGTGCCCTGCTTCTGCGACAGAGAATGTGGCATAAATGGGAGCATTGGGGAGGGGCTCTTGGCCAGCCTGCCCAGCTCTCCATGTTGCAATTAAGGGCTGGACTTCATACTTCCGAAAATGAGGGATGGGCAGTTGCTTCCCTAGTTCTTTCCCAAGAGGTGGGCTCCCAACCCTCTCGCCTCAGGAAGAACCTTTGGGGGCTGGGAAGCACTTTCTGCCCCTGGCATCCTGAAGTGGGTCCCAGTGAATAATCAGTTAGTTGGAAGGGAGGATCCTGATGGGACAGATCCCCTCCCTACTCAGCCCCAGAGCCATTTCCTGCCCCCTCAATCGCCTGCAGGGGAAGGCCATAAATTTGTCAGAGGGCCCTTTGAACCCCAGCCGGGGAAGTGGTGAGCAAGGCTGACCCACCAAAGGGAGGAGGAGGTGGCAACGGGGCCCAAGGTCGCCCTGGGCGTTGGCTGGTTCCTGAGCCCGGAGCCCTGTGCCAGAAGGAAGCCGAGGGCTGCTGGCCTGTTGGGCTGAAGAGCACCGATAACCAGGCAGCAGTCAGAACACTCAGGAGGGCTTTCCAGATGCGATGGGACTGCACTTCCCATCATTCCCCCTTGGCAGATTAAGGACCAACCCGAAGAGCCTGGTTTTGGAGGCTCTTACATTGACGGTTGGCGAGACGAGCGACTGGTTCTGAAGAAGCCCCCGTTGGGTCTGGCTTCGGGTTTCATCTGGCGCTGCATTAATGGCCAGGGGAGGCCAATCCAAAGTACGGTTGGCTCTCATCAGAATCCCAGAGAACAACCCTTGTGCAAAAGTGGATGCAAATGAATAATTTGGTGCCCAGGTGAGGCAGGAGCACCTGGATGAGCTTTGTGCCCCACCAAACAATGGTTGGGCGTATGTTGAGCAGGCTGATTCTCACGGGTGCAGCCCACATCAGCCTGAAGAATGGCCGGCCAACCCAGGGAGTGGTCAGTGACTTGCCAGACCCAGGCCTATCCCAGGAGAAAAAGGGGGCGAAGAGCCAAAGGTGTCTGCGCTCCACTGAGAAATGCGCAAAGAGCCCAGCGAGCAGGTTTCGGACCCCGGAGCCTGTCCAGCCCCCCTTCCCCTCCCCTGCCCCTCCTGGTGGAAAGGGGGTCAGCAAGCGAGCCGACTCAGGCATCTTGTGTGAGTCAGATTTGCTCACTTCAGCTGAATGTTTGCATTTCTGGGCTGGTTCTTTGGAAATTGGAGTAGGATCCTGGCCTGGCATTTGGCCCACAAGGTGCCTGTCCAGCCTGCCAGGAACTGCTTTGCTGTGCTGCTGGGCGGGTCCCTTTGTCCCTCCCCCCCAGCCCCTTTTCTCTTTGGAAGACAGCCTGTCTGGACCACAAAGGGCACCTTGTGGCCAGCCTTTGGGCCAATGAATGGACTGAAAAAAGACCCCCCCCCAGCTTTTCCCCCTCAGCCTTGCTGCTGCTGCTTCTCTGGATCTGTGTCAGGGAGGGAAGAGGCCGCGGGGTCTCCTCGGATGCCCCTTTCCTGAGGTTTTCTGAGGGAATCTGGGGGCTGCATTCCTTGCCTTGCAGGTCTTGGCTTTTTTAAAAATTGCAGAGAGTTACGGGGAGGGGCAGCCCCTCCTTTCTCCACAGAAAGCCCCCCCCCATGCCACAGGATGACAAAATTGAGTTAGAAAATCAAGGAGTATATGAAATCCCATGTACTGCTTGCCCCACTACATACATTGGACAAACCAACAGAAGGATAAATGCACGCATTGAAGAACACAAAAACTCAGTCAAAAGAGAGGAACCAACTTCTTCCCTGGTCCAACACCTTAAAGCCACAGGACATGAAATTGATTTCAAAAAGACCAGAACAATTGTCAAAACTGAACATTTTAATAACAGAATAATCAGAGAAGCCATCGAGATAGAAAAACGCCCTCACAGCATGAACAAACGAGATGATACCTCCCGCCTACCAGCCATTTGGAAACCCGCCCTTATTGACAAACGTATTCCTAACACAAAGACTGACACCAGAAACACACAGGATGCCACCTCCACACATCCACGCAAAAAGCAAACCCAAACCCACACCAATGATGAGGCAAGACCACAGACCAGGAGCCAGACCAGAGCTGCAACATTTGCCACTTTGAACCTCTCCAGCACAACAAAGCCCCCACCCAAACAGAACACTCCCCCAGCCAATCAGAACACAGCCAACCCCCCAGCCAATCAGAGCACAGCCAAGCTCCTAACCAATCAGAACATAGCCAAGCTCCCAGCCAATCAGTTCAAACCCCCACTGGCAGTTAAAAGGAAAAAACAGCTTAGACCACACATTGCTCCTAGAAGCAGAAGCCAAAAGCACCAGCCTGAAGATGATGAATGAGACTTCATCGAAACGTTGCCAAGACACTTCAAATTCTACGTGGGAGAAAACCCGAAGAACCAAAGTCTGGAGGGGTACAGGGAAACCAGGATAAAGGGGACAGGGTGTGGATAGTAACAGTAGATATGTGATTCAGGGAACAAGCTGTCATCCAGGTCTTCATATTGAATATTATTATTTATATAATACTAAACATTTATAAAAGTAAATCGGTATAGTTACAACAAACTTTTGGTAAAGCAGTAATATTCCTTTAAATAATTAGCATAGTTAATAGCATAGCAACTATTTTCAAACATCAAGCTTAGTACTTAATATAATAAATCTCTAATATCTCTTCTCTTTTTTTCCTTTTTTTGTTTTGTTTTTTACTCTGACTGAAGACAAGGAACGGGTTTTATTTTTCTATCACAGTACATAATTCATACAGTTTGCAATTTAAGGGAGGGTACAGAAAAGTAGCACGGCGCTTATCTTTCTTGACTTTTAAATACTTCTCGGGTTCAAAGCAATCCTTTAATACTCAGTACGATTTATCCAACATCAACCTTCTACACGACACTTCTATGATATAATGCACTTTGGGGAACACAGAAACAGCCTACATAGAAACTTGCTATAAAAAATGCTATAAAAGGGGGAATGAAAAAAAGAGGAGAAAAAAGAGAAAGAGACAATCTACACCTCTTGGGAATAAGTGATGCACCTTTATAAAAGGGGTGCAGCTAAAGCCGGTATTGCTGAATACTTCCTGAAGGAGAAAAAAGATTCGCCTATCCGTTGAGCCGATAGTTCGCATGGATTTCAGGTTTGATGTCAAAGATCAAATTCAGCAAGCTGTTCAGCACCTCCTCCTGATTCTTTTGGAAGTTCTCCTGAAGAACGGCCATCTTCTCCTGGGTTCCCTGTTCCACCTCGGTGGCGGAACTGCCGTGGGAACCGAGCGCCTCTGCAAGCGATACTGTTCAATCTCGGCCTGAGCTTCTTCTTTAGCTTGCTTCAGCCGCCGATTCTTCCGCTTGCGGGCTTCGGCCACCTTCTCGGCGGTGCGTTTCTCAGCCTGAAGCAGCTGCTGGATGCCCTGAGACTGGCTGGCCATGACCGCGGCGATCCTGAGGAGTCTAATATCTCTTCTTATTCTAATGTGTTTTAACCCACTGATAAAATTTTCTCCAGGTTTTATAGAAGATTGAATCCTCTTTCTCCTTCATCTCTAACGTTAATCTGTCCATTTCTGCACAATCTAGAATTTTCAAAATTATAATCTGATCTGATGGTAGGTTTTCATTTTTCCAAAACTGGGCAAAAACTATTCTTGCAGCTGTCAATACATGTAGTATTAAATAATCATTTTCTTTACCATAGTTAGGTCTTAATATACTGAACAAGAACAGTTCTGGTTTAAATTCTATCTGAATTTTTATCATCTTTACTAACCATCTATGAATCTTAGACCAATATTTTTTTGCAATAGAACATGTCCACCAGGCGTGATAATAAGTACCCGGTTTTTGCTTACATTTCCAACATGTATCTGATAAATTTTTAAACATTTTCGTTAAAGGAACTGGTGTCATATGTCACCTATAAAACATTTTACATAAATTTTCTTTGTATGTTACTGCTTTAGTAAATTTAATATTTTTATCCCACAATTTTTGCCAATCTTCTAATTCTATAGAATATTCAAAGTTCTTTGCCCATACTATCATTGTCTCTTTTACTTGTTCTTCTTCCATTTTCCAATTTAATAAGTATTTATAAAGTTTCTTAATCAAATGTTGATCTGTTGTTAAAAGTATTTTTTTTCCATGTACCGTAATCTAGTTTTTATTTGTACGAAAGACTGCATATCTGATTCCTGCATATGTAAAAACCGTTTTGAAAAGATGAAAAATTGCCAAAACTTCAGGAATTATTTAAAAATTAAGCCACAAGCAGATCTATACAATCTTTTAATTTTTTGCTCATTCTTCTATTGATCAGGAAAGAAATGCAGAGAACCAGGCTATAATCAGAATGTTTGGTTGTGTTGCCAGAGCCGCAAGATCATGCTCCTAAAAGGCCACATATTGCAAGAGAAATTTCATCATTTCAGACTATTCATTAAAAAAAAAGCAGCTGGTTCTTCCTGCAACACATTTAAGAACAGAACAAGAACAATCCAAATAAAATCTGAGTCATATATACTTTTTAAAAAATTCATTAGAAAAGAGCAAGAAAAAGTTATAAGCCATTACGACTTTCTTAACATGTTCCTGGAATGCCAATATCCAAGAATAGAAAAAGCTTAAAATAATTATTCCAAGAAATTACTAACCTAAACTATCCGCAGTATGTTGCATTGCTATGAACATAACATTTTTCACTGGCTTTTCAGCTGGGACAAATGAAGTGATTTCCCCCTTTCTACTCTCCCCTCCCCTTCATTAAACCATTTAAACCATAGGAATTAAGGCAAAAGCAGGAGATATCCATTTTTAAAAAAGATCTGGTAGTAGGAATCGCTTAATCTTTTCATTTGCAAAACACCATGGCTAATCTAGACAGGCAATTCATTTACGGGGCTGGTGGATGTATTGGTTGACATGTTGTGCGGGAGGAAGTTTTTCAACAGAGGGATGTGGTTTCTGATGGGCCACTTGTGCTGCAGCTGGAGGGAAGTCTTTATCACCCCTTGCAATTACACCAGAAATAAACACCGTTGGTTTGGGTGGACTGGTGCCACTTTCCCATTCCGTTTCCTCTTTATCTTTGTCTTCTTTGGTATCTGGAGCATGTGGATGCTTTTGCACAATTCTCATTCCACCAGCTTTGACGGCGGGAGGATGTCCAGCGCGGGTTTCTGCTTTGATTTTGGGCGGCGAAGACATTGTTTGCTCTGGAGCCGCCGTCGCCGCCGCCAACAGGGCAATCGCGAGTCCAGTACGGAAGATAGACTGGTTTGCTGACTCCAAGGCAAGACACTCCTCCTCCGTGTAGCTTCACTTGTCAACGTCTTCACTTGTCAACGTCTGTTAAAAGTATTTTATCAAGTGGAGTCAGCTCTTTGTAAAATCCCATTGTTTTTATGTCTTTTTCATATCTTGTTTGAATTTGCAAATAGGACCACCATATTAAATCAATACCTTGTTGTTGAAGGGTTTGCCTGTCTTTGAGTTTTCCATCCTTATCCAAAATGTCTTTATAACTAACAAGTTTATCGTAATTAATCAAATTCGGATAAGCAAATGCTTCCATCGTTGAAAGCCACTCAGGAATTTTCATGTACATTTTGTGTCTAACTTTTCCCCATTCAAAGAGTAAAGCATTTCTTATAGCATGGTTTTGAAAGTACTTATGTATTTTAGCTTTCTCATACCATAAAAAGGCATGCCAGCCTAGTTGAAGATCATATCCCTCTAAATAGAGCATTCACTTATTTCTCAGAGTAATCCATTCTTTAATCCAAAGCAAAGTAGCTGCTTGATAATAAAGTCTCCAGTCCGGAAGTCCAAAGCCCCCTCTCTCTTTCAAATCTTGTAGAAGTTTACGTTTAATTCTTGCTTTCTTTCTTTGCCATATAAATCCTAATATCATTGCGTTTAAATCGTCAAAAAATTTCTTACCCAGCTTTACAGGAACTGTTTGAAATAAAAAAAATAGTTTTGGTAAACTGTTCATTTTAACAGTCGCTATTCTTCCTAACAATGATAATTGGAGATTTTCCCATTTTTCCAAGTCGATTTTTATTTGTTTTATTATTCTCTCATAATTATCCTCTTTTAATGATGAATATTTCACTGTAAGATAGATACCTAAATATGTAACTTTTTTAGCTATTTGAAGATTTGTCTTTTTGGCGAGTTGAGTTTTTGTTTATCAGTTAATTTTTTTGTTAACACTTTAGTTTTTTTCCTATTTATTTTCAATCCAGCCACTTCTCCAAATTTCTCAATTTTCTGTAAAAGTTTAGGGGCTGTTTCCAAAGGGTCCTCTAAGATAAAAACCAGATCATCCGCAAAAGCCTGTAGTTTATATTTCTGGTCTTTAATATCAAGACCTTTAATTTCAATATCTTGCCTGGTGCTTCTAGTCAATACCTCCAGAGTCAAAATAAATCTTTGCTGCTTGGTTCTGTCACCTTCCACAGTCCGCCTGTGCCCCCCCCCCCAGTGACCGGCCTTCCCTTTTGCTGTTCCTGGCTGGGACCTCATTCCGGGCAGAGCTGCTCCAGCTCTCTGTCTATCTTTAGCCTCTGGGAGGGCCATTACGGCCATCAGGAAAGGCAGCTGAGAGGGGGGAAGCTGGGGGGGGGGAAGAGGAGGCAGGCTGGATCGGGCAGATTTGCCGTAACAGGCCTGGGAAACCTGCTTTTGGGGGGCTGACTGACATTTTGAAAAGCAAAAAAATAATAACAATACAACTCTTTACAATGATGGTTTCACACACACACACCTCCCCATGCTGGGGATCGCAGCTACAGTCCGATTTCACCCGCCCCCCCGCCCGCCTTTCCTTTATGGCTCGGCATGATGTACGAAGCCCTGCCATCTTCTGAAGGGGGGCCTCTAACCAGGTGACTTCAACCAGGTTGGATAACAGGTCGCATTGTCCCCAACCAGCATAGCTGGTCAAAGAAGCCTGTTTTGCAGCGTGTGAATGCTCTCCAGCTGGTCACTCTCCTCCTGCCACCTGGGGCTTTCGGATGGGCTCTGGACGGTGCCACCAAGTCTGGTTGCAGCTGCCAGTAGAGGAGACTCCACCCCCACCCCAGGCTCCCCTGCCCAACTCTCATCTCTGCTTTTAAGCTGAGCATCGCTTTGGCCCATCCGGAAGCGGCTTTGGCCCACCCAGCTCTAAGCAGCTGCCTTTGCTCAGCGTCGGGGCTCTTAAGGTGCATCCAAAAATACCCCGTCTGTCATGCCCAGCATGTGATGTGACGGTGTTTAGATGACATGCCACCAGCAAGGGCTGCATTCTCGCCTGCCTGTCATCTAAATATGCTTTTTCCAGATCAGATGGGATTGCAACCTGGTTGAGAAACCTGCTGAGAAAGGTGAAGTTCCTCAATTTCAGACAAAACGGGGTGCCTTTCCTTTTTCTGAGCCAGAAAGAGCCCTTCCCCATTGCTTATTCTCCAGAGGCCACAAAGCCTAGCGCCATCTGGTGTCTCAGTTGCATCACTGCACTATCCACACAGCCAGCTCCTGATGACTCTCAGTGAGTTGGAGCACTCTGAGAAGGGGCTGGAGGGGGCCTTCTCTTGCAGCAGGGGGGGGGGAAGGGTTTCCCATGCACTCTATCCTTGACAGGGTTCGAGGACAGATTGGTGCAGCTGCTTCCTCCCTCTTCTGCCATCAGGTCTGTGTTAGGGTTCCACTCCTTTTGAGCTTCAGAAGAGCAGCGCCCGGCTTCCTGCAAGGAGGCCCCTTGAATCCTCTTTTTTCACACCTGGTGGGGAAGAGGGCTTGGGAGAGCCCCCTTCCCCAGATGATGGAATTGGCTCACCTGGCTTTCTGTTTCTGACCTTGGAAGGGAACCATGAGCAGCATGCCGGATGGGCATCCTTGGGCCTCCGATGGCCAGCAGTGCCACTTGAGCCTGGTCAGCAGTTGCATTCACGCCCCTTTGGGGGGCAGCTTGAGATGCCCCTGGGCTCAAAGGTCCCACTTGATGGGACTTCGCTTCTTCCAAGGGTCCATCCAGATTGGCCGGAGTCGCTTTTCCACTCCCCCGTCCTCCCCCCCAAGGGGAGGGCAGAGTCGTCTGGCGGAGGAGCCCAAAGGCCCAAGGTGGACGAGCAGCTCCGGCTTGGAAACGACCTTCCAAAGCCGGACAAGAAGGAAAGATGACAGGAGAGGAAATTCTCTCTGGGGTGGGGGTGGGGAGATTCTCTCCCCCTGGGCCCCTCAGGACTTGGCACAATGTACAGGTAGTCCTCGACGTATAACTATTCATTTAGTGACCATTTGAAAAAAGCAGCTTATAAACAGTGCTGGCACTTACGACTGTCGCAGCATCTCACAGACGCGTGATCAAAATTCCAGCGCTTGGCAACCGGTGTGCATTTAGGACGGTTGCAGAGCCCCAAGGGGGGGTTGTCATCTGGTCACCCTTTGCGCCCCTCCCTGCCTTCTTCTGACAAGCAAAGTCAAGGGAGGGGAGCCGTGTTAGCTTAACAACCACTTAACAGCAGGAATCGTTAACAAACAGGGCAAAAAAATAAGGTTTTAAACTGGGCATCATTTAACAACCCCCCTGCTCAGCAGCAGAAATTCTGAGGCCCCTTGTGCTCGTAAGTCGCAGACTGCCCGTATTCTGGAATTAGAAAGAACCGTCCCTCTGTCTGGAACGTCTTAAGAGGCTCAGTCAGGGCAATTGGACCCAAGCTGATTAAACCTGAGACGCTTCGTTGCTCCTCCAGGAAGCCTCTGCAGTCGCACCGAGAACCGAGAATTCTGGTTGGCAGAGAAAATCATTGGAAAGAACCAACTCTCGCCCCAGCGACTGCAGGGGGTGGGGCAATGTGTAAATGAAGATTCAATCACCCAGGCCAAAAATGTCTCAAATAGACCAAAGTTGATTAAAAAAAACTTTATGACTCTCTGCCTATCCAAATTCTCATTTTGACTGAAGAAGTTCCTTGGATGAGTACCGAAATGTCCCAGGTTTAATTTTGGTCCAGTTGCCATGATTTAATCTTTTAAATACTTTTGGCCTGGATGACTGAATCATCATTTGCATCTCTATTTGGAATGTTGTTCTCCCTTGTCCAGCCCTCCTCCGGCACCCATTTCCTGTATCTTGGCCAGCGGGGATGGGGTGCATTCAGGAGCCTCCCTCAGCTTCCTTGACCGGATCCTGCCCCACCCCCTCGCTCCGGATTAACCGCGTCCCATGGCTTTGTTTGCAGCGGGCAATTTGCCATCGTGAAGCGGTGCCGGGAGAAGGCTACGGGACTGGACTATGCGGCCAAGTTCATCAAGAAACGGCAGAGCCGGGCCAGTCGCCGTGGGGTCCAGCGGGAGGAGATTGAGCGGGAGGTGAACATCCTGCAACAGATTCTGCACAGCAACATCATCCAGCTGCACGAGGTTTACGAGAACAAAACCGACGTGGTCCTTATCCTCGAGCTGTGAGTAGGGGGATTCGTGTGGCATCAGGGTTGGTTGGCTTCCCCTCTCAGAGGAATCTTTGAGAACGGCAGAGAGCATGAACAAGGAACTATTTCATTGTTTCTCAAGCTGGGGGCTTTAAGATCTGTGGACTTTCTGCTGGCTGGGGAATTCTGGAAGTTGAAGTCCCCAGATCTTAAAGTCCCCCAGCTTGAGAAACACCGACCTATTTCATCAACAGAGCGCTGAGAATCTTCCAGGTCATGAGGCGCTTTTGGGAGTCTGCTGTCTTTTTGCCTAAAATAAAAATTAATCTATCTGCAGATCAGTTTAGGGTTTCTGCTCTGCTTATCAAGTATTCTCCATTCACACAACACACAATGTATTGAGCCACATTTTTTTTTCAAACCTGAATGGCTAGATTCAATGGATCTCAAGCCAGAGGGCCGAAATCAAACAAACCACAAAGTGCCCACACATAGGTCCTCATGCACAATAAGCACGGATGCACCCTGTTTCTTGTTTGTTTCTAAACCCAGTTTTAATGAAGTGAATATTATTTGAATAAGAAGGAAACTGTTCCAGGTTGTTAGTTCAGAACAAAGACGTACTTTCCCAAATGGAAGCTTGGAAGCCAGAGCTATGAGTGCAAACTAGAGATGGATGCACAGCCCCTCCTTTTAAGTGCAAAACTCCAAGTTACTCAGCCCTTCCAAGTAAATATGGATTCTGCAAATGTTGAAATGCTCAGAGAAGATCTCTAGAAGCCTGGATCAACGCTGAGTGCCACCTTGCTATAAAATTCACTGACTTAAGCATAGCGTAAATTCCTGCATCCGAGCTTTCAGGTCACCATTATTGCTGGATTTTTTTTGACAGAATGCAAAGTAAAATTGTGTCTCTTGTCACAATTATAGATCTGTCACACAGCCCCGTTCTGCTTCAGGCAAGAACATTTGGGGGCATTTCTGTTTGCTTTGGTGGTTCTGGGGCTAAAAGACGCTCTCGGAAGTGTGTTGTTGTGTAGTTCATTTCCCAGAGGGCAGAAAGGGCGAGAGAGTAACTTGAGCCCTGAACGGGAGCCTGAGACAGCAGCCCGATTTGACACAGGAGTGGAGTGGGGTCCTTCCGGAGACTCGTCCTCACAGGAGACTGCCAGTTGGGGGGGTTGCAGAAGGAGCCTCGGGTTGATTGGGGGGGGCAGCACATCTGGACAGCGGAGGCAGGTTAGGTTGAGGAAAAAAGCAAACTTGGAAGTTTGCAACTCGATCCTTCTCTGTGGAACAAAAGAAATGAAGTCAATAAACGAGAGGTACCTCATCGAAATTATGGCATCTTCACGGGGGGGGGGGGGAGCAGCCATTTGCTGAAAGGGAAGCCATCTTCCAACTTTTCTGGGTGTTTCTATGAGATGGCTCCTTTTAGGGCATCTTCTAACCCAGGGAAGAGAAGACAAAGGAAGGCATCCTGGCTGTTCTCCTGCCCACAGGCAAGATTTTTATGTATTATTCCCCTCGTGGTTATAATGTTATTTCTTTTGGGTTGAATTGTCAGATAAGCAATGAACATGTCGGCAAGTGACCAGTGACTGCAAAGCACTTCCTCCCCTTATTTCGCAGAGTCTCTGGAGGGGAACTTTTTGATTTCCTGGCCCAGAAGGAGTCACTGAGTGAGGAGGAAGCCACACAGTTCATTAAGCAGATCCTGGACGGGGTCAGCTACCTGCACACCAAGAAGATCGCCCACTTTGATTTAAAGGTGAGGAGCAGCTGCAGCCCTTTTCCTGCCAGCCAGCCCGCCAGCCCAGCCAGGGGTACAGCCTCCTGAGCCCCACTTCAACCCACCTTCGCTCTCTCCCTCCCCGGCTCAGCCTGAAGGTTGATGCTCTTCTCTGCTCTGCTCTTTCTCATCCTGAAGCCTGAGAATATCATGCTGCTGGACAAGAACCCTCCCATTCCTTACATAAAACTGATCGATTTTGGTCTGGCCCATGAGATAGAAGATGGAGTGGAGTTTAAAAATATTTTTGGGACACCAGAATTCGTAGGTAAGTTGATGTCCTTTTGCCCTTACTCTTGTGGCTTCATCCTTATTTGCTGTTGCTCTTGGACTCAAGAAGAGGGGTGAAAACGCACCCCTAAACTCACCCAGTGCCTGAGGTGGCAGGCCCTCTCAGTCCAGGACCCTGCTACTGTCTGCCAGGAGTGCAGTTTCCTTCCTAGTCGAGGATGATGGGTCCTGGCTGTCTCTAACACGTCTGGGAGGCTTCAAGTTGGGGTAGGCAGCCTTTGTCTCTCTGACCTTGGGGTCCACTGTCTCCTTGCAGCTCCAGAAATCGTAAATTATGAGCCGCTGGGACTGGCAGCTGATCTTTGGTGAGTCTTTTCTCCTGTGTTTGCTCTACCTCCAGCCTCCTTCCTTAACCGGGTGTCCTTTGGTTGGGCTGGTTGGGCAGGCTGGGGGTTGGTCCAGCTGATTTCTGTGTGCTGGATTGGCCTTTGAGAACAAATCAGCAAACAGAAGACAAGTTTGCTGTGTGTTTGTTTTCCTACCGTCAACCTGACTGAGTAATTGATTTTAGCATAAATTTGTGGGTGTTTTTCCCCCTTTCCCCCCAGGAGCATTGGAGTCATCACTTATATATTGTAAGTACTCAATTATTAGTTCCCTGTATTTATTCATCTATTTATTTTTATCTGTTCCCTGCCATTTTCAATCCCACATTTCCTGCAAGGTGTGCAAGGTGCAGTCAGTGCCCCCTCCTCACTTTATCCTCACAATGGCCCTGCTGTAAGATTAGCCAGATTGAGAGGAAGAAACTTGTCTAAGGAAGCTGGTGGCAAAAGTGGGGGCAGACTCCATTCCCTCCGTCCCTCCTGAGAAAGAGGTTGCATAGGCACTCGGAGGGGATGTCTTGGACAGGAGGTAATTATGGGGAGAGGGTGAGAGAGAACCACAAGAATTGAGTTGTAAAAAAGAACAGTGTGAGGCTGCAACTAAGTATTACGCAGATTGGATGGAGGTGCATACAACTAATTATTGTAATTAAAAACATTCTAATAGACTAGCAAGGTGGCGGAAAGTAAGCAAATGGAGAAGTCAAGGTTGGCCCCACAGCCGTCCTTGGGCAGGGGAAGGAGAAGATGCTCCATAAAGGGGCTGCCCACTTTTTGCTCAGTCACCCCAACAAAAAGCCCAAAGCTGGCCAGCGGAGCAAGGCCACTGGGAATCCCTGGCAGCAGTTGCACAGGCCGCTCACCAGGTGGCAGTGTGGAGCTGTCCATGATCTTGGGAAGGCTGCAGTCAGCTGGAGGAACTTCTGATGCCCATCAAGGGAGGGTGGCTTTGGGGGTCCCTGGCATTCTTTCCTCTTCCTGGCTTCTGTTATATGCACCCAAATTCCTATCAAGGCAGGAAGAGGAAAGATGGCTCCTCATATGGGCTGAGGGGGGGGCTCAAAAAGGCAGCCCTTTCTCCCTCCCTCCCTCCTTCCCTCCTTCTACTGAACCTTCCTGGGCAGCACAAACACTTGTCTCGGTTTTATAAGAAGTTTCTCACTGGGCCCTTTCTGCCCATGCTGTTCGGCATCTTCTGTCTCCACTGGCCCTGCCAATTCCACTCCTGATCCTCTGGCCCTCCCTCCCTTCCACCCACCCCCAATTCCCCATTCAGGCTCAGTGGTGCTTCTCCATTCCTTGGGGAGACGAAGCAGGAGACGCTGGCTAACATTACTGCTGTCAATTATGAATTTGATGAAGAATTCTTCAGTCATACCAGTGACCTGGCAAAAGATTTTATCCGGAAACTTTTGGTGAAAGATACACGGTACGTCCTGAGCCACTTGCCAGAAGCTGGCCAGAGTTGAGAGTTCCACGTCTAGCCCAGGAGGTGCCTAGATGACCGCCAAGTCTAAGAAGAAGCTAGAAAACTTTTGTGGGCTCTAAAGATGCCTCATTGGGACTCGTGGGAGGAAAGGGGGGGCTGTTCAGCGTAATTTGGCTTAGCTGCCACAGAGTTGAAGGGCTCTGCTTAATGGAGCTATCAGAGAACCTCCAAAAAGGAAGAAATGGACATTTTTGAGTGCTCTTCCTGGCCCCCTAATCTAAGAATGAATTTCCCAAGAGCACCTTTATAGGTGTCAGACTTGCCACTTCAAAGTAAGCATAGAAAGTGCATTGATTGCAACTCATTGTAGGTAAACAGGTTTCTGACTCTCCCCATCTCATGTGCTTCCTGGACTCCCTCTGTTTAAGCACAGGGAGGCTCTGGATGGGCCTCACATTCATGATCTGAGATCTTTCTGTGGATGGAGGAGTGGGTCTGCCCTCCATGCTTCTGACCGGGGGCTCTTTCCCACAAGGGGGGTTCACTGAGGTCCTTCTCCCCTTTTAGGAAACGACTCACAATCCAGGAAGCTCTTGGGCACCCCTGGATCCAGGTAAGTCAAGAAGGGGCCTCTAGGCTTTGCACTGGATGGGAGGAAGGCATCCATGTCCTGCTGAAGTTGGACAGAATTTTGTATGGCCCTGCCTATTTGGGCAGAGAAAGCCCCCCAGTTTTCATACCCAAACCCCTGATTTTCATCATTCAGCAGCACCGGGGTCCATCAGCCACTCCTTTGGGGGGAATCTTTCTGTTTACTGTAGTTCTCTGCTACAAAGCCTGCCCAAGCTATTTCTGGGTTCCTGTTCAGAGGAAAGGAATAAAGCAAAGTAATCAGGCCTAGCTTTTTTTAAAAAAATCTTCTCTTGGACATCATATTATTGTTGTTGTTGTTATTATTCCATATTTGAGATACAATTTTCTGGCCTGGCACACACTGAGTTGTCCGTACCCGTCTGCTGTTGGCATGAAATGAAGCAGTTTGTTATTTCGGCTTTGCTTGTTTGGCTCTTTCTGAATGTAAAAATCCTTCCATCCTGCAAGTAAGCAATACCTTGAAAAAGAAAAAAAAAGAATCACCTTGTTGCCTGAAAGAGCAATTTTCCAGGAAGGACTAGGAGAAAGAAGGCCCGCCTCGAGGATCGCCCTCCTTCCTTGTGGCCTGTATGCCAAAGTCGGAAGGGGCGTCTTGAGGTCAGCATTTCCCAAGTGGATTTTGAAAACTCCAAACCAATTGTAGAATATCAAAAACTTATGAATGCTGGCAGTCATATGTAAACTGATCAGAATTTTTATTTTATTTTTGGATATCCATGAAATGAGTTGGCGCAAAATCCATTGTTTACTGGGCATCTCGTGTAAGACGGGCTCTGGCCCCCCGGCCAGCATTTTCCCTCTCGGGACTATCAGAATCAAATGCTGGAATTTGACTTTTCCTATGTCTCCCTCTATAAATACTCATCTGGCTGCCCCAGAAATGATTGTTTTTACAGAGGTTGGTCCAGAGTTGTGTACAGATGTTGATTTGGCACGTAGTAAGGTCATTTTCCTTGTGGAAAAGCTCCTGTTTCACAAATAGTTTGCAAGAAAGATAACCAAATGCATGAAGAGGAGAAAGGACTTGCGCTTGCTTCTGGCACCATGCACGTGTGTATTTGCACCCTGGTTTCGTGATATTGTTGTTGTGGTGTCTTTAGACACTTGTGGTGAGATGTTCTTGGTCCATAATCCCTCTCCCGGCTTTTCTCCAGTCCAAAGAAGGCTCCAGAGCCCAAGACCACAGGAGGAGTGAGCCCCGGCCGCTGGAGACCAAGTGGCTGAGAGATTACACCATCAAGAGCCACTCCAGCATTCCTCCAAACAACACCTACGCCACCTTTGAACACTTTACCCACGTAGTGGAGGTGATCTCTGGCATGGAGAGGAGCTTTGGGGCCCTGGCAGCCTCCCACGACACCTTGCAGGGGGACATAGATGCCCTGGTCTCCATCTACGATGAGAAGGAAGCTTGGTACAAGGAGGAGCATGAGAGCGTAAAGTATGAGCTTTCCCAGCTGAAGTATGAGCATCGCAAGATCGGATCCTTGAAGAAGCACCTGAAAGAGAACATCCAGGCCGTGGGCGCCAACCTTGCTGGGGTTGCAGGGAGGTACCTCGGCCTGCAGTCGCACTACGAACGGCTGAGCAAGGAGCTGTCGGAGGAACTCAAGTGGGTCCAAGACTTAACGGGCAGCTTCTGGCCTGAGGGCAGCCCCCAGGGCCACGCGCCAGCCAGCTTCGGCTGCATCTTCCAGAAGGACCTCAACGACTCACTGATGGAGCTGCTGAACAGGTCCTGCTGTGAAGAATTCCTGGCGGCCTTAAACCTTGGTATGACAAAATCCAGTCAGTGATGCTGCTGAAAAGGGAAATATTTATGCTGTTGCTTCAGACCGAATTGCTGAGGAATTGCTTGGACGGGAGCTGCATGCTGAACTCACACATTTGGGTTTATTTTTGAACAATGTTATTTGACAGACCCTTGTTACCACTGTATTTTTATTTATTTTTTTGCCTTTGTGAAAATCGATCCCGATGGAGATGCCTTGGGTTCTGGATGTTGCCTGCCTTGGTTGGGTTCCAATGAATTTCTAATAAGGCCTTGCATTTTTTCTTATCAAAGCTTGCCCTATTTTTATCCTTTGGAAGATGGCCTTAGCTTACCTTTGCAACTGAAGACCTCCTCAATACTTGACTGTAGATCAACATCCTTAAAAGCTTTTATTTATTGCTGAGGCCGCAGTGAAGAGGCATTGATTTTCTTTCATTTTGAAATTCTGTATTTTTTAATAATGGAGCCAGATGTGAAGTCTATTGTCCTCTGCAAAGCACTCTCTGCAGGCTTTCTGGTTGAAAGTAAGTCTTGTGAATATGTTGGAAAATAAAGGGAGGATTCTGAATAAATTTGTACAGATCCCTGTCACCTCACATGTGCTGCTGCATAAGGCAGGACTTTCAGCCTGGACATTCATCTCATTCCGCATAAATAAACCACTTCCTCCCAGTTAAGACGTCAAATCTCTCTGTAATGTGAGAATTGATTTTTTTTATACAGACAATTTGAAAATGAAAGGGCGTGGAAGATGGAATTCTGGCTGCTGTTTTGCTGCTCTCCTTCAGATAGCCTATGTTCTGCCAACTGCAACTAATCTCGGAGAGTGAGACCCAATAAATGTTTGTTTAATGCAATGTGCTTTCTAGACAAACCTTTTGTTGAAACACCCTGAAGGATGATCTTGCCCCTTGTGGCAAATTCTGCTTGGTCGTTGGAGACGGGCCTCACTCAGAAATTATTTCCCTCTTAAGTCAGCAGTAGCTGACTCTAAAGGTTTAGGAGCTACTTGATGAAGGAGGTGAAAAGCAGTTTTACAGCTGCATGCAAAGGAAGGGGAGGGGGAGACCTTTAGCAGATAAGGGAGGAATTGTGGCTGAAAGGGGGGGGCAGCGCTCAGACACCAGCTGCTTGATGGGCTCTCTTATCAATCCCATGAAGTTACAGAAGGAAGCTCAGGTGTAGTTGAGGGCCTCCTCTTTCCATGTCCTCTTGATCTTCTCAAGCCTTGAACTGAAGCAAATTTCTCCCTGGGCTTGAAGCCAGCTTTCAGCTTAGTTTTGTACTACTTTTTAATGTTTATACACCATGCAAAGTCTTATGGAGTTGGGTAGCAGATACAGTAAATAAATAAAAACACAGTACGTAAATAAATATTTGAGAAAGCACCTTGGTCAGCTGTTTCTGGTTCTTCCTCAGCCAAGATTTATATCTCTGAATCTGGGCAAAATATTTGAATCTGTAGGACTGTTAGGGCAGGGGGAAGGGTACTATGATAATTTTATACAGAATATTTAGTGTATCCAGCATGTTACAAGAACTTGAAGACTAAAATCTAACACCTGCAAAGGAAGGACTAGAGAGAAAAAAGGTGAACAAGGCCGAGATTAAGAAAAAAAAACAGTCTTACTGTGAACCAGGCAAAGCCCAGAGCTTTTGTGCACTTTCTGCTTGATGGGCCAAGGAAGGCCCGGCCTGATCTTGTCGCCTCTTGTCTCCAGCCCATGAACAACCACCAAGCCATGGTAAGGAGGGAATCGGTCGTTAACTTGGAGAACTTCAAAAAGCAGCACGCCAGGAGGCGGTGGAAGGTAAGAACTTGAGATGTGAGAGCAGGGAACAGGGAGCAGGGACACCAAGAGCTCTCAGGGAGTCCATGCCAGGCAGCTTCCCTTGTGAGCTTGTAAAGACCCTTCCTTGGGGAAGCACTGGTGGCAAGGAAATGGCACGAATCCGAAGAGGGGGGAGGGGAGGATTTCCCTGGAGCCCCAGAGCTCAGGAGCCAACTTCTCCAGCCCACCAGGCTGGCTCCTGCTCCTGGGAACCTCCGGCAGATGCTGCCTCTGGGTCCTGACTGGACTGGCCAGAGCAGGCCTTGAGGCAGGGCATGGGCTTCCTTGCCAGGGGTACCCCTCTCCTCCTCCTAGATACGTTTTCTGCTGCCTCGCTGTGAAGATGGGGCTGCTTCTGAACTCAGCCTTGTTGGAGAACAGCCTGGGTTGCTCCTTGTGCCGGGTGGCCTAGACTGAGTATCAAAGGGAATTTTCAGAAGAAGGAACAGAGGCAGCCGAGAGTTGGGGAAGAACAAGGCATAAACCTTTCTGGTGTCGCTTCGAGGTGGCCATCTCTAGGAACCTGATTAGTAGCATGACGTGTCCCTCATTTTGGCTTCCAGGGAGTGACCAAGTGCCTCTTTCTCCCCAGCTCACCTTCAGTATAGTGGCTCTGTGCAACCATTTATCTCGCTCGCTGGTGCAAAAAGTTCGCTTAAGGCAAGAAGACAGTTTGGTAAGTACTTTGAGGGCAAAGAGTTGGCAAGTGAAGAGTCCTGCTTGGGCTCAGAGTGCTGGCAACGCTGCCTCCTCCTCCTCTTCTTGCTCCTTCAGTATTGGGATCTTGAGAGTTGCAAGGATCTGGCCAACTTTAGGACCAGCCTGGGGTCCCCGCTGCCCCGGGCCGGCTGGACTGCAATTCCTAGCATTCCTGAGTGCCATTCAGCACCCTCTGGGAGGTCCAAATTTCCCCTCCATGTTGCAGAAGCTTGCAGTGCAGGACTGTCCTGCGGCAAAACTGTGTCAGCAGAGGCAACCCAGGTTTGATCCTGGTGAGTTTTGCTTAGGGGCTCCTTACTGGTGTGGCCAAGGAAAAGACCCTCAGGCCAGTCTTTGCGCATGTGGGCTGGGATTGTCCTCAAAGAGAGGACCTCTTCTCCATTGGCAGCAGGTCTCCAGCCTGAAGAGCGAACTGCTCTGTTTCAGCACCGTTGCAAAAGTGACGAGGAAGACCTGCCCGGCCGAACGGCAGCATCCCATCGTCTCCTGAGGCGGAGAAGCAGCATCTCATAATTGGGACCCACCGGTTGGACTGCAGCTGGAGCTGCAGCGGCTGAGAACCTAGCTCATGGGATGAGCTGCTTGCCTTCCACACGGCGTCAACCTGGAATCCAAAGCTTCCTGGAGGAAGAGGCCCTGGAAGGAGATGCCCAGGACGGGGGGAGCCTTGGCCCAGCCCAGATGTTCTTGCAGGAAAGGGGAAGATGGAGGAGTGCCGCCATTCTCTTCGGGGCAGGGCCACCTGGCCACCAGGCTACCATCCTCTCTTTTCCAGCAGCAAGCAGATAATCTCTGGATGAGGCTGCAAACAACTTGGTCAAGGCAGCGACACTCTGCTGCACCCCAAACGTGTTTCTCAAGCTTGGCAACTTCAAGATGTGTGGACTTTAGCTCCCAGAATCCTCCAGCCAGCATCCTGAAATTGCCAAAGTTGATAAGCACCAAGCCAGAAAGATGCAGCGAAGGTGGTGCTGAGAGGCCAGTCTCTCATAGGTTGCCTCTGAAAATACCTTCCACAGAAAGCAGTATGGCGCTGAGAAATAACAGGCACACCCATGTGTGTTTGGCTCTTATGCTGATGCTGTTTTTAAGAAATGGCAAGAGGCACATACAAACAATGTGAGCATCAAGCTGGACTTCTGGAGAGCCCGTCTAAAGCCAGTAAAAAAGCCACAGCGGCTGGGCCAGGAGAGAAGCCTTGGCCTCAGCCAGCCTCTGAGCACGCTGGGCTCAGCAGGGTTTCCCTTGCACCGATTCTCCCCATCGCTGGCGACGGGGCTAGTTGGGCAACTCTCCCAACCAAGCTGTGTATTTCTTTTCACGCATGTGCAGCATCTTCTCAGGGAATTCATGGCAGTTACCTGGTTTCATTTTCTCTTTACCTTTTTTTTTTTTTTTTGAAAATGTGACAAAAACTTTAATTGGCTTTGAGTTGTCTGTGTTAATGGACAGCACAAGTGCTGGAGCCCATGTAAAACAAATTTGTTGTTCCTTTTGTCTGCTGTGTTAGATAATGAAATAAAAAGCTAAATTATTTCCAATTAAATATAATTGGCAAATGAGCAATGATAAAATACAACAGAACCTACCATTAGCAACTAAAATTGATAATCTTTTCTGTGTATGTAGTTAACTCTTATCCTCTGCCCTTTTTTTTCTTTGTTTTACTCTTTTTTTTCCAGCATAAGTTTTTTTTTAATTTTTATTTTATTAAAATCATCAACATTAAACATAAGATCATATTATAGAGCAATTATCATATAACCTGTAATACAACTCTAAGGATCAGTCTTTGTAAACGTCTGGTTTAGCAAACATTCCTCACTCCTCACGTCCAGCCTCAACTATACGCCTGATACATTTTATTTGATTGGTGTTTCTCTTATATATGGTCTATCTACTGTTTCTAGTCTAACACCTGTTGTTCATTCGAGCTTTAGAAGTAAATTCATGTCATTAGTAGTGCAATCTTTTATGACCCCTAACAAAAAATCCTGAGGTAGAAATTCAGTATCCTGAGGTAGAAATTCAGTACGCCTTTCCAATATTAAAGCAATCAACTTTAGATCTGGGCTCATAATAATAAGCTGTCCTCATAAGACCTGAAAAAACAGCTCTTGTATATGGTCTATCTACTATATCTAGTCTATCACATATTGTTCATTCGCACTTCAGAATTAACTTCGTCTCAATAATAGTGCAATCTTTTATAATCCCTAACAAAAGATCCTGAGGTAGAAATTCAATAACCTGAGTTAGAAGTTCAGTCCGCTTTTTCAATATTAAAGCAAACAACATTATGCATAAAATAATATTAAGAGGCAATCATCATATAATATAAAATACAACATTAGGTATTAGTCTTTGTAAACGTCTGGTTTGGTGAACATTCTTCACTCTTCACGTCGAGCTTCAACTGTACGCCAGATACATTTTGTTTGATTGGTGTTTCTCTTGTATATAGTCTATCCACTGTTTCCAGTCTGTCAAATATTGTTCATTTGAGCGATCTTTCAAATATGCCGATATTTTCGCCATTTCCGCCAAATTTATTACTTTCAAAGTCCATTCTTCCATAGGTGATATTTCTGGATTCTTCCAGTATTGTCCCACCAACAATCTGGCTGCTGTGATCAAGTTCAGAAATAAGCTCGTCTCTGAGGTAGTGCAATCTTTTATGATCCCTTACAAAAAAACCTGAGGTAGAAAGTCAATACGCTTTTTGAATATAGTTTGGAGTGTCCACCATATCTTCCTCCAGAAGGCTTTGATTTTTCTGCATGTCCACCATTCGTGAAAGTATGTAGCCTCCCCATCGCCACACCTCCAGCACTTGGGCTGGCTGTCTGGATAGATGTATGATAGTTTTTTCGGGTCTAGATGCCACCTGTAGAACATCTTGTAGAAGTTTTCTCTTAGCTGTTGCGCTTTCGTGAATTCTACATTTCTCACCCAGATTTCCTCCCACGTTTCCATCGTGATCGGATGTCCAAAGTTTTGTTCCCACTTTACCATACAGTTCTTGACTAGCACCATTTCAGAGTCAATTTCTATTAGTACACTGTACACTCGTTTGATATGCATGATCCCCTGCTCTCTAATCTGTTCAATTAAAGTCTCGTCAGTCTGGGATAAGCCCTTCTTCTTGTCTTTATGCCACCTTGACTGCAGTTGTAGGTATGATAGCCAGGTACCTCCTATTCCTTCATCTGCTAGCGTTGTTTGTGACTTTAAGGAGAACCCATTTTCTTCTTCCAGTACCAGTTTACTGTAGGGCACTACTCCCTGCTCTTGGGTTATGTTTACATCCCCTATTGCGTGTCCGGGGATCGTCCATATGGGGATCTTATCGTGTAGAAGGTATTTATATTTCCTCCAGACCCACAACAATGGGATTCGTAGTGGGTTCTCCTTGAAGTTCCTGTCTGCCTTTTTGTCGTACACCAAGTATGCGTGCCAGCCGAATAGTAGACCATGCCCTTCAACATTCAGTATTCTATCATTCGTCATATTGATCCAGTCACTCAACGCCACCAACGTCGCTGCATAGTAGTATAGCTTTAGATTAGGCATTTTTAGTCCCCCTCTCTTCCTCGTGTCCTGGATGATTTTTAGTTTCACCCTCGGTCTCTTGCCATCCCAAATAAATCTGTTGATGCCCTTCTGCCAATTGTCCAAGTCCACATCCTTTTTGAGTATGGGTAGCATTTGAAAGAGAAATAGAAATCTTGGCAAGACGTTCATCTTTACTGCTGCTATCCTGCCCAACAAGGACAGTCGTAGTGTTTTCCACCTTTCCAGATCTGCTTGTATCTTGTTCCATAGTACCTCGTAGTTATTTTTGTATAATTTCGCATTCGTTGTTTCTATCTCCACTCCCAAGTATTTAACTTTCTTAACTATTTCACAACCCGTTATTCTTTCCAAGTCCTGTTTAGCTTTGTTGTCTAGATTTTTTTTATATATAAAATTTTTTTATTAAAACAATCAACATTGAACATAAAATCATAGTATGCATCAATCATCATAGCACCTGATATACATCACTAAGTATTAATCTTTATAAACGTCTGGTTTGGTAAACATTTTTCACTCCTCACATCAAGCCTCAACTATACGCCTGTTACAATTTATTTGATTGGTGTTTCTCTTTTTTATAGTCTATTCACAGTTTCTAGTCTATCACAGATTATTCATCTCAGTATTAGTACAATCTTTTATGATCCCTAACCAAAAATCCTGAGGTAAAAGTTTAATAACCTGAGGTAAATCTTGTATATGGTTTATCTACTATATCTAGTCTTATCACATATTGTTCATTCATGCTTCTGCATTAACTTCGTCTCAGTACTAGTGCAATCTTTTAAAGTCCTGAAGTAGAAGTTTCCTAACCTGAGGTAGAAATTCAATCCACTTTATCCATATTTAAGCAGACAACATTAGACATAAGATCATGTTAAGAGGCATTCGTCATAGAACCTATACATACGACATTAGGTGTTAGTTTTTGTAAACATTTGATTTCGTAAGCATTCTTCCCTCTTCACGTCGAGCCTCAGCTAAACGCCAGATGCATTTTGTTTGATTGGTGTTTCTCTTGGATATAGTCTATCCACTGTTTCCAGTCTGTCAAATATTGTTCATTTGAGCGATCTTTCAAGTATGCCGATATTTTCGCCATTTCCGCCAAGTTTGTTACTTTCACAGTCCATTCTTCCATAGGCGGTATTTCTGGATTCTTCCAGTATTGTCCCACCAACAATCTTGCTGCTGTAATCAAGTTCAGAAATAGGTTCGTCTCTGAGGTAGTGCAATCCTTTGTGATCCCTAACAAAAAAACCTGAGGTAAAAATTCTATACGCTTTTTGAAGATGGTTTGGAGTGTCCACCATATCTTCCTCCAGAATGCTTTGATTTTTCTGCATGTCCACCATATATGAAAGTAGGTAGCCTCCCCGTCCCCACACCTCCAGCATTTGGGCTGGGAGTCTGGGTAGATGAGTGATATTTTTTTCGGATCTAGGTGCCATCTATAGAACATCTTGTAGAAATTTTCCCTTAAGTGTAGCGATTTCGTGAATTCTACATTCTTTACCCAGATTTTCTCCCACGTGTCCATGGTGATAGAGTGCCCAAAGTCTTGTTCCCACCTTACCATACAGTTCTTGACTAGCTCGGTTTCGGAGTCCATTTCTATCAGAATGCTGTACACTCGTTTGATGTGCATGATCCCCTGCTCTCTAATCTGTTTAATTAGGTTCTCGTCACTCTGGGATAAACCCTTCTTCTTGTCTTTATGCCACCTTGATTGCAGTTGTAGATATGATAGCCAGGTACCTCCTATTCCTTCATCTGCTAGCGTTGTTTGGGGTTTCAAGGAGAACCCATTTTCTTCTTCCAGTACAAGTCTACTGTAGGGCACCACTTCTTGCCCTTGGGATATGTTTACATCCCCTATTGCGTGTCCGCGGATCGTCCAGATGGGGATCTTGTTGTGTAGAAGGTGTTTATATTTCTTCCAGACCCATAACAATGGGATTCGTAGTGGGTTCTCCTTGAAGTTCTTGTCTGCCTTTTTGTCATACACCAAGTATGCGTGCCAGCCGAATAGTAGACCATGCCCTTCAACATTCAATATTCTATCATTCGTCATGTTGATCCAGTCGCTCAACGCCACCAGTGTCGCTGCATAATAATATAGCTTTAGATTAGGCATTTTGAGTCCCCCTCTCTCCCTTGCGTCTTGGATGGTTTTTAGTTTCACCCTCGGTCTCTTGCCGTCCCAAATAAATCTGTTGATGCCCTTCTGCCAATTGTCCAAGTCCACATCCTTTTTGAGTATGGGTAGCATTTGGAAGAGGAATAGAAATCTTGGTAAGACATTCATCTTTACTGCTGCTATCCTGCCCAGCAGGGACAGTCGTAGTGTTTTCCACCTTTCCAGGTCAGTTTGTATCTTATTCCACAGCACCTCGTAATTATCCTTGTATAATTTCGCATTCGTTTATTCTATCTCCACTCCTAAGTATTTAACTTTTTTGACTATTTCACAACCCGTTATTCTTTCCAAGTCCTGTTTTGCTTTGTTGTCTAGATTTTTGACTAGCATCTTCGTTTTTGATATATTCACTTTAAAACCTGATACCTTGCCATAGTCTTTCATTATCTCCATCAAACTCCTTGCTGATTGTACTGGTTGCGATACTGTCACCAGCAGGTCGTCTGCGAAGGCACACAGTCTGTAGTCCTGGTGTCCAATCTGTATGCCCTTTATGTCCTCTGCTGCTCTTATCTTGTTCAGCAGAATCTCCATCGTTAAGACAAATAACAGTGGTGACAGCGGACAGCCCTGTCTCGTGCCTCTTTCTATGTTGAATGGGTCTGTTAGTTCGCCATTCACAATGATCTGGCCCGTTTGTTACTGGTAGATTGCCATTATGGAGTTGAGGAACTGCTGTCCCATTTTCATCCCCCGGGCCAGGTTCGTCAGGAATGGCCAATTCAGTCTGTCAAGGGCTTTTTCTGCGTTCACAAACATGAGGGTAGCAGGTACCTGGTTGTGCCTTTCCAAGTACTCTATTATGTTCAACAGCTGTCTCACGTTGGTTTTCATCTGACGTCCTTGTATAAACCCTGTTTGATCCGGGTGAATTATTTTTTGTAATACAGTCATTAATCTGTTGGCCAAAACTTTTGTGAAGATTTTGTAGTCTGTGTTCAATACTGAGATGGGCCTATTGTTAGCCGGTTGTGCATTATCTTTCCCCTCTTTGGGGATTAGGGAAATGTAGGCTGCTTTCCAGGAGGGTGGGACGTGGCCTCCTTCTTGTATGTTGACAAAGAGCTTTCTGAGGGGTTCTAACATCTCCTCCTGGAGATGCTTGTAGTAGATCGCTGTTATCCCATCCGTCCCGGGCGATTTTCCTTTTTTCAGTTGTTTGATCACTGAGTGTATTTCCTCCTTTGTGATTGGGGCGTTCAGGGCCTCTCGTTGTGTATCGGTGAGTATCATTAATTTTTCGTTTTGTAGAAACTTTTCTATCTCTTTGTCCTGTATCTTCTCCTCGGCATATAGCTTTGAGTAGAACTCGGTGAAAGCTTTCTTAATGGTTTCCTGTTTGAATTCTTCCTTGCCTTTGTACTCTATCTTTTCAATTATGCGGGCTTTCTGTTTCTTTCTTATGGTGTAAGCCAGCCACCGACCTGGTTTATTGGCGCTACAGAATGTCTTGTGTTTTGCGTATTGTATATTCCTTGCTACTTGATCCGCCATCAGCAAATCGAATTGTTTTCTTAGTATCTTAATTCCTTCTTTTGTGGCTTTGTCCTCCAGTCTTTTTATTAATAATTGTTCCTGTTTCTTTATCTCTTCCTCTAGCTCCTTTCTTTTTCGTTCTTGTTTACGTCGGTGCCTGGCGTTCATGTTCATGAGGATCCCGCGCATATATGCCTTGCTAGCGTCCCAAATCATTTCAATGGGTGTTTCGTTGTTCATATTTATACTAAAGAATTCCTTCATGGCACTTTTGCATTCAGCCACCTCTTTCTCGTGTCTAAACAGGTTTTCATTAATTCTCCAGGATCTCCTCGATTTCCGATCCTGTCTTAATTCCATCCCTACCGGGTTATGGTCTGTTAGTACTTTGGGTAGGATTGACACAGTGTTTAGACGGACTAGCAAGTCACTAGATGTCAGGATGAAGTCAATTCTGGAAAATAATTGATGCCTGTTGGAGAAAAAAGTGAATTCTTGCTCTTTGCCGTGCCGTTCCCTCCAGACGTCTGTCAGTACAAGGTCCTCCTTCATGTCGTGGAAAGATTTAGGCAACTTGGAGTGCTTCTGTGGGTTAGGTTTTGTTTTCTTCTTGTCCAGGGCAGTCTCTATGACCCCGTTCCAATCTCCCAGAATAATACATGATCTGTAGTTGAGTTGTATTAACTTCTTGTGTATCTTTTTGTAGAATTTTCCTTGTTGTTGATTTGGTGCATATATGCCCATCACTAGAATTTTCTTGTCTTCCTGTGTCACTTCGATTGCTAGGTATCTACCCTGGGAGTCCGACTCTACTAGCTTAGCTATTACATGTTTCTTCACGTATATAACAATCCCGTTCTTCTTTCGTGGCGCCGCTGCAACAAAATGTGTACCTAGTCTGTTGTTGATTAAGTATTTCTGGTCCGCTGCTCTGATGTGTGTTTCTTGTAGGCAGGTAATGTCGTTTCTTCCTTGATACAGGTAATGAAATATCTTTCTCCTTTTCTGTGGGGAATTTAGTCCGTTGACGTTCCATGTCAAGTATTTAGTTGTCATCGTCAGTTTCAGGATACTCTTGCAAGACCGCTTCTGTTCTATCTCCTGTATTCTTCTTTGGTCTCGTTCCCATGGTATCCAGGTTGGTGTTCAAGTTGCGTAGAGGGATCGTGTCGTGCTGCTCCGTGCGTTTGGTGGTGGATCTTAGTATCCTGCTCTCTGCAGTCTGTCCTGTTCCCTTGTTGTTGTTGCTTCCTGTTCTCTGTGTCGTCGTGTCTCGAGTTGGTCCTTTCCTTTCTCTTGCTACTGCGTCGGTCTGTATTTCTGGGTGGGCTGCTCGTTGTTCTCACCCCTTCTGCGTTCCGGTGGCCCTTCTGCGTCTTCTCTCATGGTGTATTGAGGTCCATCTGACGTCAGTTCCTTTGCAAGGAATTCTCTGGCTTTTTGGACCGAGTTCAGGTAGTATCTTTTATTTTTATAGAGAAGTGACATCCCCGTTGGGGCTTCCCATCTGTATCGCAGAGCGCATAATCTCAGTTCGTTGACTAGGAACTTGTATTCCTTTCTGTCTCGCAGCATCGTCTGGGGGATCTCTTTCAGCACTTTCACTTCCTGCCCCTCTATGTATAAACTCTTGTTGTAAGATGTGACTGAGATGAGGTTCCGGAACCCCTGTGTCGCAAAGTGGATGACCACGTCCCTTGGTTGACGCCTGTTTGTTGCTGTCCATGCGCCCACTCTGTAGATTCTGTCGAATTGCCATGCGATCTCTGGGGTTGGCTTTCCCAGAAATGTTGCCAGGGCCTCTATAAAGGTTCCGAGCAGGCCCCCTTGGGTTTCGTTTGGTGTCTCTTTCCAACCTCTAAATCTGATTGCGGACGCCATTTGCCAGTATTGTATCATGGAGGATTGGTCTTGGGCCACCCCTTTCATCTCTGCTATCTGTCCCTCTACGTGGTTCTCCACTTCTTCCATCTGCTTGTCCACATTCTCCCTGATCTCCTGGAAGTTTTTCTCCATTTCTTCCCCTATTCCCTTGTAGTGTGCTTGCATTGCCTCCTTCATTTGGTCCAGGTCCGCGGCCATCGCCCTGCGTTGCTCTTCCCATTTTCTCTCTAGCTCTCTACCCTGGTCTTTCAGCATTTGTTTTATGTTGTTGCATCTTTCCTCCATCTTTTGTTCTGCCTCTACACACCTCCTCTCCATCCTTGTGTCCATTTCCACCAACTTTTTATCCATTCCATCCATCCTTAGTACCAGCGTTTCTATTACCTCTTTTAATTCTTGTATCATGTGTGCTGTTGGGCTGGCCTGTGGGAACAGATGGGTCTGGGGGCCTGTAGTTGGATGGGAGGGTGTGGGGGTGGGTAAAGTGTTTCCTGGTGGTTTAGTAAGCTGGGCTGGGGAGGAAACAATTCCCTTCGTTTGTGTCAGTTTGGTCTGTTTGGAGGCCATCTTGAGCTTATCCTCCTGTTGTCCTGGCACTGTTTTGGTTTCCAAATTAGACCAAATTAGACACTAGACTGTGATCTGGTGATGATCCAGTACTCTGTCCTTTCAGTGGGGGGCTCAGCTGATGGGCTTCTTTCCTCCCTTTTCTCTCCCAGTTCTCCCAGGCCTTCCACCTCCTCTTCCCTCCTTGGTGCTTCTTTATCTTCTGGGTCCCTTGGTTCCCTTGGTTCAGGGGGCTCAGCTGATGGGCTTCTTTCCTCACTTTTCTCTCCCAGTTCTCCCAGGCCTTCCACCTCCTCTTCCCCCTCTGGTCTTCCAGCCGCCCTCTTCGCCTTTAACAGCTCACCTCCCACAGGTATTCTTTTTCTCTGTTGCTCCCTCTGCTCTCCTCCGCTCTTGTCGGCTTCTTTCTTTCTGGCTCTGGCCGCCTCCGCCTCTGTTTGCTGCTCCAGTCCTCCTCCGCTGCTCTCTCACCGTTCCTCCCTCTCTCCAACTCGTCCGGGGGTCCTCCTCAGGCCGGCAGGCCCCCCCGGCAGTGATCCGGTGTCCTCCTCCTGCTCCGCCGCTCGTCTCTCGCCTGCTCTCCAGCTCTCCTTCGCTTGCGGCGCGGCGTTTTCGGGCCTGCCGGCCGCCCGGCCACCACCGGCTTCCGCGGCTCTGTCCGCGGCTTCCCGGGACCTCCCGGCGGCAAGTCTCACTTTTTTTTTTAAAAGATCCGAGGTTCCTCTTCAATCCCGACCTCTTTCTTCGTTGCTCACTTTTTCGGTGTTTCTTTATTTTCTCTCTTTACCTTTTAAAGAGATGAGGATGTCCATGCGATCGCTCAGGTTCCCGTTTGCCAGTAGCCAGAAGGCTAAAAATGCACCTGGTGCAATGTTGGGCATAGAGAAAGGAAGCAAGGAAGCTCAGCCAGGAAGCTCCCTTGGCTGGGTGACCAGGCAAAAGGCTGCAGTCAAGCAGGCTGAATACCCTTTGCCGCCTTTGGAAAGAGAGAGCGACACCCCCCCCCAGGGAGTTCAGGCCTTTCCATAACCATAGTTAGCTTCATGCTGCAAATCTGAGATCTTCCCACGTTGATTTCATTCTTGATTGTTTGTGCGTATATCCTGTGTCTCCCCCTAACAAGGTGGATTCTCCCAAAATAAAAGAGTTACATATGAGGTAGCAGTTTCAGCAATGTTGTTAGCATCACGCCTCTAAAAATTCTGGTTTCACGATAGCATCATCGCGGGTCTCTGCATGAGGAAGGAGTGTCTTTCATGCGTGTGGCCTGCTGAGAGAGACGCACACAGAGACAGCCAGCCAAGAAGGGCTCTCTGGAGCCCTTCCAGCCTAATCTGCATGATCGAAAGGCAGTCTGAGTGGCTCCTTCAACCCTCCCTGTGCCATCTGCAGGACGGACAGCTGCCCTCCCGTCTTTCCAAGGGCTTCTCTTAGCAGCCCCGGCTGGCCAGTGCTGCCCCTTTGCGAGCCTGGCAGTAGGAGCCTTGCCCCACAGGCAGGCAGGGCGCCTGAGTTGCTCATGGCTGGAGGGAGGATGCTCTCGGCAGCCAGGTCCCCTCCTGGAGCCTCTGCAGCTGACATCTGCCCCTCCGTGGCTGGCTCAGCCCCTGGAGGTGGCCAGCAGACGGGATGGGGGGAGGGCAGCCTCTCCTTGGCCAAAGAAGCGCTTTTATGCCAGGAGTGGGGAGGGTAGGCTGACTGGGGTCTTGTGCTAATGTAGGGGAGACCCTTTACTTGGGAAGATCTCCCGCCACACACACTTTTGGGTTGGTGGTGAGGAAAAGGCCCACCAGAAGAGGGCGGAGCTTTATTTTTCTTTTCTTTTGCCCTTATTTCCATGTTCTTTTTGAGAATCCTTTTCTGAAACGGAGGATGAACTTTACCAGCAGCAGATTCTGGATTTCAGGCCAGGGACCTTGGGACACGGGCTGTTCCCCCCCCCGCCCCAGTGCTGATGCAACTGTGTCCCTCTGGGGTGAATTTGGCCCATCACCCAATGTCTGCAGTGCTGCATGGCCGGTCATTTCTGGAGCCATCCAGCTACAGGACAAGGCAAAGGACGCTCCCTGGGCAGGTCTTGGCTGAGGAGGAAGCTGCCCAGGACCATGGATTCATTTGAAGGAAGGAGCCTCATCCAGCATCAGGGAACCCCATTAAATCCTGTGTGTCCCACAGAAGATCAGTGGAGGAATATTTCCCAGGAAAGCAATTTTCCAAACTTATCAGCTGAGATTTGCCTTTCCTCACCCATTTACAAACCCAGGTTGTTCCACCAGCTGCATCAGAAATCAGATTCCTTTCGGTAAGATATACAGAGTAGATCTAGTTTGATCCAGAGATGCAGGACTGGACCCACCGGCCCTGGCCCCTCTTCCACGGGGCTTGAGGGCCCTGAAGTGGGGAGGGGGGCTTGGGGTAAATAGTGTCCGCAGCTGGGCTCCTTTTGCCTTTTTTCCTACAAATGGATCCGCCAAAGAGAATCAAAGGATGCGGAAGAGAATTAAATCTAATCTAGACTCGGAATTCGAATTACAGCCGAATTGCGGGAGAGGGAGGCCGGAGGGGGTCGGAGTTTTCCAACGCGCTTCCTCCCGCGGAAAGGAGGGTTCACTGGGGGTGCCCATGATCCACAGCTACTGGATAACGACTGATGGGAAATGGACTTGCTGCAGGTTGCCACGTTCGCTTTGCCCCAGCCTGACCGAGGGAGGCAGACGGGAGGGATCGACTACAAAGCCCATCCTCTCACTCCCTCTCGCTAAGGGACTGGACGGTGAGGAACCGTCTCTCATGGGGGACGGGGCGGTTTCCTTTCTGCGGATGGGAACTGTAGTCCCCCGCGGGGCGGGGCACGGCGGGCCACGGCGCTCGGCCCGCCCTGCCACTCCCGGCGTCGGACCCCAGAGGGCGCCGTGGCGGCCAGCCGGGTTCTCCGGCTCGCACCCCCCCCAGGGTTGCCGCGCGACGGAAGCGGGAGCCGGCAGCGGATCTCGCGAGGCTTGGCTGGCGCGGCGCTCCTCCTCCCTCCCTCCCTCCCCCCGCGCGGGATGGTTCCTGCTGCCTGACCGGAGCGCCGCCGCGGGAGGAGCCCAGGGGCGTCGCGGACGGGCGGGCGGAATCGAGCAGGTAGGCGCGCCGGGCGGGCCGGTTTCGGGGCGGGAGCGTCCGGCCCCCGCGCGGCGGGGCTGAGGCGGCGGCCGGGCCTCCCTGCGCGGCCGGGACTGCAACTCCCGTCGGCCCGCGAGGCATTCTGGGCGGGCGGGGCGGGAGCGGCGGCGCCGTAGAGCTCCGAGCGCGGCTAGGTAAGGCGGCCCCGCGCTACGGTCCCCGGGGGGGGTCGCGGAGGGGGGCGCGGGAGGGCGGACCAGCGCCGGCCACGCTTGGGTCTCGGCGGGGCGGCTCCGGCTCGCCTGCCCGTTCCCTGCCGGGCTCCGGGCTCTGCGCTTGGCCCGGGCGGCCCTTCCTCCGCGACTCTGGGCAGCTCCTCTGCCGGCGTCGTCTCAGCCCGCGGCCGGGGCCCTTCCGGGCGGCTCCTCCGGCCGCTTCCCCGGGGGGCTCCGGCCTCACCCCCGCGCTCCCCTCTTCGATGACGGGGTACCCGGGACTGGCCGAACGGGCCCGATGCCCGGCCGCGGGGCCCGGCGTCGCCTTCCGGAGAGCGAGGAGGGCTTCCCAAAGCTCGTTCGGCCTCCTCGGCGGGGCTTTTGCGGCGGGCTCCATTGGCGCTGTCAGCAGCGCGGAGAGTCGCGTGGCGCGAGCTTCGGGAGCCGGGAGCCCTTCCGGGGGAGCCCACCCCTGAGCCGGCGAGGCGAGGGGCCGTCTGGGCACAAACCCCCCGCCTGGGCCCCGCAGTCGAGCCTGCGGCCTGTCCGCGCCCGCCCCGCGCCGTCAGGTTACTGCCCACCGTGCTGCACGGACCAGAAAATAGGTTTGATTTAACGGCGAGCAGCTGGCTACATGCAACTGCCGCTAACATCCGGAAAAAAGAAAACGTTCGAAATTGGAGGGAGGCCCGATCGAGGCCAGGTCGTTGAATTAGAGCTGGGGACAATTGCTGCACAAGCAGCCAGCTGTATATGCCTGCCTGCCTGCCTGCACATTTATATTCAACATTTTGTCATGGTTTAAAAAAATGACGGATGGGTCATGCTGAAGGCATACATGAGAATTTGAATAGATGGGAACAATCTGTACTGGAAGTCACTATTTGATAAGGTTTGCAAGTGAATAGGCAGGCATGGATGTAGCTGTCCTTTCACGCTGGGACAGTAAGCGAGAAAGGTAGAACTGTTCGGAGTTGAACTTTACGCTGGTGACTTCATGGACACATCCAGGTAAAGCCAGCAAGATGAAAGGCATTAAGCCTTGAACCTAGAAGCTTTGGGGTTTGGTTGACCATTGGCATGGTTCCGCAAAGCCTGGGAATTGGCCAATGACAGCCTGGCTTCCATGGCTGCCTCTTGTGACTGATCCAGGGTCATCAAGCCAACTGGAACGTTTCCAGGCAACCCTGGTAAGCGGGTTCCTCTCTGGAACATTGGAGGAGATGGACAAGGGCCCACATTGGTTTGCCTTGCTTGGCTTGTGAACTTAATAGGTTGAAAGCATTGTTAATTATGTAAATCAGCTTTATATAAATTTGGCAATCAATGCTACACTTTGCAAATTCACTCGTCCAAATGCTCAGTGGAAAAGTCTGTATGAAGCCCTGTTGGCTATTAAATGGCAGAACACTGAAATGGTCAAAGGTCAAAGGTTATAAATAGAAGAGATCTCTTTTGCAACCTTGCCAGAGCAGATGCAGCCAGGGCTGGACTGGATGTGATTTGCTAGGCACAGTTCATACAGGCCCCTAATCCCTTAATAAATATAGCTGCCTTCCTTGGGGATAGCTGGTTCTATTTACCATTGTAAATTGCCTTCAGTTGAGGTTGGTTTGGAATGCCACATTCTCTCTCACCCCTTCGTTATGTCTTACAGATTGCCCTTGTTTCTGTTTATGAATAAATAAGTAATAGACCATCGAATGTAATGTGTATACACACACACATACACACATTTCTGGTATCTACGTAGTATAAGAAGTCTTAAACAAGTAATAGCAGGGTAGCATACTGCAAGAGAAGGCACAAGTGAATGTTCTTTTGTCTTGTACTCTTCAAAATACAAGCCTGTAGTGCAGTTTTCACAGAGACTATATCTGCAAATATATTTTCTAACCTTCTGAAGGAGTGTCAGACATTCTTAGCTTATCAACACATCAGATTCTAAATAAGTATTTGTTTTGCTGATCACAAGTCCAACTTACTCAGAACAAACAAAATGCAATATCAAAAAGCTCACCTTAAAGTAAAATACTACCTTCTGTTATGAAGTCAATACAAGCTTTGACTCTGGCTGCTGCTGAGAATCTAGAATATTTCTAGAATATTGTTCCTAACCTTGAATATTCATTCCTCTTTGGGGCATATAGAGCTGTCTCCTCTGCTTCTGTAGTTATCTGGCCAGAAATGACGACTGGTTTGGGTTTCTGCAATGTGGTGAATTTGTCCTGTCTGTATTATGTAGTATCTAAATTCCATACTTCAAGGATGGCGATTAAGTCATCTTGTTCGTAGCATTGAGCACTAGAACTTGAAAAATTTAAAAATTCTGAGAAGATTTTGCATTATTTAAAGTAATTTAAACCTTCTAAGAAAATGTAATCATTGTTCACATCCTGATTTATAAAGCATAAATTAGGACTGTGATGGCGAACCTTTTAGAGATTGAGTGCCCAAAAACCGCCCGGCCCGCTCCTGCTCCATCCCGCGACGCCCCCTCTACCTCCCCCTGACACGCCTGCCCGCAGGGCCACCCACCACCTCAACGGCCCACCGCAGATCGCCATGATGGTCCTGCAGCGCCATGGCGGCCATGCCCTCCGCCTGCACTCCACATCTGTGCGCGTGACAGGGTGCGAGGGCAGAGTCTTATCCCTGCTGCCCGGCTGCCATGTCCTTGGCTGTGTTGCTCCATGCGGGCTGTTCCTGGGGGCGGCTCTCCTCCAGGGGGGCTGCTAGTGAGGAGGGGGGGACGGGGCTGGGGCGACGGCGCACGTGCCCACAGAGAGGGCTCTGAGTGCTGCCTCTGGCACGTGTGCCATAGGTTCGCCACCACTGAATTAGGGCATTTGTTTCTTGCATTAAACCCTGCATTTTCTTTAGAAATGTTATGATCCAAATAAAAAATACATAGTGGTTGGTAAGTATGTTAGTGGTTAGTTTTGTACATTTATGCAGTGTCCTTTTTGTAGAGGCAACTTCGCAAAATAAAGGCAGATGGTTCATTGTTTTGACCTAAATGTCGTTGGTAGGCTGAAAAGCAAAAAAAAAAAAAAAAAGCTTGCTAAGAATATAAAGAATGAGCTAATGTGATTACAGGCAACTGGAAGTAAGACTAGATAGGTAATTTAGAAAATGTACGGCTACAGTTTCTTTCGGAGAATTTCTGTATCAACATGTGACGTAACAGGGTGGACTTGCAGTGTGATGACATCAAGTTGGCTGCTTTGTTCTGTGGTAGAAAGGGGAAAGAGGTGCCAGATTGATGCTTTCAGCTCAGTGATCCCCATGTTACCTTAGATATGGAGATTTTTTTTAAATGTAAAGGATTAGGCAAGCATCCTGACCATTGAGGAGTGCATGAAATGCTGTAATCCAAATAGCTGCTGCCTAGCTAGACCACAGCCCAAGTCTGTCCAAATGATATATGAACTCTAAATAGGATTTATACTGCAGTAGCATATCTCGACTATCCATTGCTTATTAGAATATTTTTGCAAAATTAAAAATGTTCTTTAAAAATACCTTCCTCCTGATGTCTAGCCTGAATCTTCTTTGGTGAAGTACTAACTCTGTAGTTCTGCTCCTGCCCAACTCCCTTTTCTTTGGAACAACCCTGTGAATGTTTAATGTGGCTGTAAAAAGTCATAAATGAGCTGCTGCAGTGCTGGAAGCTGTAATCCTGTAACTCTTCAATTCTGTCCCCTGTGTTGTTGTTATCTTCTGCTTTGGCAAAGTGAGAAACCCCCAGTTGCTAGATTCTGTCTTAAGCACCTGCTCTGTCTGCAGAGGAAGCTCTGCCTCCCCAGGTTTTGCTTGAGATGCCGTAAAGCAGTGGTTCTCAACCTTTCTGAGGTTGAGACCCCACTTGCCCCGCCCATGCGCGCTGCGACCCCGACTCGGGGGTGCGCGCATGTGCGCGCACGCGCAAAAAAAACTTTTAAATTTTTTTTTAAAAGATAAAAAAAACAAACAAAAACAAAATGGCGGCCGCGACGGGCGGATCTGCGCATGCGCGGATCGGCCCGTCGCACGCGCCACGCATGTGCACATCCGCCCGTTGCGGGCCGCCATTTTGTTTTTTTTATTTTTTATTTAAATTTTTTTAAAAAAAATAATAAAAAAAACAAAATGGCGGCCGCGATGGGCGGATCTGCGCCTGCGCGGATCGGCCCGTTGCACACACCGCGCATGCGCGGATCCACCCGTTGCGGTCCGCCATTTTGTTTTTATTTTATTTTATTTTTTAAAATTTTTTTTAAAAAAAATTTTTTATTTTTTTTCCGGCGTGATGGGCGGATCTGAGCGCGCGCGGCACGCGCGCGGCAAAAAAATTAAAAAAATTTAAAAAATTTAAAAAAAATTAAAAAAATAAAAATTAAAAAAACAAAATGGCGGCCGGCGGTGCCCGGCGACCCCCGCGAAATGGTCTCGCGACCCCAAATGGTGTTGCGACCCCAAGGTTGAGAACCACTGCCGTAAAGAAACCACAGGAGGGAGGAGGAGATGGCAGGCCTGGATGCACAGCATGGCCAACCCTTTGGCAGTCCAGGGTCAGTTTGATTATAAAATACCAACAACAGCTTTGCCTATTGTTGAGTCATGAATTTCATGGTTGAGTCATATTTGGGCTTCAATATCCTTTTTTTTGTCTTTTATTCATAGCGCTGAACAACATTTTTGTGTCTAGGTTATTATCCCTTTATTTGCACCCAGTGTACAGCAACAAGTTAGTTATTAAATATTGTTTATAAATAAAGTTGTTTATGTGAAAGGTCCTTTTAAAAATAGCAATGTACCCAAGAAAAATAATTTAAATATTAATTGACCAGAGAACAAGGGCATTTCTTAAAATCATACACAAATATTGATGACTGAATCATATTTAACCCTGGAAAACATTGAGTATATTATTGTGCGGTCACCCCACCCAGTATAACTCTGGGGACGAATAATGAAGCTTGTCCTGTTTGAGCCTTTTCAGGCTGATTCCTTACAGCACTGTTGCTATAGCAATGAACGTGTGACTGGTTCTTTCTGCAGTCCTCATCATGGGTGTTGGTTTGCAGAACACACAACAAGCAGGGAAAAGAGTGTAATCTTAATCTATAGCATAAATCTTCCTCTAGTATTAATTTCAACTGTTACTGTTTTTCCCTCTGTTGCTTTGTATGTCTGCATTGACATGCAGATGTATCATCCCTAATTAAATCTTGAAATGCCTTTTTAAAGTGTCCACAGTAAGTGCCATTGGAATTTTGTGCTGTTGTCTTCTTAGTCCAGAAAATGAGAATCTGACAGGTAAGGCAGAGTCTGCAAAGGATGCTTTAAAAGAATCAAAACAACTGTATGTATATGTGTATATAGACCTTCTCATGTACATACATAGTTTTATATGTGAGTTTCAATAAAGGGTTGCCACATTTTATTGTACCCATCCATATAATAAGGCCACCAGTGGAGAAATTAATTTAGATGTTGTTTTCTGGTCATTGATATCAAGTGATCAGTCATACTCCTTACAGCACTTTACAGTCATCTCCAAATGCCTGTTGGTTATGCTGATTATGTGGATCTATTCCGATCTGATTTACTTCTCATTTTAGGAAATAGTCTCGGTTGCTTTAAAGTGGATGACATGGCAGGGAATGGAAAAGAGGAGAGGCGAACTCTGGGTTCTCTTGAATTTCTCAGAAGCACCATTGATCACGGTGTCAGAAGACAATGGTTGGAAACTGGGGAGTCCTTTAGATTTTGAGCTGAAATACAAATAAAACTCTTCATTTGGTGATATTAACAAGTTGACACAAATATGTACAAACACAATGAGATTTAATCCAAGCAAGGCAAGGGTCATGGAGAGAAGGCAGTTCCTCTGGACAGAGGAATGTCTCTGTCCTTTGAGGACAGTGTGTTTGCTGTACACAAACATGAGTTTGCCTAAAGGAAGCCCAGTTCAGGGGTTATTTGGGGAGAATAACACAGTCTTATCGTGACTATTTGGGAGTCACAGCCATTGCGATCAGTGGGCATTTCCCTCGGGCAAATGTGTTGTCAGTATTTCACCAGGAGCAGTGGAAAACAGGTACGAGGTTGGGGTCTGGAAATGCAGTTTAATAAAAGACGGTGATTTTTTGGGACATACGCTTCCTTTTCATTTTAACATATCAGGCTCACAAATAATTAGTAAGAATCCAGTTCTAAGGAGTTAGTGAAGAGGGATTTGGGAAAGCCGACTGTTGGAAGAAGAGAGTGAGTTCAGAGAAGTATAAGCTGTGTCTGGTGGCGAGTGTTGCTGACTTGCTGACAGAACCATTTTCCTGCCTGTGTAATAGTTCAGCCAGCCAATTCTTAATCCCCAATTTGCAGGAAAGCGACATTGCATGTGTGGTGGGATTCCCTTCGGTGGTGCAAAATAGGTGGTTTGCTTTGCTTGGTCTAAACATTGAATCCCCGAATTAGCAGCTTAGAGAGCTTTGCAGTAGGATTTTGACAGGCAGAGAAGGTCTGCGAGTGAAGGAAGGAGTTCCTCTGCCATTTTGCCAGGAGTCTCTGACGCAAAAGGCAACCAGGGTTCTTCACACAGCTTTACTTTGGTGGTCTTAATGCAGCAGATACAGAAGTATATTTTCCCTTTTAGAGAGAAAGAAGTTCTTCATTGAGGAGATGAGAGGTAGGCTTTGATTTTGGTCGTTAATGCATAAATCAGGAAGGTGTGGTTTGTTGTGGTTGTTTAAATTTATTTATGAATTAAATTTATATACGGCCCATAGATGTTGGTACGTTAAAGCCACTGTTAAGTAATAGATTTCTTTTCCGTCCTAGGACTGATGGCCAGTCGGTAGGCCAACATGGCGACCATGGTTCCACCTGTGAAATTGAAATGGCTGGAGCACCTCAACAGCTCCTGGATCACGGAAGACAGCGAATCGATCGCTACCAGGGAAGGGGTCTCTGTCCTGTACGCGAAACTCGTCAGTAACAAAGAAGTGGTCCCCTTGCCTCAGCAGGTCTTCTGCCTCAAAGGGCCCCAGCTGCCTGATTTCGAACGTGAGTCCCTGTCCAGTGATGAGCAAGACCACTACCTGGATGCCCTTCTTAGCAGCCAGCTGGCTCTGGCAAAGATGGTGTGCTCGGACTCGCCCTTTGCCGGGGCGCTTCGCAAGCGCCTGCTGGTCTTGCAGCGCATCTTTTATGCACTGTCCAATAAGTACCATGATAAAGGCCGGGTGAAGCAGCAGCAGCATTCTCCGGAAAGCAGTTCGGGCTCCACGGACATCCATTCCATCAGCGAGCGGCCCAGGTCAAGCACAGATGCGCTTATAGAAATGGGGGTCCGGACCGGGCTGAGCCTGCTCTTTGCGCTGCTAAGGCAAAGCTGGATGATGCCGGCGGCAGGACCTGGGATCAGCCTTTGTAATGATGTCATTCACACGGCAATCGAGGTGGTCAGTTCCTTGCCTCCTTTATCTCTAGCCAACGAGAGCAAGATCCCCCCCATGGGCCTGGACTGCCTCTCTCAAGTCACGGTCTTCCTTAAAGGAGTAACAATCCCCAACTCTGGAGCGGACACCCTTGGGCGAAGGTTGGCTTCAGAGCTGCTGCTGGGCTTGGCGGCTCAGCGCGGCTCCCTGCGGTATCTCTTGGAGTGGATTGAGATGGCCCTGAGTGCGTCGGCCGTGGTCCACACCATGGAGAAGAACAAGCTGCTGCAGACCCTGGAAGGCATGATCAGTTTTGATTGTTTCATGACTATTCTAATGCAAATGAGGCGGTCATTGGTACGTATGCACTGCTCTCAGGTGAAATGAAAGAAAATCTAGGAATTTGTAGCTTCTTTGCAACTAGAGATGGCATAATATTGGATGTATATCCATCCTGTCGGCCTTATCTATGGTTGATGGCATTTGAACAGTTTTGAAAAGAGCTGATCATCTTTAAACCCTGGCATCAGTAGCAGTTTAGAATTGTGTTAGGTATTACTGATTACTTTAGAGATGCCTCTATTTATTTTCTAGTTAATAGCAGCTATCAAGAAAAAGGTCCTGTAATGTTAGTAGCTTGAAACATTGGCACCTGTATTGCCTGTCTCTAATTTAGCAGAAGCAGATAATAATACAGCCATTCTGGTGTAAAACTAAAATAAATGAAAAATAAAATGCTGAAGATGATGCGTACAATTATTTGCAAAAATAATAAAGAGCCGGTCCAATCTGGGTCAGTCACCAAGACCAGAGGTTTAGTCTTCCAAGCTTTTGGACTGGTGCTGGAGCTCATCCTTGGGGAACTTCTCTCTAGCAGAGTGTGTGCCATAAAGTGCTGTTATTTTGAGGAAAGAAATTTCTTTTTAGTCTGTTTTATTTGGGGAAACGTTCTACTGCTTGGTTGGTGAGCTATGTTTATATACTTCTATATGTGCGCGGTTATCCTTCAGTCATTACTCTTCTGTAACTCATTTTACAGGGATCGTCTGCAGACCGAAGTCAGTGGCGGGAACCAACCAGGACCTCCGAAGGGCTATGCTCGCTCTATGAGGCAGCCTTGTGTCTCTTTGAGGAGGTACGTCTGCCTAGCCATAAATTAAGGGTGAAAAAAGCCTGTTTCACATTCTTCCAGTCGTGAATTTCTCACTCCTCTAAAAGTGTGAAGGAAACTTGGTATGTGTCCTTGATTCTGTGTATTTTGACACTGTGGTCTTATTTCAATATTTATTGAATTTCTGTCCTACCTCTTCCCAAGATTGAAGGTAATTAACTGTTACAGAATATTGAAAAAATTATATTTATTGAATTCTGGCCTGGCTTTAAATTCAAAAGTATTAAAACAAGCGCAGTTATAGCAGCCCTGCCTCTGCTTAGACCAGTGGTTCTCAACCTTTCTAATGCCGTGACCCCTTAATACAGTTCCTCATGTTGTGGTGACCCCCAACCATAAAATTATTCCAGGGTCATGTGATCAACTTTTGCAACCTTGTGACAAGCAAAGTTAGTGGGGAAACCAGATTCACTGAACAACCATGTTAGTAATTTAATCTCTCTCCCTCTTTCTTTCTCTCTCTCCCTCTCTCTGTCTCTCCCTTTCTCTTTCCCTCTCTCCCTTTCTTTCTCTATCTCTCCCTTTCTCTTTCCCTCTCTCCCTGTCTCTCTTTCTCTCTCCCTTTCTCTCCCTCTTTCTCCCTTTCTTTCTCTCTGTCTCCCTTTCTCTCTCTTTCTCTCTCTCTCTCTCCCTCTGTCTCCCTCTCTTCTCTCTCCCTCTTTCTCTCCCTCTTTCTAGTTCTCTTTCCCTCTTTCTCTCCCTCTCTCTATTTCTCTCTCCCTCTCAAAGATCCTTAAAATCCTTAAAAGTTATGCTTGGGTGGAAGACTTTTTCTTTTACAGAGGGAGCGGGTGGGCCCGACATTTGCGGGCAGGCCTTGCAAGGGATTCCCGAGTGTTCTGCAATTGTTTTTCCTCTCTCCTCTGCGCGAGAAAAACTTTTGCGGTGTAAATCTGAAACAAGGTGTTCCTGTGAGGTGGCGCAGGAGGTTCTTGGGAGAGGCGAGGACAAGCTTGGCGTTTCCTGTCTCCCAATCCCCTTCCTCTTCTTTACCCCCTTCCCCAGCCTGTCTGCAATCTTAGCTCACGGCTCCGTGGCTTTTCTTTGCCTAGCCTACGCCCGCCCCGTTCCCGGGAGCGCCGAGGAGGTACGGCAGAAACACATGAATTGGGATTGCCCTTGGGAAGCTGATCCTGCTTTGAACCTTAGGAGAGGAGGAGGAGTCCCTTCCTCTTTCCCTCCCTCTCTCCCTGTCAAGCCCCCGCGGGCTCGACATGAACGGGCAGGGGAGGGGTCGAGAACAACGTTCTGGTCGGCTCCACGGGCGTCATGACCAACAGCTGAGCGGCTCCAACTTCCGGCCGCCGAACAGCTGAGTCCTCCGGGAGGCAACGTGAGGCCCTGAGGGGTATTGTAAGCTCGCAGGGGGGTGGGAAGGAAAAGAAGATGGAAGAGAGTGAGGCTGCAACAGAGAGAGCAGTGTCTCGGTTCCTAAGACCATCGGAAATATGTGTTTTCCGATGGTCTTAGGCGATCCCTGTGAAAGAGTCATTCGACCCCCCAAAAGGGTCGCGACCCACAGGTTGAGAACCGCTGGCCAACTGCTACCGTAGGAGAAGGGAATATGCAGCCACTGATACCTCTTGATCTTTCCCTTTGGAAAACAGTCTTGGAGGGGTTCAGAAATCTCAACTGAAACTTAAAAGATAGTTCTGTCTTAACAGACTCGCCTTTTTGGTCATCATATCTAATGTGGCCGGTGGGACGAGATGGAAAAGTGGGCTGAAGTAAATCCCCAGATCCAACCTCCCACAATCAGATGCGCTCAGATTTTAACTCTGTACCTGAGAATTCCTGAAACTGAAATCTAATGATACATCAAGTGCCAAGTTGGGGAAGATGTGGGGTTCACTTGAGTTAATGAGACAGCTTGATAATTGCCTACAGATTAGGCCTGTTCGTTTTAATAGGTGTGCCGGATGGCCTCGGACTACTCCAGGACATGTGCCAGTCCAGATAGCATCCAGACTGGGGAGACTCCCATTGTTTCTGAAACCTGTGAGGTATATGTCTGGGGCAGCAACAGCAGCCACCAACTTGTGGAAGGGACCCAGGAGAAAATCCTTCAGCCTAAGTTGGCTCCAAGTTTTTCTGATGCGCAGACAGTGAGTATCTTTGGATAGTGAGGGTAGATTGCTTGGTGTGGTAAAAAAGGATCAGCTGCCAATCTTTGTCTTTTGTTTTCTCCCTGCCATAGATTGAAGCTGGTCAGTATTGTACCTTCGTAATATCCACGGACAGCTCCGTTCGGGCTTGTGGCAAAGGCAGCTACGGCCGGTTAGGACTGGGTGACTCCAATAATCAGTCCACCCTGAAGAAGTTGACTTTTGAACCTCACCGATCAATCAAAAAGGTGTCGTCTTCAAAAGGCTCGGATGGCCACACACTGGCATTCACCACCGAAGGAGAAGTCTTCAGCTGGGGGGACGGCGACTATGGGAAACTGGGCCACGGAAATAGCTCCACACAGAAATACCCCAAGCTTATCCAGGGACCTTTGCAGGGAAAGGTAGGCCATACCCATGAACCGGCCGTCTGTCTTGGCTCTTTCAGAAGGTTCACATCACTGAGTTTTTTATTTCTCTGTCTTAGCCTTTTCGTCCATGTCACCCTTTTGTAGCACAACCTATTAAGGAGCTTTTCCATCTAGGGCTGAAATCTAAACTATTTTCTCAAAGGAGAACTTTCTTCCCCTGTTATCCAGGTGGTGATTTGTGTATCAGCTGGGTACCGGCATAGTGCTGCTGTTACAGAGGATGGTGAACTATACAGCTGGGGAGAAGGAGACTTTGGCAGGCTAGGTAACAGGAATAATCTCATTTTCCTCTTTCTTTAAACAGTGCTATTTAAGACAAAAAGAACTTGCTTAAAACAGGTTAGAAACCGATTCTAGGGGCAAGGCCTAAGGAGCAAAATCCTGCAAATGGCCTCTTCTGCTTTCTCTCACAAGGTCACGGTGACAGCAACAGCCGTAACATCCCAACTCTTGTCAAAGACATTAGCAACGTTGGAGAGGTTTCCTGCGGCAGCTCACACACCATAGCATTGTCCAAAGATGGGCGAACGGTTTGGTCCTTTGGAGGAGGAGATAATGGTAAGAGCGTTGGCTGAGTGGTGACTGTCTTGCTTGAGGCCGTGAATTGCCAGCCTGAAAAAGCCCATGATCCTATATGGACTGTTGTGTTCATCGGCAGAAACGTTTGCTTAAGCTGTAAGCCACCATAAACCATAAACATTTGTTTTATTGAAGAGCAATTTGAACATGAATAAATACAGTAGCTGCCTAGTCTTCTCTCACTCTTTCTGTCTCAAGATGCTGCTGATAATTGTAATATTATGGTTAAATGTTTGTAATTTAAATTGGCAGTTTATTTTACATGGATGTCAGTTGCGTAGCCCTCAATCTGCAGGTTGTAAATTCCCTTGTGTATGTGGTCCCAACAGGCAAACTGGGTCATGGAGACACCAACAGAGTGTATAAACCCAAAGTAATAGAAGCTCTGCAGGGGATGTTCATACGGAAAGTTTGTGCCGGAAGCCAGTCTTCGCTTGCTCTAACATCAACTGGACAAGTAAGCAGAACAATTTGCGACTGAGTCACAAAAGCTGCTAGATCAGAAAGAGTTTCACTGATTCTTTGAAAGAGTTTGTGGCTCAGCAGCAGCCTGGGGGCAAAAAGAAACTGCACTTCTTAAGCTTCTTTCCCTGCCCACTTTAAGCTATTGGAGCTATTGGCAAAATGGGCAAGAAATTATTCAATAAAGAGCTTTCTTAATGTTTGTTTGTTCCAAAAATACTCAAAAGTGGCAACAGCTAATTGAGAAGAGAACCCAGCTTTAAAGCATAACAACTCATATGCCTAGTTTCAAGTGGCCGAGATGTGCCCAGAGTTGGCTCTGTCTTCATTGTTCGCAGGGGACATTGGCAGGCTCTATCTGGCTACGTAACCCAGACTGCTAGGTTCAGAGGTGAAGGGCGTATTTGTACAGATTGAATCAGTGGTGGCTTGTCAGTTAAGGGAGAAAGATTTCTTTAATAGTGTCAGAGTTCTACCTGGGTTGTAGTTGAGGCTTATGGACTCTGGATTGTGAAAGTTTAGCATTGTACCCCTTTGATCCAGGTGTCTGCCTGGGGCTGTGGGGCATGCTTAGGATGTGGCTCCTCAGAAGCCACGGCTCTCCGACCCAAGCTGATTGAAGAGCTGGCTGCCACGCGGATTGTGGACATTTCAATTGGTGACAGCCACTGCTTGGCCCTTTCTCATGGTAAGAAGATGTGCCTGCATACTCTGGGTAAATTGTGTTTGGTATTGTGAGATTTCTGTGACGATCTTGAACCTCTTCTCTTTAGATAATGAGGTTTACGCTTGGGGTAACAACTCCATGGGGCAGTGTGGCCAAGGGAATTCCACTGGCCCCATCACTAAGCCAAAGAAAGTAAGTGGCTTAGATGGAGTTGCCATTCAGCAGATTTCGGCTGGAACATCCCATAGTCTGGCTTGGACAGCCCTTCCCAGGGATAGGCAAGTAATATGTGCATGTGTGCGCTTCTTTGTGATAAATAAAGCTGTGTTGTTTCTGTCGCCGACGCCTAATTGAAGTGCCTGATGTTTTTGAGCACTGGGCCTTTTCTTCCTGGGGCCCTTGGTCACCAGAGACCTTGATGGATTTTCCAAACTTCCTGTGTGTGTTTATAAAACTCTTTAGTTGCCAATATCTCTCAGCATTCTCCTTTTATAACTGGCCTCTAGCACGGGACTCACAGCCCGTCTGTTGTCCTGTTTATTCATCCAGAGAGGTCTCACAACTCCTGCACAACAGAAGGGCAACTCGGGACGAGCAGAACTACTTTTAAAATGAGAAACTGAACGAGTGGGGTAATGGATTAAAGGGATGATTCAGCAGGTAGTCATTCTGAGGGGGCATGGTACAAATACAGTGTGATTTTGTATTAACTGTGTTCTTTTATAGTGCTAGATTTCAGTTTTGCTTTTATTTATTTCTGAACCACTCTTTCTGTATATTGGGCACAGAAGAAAGATAAGATAAGGATATTAGGAGAAAAGCAGCAGCCTCCTCAGAAAGCACCTGGTTCCTATTTAGATAGAAATAAATGAGGAGGCCTTTACTAGCAGTGGGTATAAAAGAGAAACAGAAAAGGCCTTGAGAATTAAAAGGAAGCTTTTAGGTTTTTGTCTTAAGTAATACATTGCAGAGTCCTGCTAATTAGCAAGCTCTGGATAACTATGGTTGATGTCAAAATATTAAGCAGGGTCAGTTTGGAAGCAGAACCGGGCAACTGAAGGAAGGCTGTGGCACCCCTTATTGCCATGTTGCCAGTAGAGCCCAGTTGAGCTCAGTTTGAAGGAGCTGGAGTGCATTTCATATCAGATCTTCTTTTTTTTTTGGCTTTGCCTAGTTCTGCTCTTCAGGGCCTGTCAGTGTGATGGAAATCTTTGTTCCTTAACCTTTCCTTCTTTGATTGCAGGCAAGTTGTTGCCTGGCACAGGCCTTATTGTGTGGATCTTGAAGAAAGTACCTTCTCCCACCTCCGTTCTTTCCTCGAGCAGTATTGTGACAAAATTAATAGTGAAATTCCTCCTCTTCCTTTTCCTTCCTCAAGGTACTTGTTTGGGGGGGGTGAAATCCTTTCGGCTGCTTTTCTTGTGACTGTTATTAATATGGATGGCCTTAGCTGGTATTTTCAGGATGAGTTTTATCTTAATCTTGATTTATCATGAATGCAGAGCTAGAATTCCTTTTACGATTTCTGATTAAGTAATACAAGTCCTTTTTGGAGAGAACATTTGTTAATTTCTGTTTCAACTATAGCATGAACATGGAACGTAGGGCAAGGCCCACTGGAGCTTTGGGGGAGGATTCCCCTATTTGTGCTTTCAGCAGTTAAGTCAAACAAGTCAAGTCAATTTGTAAAGGAAGGCAGTGCCTGGAAAGTAAGAACAAACCAGATCAGACAGAAAGGCCTCAGTTAATGGCGATTCCTTGTTTTGCAGGGAGCACCACAACTTCCTAAAACTCTGTCTGAAGCTGCTCTCCAACCACCTGGCTCTGGCGCTGGCTGGCGGAGTGGCCACCAGCATTCTGGGCAGGCAGGCGGGCCCCCTGCGGAACCTGTTGTTTCGCCTGATGGATTCCTCCGTCCCAGATGAGATACAGGAGGTCAGTCTTGGTTGGGAAGCCCCCTTTAGACTGTACATTTGCTGAATGATATTAAGTCCATTTTGCAGCTTTCAGTGGAGTGTTGATGTAATTTGGTCTTCCTCCAAAATTTAGGTAGTAATTGAGACTCTGTCAGTTGGAGCGACAATGCTGCTGCCTCCCTTAAGGGAGAGGATGGAGCTGCTGCATTCCCTCCTTCCCCAGGGCCCTGACCGATGGGAGAGCTTATCCAAGGGGCAGGTAAGAAGTCCCTGTTCATCTGAAGGCAAAGCTGGGGCCTTTATGGGGTGATGCTGCTGCTGTAGAGGATGTGACGCTGACGGTGCTTATTATGCTTCTAAATTGTAAGTTCTTGGAATAGCACACAGAGCTGGAAAAGCACCATGAAATTTGTCTTTCAGTGAAATCAACTAAATTCTGTACTGCTGGGTAATGTAAAGGTTGTCAAAAAACCAACTGTAATGCTGAAAACCATGTGCAAGTGATCTTGCTTTGATGTCTTATCTAGCTATTATTGTCAGAAGATTTCTAAGTGAAGAAAATCGTGGGTTTTTTTCTCTCTTTTTCCTTCAGCGAATGCAGTTGGATATCATTCTGACCAGCCTGCAAGACCACACTCACGTTGCCTCCTTGCTTGGCTACAGCTCCCCCTCTGACGCCACGGACATCTCCTCTCTGTGCATTACTTATGGGAATCTCTCTGATTCAGCCTATGGGGCCCAGAGTCACCACCCTGACACTCACCTGGCCGAAATCTTAATGAAGACTCTCCTGCGCAATTTGGGGTTCTATACGGTGAGTTCACTGCCTGGGTTTCCTTACCTACTCCTGGTGCCCCTGGAATAGTTTAGTCCAGAAACACTGGTTGGATCAGAAGACTGATGCAGGGAGGAGGCAGTGGGGGGAAACAGCTGTTTGAAAAAATCAGCTGTTTTCATTCACCAGAGCTTAAGTATTGTCCACACTCTAAATTGGATTAATAATTTGGTTATGTCGTCTCAGTTCTAATTCCCAGACTCTTTCCTAATTGGCGAGAATTGTATTAATAGTAAGGACACAATATTTTTTTAAAGCAGTTATAGAAAGCAGCATATCTGTTGGTAGAAACACGGCTCCTATAACTCTTGGAATGGGGTGGGGTTTAAAAATAAGGAAGGGAAACTTATACAGGGAAGCATATTAAACTTTGGGGGGTGTGGTGTGTGAATCTTCTGCCTCGGTAGGATCAAGCATTTGGAGAGCTGGAGAAAAACAGTGACAAATTTTTACTTGGGACGTCTTCCTCCGAGAATAGCCAGCCTGCTCATCTTCACGAACTCCTTTGCTCCCTGCAGAAGCAGCTCCTGGCCTTCTGTCACATTAACAGCATCGGTGAGGTTAGTGCTGCGGTTTTTAGACCCGTCTCCAAAGTAAGCAAAACAATAAAGAACATGATGGACAGTAATTTTAGGTGCAAATTTTTGGCTAGAGGTCATCAGATGAGCAGAGGAGTCCGTAGTTCTTGTGGCGGTTGCCTCCCTGTTGGCCAGGTTCCCTGTGAAGCACTTTTCACGGGTCTCTCTTGTTTGCAGAACTCCAGCAGTGTGGCCCTCCTGCACAAGCACCTCCAGCTTCTCTTGCCTCATGCCACGGAGATCTATTCCCGCTCAGCTATTTTGCTGAAGGAGAGCTCGTGGAACGGCAGCGTGGGAGAAAAATTAAGAGGTAGGTGTACGTGCGCGCGTGCAAATGTGCACTGTTTATCTGATTGTGCTCAATAGAGAATGTAATTACAGAACTATGTTTATCAGACTTTTTTCTCCAATTTATCTCGTTTTTGCTGAATGTTTGGTTAAATGCCCAACTACATGTCAGGTCTGGCCAGGCTGATCATAGTCCTGGTTTGGAGTAACGGCTGGAAATGCTTAGCCTGTGTCTTGGGGCAGATGGGAACCTAAGGCTGCTTCTTGAGTCTGATCAAGGGATGCCAAGGTTATATTGGGCGGGAAGGAGGGGGGATTCATGGGACTTGCCTGCCTCCAGTTGAGGAAGGAATTCCCCAGCCAGCACTCGGGGAGTTGAAGTCCACACAGATTGAGAAAGGCTGTCCATGAATTTGCAATCAGGCATACATGTATAAATCCAGGCATCTTTTTCCCCCTTCCTGCTGCAGCCTTCCAGGCCTGCCGACCATTAACGAGCCTTTTCCCCCCATTCCAGATGTCATCTACGTGTCTGCAGCGGGAAGCATGCTTTGCCAGATTGTGAATTCCCTGCTTTTGCTGCCTGTATCGGTAGCCCGGTCTTTGCTGAGCTACCTTCTGGATCTGTTGCCACCTCTGGATTGCCTTAATAGACTCCTGCCAGCTGCAGTGCTTCTAGAAGACCAGGAGTTACAGTGGCCTCTTCATGGTACGTCTGGCTCAGTATAGATCATCTCCTTTCCAAATTGGAAAGGGGGGTGGGATTGCAGAGTGGAAATGGGCTTGTAATCCCAATTTTCTAAAACACTGATTACTCCATATTCCCAGGTGGGCCTGAACTGGTTGATCCAGCTGGAATACCCTTACCTCAGCCTGCCCAGGTGTGGGTGTGGCTTGTGGACCTTGAGAGAACTGTTGCTTTGCTGATTGGACGGTGTCTGGGTGGGATGCTACAAGGGTCGCCAGTGTCCCCCGAAGAGCAGGACACCACTTACTGGTTGAAAACACCATTGTTCAGTGATGGAGTAGAAATGGACGTTCCCCAGTTAGGTAATCTGGTCAACAGCATTAAAGATTTGTGGAAATAGAAGTGGGTTACAGTGTTAAAATAATCCAGAAGTGGGAGAGAAGGGTGGAAAGATGCGGGGGGGGGGGGCTTTTTAGTGGGAAAGTGGGGAAGAGAAAGAGAAGTATAAAAATACACTGGGAGAAAATAGAGAAAAAGTATTGTCCTTATTGTATCATATTAGGGGTTGTGAAAACAAATTCATCAGTGCTGGATTTTGGACAGATGGGAACAAGCAAGCACTTCTTCATGCAGACATTAGCCCCAAAGAAATGTTGAGGTGGTCACCAACTTGGGTGGCTTTAAAAGGGAGCAGTGGAAGGCTGAGCATGCTCAGTAGCCCTCTTGGGGTCACTACTGGGGCTCCCCTGAGTGCCGGTGGCACGATTGGTTCCACTTACGAGTCACTCAGTCAGCCCTGTCTGATCTGTTCCCATTTCAGATATATTACAGCTCCCATAAGTCAGGGTAGATTTGGAAGGTTGAGCTAAGTAAATAGATAACATTGCATTTGTTTTTGTTATTTTTAGAGAAATCGGTGAGTTCCTTGCTGGAGGTGGCCCTCTCTGGAAACGAAGAGCAAAAGCCTTTTGATTACCGCCTGCGCCCGGAAGTCTCCGTCTTGGTGGACTTGGCCCTGGGGTGTGCAAAGGAGCCAGCCCGCAGCCTCTGGGTCAGCATGCAGGACTACGCCGTGAGCAAAGGTAAACTCTCGGAAGCAGAAGAGAGAGAGCCCGATGCTCTTCTCCCTCCTAGCTCTCAGGTAGAAGTGGTGCATCACAGGTAAAAGACAAAGAAAGTGCTTAGCCTTCTCTTGGGGAAAACAGCCCCTTCATTTTTGGTAAGATGTTCTAAGAGAGGAACTGGCTCTGTTTAGCACAGGGAAGGCAACCTCTGAGTGGCAAATTCAGCCTTCTGCTTTCCAGGGAACCTTAGCAGATCATTTCGTGAAACAGACTTGGCCAGAGGGAGGTGCGACCCAATTTTCCATCCTGTTTGGAGAGAGCTTTAATCGGACTGCAAATAGGAGTAGGTGGCCTCTGGGCTGCAAAGCAGTGTCAATGTCCCCTTCAGGCCCCCTCCCAGAATTGTGTGCTCTTTGCTGGGCTGAGGGGCTAATTGGACCCCTTGAAAAGAGCAAGCACCAAAGAGTTGGGGGAATCATTATGGAACCTTTCTGGCCGTTTACCCTTTGGATGCTTCCAGGGCATTTTATTTTGTTTCTCTACTCAAATTCAGATTGGGACAGTGCGACCTTGAGCAGCGAGTCCCTATTGGACACCGTCTCCCGATTTGTTCTTGCTGCCCTTTTGAAACACACAAATCTGCTCAGTCAAGCAAGTGGTGAAAGCAGGCAAGTTTTCCAAAACATATTCTGTTGTTTTTGTCTTTTGTCTGAGATTGATGTCTTTTGTCTTAACCATGTGGGATGCTTGTGTTTTTAGGTACCAGCCTGGAAAAATGTTGGTAGAAATCTATCGATGTGTGTATAAAGTTCGGAATCGTTTGCTTGCTTGCAAGAACATGGAACTTATTCCCACTCGCTCATCTTCCAGGGATAGATGGGTAAATCTGACCAGCACCCATTTCCTTTTCTTAAAGAGGGAAGGTATTTTAACATGAAATATTGTGGGAGTTTCTCAGGCTGAAATTCATGTGAGCATTTCTCCTTCTTTTGCTTGTCTTGAATTAAGCTGGTTCATTAAATTTTTAAATTGAAGTATTTCAGATTTGAATTCTGTGGCAGGCTATTGAAATAAGCGATGGCTAAAAGCTTGATGTGAAAGCTAGCGGGTTATTTTTATTCCATTCAAGTAACGGATTATTCTTGTTTAATTGAAGCAAGGGCTCCATTCACAGCCCCTCTTCTTTGCCCTTTTTCCAGCTGTCAGATAATCCAGAATCATCAGACATCGATGCTCAGGAAAGCCCCTTTACCCGAACCATTGATGAGGAAGCAGAAATGGAAGAGCAGGCAGAGAGGGAAAGAGAGGAGGGGCACGCGGAGCAGGAGGAGGAAGAGGAAGAGAGAGAGCACGAAGTGATGACCGCTGGCAGTAAGTGGACGCTGGGGCCGAGAGCCCAGGCACCCCTGGCACAGTTTTGCCTGGGGGCCGAGACATTCAGCTGAAGAATTACTGCCGTCCTTTAGCTCTGCCTAGCAGTTAAGACTTTTTGTTTTTGTGTTGCATGTTACAGAAATATTTCAATGTTTCCTATCAGCCCGAGAAGTAGCCCGCAGCCGAGACCGAGAGAGAATAAATGGTGGGCTGGGGGCACAAGCGGACGATCAGCCCCCCCAGTCCCAGCAGGAGCGGCGTGTCAGCAGAGACCTTCCGGAGGGCCAGGATGTGTACACGGCTGCCTGCAACTTGGTGATCCACCGCTGTGCCCTGCTGATCTTGGGGGTCAGCCCGGTGATTGAGGAGCTACAGAAGCGGAGGGAGGAAGGGCAATCGCAGCAGCTTTCGGGCGGCACTCCAGAAGGGGCCGGCCTCATGACCAGGTGTGAGCAGCTCTGCGCTCTTCTCCGGCATCTCAGGGACCTGCGGTGGCTGCACCTGAGCTCTAGTCAGATCAATGCCCTTTGGATGAGCTTGGCTAGTTACTGCTGTGAAGGCAGGGGTGCATTTTTTAAAAAACCACCCACAGGGCTGTCCTTGCTGTTCATCGTGTGTATGATGCATTTGTATCATGGGAGAGTAGATTTAATCGAATGTGAGGTGGTTGTGGCTGAATTTATGCAACCAGAAGCACTCAGGTGAAAGTTTATTGGAAGAACTCTGAGTGATTTCTGGCCAAACGGGAGAGTTGCATGTGGGGACGTGGAAGGAGAACCCCTGAATTTGGAGGCTTTTCAGGGCCGTGGCCTGTAACTGAATGTAGAGCGTGACACTGAGAACCCAGGCAAAGGAAAAGGTCTTTGCATCACTGTGTACTTTTTTCTCTCTGTTGTATATTTATGTGAGGCAGAAGTGAAAGTCTTAGCGCAGAAAGCCGTTCGGGCCACTCTACCTCAAGTTATAAACTGATGAAATCAAGGAGTGAATCTGACCTCTCTCAGCCTGAATCGGATGAGGAAAATTACTCACTGGTAAGCAGAACTGCAAGTGTTACTTGATGTGACAGGCGATCACAAACTTGATTCAGCTCAAAAGCCCAATATGTGTTTAGATTCCTCTAAAAGAACGGTGTTTCTGTTCTTTGCTTATTTTCCACTTCCCTCCTTGTCTCTGCCCCCATTTATGTTACGTCTCTTAATTTGTCATCCGGGCTTTTAAAGCTGTGCCCCAGCTTGACTGCATTAGGAACTGTTACTACGAAATAACCAGAACGTTAACCGTTTTCTGTGCTTCTCTTTAGAGCGGAAGGCGAAATGTGGACCTGGATTTGGCATCATCGCATAGAAAGAAAGGTAAACCATTCATTATTGCCATCTCATAGCCCTATCATCCTCCAAATCAGGGGTCTCCATATCAGCCAGCCATGAGGAATTCTGGGAGTTGAAGTCCACAAGTCTCAAAGTGGCCAAGGTTGGAGAACCCTGCTCTAAAGCAACAACCTTGACCCTTTGCAACTTCATACAATTTTCCAAGTCTGTTGTGTGGCCCCTTTGTAGTGTGGGAGGTTCTGAGGAGGGGTCTGTGCTGATGGTGCACCAGCATTTTAGCCCGGTTTGCTGGCCACCACCTTACCCAGTGATCAGAGCTGCATTCCAGAGTAGGCTGAGGTTCTCTGCACATGGTCAGAGAGTCATGGCTGCCGGTTTCCGTGGGTTGCTTTATGAGGGGAAGTTCTGGAGAATTCTGAAGACTTCCGGATTTGGAAACCTCGAGGTGGACTCCTCAGCCTACACTTCAAAGAATTATGAGAGGGATTGCCATTGCACAACTGATGGAAATACCACGTATGATGAGAGTGTCGCCACATTCAGTTGTGCGAAGTGAGAAGGCAGATTGCAAGTGGTGCAAAGAGAGTCCAGGGAGCGACGGCTAATAAGTGGAAGATCCATCAGAAAATGGACCTTGGGTGGCCTCTGCGCTTGGGCCTCATCTCCGCTTCCTTTACCGAGGGGAAGAAGGGTCATTATTCTTTATGAGCGAGTGCTGCTTCCTTTTGAGAAGTCTGTTCTTCCTGCACCTTTCTTAGCTTCTCAAAACTTTTGGCTCCCGCTGGGCTTCTGGAGTTGCACTCCTTCAGCCGGCCTCTGTCCTATAGGGAAACCTTGAATTCAGCTTGTTGCCTGGCCAGATCCGTGCAGCTCACTCTGTGTGGGAATGAGAGCGAGGCTCCATGCCAGGCCCCGTGATGCAGAATAGCCAGGCATGGGAAGTGGTGGTGGGATGCAGCTGTGTTTTCTAACCCACCAGTCTCCAGTCTTGGCAAATTGAACCTGTGGAGTTCAGTCTCCCAAACTGAACATCCGATGGGTTAGATTTACAGGGGTCTTCAACTTTGGCAACTTTAAGACTTGTGAACATCCCTCAACCTGCTTTGCTGGGGAATGTTCACCAGTCTTAAAGTTGCCAAGGTTGGAGACTCCTGTAAACCTAACCCATCGGATTTTAGGAAGTGATTGTTTGAATGGGAACACTCAGCCCTCCCCCTCCCTTCCTGACCCTGTTTTCCATGTGTGGACAGACTGCAGATTGAATGTTGTCTCTCTTTGTCTTCTGATTTTTGTGTGGTAGTGTGTTTACTCCTTTTTGGCCAGTTGAGCCCCAGAAAAAAGAAGAGCTTCAAGCAAGTACACGATGGCATGTTCTGATTTTATATTCTCTCTCTAGTTTGCCTACATACTTTATAAAATATAAAATATGTATAGCAGCTGCTCCACCTTCATTTTGAATATCACATTACTGAAAAGTGGCATACAAGGACAAGTAAACATTGGTGGTCCCCATCCCCCCCCCTGAATTTTGTCAAGATCAGAGTTGAGCTACCGGTGGAGAGTGGTAAGGCTTTGTTTAGCACAGTGTTTCTCAACCTTGACAATTTTAAGGCATGTGGACTTCAACTCCCAGAATTCCACAGCCAGCAATGCTGGCTGTGGAATTCTGGGAGTTGAAGTCCACATGCCTTAAAATTGTCAAGGTTGAGAAACACTGGTTTAGCACAAGGGGCGTCCTTGAAGCAGAGCCCTCTTTGCCCTGCAGCTCCACAAACAGAGGTAGAAACAGCAGCTCCCCAGCTGCAGCTTCCAGCAGAGGGTTGGTTATTTTAAACCCCAAGTATGCTAGACTCTCAAAGACACCCCCCCCCCTTTGGCAGTCTTTTCCTTTTCTGAAATGTGTGAACAGTCGCTTCTTGAGTGCTTGTTGTAAATTCTCCCTTTTCTGTTTTCTAAACAGTATTTTTGATAAGGAATATATTGGACACATGCCCTTCTGGCCTAGTAAGTTTTTTCTGGGCTCTGCAGTTTAAAAAAAAAAACATAACATGCATTACTTTTTTAAAATCAGGTTTTTTTTCCAGGATGTTCAAGTTAGCATCCCCGTTTCCTCTCCATTTTCTTTTGCCCAGGCAGCAGGTAGATTCGATGGAGAGGATTCCCCTCTGAGCTTTCTCAAAACATGGCAATGATCGTAAAGCAGGTTTCTCTTGTCTGTCCGTTCTTCAGTGGCGATGCGTCTGGCATTGCCCTTTGGCATTCATGTTTGTGTAGCTCTCGTAATGCTCAGATAACATTTAGAGAAAGGAAGGTGGCTTAACATAAAATGGCAAGACATGTAAAGTGGAGTGCAAAGGGGCACATTGTTCTGAAACTGTAGAATGCAGTAGAATTATGACTTTTCCACTGAAACACTGATAGAGTTTGAGCAATAATGTAACTAAAATTATTGCAAAATTGAGGAGCAATAAATAGTTTTTGCCTCACTCCCGTTTCTAAAAGTTTCATATTTTTTGTGCAGACTAGGTCACTCTTCAACATTTGTTTTCTTTTTCTCCCTATGCATTTAAAAAGTAACAACTTTATGAAATAACGGGGTCTTGTCAACTTCGCATCTGGTTATGTGATGCCTCAGCTTACGACCATAATTCTGGGCTTAATTATGGTAGTAAATCGAGACTATCTCTATGTATCTGTTTAAGCTTAGCCAAGCCGCTTTGCTCTAAAGTCAAGTCCAAAGAAAGCAAATCATTTGTGCCTGTTTACTTGACCTTTACTCATCCCTGTATTTACATAAATTTCCAGAAAAGCTATAAATCACCCACTCCTGCTTTACACTGACGCAAGTTACACACAAACCTTTTTTTGCAATTGAATGTGAAGAAAAAACTTTCTCTTTTTTGTGTGTGGTAAATGTTCTTTTTCCCCTTTACCTCTGTTGTTTTATTTGCATATCACCTTTTTTCAACATTCTAGCTTTAAGCTAAACCGTTTGAGTGGCTTGTGCTTTTAATTTCCTTGTAAGACAAAACCCATAGCCTAGAGATTTGCCGACAAAACATGCAGCTCTCATTTTTTGGGCCTTTGATGTGGTGGGCATTGCTGACCATGTGCATGAAATTGAAGGAATTCCCATTTCCATCTGTTTTGAATTGTAAGCTGCGCATTCACTTCTGCCAGTTGGAGAACTCCGCTGCCTTGCCGCTTACGGGATTCTGCTGTGTGTTTATAGGCATGGTCTACAGCCCAACTGAAACTCTCAGCGACTCGTGGACTCGGCTAAAACAGCGCGATTGGCTCTCCAGCTCTTCTTGTTTGTTTGGGGAGCCTGATGTGGATTTCACAAAATCCGTCAGCATTCATACTTTGATTGAGAACATTATTACTTTTATAAGTGGGGATGTAGGAAGCTCCCCAGGCTTCAGGGAACCCGAAGAAAGCATGTCCACCGACCCCCAGGCCTACCTGGTGGCCATGGAGCAGCAGCAGCAGAGAGCAGAGGTGTGTGTTACATGTTGTGGTTCCTTGTCATCCTGATTGTCAGAGGATCCAGGCCTTGGAGTTGTTACCTGCCATTCTGCCTGGGGGAGGGACCTGTTCTGGCAGGTTAGTTGGTTTGGTTCTTGTGCTGGCTGGCTGGCCGGCCTCCAGAAGAATCAGAATGGCCTTCCTGCGCAATCAGCAGTTGTCAAGCTGTGCTGGCTTAATACAGCACCACAAAATATCAAAAGCAAAACCCAGCATAACAGTCTTCTGGCACCTTCAGCACATTTAATGTAGCTGAGCCCCCAATGGACTCATGAGCAGTTGCCTTCACATAAACAAGGATTATGGTCTTGCAGCTTCTGCAGTCTGTTTCCTTTTGATGTTTGGCTGTTCTCCCAAACCTGGATACTTTCTGTGCATCTCAGAAGGAGATGTGATCTGTGAAAACACGTGCCACAATACATGTTTAGGTCCTGTCCACAGGATCCTGTGTGGTTTCTGCGGAAACAGTCTCTCCTGTTGAAAACTTGCCGTTCTGCTTCAAGAATGTTACTTGCAAGCGGCAGGTTCCAGTTTACCTGTTGTCATGCTGCTCTTACGATTTGCTTTCCCAATAGCAGCTCCAAAGCCATTCTTTCCCATCGCCCTTAGCTGCGCCTGGAGGCCTTGCACCAGATCCTGGTTTTGCTTTCGGGAATGGAAGAGAAGGGTAGCACCACCTCCCTTGGCAGCCGCCAAGGACTGGGATTCCAGTCTTCTGCATTTCTTACTTCGGTGAGGCTGCAGTTCCTGGCCGGCTGCTTCGGCTTGGGAAGTGTGGGCCAGGCTGGAGCCAAAGGAGAGAGCATCCGGTTGCACCACTATCAGGTAAGGCCTGTGGCCCTGAGAGGATGATGCAATTGTGCACACACCTGCTTGCCTCGAGACCTGCCCAGGGTTTTCTCCGGCGGGTGGCTCTTCCTTAGGATTGGCTCTCAAATGGGTAGGCTTTACTGCCCTGGTTTTTTCATAGGATGGCATCAGAGCAGCTAAGAGAAGTATCCAGACTGAGATTCAAGTGGCAGTGCACAAGATCTATCAGCAGTTGTCTGCAACTTTGGAAAGAGCCCTTCAAGCAAATAAGCATCACATTGGTAAGAAGAGCGGATTGAATCCGGCATTTTTATTTCTGGGAAGAAATAAACCAGAGATTCCTCCAGCTCAATCTGGGAATCTTCTTTAAGTATGTCCTTGTTTTTCCCTTTGTGCTTGTGTGTACTCGTATGTGTATTAGAGGCACAACAACGGCTTCTGTTGGTGACTGTGTTTGCCCTAAGTGTGCATTACCAGCCAGCCGATGTCTCCTTGGCCATTTCCACCGGATTGCTGAATGTCCTTTCTCAGTTATGCGGGACAGACACCGTGCTTGGGCAGCCCCTGCAGCTCTTACCCAAAAGTGGCATTTCTCAGCTCAGCACGGCTTTGAAAGTAGCCAGCACTCGGCTGCTACAGATTCTCGCTATCACCACCGGGTAAGGGCTAACGAGATAAAACTTGCCCCTCAGAACTGACTGGTTGAAGTACTGAAAAGTTGGGATGAAAGCCTCAGTTAGGCTAAGCCCCAAATTTACCTCCTTTGCAAAACCAGGAAATACTGACCTTCCCTCCCCACCCCACACACACCTTGCATCATCCCTCCACCAGCTGCAGACACCTTAAATGGTGCTGACTGAAGGCCCCACCTGGTTGAAAGACGAGTCCTCAGTCAACATCTCCAGAGTTGGACCAGGCAGGCCTGAGGTGGGGATGGAGGGTGCTGCTGGGTCAACCTCAGGCCATTGAATGTCTGCTGCTGGGTGAACGAGAGCAACATCAGGAAGCAGCATTCCCCTCCATTAGCAATTCCGTTGGTTGGAAGGATATTCATGTCTGGGAACGTCCTCCAGTGCCTCATGTGGATCTCTTCCCAGGGCTTGGCCCCCTCTGGGTGACCCTGCTTGACCTCCACCCTTTCCACCTAGGACTTACGCAGATCAATTGAGTCCCAAAGTGGTGCAGTCCTTGCTGGACCTGCTGTGTAGTCAGTTGAAGAACCTGTTGTCACAAGCGGGTGTGGTGCTCATGACTTCTTCCTTTGGAGAAAAAGAAATTGGCGATCCAGATGGAAAAAAACCAGAATCCAAAGGAGACACTGAGAGGAAAGACTTCAAAGGTAGGAGGCACCCACTGTGCCTAAAGGAAGTAATAATAACAGTCAGGCAGAGGTTGCAGGATGGTGAGAGAGACGTTCGTTTCGCTGCTCTCGGTCCACCTTCTCCTGGGTTGTGATAATTGCCAATAATGCAATGGTGCAATCTCTGCTCCCACTTGCTTGCCCTGTTTTGCAGATTAGGGGATTTATTACATGAATGCCATCTTGCTGGGCTGGCAAAGATTCATTTGTGTTGTTTGATTTTACAGTTGCCCTCCGAAAACAGCATGCTGCCGAGTTACATCTAGGAGATTTCTTAGTTTTTCTCAGAAGAGTTGTTTCTTCAAAAGCCATTCAGTCCAAAATGGCTTCTCCAAAGTGGACCGAAGTGCTTCTGAACATAGCTTCTCAAAAGTGCTGCTCAGGTATGGTCCACTGAACTGGTGAATGAACCAATGAATGAAAGTTAGCATCAAATTAATAATCACGATTCTTCCATTGATATGTGGGATGTGTGGGCTTAATGGCAACATTTTAAAAACTGCCCGTTGCTCAAATCAATTTTCTGTGTCGTTTCCCTTTTAGGTGTCCCGTTGGTTGGCAAACTGAGGACCAGGCTGCTCGCCCTCCATGTCCTGGAAGCTGTGCTGCCGGCCTGTGAATCAGGCGTGGAGGATGACCAGATGGCTCAGGTGTTGATACTTTGGAGAGAGTTTAGAATGGCTGTAGAGGGGCATTCACTGAAGCAGTAGGCATGAGCTTAAATGGACTCCAGAAGATGGTAGAGGACAGGAAGGCCTGGAGGAACGTTGTCCATGGGGTTGCAATGGGTCGGACATGACTTTGCAACCAACAACAAGAAGAAGAGGGGCATTTGCACCTCTATAGTCGAATTAGGTTTCTGCCTCCAGCAGCTACCCCCAGGTCCTCCTTTCACTTGAGCACCAGGGCTGCCTTCTCCCAAACAGAATCGGTGGTCTCCTACCTCAAGACGGTTTCCACCCATTGGCAGCAAGAGAGACCTTCCCTCATCCCCTTGTCTCAGAGTCATCCCTTCAGCAATGCCCAAAGAGACTAAGGGACCTTTGAGATTCTTTGGCTGCTTTGCATTTTGTTGCAGTTGGAGGATATTCCTTCCACAGGGGTGCATAGAAGCCCTTATGTAGCATACGAGGGACCCACGCAGCCCCCTCAATGACCTGAAAGGAGAATGGGGACGCATAGCTGTAGCCTTGCCCTTAACAGTTTGTTGAATTGAATGCACTGTGCTGATGCTCCCAACAGGTGATTGAGCGGCTGTTTTCCCTCTTGTCCGACTGTATGTGGGAGAGCCCCGTTGCACAAGCCAAACACATACTTCAGATCAAAGAGAAAGAGCAAGAAATAAAGCTGCAGGTACCATTTTATCTACCTTTGATATCTTCGTGTATGTTGGCTGCGCCACACTGACAGAGTTTTGCCTTCTGTTCCTGAAGAAGCAGGGGGAGTCTGAAGAAGAGGACGAGAACCTTCCTATCCAGGAGGTCTCCTTTGACCCCGAGAAGGCCCAGTGCTGCCTAGTGGAAAATGGCCAGATCCTCACTCATGGCAGCGGAGGAAAGGGCTACGGGTTGGCTTCCACGGGGGTCTCCTCTGGGTGCTACCAGTGGAAGGTAGGCAGACTGAAAAGAACATTTCAGAGTGAGACCTGTGGTTGAGGATAAACTGTTTCAGCTGGAGTCAGGCACTTTTTTGCTTGCTTTTTTTGGCATTTCTGGCTCCTCGGGACGATATTTTGCTCAAAATGTAGGGAAGTGTATTAGAAATATGGATTCAGTAGTATTTGGGCCCAAGATGGGAACTTGTGGGAGGTTTTCGCCCAAAACTAAGTATATTGCAATTGCCCGGTTTAATTTTGGGAAGAACTAGTGTTCGTTATACCTGAGAGTTGCTTCTTTGTTAAGAAGGGAGTATGTTATTTTGAGCGGGTTGTCAAACCCAAATATTTCTTTTTTGTCCCATATTTACATGTGATCTGCCCGTGTTCATATTTAAAGTTCACAGTTGTTCTGCATTTTCTAGTTTTACATTGTGAAGGAAAATCGAGGCAACGAAGGGACGTGCGTGGGAGTGTCTCGTTGGCCCGTTCATGATTTTAATCATCGCACCACTTCAGACATGTGGCTGTACAGAGCGTACAGTGGCAATCTGTACCACAACGGAGAGCAGGTTTTGACGCTGACCAGCTTCACCCAAGGAGACTTCATCACATGTGTGTTGGATATGGAAGCAAGAACGATTTCCTTTGGCAAAAATGGGGAGGTGAGAGGCTTGGATCTATTCCTGCCCTGCTATATTTGCTTATTGCTTAATAAGCAATTTACGATAGAGGTTAAAAACCCCTGCCTGTGGCAACACTACGTCCCGAGTTTCAAACAAAGCAGAAGAAGAGTAATCCAATGTATATTTCTTTTATATAGTGGGTATATTCACCTTGGAAAGTTAATCTCATAAACGGATGCAGTGACCTAAAACAAATAGTTCCTAGTCTCATCTTAAACTGGCAGAAATTTCATAGTCAAACTGGTGCAGAAGCAGAGATTCTCCCTTGTAAATGCATGTCTCAACTACCCTATTTTTTTTTTCATTAGGAACCCAAACTGGCTTTTGAAGATGTGGATGCTGGAGAATTGTATCCTTGTGTGATGTTTTACAGTAGCAACCCTGGAGAAAAGGTAACATGGATGCTTTGAGGGTTCTGGAGCAGATGGGCGCTCCCTGTCAGTTTGAGAGGGAAATGGATTTGGAAGGAGCAATTGGGGAGGGAGCAGGGAGACCCGGGGAACATAAAGGGACATCCACAATAGGATTCAATTCCTTTGGGCTTGTTGAAGCAGCTTGTTCTGGCCAACTCTACCTTGAGCCTCGTCAAGGACCTTTCTAGCTTTTCTGCCTGAAATTCTGTGGCTTTTAGGCATGCCAAGAGGAGGGCGAGGAGCCAGGGTCTCTCCCTGGTTAAGCTGGCCTGCCTTCTCTCTACTCCACCCATTTTCCCACAGCTTGAAATCCTGCCCAGTCTTGGCACCCTTCTGCCATCCCAGGGCACTGCGAATGTTGGTACTTCTCTGTCTGCTGGACTTGCTAACAGTATGGCTCCTGGTGCAGTTTGGAAGGAGAAAAATGGCTGTCGCTGAATCTGATATTCTAAACTCAGCACAGGGATTTTTAAAGCTTGAGAGGCAGAAAAGGAACTTCCGGATGTCTCTGTCTCTGTCTAGGTGAAGATCTGTGACATGCAGATGCGCGGCACCCCAAGAGACCTGCTGCCGGGGGATCCCATCTGCAGCCCGGTGGCCGCGGTGCTGGCGGAGGCCACCATTCAGCTGATCCGCATCCTGCACCGCACTGACCGGTGGACGCACTGCATCAACAAAAAAATGATGGAGAGGCTGTACAAAATCAAAGGGTGCCTGAAAGACGCCTGTCAGAAGCTGAAGAAAAGCCGCTCCCTGCAGAGTCGAGAGGAGACCGAGGTGCGCGAGGAGGAGGAGAAGATGAAGCACTGCGGCCGGCCGCACGGCTTGGCGGACCTCTCGGAACTGCAGCTGAAGACGCTCTGCGTGGAAGTCTGGCCGGTGCTGGCAGTGATTGGTGGGGTGGACGCTGGTCTTCGAATCGGGGGACGCTGCGTCCACAAGCAAACCGGGCGGCACGCCACCTTGCTGGGCGTAGTCAAGGAAGGCAGCACATCTGCCAAGGTCCAGTGGGATGAGGCCGAGATCACCATCAGGTAGAGTACTGGTCTTCAGCAAGCGGCCACTGGTTGAGATTCAGGAAATGGTTTTTTGTTTGAGTAGCTGGTCCAGGAGCCGCTTGCCTCCCAGAGTAGCTTGTGGCATTTTAAGTGCTGGGAGATATGATAATTTATCATGTGATTTGCTCTAAGGAACGGCTACATTAGAGTAATACATCACCACAGGGAAGCAGAGGCTCCTTCCAAGCTGTCCTACATGGGCTGGGCTGGGCCCTGCCAGGGCTTTCTGGGGACAGGTGACACCCCAGGTATGTGCCAGCCAGCGGTCCATTCATGGAGGCAGCTGTGCCTGTCGAAAGGCATGTTTCAAAAGCAGTTTAGAAAAGCTACTTTGTTAGTGAATGGTAAACCAGGTCAAGTGTTTTGAATTAAATACATTGTTTTAAAGATATACACACATGGTTTGTTACTTTTGTGTTGAATGTCATCCCTCCCCATAATCTCATTTCTCTGGTTTACATTGATTTTTAGATTGTCAGCTCGTTTAGACTGTGGTATATTTTACATCTTATTTTGCCTGTGTGATTTCCTGTGCTTTCCTCTCGTCTATCCCTCACTTGCTTCTTCCTGTGTCATTCTGATCTTTATTGAAGCTTCCCAACTTTTTGGTCGCCTAGTGATACACCGCTCTATAATCTGGAACCTTGCGAGCCGCTGCCTTTTGACGTTGCAAGATTCCGGGGACTGACAGCCACTGTCTTGCTGGACCTCACCTATCTGACTGGCATCCACGAAGACCTGGGCAAGCAGAGTGTCAAACGGCACGAGAAGAGGCACAAACATGACCTGGAAGACAAAGGGGAGCTAGATCAGAAAACGGAAGGCGATGCCACCTCTGAGGCACGATCTGTGCCAAGCACTGAGGAGGGGAAGGGACATGGGGCCAAGCTGGAAAGCGAGACCTCTTCCTTCTCTCTAGATGCCATTTCCTTGGGTATGGAGTGCCAGCATCTAAACGCTGAGGGCAAAAGAAAGAACCACGAACACACCTCCAAGAATTATGATGCCGCGCAGTCAGAAATCAGGGCCGTACAACTGTCCTACCTTTACCTTGGTGCTATGAAGTCCCTTAGCACGCTGCTTAGTTGCAGCAAGTATGCTGAGCTGCTTCTGATCCCCAAAGTCCTGGCCGAGAGCGGCCACAACTCTGATTGTGCCAGTTCCCCCGTTGTCCACGAAGAAGTGGAAATGCGCACTGCCTTGCAGTTCTTGATGCGTCATATGGTGAAACGGGCAGTCATGCGCTCGCCTATCAAGAGGGCGCTGGGATTGGCAGACTTGGAACGGGCACAAGCCATGATCTACAAATTAGTTGTGCATGGACTGTTGGAAGACCAGGGCGGCGCCAAAGCCAAACAAGGTAGGTTCCAAGCAGGCAGGTGTAGGGCTGCAAGTTGAATGTTAGTGCAAGGCCTGCGTGTGGCTGCGAACAAACTGCAGGGCCTGATCTCTGCATCTTCCTTTGTCAAACTCCCTGGTTTGTAATCTTTCGCCTGAGCTTAGCAGGTTGTAGTTGCACTGACGACGCCCCTCCTTTCTCCTTTGCTCAGCTACTAAAAGTGGCTGAAAAACAAACCTGGAGAGCCCCTGGCCTGTCACTGCATCAGATGATGGCAACTGGTGGCTCCCAACGTTTTGGAGGGAAAATATTAGCGGGCCTGAAGTGCAGAAGGCCCAGAGAGCAGCAGCAGCCGCCACTGTTGCGGTGGGCGATGGCTGGACTTGAGGTAAAATTCCCTTGTGCTTCCTTCATCGCCCAGCCCTCAAGGGCCCTAACATAAGGCGCTGCACAGAAATAAATTAACGGAAGGGCCATTTTGGAATTGCAGAGGTCAGCAGCAGGCAAGGACTTTCTGATCCTCCTAAGAGTTGCTTCTAGACTGTGCTTAGCTGGACTGCTGGGTATCACGCTAAGTGCTGCTGATTTGAACCCCCAGACAAGAGGCATTCTACGATGGGTCTCGCCCCACCTCCTGCTACCCCAGCACTCATCCCCTCACCAGCGCTCTGCGAGGAGTCGTGCCTGTCTGTGGCAGGCAAGACAGAAAGGGCTCCCTTTGCTTTGCAGAAATGGACCAGCAGGCTGAAGAGACTGACCAAGGTCAGCAGGCCCAGACCCCCGTGACCACCAGTCCGTCTGCCTCCAGCACCACGTCTTTCATGAGCAGCTCTCTGGAAGATACGACGACAGCCACCACCCCAGTGACCGATACGGAAACTGTGCCCGCCTCAGAGTCCCCGGGGGTTTTGCCACTCAGCCTCCTGAGGTACCTATTGGTTTCCATGCCTCATTGTTTTGCAGAGTTTGGACTGTCCACTGCTGGCCGTCCAGCCTTGTGTTTATCTCTCCTTTCCTGTCTCCCCGAAGGCAAATGTTCTCCAGCTACCCCACCACAGCTGTCCTTCCCACGAGACGGGCACAGACGCCCCCCATCTCCTCCCTGCCGACTTCTCCCTCGGACGATGTGGGCAGGCGCCAGTCACTCACCTCCCCCGATTCTCAGCCTGCCAGACCTGCCAATCGCACAGGTGGGCCTTGTCCACAGCTGCCTGGCTTGCCTTAAACCTGTATCAACTTTTGTGTTTGGCAAACCCAGGCATTAATTTTTGTCCCCTCCCCCCCTTACAGCTTTGTCTGACCCAAGCAGCCGCCTGTCAACTTCCCCCCCTCCTCCTGCTGTGGCTGTGCCCTTGTTAGAAATGGGATTTTCCCTCCGGCAGATTGCGAAAGCAATGGAAACCACAGGTAATCAGACATACCTGGGCCAGGGATGATTCTGCCCATCCACCTGAGCTTCTGGAGAGTCCACAAATGACATGGGGGGGGTCATGTTCCCCAAGAGATGCCCTATCCTCCCCCCTCTTGCATTTCACAAGAGATGAAAATCTGGACTCTGCCATTCCTTCGGCCCAAATTGATTGTGCATATCCACCTTGTGTCTGTGTGTCTAGTGTTTGGTTCCTGGCTTTATCCTGCTGCTCTGTTTGCTGCCCAGGATCTTAACTGATTGGGGCAAATACAACGGGTGATAAGTCAGTACTAATTTATTGCAGAAGCAGGGGATTCTTGGCTGGGCAAAAGAGATGCTTCCCTTTATTTCTTCCCACACTGTAGCAGGCGGCTTTGCTGAGGTGCTCAGATGAAGGTTTATGGTTCCCACAGGTGCCAGAGGAGAAGCGGATGCCCAGAATATCACCGTCCTGGCAATGTGGATGATTGAGCATCCCGGGACTGAGGACGATGAAGAGCCTCAGTCAGAAGGAATGGTGGACGCCCAACTGGGAGGATTAGGCCCTGGAGGGGGCGGCAAGTCCAGCGACCAGGGCTACCTGCAGTCTCCGGGAGACCTGCCTTCAGCTGATACCCCTGAAGTGGAGGAAGGCTTTGGTGAAAGGTGAGCTGTCAGTCATGGAAAGCAAGTATTTGTTTGTCACCTTATCTGTCACTGGTGAGCTGGTATGATTAAAATTATTTCAGGCTCTGTTAAAAATTTTTTTTAAAAAAAATGATTAGGCACATTTGAATGGATATGAAGTCTCTTAATCCTTGTCCATTTTTCAGCCTTCTGGTTCAGAGGTGGCAGCACAACAGTGTTGCGCTTCCCCCTCCGGTCGTGCCGGTGTTTCTGAGCTGATTTTGTCCTTTCAGCCAAGATCACGTGGATCACACAGAAAACGCGGCGTCCGGCAGTGGGCCTGTGGCAAGGGGCCGCTCGGCAGTAACCAGGAGACACAAGTTTGATCTAGCTGCAAGAACGCTGCTGGCCCGTGCCGGTAGGTTTTCCAAACACCACATTACTCACTTCCCTCTCATCCTTTCCTTTCGTGAAGGTTCTTGCTGTGTTTTAGAGCACGTCCTAACGACCTGTTTGTCCAAAAAAAAGGTGCCAAAAAGGCAGCTATAAAGTCTGCACATTCAAAGCTGAAGGAAGATTAGGTAAAGATTTCTTGAGAATATTTCAGTTTTGTGGGGCCACGTATAAAGGCCGTCCCAGAGGGTAGAGAGCCTGCTCTGTCTAGGAAAATGAGGCTGCAGCTGTGCCACCAGCTTCCTCCCCTACAGCCGCTTTCTTCCTCCTGTCAGTCCAGAGTAGTCCTCCCTGGCGTGGCAGTGTGGTACCCATGCCAGGTAAACCAGGCTAAGAAACAGACGCCCTGCAGACTTCAAGCTAGCTATTATTTGCTAGAACAGTTCTAGTAACAAAATCTTGCAAGGGTGAATGTGCTGCCTCTTTTATCTTCCTGAGAAATGGGCCCCCTTTTTCTGATCACTGCCTTGGTAGCGGCCGTCCTCTCTGTCCTTCGAGGGCATGCTCTTCATTCACTACCCAAAGGCCTTGCTTAGGCTTGGCAAAAAGACCAGGAGAGCAGGGGATGATGGGCTCCCTCTTTGCCCCTAGGTGGATAGGACTCCATTCCTACAGTCCAAGTGCCCTTTCGCCCTTGTGACACACACACTGCTTTTCACTCACCCAGTAAACTCTGTGATTTTCTTCTCTGGTTTAAGCGGGATTGTACCGCTCTGTACAGGCCCACCGGAATCAGAGTCGGCGGGAAGGGATCTCCTTGCCGCAAGACCCTGGCGCGCTCTACGACTTCAACCTGGACGAGGAGCTGGAGCTGGAGCTGGACGAGGAGGCCATGGAAGCCATGTTTGGACCAGACCTTGCCGGGGAAAATGACATTCTGGGAATGTGGATCCCAGAGGTATTGGACTGGCCGACCTGGGTGTGTGTGATGGCAGCTGGGGCTGCTTTGCTTCCTTCTTGCTCTTTAGAATGTGACTTAACTCTGTGCCTTGCTAAGCCGTCTCACAGTTGTGGCTAAAATGTGGGAAACCAGCAAGGGTTCTTCTCTCTGTCATTGCGGCTGCTTTCCAGTTGCCAACTCTCTTTTCTCCAGGAAATAACAATTCAGAGTCTGTTCTTTTCTTCAAAAGCATCTTTAGAAATAGGTGTAACTCCACATTTTAGTAATCAGAAAAAAATACCCAATGTTTTTTCTCTGATTTAAAATTTTTTTTTTTTAAAAGAAATAGCTGAAACAAAGATGGAACTATACGGAAATGCTGCTTGCGTTTAAAACTGGAGTTAAACTTAAACAGTTCACCCTGTTACTCAGCGCTGTCACCTCCTTCAGCTCAAGGACCCACCGAAGCTCAGAATCCTGGGCTCTTCCGAGCTGATTTGCTCATGACTCAGAAGGAGAATGAGGGGTTGCTTGTTAATGCTCCAGAGCAAACTCTTCACAAAGAGGACAATCTAGAAATAGATCTCAGTTCTGCCTGATAGGAAGGCAATTAACTTGTGCATAATTAGTGTGACTTTTTTGGAATGTATACAACCTCTTCTTCCTCAAAGCTTCCGAAAAAGAAAATTCTTGAAACTGAACTTGTAGAAATTACTCACATGAGATTGCATAATGTATTAAATTGCACGTGGAGGAGGGGTCTCCCTGTGCACTTGGGGGACTCTTCCACTGAGTAGCACACCTAGTGAGGGTACCAATATTGATGCTGTTAAATTGTCTTGTTTTCTTGCACATTGTCTTTCTCTTGTCTGCCTCTGGCAGACCCCAGCCAGGGGACTATAGGACCTAGGGGGGGGGGAAGCTCTTTGGAGAGAGGGGGGAGGTTGAACAAAGCAGTGATGCTGCCTGCGCCTCTGTGGCACTAAGCTGGAGCAGAATAAATCAGCTTGCCTTAATGTGAGTGTGGGAAAAATAGAAATAGGAGATTGTTCCTAGTACACGAAACAATAATGGCATAATTATGTTGTGCAGCATGTTTGTGAATCTGAAGACAGGGAAGAAGTGGTAGTGTGTGAGTTGTGCGAAGCCAGCGTGGTCAGCTTCAATCAACACATGAAGAGGAACCACCCTGGCTGTGGGCGCAGTGCAAACCGCCAAGGCTACCGCAGCAACGGTTCCTACGTGGACGGATGGTTTGGTGGCGAGTGTGGGAGTGGGAACCCTTACTACCTGTTGTGCGGCAGCTGCCGGGAGAAGCACCTGGCCCTGAAGAGCAAGTCCAAGGCCTCTGCCTCGGAAAGGTATCTGGCATGGTGCAGGAAGGGTGTGGGGCAGCCAGGGCACTCTCCCCTCTGCCTCCCCCCCATTCCCATAAGCCTCTCCGTGGGCTCCTGGGTGGGACTTCCTGGCCTTTGGTAGGGAGTGGGGCTGAGAGTTTTGCCCCCTTTCCCGTGGGGAATGTTAAACCTCGTGATGTGTTCAGGCTGTCTGAGGCCTCTCCTGCCCCTTTCCTGTGTGGCCATTGGGAAGTTGCACTGTCCTCGTGCTCGAAGTTCAGCAGCAGAATCCAGAAGCCCTTTGGGGCAGCAGAGAGAGGGCTGGATGAGCAAAGGCTAAGTAGGTGGCAGCTTTGTGTAAAGAGATTTTAAATTTTTGCACCAGAGATTTAAATCTGAAGAAATCTTTTGTCAGCTTCCCTTTCTATTGTGAGAGAAGAACATTTCAAGCTTTCTGTTGCCCTTTCAGTCAGCGTAGCCCACTGAAAAGGAAGCACGTGTTCAAAATTTTAGTCCATCCCCTGACAGATACTGTGTAATGCCTTGTAGCCTCTTGGTGGGGACATGCAGAGTTGAGATACAGAGTTGGGTTTCCAGAATAGGCTCAGTTCTAGCAGCTCCTAGTATGTTTTTTGCACAAGAAACAAAGTTAGCCTAATCATTAATTGGAACTTTAACATCAGTGAAAAAAGAGCATCTAGATGAGTCCTGCTAGAACCCTTGCGGAGCTTCCGATGTTGAATCGTGTGGTGCAGCTTCTTAATCCACCGTGTTCCTCCTGCCGGCCTTGCAGAACAAGTTGATTAAGCTGCCAAAAGGAGGAGGTCTCTGTTTAATTGTTCCTTCCTATGAAAGTTAGCAACTGGAAAACAGCTAATTCTTTACGACCGGCTTCAAGGGAGGCGGGGCCTTTGAAGGTTCCCTTGATTCTTTCTCTGTTTGGTGCAGGTACAAAGGCCAGGCCCCTGATCTCATAGGCAAGCAAGAGAGCGTCTACGAAGGTACTTCTCCTTGCAGCCTTTTTAGCAACACAAGCGTCAACTTCGGGCCTCCATGAAAAGGTAACACCTAACCACAGTTTGCTTGCCTCATACTAGAAGACTGGGATATGCTGGATGTTGACGAGGATGAAAAGCTGACCGGCGAAGAGGAGTTTGAGCTGCTGGCTGGGCCTCTGGGCTTGAATGACCGGCGCATCGTGCCCGAACCTGTCCAGTTCCCAGACAGTGACCCCCTGGGAGCCTCTGTGGCCATGGTCACGGCCATCAACAGCATGGAGGAAACGCTGATGCAGATAGGTAAACCAAGGGGAAGATTGCTGGCCCCTGAAGCCCCGGGCCATCCTCTTGCGTGCCCAGCGCTGAGATCCCGTCTCTTTGGGGCCAGCAAGCAGAGCTGGTGGTTGTGGGAATGGAGACCTCCTGGAAAGCTGTAAAGGGCGCCCAGCCGTGCCTTTTTTCTTGAAGATAAAAGCGCGAGAAGGATTGGAAGATCAGGGAAGCCCGGGGATTGGGACTTGCGCCGAAACAGAGGCTTTTAATGTGGGTAGAGTGTACAGTTCCCTGGAAAGAATAACAGAAAGGTCACAGGTGAGCAGAGGGCAAGGGTAGCCCTCTGGATTGGATCCAGACCCTGTCTTATCCCACGCCCAGCTGCTGCTGCTAGGAATGAACTAAGGATTCAGGGAGTGAAATCCAGGGCAGCCACACAAACGTTGTGCCACAAAATAGGGGCATGGAGGTCAGACAGCGGTGCAGCAAGAGAGGCATTGAGGACCCCTCGCACCACCTGGGGCTTTTGCCCTCTCTTTCCTTGTAAGCCAGCCTCGGGGCCTGCAAGGCAGCAGTCTGGTTCCTTCCTCCTCTGACCTTGCCTTTCCTTCCTCTTCACAGGTTGCCAAGGCTCTGTGGAGAAAAGCTCTTCGGGCAGGATTACCCTGGGAGAGCAGGCAGCTGCTTTGGTGAATCCCCACGACCGCGTCACGGCCTTGAGGCGGGTGACAGCAGCAGCCCAGGTGCTCCTGGCCCGGACGATGGTCATGAGAGCCCTCTCGCTGCTGTCGGTCAGGTGAGGAGGTTCTGCTGGGCTGGGGAGAAGCAGACCGGCCGGGGGGCCACAGGAGGGCCGAAGAGGCTTTGCCTGGCCTTTCCAAACCAGGCCAAGGACAGCGGCTTCCCTCTGACCCTTCCTCTTCTCCCCCCTCTACAGTGGGTCCAGCTGCAGCCTAGCAGCAGGGCTGGAGTCCCTGGGCTTGACGGACATCCACACCTTAGTCCGCCTGATGTGCCTGGCCGCAGCAGGGAGGGCTGGCCTCTCCACAGGCCCCTGCTCCGGGCTGGGCCCTTCTGAGAGGCCGAGAGGCGTCCAGAGCCAAACGGCCAAGCCCATCTCCTGCCTGGCCTACCTGAGCACGGCAGTCGGCTGCTTGGCCTCGAACAACCCCAGTGCTGCAGCGCTGCTGGTCCAGCTGTGCACTCAGGTGAGGGGGGGTGTTTCCACTGCGGTCTTTCTGTCTGTTCAGGAGGAACTCGGATTTAAGGTCTAAAGAAGCCGCAGACCGGGGGAGGGGGGAAGCTCCTTGGCCCAGGCAGGTGCAGGGCTTTCGTGTTGATGCATGCTTATTGCGCTTAGAGAGTGGGCAATTGAGGAAACTGGAGGTTGTTTCTGAAATGAAAATGGAAGGAGCAGCTAGAGGCTTAATGAAAATGGAAGGAGCAGCTAGGGCTTTCTCTGCCCTAGATATGGAGCCATTAGGTAACAATATTCTGAACTGAACCTGGTCTGCAAAAACAAAAATAGTTTCAAACAACTACCTATAGTTTGTTTTTCTTAGGATTATTTTAATCTGGATAAGTTTATTTGAATCATTGGATTCCATTATGTCTTTAATCTCTAAAATCTATTATACCTGATGGTTGGAATTATGACAACTATGAGCTACCTGAAACATTTTCAGTCTCTTTGAAAGCAACCTACTTCTCTGTATATTACTTTTTCCTGTTTTAGTCTTCTAAAATTCTATTATTCATAATAAGAGCAGACCTATATTTTGCTTTAAATGTAATGTTGAATCTGCTTTAATGGGCAATGTTTTAAAGGTTCCTGTATCTTGTTGGAAAACTCAATATTCTCAATATAGAGAATTAGCATGTCTGTTTAACAAAGGCCATATTAATTGTTGCTTTAATTCCTTGTTTTAGAACTTGATTTCAGCAGCTACCGGCGTCAATTTAACGACAGTGGACGATCCCATGCAACGAAAATTCTTGCCAAGTTTTCTGCGAGGAATAGCCGAAGAGAACAAACTGGTCACCTCCCCTAACTTCGTTGTAACCCAGGCCCTGGTGGCCTTGCTGGCCGACAAGGGGGCCAAACTGAGGTCCAGCTACGACAAAGCGGAAATGGAAAAGAAAGGTAGTTGTTTGGGAGGGTGATGTGGCACAGCCATGATCTTCTGCTCCCTCACCTGGGTGCGGTCTCACCGTTTCGTCTAAGCAGGGGTGTGTGCCCAGTTGAGTGCCCACCTTTGCTCTGGTCCTTCTGCCGCAGGGCCCCTGGAGCTGGCCAACGCCCTGGCAGCTTGCTGCCTCTCTTCCCGGCTGTCCTCGCAGCACAGACAGTGGGCGGCTCAGCAGCTGGTGCGGACCCTCGCCGCTCATGACCGAGACAGCCAGGGCAGCCCAAAGACTCTGGCAGACGTGGGAGGGGACCTGCGCAAGTGCTCCTCCATCAAGCTGGAGGCTCATCAGAACAGGGTAACCCTCCACCGCATCTCTGCCTGGCAGCAGAAATGGGGCATTGCGCCTCCCCAGAGGCCCATCTCTGCGAACACCCAGGCAGCCTTCTGCAGCTGGGAGGAGGGGGGCTTAGCCACCTGTGTAATTCCCAGCCAGGATGATACTAAGCCCTGAATTTGGTTCTGGTGCACAAACCTGACAAGCATGCATATGATGGAGTCCAACAGGAATGGGGGAAGACTGAAATATGAATAAGATCTCAGATTTCATTCAGCTGAATTTTAAATGGGGTGTCCTGGCCAGATTTTACTCTGGGCTCCAGCAGCAGCTGAAGAGGAAGATTTGATAATTAAGCACACAATCCTTTGATTTTGGAGCACGGCTGAAACGCTTCCCCGCCTTTTCTTGAAACAGGTCATGACTTGCATTTGGTGCAACAAGAAGGGTCTTCTCGCCACCAGTGGCAGCGATGGGACCATCCGAGTGTGGAACGTCACCAAGAAGCAGTACTCGCTGCAACAGACCTGTGTCTTCAGCAAACTGTAAGTGGCTTCTGTTAGGTTGACAGAAAGGGACGACTTTCTGGGCGAATTCAGAGCCAAAAGGACTCTGCGGGATCAGAGCAATGGCTCTCTCAGATGCCTTGACTGGGGCCAGCAGGCAAGTCGACTTTACGAAAGGAGGCCCTTTTGGTGCAGGTGATAGAAGAGACGTGTGAATGAAACTCTTCTGGGGATGAGCTTTGGGTTCTTCCTCTCTGCTTGCCAGTGAGGCACAGAGAACATGCTGCACGAAAGGTTTGGCCTCCATGGGATCAGAACAGCTCAAGGGATGGTGGGATGTTTTTTATTGCTTGGGCTGTAGAGGTTAGTGAAAAACTGGTGCGTCTTGTTTCTTGCTGGATGCTCTTTCTGTGTTGTCTTGCAGAGAAGGAGATGCAGAAGAAAATTTGGGATCTCCCAGTGACCCTGGTTCCTCCCTTGCCTGCTGGAGTATTAGTGGCAAGTACCTGGCAGGAGCCCTGGAGAAGATGGTGAACATATGGCAGGTCAACGGTATGAACCACCTCAGGCTGAACATCAGTCATTTTTAGTGAGACGAAACTAGGCAGACTTAAGTTGATGAGTGTTTTATTTTTAAAAATGAAATAACCTAGCCACATGGTGGCGAACCTATGGCACACATGCCACAGGTGGCATGCAGAGCCCTCTCTGTGGGCACTTGCACCGTCGCCCCAGTCCTAGGCCTTCAGCTGGGTTTTATAAAACCTTTTCACTTTAGGCCTCCGCTGCCGTGTGCAAAAAAAAAAGGTTCAATCAATCAATTTCAACTTCTCGCGGGAAACAAAAAGATCTCGCAAAGTTGGAATTGATTGATTGAACTTTTTAATTCCCACTTAGTCTGCCCGTTACCACTGCAGCCACGCCTACCCAATGGGTCACGCCCACCCAATGGGCCACACCCACCCGGCACCTGACGATACATAAGTGGGTTTTGGGTTGCAGTTTGGGTACTCAGCCTCTAAAAGGTTCACCATCACTGGCCTAGCCTTTGTCCTGGCCAATAAAAAATCAGGTATTCCGTTTCCCCAATGCTTTTTTTTTTTTTTAAAGCCAGTTTTGCTGGAAGTGAACATAATGGGTTTTCTAAAGACCATTTACACCCCTCCTTCATAAGAAGGACACTTCAGTCAAGAGCCTCCAATTCTGACCACTTTAAGACTTCCAGAATTCCCCATCCAGCTTTGCTTTAAGCATTATTGCTTTTATTATGTGCAGTTGTTGAATTCATTAGGAGATGGAATGAGGGAAACCTGCTCATTGGAGAGCTTGTGTGGCCGAGGTTCCTGCTGGAAGTTGGCATCTTCAGAGCTTCTAGACAGCAGCTGATTCTCCAGGAGCTGCTGACAGGGAAACGGGGGGGAGGTGAGATGGAAGACAGAAACTTGAATCTCTCTTCTGTCCCATCGCCTGCGATGTGGCCCTTCCTTTTTCGTGGAGGGATCTGTTTTGTCAAGCACTGGCTCTCCTGTCTGGCTCTTTGGCTGGTTGTTATTAATGGGCCGACCCATCTGGTCGTGATGGGTTTCACTGACAGCACCCTAAACTTAGGCTGCCTGGGGTGTTCGCAGAGTCTGGTTGGCAAATGCTCCGTAGAAATGACGGAGGCCTCTTGGAGCCATTGCCTTGGGGTGAGGAGAGCATCTGTGTTGCTCCTAGGAGGAAAGGGTCTGCTGGACATCCAACCCCACTGGGTCTCTGCCCTGGCCTGGCCTGAAGAAAATCCCTCCGCAGCCTGGGCAGGAGATGAGCCGGAGTTCCTGCTGGTGGGGCGGATGGACGGCTCCCTGGGGCTGATTGAGGTTCTGGATGTTTCCACCATGCACAGGATTGAACTGGAACATTGCTACAGGAAGGACGGTAGGCACCTGCCGGGTCCCAAGGGCTCAACGTCTTTGGGCTGAGAAGTGGGGAGGGACATTTTGACCCAAGAGGAGGAAGAGGAAGCTTGAGCTGACGTCATTTTCCCAGTGTTTTTGTGTATTTCCTTTCTGCCCTGTTAAAGATTTGGGTAACTTAGCCATTCTTGTCTTCTGGTCTTTAGTGTCGGTGACCTGCCTTGCCTGGTTCAGTGAGGAGAGCCCTTTTGCTGTTGGCTACGTTGATGGGAAGCTGTTGATCGGCCCGAGAGAAGCACGGGAGAGCGGAGGGATTGTTTTGGTGGATGCACACAAGGTACAGCCGAGCCCGCTTGCTTTGGCCCGGCTGAATCGTCTGCACTCCAGGAAGGGGTGAAAGGAGAGACCGCCTTAATTCCTTAGTGGGCAGGTTTTTGTACGTGCTTGTGCCAGTGTCCCAACTCAGGAGTGAGCTTTGTGTCTTGTGCTCAAAGGGAAATTAAGGAGCTTCTCTCTCTCAAGATGCCCGAATGCCCGTTCTTTGTGTGCTCCTTGCCTTCTCCAGGACACCATTGTCAGCATGAAGTGGAACCCCACTGGGAAGATTCTCATGACCTGTGCCAAGGAAGACTCGGTCAAGCTCTGGGGCTCCTCGGGGAGCTGCTGGCGGCACTTATACACCCTTTCCCACCAGGCCGGAGTGAACACTGTTGTCTGGTGCAGCCTCCTGGGAAAAGGCCCCAAACTGCAGCTGCTGCTGGCTACGTGAGTTGGTAGATTTGCTGCCTCTCTTTGCATCTGCCTGGTATGGAAAGAAATTCTGGGGGTTTTGACGGGTTTCTAAAATTTTCTGCATTTACCTATTTTCCAAACAGCATTTGGCTAACTTGGAAGAGAATTAATTCTGTACAGGTAGTCCTCAGCTTACAGTCGTTCATTTAAAGATGGTTCAAAGGCAGGACGTTCTTGAAAAAAGTGATCTATGACCCATCCTCAAAGTTACAATCGTCGCACTACTCCTGCCATCAGATGATCACACTTCGGGCACTTGGCAACCAATTTGCATTTGCAATGGTTGCAGCATCTCCTGGTTGTGTGATTGCAATTGTTGGATTTTGTATTTTTAGATTTTTTTGCTATCTATAAAAAAATTAGGCTCACCTTTTTGGACTTCAGGGTTCCTAGGTCTACAGTTTTTTGCCTTTCCACTCTCTCCCCTCCTGATCTTCTGGCTTCCGTCGGCTGCCATCTGTGCAGAGAAGAAAAATACTAAGAGGGAGTTAGAGTTCCCAAGACCAAAAGCCACCACCCGCTCGGCGTTTGCAGCCCTCAGGATCCTGCGTGACCTGCAAGCACCACCACTGGGAGTGGAACTGTTGTTCCTCAATGCAGCTTCTCCTCTCCTCTTCTCTTCTCTTCTCTTCTCTTTAGTGGGTGCCAGAACGGCTTGGTTTGTGTTTGGACAGTTCCCCAGGACGAGCTGGTCTTCCTGCAGTCAAGCCTGAGCTGCTCTGAAGAGTGGTGGGACGAAGAAATTGGCGGGAAGGTGAGGACCACGAGTTGGTGCTCTCTCTCAGGAGGAACCAGCGCAGAGCAGAAAGCGGCCTCTGGTCTGGGAAGGCAGAGATAAGCCGAGACTTTTGAGGCAGCTTTTGAAATAAATGAATCATTGGGTTGGTTCCGCCTCTATGCTTTCCTCTGTTGCATTAAGACATTACTCATAGCATCCCCTGCTTGATGGAAACTAATCCCTTGCAGAGATCGCCCGTGTAAAGAAAACTGGCTTATGCACATTAGCTGGACAAATGGCCATTCTTTTACATATTTGGGGTAATTTGCATTTCAGTTCTTTAGTATGAAAAAGTCGGAGATTCTTCTTGCCCTTCCTTTCCAGGATGCATGCAGAAAAGTAGCAGAAACCAAGTGCGTTTATCAGCTAAAAGGACACATCACACCTGTGCGGACTTTGACTTTCAGTTCTGACGGACTGACCTTGGTCTCTGGGGGACTCGGGGGTCTTATCAATATCTGGTCTCTACGGGTAAGTGGTGTTTCCAAAAGCCAAAGCCAGTTTTCAGTTATCCCTTCAGGGGTTAAAAATAACACAAGGTTGCAGGCTGAAGTTTAGCAAAGAGTTTTACAGGTAGATAATTCATTGATTGATTAGTACATAGAAACTTGGTTCTGGAGTTGGGCAGATCCTAAATCAAATACATTGTTGTTGTTGTTGTTGATATCTTTTTTTGCCATACATACACAAATATCTGTGTTTATGTAATTCTTTTTCTGATTCTTCCTTTTTAGGATGGGTCTGTCCTGCAGACTGTGGTGATCAGTTCTGGAGCTATTCAGACTGTGGTTTGGATCCCTGAGGTTGGAGTTGCTGCTTGTTCCAGTAGATCAAAGGTATCGTTCATTTCTCTATGAGCAAAGCTCCCTCGCGATGGAGCCCCAGTCTAGCTGGTGGGATCTCTCTCTGGCTCTGGGCTCACCTGCCTTTATGCCACACATTAGATTATTATGGTTGCCATGGTATTTCGAAAGGTGTGAGAGTCTTCTTCTCTCTTCATAGGATGTCCTGGTGGTGAATTGCACTTTGGAATGGGTCTCTTCCAACCATGTCTTGGCAACATGTAGGAGTGCTTTGAAACAACAGGGCATTTTTGGCTTAAACACGGCCCCATGTATGAGGGCTTTCTTGGAACGGCTGCCTATAATGCTGCAAGAACAGTACACTTACGAAAAGGTAGGAAGACCTGAACGGGGAGCTTGTGCGTGAAGTGTGCAGAGACCATTTCAGAAATATTGAACTTGGTCTCAACCTGGGGTTCCGTTGACTTCTCCAGTGTTCCCAGACTAGGTCAGAGGATTGTGCTAGATTAGCTTGCTTAGACATTCATTTTTAACAACATTTTACACAGCTCTTTGCTGTTACAATTTCCTTTTGAAAAAGCACTTGACACCGAATTTGTTACTCTGTCCCAGAGTAACCCTAGTGCTGTTGTGCTGATGGGAGCTAATTTTCTTGGCCATCCCGATAAAGTGAAGGTTAGAAGGGGGTAACCCTTCCTCTTTCTCTCACTCTTAGCCCTACGTGGTTTGTGGAGACCAGCTTGTTCACAGCCCCTACATGCAGTGCTTAGCTTCGCTTGCCGTGGGGCTGCATCTGGATCAGCTCTTGTGCAGCCCACCCATCCCTCCACATCACCAGGGCTGCCTCCCGGACCCCTCGGCCTGGAATCCCACCGAGTGGGCCTGGCTGGAGTGCTTCTCCACTACTGTCAAGGCTGCAGAAGCACTGGCCAAGGGAGACACCTTCCCAGAGTCCTTCGCTGTCCCAGACCTGGAGCCGGTGCCAGAAGAAGAACTGGCCCTTCTCATGGTAACCATCACTGCACGTGGCAATGCAGCCTGATCTGTCTAAATGCTTTTGAAAGAGCTCTGTGCGCTGCTCAGATGTGCCGACTGGAGATGTTGGTTCTGTGGTGGCTTTTCTGTTGTGGAATGTGGGGATGGTCTGTCCGTAGTAAAAGAGACAGTGCCGTCTCTTGCAGCTCTCAGAAAAGCGGGGGAGGGGTGCTCCAGATTTTGCAAGTGCAGGTTCTTGCCTTTCCTGAAACTACAGGTTGAGGTGTCATAATTGCATAAGTTGCTCTGGACAGAATTAGGGCGTCCTTTCAAGTAAGCAGGCATAGAATGGATCGAGATACGTGAGAGACCTGGAGTGGCACAGCTCCTGGCTTTGCCATAAGGCAAGAACTGCGTATTTTGCAGGACAATGGAAAATGGATCAATGGCCTGGATGAGCAGATCATGTCCTGGGCAACCTCGCGCCCGGAGGTCAGTGCCGCGGGTGGTGGGTTGGGAAGAGCCCAAAAGAGGCCCCCCTTCTAAAAACCTCTGTTTCCCCTTAGGATTGGCATCTTGGAGGGAAATGTGATGTGTGCCTCTGGGGAGCCGGAAGGCATGGGCAGCTGGCAGAGGCCGGAAGGAACGTCCTGGTGCCCGTCACGGCACCCTCCTTCTCACAAGCACAACAGGTGAACCGCCAGGAGTTTTCAGACCTGACCCAATAATCTCACCCTTTGAACAGCGCTGGGGACCTCCTGGGGAGAGCAGAGCAGGGCCAGAACGGGAGGACCGATGCCCGCAGACCGGATGCTCGTCAGGGGAGCCTGTGCAGAGAGTCCAGTTGTGCAGAAAGAGCTCCTCACATTTATTCAGAGGCAGATTTTTGCTACCTTAAGAAATGAGGTTTTTTTTCTTTTAATTACACCAGGTCATTTGTGGCCAAAACTGTACATTTGTGATTCAAGCGAATGGCACGGTTTTGGCCTGTGGAGAAGGGAGCTACGGTCGGCTGGGACAAGGAAATTCCGATGATCTTCACGTGCTCACTGTCATTTCAGCTTTGCAGGGTATGTTGTGTATTTCGGCACTGAAGATTTAGTCAGTGTCACATATTCGACCAGGTGACCTTGTTACATTTATTCATGATTGGCTCCATTCCCAAAACTGGGCTCTGGATTATTTCCAGAGCCCAGAGCAAGGCAGCCCAAGATAGAGTCTAACATGGCACAATTGGGAACGGTTCGGAAATAAGTTCTTGGGGTCCCTCCTAGACTTCCCAGCAGAGCCTTGGCAGAGCATCACCTGAAAGGCAGGGCCTGGAAAAGGTTTGTATTCACCACCACCCTTGCCAGAGGGCAGTGGATGGCCTCCTCCAGCTGGAGAGGAACCCAGAAGGTGCCCCACACAGCCTCAGGATTTCCAGGGGACGTCTAGATAAGTGGGAAGAATCAGGGAGTGTGTTTGGGCCTTTGGAAGGGGGCGTTGGACAGAAGGAACTATTAATGTCGTGTTTGTTCTTCCACTTGCGTGAAGGTTTTGTTGTCACCCAGCTGGTGACATCTTGTGGTTCTGATGGACATTCCATGGCTTTGACCGAGAGTGGGGAAGTTTTCAGCTGGGGAGACGGAGATTATGGCAAACTGGGACATGGAAACAGCGACCGGCAACGCCGGCCAAGGCAGATAGAGGCTTTGCAAGGAGAAGAAGTGGTCCAGGTATGGCGAAGGGGTCCAAGACTGGATCCCTCATCAACTCATTGGTTTTTGCAAGAATTGGGGGATCTTGGCTCTGAATTCAGGCCAGGTGGTTAAAAGTCCAAAATTGTAGCTGGCTTGAAAGAACTCCAAAAAGCCCGACTTGATCAGTTGATGCTGTTTTTTCTAGATGTCCTGTGGCTTTAAGCATTCAGCTGTGGTGACTGCAGATGGCAAACTGCTTACCTTTGGGAACGGCGACTACGGACGGCTGGGATTAGGGAACACATCCAATAAGAAGCTTCCCGAGAGGGTGACGGCGCTTGAGGGGTACCAGATTGGAGAGGTTTGACTTTCAGACTAAAATTGCTCCCTCTCTTCTTTAGAAACATAGTAGGACAAGCTGGACGTGCCTTCCATTCATGTCTGCCTGGAGAGTTTTAGCCCCCAGCTGGCAAACGAGTCCTTCTGCAGAATTCTGGCTCTGGAATTTGAGACCCTTAAACGGAAGTGTTAACTCTCTTTTAATGTTAGGTGGCCTGTGGACTAAACCACACCATAGTTGTATCTACCGACGGTTCCATGGTTTGGGCTTTTGGTGACGGAGACTACGGAAAGCTTGGCCTGGGAAATTCAACTGCAAAGTCCTCACCGCAGGCAAGTCCCCGCAGCATCACCTCCCACCCCCCTCAGAAATGGATTTCCCTGAGAGAGGCTATTCCCCGAATAACACACTAGGGCAGGGTTAAAAGTCTCCTCAGTCTCCCTCCCTCCTAGCTTTCATGAGAGCTGAAAGGAGGGTTAGTTTGGGGAGGGCTTGTTCTATTGCAGCATCCCTGAATTGTTCATCATGGAAATAACACTCTGCAAATGTTTTCTATTATCCGTGTGCAAATCACTCTGTGTCCCAAGCACAGTGTGGCCTCCTGATTAGAAATAAAAATTAAAAACAAATTTTAATGGCTTTGAACGTGATATCTCTGATACTACCCATTCTTGTTCCATCTTTTTTTAAAAAATGTTTCCCTTTTTCTGTCTCTCTCACAGAAAGTAGATATTCTTTGTGGAATAGGAATCAAAAAAGTTGCCTGTGGCACCCAGTTTTCAGTGGCTCTGACAAAGGATGGACACGTCTACACTTTTGGGCAAGGTGAGTGCAGCTGAACCGTCCTCGGCACTCAGCCTCTGGATGCCGGAGGAGATCTCGCGAGGACGGGCCGGAGCCGGCCCCCAATCCCCGCAAGGGCTGCCTGTGGCACCACCAAGGCTCTCCTTTGTTCCAGACCGGCTGATCGGCCTGCCGGAAGGACGAGCCCGAAACCACAACCGGCCCCAGCAAGTTCCGGCCCTTTCGGGAGTTTTCATTGAGGACGTTGCTGTCGGAGCAGAGCACACGCTGGCTCTCTCCTCCGCCGGAGACGTCTATGCCTGGGGCAGCAATTCAGAAGGGCAGGTATGCAGAGGAGATGGCTGCATTTGTCCGCTAAACAGGCAAAGGGGCACACAGAAATGGATGGTTGAACGGCCTCCCGCTGAGGCCGTTCGTCGGCTGAGCGTTTTGTTTTCTGAACCTAGCTTGGGTTGAGCCACACCAACCACATCCGGGAGCCCACCCTGATCACGTTTCTGCAAGGGAAAAATATCCGACAGATCTCAGCAGGACGATGTCACAGCGCTGCATGGACCGCCCCGCCCGTTCCCCCTCGAGCGCCAGGTACAAGGGCCAGTGGGGGGGCTGTGCTCTTTTGCCCCCAGCCCTCTCTTCTGCCAGGACACACGTTGGGCGAGCTTTACTACTCTTGCCCCTTAAGAAAGAAGGGGCTGCGACTTTCTTGTGGTTAGGGGGTCCATAACAAAATGAATCCTATATAAGTTCACATTTGCTTTTCAGCAGCCTTCTCTCCCCTGCCCCCAGGTGGGCACCCTCCCCTCCCCCAAAAGTAGAGACTTTTCAGGTGGAGAGGGGGCTCTGGCTGGAGGATCTTGCCCTCCCCCCAGAGCAGGGGCCGCCCGTGGGCGGGGTTGGGGGCTGACCACCTCTCTCTCTGCAGGGGTGTCGGTGCCTTTGCAGCTGGGCTTGCCGGACGCCATTCCGCCTCAGTACGGGGCCTTGAAGGAAGTGAGCATCCACACCGTCCGGGCCAGGCTCCGGCTGCTCTATCACTTCTCTGACCTCATGTACTCCTCGTGGAGGTTGCTGAACCTGAGTCCCAACAACCAGGTGAAGCCGCTGCCTCTGCTGCAAAGTTAAATCTCTGCCTTTACACACACACACACACACATGTCCCAATGCACAGGTGCCTCCCAGGAAACCTCGCTCAGACCTTTGACAGCCTCACTGATGCAGTTGGCCTTTCCACGAAGCAAGATGGTGGCACAGCATCCGATGCTGCCAGCTTTGGGGGCTCCCCTGCGCAAGGAGTCACCCTCTGAGCTGCGCCAAGGGCGCCTCAAGCGTCTGCATTGCCAGAGAGGGGGAACATTGCCCCTGCAGACGTGCTGGCCCAGCCGATGTGGCTGAGAAAGGGAGGGTGGGCACCGGTCCTCAGCCATCTGGAAGGCCCAGACCCGGATGGGGAGCAGGGGCTTTGGGGGGGGCCTGTGAGGGGGGTGAGGAAGGTCAGTCTGGCCAGGCCACGGACTGCCCTGGGAGAGGAGAAAAAGGGTTGCTTCCCTTTGCTTTCCAAAGAAGTGGAAAGTGGCCCTGCTCCTCTTCTGCCCCCAGCAAGGGGTGAGGCTAACTTTTGAACCCAGTCTTGTGCTGGTGGCCCTTTCCAGAGCTCCCCTTTGCCCTCCGAGTGGCTCTGCCTTGGGTAAAGCTTTCGGCCTCCCTCTTGTTACAGAACAGCACATCCCACTACAATGCCGGCACGTGGGGGATCGTCCAAGGGCAGCTGAGGCCGCTGCTAGCGCCCCGAGTCTACACACTGCCCATGGTCCGCTCCATTGGGAAGACAATGGTTCAGGGGAAGAACTACGGCCCCCAGATCACGGTCAAGAGGATATCCACCAGGTCAGCCTTTTGGGCCCAGGCAGCTGGCTGCAAGCGGGGCAGTGCACTGCCCTGGGCGGCTGATCTCACCTTCCTCTCCTCCAAGGGGTCGGAAGTGCAAGCCCATCCTGGTGCAGATCGCACGACAAGTGGTGAAGCTGAATGCCTCCGATCTTCGGCTGCCCTCTCGGGCCTGGAAGGTGAAACTGGTTGGAGAAGGCGCTGACGACGCCGGGGGTGTCTTTGACGACACCATCACGGAGATGTGCCAGGTACTGCAGGATTCCAGGAGGCTGGGTGGCATCACTCCCTTTTCAGCTGCCCCTCCGATTACTGGGGTACACCTGGCCCCTGAAAAGGGAACGAGGACAAGACTAGATAGCAGGCACTTTCCTCCTCCTCCTCCTCCTCCTGCTGGGAGGCCAAAATGAAGGTGACGGGCCACACCTTTGCTCTCACTGATTAAAATTCTGGAGTAGGATATAGATATAGCATGATAAGCATTTTATTATGGGTCTAGTGATGCCAACGGCCGGTACTTCTGAAGCTGCTCCCCAGGGCTTCCTCCACACTAACGGGGAGCAGTCCAGCATCTGGGCAGCCTGCAATCAGCAATGCCAGCTTAGAGAAAGGATACAAAACATTTGCTAATGTTTTAGTAGCTTTTACAGTCATATGCCAGGTTTCTAAATGTAGGTTGGTTGTTGGGAATTCATGGTTAGGGAGACGGGAAAGAGCGGGAGTTCCAGAGTGCTGCTCTCAGAGAGGAACAGATGCAGCTGTCCTCTTGCTGTTAGTGGACTTGCTTTTCGGAGCCATTTAATAATTCAAAAAACCTTTTTTCCCCTTAATTCATAAGGAACTTGAAACTGGAATTGTAGACTTGCTGATTCCTTCCCCAAATGCAACAGCTGAAGTTGGCTACAACAGGGATCGGTAAGTTTACCGGTTCCCTTCTGAGCCAATGAGGGCTTCTGACCAATTCCAGACAAGAGGGAGATTTTGTAAACCTATTTTGGAGTTTATGTCTCTTTGGAAGGTGGGCCAGGAGTGGACAGACCCCCGTGACCTGGTTGGTCCAGCGCCATTTGCCAGAAGCCCCTGGTGACCCCATCCCCTCCCTCGCCCTCTCTTCCTGCCCGTTGGCTCCACAGGGGAAAAAGGGGCCCAGACTCAGGCAGCCCATCTGTCTCCTGGCTCTTCCTTGGGGGGTTTGCACTTGGTGCTCTCTGTGCAAAGGAAGCTTCTGCCTGGCCATAGAACTTGGGGATCCTCCCACTGTCCCTGGGGAGTTGGGGATCTTGCCTCTGGTGCTGATCTGGGGGTGCTTGTGGGCCAATGGCGGTCTTTTGTGTCTTGCCAGGCTTCTCTTGAACCCCTCGGCCTGCCTGGATGAGCACCTGGTGCAGTTTAAGTTCCTGGGCATCCTGGTGGGTGTGGCCATCCGCACCAAGAAGCCCCTGGACCTCCACCTGGCCCCCATGGTCTGGAAGCAGCTCTGCTGCATCCCACTCATGTTGGAGGACTTGGAGGAGGTGGACCTCCTCTGCGTGCAAACCCTGAACGGCATTCTTCACATTGAAGACAGCGGCATCACCCAGGAGAACTTCCACGAGGTGAGGGAGCCGCACCAAGATCCCCATGCTGATGGCCGCTGCCAGGCCCAGCATTGCTTTCCTGACAAAAGTGGCCTGGAGCTCTTCCCAGTTGAACCTTTTGGGAGAGTGTGAAGGGGGAGGGTCACCAGAAGGGGCTTTTCCTAGGACTTGGGGGCTGAACGGGAAAAGCAGCACCAAGCAGTGCAGGGACGAAGAAGCAAAACTGCCACTTTGCAAAGTGCAACCAAAACCCAACTTGATTTCTTTCCTGTTAGATGATTCCTTTAGATTCCTTTATTGGCCAGAGTGCTGATGGCAAAATGGTGCCCATCATCCCCGGTGGGAACAGCATTCCCCTCACCTTCTCAAACCGGAAGGAATACGTGGAAAGAGCCATCGAGTACCGGCTACATGAAATGGATCGCCAGGTAATGGTCCGGTACAGTCGGTTAATCTGGTGAAGCTCAGAAGTGTCTCTGCTTTGTTTGGGGGGGCCGCACTTGGAGCAACGAAAATGAGGGTTTGTTTTACCCTCGCGTTCCATTTCAGCGTACTGGAAAGAACATGGTTTATAGGCTCCGCCCCCAAGATGGAAATATGAATCCTGATGTCCCTAGTTTGTCCCCAAGGATGACTTGTCCCTGCTTGCCTTCCTCCTGCCCGTTTGGGCCTTAGGGGGTCTTCCCCGCCGCTGAGCTTCTGCTCTCACCTTGCAGGTGGCCGCCGTGCGGGAAGGGATGTCCTGGATTGTGCCGGTGCCTCTGCTGTCCCTGCTGACGGCCAGGCAGCTGGAGCAGATGGTCTGCGGCATGCCCGAGATCTCGGTGGACGTCCTGAGGAAGGTGGTGCGCTACCGCGAGGTGGACGAGCAGCACCAGCTGGTCCAGTGGTTCTGGCACACGCTGGAAGAGTTCTCCAACGAGGAGCGGGTCCTTTTCATGAGGTTTGTCTCCGGAAGGTCTCGCCTGCCTGCAAACACGGCGGATATTTCTCAGCGGTTCCAAATCATGAAGGTCGATAGGGTAAGTTGGCACTTCTCCCCCTCCCGGTTGCTCCCCTACCTAATCAGAGACGCCGAAGGGCCCATTGCCGCCCCGGCAGCCGAAAGGATGGCCTGTGGCCCCCCCACTGAGCCTGAAGGGCCACTTGCTGGGCAGCTGAGCAGGCCCCGAGACTCTCTGGCTCTGCAGGGAAGGCCACACCTGGGCCTGGGGGGGGTGAGAGGGTAGGGCCCAGTCAGGGGGCTATAGCAAAATTGCAACGGCCGGGAGCAGTGAATGCTGGATCTCAAAGAGAAAGGTTGAGCCAATTTGTTAAACTGGGGACCCTGAGCTTAGCCAAGGGCCCACCAACATTCCCCCACCCGCTTTGTGAGGTCCAGGAGGTTTGGAGAGGCCCCCGTTGATGAGTGGAGTTCCCCATCCCACCCCATCTGGCCTAACCTACCCCCCTCCTGCTTTCTTCCGGACAGCCTTACGACAGCTTGCCTACCTCACAGACCTGCTTCTTTCAACTGCGCCTCCCACCCTACTCCAGTCAGCTCGTCATGGCGGAGCGTCTGCGCTATGCAATCAACAATTGCAGGTCGATCGATATGGACAATTATATGCTGTCCCGAAACGTGGACAATGCCGAGGGCTCTGACACAGACTATTAACTGTGGACAAAAATCCTCCCTCTCCCTCCCTCCCTCCCTCTAAGAATGCCCACACCGGATTTCAGTGCTGACATGGTTTTACAGTAAAGATAGATGTTTTAGGAACATAAACAGTGGCCACCTTTTTAGTTACTCTAAATGTAACAAGATTTAGATGTCTTTCTTTATTTTTTGTGACTGTAAGCAGAAAATGCAAAAAAGTGAGATCAGTAAAGTTTTCCCCTTTCCCCCCTCTTTTTGTTCACTTTTGATAAGTTTGCATGGAGCCTTTCTGGTGCACTTTGTTGGGAATGGAGCCTTGTTTCCCTTTCCCAGTGAATCTGAAGAGCTGTACATTGTGTATAATTGTTCATTAGAAAGGACAGTTTTACATAAATATTCATATATTTATTTTTGTTTTAATTTGAAATGCCTGTGCAGGGTTCCTTATTCAAATAAAGCAGATTCAAGAAACAAATAGTTCTCTTCTTTAAGGGTCTCTGATGATTATCCTTTTTGTGTGCTTTTATTTTTCTTGTTTGCTTTTAATTTTTACATTTTTGATTTTGCTCTCTTGTTTTTGTTCACAATTGCCAAAATGAAACTGATCTTCCCAAGGAAGGAAGGAAGGAAGGTTATTTTATATATAAAAAATAATTTAGAGAACTATACATACCGTATGTAGAAAAATTAAGTCGGTATGAGTTGAGAAATATGATTGTTGGATTTTAGTTGTGTTAAAAATGTAGCATGTTTAACTAAAGGAGTATCTGAGGAAGGAGGGTACAAATATTGTCTTTTAATTTAGAAACTCCATGTCCCACTAAAAGGACAGCCTAAATTTTTGTTAGCAAACAGCCACTTTGCCACTTCCACGGCAGGTTTGAGTAGATAACCTCTAGTACACGTGTTTTACATCTCTCTTGCAACACACACAGAATCTCAATCTGTAAACAGAAAGAACGGACTCCAGCTTGGCCGCTTGCTTGGCTAATGCCACAGCATTCTTTTGAAGCCTCTTTCCAAGGCCCAGACCCCTGGCCTTTTGTCCGGAATCATGTTTGCGCTTCTTTCTGCGCTGAGCACCAGGGACGGGCACATCTTCTGGACTCGCTGCACCCCAGCAGCTGTTATGTTTCTGCAAAAGTCCACGTGCAGAGTTTGTAAGGAATTGGCATGGAAAGCCACAGCTTCCAAGGTCTGGTCAGTGATCAGGACACAATTTTCCAACTGGAGAGTCCGAAGACCCGGGCAGCTTTTGAGAAGCAGCTCAATGGAATCGTCTGTGACGTGGCCACATCCAGAAAGCTTCAGAGACCGCAGGCTGGGGCACCTGAAAGTGGGAGCATGAAGGGTTACAAGGGGGAGGATGGGGGAAGTAAATTGGCCTCTTGCAGTGGAAGCCAGCCCTGCAGCCCTTCTCCCAGACGCACGCGCGCACACACACACACACACACACACAATGGTTTGTAAGGATTGTTTTGAATACTACAAAGCAAAAGGTCATGCCTGACTTGAGAGGGATGGTAAAGCCTGAACAGGATGAGAATTTATTCCACGTTCAACACCTCAGAAGCTTTTCAGGCTTCTCAAGAACTATAATAGTTGCATCGTCTTCTGAGCAAATCTTAAATTAAGCAGAGAGAGAGATTAGCAGATCTGCTTCCTGTTTCACTCCTGGAGTAATTTCTCCTCCAGGCCATCGAGGATCAAGCATATTTAGTTACATCTAAACCATAAAACAAGCTAAGTGGTTGTGTTGATAACTCACTGCATAAGGAAGTTTTCAATGAACAGAATTGATTACAATTTACAATGTCATTTTTTGATTCATGATGTCTGTCCCAATACTTGTATTGTGCTTAGTTTAATAGCAGTGGTCAGCTTTTTAAAATAAAATTAATGAAACATTGAAAAATTACAACTGTTTTGATCCTTGTAAATTCCTATTGACAAAAAATAGTTTTCATTCCCGTCCCTGCGCAGGATGAACACAAGTGTCACAAAGAAGACAATCGTCTTGTTCAGACCAGTGAAAGAGTTAAAGGCCGAGTCCCCAAAGTGAGGGAGCAGGAGGAGAAGGGGCTGAAAATCACTGGTCTCCAGCCAGGGGGCCAAGAGCCTCTGCTGAAATACGCTTGGAATGCCTGAGCACCGAGCAGCAGTTGGTGGCACAAGTGCAATGCGATTATGACACACAGAACAAGCTTGTTTAAAAACTGAAATGCTTGATTTTACGCTTTTAACAATCCCTGAGGAGGGGGGACCTTCCTATGGCACAGAAGTAGTTAAGGTGTGCCTGTAAACAAAACTGCTGTCTCATTTCTTGGGGGGGGGAGGCGCATCCAAAGCCATTCCCACAAGCAGGGCATAACCTAGGGTAAACCCACATATCAAGCAATATTTTTTCTTACCTCTTAGAAACCTGGAGTAAAAACTCATTCACCAGGTGTTTGTGTAGGTTGCAGATGTTCCTCTGAAGGTGGTTCTTCATCCAATCCTCCACGTTGCACACCTTGACTTGGCTGGAATGCCAGCAGATGGAGAGGTGCCGCAACGCCGGTCCCAGGACAAAGTTGTCCTTGGTCAGTTCGGCCAGAGAGTGGAAGTGGAGCAGAGGCCACAGAGAGGCATCCTGGAAGACCCGCAGCAGCCCGTGGCACGTCTGGGCCAAACTCTTCCGGCTGTTTTTGTCCAGGAAGGAGAAGAGGTGCAGGAGGCATTCCCAGTTCAACTCCATCAAACGCATCGCCCTCCGTGCCTGGGCAGCAAAGGCAGCAGGCTCGCCACGAAGGGCTCGGGGCTTAATCAGCTTCCAAAGGCTCCAGATCCCTTGCACAAATATGGTCTGGAATGGAAGCTATTTTTGGCTGCCAGCTGGGAGAGAAGTTTCCAAAAAGGACAAGGCACCAGCCTCCCTTTCGTGTCTCCCTGAGGGAGCAGCATGGCCTTGCTTCAGCCAGTCTGGCCTTAAAAGGGCCACATGGCCTATGGAGAACTTGTTGGCTTCAGCTCAGGTCAATGGGACTCGCTGAGAATCTAATTCAAAGGCAGAGAACCCCATCGACAGGAACAGGACTCGACTTTGGCGTTATTTGTGCTGTCAACCAGAAGTTTCACGCTGCAACCCAACTTCGAGGACACTGGGCTTCAAGAGTGCTCCAACCCTGGGCAGCTGTCACCAGCAGGTGCAGCACACGGAGTGGGGCACAGCAGGACAGACCCCTTGGGGCCTCTGGTCTCTAGGCCCTGCCCTGAGACTGCAGAAAAGGCAAGCCCTGGCAAGTCCTCTTTGGCGCCCACTTGGAGCAGCCTGCTGCTTTAAAGCCTGGGTGCCCCTTGGCTGGTGATGCCCCCATTTCTCAGCTGCTGCCCTTGACAGCGAGTGTCAGCCACCCGGCCCCAGTTGAGGCAAGGCTCAATTCTCCCCAGCCCAGAGAAGACAGGACTTCAGAGATAACGTGGAGAGGAATATATTTTAGGAGAGTTTCAACCATGGTCAAGATCACCAACAAATGCGCTGAACACAACCACTCACCAAACGTATACATGAAAGTTAAATGGCCAACAAAGAAGCCCCCGGGCTGCACATGAGACTGAGAACGCAACACACACTGGAACCAGAGAGAATGCCCACTCCAGACTGAGCACGAAGCTGGCCGTGTCCTGCTCCTCTAAGGGACCTTCTGGGGCCACCAACCTTGAATGGAGCTCTTTTGCAATGCAAACGTCCAGCAGAAGCAGGTGGCAGGAGGGGCATGGGGAACAAGCAGGCTGCAGGAGCCCTTCAAGTGACAACAGCCATGGTGGCAGGGAGGTGAGGCCAGCATCGCCATTCCTGCCAAGGCCCCCTGTGGGGACAGCAGAGCTGATGTGGCTGAGAAAAAGTCCTCACCCTGCAAGAGGGGCTACAAAGAGGGGCAAAAATCCAATACTGTTTCTGGTTGGGCTGACCCAACTCACTGAGCAAAATCCAGTGGATCAACAAATCTCCACCAGGGAGAGAAATCCATTGTGTTGCCACAACTTGCAGGTTAATCTGTCCATTGGAAAATTTGCAGGCCAGGCAGGGGTCAAAGGAGGCTTCCCTCCTTGTCCTTGCTGGGGGAAGAGTGGCCTGGCAACAGGGCTGTCCACTTGGGAGGGTCTACACTGCCATTTGAAAGACCTTCTGCCCTTGAGGACCTCTGGGGGGTGCAGCTTGTAACAGGGAGGCTCAGGAGAGCCGAGTGAGAGTTAAAGGAGACACCCGGCATCTCTACAGCTGTCTCCTTGAGTAGCCACCTGGCGCAGGGCGACCGGTCCTCTCTGGCATCTGGGGAGCACCTCCAGGCTGCAAGCAGAGAAGCTGAGCTTCTCCTTCCCCAACTGGCAGTAGAAGAGCACCCCCTGGTGGGAAGAAGTCTGCATTTTGGCCAAACAAAGAAAAACTCAGGAAAAGGGTCCAATTGACTGCAATGATACACAACATGGGAATGTGACGTCACAACCAACTCACAAAATGGAATCCAGCTTCGATATTGAGAATCTGGGCTTCCTTTTCTCCCGGACCACTTAATTTTGTTTATACCAGTGTGGGGAGGGGGCAGCAAGACTTCCAGGGAGTCCCTACTGCTTTTCTGTGATTCTGCAGCTCTGGCTCTTTTTTATGCCAGGGAAGGGGAGGGCCTGCTTCTCCAGGCAGGGCCAGCCCCAGGGGGGAGCCTGTCCCTGTTCAACTACTGGCATATTCCACCTCATGCAACCCCCCCACCCCACCCCTTGAGGGCTCTCCTCTCTCTCCTCTCCTGCTCCCCACTTCCCTGCTTGCATTGAAGAATTCTGCAGAATTCAAAATTTTACACACATTTGGCTGATTGGAACAAATGCAACCAGGGATCTTTCTTTCACCCAGGCCAAACCAGCTTTTAAAAAGCCTCTTCCATGCAGGAGCCTTTAGAAAAGCGCAGCCTCAAAAGACATCTCCCATCTCTTCTCTTCCAAACCTCCTCTTCTTCTTCTTCTTCTTCAGAGTTTCAGTTTCTGCGAGAGAAGAATAGAACGCTCTACTTCTCGTCTTCTTCCAAAATAACCTCAAGGCAGGAAGTCAGAGAGCAACATTCGCAAATGATTCTAGACACGGTGCTAGCAAAATGACTAGCCGATCCTGAATTCTGATTTTTGGTACCTTAATTGCAACAGAATAGTAATTTCCAATATTCATATAAAGAATTTTTTTTAAAAAAAGTTTCTATTACAAACAATGCAGCCATCTACTGAAGTACAATCTACAGACTAAAAAACAGCCTTCGGAGAAACAAAAATAGCAGCAGTTATATGGCCTGTTTAATGCAGCCCCGTTTAGTCCCTTAAAAAAAGAAAGGAGATTCCAAAGTCTGTGCCTGCATCCCGTTGGGGGGGGGGGATCGAGTCGCTGATCCTGGGCATTTCCTAACAGAGCACGCAGTCGTGCTCATCAAAAGGATTCAAGTTTCCCTCATGGAAATGTGCCTTTAGAAAGCAAACCAGAACATGGAGACAGGAAAGTCAAACATAAAAGTCGCTCTTGAAACTATGTATAAAATTTGTGTTTAAGCAGCACATCAGTATCTGCTGAGGTTTTGCCTTTTTTCTGGTGTAACTAACCACAAAGTTAGCTTGTGTCCATTTTTTTAATAAGTCAAATGCTACTACCGACAATGTAATAAAACTAGAACCCACAAAAAAATTTTGAAAAGTGCACAATGAAATCAAGAGTCTTGGATCAAGTATCTGTGGAGAACTGGAAATGTTTTGTCCATTGGACTTGATATGCACAGGGCGGAGAGAAGCATTAAAGTTTCTCGGATGCAGACTTAGCCTGGCGGTCCACATAGAAGAGGATGTAGGCCTTGGCTTTCGAGACTGTCTCCTCGTCCGTCAGTGTCACCGTGCTGTCGTTGAAATGGAACCAGCGCCCTTCGTGAGTCGCGTATGCCGTGTAATGCCCAGAACCGACCCTGGAAATGCCAGCACCCAAAATGTGAACGGGAGGCCCCTTGGGCTGTGTCTGGAGCAAGCGGGCGGCTCGAGAAGGCAGCGACCACACAAAGGCCGCTCACTTCGGCCTCTCCACAAAGCCAGCCATCCAAGGTGGCCCCTTGCGCCAAGACTTTCCTCCCGCTCCCACTGGTTGAACCCTTCCAGTTCATTGACACCTGTTCACAGAGAAGGCCCACCGAGGTGGCCACTCTGGGAAGGGAGGGAAGGCCACAAGGAAGCCACACCAGTTCTCGGGTGCCCTGCAAGGCCTTGGGAGCCCCTGTCTACCCTCCCTGCCACTCGAGGAGCTGATGCTTCTCTTTGCCCACCTCCCCATCATGTGTCACTGCATGCCAGGTTTTCAGAAGTCTAGGCCCCAACCCAGATCTTTCCAAGTACTCACCCCGAGCCATGGTGCACAACCACTGCCGCAAGGTCATAGAGGCAACTGTCTGGGCCACTGTTTTCAGGCTGCACAAAGGGGGGGAGGAAGCCAAAGAAACTGAGTGCCCTGAAGCCTGGGCCTGTCCGCTCCCTCCTCTTCCCAGCCACCGGTGCTCTACCTCCAGCAAGTAGCACTTCATGTCCAGGCTGCGCAGGGGGAACTCGACAAAGGTGTCCACCTTGTTCCTCAGGTAGGCCGTCCAGTGAAAGCGTTTCAGGTGCAGGCACAGCACCTGGGCATTAAAGGGACACACGGCACAAAAAGCCCTTAAGGGCTGCATTTGTCAAAACCCTAAAATTAAAGCCCAGTTTTGCAGCAACTTTGGGCACAAGAGCATAGAAACACATTATTTCTGTGAGAAAGTAGAAGAATTTCACAATAACAGCAATTATTTATCTAATATATTTGTATACCCCTTCCTATGAAATCTCAAAGCAGCACACAAAATCTCACAGACACGCCAACAAAAGTACTGGAGTAAATGTCCTTTAGATGTCAAGATGTTCATTCACAGGTTTTATAAGACACCACATGAAAGCTCAAAAAACGGCTTTCATGCCTGAGTCCCTCCACAATGTTCACTAGAAGACATTACCAAGAACCTGCAACTTGTCTTTGTGTACAACCCCCCCCCTTCCAACAAATGGCACTCACTTTGGGTAGCTTCTGCATCCAGAACTTCTTGGTTGACTTCTGTTTCTTCTTACATTTGTGACACATGTAGAGCTCCGAGTCATCAAGTTCTTCCAGGTCGGTGAAGCTACGGAGACAACCTGGAGCACAGTTCAACGAAGAGGGTGAGTATCGCTCACTCTTCAATAAAAAAAGACTAACGACAGAGACTGGCGAGCCGCTCCCTGAGAACGTACCCCGTAACGTGCAGATTGGCCCGTTCTCTTGGTTCTTGCTACGTTTATTCCGGAACTGACTTGGAATATCTAGTGAGAGGTCTAAAAGCAAAGGCCTCGTGGTCAAAGTTACAAAGGGAAACATTCCTTAAACACTTTCAAACATTCCTTAAATACTTTCAACCCTTTACCTAGGAATGGATCAAACTTTCTGGATTCAGTTCCACATATCAAGCAGTTGACTTCATTCTGAAGGACACCTCCAAAGATAGTTGTGACAACGGTAGAAGTGCCGTTACTGAAGAAAAGATGGGGAGAGGACTGTCAGGGCTTGTGCCCAGAATGTCTAATTATCTTATTGTTGTTCGGGCATTTCACCTTTGTACAAAACCAACCACGGGCAGAAAGAGGCAGGAGATGTGTGCTAAGTCACCACCCTGCCCTTTCCTGCCCTCCTCCAGAGGACTGACGGACACCTTCTCTTTCCGCTCAGCAAGGCTGCCCATACAAGTTGCCCTCCATCACCGATGTGCCTCTATTGTGGGAGACAACCAGACGCTGAAAATGACCCCAGCCACCAAGTCCAAGTGAAGCCACAAAAGGATTCACTTACACGCAGCACCTGCTGCCGGCAGTGAGGCCAGAATCCTCCTGAGCGAAGACGGGGTGGGCAGCACCGTTGACCCCTTCCTGCAGCTCCAGGTGCAGATGGTCCAAGAGGTAGCGCATGAACTCGTGGGCATCTTGCTGCTGGTAGCCCCTTAACAAAAGCAAACCTAGGACTCGACAGACTGACCACCAGCTCCTGCGCCCGCTGCACACAGGGAAGGTGGCAAGGCCGAGCTTCCGAAGGCCCGTGGCGAGCACAAGGAAGGCGACTGTCTCTTAAATCGTCAGACCGCAGGAAGGACTTCTAAAGCTCTTCTTGGGAAGTTCTTCACTATTCAAGGTAAGAATCTTTCTAATGTGCAAACACAGATGTTCAAACGTCAGGGCACTATGGGATATACACGTTGTACCTGAATGCACATGTGCAGGACGGGGACATACTCTGTGTTTGTGTGTGAACAGAGCCTCTCAGGAAACCAAAGAAACAAAAGAGCTTCTCCACACTCAAGCAAGCCTTACACTGGCTGGAAGGGAAAAAGTTGAGCAGTAACCAGAAAGCAAAAAGATTAACAGATGTTTCTCTTCAAGGAAGGCCAGCCAGGAGATGGAGATGTTTAATCTATGCAGAGTGAAAAAGGATTAGCAGCTACAAAGGAGTCTAAAGACACCTTGTTTCCCTTAATCCAGACATTTTATTTTCAAGACAAAGAAAGGTGCATTTTAAAAAGAACCACTTCACCTAGCAGGCATCCTCCTCCAGAAAAAGCTTGAGGTACTGAAATATTTGTATTATCCATTTTGCAATGCACTGGGTCTTTAAAAACCAAGTTGATCAGAGAGACAACCTGCCGCGTCTTCCTGGGACACACAGTCCACTGGGACCATTTTCCCCAGCAGGACCCCTTCCAGAGTTCAAGGCGTCGGGCAATGTTAGAGAAGGAAGGGTTGAGTTCTGAGTTGATGGGCTTGGAAATGGTTGGGGGGCTCCGGAGGCCCCAGAGAAGCTCCCTCCCACCCCCCTCCCGTCTCTTCTTGTCCTGGGACAGACAAGGTGACCTCTGCTGCTTTCTGTTAAACGCAGAGGAAGCCCCAGTGATGACAAGTCTGCTGGAGCAAGCTTGAGGGTGGGACTTGTGCTTTGCTCTCTGTCAGTTTGGGAGGGAGGGGATTTTGGCCAAAGGCAAAACAAGACCAGAGCTTTGCTCTCCATCTGAAACAACCCATGCTAAACTTCCTTGATTCTCATGGGGGAGGGGATGTGCAAAGGGCAAGTGGGGGAGGAGGCTCTGACACACCGCAGGCATCCAGAGCAACTTTTCAGCACTGCCAGTGGCATTAACGGATCAACAGAACTTCTTTACTAGCTGAAAATATGGAGTAACTTACCTTTCTGCCCAATTAATCCTAATATTGTTCAAGGTTCCTTTGAAAGAGGTTCAGGGGCCAAGACATGGAGACCTTGGAGAGGAATGACACTTAGATTTACTGCTGTGAACTAATCGTCTCTTTTGACAGCCTGGGTGGAAAATGCTTCCTGCACCCAAGAATCAGTCTTTTTGCTGCCTTCTTTCAGCGTTACAGAATCTAGTTTAATGTGGAGAGAATCAAGGAAGTTTTGCCTTCTGGGTTTTGCTTCAGCCTTCTGGGACCTAGCATGCCCAAAGCAGAGCTCTGGGACTGGCTGGGATGCTCAACTGCAGCACGTCAGCACCACTCGGCCTCAGGAACAAGGAAAGCTAGTTCAAAGATCAAAGCCTTCATCCATCGGAAGGCCAAGCCGTCCTCCAAACAAGGCCAACACGAAGCTGCTCCTTTCAGAGACAGCAACTTTCTTCAGAAATAGACTTACCTGAAGTTGGGCATGATTTTCCAAACAACGTAAAACAAGGATTCAGGGCTGAAGGCCGTTTGACTTCCTTGCCACAAAGCACACAGTGTCTTCCGGAATTCCTCCACCAAGGAACTGCAGAAGGAAAGTGATATTTATTCTTAGAAAGAAATCAACACTCTCACTACATTTGTGGCCAACTAACCACGCAGGGTTTTTTTTACCCTACATTTTGTCTTGCATTCAGTCATGTCAGAGTCTCAGAGACTGCTTTGGTCAATCCCTCCACTTTTCTGGGCAAGGTTTTTCTGAAGGGGTTTGCCATTGCCCCCTTCCTAGGGCTGAGAGACAGTGACCGGCCCAAGCTCACAGATCCATGCCCAAGGCAGGATTAGAACTCAGTCTCCTATCTCTCAGCATACAACTAAGATGCCACCGATTCCAACGATCAAATGACTGAGGTCTCTTTCTCCGCCAGCTGCCCCGGTCTCCAGATGCGGCTGAGACCCTCCGCTTCCAGGCTCAAGCACTCACACGCTGCCCTCGCCTTGGCTCCGCGTGTGGTAGGTCCGCCGGCCTGCAGTCTTTCCGTTCCGAAGTTCCACTGCTGGCAGCTCTTTGAAGTAGCAGCAGAACTGTGGAATGTTACTGTGGGGAAGAGGACAGATCAGCCAGAGGTGCCAGAAGGGCCACTCGGCCCTCAAGAGCTCATGAACCATCCATGCTCCGAAAGTGCAGGGGATGCTCCTGCCCATGAAGGCTACAGGGCGGAGACGGCTGTGATACACAGAGGCAAAAGCGCTTCTGCGGGAGGAGAAAAAGACTCTGGCATGGACAGACCCACAGCAAGCAGCCCCCTCAGGGGCACGGGGGTCTTCCTGCACATCACCGAGTGCCGCACAGGGGAGTCCGCCAGTCTCAAAGGGGGAAAGCCCCATTCCCAAATGAGGGATACCTGAGGGACTGAAGGATGGCATTCATGAAACATGTGTTCCCCAAATTCCGAAGACCCGTTGCGCACAAGCTTGTGGGGCTCCCCTGCGAACCAGGAAGATCACTATGAGTTGACATACAATAAGCCGCCAATTTTCTTCAACCTCCTTCTAAAGGGACATTACATCATGACACAAAAGAGACTCCTTTGCCAACTTCTAAAATATTCATATGTGTCTCATTACTGTTAGTCAGTTAGAGAATTTAGAGCACAGACAATGATAATTTAATTCAAACTTTAGAATGTTCAATAAGTACCCCTGACATCACACAAAATCAATCAGTACATTCCCATGTTCCTAGCTTTGTTGAATTCTCTGATGCCATGAGAAAATTTAGACTCCCCCCAGACACACCCCCAGCCCTTCTCCTGGGGGTGGAGGAAGAAGCCCCAGCGATGGGCTCCAGCCGGCTGCCAGACTCCAGCCTGGGGGAGCATCTGCCACACATGAACTTCAAGGCTGAATTAAATGGCACTTCATTATCTGGCCTGCTCCAGATTAAGGGCTGATACAAAGTAAGCATATTTTTCTCAGCTGAAAGTGAATTATTCAGAGCCTTTGGCATTCAAAATTGGACCCTGAGTGCTGCCAACGCTCAAAGCATCGCTCAGGGGGCTGATTAAATGTTAAAGCCCAAGACAGTTTTTTGGAAAGGACTTCTCTGATCAATGCAATTAGCTCCAAAGCTGCTCCTTCAAAGTCGAGGGCAGAAAAATCAAGGAAACCAAACTTACGTTTACTTTTAATAATTTGCTGTTTACAGAGGCACTTTCAAGTTGTTTTCTTTTCCTATGTCGGTCTACTGTAAAACCTGAGCTGTGGAAGAGAATAAACGGACGATTTAAGACACGTTTAACAATACAAAGAGAGCAAACTAGTTACAATACATATCACTTAAGGCAGGAAGGGTTATAGGCATTTTATAATAAAGAAATATTTTTAAATGGCCTATTACATCTGGAATGTTCCACAGAGATTCATCCTTAATTTGATGAACACGCTAGAGTACATCCTAAAGCAGTGGTGGCGAACCTGTGGCACGTGTGCCCAGAGGCGGCACTCGGAGCCCTCTCTGTGGCACACGTGCCGTTGCCCCAGCCTTGCCTCCCCCTGTGACCCCCTCACCAGCAGCCACCCTGGAGGAGAGTCGCCCCCGAGAGTGGCCCACGCGCAGCCAAGGACATGGCAGCCAGGCAGCATAGACAAGACTGCCCTCACACCCCATTGCGCAGTTGATGCTGCGGGGTGCGGGCAGAGGGCATGGCCGCAATGGTGCTGCTGGGCTGCCTGGGTGATCTGCGGCGGGCCCTGGAGGCGGTGAGTGGCCCTGCGGGCAGGCGGGGTGGGGGCGGGGCAGGGGATAGAGCAGGGGCGGGGCCAGTTTTTGGGCACTTGGTCTGTAAAAGGTTCGCCATCACTGCCCTAAAGCCGTTGATCTAAAAGAACTTTTTTTAAAACTAGACTACCCGTTCTCCCACAGGGCCACGTCTCTGGGCCAAGAAGGGCCTTTCCAAACACCAGGACGTGTCTCATCCAAGCCAACCACCCAGAATTTTACAAACGTCTTCTATTCTCCAGTCCAAGGAATTCCCATCCAGAGCATCTCAGCTCGCCATTCACTGTGGGGATGTCCCAGGCAGAGGCCCCGGCCACACACCGGAACATCTGACAGAAGGCAATCGCTGCCCCGGTTCATTTCAGGGACGGTTCCTAGAACTCGTCTCCCAGATGGTGTCCCAGGACACACGTCCATTGACAATACATTCACACAATTCACGAGGCTGAAAGGCTGCTCAAAGGAAACCCTGCCGCAATGTCCACCTTCAGACAAAGAGAAGCTGCTTACTTTTCCAAGTTCTGTAGATGCTCTCGGACTTTCTGCACCAGGCCTAGCTTGGTATCGTTTACTACGAAGTCATCACAGCGATAACTGTGGACAAAACACAGAACCATCAAAGAACAGCCACCGCTGGTTCCCCGGCTAACGTGAGGCTGCTGAACTGTGAATGAAGAGGTGGTGGCGAAGAGGAGAAAAGACAGCCTCCTTCAAGAAGGATGAAGCACGAAATGCTGAAACAGCAGAAGCAAAACACAATAGTGTGGGTGTAGCTACCCATCCTCTTCCTCCAGACACTGAGCAGAGCTTTCCCCCCCCCCCATCCCAAATTCTTTTCCAACCAATTCTCTGATTCCTGGGCAAGCTCAGTCCTCAAAGATCCTGCTTGGTCTTTCTGCCAATCTAATACTTTGAGAAACCAAATTGCTCCTTCCTTGCTTCCTCGTGAACAGCCCCAATTGGCAAGTGGCTCTGTGATTCCTCTGGGCTCAGCTTTTACTACCACATGATGGCCACCAGCTGACTGGCTGGATGCAGCAATCGAGGCACTGGGGAAGCTGCTCCATGTGAGCAAGGAAAGGCAAATGGTGGGCTTACAAAATATTTGCAGCCAACAAAGAGGGTGTGATGTGGACAAGAGGCAGAATGTTCTCCCGAGATAACAAGTGTCCCCTTTTTCTGGTTACTGCCAAGCGTTTTCCTTCTCAATTTCTTTTAGTAACGCTTTTCACACTTGCATCTTTTGATTCCTAATTATGGTCCAAAATAAAGTCTAAGTCACAGGCTGGAGACGAAATACTTTGTAGAGAAAAACGAAATGTATGCAAGAGCCCTGTTAATGCAGTTGACCTTTGTAGCCTTTAATTCACACATAAAGGTTCTACTTCAGCAATTCTGGGGAAGACATCATCCGTGCCAAGAGAAAGAAGCTGCCTCCGCAATGAAGGGAGCATCGGAGGTACCAGGAGCTGCAAAAATCAAGGCTCTGTTGTGCGTTTTAGAAGACTGGAACATTTAGGTAACAAGCAAAGGCCCAGAAGAGGGGGGAGGGGATCCTCATCAGTTCTTCAACAGACGGGGAATTCCTCTCTTTACCTGGTTTCCTGAAAGTGGAACTTCTGCCCTCTCTCTTTATTGTTTATGTTTTTTGTTTATGCTTTTCAACCAGTGATACGGGTACCACCTGTGGTACATTGGCACCTGGCAGGGGGTACACGACCATCCTAGAAAAGTGGTAGCAGGGGAGGGGAATGAGCTGAACCGGTGGCAGCACCGCACAAGCCTGAGCGAGAGACGGCTGGAGCTGCAGGGCTGTCAGGGCTCAGCAGAAGCGCCAGGATCAGCGCCAGGATCCAGCTGGAGCTCAGCCCTGATCCTGGCGCTTCTGCTGAGCCCAGAAGAAGCGCCGATCAGCTGGAATGTTGCAGCCTCTCCAGGGTCTTGTGATTTACATTCAGATGCTTGGCAACTGATTCATATTTATGACGGTCACAGTATCCCAGGGTCATGTGAAGTGACCAAAACCTGCTGCAACCACCCAGCGGACGGGGGGGGGAATAAAAAACCAAACACCCCCCCACCACCCCCGCTGCCAATCCTCAACAGAAATGCTCACAACAGTGAAAACCTTGGACAGGAGGAACAGCGCTGCCGAGTGGGCAGGCAGGCGTCTTGCTCGGCTGTGCCTTGGGGGGCACTTTTTTCAGTGCCGCTGTAACTTCGAACAGTCACTGAGCGAACTGTTGTAAGTCGAGGACTACCTGTACTTTATCACTTTTTTCCTTTTTTTCCTTTTTTTTTTTGGTCATCAAGTTTTTGACACCTTGCTATCTGGTGGTACTCGGATATTGCCATATCCTAAAAGTGGTACAATGGGTGAAAAGGTTGAAAAGCCCTGTGGTAAACCACCATTTTCTGTTTTAGCCAACTATAAACTATAAATGAACTTTGTTCTGCAAAGCAGGATCAGACATTGATTTGAACTGATGTCAAATCAGTTGTCATTCCTCAAAGTCTTCGTCTATCAAACTGACCTTCAGAAAGCTTGCTTGGATGGGCATTTGGGTCACAGGTTTAAACAAAATAAACTCAAGAGTCCCATTTGAAGAAGTAGAGAATTTCAGTGAATTGGGCCAGAATGTTCCTTAATCCAAATGACACTTAAAATTACTTGCCGAGCGCCAAGAGGTTCAAATAAACATACAAACAAGGAGCAAGGAAACGCCTCAAGCTGAGGGGGGAGCCGGGAGCCAGTTTAGCCTCTCACTATGTCGCCTCCAGTACGGCACCCTCTCAATCTCTACCCCCCACCACCACCACTTAGTTTGGTGGCTGCTGACTTACCAGTAGGTACTGTAACTACTACAATCCATGCACACCATGTGCTGGATCTTTTCTTGCTTTTCTGCTTTCTTATGGTTCATTAAAGAAACTTGAGCATCTTCATAATGCTTCTTTGCGTGGCCATTTACATACCTTAAAGGACCAAAAAAGAAACAAAACTGAGATTTTGGAAGCCTTCCCCACAAAAGTGCTTGCCTTCTCTAACTTGTAAACAGGCTTCAAGGGCAATTGCATTTGCTCCCTTTTATTATTGCCCAATTTCTTTCAGTACAGCTCAGCAGGACATGTGAAAATGGTGCAGAGATTGGAAGGGGTCTTTGATCAGTTTTGTTGGGCTTATATTCCTGCTTTCTGGTCCAAACAAAGGAATTTCAAATATTTTGATAAAAGCCAGTAAGGTTATTTTACCTCCCCCATTTTAAATAGCAATGTGAAGTGTTTTTGCCTCGGGATGCCCTCAGGAGCATGCAAATAGACAGCTGTTTTTCAGCAGCCGCACAAAGCAGGTGCAGGGGTCCACCCTATCTCCAAAGCAGGGCAGTCTCATGGAAACTGGGGACAGACGACTGTTCCTTGACTGAACCCTCAAGCAGTTCTCCCAAATGTGGACAGCAACATGTTCTTAAATATTACTGCACCTAATCCTTTATACCACACAACTCTGAAGCAAGGGACGTGACTACAGTTGGAATCTTGGCCAGCCTTCCCCAGATGTGCTCGTGGGCCAAACTGCAGGAGTTTAGTCCAAACAGATGTGGCAACAACAAAATAAGGACAACTGGTCTACACCAAAGTCCTTCTCAAGATGTTGCTGTCCCAGGCCACAAAGAAGTGGGGAGATTATTAAAAAAAACACCTCAGGGAGCTTGTGTCCTGCACTCACCTTCCACAGTGGACACCTGAGCAAGTCAGGCAGATCCAAGGACTTTTGTTAGAGCGGCACACTATTGGGGTAAGAAGAAATCAGACAAAAATAAGTTACACAAGATAACATTTCTGCTCCAGAAAACTAGTGAGGAAAAAACTGTTATAAGAAGAATCACGCTGTGTGGACTTTAAAATTAAATATTCAGTAATTATATAAGAGGCAGGTGGGATATAAACTTAAGATTTTTCCATATGAAATATTTTCATTTGCACACTCCTCTCCCTCATCACATTTTAACCACTTGAGTTTGGTGTATTTAATGCTCAGTACTATGGTCAAAATAAAATAAAACCAACCACATAATTAGCACTGTAATACAGTTATAGTAGGTGGATTATGAGTTATTTGAGGAAGCTAAACTGAGGAATCAAAGTGAACACTGTACCAAATTTAAAAGTGGAACCCCAGTCACAACTGATCAACTAGAACATTAAGTGGAATGACCGTATGTATACTCATTATGTTTGGGTATCAACAACTGCACAGCATGAGGAAGACTGCACAGCTAATTGGGCAACCAATATATTGAAAGGACAGAGAAAACAGCCTTTCGAACAACATTCTGGCCCTTTGGCTACCTTCCACCTGGGGAAGGCAGACAAGAGTTCATGAACCATTGGCTAATTCTCACTAAATCTCCCAACAAAAACCTGGCCATAGCTTGAGTTGTAGCCACTGGAGGTTAAAATCTAAAACAAGAACGGTTGAAACCATCTTGTTTTTAAGAGTATTTGTCGAGACACCTCCAACCCCAATTAATGGCAATTTGTCGGTTCTTTTATATCACCAAACTATAGTTAAGCTCCATTAACTGGGTGTACTGGAAAAGTCCAAGACTATATGAATTCTATGGCAGTAAGTTCTTTTTAAGTCTAAGAACAGCATCAAATACGTGTCTAGGAGGGATGTGGTAAAAACTAAAATCCACGATGATGTAAGGAAGCCTGGAGTCACATCCTCCTTTTCAGCAACTTCCTGTTAACTGAGTAATTCAGAAAGTATATTTTCTATTGCATAATAGAAAAGAAACAATGCCACTGCTCCTACAAGATTCTGAAGTGCCCAAATGCCCTTCATGAAGTGCCTCTATTAGTTGCAATTAATAAACCATTCCTTGTAAAAGGTGAAAATATGTTGTCATTATGAGCTGCTCTCTCCAGGGAAGACTCTACAGCTGGGGTGCAGAAGCCGGCAATTCTGAACAACCCAGAGCAAAACTGCTGGCTTCAAACTCTAATATCTGATCCAGAATCCCCACCGGCTGTGCCTTGGAGGGTGACTTATTCCCTCCATTCAGAGTCTGAGTAATTGTGCTCAACCTTTGGACTCATCTGGATATCTCAAAAGCCCCGCCGTTCCCTTAGCCATCACCAAACCTTTTGTTTGGTTTTTGTGCCGGGCAAACAAGAGGGCACAAGAACTGGGCGGCAGCAGCAGCAGCAACTATAACACTCACTCTGGGTTCTGCTGGCACATCCTGAGAAGGAAAGTATGTGCCACTTCCTTCTGGCATGCCTCTCCGGCATTTCCCCAAGAATGAAATGCTGACTGGGACAAGCCCGCCCGCCCCCCCCCCCGGCAGCCAGCCACAAAAAGCCTTGTGCCTTGTCACCCCCACCTCGGAAGGTGGCACACAGTGGCCACACCAGGGCTGCACTAGTAGAAGAGCGGCGTGGCTTATTCAACCGTCAAGAAATGCCACCCCATCTACAAATGAACCCGTGGCCTGGGAAAAAGTCTCTCTTTCACTTGTTCCTCCCCTGCCTGTTTTGCCCTGGAAAGGAGGGAGACGCTGCAGGGTTAGAAAGCCCCAGGTTCTTTGTTTTGAGGGGTGGGGGTGGGGGGGGGTCTCACAAGGCAAGTATTGTGATGCTGCTGAGTGGAAACAGAACTAGGCAACATTAACAGCTGCCAAGAGAGCAATTAAGGTCAAAGTGTAACCAAATGAGGGCTGCATTCATCCACATTGTAAAGGAGCCAGGACAAAGGTAAAGGCCACGTGCTTTCTTATTCCAAATAGAATGCATTAAGAAGTCATCCTGAAAATAGCTTAATCTGTGTGGCAAAAATTTAACCTTTGTGGCCAAAAGACTTTACATATGAAACAGGGTTACCAAAATCTTTGGCAGAGAAGAAACTGGGCCCTCTCAGTGCTGCCTAGGTGTTCTTACTTTCATCAGTGAAAAATTCTGACTATCTGCAGCTATTGAGGAGATGACATTTAAGAAAGACCAGCAAACTCCAGAACTGAAGACCACAATCAGCTAATGCAGTAATTGTAGATTTTCTTTGCTATATGAATACACAGTACCTTCCATCACTACTATTCTAGTTTTGTAAATGAAGGCTGCAGCTCTGATTTAAATATGAAATCTCTCTCAGCAAGCATGATGGAAGAGGGATTTAAGCTATCCGTGGTTCAGTAACAGTTTCATCTCTGCAGGTAAAAGCACCTGGGTGGCCTTTTCCAGGCTGGGAAGCCCTGCAGGTCTGGCCTGACTAGTGGAAGGCGGTGAGGGAAGCATCCTGCTGGGGGGGGGGTGGATTACAGAAGAACCCCAGAAGGTTGCAGCGGCAGTACTGCGGCCAAGAAAACCACATGGATGTATCCATAAAGTCACCCACAGAGGCTTATTCTTTTTTTTAAAAAAAATTACTTCATTAAAAGCTCATTCCTACAACATCCTGCAATGGACCACTCACCACGCCTGGGCCAGGTTTTCACTTGGCAAAAGTTAATCGACTCGGAAGATAGCAGACTAGGTTACAAGATGGACAATTCTTAAGCTAATTCAATGGACATCATCCTAGCCAACAATGGGGTCATTTAAATCCATCTGTTAACGTTTTCCCAGTGCAGCAAAACCACTCCAAGGCCTTGACATTTATACAGCACCAGGACAAGCTTTTTTAAAAAATTCCATAAATTATAACGCAATTCAGCTTCTGCAAATTAGGAAAACATCCTTGTATTGTTTGTCATCAGAGCAAGGAAAAACAGGGAAAACATCCAAGAATTTCACACTTTAAATTCCTTCCTTGCGGAACAAATGAGAGGGTTTTCAAAGAAAAGTTGTGAAATTTCCCTTTAAAACTCCCTAAACAGAAGGCAAGTTTATTCATTCTGGCCCAGAATGTCATAGCCTCGTGCTACAAAACTACTCAAAGCACCACCAAAAGTACATAAATTATTCAACAATTATTTAGACAGTCCAAAAACAAAATTTAAATTTTGATTATGTAATTTTTTATGATGTAGCTCTTAATAAGGATTCTCCAAGTTGACGGAGTTGAGGTATTAGGAGTTGAGGTATTAAGAACGTTGTTGCATTACCTATTCGTTAGTTTCCTTAATAGCAAAGAATTTTAGGCAGTATACATAGATATAAAACATAGAAACAAAATACATCACAATATAAAGAACAAATAGTAAACAGCAGCACAACTGAAATGGGCTGATTATTTTCACCCTAAGGCTGATTTCCAACAGATAACAACTATTTTTGGCACAAATGTGTGCTCCAATACATTTGCTATTATCTTAATACAAAACATAAAGTTTACAAACATTAAACTATTAATTAGCCAAGCTGTTCTCCCTTATAAAATCTATCAGCGGATATTTCTTTGCTTTAATTCATTTTTTGGAGATAAGGTTTGATTTGCAAGGGAAAAGTGAAAACCCGATTCAGATACTCTGCATACTTTTAAGTCTTTTACTTCTAGACTACGCATTTAGGAATTACGGGGCATAACGCCCTTTACTTTCCGACGTGGCTAACAAAACCGAACAAATTAAGGGCAAAACATACGGTACAAGTGGGGCATAACAGAAAACCGAAGCAGCAAGCGGGAAGCCGCGACGACGATCCTGACCCAGGCGAGGGCAGCATCGGCAGCGGCGTTACCGGCGCTCAGCCAGGGCAGGAACGAGGGAGAAGCAGCCGCACCTGCCGGGAGGGGACTCGGGATTCAACGGCGGGAGCGCCGAGGACGAGCGGAGTCCGCCCAAGAGGCCACCAACCCGGCCGAAGGAACGGAGCCGCCTCTGCCCCCCGATGACCGGTTGCCCCCCTGGGCCGCTCCAGCCGGGAGGCGCCTTCGGATCCCCCCGCCCCGCCCCGCCCCGCCCCGCCCGCACTGCGGTCACCCGCCAGTCACCGGCTGGCCAGCCCACCTCACAGGGTTGTTGTTTGGGGGAAAGAGGGGGAAGGGAGGGGGAGGAGTCTTTGCCGTCCCGAGCGATTTATAAAAACAGGCAGGAAAGGAAATAATTCAGTTGCCCTGAAGAGTCCTTCTGGGCGCGGAAGGAGGTGGGAAAGAGGGAAGCATCGCCTCCCCCAACGCGGCGACTGGGGGGGGGCGAAGCGGGGGGGGGAATGGACAGACTTCAACTCCCAGAAGGCCCCGCCCGGCCTCGCTCGCCCGGCGGCCCGCTCCCGGGGAGAGCCGGGGGGGCCGAAACAAGGCCGGAGCCCCGCTCGGAGGGGCCTTTATGACAGCGCGCCGCTCCCCCGCCGTCCCGGCCGAGGGCCCCGGAGGCGCCGCGGGCGGGGATGATGGGCGCGGGAGTCGCACTCACCGCTGCAGCACCACGAGGAGGGCGAGCCCTGCGGGAACTTGGCCGAGTCGGGCGCGAGGCAGACGCTGCCGCCCAGGTGGGGGCACTCCATGGCGGCGCCGCCGATGCCCGCCGGCCGCCTCCGCGCGTCACCCTGCGTCGCCCGACGCACCGCGCCTGCGCCGCCCGCGGACACGCCCACCCGCGCGCCAACCCAGCCGGCCGCGCTCCGCCCGCCGGGCTTCTCGCGCGGCCTCCCCTCGCGCCGGGCCGAAGCGGAGGGCGGGGCTGCTTGTGGCCGCGGGGCGCCCCCGCGGGCCCCCTCCCTTCCCGCCCGCGCCCGCACCCGCGCCCGCACCGCCCGGCCTTCGCACGGGCGCCGGAATTGCGGGCGCGACCCTCGGCCGCCTTTGTGCCGCGCCTCGGAGGCGGCGGCTGCGGTTCCCCCGTGGCCGCCAGGGGGCGTCTGGCCGGAGGGCTGCTTCCCCCTTGCCCGCGCCGGTTGTCCGCGGAGGTGGGGCGCTTCCCGCTGCTTTGGGACTTGCGGGTCTGGCCCGGCGGAGGCCCGAGGGCGAGCTGCGGCGTCTCGCCCGGCAGGGCTTTGGGCAGCGACCCCCGCCCGACCTGAGCGCCGGGGACCCTCGAGCGGCAGCTCCGCCGCTTCTTCCCTGGGCCGGTCGGCGCTCCGTGTTGCCAAAACAGCCCCCTCCGCGGCCGCCGCGTGTTTCGGGTAAAGCGCCCGCCGGGATGATGGTTGCGTGTCCTTTGCTTAACCAACTCCCTCCCTCCCCCCCCCCCGCTTCTCCCCACGCGCCGCTTCTCCGGCCGCTGCAGTTCATTTCGAGGAGGAGGAGAAGCGGCTGCTCTTTCCGGCGGCTCCCGGGATTTCCCTGGTCGGGTCCAGCGTCAGAGCCCCGACCTCGCCTCCGCCGCTCCGGGTGAGCCACCCGGCCAGCCTCTCGTGGAAACACATCTGGCCAAAGAAGCGGCCACTAATGACAGTGGCCAAAACCCAAACCTCAAAATGAATAACTCTGTCCACCTTTCAGATACTCCCTTATTTTTTGCTCCAGGCTATAAAAAGATACTTCGAGTTCAGAATTATTTTCCCTGTTTATTTTGGAAGGGTGCACTGGAGTTGGTCACAAGCTGTGAAAACGCCCACTCAAAACCCCGTAAAGCTCTGGGTCCCTCTTCAGGAGAGTCAGCTGGTGTGGCTGCCCTTCGCTAACCCGTTCAGAGACCCTTTTCTTGGGCCCAGATCAGCCCCAAAGCTTGGCAGAGTATCCTGATTGTGCTCAGTTGTTTACGGCAATCCCAAAACACCAGGAATCCTTGCAAGGGATCCGATCCCTGGATCCTTGTAAAAGCTTTCCAGAGACAGCATCACCTGAAAAATGTGCAGCCCCAGGTCTGAGGGCGTCAGGTAAGGGAAGACTGTGCTGGCCAAACAGGTGCCAAGCCACGTTGCTTGTGTCAGAGTGGGTAGGAAGTATGGGAGGTGAATCTTCACAATAAAAAAAAATAATACTGCATTGGTATAAAAGAATTAATAACCAAATGTCTTAACTAACCTCCGTCTTATCCAATCCAAACCAAGTAATGCAAAGGAGGCCCAGAGGACCATCAGGCTGGCCATCTCTGGGCCAAGTCCTGATGGTAGTCGGCTCTCAGCCGTCCCCATTGAGTTAGCATCCTTCTCTCCCTACTGAAGTCAGTGCCAGAGATAAAATGGCATTGGGTGGAGTCCGCAGACCTTCCCTCAGGCTCTATTTTAGGTGCAGTGGGCAAACCATCCATCACCTCAGATGAAGAAACTACCGAAAAATAGAATTTCTCCCCTACCCATGCTCAGGACAGGGTTCTCCGGCCAGATCCAAAGGAATCCAGGAGCCAAGAAAACCCGACTGAAAAGCTCCTGGTCCTTTCACGGTTGAGATCTGGGGCTCCTGTCTGCCAGTGCAACACACACACACTGCTTTTAATTGTTGAATAATATATTGCTTCCGGTGCTAAACATGTTGCCCTCTTTTTATGGCATTTCTTCTAATGTCTAAGACGACCCTAGGAATAGACTAAGATTGAAACCTGGTTTTCTCCCTGCAAAATATCGAACAAAGCTGGGGAATGTGGGGTGAGGGTCCCCACTTTCCCCTTCCTGTCCCATATTTCCCCAAGAGCTGCTTCAGTGTTTATTGATTGCGGTTGTCGGTTCTAAGCAAGACTGGGGAGGTAAAACTGACCCTCCAAAGGGGACAGTCACTGAAGGGGGCCCATAGCCAGCCAGGAAGGTCCCCTAAGCAAGGCCAGTGGAAGAAACTCCCTGGAAATTGAGGGGTTCACTTGCAGAGGCTTTTCCTGCAGGGTTCTGGTTCTCGGCCAGAGCCTTTCGTTTTGTGAAGGAATGCTGCAAAATCGGGGGAGGCAGAGAAATGTTGCTGCGGTCACAGAGGAGAAGGAACTTGAAACCTGGGAACTGACACCCTGCCTGATTCCTCAGGGCTCCATGCAGGAGTTCTACACCCAGACCTTTGTCCAGGAAGGCCTCCATAAACAAGCTGGAAAGATACACCAGACACAGATAATTGCTGTGGGAACCTGATCGGGTGATGGGGGTCACGTGCAGGCTTGGCCTCTGAGATCAAGCTAAGGGGGAGCCGGGCTTTCCCACGGCTGGCCCTTTTGCACTTGGTGGGGCCTGAAACGCTCCAGCCAGATCATGGGGCTCACAAATGCCTGGGCAGCAAAGGCAGGGGGGTGCCCGGTGGCTTCCTCATAAACTGTCACGGCATCGAGATGGACAGATGGAGCTTGACCGAAGCCACAAGTGAATCAGGTGAAGGGTCAAGAGCTGCAGCTGAATTTAATTGCCGACTCATCTGCACTTTAGGAAGGGTTCCTGCATGTCTCACGCGCCACTGCTGTCTCGGGGGCAGCTCAAGGGCCCTGCTGAACAAGTGCTCCAGTAAGAAGGCTGAAGACCAAAATCAATATTTCATGTGATGCTTCCAAAACGGCGCTTCTCAACTTCAGCAACTTGAAGATAGGTGGACTTCAACTCCCAGAGTTCCCCAGCCATCTTGAGGTTGAGAAGCCTTCTTCTAAAGCCCTAGATGCTTGCAGAGCCCCAGAAGAGGCTGCCTGGCTGTTCCTGCTGCGCCGGGAGGGAATGCCTCTTCTTGCATCTTCTGGGAGGAAAGAGCCAAGAGAGATGGGCAACCTGACTCATCTACTGATTCAGTCTCATGATTAATCTGCTGAGCTTCCTTCACAGGTGGGTTTGCAGCCCTGTTGTGCAACTTTCTCTGCACACGCAGAAGGAGCCTGTCCCGTTCATTCAGCTTTCTCTCATGGCAGGCCTCCAAGTCACGTCCAGGAGCTGTGATCTCATTTGAATGACATTTCTGGTGTGCCAGCTCTGGACTCAGCCTGAATTTCACGTGTCTTCCACCTGTCTGCTTTCCAATGTCCAACATTTCTGCAGGGTTTTTCCACACAAAATAGAACACAATGGAAAACGTTGGCACACTTGGAGCAAAAACAGGTCTCCCCACAAAATCTCCCCAGTGAAAGCACCTGAGGCCCACCTCTCAGAAGACAACCTGCTGCATTTGAAAGTTTTTTGTATTGTTGCCATATTCCCTCAGTTTTGGCCCAAGGAACTCAGGGTGGCCTTCATCCCTCGCAAGGGACCTGCCCAGGTTCAACCCGTGAATGCCCTCACCTGGGGAGGCTCACGCTGAGCCCTCGTAAATCCTGCTGGATCAGGCTCATGTGGGAAGCCAGGAATGGGGGCCGGGCTTGCTGCCACGGTGATGAACGGGTCAGACCATTGTCCAAGTGACCCTCTGAGGCTGGCCTTGGGAACGCAAGAAATTTTCCAATACTACTGGCAGCCAAGCAGCTCTTCCCAAAGTCACCTTCACAAAGAGTGTGTATGTGTGAGATTAATGGAGGTGTGGCAAAGGCTTGCAGATACTTGTGCGTGCCTGTCTGTGCTTAGGCAGGGACCTTTGTGTTACCCTTGTTCACTCCCCACTCCCCAGCAATCACTCTGCAGCCTCAGGGCCAGAGGAAAACTCAACACGCTTTGCCCTGAGGGAAGCCCGCTCGGGCACCGGCTGTTGGACCAGCCTGATGGGCACTCCTATCCAGAGAAGCACAACACATTTATGTCCCTGATTAATGGCTGTTTCTTGTTTCAGCTAGTACTTTTTGTTTCATTCTTCTGTTCTTTTCTTCTTGGTTTCTTGGTGACAATAAACCTAGAGTCACATTGTGGCTGTATAAATACAATAAAGAAATAAAGGAACAGTCTTCCACTTGAATTCTGAAAATGCAGCCTGGACATCGATGACTATTATCCTGAATTATCTCCCTGCACTCTTTCCCCTCTTGGCTCACTCCAAATGGAAAATTGTGAACTCATAACATCAGCTAGCAGGTCCTCTGGCCATTCTGATCAGAATGATGGGAGCTGTAGTCCAATTCTTCTGGAAAATGACCAGGGAAGACTATAGGCGACACAAGTGCCAAGTGTGCATGAGAGATCGATTTTCACAGATTCCATAAAACACTCCAGGGGTATTAATTGCATTTGGCAAAAAGAGGCATTTGACATTTTTTGTATTACCTATTAAAACATTTCCATACAATTTCCTGTAAAGTATCTCAAACTTATTTACAATCAGAGCTGAGAACAAGAAGAGCTCTAAGCTAAAACACTGAACGTGACACAGATAAAATAGAGATGAAAGAAAGAAGAAAGAAACACCTCGCAAGGAAGGCTGGGAGAACAGAGGGCCACAGAGATGGATGGGAGAGACTTGACTCTCAAACATGGGAAGAGAGCATTTCAAAAGAAGGCGGTGGCAGTGATCTACCCAGAGATGCTATTTATTTTGGTCAATGACCAGATAAAACGGAACAAATATAAGTTAACTATGGCAGAGAGGGGAAAGACAAACAAATATCCACAGAGCCTAAGAGGAGGATGAGGATTTGGTCACGTTCAGGAGTCCGAAGCCTTTTCACATTCACAGGGGATACACACAGCTTGGCTGGTTTCTGTTGCTGAATTTTTTAAAATGTCGTAAGCTACCTGGAGTCGCCTATCGTATGTGTGAGTTGGGCAGCTATAAAAAATTGCTGAATAAAATGTATAAAACAGTTGTGGCCGATGGCCTTTTCTGACCTGATGGACCAGAAGCTCCCTCAGGGTCTTCTGGTGCCTGTAGCCAGAGGGGGGGAGAGGCCTCCTTGGAGGTGTTGCAGAGGGAGCCCTGCAGCCACACCTGGAAGCCACTGAGCCGTCTGGGGGGGGGCAGGTTCGGTTAATTGTGGGGAGGGGATTATTGAATCTCCCAGAGAAAAGAGCTGAGGATCGATTATTCCATCGGGCTCTGAAGAGGGACCTTCTCAAGCTGGAGAGACTAATGAGATGGCTGGTTTCCACCTACATGATTAAATGGAGTTTGGGCAGAATTGGGGATGAGTCTCCTTCACTGTGGGCTTTGATGTCTCAAAGCTTTTCCAGAGTAGCTCTCCTGGCCTGAGTGAAACCAAGGGAATTGGGGAGTCAAGCAAGAGGCCACTGGTGGGAGCCTTGGCCTACTCAGAGAGGCATTGATGGAGATGGGGGATCATGCAAGGCTGGCAACACACCAGGGCTTCCAGGCTAAGTGGTGAGGCTCCTCTATGGCCCTCTTTGCACTTGCTTTGTAACTAACTGGTTACTCATACAGCGGGGTACCACGGGCCTCTGGCCAAAGGACCCCTCAGCGTGCTTGGCAGCTGCAGAGGCTTTCAAAGCTTTTGCAGGGACATAAATGTCTCTGTCCTGAGACCACAAAAGGGGGCAGCCAGGAAGCCAGAGCTGAAGTGGGTCAGCCACTTCTGCTCACAGAAGCCTTTGGCCCTCTGGAGGATCCGACTCCAGCAGGCCCCTGGAAGGGCACCCCAAGTTTTCAGGATAAGCGCATCCTCTGAAACCACCAGATACACGTTCCTCTTCCAGGGGAGGCAGAGAAAAAGATTCTCCCAAGTCCAGCAGGGGGTTTGGCCACAGCAGCTCACACCCTCTTTGTTTTCACCTGGTTCCTATTCCTGGGAATCTAAGGCTGCAATTTGATGGTTTTCTTTTTTTAATGGCATGTTTGGATAACTGCACTACATTGCTTCTATTTTCCAGAACGCTTTTTCAAAATTGAGTTTGGATACACTAGAGTGTTGTCGCAAAACTAGCCAGGGAGGGAGCAAAAAGAACATGCCTAAATCGGTGGCTGACAGGGAAATAAAAGTTCTTGGGAAAAGAGCAGAAAGGGGGAGATTTTCCCCTCCCCACCCCCAGGATCTGTTCTGCTCCAGAATAGCAAAATGAGAGCTGCAGTTTGGGGGCTCCAGGCACAATGCAGCTTTGGTGGTTGCTGGAATGAAGGGAAAGATCTAGAAGGAAATGGGGGGGGGGGAGGCACAGCCTGGGACAGAAACTAAAACACATACAAAACTTTCCATCCTTTGCTGTGAGCCACTGAAATTGCAGTCAAGGCCGGCAGCATAAAGAGGTGCAGGAGGCTGAAAGAAAAGCGCAGGGAAATTTACTCCTCCCGGTTTGCAGGCATCCCATGCTCCCCTCCCCCCCCCGCTGGGCCTTCCCGAGAGACTGGGTCTTCTCAGGATCGGGTTGGATGCGGGACAACACAACCGGCCCTGAAGTGCTGCAAGGGCCCAACTCTCCGCGCAGCTGCCCAGGAAAAGGGGGCACGGCCAAAGGAACGAAAGTGGGGGGAGGAGGGGGAGGCCCCCGGGCGCTGGGCCCTCCGGCTCCCCTCCTGACGCTCCGGGGTTTCGCCAGGCGCAAAAGTCCCGCCAATCGCTTGGAATGCGGAGCGAAGCGACCCGTCGGGGAAAAACCCGAAAGAGAAGGAAGTGAAGGCTGGGGGCGATGGGTTCGGGAGTCCGGCCCCTGCAGGAGGGAGGGCAGCGGAGGGGCGGCTCCCGGGGCCCTCCTGGGGGCCGGTCGTCGGCTGACATCACGGCTCGGGGGCGAGGGCAGAGGCGGCGGGCAGGCAGAGCAAGGCTCGTCGCTCGGGAAGCGCACAGGTGCCAGCCGAGGAGCAGGCAGGAGCCGCAGGACGCCCGAGATGCCCGCCGCCCTGGCCGCCGCCCTGCTCGCCCTCCTGCTCCACGCTCACCTCGGCGGGCTGGCCCCGCTGAACGGTAAGCGCCGGCCTCGGCGGGGAGGGGTCTTCCTGGGGGTGGAAGACGACCCTAACCCAGCCCGGGCTTCTTCCTCGCGCCCCCCACCTGCGGGTGGTGCCGTCTCCCCCGCCCGGCAAGGGCGCTGCGGCTCTGAGCCACCCCTGGCCCCGCTCCAGGGAGAGACCGGACCGCCGCTTGTCCTGAGAACATCGCACGGCCTTGCGTCGCGCTGGCTTCGGATGATGGTTTCAGGAACCTTCTAAGGTCTCGCTGGGGAGGGTGACGTCGAGGCTTCCAGACGGAAGCCGGAGAAAGACAAGGCAAACCTCTGGGGGGCGGGGCTCTTGAGAGCCCCCTGCAAGGATTGAGACCCTCCTCTGCGGAGACCCTCCCCCTCCCGGGCCCTCTCGCCCTCCACTCAGGGAGCAACCAGCGCCAAACGGGTCGCGCGCGCCCCACTCCCCCCCCCGTGGGTCGGGACCTCCATCTCCAGGGCGGGCGGCCAATCCGCTTGCAAAGGAAGAGGCTCGCTCCGGGCCCTCGGGCTGGTTTGGAAATAAGCCCCCAAGCCGAGTTTGGTTAAGAGCGCCACAGGAGCCCCAGAGGGCGTCACGGCCTCCTTCAGGCGGAGGGCTGGACCCCGCCCCCCCCGAGGGTCTTAACCTGGAGGGTTGACCAGGCAGGGAGGACTCAGGATAGGGTCCTTACCCCACCCCCGCCCGTTTTCTAGCAGAGGTGAGAGTCCTGAGGCAAGACACGGGGGGGAGGCCGGGGGGGGAGACCACCTGCCGGGTCCCCCCGCCAGACCTTCTGGAAGAGAAGCCTCGACCCTCCCCGCACGCGGCAGGCAGGGGCCGCACAAGAGGTTCCTGGCCAGGCCTCTGAGCAGAGCCCCAAGGAGAGGCCGGAAGAAACAGCGAGGTCTGCCCTTGGCTAAAGGCGGATTGGAAGTCCCGAGAGAGACGGCGAAGGGAAGACTTGTGTAGGGGATAGGGTTACGAGGGGGGGGGAGGGGGGAAGGAGAGCAGGTGGGCTCAGCAGGCAGAGCAGGGGAACAAGACTCCAAGGTGCTCCAGGAAATGTTTATTTCAGTGAATGGAAGTAACCTGATCTGTTTATTTAGCGTATATTTGGGTCTGTGTTGTGCTGCAAGCCACGTGCTACTTCTCCTACCACCTCTTCCTCCAGAGGGACATTTCCAGAAATGAGGCTGAAGATGCTTTCCAGAAATCCAGAAATCTGCGCATACAAATTTTGCTCCCTGCCTGGGGGCAGGTTTTGAAAGGATGGTGACCATCTAATTGCCAAACTCAGGATTATTCACTAAACAATGTTTTCAAGCAAAAACAACAACAAAAAACCTCTGCTGCAAATATTTCCCTCATGGTTTTATTACCTTCTGGTTTTATTTTATTTTATTACCTTCTAGTTTTGTATATGGGGTAGATTTAATGCTGCTTTAACTTAAAACTCATATCCCTTTTATTTTCCTTCCAGGATCAAAGTGGTCCTACATTGGTAAGTCCCCACTCTAATTTATTAGATTAAATCATATTTGGTGGCTCCAAATCTTATTACCGTAGATCCAGGGAGGTATAATTTAGTTCATAGCTGGATATATTTGGTGCCACAATCTATACAAACCTCCCATTCATTATATAAGCCTGCCATCATGGGATAAAATGCTGGGGGGGAGGGCTTCATTATTGAGCCCAGCTAACCCACAGTAATTACTTCAGGAAACCCACTAAGATGCTTTAGGCTAGCTTGTGGTTGAGTGTGTTGTGAGAACCGAGCAGTTGTTTCAGTATGCTGGGTGAACGAGAATATCCTGCTACCAGTGTTTCTCAACCTTGACAATTTTAAGGCATGTGGACTTCAACTCCCAGAATTCCACAGCCAGCAAACTCCCCCCGGAGATCCGTATCGCCCCCACCCTCTCCGCCTTTCGTAAACTACTAAAGACCCATCTCTGCCGGCAGGCCTGGGGCGGTTGAAATCTTGCCCCTAGCCAGTGTATGTCTGTGTGTATGTTTGCTGAATGAATGGTTCTTAATTTAGGGGTTCTTCTTTTTATATATTTATTTTTATAAATGTACTATTTAGTTTGTATTGGATTTCTATTTATGCTGTAAGCCGCCCTGAGTTCCCGGAATAGGGCGGCATAGAAATTTAATAAATAATAATAATAATAATAATGCTGGCTGTGGAATTCTGGGAGTTGAAGTCCACATGCCTTAAAATTGTCAAGGTTGAGAAACACTGTGCTAAGCCATCCTAGGGTTACCTGTTTGTACCTTGCATGTTAAGAGACCAGATCTTTTCTTACCCCAGTTTTATGGTTAAGCATGGTGGGTGAGCCCAACCACCAGGTCTGACAGAAGGCAGTCTTTGTGTCATGTGAAGCTACCACGTAGGGCTGAGTTGGTCACTACCAGGTGAAGCAGTTGAGTGAGTCAGCCAGTAAAATCCATCAGATTAATGACATGAGCTGCTGTCTGATGACAGGTGAGACTTGAATTAAAACAGGTCTGGGTGGAGCATGTAGGAGCCTGTGGCTTCTCCAGACCACCTCAGATAGTATTCGCTGGAGTCTGAGTGCAGGTATATGGGGAACTAACACAATCCCCATCTCGTCTCAGGACCCCACAGGGAAGATACTCAGACTTCCTCCAGGTCTAGCTTGGCCACAAGAGCAGGGAGTATGCCCCAGCCATCTCTGGACATGGATGTGCACAGAGTTTTGGGGCCACATTTGAGAAAGAAGGTGCTTCCCCTCCTAGCCCAGAAGCTTTCCGTTATCCAACCCAGATTTCACATGCAGGCATTTACACTCTCCCCTTCTGTACCCAGCCTATGAAGCAAACCCTTTCAGATGAATAGTCTAAGCCTCTAGGCAAAGCTACAAATTGCTCATTGCTCCTCCCACTGGATCCCATGTTCATCTGAATGCAGCATTGTGACCCAGGTGCAGCTGAAGACACCGTGGTTTTTCCTGAGGAGACCCCAGTTGAAGTTCAGCAGGGGCTCCTGGCTATTAAAAGAAGGTCGCTCCTATGTCAGATCTGAACCCTGTCCATCTTTCCCTGCTTCTCCCATAGGAAACTGTGTAGCCTTAAAAGAAGGATTTTCCTTTTAAAGAAGGGGGGGGGGTTGTGCAGGAAATGGCATGACTAGGTATCTCCCAGTTCAAGGATGAATCAAAGCCGAAAGTGCAGAATATACAACTCTGCTGATGAGACAAGATATAAACTGTTCCTCAGATTTTTTTCTTGCCCAAAGAACTCGGATACCAAGCAGATATCCTTCTTGATCCTTCTGTTTCATCTCCCTAAGCAGTGGGTGAGGCTGAGAGAGAGCATCACTAGCTCAGCAGGGATCTGAAAGTTCCTGATTCTTTCCCCTGCCGTCCTCTCAAGCACCTGATAGTTAGTCTGTGCAGGGGGTCTTTGCTGGAGCCAGGTGCCTGCTGGCCTATTGTGGCAAGGGATTGAGGCTGAGTGGGGGAAGGGACCCATCTTTGCCTTCCCTGAAGGAAGGAGCAGACATGGAATGATATTGTGACTTGACCATCTGGAGGTCTTGCTGTCCTAGGTCCCGATGGAGAAAAGGTGTGGCCAAAGAAGTACCCCTTATGTGGGGGAGTCTTCCAGTCTCCCATTGACTTCCACAATGACATCCTCCAGTATGACTCCACCCTTTCGCCAATAGAACTGGAAGGCTACAATGTCTCTTCTGATGTCAAGTTCTTCTTGACCAATAATGGGCACTCAGGTAACAGCAGATAACAAAGATGGAGGAGGGACATTCTGAGGGAACCTGAACAGCCATGAGCATGACTAATCAAGTCACATCCTTAGCCTCCAGATGTTCTTCACAGGCCATGCTGGGTAGGGATCACAGCATCGATGTTCATACATCTGGAGGTGCAAAGCTGGGGTAGCCTGTTTTTAACAAGTTAGAGCCTTAAAGAAAGATCACCGTTGGCATGCTGCAAAGTTGGGATATCTCCTGGGCACCTAATGCTGCAATGCTTACACTCCGCCTTCTCCCTCCTCTCTTCTTCCATAGTAAGAATGAACCTTTCTTCGGCCATGCGCATCCGGAGTCTCTCCTTCCAGTACTCAGCAGCGCAGCTCCACTTACACTGGGGAAATCGGAACAAGCAGGAAGGGTCCGAGCACACGGTCAGCGGGAGGCATTTTGCTGCTGAAGTAAGACAATCCTGCCCTTTGGGGCGACACCTGTCCCTGCACCGAAGGCCCTGCCAGGTAACAGGGCCTCTGTTTGCAAAAGCTAGAGACGGTTTCCCTTTCTGTGGGATCCAGTCGGCCATCGCATGAGATCTCTTCATGGTTTCCATCTTGAATGGAACAGCTGCTGGGGCTTGTTGGGTTGAGACAACAGCTGTCTTCATCCTCGCGCCCTCCAGATGTCTTGGAGTTTGATTGCCATGATCCCCAGCTTCCTTCCTTACCTGTCAAAAGTCAAGGGACACAGAGACTAGGAGAGGGAGCCCACACAGCAGCGTTTCTCAACCTGGGTGACTTGAAGATGGTGGACTTCAACTCTCAGAACTCTGCTGTCTGGGGAATTCTGGGAGTTGAAGTCCAGCCATCTTCATGTTGCCCAGGTTGAGAAAGACTGCCACGTGGTTCCATGAGAGGGCCAAGACGCTCCCTATCCTTTTCTTTCTCTTCTTCTATCCATGCCACCCTGAGCACCCTTTGACCAACACAAAATTCTGGGGACTTTCTCCAACCTTCATCCTTCAAGAACCTGCGTTGATCTTCACTCTTTTTTCTGATTTGTTCCTTCCTCCAACAAACTTCCCATTTGCAAACAGCTAATAATCATATAAGCAAATTCAACAACAGCCTTTTTTTCCTCCTCCATTTGCTGACGAATTGCTGCGTGGGATAAAATTACCAGACAAACAGCAGGGAGACGCAGACTCATGTTCTCTAGCCCGAGAAGTTATCTTTATCAGCTCATCAGTTCTGTGTCTCTGGTTGCATCATCCCAGTTTTCAGGGGCGTCCCAGAGAATGGCCTCCATAAGACCCCGACACAGTGGGCGGTTCCAGCCACGGATTGTCATTATCCTCAATTCCTCCAATTCATAACCACAGCATTGTTTCATGTCTCGGACTAATTATAAGCCTGGGGAAGGCCTGAGATGCCCTGAAGTCACAATTTCAGGTCATCAACAAAGACAAAAGTCAGGGCTCAGCCAAGGCAATTCGAAGCCCTGGGCACAAAAGCCTGGTTCTCCCGGCTATTAACAAGTAACCTTAGAAATCCCAGTGACTATTTCATTCTCCCTTTGCAGCTGCATATTGTCCATTACAACTCTGACCGATATCCAGATCTGAAATCAGCAGTTGACAAGCCCAGCGGGCTGGCAGTCTTGGCAATCCTGATTGAGGTGAGACTTGCTTCTTCCCTGGTGGTTTTAGATGACGCTTCCTGCCAGGACCTCTCGATAGTGCAAAGCGCATCTTTTTCATGGGTGAAACTGGCTCATCCTTCCCGTCCTGTGGAAGGACCCTTGTCTGTCTCTACTTGTTTTCATAGAAGCATCCGTGAAGCCACCAGTTCAACTTCAAGAGGATTTTACTCTGGTGCAGTCATTTAAAAACCCACCTCTCCTGCAGCCAGTTTCAGTGGCTAAGAACGTTTGGCTTATTTTTCCAGAGTGATTATTTTGCAAATGATTTGGTGAGCTGCTCTTAAGAATTTTTGAATGTAGGCAAAGAAATCACACACCGCAAGATGTGATTATTATTCTAGCAAGAGCAGCTGAGGACTCCCTAAAAGTGGATGTAAATTCAGGAGGGTATATTTGCCCTGCAATGAAATCATTGCTGTCCACAAGATCAGCCCTTCATTTACTCAACGAATGAAGGTGTCAATCAAAGCGCTAACCCTAACCCCTGTCTGCTCTGACGTGTGCTTGGCAGGAGCTGCATTTCAGAGAGGAAATGACCCCTGTCCATTTTGTTACAGGAAGGTGAATTCAACCCCTCCTTTGAAAAGATCTTCAGCCATTTCCAACATGTGAAGTACAAAGGTAGGAAAGGATTTGTGGCTGAGAAGGGGCCCTGAACAGCGAAGAGAAAGGCGATTAATCCCTTGCTTTTGGTGTCAGATTAATTTGCAATGTAGGCAGTTGCAGTATATGTGTATGTGTGTACACACACATACATACACACACACATGCACACATATTTACCAATCTGACTTACAAAATACAAGATTGAGGCAGAACAGACTAAACTGTTTACAAGCAAGCTGCAGCCAAGGCTGTGGATACTTGCTGCCAGTGTTTCATCCTCTAAGATAGCTCTCTTTCGGGCTGTCTGACTCACCATCCCTATTTTCTCTGTCTAAATGACAGTAAACAAACCCTGAATTCCAGTGTTTGTCCAGATGACAGCAGCAGCACATCAGCCGCGTGGTCCAGCCACATAGGGATTTTCAGCAGGCAGCCACATGGACTGGCTGGGCTGACCTTGGTCTTTACAGAAAAACATCTGGATTCTTTGGCTGGATGCAGCCCCCTGCTGCCAGGGCTGGCTGCAGAAAGTCCTGAATAAGTTGGCTGAGTACATAGCTGAATTATCTGAAAGTTTAAAGAAAGGGGCAAGATAAATATTTAGGGAATGTTCCATCAAAAATCAAAACCGACAGATGCAAACTGCTGGAGTCCAGCTGATGAAGCGGCTGATTTCTTTCAGATCAGGATGCCGTTGTTCCAGGTTTCAATGTCCGAGATTTGCTCCCAGATAGACTGAATGACTACTACCGCTATGAAGGATCTTTGACCACACCTCCATGCTATCCAAGTGTCCTCTGGACAGTTTTCCGAAATCCTGTAGAACTTTCAGCAGAACAGGCAAGTTCCATAAAACACAAATTACATTCCAGGAACAGAAATGATTTCACAGGTAACTTGAAGAAAAGTATAACTCCCTCCAGTGCTTTCCAGGTTTTCTTGGGCCCTGATAAATGTTGATCCTGTAACATGTTTCTTCCTTTCAGGATTTAATTTCTAAAAAATTAAACTATCAGAGTTAACTTAACTAGGAGCCACAGAATGAATGAATGAATGAATGAATGAATGAATGAATGAATGAATGAATATATCGTCCACTTGTATGCTTTACAATAGTCCATTATCTTCATGAGAGGCAGACCAATTCAAATTCTTCTTAACTCTATACTTTTTGCAGAATTAAGAAAAACACCCTTTTCATACAGTTGTTTTAACTGCAGACAATGGTCCAAGCCCTCCCCCCCATTGTAAGGCATGGCAAAATTCACCGGGGGAAACTCATTTGTCCGAAAGTAGCTCCCCCCCGCGTGCAGATGCCAAAGCCAACCATGGATTGCTTTGCTCACAGCTGCTGGCGCTGGAAACCACCCTCTACTGCACGGAGTCAAACGACCCCGCCCCTCTTGAAATGGTGGACAACTTCCGGAGAGTTCAGGAATTTGACGAGAGGATGGTTTCCGTCTCCTTCCGACAAGGTAGGCAAGAGAAACTGCCTCCCTGCCATGAAGATTTATCACGATGGCGGCTTAGGCTGACCTGAACTAGAGACCAAGTTGGGTTAGACTCATCCCCAAGGTGTTTTTTCCAAAAGGCAACTGGACTTTCTAGGTTTTTTTTCTTTGAAAACATTTTGCTTCTCACCCAAGAAGCTTCTTCAGTTCTAACAGTTCTACAGTCAAAACTGCAGAAGCTCTTTGGATGAGAAGTGAAACGTTTTCAAAGAAAAAAACATGAAAGTCCAGTTGCTTTTTGGAAAAAGCACCTTTGGGACAACCATGACCCAGATGATGGAGAATTTCCAGAGACGTTGGGTTAGACTTAGTTTACAGGCCAGCTGGGCAAACCTGGCACCCCGGGGGGTGCCAAGTGGGAGACTACGAAGCATAGTCCACCCTGCTATGTCTGCAAGGCCTGCTAATTATACCGCAGACTTACTCTAAAAATACGGATTCCAACTTCGGCTTCAAAACAATAACATCGGCACAGAATCACAAGGTACTTTTGGATGAACTTGGAAATGAATAAAGAGGTTAGAGTAACCTTAGAATTAAAGGTGTCCAGATAGAAGGTTGACAGCCAGACGGCCCCCAGTCCTTGGTCGTCAGAGGTTCTTTAGCAAATTCGATAAAACCAGGAATGAAATTCTGGGGCGGGTGGGTCCCACATAGACTGGGTAGATTTCATTTAAATATAAGAAAAAAATTATTTGTTTCCCCTCAATGCTGCTTTTTAAAACAGTCCCAGTCACTGATCTGTTATAATGCCGGAGTTGTGAGAAAGAGGGGCAGAAAAATCTGTAAAAATTTTATAACGTTATTTCAGAGGGCACTAAATTATGGACACCTGCCCTGGAGCATTTAAGCATCTGAGCAAAATTCAGTATGGGTACTGAAGTCTTTGTTCGTTGTAACTTTGTTCGTTGTAACTTGAGAGCAAAGAGCTACCAGAGGAACAAAATTCACACCCATTTGGATAGTTCAAGGGATGCATCTCAGCTCTCTGGATCAATCAGAGCAGGGTTTCTCAACCATGTCAACTTTAAGATGTGTGGACCAACTCCCAGAATTTCCCAGCCAGCCACCCGTAGTGGCTGGGGAATTCTGGGAGTTGAAGTCCACATATCTTAAAGTTGACACGGTTGAGAAACAATGGAATAGGTCTTAAATATGATAGCCTCTTCCCTACTAAGTTGCTGGATCTAGCACAATATTTCTTCCTAGACCTGTAAACTGCCCCATCTGCCCGGGATCACCAAGGGTGCTTAGTCCATAGCAGCAGCAGCAGCAGCAGCAGCAGGGCAATCTCTTGTGCATCTCAAAGAAATCACAACTTTGCCTTGCAGGGAGACTCTTTCTGGGGAGGTTCAAAGGATCAGACGAAGCTCTGCAAGAGGTTGAGTTTGACACGTAAAAAGCAGGAAAGGCTCATCACGCTGGGTTGTCCAAATCCACCGTCATGGGTGCAAAAATTAGCCATCTCGTGGGGAAATGGGAAGCTCCAGCCACTGCCTCAAGCCTCAAACAGTAGGAAAACATAGGAATGTTCTGATAGCTAGACCTGTGCAAAGTTATGAATAAGCAGTGGTGGAGTAGTTTCCTTTGAGGGGGGCAGGGAGACTATGTAAGTAGCCCCCACTTCAGTCATCCTCAAGTGATGCTGAGCAGAATAGGATTGGGGGGAATGGAGCTACTCCTTTTTAAGTGTACACCTGGATCAGTTTTTCTCAATCTTGGCCACATTAAGATGGGTGGACTTCAACTTCCAGAATTACACAGGACTTGGGAATTCTGGGAGTTGAAGTCCACCCATCTTTGAGTGACCAAGGTAGAGAAACACTGATTTGCTAGACTTACAACATACAGGGAGCCGATGCAATGGGCAGAAGTGAATTATGGTCCCTCCCAAGAGAGGCTTGTTGGCAAAACAGATTGGAAATCTTAGGGTTGTACATAAGAAGTTGTAATTTACAAAACAAAAGAGCAACAAAGATGGCTAATTTTTTCTTGAAACAAGTTTGAATATATCTGTATATAGAAATATAGTGATGTTTATACAAGCAATGACTGGTTTGGGAAAGAACAGCCGAGGGGCAGACTCTGGGATTATTGTATTCTTTTCTATGTTTGCAATGCTCACAAATTGCAATAAATTCTGCTCTAAGCTTGTACAGAGTATTTCCTTTAAGCATCAGAGGCCGTGATGAAAACCTTCCTGGGCTGAGCACTGTTGGCTGTCCTAGTTGTGTTACACACTCCCTATACTAGCAGTTCTCAACCTGTGGGTCGCAACCCTTTTGGGGGGTCGAACGACTCTTTCACAGGGATCGCCTAAGACCATCGGAAAACACATATTTCCGATGGTCTTAGGAACTGAGACACCACTCTCTGTGTTGCAGCCTCACTCTCTTCCATCTTCTTTTCCTTCCCACCCCCCTGCGAGCTTACAATACCCCTCAGGGCCTCACGTTGCGTTCGGCAGCCGGAAGTTGGAGCCGCTCAGCTGTTGGTCATGATGCCCGTGGAGCCGACCAGAACGTTGTTCTCGACCCCTCCCCTGCCCGTTCATGTCGAGCCGGCGGGGGCTTGACAGGGAGAGAGGGAGGGAAAGAGGAAGGGACTCCTCCTCCTCTCCTAAGGTTCAAAGCAGGATCAGCTTCCCAAGGGCAATCCCAATTCATGTGTTTCTGCGGTACCTCCTCGGCGCTCCCGGGAACGGGGCGGGTGTAGGCTAGGCAAAGAAAAGCCACGGAGCCGTGAGCTAAGATTGCAGACAGGCTGGGGAAGGGGGTAAAGAAGAGGAAGGGGATTGGGAGAGAGGAAACGCCAAGCTTGTCCTCGCCTCTCCCAAGAACCTCCTGCGCCACCTCACAGGAACACCTTGTTTCAGATTTATACCGCAAAAGTTTTTCTCGCGCAGAGGAGAGAGGAAAAACAATTGCAGAACACTCGGGAATCCCTTGCAAGGCGCCATGTACCTTGGTACTTATTTCCTAACACCTTCCCCCCCCCGTCTTTTCTGCTCCACCCCGAATTCGCCTCCCTTCCACTCTCCCATCTGTGGTCTTAATACAGCCCTCAGTCTGTCTCCCTTTTAACACCCCCTAAAATTTTTCACTCAGGCAGGCTTCCAGAATTCGGCTGGCAGGACTCAGGTAACCCCTCCCCCCTGTCCTGCCGCCTCCCACGGCACCGCACCTCCGTGTCTCAAGCTTCCGTGGCACAGAACTGCTGGCGTTATGCTTGGGCGGAAGATTTTTTCTTTTACAGATGGGGCGGGTGGGCCCGACATTCGCGGGCAGGCAGAACCTCGCCCGCCGAGCTGCCACCTCCCCATCGCCCTCCATGCCAGCCGGCTCCATCGCCAGACCTCCCAGCTGACCAGCGCAGGTCCGGAGGTCGGCAGCTGACGGGCGCAGTAGTTCGGCGCTCCGCTGCCTCCCCTTCGCCCTCCGCACCGGCCAAAGTGTTCCTGGACGTTCCAGCTGACAGGCACAGGTCCGGAGGTCGCCAGCTGATGGGTGCAGCAGGTCGGTGCCATGGCGGCCTCCCAGCCACCTGCTTCTTCGGCTGGAGCAGTTGACAGGGCTTGCATGGCCCGCAAGGGCCGGTGACGCGCTCCCCGCAGCTGGCGACCCTGGTAACTGCTCCAGCCGAAGAAGCAGGCGGCTGGAACGTCCGGCCACGCTTTGGCCGGTGAGGTAGGCGAAGGGGAGGCCACCGCAGCGCCGAACTCTGCGCCCATCAGCTGGCGACCCTCAAATTTGCGCTTGTCAGCTGGGAGGTTTGGCAAGGTTGGCGTGGAGGGTGATGGGGAGGCAGCAGCCCGGCAGGCGGAGTCCTGCCTGCCCGTGAATGTCGGGCCCACCCGCCCACCCGCCCCATCTGTAAAAGAAAAAGTCTTCCACCCAAGCATAACTTTTAAGGATTTTAAGGATCTTTGAGAGGGAGAGAGAAATAGAGAGAGGGAGAGAAAGAGGGAAAGAGAACTAGAAAGAGGGAGAGAGAGAAAGAGGGAGAGAGAAGAGAGGGAGAGAGAGAGAGAAAGAGAGAGAAAGGGAGACAGAGAGAAAGAAAGGGAGAAAGAGGGAGAGAAAGGGAGAGAGAAAGAGAGACAGGGAGAGAGGGAAAGAGAAAGGGAGAGATAGAGAAAGAAAGGGAGAGAGGGAAAGAGAAAGGGAGAGATAGAGAAAGAAAGGGAGAGAGGGAAAGAGAAAGGAAGAGACAGAGAAAGAGAGGGAGAGAGAGAAAGAAAGAGGGAGAGAGATTAAATTACTAACATGGTTGTTCAGTGAATCTGGTTTCCCCACTAACTTTGCTTGTCACAAGGTTGCAGAAGGTGATCACATGACCCTGGAATAATTTTATGGTTGGGAGTCACCACAACATGAGAAACTGTATTAAGGGGTCGCGGCATTAGAAAGGTTGGGAACCACTGCCCTATGCAATTTGAAGTGGAATTAGACAGCTGCTGCACAGCCCCGTAGGAAATGTTGCAGAGGCAATTCTGCAGCCCAGGGCTTGCCCAGGAGGAGACGAGGGGGCCTTGCGAGAGAAAGCAGGGCTCTGGTGTGTGGGAGAGAAAAGGCAAGGTGGCAGGTTTGATCAGCAACGTTCTTGATTCCTCCTGAGATTGCCCTGCTTAGGACACTGCACAAACACACCCAGCACACATGGCAAGGCAGAGAGAGAGAGAAGGAGGGGAGGAGAAAAAGCTGCTGTGTGTCAACGTTTTCAAGTCCCAGCGTTATGCAGTTTATCGGGCAGGCAAACCTGAACCCAGGGCAGCAGCTCCCATCCATGTCCAAATCAACCACGGAGCTCTGGGGAAAACCAGGGGGGCTGGACCTGAACATTTTTGCATGGGGAAAGGACAGGCAGTTGAGCTTTGGGGAGTACCAAGCAGGGTGAGCAGACAATCCAGCAGTTCCCGGAAGGGATCCCCTCCCCAACTAGCCACTCCAGAGCCTGGCTTAAGGAAGGGCATCTCCTTCTCAGTTTTGATTTCAAGGCTGGTAGGCCAGGCTCAGCTGCATTTTATCTGCAGTCATAGAGCAGTCCGTTCTGTCTATTTGCTCACGTACATCCCCAATAAGCTGACTTTTTGCCCCAAACTGGAATCCAACTGAAGCCACCTCCCTTCCATGCTACTAAACATGCCTTGGAGTGACTTTCCGGCACCGTGTCCAGCATGATTCAGCGGTGATGTTTTCACCAAGAACGTCAGGCACCCTCTGGATTCTGGTCCACCCTTTTCCAAGGACAGGCAGGAGGTGAGAACCAGCACCGGAACTCCGAGACCCAGGGGAGGTTTTGGGTGCCAGGCCAACACCCACAGCGTGCCCAGTTCTTTGTGCCTCCAACTGTTTTCTGCTTGCCTTGGCGAGTCACTTCTCTGCTTTAAAAGCACCAGGCAAGAACCAACCATGAAGATGCTGGCATTAACAAGCTTCCCAGTGTCTCTCCGTCCTGCCTTTGCCGTAAGACAGTTCTTAATGAGTGACTGTGGAGACCTCATTATTTACTTAATCTAAAAGAACTAGCTTGAAAAACCAAACGAAAAAGGATTGGAAACAGATGGGGTGAGCTCAGCCAACTAGAGCATATAGAAGGGGCACCATGACTATCAGCAGGACTAAAAGAAATGAAGAAATATGGGGAAAAATTCCAAACGTATCTAATAGTTTTATGTCCCAGTGGTTAAATGGAAATGATAAGCGGCTGAAATGTGGAAATACGGTTTATGCTCCGCAGTTGACGAAGCTGTGGGTTTCCTTTTCAGTAAGGGATAAAGCAAACTGGGCAGTGAGGCAGGATTACTGCAATGGAGTCTCATCAGCTGGTTTGAGAAACACTGACCTATGAGGGCTAGGGTCTACCATGTGGCTGGTGGGGCTTCCCAGCCAGGACTTGCCCAAGACCCTTGGCCACCTAGGTCAGTGGCTGCTTCGGGGTGGCCGAGGGTCTTGGGCTGGTCCTTCCTGGGAAGCCCTACCAACCACAAGGACAGATCCTAGTGGTGACATCGTTGTAGGTCAGTGTTCCTAAAACTTGGGAGCTTGAAGATGTGTGGGCTTCAAGTTCCCGAATTCCCCAGCCAGCATTCTTGGGAATTCTTGGACTTGAAGTCTACACCTCTTCAAGCTCTCAAGGTTGAGAAACACTCTTCTAGGAAAACAAGAGAAACCTGGCTGGGTGGCCAAGAAGATGACCCAGCTGTCCTCCCCTTCCAGCTTTGCCAGTTTGTCAACAGCTGCCCTTCCTTCTCCTGCCACCCAGGATTGGCACTGAGTGAAACTCTTCCTTCCTGCCATTCAGAGGCAGGAGATTGTCATCCTCCTTAGAATCACCTTTGTTCAATAATCAATTCAGTGACACCATTGTGATTTTGCATCTCATTTTGCTTCTTCCTTTTCTCAAGATCCAGCTCCAGGTGAACGCAGCCCAGGTATGTTTGTCTCAAGAGTGCTGGGCATAAAGTACCCTCCTCAGTTCTTCAGTGGGATTTCCATCTCTTCCATCTGCAACTGCCGTTGCTCTGATAAGATCTGGACTCAACTGACCTCTTGACCTTCTCCTGCCTGTCTCCTCTCCAAGATAACCTCCTGCCCTGCAAGTAATATTAACCTTACTAATTCAGAATGACCTATTGGAAAAGCTTAAGCAGCATGTCTTTCGTTCCAGACCTTCACAAACTACAAAGATTTCTTCGTGAGATATGATTGACCCTCTCTTGCATGTTCTAAAGACAGCTGACCTAGCACACTGCTAAAGATGCAAATTACACATTCCTTATAAATCTCAATCTCTCTCTCTCTCTCACACACACACAGACATGTCCTTCTTACCACAATGAGAGAGCTGAGCAAATTATTCAGTCACACTATTTAATCTTGGAGCCAGGCTATTTCCAAATTCTCCACAGCTATTACATTTCACATGATAAAAGTACATGGGGAAACGTTCTAGGAAAGCTACTTATCTCATTGGGGTTTTACTTCAGGGGCTAATTACAGCACCTGGTCCAAGGAGGAAGGTTCTCCTATTGGCAAGACTAACTAATAAGTGTTTTCCTCCAACCACCTGACCCCACCGCAGGTTTTGTCCTTTTTGTGGTGTTAGCCGGCATCCTTGGCATCGTCTTTGTCACCATGGTGGCCTTCTGGCTGATTCGAAGGAAGAGGTAAGACTTCTGCTCCACTTCCTCTGGATCCCCTCTACTAACACCTTTCTGTCCCCTGAGCAGACCTGATCCCCTTGGGTCCTTGGAATATCCAGAACGAATGCTCTTTCTGCAGTCCCCGGGCTTCCTCCCCTTTCCTAGGTCTGAAAGCAATGCCATCGCTTGCTGTTTGGACACATTTCACCAGAGGCTCCAAAGGAGACGGAGGACAGGGAGGCATCAGAAATGGTATCACCCTCAGCTTAGATTAAGGGTATCAAAGCATAGCAACTTTAAGACTTGTGGACTTGAATGCCCGGATTTCCCCAGCCAGCCTCGGGAAGTTGAAATCCAAAGGTCTTAAACTTGCCCCAGGGTTGAACACTCCTTAGATGGTTGTTCTTCCAAGCAGAAGAGTCAGGAGAAAGCATCAGGTGCCAGACTACCTGGCCAGAAGAGACAATTCCCATCTCCACCAGAGAAATGCTCGAGTCCACTCAGCATGAGCTTTTTGGTGTGAATGACAGTCCCCAAGTCACATGTATTTGCACTCAAAAATAGATAAGCCCTTTTGATCTCCTTGTTATTGTGTCCTCTGGAGTGCCACCCTTCAGCCACTCCAGCTCAGTAAACAACAGCTCTGGGACATAACTGCCTCTCAACGTTGGCTAACTCCGGCTTCTCCTTCCCAGCCTCCAAAGGGCCAAGGAAGAGAAAGGGGTAATCTACAAGCCTGCAGTCACCAAGAAGGAAGAGGAAGAGAACATCTCCAAAGCTTAAACCTCTGCAATGCTCAACTTTAAATATTCTTAACAGCTGGATGAGCCAAGCGTTGCTATCTGTCTTCTGATGTTTATCAGCCAAGTTGGGTCTCTGGATCCCTCCAGTGCAAAGAGGGCTCTGCTCCCTTGTGTACAGGATTTTAATGGGCGGAGACAGACGTTAAAAAGATCTCCCTCCAAATAAATCACATAACTTCTAGGAGAGGTTCTGGGCTTTGCTTAACATTATAGCATGTAAATGTGATATTTATGAATAATAATAATCTGCCTCAAAAAAAGCTACTGTTTATCTACTGAATAGATGAATTTCCTTCCTGTTCCCATAAAATAATTACTGCTGATATTAGGAATAGATCACCAGGATACCTAAGTATTCATGTTATTCATGTTAATGTCTTACAACAGAGGTCCCCAAATTTGGCAACTTTAAGAATTGTGGGCTTCAACATTCCCCAGCATGTCTGGCTGAGGAATTCTGGAAGTTGAAGTCCACAAGTCTTAAAGTTGCCAAGATTGGAGACCCCTGTCTTAGAGGCATAAATGTCTAGTTCAGTTGTCTTTGAAGTCCTACTGATTTTAACAGGAATTACATCTGTTTAGTCTCTTCTATTTAAATCTAAAATAAGCTATATCAAGCATGACTTCTAAGAAATACATGGGGGCTTATCCTGTGATGTCGAATTGTGGCTCTGTGCTGTACTTGCCTCTCTGGAATTGAAGACCATGCATCTCAGGTTTTAAGAACAGTGCCAGGCTGAAGGCAGCTAGTCCAAGTAGTCAATGAGCAAAATGAAGGTCAAATGAATGATACTATCTACTCTGAAATTAGGGGGAACTAATATTATTTGAGGGCTCCAAGCACCTTGTTTCCTTCCTACAGTGACTTATAGGGAAGTTGCCGGTTTTATGATGAAAGTCTCTTATAGATAATGTGCAATTTTATGTATCGTCATACAATAAATATTTTTATTAAGAGCTTTGAGTTTATGTCTCTCTCTCACACACAAATGTACTGAGAAAAACCAAGTGAACTTGGTTGAGAGCCAGAGTATATTTACACTTTGTATTTTCTGAACTATCCATCAAGCTCTCCAGCACTCGTAAACCACAACAGAGACTTTAACATCAAAATTGTTAGTTAAAGGTACCAAAATAGTCACCTAAAGGGTTTGAGACCGCATCTTGGATCTCAGTGAGAAAAGGAAACAGGTACAGTTCTCCAACACAGTTACACCCTTGGCTGCAGCCACCTCCAGAATAAGCACCTTCCAACACTCTCCAGAGTTACCCAAAACTCAGGGATCTGCAGCCGATGAAATCAGGATACACCTTTCTCAAGGAGCGGAGTGGGTGAAAGCCCCTGCTCCCCTGGCTCATTTCAAAGCAACTCAGTGCATCTTACTTGCTAAGAGTGCCAAAGGAGCTGGGCTGCCCCACTGGACGTTTTATATGCAGACAGCTCCTTTATTCCACAAGGTGGGACATTCAGCCAGGTAACATGAAGCACAAGCTTTTTCAAATCCAACCAGCAAAAAGCAAGCAAGGCGACTGCAGAATTGAAAACGTGAAGCACGGACAGGTCTTTAGGCTAGTATTTCCCCACCTTGGCTACTTTAAGATGGGTGGACTTCAACTCCCAGAATTCCCCAGCCAGCTCTGGGGAATTGCCCAGCCTAAGTTGAGGTCCACATGCCTTAAAGAAAAACTTGTTCCACACAAACACAGGCTTTGCGGTCCTTTTTCCCCAGCCAAGATTTAAAATGTACGTTTGTGTTTTCACAAGGATTAAACATAGAGCACAATAGCATTAATCATGATTACAGAGCCTTATGGAAGCTAACCACAATTCACATTTGGAGCAGGCAGAAAACCAAGGTCAATGAAGTTGAAAGAAAAGTGTAATGTGAGGGCGAAAGAGGAGCAAGGGTGGATGGTTTGCAGCCACTAGAAAGGATTCTCCTTTTGAGGAAAGCCATCCTTGTCAAAACCCAAGCAAAACAAAAGCGAAGCTGATTTTGTGTATAAATAACCATCAGTATGTGTAATACACATCATTTACACACACTACTGCAAGACAAGTTTGCTCCACCTACCTGCCAGTGAAGATCCAAGGATCCTGGCATGCAGAATGTTGAGCTCATCCGTGGCTTACAAGCCACAACAGTAAGGTCCCATCATCATCCTAAGCCACAACCAACCATATTATGATTTAAAGAGAGACAACTTCACCGAGACTTAGCAGAGTGCCTGGATAGTAAGCTAGTCCTAAGCCAGGACTAGTGCTCTGCTGCCCCCTGGTGGGCTCCAGAGGCGGGTCAGTCTGTTCATCCAACAGCAGCCTTGTAAACCTCTTGGGACTGCAGCTCCCCAAATTCCTCAGCACCCTCCCCCCCCTGTCCACAAGGCAAAGCTGTGGCCACGTGGTGCTGCCCAAATGCCATTCTGGTCCACCCTCATCCGTGGACATTCACTGAGTGATTCTGGGGTGCCCTCGTGCCAGCCGCTCCTCCCCTCTGCCTCTGCAGAGGGGAAGAAACACAGGAGTTAGGCCTTTGGATATAACTCTAGGTAAAAATTAGTCTGTTTTGGGATCATACAAATTTAGAATATTGGATTAAATTTCATTTGTACATAAAGTCATCTGTAAGACCACAGGAATGCATGCACTCAATGTTTTCCAGAAGTTGTGTAACTTTCCTGCTAATTGTGATTTACTCTAGAATGTAATTTATTTTAATTTTTTAGAAAAATTAAACCGTAACATTAGAATACTGCAAAACCAATGCAGAGATCCATTTCAGTATATTTGACCTTACGACATTACCCATTTCAGAATTTCTCTAATTACCAAATCCTTTGTCCATTTTAATTGCAGTTGAAAGCCTTGCAAAATCTAACCAAATGAGTGACAGACACATTCAGCGCAACATACCAAGGTGGCTACCAGTCATAATGGATTTTATTCTTTCTGAAAATAAGACGTGGGAAAGCACTTGGTACATGTACATACCCCATTTATTTAAAAAAAAGTATTATACAAGTACTATACAGAGGATGTAAGTTCAGAAGTTTCTTTTTATGGCCTCACATGCAGCCCCGGAGCCTGGAGATGGAACTGGGCAGGTAACACTTAAGAATGAACATTGTGGATTTCAGATAGGCTAGTCTGTTCTGACCTAATAAAATGTAATTACATGTAAAAAAAAAAATCCTTAAAGTGGGAGAGAAGAAGACGGCCGTGATGAAAGGACGGGCCGCCTTCCCTCCCCAGGACAGGGGCAGGACTCCAGAAACAGGAAGGAAAAGTCCTCTTCTCACGGGAAGCAAGGTCCGATGGCCTCCCCCCCCCTGAAGAAGGGCCAGAAGACCACAGCCCAGCCCACCAGGCAGGGAGCCCCTCCGGGGTGGGCCTCAGTTCTCAGTGCTAGCCAGGATTGGCTTCTGAGGGCCCCCACTTTGCAAGGGGCCTGCTCTGCTCATGCGAAGGAGGTGAGGTCAACCCCACCGCCATTGTTGACCACCTGGCCAGAGCCTTCCGTGGCCTTTCCTCAATTGGCTGCCCATCAGATGTGCTGTGCTGCAGCCAATCCTGAGTGATGGGAACAGCAGCCTGGCACATCTGGAGCACCCAGACTGGAGAAGAAGAAGAGGCAACAGATCTCTCTTGAGAAGCTTTCCCTCCCACGAAGACAGGGTGGGAAAAAAAAACCAGCAGGCACCTTGGCCTTCACATGGCTGCAGAGGTGATTCCTTTTCCTTAAGACTAAGGCTGTTTTCAGGTGACGGTCTCTTAAAAAAAATCCAGCAGGGAAGAAATAATTCTGTCATTAAACCACCGACAGGAACAAAACCTAAACTTTAACATTATAAAGGAAGGTTAATTGTGTGTTAACCTTACAACACCAAACTTAAAGTGAAATTCCTATGGTCTTACTCAAATTATGTACACTGTAGCACAGCTAGAAGTAAGAAAATAGCATTTTTTTTTAATAAAACAGAGTAGATGCCCCAATATGCTGCTGCTTCAAAAAGCACTTTATAACATTCCAACTAGTTGCAGGCTCTCGAGGGAACATTCTCAGAGACGAAGCGTCTGTTGGCAGAACCCAAGATATGGGAGAAAAGGATACCAAGAGGAAAGCCGAGGGAAGGAAAGACGGAACAATAGTTTGGGTTTCATGACACTCCTGAGAGGGAGGATTTGAGGGTGGGCACGCCCTGTGGATACAGCCCCCCCATCTCAAAGAAAGCACTGCACCGTTTGGGCTGAAGGAGGGATGAGGCCGACTCTGCCCACTTGCTGACCCTCAGGGGAGCATCACAGCCATTTCCGAAGGGCCCAACGGAGGAGCTGAAGACAGGAAGGCCTGCCAAAATAACTCACCTGCTTCAGGTAACAAGACTGAGGTCAGTGCTCAGGAATGAAATATTGTACGGTGAACAGAGTGGACTGCGGAAAGGCAGCCTTCCCAGGGCAGGTGGGGGAGGCAGGAGCCGCCCCGCGCAGAGGGTTGGTTTGGCACGTCAATAAAAGCAAAGCACCCGTTCAGAGGAGTCCGGTTGCGGCATCACACACCAAGCCCGGAATGGAAAAGGCAGCTCAGTGTCAGTCTGCTTAAGGCTCTGCATCTTCAAGACCCAAGGAAAGATCTGCGTCTTCAAAATGCAAGGAAAGTCCTCATCAAGTCATCGCTGCCTTTCGACGGGGACCCAGGCTGCGCCTGCCTGGCCTTCTCTATCAGCACACCTCACGCCGGGAGGAAAACCGGGCCCTGGGTTCAACCAAATGCCCCAGGAAGCAGACCTGAAGCCTCCGCAGAGCCAGATTAAGGAACAAGAGTGAGGGGACATCCAGGACCCAGAAAGGGAACCTGCTGCCATCAGAAAAGCAAATTCATTTTAACCGACACAGGTTTGTGTATTTGTTAAACTATCTGAACCCCACGGGAGCTTTTAAGTGGTTTGAGTTTCCCATCTCCACATTATGGTGGAATTGTTTATTGGCATCCCTGGGGGGAAAAAGGTTCAGAACGTGTGCCCACCGTAAGCGTACCCCAGTTTCCCACAAGTCCCAGTTCCCCTTTGAAGGCCACAGAGCCCTCGGTCCCCCCCCCGCCTGGACCGGAAGTCAACAGTCTGCACCTGAAGGAGGGGAGGAGGATGGACTGTTGTCTCAGATAGCAGAGCCCCCCTCTTCCCCCCACCCTGGAGGCCCTAGCTGCCCCTGGGGGGGGACAGGATCATGCCCTTGATAAACAAAGAGGTTTGCAGTCGCTGGAGAGGAAAGAAAATGAAGTGGACAAAGCCTGTAAGGAGGGCTCCTAGAGTGACCGGCCCACCAACTAACAACCCGCTGGGCATCTCTGCCCTGGCCCCAACTTTCCACCGAGGACTAACAGAAATGTGCAAAGAATATACTCAGCAGTTTTTGAAGCAGGCAGTGAAAGAAAAAAAGAAAATGGAGTTCTGGCAGGCAAGAGTCTCTCAACTTCACAGCTTCCACGTCTGGGGGGGGGGGAAGACGGACGATGGCGGTCAACAGAGAGTCTCCATCCATTCTCTTGGTTTAGCCCATTCTAGGTCCAAGCAGAGCCCTCAGCAGCAGCCGGGCGGAGCCTGTGCTTTCGGAGAAGCAGGAAAAGGTATTTTTTTGTTCTAGGTATGCTGCAGTCTCTTAGGAGAAGTTCATCAAAGCAGCGTGCATCGAAAGAAGCTGCTCTTCTTCGACCGGTTCTCTGTGATTTTCACAGGCCCGCTTGCCCCTGCCGAAATGTTGTCATTCTAGGGAGAGAGGCAAGAAGGAAAAGGAGGGCAGGTTATTAAGAGGTAAAGGGTGAGGCGAAACACCCTCAAATTCCAGGGGAAAGCAGCTAGGAGATTGCCCGGGAAACCAAGCGCTTATTTATAGGTTTCTTTTTAAACTCTGCCAGGGTACCAGGTGGCTTTTAAAAAAAAAACTCTATAACTTTTCCCTTTTTTTCCTGAAACAGGAGAGAAATGTAATTCAAATGAAATTCAGAAAAATGTCAGGAGTTCAGAAGGTACCAACGAAGACATCAGCCCGCATTGTGACGGAAGCAGCCATGGAAAGTGCTTATGTAAATCTCAGTTGGGCAGGAAGAAGCCCCCCTTGATCATGCTTCCTGCACAGGGATTCTGCCCGGGGCCTTTTCTATTATCTGGCAGGTCTGTTATGTTTTAGTTTGAAGGAGCCAGTGAAAAAGATGACGAGTTTGGATTTGTTCACAGTCAGTCCAGGACATTTGGGAAAATCAAAAGAATACAATTCTTAATCTGAAAGGGAAGGAGGAAGGCAGCGACCAGCAATCCTTTTGCAAGCTCACACAACTGTTATTTGCCGCAGTTGCCGTGTTTCAAGACGATTGTGCAGGAGGTCTCGCTGAGAGATTGCGCAAGCGCTTTGGCCTGATCCTCACCTTCAAAATGCAAACTATTTTCTGGGCAAACAGGAGGGAAATCCACAATCCTCACAGGCAGATAGGAAGAGCCCAAGGCTGCATAGAGTCAGGCCAGGCCTGCTCATCCCAAGGATTGCTGGCTTAGTCCTGAGTTCGGGTCCCCCTGCTGGCAATCCAGACTGCCCCAGGAGGACTGTCTGACCTCCATCAGATACCCCTGCAAAGGGCTCCAAATGTACCCACTGAATAAAGCGGAGCAGCTGCTGGAGGCGGCCGGGAGAGATCCTGAAAGCAGAGGGCGGGGCTGATGGGCTGTCAACCTCTGCAGCCGTCTGACAACTGGGGTGTCACGTTTTCAAGTTTAGAGCTTACAGATACATAATGTAATGTGTGTGTGTAACATATGAAAATGGTTTTTTTACTGTAATGTAAATATATCATAGTGTCCATTGATTTTATTGATTTTGTGTAATTTTAACTCCCATTGGAATTTCACAAAGTTTGAAATGGTTGTTCATTATGCTTTATTACTGTAATGCCATTTTGGGCCTGGCTTTTTATTGTCCTGATCATTCATCAAATAAATCTTTGCCTTGCCAACTGTTCTTAGTTTTGGCTTGTTAATTTTGATTGTGGCTGGAGTGCACCTGTGTGTGTGTGTGTGTGTGTGTGTGTGTTCTCTTTTTGTACCAGGTGAGGTGAGGGGCTCATTAAGGCAGTGACCGATCGATTCAATGCTCCAAATCCCTCCACAGCTGGACAGATGCTGCCCTTTTAGGGAGAATTTTGATTGGCTGTTAAGGTAAGCTTTGAATTGCTTAGGCCAGCAACCCCTTTTAGTCCCCGCAAAGTACAGAAGCCACGCTAATCAGGATATATCAGTACCAAAAGAAACCAACCATTTTTTTGTTGAGTTTTGTCATAATATCCCGTGCAAGGGTGAAGAAAGCCTGGAAGGAAGAGAAAAGATACAATGAGATCCAGATAATTTATTAATTAAATTATTAAATTTAAACCGATAGGCCACCCAATTCCAGTGGACTTCAGACAATTACTTCGGAGTGCAGAATGAAGTCCTTCAATTGCCTTTCTCAAATTTTGAGCTTTGAATTCCAACCAGAAATCAATCTTTCTCCCCAAACACCCCTGCTGGCACTCCACCCTTGCCAGGGAGGGGTGGGAAAGGTTTACGCCAGGAGCGGGTTGCTAAGGAGGGTCAAGAAGGAGTTGTACAATTACCCCAGTGGGCATCAGCCTTGCCCCCCAGAAGGCAGAAGCCCTGCAGAAGAGTTGAGGGATCTGCTCTCTACCATGGAAGGACAAAGCAAACAGGCCGATGGAGCCTGTCCCTAGAGGGAGGGGGGATGGCCCCCTGTGTGCCAGCCTTCGACAAGATTCAGGAGGCTGCCAGGTGAGGAGACAAAGATGGGCTGGCTCTCGTCCCCCACCGCCCCCTTTCCGCTGAAGAGGCCAGGGGGTGCTGAATCAAGTCTTGGCCCCAGAGGGCAGACTTTCCGGTCCTCAGACAAGCAGCAGCAAGGAGGTCTTGAAATGCTTGAGAGGCAGAAAGAGGGAGGGGGGTCCTGCTCCCCCTCACTCTCTGAGACGCCAACTTCACGGCTGCAGGCCCAACTCCTGCTGGCATCTACGCTGTGCTTACCTCTTCCACGTTGATGCTGGACTTTGCACTGGTTTCCAGAAATTTGATGCCATAGTCAATTGCTAACTGCAATATGAAGATTTCAACAAGCAATCAGATTCAGCGATTCCATAAATGGAAAGTCTGAATGCAAGTTTTGACACTTGGACCTCTTACATTCTTCAGCTGGGGAACAAGGAAACCTGTCTGCAAAACTATCTCTGAAGACAAAACGGGGTGGGGGCTCTGGTGGCCCCTTTCTAACTAATTTTATGAAAAGGCCGCAGTTCAAGAAAGCTCCTGCCTTTTCATCACACTTGTCAGGAAAGATGCTGCTGAAACCCTCCTGATTTTTTGCCACTCCAGACTGCCACTGCTCCTCCCCCCACCCCAAGAAAAAGGCAGCTCCGATATTAGAAACTCTGTTTTCATGAGATTTACCTTTTCTCCTTTTTCCTTCGAAACTTGCCTTTTCTCATTCATGTCAGATTTGTTGCCCAGGATCATCCTTTCTACATCCGAAGAAGCGTGCTGGGTGAAGAGAGGAGAAACAGGAGTTAAGAAAAACAGCCTTACGATGCCCTGCCATGTTCTGAACCCAAAGCCGAGGGAGGGAGGGAGGGAGGGGGTCTGTCTAAAATTATCTTCCTGGAGGGTGAGCTTTGTAAAGTCCTCCTTTTAAAGTCTGCTTTGCTCACAGGCTGCACCAAGGGGTAAACAAAGCTTCAGCCCTTGGAGGAGGAGAGGAAACGAGCGAGCGAGGCCCCAGCCCAAACCTGAGCAGGATTCCTGCCAGCAGGAGAGGAAATCTGGAATGCCGTGACTCAAGGAGAAAAAACAGACAATGGAAGCTCAAGCGGGGAGAAGCTGCAGGCACAAACTCCGAGTCCCCCTTTGGGTTAGCTGGTCCTTGTTTTAGCTTTCTGCCACAGAAAAGCTCCACGGTGGGGGTCCTCAGCTAGTCTCTCCCAAGAAAAAAGAATCAATCTATTCCTCCCCCCCAGTCCTTCTGTGTCTTGTCTACATGGGACCCTGCAAAAGCCCCCACGTCTCTTTCCCTTCCAGGCACACCTACCTCTTCAATGTTCCTGATCCAGTTTTTAATATTGTCAAAAGACTTTTCATTGGTGATATCGTAAACCAGCATTATCCCCTGGGGGAAAAACAAAGAGCACAGCCACCATCACTCCACAGTGGCTACAACAGATCTTTCTGCATCGATTAAAACAAGCTTCATCCCTCAACCATCCCCAGGTCAACTGTGGATATCTAAGTTTGTTAACTGAGGTGTTCACCACAAATTAAAAAGCCAGCCTTCAGACACAGCCATCGCCTCCTTTTCTTCTGTTGCAACAATTTCATCAAAGATCTAGTTTGACCTCTTGGTTTCAGTCCGAGACCCTGGAAGCCCCCTGGAAGGGCAGAAGCAGAATGCTTCCCCTCCTCTGTGCTCCAGCCTCCGGATCCTTCCGCTGCATCTTGAAAGGCCCTGGCTGTTGGGGAAGGAAGGCAGAAGAGCCTCTCCCCCCTCCCCCCAAATGCATTCAGGCCCTACTTTTCCCCACAGAACCCACTCCTAAGTTTTAATGGCCTCCTGAAGATTCCGCTTCTGCGTCAACCATTTCTGACTTTTTCTGCAGTGTGTTCATCGGCTACTTCCCAGGTTTGGCTAGAGAGAAAGTCAGCAGCTGTAAACAGCCACTCTGCAACCTCAGAGGTGGCAAAGCACTTGGGAAGTGCCGCAGTCACAGGTCGCTCGCAGTTCCCTTCCTGCTCGTGAAACCTCAACCTTTCTTACTGATGCCACCCTTATGGGCCTGGGGGGGGGGGGAACTCGAGAAAGGAAGGGCCCCAGACTCTGCTCCTCCAGAGCAAGCCCACACCTGGCTGGCCTGCCGTGGAAAATGGGCTGCGGCAGGGTGAGTTTAGGTGAACTTCTCACAAAGGCAAGCTTGAGAATGCACACTCACCATGGCACCTCTGTAGTAGGCTGTTGTGATGGTGCGGAATCTCTCCTGGCCCGCAGTGTCCCTGAAAAGCAAGATACATCATCAAACTGAGGCGGGGGGGGGGGGAGAGGGGAAATCATGCTTCATCCCCTTCCCAAGCACTCCAACACTGCTTCACTTTTGCTTGGCCCTGGCACAGAACTCTACCCACAATCAGGGTGAGCATAGCCTGGAACCCAACCGACCCCACCCGAGGGTCTGACAAGCCAAAAGGTTCTAGAATGCAGCTTGCAGGTCAACCTTGATTCCCCCCCCCCAAGTAACCCCCCTCCCTGGGGTTAGGCCTTGTGCACGTTCTCCTCGCTCAGTCTGATTTCCATTAAATGCTGATTAAATGGAGCTTTAAATCCAGATATCTTGGACAAAGTCCAAAACAGTCAAGAAGGCCAAACTTCTGCCACACCCAAAGAGGCCTCAGGCTACGTTGCCCCAGCTCTGAAGTCTTCAAAGATACTTTTGCATGGAGTTTCAGAAAGGAAGACCTCCACTCCGGGAGCTCCCACCTGTCTCCGCAAGCCAGTTGCGTTTTGATCACTTACCATATCTGCAGTTTGATTTTCTTCCCATCTAGTTCTATTGTTCTGATTTTAAAGTCAATTCCTAAAAAGATAAAAAATAAAAAGGAGGAGAATCACATTAGGGCTCTGTTCTGTTTTGCTGCAACGCTCTCCCGCATCCGAGAATTCAGAACAAGCAAAGCACCTTTGGGATCAACCCCACCAAAATCTCCACCACCCTTAATTAAGTGAATTCTGTCTGAACTGTTCCAAAACAAAAGTCTCTGTTTAAATTAATGGTAACCCCAGTTCCACTGGGGATATAAAGAACTCAAATTAAACTACAGTTCCACCTTGCCTAACATTCCTTTTTTGCAAATGGGAATTTTTTTTAGCAGAGATGCAGTTGTACCCATAAATATGTTTTTGTCTACATGCAGGGAAAAGAAATGTACAATTTTGTAGCTACAAAAGGAATTTTGGATAATTCCCCAGAGCTCAGCTGGTTTAAATATCTCTATAACCCAGTGGATGGATTCCAGCGTGAGGCCTGGTGGAGTTTTCTTTTCTTTTCTTTTTCCTTTCAGAGCGACAATGGAAAGTCTTACTAAAGCTTGCAGCTCTTTGCAAGGGGCTGTCGCGCTTCCTCCCTTCAGCAACAGGAAGTGGTGTGCTGCTGCATCCATTCGCACCAGAGGTCTGCTGACTGGTTGCTGCTTCCGAAGGAGCAGGTTGCAAGACACGCGAAACAGCCCAACGGAGAGCAGAGCTGAAATTTTGAGTCAGGTAGCAGCTTGACTGTTTTCTTCCGCAAGCAAATACAGAGTTGCACAGAGATGTGAAATTGGAGTGTCTGTCTGAATGCCTTGTTGCTCAACAATGGCAGCCGGAAGATGGCTGGTTTTCCACTCCCAGAATTCCCCAACCACCATGGCTGGCTGGGGGATTCTGGGAGCTGAAGTCTACCATTCTGAGAAACACTGCACTAAAAGAAGGCTTAATTTTAAGGGGAATGCAAACTCAAGGCCTTAGCTAGTCACCTCTCCTAGAGCAACTCCAAATTCTGATGGCCTGCCAAGGATCTGACAGGCAGACACGGATCAGAATGAATACGTGTGCAGTGAAAGGTCCCCACGTTTTTCTCTATAGCTTCCAAGCCTTTCAGAACAGCAGATTCCACTGAAACACAGCAGAGGCTACCCCCAGGTTGGAGGCCCTGCCTCGTGCATTCAAAAGAGTCAAGTGCTTCCCCAGCAGAAGCTGGACACCTCAGGTCCTGAGAAACAGGACTCCCACGTGCCCTGGGCAGAAGTGGTGGAATTCGGCCAAGACCTGGAAAGAAGGGCGAGAGGCTAACCAACGGGCACTGACCATCCCGCTGCCCAAGGGGCTCCAGAAGGGAACAGCTGGGCTTCTGCACTGAGCTTGTATCAGCCAACCCTTTTCTGAGTCAAGCAAGATTAATACTTCCGTAGAACAGAATGTCCACTCTCAATTAGGGCAAAGTGAAGGTTTTCTGAGAATGGAGCTCGACGTCTGCTGACCGCAGAGAGAAGGATGTGAATTTTCTTAGCAATAATACGGAAGTGGTTTTATTGCCTCCTTCCAAAACTGTTTAAACTTCCCAGCCAGGTCTACAGCTTGAGGAGTCCCAAAGACACAAAGGGCACACAGGCCTGTGGCTGTCCGCTATCAGAAGTGAGCATAACACTCCCTGCATTTGTGGGGGCATGAAAGGGTTGGCTTGCCTTGAGCCTCCTCCCTCCAGCAGCCACCTAGGTGGGCTTCTCTCCTACCCACTCCTCACCACTACCTCTGGAGCGAGGCTGCGTTTTGGAAAAGAGCTCAAGGTTAACAGGAAAAAAGGGGAGCCCCTTCTCTCCCCAGCATTGAAAAGGAACACTGCTGATGCGAACAGAGTCCACACAGGGAGGAATTTGCAACAAGAACAAAGACAGCCTTTGATTGAAGGAATGCAGGTCAAGGAAGAGCATGATTCTTCCCAAGCTGCCTTCACTTTGTGTTTCCCCACTTAGCAGCTCCAGGCTCGGGAGTCCCTGTTCTGGTTGGGGCTGAAAGTCCACTTTTCCCACTCACAGATATGACCATTCGCTTTCTGCTTAGGGCCGGGGTGGGCAACTATGGCAACTTTATGACCTGTGGACTTCAACTCCCAGAATTCCTGAGCCAGCCAGGTTGGTTCAGGAATTCTGGGAGTTGAACTTCGCAAGTCGCTATAGTTGCCCATCTTTGGCTGGGCTTTCACTGCAAACAATATACTTTCAATTTCCAGTCTGTCCATCAACAAGCTGGTAAAAAATTACAGCTCCTTTTAAAGACTCTGAATTTAATGGACGAGGAGACAGCAAAGGTCCTGGAGGGGAAGTTTTATCCTTGCAGGATGGAGGCTTTCGATCTGGCTGCCCTCTAATGAGAACCAGGCCAATCAACCGACAAAGTGGACAATGGAACGCGGCTGATGTGAGAGGAGGAGAGGAGCCTCGGTCTGTGGCTTTCTGACAAGAGGCAAGGTTTTGTGAGGTGCAGCCTCCAAGACACAGAGTGGCGTGACTGACATCTGATGAAGGGAGGTGCAGGAAGGATGATTTGCTGGTTTCAATTATGTTTTGAAAAGCTTCAAATATGCTAAGTGCCATAGAAAGGATGGTTTCATTGGCTTTCCAGATATTGTCTGTCATGCCCTGCTGTGCCGACCAGTTGTTGCATATTCACACAGGAAGCCCTGGACCTGCAACCTTGACTGAGCTGGAAATTACAGTCATAAATCATTGCGGTCGTTACATCGAGGCACCCATGTGACCAGAAGCAATTTTCCACCCTTTTTCATTAAGTGAATGTGGCCGTTTTTAAGCAAGCCAATTTCCCCTAAATGGGTTTTGCCAGAAAATGGCAAAAAACATGAGCCGTGGTCACGTGACCAGGGACAGCCACAACCAGTGGTAGATTTGCCCTGTTTGGAATCTTCTGGGGAAGCAAACATTTGACATTATCAAATATAAAAAGGGCCTGCATGACAGTAACTGGGCTTCTCATAGAGATCAGCATTAAAAGAACACCGCACTAGAGACCCCAGCCAGATAGGTAGCCCAGCGCATGCGGTCTGAAACACAGCACTATCCCTGATGCTATACAACAGATACACCACACACAGCCATCAGGCCTGCCACTCTGACCTTTGGAGACATTTCCACATTTCCTCTTATTCCACAGACACAAAAATCACACAGAGGTTTATTCTGCTTTGGAAATGTCTCCCAGGTAGTATGAGATTAGATGAGATTCCTTGGCTTCAGGGAACTGGGTGACAATCTAGAAAAGGACCCACTGCTGGGCTCTGTTTCTCTGAACCTCATCATGGTCCAAAGTTGCAAATAATCTGTTTACTAGCCTCTCAACTGCAAATTCCTGAAGATGGAAGAATGAAAAATAAAAAACTTGTTAAACTTGGTAAGGCATAATTAATCCTGTCGCAGACAAAGGATCGGAAAAATAGGCACAGATGTTCTATTCTTGTATCCTTACACTCCTATGAACTACAGTAATGACTCTGAATGGTGCCCAGAAATACACTGGAAGCCAGTGCAGCTCCCACAGAATAGGTGTTGCTCCGCTGAGGTATTTTTGAGCCATCTGTACTTTCTACGTAGCCTTTAAAACTAGCCCAATTCATGAGTTGGGTTCAAGCAGCACTACTTTACTGCAGAGCCTCCCCGTGTGGCCCAGGCACTCCAAAACTCGGTGTTTTCTTCAAACTGGACCACAGCAAGTTTACTCTGAAATGTACACTTCAAAGGGACAGTCCTTGTGGAAGAAAGACTCAGAATTTCACTTCTACATTATGCCTTAACAGCCCAATTGATGCACAAACATGGTGAATCGGATCACTTTTCTAGAGGGAAGCAGTGGGATCCTACTTAGAGCTTAGGATCTCTCTCCTCTTTGACATAGATTGGCCAAGCCCTGGCATTGCATCAGATTATCTGGTGGCCTTTGTCCGCCATAATTTGTCAACCTAGACCTAGTCCTAGACCAAAGGAGCAGAGAAGTAATCCGATATTGCTATTCACACTATCTACCTCAGCAGAATTGCAGGCAGGGGAAACAAATTCCTAAAGATGGGAAAACATTCCCAGGAACCACATCCAGAAACGACACTGCTCCGGGAGCGCGGTCCAATTAAAGGAACCGACACGTTCTCCATTGTCTTGTGAGGCTCCTTTAAGAAGGATGTTGCTAACCGGATTCCTCTTCAAACTATCAAGTCACGCAATTGTTGCATGGCATCTATCCCAGCCCAGCAGAGAACTCTCAACAGCTGGAAGGTTGTTCGGAGAGAAATTCAGGCATGCAATCACTTTCCATCAAGATGCCTCAGGACTCCACTGTGACTTCAGCAGTGTGGAATTCAGGCATAGGAAGTTCATAGGACGGACCGATTTCTCTTCTAACAGAGAATGAGTTTTTCCTTTAAGAGACGCCGTTGTGTTTGGCAGCATTCTTCTCCCCCTTTGGAGAGGTCCAGGTCAGATTCTAAAAATCCTTTTTATCTGGAGCATCAGGACCAGGGCCCCCCCTCCAGCCTTTGAGTCAGAATAAGATTGAGCATCAAGCTCAAAAATAGCGTGGCAAAAAAAAAAAAAGACAAATCCCGTTCTTTAACAGGTAGATTAGAAAAGAAAACTTTATGTTTTACTACCGGAGAAGCTGAATATCCTAGTAAGATCAACAGAGATGTCGAATTCTGTATGCATATTGCAGCACAATTCTGGAAATGCACTCCATGGCTCTAAAGGAAAGTTCAAATGGATCTACTTAAGACAGTAATCATTCTGGTGCTCTGGTCATTACCTAAATGTGGTTAATATAAATTGGTCTACTACGGCATCATAAACGAGAGGATAAGACTCAATGATTTTTATGCAGAGCAAATATCAACACACTTAAGCTGCCCAAATTTAATAACAGGATAGAGAAAGGCTAGCGAGAGATTTATTGCAGTAGAAGCATGCTACATCCTCGATGGAAAATTGCTAGGATTTCTCAGGCAACCAAAAAGTGAGCTTAATTCTGAACACAGGGTTATATTTTGCGGTTTTACAAGGACATATTAGTAGCGATTAAGCATCTATTCAGATAACATTCAACCATGAAACAAGTCTTATTCAAAGCATGCCTTGTTACTCCCAGGAGAGGCCATGCACAGCTACGCAAAGCCAAAGCCAACTCTGCCTTGACAAGGGCTTTAGGATCTTCCCTGAAGTAAGAGTCCCAACCCACAAGCTGGAGCATCTCAAGCAGGGCCATCTCAGATTACCTTCAGCACTTAAACCTTCTAGGCAAAAAGAAGGATTAAAAACTGCTTTGTTATTGTGCCTGAGGGCTTACAGTAGTAGTTCAAAGTTAATAGACAACTGAAGATGTTTCCTGCCAAGAAATGGGATCAGAATTTGAGTTTAGGATCAAATAAGAATATAATTTTTAAAGATGCTACACAACCCACTAAAACAGTGCCTAGTGTTCAAATCAGGGTAGGCATTTTGCACATATTGTTTGGAACATGCTCACTGTTCTTGCAGCTCACAATAATTTCCACACAGCAGATGTTTGGGTTTGGAACTGAACACAAGGGCCTAATGTTCTTAAAGGTTAATGAGTATTTAAACAAGCCATTTGTCTCAGTCAAAGACAGCGTCATCTGCCAATTAAAGGGGATGAAACGCCTGGGCATCTGTCAAACAGGGAGGCAAAGGGTGTCAAAGCCTCTCTGCCTGAAAGCAGAGCCAGAAGGCTGGGAAGAAAGGAAAAATCCTCCAGGACTCCTGCTGGAGAGTCGTCAATGCAAGCAACAGACTGAGCCAGGCCTCACATCTAAAAATCCAGGGCAGGTGGGTACCTTGTCTGAGGAATACATTTTATTAAAAGGCATGTGTTTTGGGAAAAGTTGCCATAATAGCAGAATCGTTCTGATTCCCCCCCACCCACCGTACACTAACAGGGTGCTCCTCTTAGGAAGGGGATGAGCATCTCTTAAAACGAGTTACGCTGTCATAGGCTGAAAAATCAAGATAGGCAGCTGCAAATAAGTCCTGCCCCTCCCCCCATAGTGTATTTTTTGATATTGCAGGCACCACAAGCACCTCTGACAGAGTGGCCGGGAGGGAGGGAGGGAGGGAGGGAGGAAGGCGTGTAAACTACAGATATTTGATCTAGAAGAGCTGTATGGATATTTTCCAAGCCTCTAGTCACAACATGGTGACAAGTCTCCACTTGCTTTATGTTCCGCTGTTTTCTGTAGGAGGTATTTGAACCCATACACAGAATATCCCCCCAAATCCCCCCCAAAATCTGAGATGCTTCTGTTTATGCCAGTTTTCCACTTTCTAAATTCCATGAAGCAACTACAGATCTGACTCACACTATGGCTACAAGTGAAAAACATTTAATATGATCACAGCGATCCTATTACATGAAGTGATCACCGTTCTTTATGCACTCATTGGCAAGGTGGTACTCCAGCTCTGTTCAGCAAAATAACTTTGAGACAAAAAATAATTAAAAATTCCATTGCGCAGTTAACCTTTTGGTTGCTTCCCGGTTAAGTCCGCTTTATACTCTTGGCAAAATTACAGAAACGGTTTGATGCCGTCTTCCTCCAGTCCCAGTACATCTTACGCCTTCAGGGTATCCTACCGGTAGTGGTCTCCCGTCCAGGTCCTAAACCTTGTTTAGCTCTTGAGAGCATTGATCTGAATGGAGTTCTAGCTCATGCAAAATTCAGTTGCTACTTTTGTTCCTGTAGTTCACAACTGTGTTCTAAGTATATATTCATTCACTACTAAAAGGTTCGGTGCTGCCACATTTAAATTACACATGAAAAATATTAAACTGGTGGTTTTAAAGCAAGACCTCAGTTACTGATATTGTTGGTCTCTCTCAAGATGGGCCTGTTCTCTCCACACATTTTCTACAGCAGAGTTTCCAAAGCTTGGCAACTTTAAGATGGGTGGACTTCAACTCCCAGAATCCCTTGCTGGCTGGGAAAATCTGGGTGTCGAAGTCCACCCATCTTACAGTTGCCAAGCTTAAGAAACCCTGTTCCAGAGTGCTGAGAAGCTGATGTTACTTCACCTTCCTTTGAAGCAAATTGGGGCAATGGAAAATTAAATCCAGATGCACCATTTCTAAGAGAAAAAGGCCTCTGAACACACAAGCAGCATTACGAACACTGTTTTGAATCCTGATTTTATCTTGGATAAGAAAGTAAATATTACAAATTTGTTTCCTAGTCAGCAAGTTTCTGCACTGACTCTGAACCCCTCCCAGATCACAAGGGAGCCAGCCCTGTACGCCAGCGTGGTCAGCGCTGCCTGCTCCCTGGAGAGAAAAGACTCATCCAACTTCTCTAAATCTGAGCATGCTTCCCAGAACACCCATGGCCAGTAATCAATCAATCAAGGTGGGCAGGGACCTGAATGGGTCGGCTGCAGTCAAACAGCCCTGCTATGGAGTTCCGGAGGGGGCCTGGTAACTTCAGAGCAACTTTTAGAAGTTGATGCAATGATCAAGCAGCTTCTGAAGAAAGCTGCAGGCGATCTTGTCGAGTTTCACTTCCCTTTTAGATTAGTTTAAGGGCAAGAGTTCCCCCCCCCCCAGGAAGCTGTAGAATCCTGCCTGCAGAGTACAGCTGTTCCACGTAGAGTGATATGAGGGTCTGGATTCATCAGATGCTGATGGGGATGGGAACTGCTGTCCAGCACATCTGCAGGTCATCAGCCCACCAAAGATGGCAAGGCAGGAGAATGAAATCTGAAAGGAAGAATAAGAACCACACCGCGCCTATAGAGCAGCCGAGGTTTTCAAAATGTCTTCCAGCAACAAATGATAGATTTTTCATCATAAGGAGGATCAGAAGCTTCTAGCGAAGTTGTGAAGGAACAAAGGGCTTTTTCTGTGCATCCTGTCTCTGCCTAAGGTTCCTCTTCTTTCAACCAAAAAAAAAAAATACGAATCATGGCCCCTCGGAAGAAACCGACTTTAAGGAAATGTCTCAGAGTTTAATAGCACGGTAACCCATTCAGTTGACTATGGAATACTTTAGACCAGAGGTGTCCAACCTTGGCAATTTTAAGATATATGAACTCCATTTCCCAGAATTCCCCCACCAGCCTGAGATATTTTCAAATACAATACTCAATATATTTGGACAATGCACACACCCCAAATTAAAGAAAAAAATCTTAGTTGGTTTGTTAAAGAATGCAGAGTGCTTGTGGCATGAGGGACTCATTTAATTCAACAGGAAGAGAGGCTAGAACACAAGCTTTCACCACACAGGAACTCTATTCACATTAACTGAGTAATTAACATTTTCTTCCATGGCACACAGCAACAGCAACAGCATTTAGAAGGTTCACATGCTGATATTCTATCTATATCCCTAGCAGAACAATATGCCAGGAAAGCTAAAAACCCCACAAAATATCAGAGAACATGAAGCCATTTGATCAAGACTGGTTACTAAAAGAATTCATGCTTAACGCCCTTCAACATCCAGTCTGAGCAATTTTTCTTGTAAGTCCTTTCATTTCCTGATAATTTCTGGACACTCAGCATTCAGCGCTACAGCCCTGTGACATTTCAGCAAGAACCAAAGGAACATCCCAACTGTTCTCTTTCATGTTTGATGAGAAGTTCAGGCCAGCCTTTGGGGAGGCCACCATGCTCTGAGGAAGCAAAAATGGCAGCGGCCATGTTGGGGACTTCCCCCCACCCAGGGTCTTCTTTTGGGGTCAACTGGTGGTGTAGCTCAGAGCTAGGCGAGGCTGGGAAAGGTTCTGCTCTGGAGCCCTGTGTTCCTGCTACAGACCAAGTCAAAACACAGAACCACCTTCTTCTCCAGTGTTTCTGAGTGCAACACGAGAACCCGGTCAATAGTTTCTAAAATAGTTCTCAGTCAATTGGACCTATTGCCTTGAGTGTCATGTTTTATCCCTCTCTGTTGCTGTTTTGGCTATAGAATTAGGCTATGTCATCCTTTCAGGAAGATCACTATTGGGTACATCTGCTGTTCACTATTTGGATTGAAATGAATGACATGCACACCGAAATTGCTGAAGTAAACCTGGAACCAAAACAATAAACTCCGCAAAACAAATTCTGGATCAGTGAAGTAAAATGATCCTGCCAAGACTGTGCTTTCAAATGTTACTTTCCAATGCTTTTTGGGTTTTAGCCCTGGTAGGCCCAAGGCAGCACCCCAATGATATATTATTTGAGACCATAGCAAAAAAGATCTACAGGGCACCAAGTGGCCAATGGCTTCTACTGCTAGGTGGCTCAGTACAATTATGGGGAATAAGTAAAAACAAGAACTGAAGACCAAAGTTGTAAAATCTGTATATAAAAACCTTGAGCAATAAAAACTGGTTATCTCGGAGAAGAAGAAAAACATTCTACTTTATCAAACAAACAGTACAAATTGCAACTAGGTCACACAGGCAGTTCAAAGATTCATCAAGGGTGTTTCTACTCTCTTATCACATGTAGTAATCATTACCCCTGGTCACGAAAATGCTCTCCCTTTCACCACGGCAGTTAAAATGCTTTTGTGACTCTGTGTTATTGCACCAAAGGTGGCACCAGGATAGTTATTGTTGCGCATTAACAGATTAATAAACGATTGCTTTTTGAAAACTGTTACTTTAGGAACCAAATGTGGAAAGTGCCGCTGTGGCTTGCAATTCAGATGATGGGTCCCCGCTCCCTCCCCCGCCTTGTCACCATCATCTTTCTGTAGCCCGCCACAGAGGAGGGGGTGCTGGCAGGACGAGGCCTTTCCACGGGCTGCAAGATAAGCCCACCCGGGGGGACCCCCACCCGCAGCCCTAAGCAGCCTCCCTAGGAGAGGCCCTGGCCAAAGATAACGCTGCCAGGGGGAGACCCCTCAGAAGGAGGGGGGGCTAGTCTGCGCTACCCCTCCCCAAAGCCCCCCTGCTTTCAGCTGGCCAGGCCGGACCCAAAGTGGGGGCGGGGCACCACCTGCCAAGGGCCGCCCCACCCCACCCGGGCAGAGGTGCCCCCTCCGGCCCAGACAGGCCGCCAGGGAGGCCACGGGGGCTGGCAGGAGCCCCCAACCCCTTTCCGGGGGGGCAGCAGGACTGGGCCACCCTTCGGGCCCCGCGGGGAAGGAAGCGGGGGGGGGGCTACGCGGGCCCCCTCCCAGGGCGGGGCCGCTGCACAGGGGAGGCTCCCGGGCAGCGGAAACGGGGCGGAGAGGGAGGGAGGGCCGCCCGCGCGCCATGGGAGTTGGAGTCCCCCGCGGGCGGCGGCGGAGGGGAGGGCGGGAGCCGCCGGGCGCCGCTCACCGATGGTGGAGATGAAGGTGGTGTTGAAGGCGTCCTCGCTGAAGCGGAAGAGCAGGCACGTCTTGCCCACGCCCGAGTCGCCGATCAGCAGCAGCTTGAAGAGGTAGTCGTAGGTCTTCGCCATCTTCGCCGCCGACTGACGGGCGGGCGGGGGGGGCGAGCGGGCGGGCGCCAGCGCTGGGCGGGGCCGGGACGCGCGCGCCAGGACGCGGCGGCTTCCGCGGGATGACGGGAATTGTGGTCCGAGGCGGCTCCCCCAGGCCCGCGCTGCGCATGCGCCACGCCCGAGAGGCAGGGCTCCCTAAGGGACGGGCTGTTTCGCAAGAGGGGCGGGACCGGCTCCTGAACGCGGGGCCCGATTCTGGCCTGGCTGCGGGTGCCTGGATCCGGCGAGCCGGGCGTTACCCGAGAAGCCTCCCGCCTGCACCGGTGCATGTGCTTAGCGACAGGTAGCCTTTGTTTCTATGGTTTGATGACACAAGGCACGTCAAACAGTTGCCCCTTTGAGTCGCCCCCTCCTCTTTCCCATCTTCACCAGTTGCCCCGAAGAAACTGGAGCGAGCGCCAGAACATCGCACGGCCGTTTTGCCAGTTCTAGTCTTTGGCTCCGTCACCCCTGGGAACAGCTGCTGTGCCAGCTCCTTTTGAAATGAGTAACCAGCGAGGAAGAGGGTTTGACTTACTCACTGCAAAGACCCATTTATTTCAGCGAAGTACAGAAGAACTGCCTGCAGAACCAGTGCTAAACAAGGCTCCCTTTGAGAAGCAGATATTTCTGATGTAGAACAGTCTGATGGATGAGTTTCTTCTTCTGCTGAGCATGAATTCGGCACATCTTAAATTTTCTCTTAGGATCAAGCTGCTTTGTCATCTGGGTCCGAGATGGTTTTCTGAAAGGAAGGTTGACCTTGCCGTGGATAAAACAAAGGAAATCAGCGTTTTGAAACGAAAAACATTAATCTAACATATTTCTTTTTCTGAATCAATCCAGTGAGGTGCTTAATGACACCAGAGGATCACCTTCCCTTTTCCTATAGAGGTAATTTGGTCTTCTTACTCTGACGTAGCTACAAAGAAAGAAGCAATTTGGTCTCCCAGATTCTGTAATCTACATCCCCTCTAGAAAAGCAGCCGGATTCAGTTGAAGAAACAGATAGCGCCAATTGAACAGTGCAAACATTATAAAGTGTTTATTGATTAAGGGATACAAAAGGTAATCAGGTTCTAAATTCTAAATACAATTTTACATTATCAGCAGCTAGCTTAAGCAGTTGGTGGACCCCCAAGTCAAATGGGGTTTAACTATCATTCGTGTTCAGCTTTTTAAAAGCAAGACATGGGACAATATTTGGCACTTAAACCAATTACACTAGTAGATCATTCCATATTTCAAAGTCAGCATAGAATGTGTTTCTGATTAACCATCCATTATGGAAGGAAAGAAGAAAAACGGATCATCCTCTTCAAAATCTACCTTCTCTGCACTAGTTCCCGAAGAGTTTAAACACCATCCCTTTAATTTTAATCTGAATCTTTATTGTAAATCTAACATTTATGCAAGTTCAAGGTTGTGTCTTTTAAAGACAGTTTAAAAGGGGATGGATCTCAACTTTTACTAAAAAGCTGAAAAAAATTTCAGAGAAAAATTCACCAGCCAGGAACAGCATGTTGATTAGTTTTCCTAACTCCCCAAAAAATATTAACCTACCAGAGAAATTGTTGACAGGTTTAATAAAACAGAAAAGGTATAATGGACACTTATACAGTGCAATAAATTTCCAGGGTCATTCTGGGACAGAGTTTCTGAAACAACACCTGTATGAGAATTGAATATTGATTTGAAAATGCAGTTTGATTTAAAACATTCCCATATAAAGGTCTTTAGCTTGCATTTACATGTCTGCTCAGCAGTCCCCTTTTACTTAACAGAGCTTAACACATATAAAATTGCAGCCTTTGTGAACAGCACTGAAAAGTTTCAAGACTCATTTTTATCTTCCGTTTTTGAGAAAAGGGAATCAAATATTAGATAGTCACATAGAGTAATGGCAATCTGCTGCCCAGGTTGGCAGCAGGTTAATAATAAAACAGTAGCCCACCAAGCACAATTGTAATGCTAGCACCTCATCCGAGGCTTGATCATGGACAAATGATTCCATGGTGTTGGCAATGTGATGTTCTGCATCAATTATGCATATTGCTAGAGTAGCCTCCGTCGGTAACTGCCGCAGCCATGAGGGAAAGGATTCACTGTTTGGTTGAAGCTGTCTTCTACATTGGATCACCCTTGCAAAGGCCCATGGAGACAAAGCAGGACTAAAATCCTGCCAGATGAGATGGTCTCTCTGTCCATGACTGCAATTCTCCAAGAGTCTTCACTGCAGTGTAAAACTTTCCATCCCCATTCTGAAATTGAAGACTCTTTGCTCCACATTTGAAGAAGAGTAAGAGAAGAGTAAGATGTGGTGGGGGGTGCTGCCGAACAACATCCATAGTTATTCCATTTTATATAAGTTCTTAAAAGAATGTATGTTTTGTATTGTGTGAAAGAAAGTAGAAAAAGATTGTATTAAGTTGAGTTCTATTTAATTTGATTCTTTGTTTATAATTATAAAACTAATAAAATATTTACAAAAAAAAGAGTAAGAGGTGAATTGTCCAATTGGCACCTGCGTTTGGCTAATGTCTTTGGCTATTTGAATCAGAAAAACTGTACATTCCTGTTCTTTCAATGAAGGATTGCTTGTCCCATGAATGATCAAACCTAATGCTGTGCTATCTGCTTAAAAAGCAAGGGAGAGACAGCTCCTGGGCTACATATGCTTGTAATCACTCAAGCCTTCCACATTTCCTCTCCAACCTTTGATCAGAGCATTGTACTAACCTATCCTTTTCAAATTCCTTTGCAATTTTTAAGGCAATACCATCAAGGTGAACAGACTGCATGTTACAAATAACTGTGATGACCACACCATGAGGTGGGACCAGGCAGCTACTATTGACAATCCCAGAGTTCAATTCTTCAGGAAGAATGAGTAGAACGCTACTTGCTCCTACTGCCCCGCCAGTATGGAAGGTATAGTGTTGCTGCTCTTTGCAATGACCACATTCCTGCTTCTTCTCTACAATGAACCAGGCCATTCCATAGGCATAATCTTGGGACTGTGGGACTGTGGTCCACATCATTGCTATCGTGTCAGGCTTGAGATAACCAGGAAGAAATCCAGCAGCCGGGTTTTTCACCTGCCCAAGCTGGTAACTGTAGAGCATGGCATTTCCAAATCTGAGAAGATCGCCCACAGTGGACACAAAGCCACCACCTGCCCACTTGTAAGAGTTATCCACGTAAGGGGCGTTGATGACATGACCTTTTTTGTTGTGAATGTAATACCTGGAGTGAAACAAGGATGCTCAGTAAATTCACAATATAAAGTACCTAAATAATCCATATATTTGCTAGGCTAAAGTAGCCTTCTGCCATTTTATTCTTTTTGAGGTGTAGAGATTGACATAAGGCCACTAGCGATCAAATAAATTATATTAAACAGAAGTGATGCCCAGTTAATAAGCAGCATTCTAATGCTCTGGTCAATCTCTGCTAGGTAGAGAAAAGCCATCCTAACAGTGTAATCTTGAAAGACATCAGGTCCATAATAGGAGAGAGCCCACCCCAAGGCTACCTTCATCAAAAGTAGAAAAGGGGTGTTGTCTTACCTGAACGCCTTTTCTCAGCACGGAGATGGAGAAGCCACCAATGGGTTATGACTGTATTCCTGCCCAATCAGATCAAGTCAGCCAAAGTTGCCACGCCTCCTTCCTGGACCCTTTCCCAGGTTTGACGCGAGCGTAGCCCTTGACTGACTGTGCGACATCGTGGCTCCTTCCACTATGCTAATCCTAGGTCTAACTGACCTATCAGGGTGGGGGTGGCTTCTCCATCTCCGTGCTGAGAAAAGGCGTTCAGGTAAGACAACGCCCCTTCTCCAGCACTGGGAGATGGAGAATCCACCAATGGGACATACCCAAGCTTACTGTCCCTGAGGGTGGGCAGCCGACTGGTCCGGTGTGGCACTTTGGCAAATAATCTGTTGGAGAATTCTCCAGCCAAAGGCACCCTCGGCCGAGGCAAACCTATCGATCCTGTAGTGCCTGATGAAAGGGGATGGTGTAGCCCATGTGGCTGCCCTGCATACCTCCTCGATGGATGCCTGTGTGTACCAGGCCGTGGAGGTAGCTGCGCTTCGTGTGGAGTGTGCTGTGATGCCTCATGGAACTGGCAAGGCTTCTGCCTGGTACGCCCCAGCGATACACGCTCTGATCCACCTGCCAATTGTGGAGGAGGATGCCTTCCGACCTTTGTAGGAAGGGTGGAACGATATGAATAGGGCTTCGGACCTACGGAATTCTGCTGTGCGTGTGATGTAGCACTTCAGCGCCCTACGTACATCCAGGCACTGCCATTGTCGCTCTCTATCGTGTGACGGCCGCTGAGTGAGGGCCTGGAGGACCCGTGGTAACTCCCACGAGGGATACCTGTGTACCGTAGGGGGTCTAAAGTTGGAGGCTCCCTTTAGGAAGGACCTGATAAGGGGATGGCGGTTCAGGGTCTCTGCAGAGTCACATGTGAGCACCGTTGCCAGGGCCGCCACCTGTCTGCGCAGTGTGTTTGGGGCCAGGCCCGTCGAGTCCGCCTAACAAGTAGTCCAGAATATGGGCAATTGTGAGGTCCCTAAACGGCAGCCGCCGCCTGGAGCACCACAATTGGAAGTTCTTCCACGAGGCATCATAGATGTGGTTGGTGGAGGGGCGACGGGAGGCCTGTATTATGGTGATGACCCGCAGGGAACAGAGTTCCTCTGTCAGGATCGAGCGCTCAAGTGCCAGGCGGCTAATTGGAGCCACTGAGGATCTGGATGGTGAATGTCTCCCTGACTGAGCGACACCCGTTCCGGGGGAATCCTCCAGGGTTCCGCCAGGGAGAGACTCATCAGGTCGGCGAACCATGGTCTCCTTGGCCAATGTGGGGCCACTAGGAGTACCACTGCTCGTTCCCTGATGATCTTGCGTATCTCTGCTGGGATGAGGGGCAGGGGAGGGAAGGCGTAAAGGAGACCCTCTGGCCACGGACTCCGGAGGGCGTCCGTCTGTTCCGCCTCCCTGTTTTGAAAACAGGAGAAGAATCGGGGTAGCTGGGCGTTGTGTGGGGAGGCAAAGAGGTCCACCCGTGGCAAGCCGAATCGGTGACAGATCTCTTTGAAGACCCTCGGATGAAGTCGCCACTCCGAGTGGTCCACTATTGTTCTGCTCAGGAAGTCGGCCTGAGTGTTCGCTTCCCCTGATATGTGATTGGCCCTGATGGAAGCTAGATTGCGTTCTGCCCAGGCTCCCAGAAGGAGAGCCTCTGCCATGAGGCTTCGGGACCGAGTGCCCTCCTGACGGTTTACATGAGCCTTGGCTGTCACGTTGTCGGTGAGGACCAGGACGTGCTGTCGTGCTACTCGGTCCTGGAAGTGACGTAGGGCAAGGTGGATGGCCCGTAATTCGAGCCAACTGATGCTGTGGCGGAGGTCTGTCCTGGACCACCGGCCCTGTGCCCACTGGGAGTGGATGTGCGCTCCCCAGCCGAAGAGGCTGGCGTCCGTGGTGAGTATTATGCGGTTTGGTTCCCTGAAGCCTGAGCCTCTGCTTATGGCTGGTGATAGCCACCATCTGAGGGAATCTATTACCTGTGACGGGAGGCGAACTTTCTGTGGGGAGGCGCTGAGGTTTTGCCTCTGGAAGGGCAACAGGAACCATTGGAGCTCCCTGGAATGAAGTCTGGACCAAGGCACTATTGCAATGGCCGAGATCATCTTTCCTAGCAACTGGGAGAGGCTGGCCAATGTTGCTGATCGCCTCCTGCGAATCTGGAGGATCGAGCTTCTTATGCTTTCCCGGCGCTCTTGGGATGGGTATACCCGACACTCTACGGTGTCTATGATGGCGCCAAGGTGGAGTAACCTTGTTGAGGGGATTAGGTGACTCTTGAGAAAATTTACGGAGAACCCGTGGCCTTGGAGCAGCCCTACCACCGTCTGTAGATCCGACTCGGCGGTCTGGGTGGACGCTGACTGGATTAGGATGTCGTCCAGGTAGCACTGGACTCTGATCGGCACCATCCGTAGGCTGGCTGCTAGGGCTGCCAGGATCTTGGTGAAGACCCTTGGGGCGGAGGATAGGCCAAATGGGAGCGCCCTGTATTGGAAATGACGCCCCCTGTACGCGAACCGTAGGAACCGTCGGTGGGCCAGAGAGATCGGGATATGGAGGTACGCCTCCGTGAGGTCTATGGATGTCAGGAGGTCCCCTTTTCTGACGCTTCCCAAGATGGAGCGGAGCGTTTGCATTTTGAATTTGCGGTATGCCAGGTGGTAATTTAGTCCTTTGAGGTCTAGAATTGCTCTCCATCCCCCTGATGGCTTTGGGACTACAAGAGGATGGAGTAGAATCCCTGGTCCCTCTGGTCCATTGGAACTGTTTCTATGGCCCGTATCTGAAGTAGATGGTTTACTGCTTCATCCACCAACCTCCTTCTTAGTCAGTTGCGAGGGGTTGGGCAAGGGAGGAACCGATTTGGGGGGGTGGATATAAATTCCAGGGAGAGTCCGTGACGGATGGTGTTGATTACCCATGTGTCCGTGGTGGTGACCTCCCACTGGTGGGCAAACAGGGAGAGTCTGCCCCCGATGGGTGGTCCTGATGAGGTGTCATTTGGAGCGCCGGAAAGGCCTGCTGGCACCTCGAAAGGGCCGCTTGCCCTGGAATTGTTGTCTGGGTCTGGGGCTCTGCCTGTCTGCCTGTCTTTCCTGTCTGTCCTGTCTGTCCTGCCTGGCCGGAAAGGACTGGGGTGCCTGAGAGTGGTTGTACCTGGCTCCGGCCCGAAAGGGCTGTCGCCGTGGGTAGGCTCCGGAACGCCTGTCCTGTCTCCTAAACACATGTTTGAGGACCCTGCGTTTGTCCTTGTTTTCTGTTGTATAGGGGTTCAAGGCATCCCCGAACAACTTTCCCCCTTGGTAGGGGGCCGCTGCGAGTTTCCACTTGGACCTAGAGTCCGCCTGCCAGTGTTTCAGCCAGAGCAGGCGCCTGCTGGTAACGTTGGAGGCCATGGCTCTGGATGAAAACCGAGCGGCCTGGAGAGTCGCGTCTGCTGCGTACTCTGTGGCCGCCACTATCTTGCTGAGATCCTGTTGCATGCGGAAGTCCTCCGCAGGGATCTTTCCTTGAAGCTCCTGGAGCCAACCATGGGCGGCCCTAATGAAGAATGAGGCGGAAGTAGAGGCTCTGATCGCCCAAGCGGTTGCTTGGTGCGTTCTGCGGCACGTGGTCTCGCCCCTGCGATCTTCGGTTTTGAGGGCCTCAGCGAGGTCTCCTGAGAAGGTGGTGGACGACACTAGGGGTGCTAGGGGTTCGTCCACGGTGGGCACTTCCAGTGTCTCTTCCAATTTTGGAGCCACACCGAACAGCTTCTTGTCGGTACTGCTCGGCATGGGAAGAGAGGCCGGTGATGTCCATTGTGTTTTGATCGCTTTTAGGAACATGGAGGGGCAGGGGATGTGGTGTTTGGTTGTGACCGGTTCCACGAAACTAGGGTGCGCCTCTGCATCCATATCCTGTGGGTCGGAGGCTGCTGTCGTTGGGATTTCGGGTCCCAGGTGTGCGGTGGATGTGGCCTTGCGTAGCAAGGTCAGGAAGGAGGAGGAGTTGAACAGGCCCTTGGAGGCTGGAGTCTCCGGTGGATCCTCCTCCACGTCCGACATTGGTACCCCCTGATCCGCCAATGTCTCCTCTAGGTACGATTCCTCCGACGCCTGGGATGCTGAAGGAGATGTGGGACTATCGTACGCCCTCGTCTCCCGGTGTGGGCTTCGTTTGCGAGCTGTGGATGCCTGTGCTCTGGCCTCCAAGGCTCTATCCACTGCCTGGGCGATAAGTAGAGCTAGGTGGTCCTCATTAGGCTGAGGATCGTCTGTGGACGGTCCAAGAGGTGATTCCGGCGCTAATTTTGCTCTTTTCTGCGCCTTGGAAAACTCCCTTTCCAAGGCCTGGTGTCTCCTCTTGTCCTGCCTATCTGCTCTCTTAGAGGTCATGGTGGCAGATCTAACATTAGATTTGGCTGCCGACCTGTTGGCGCCTTCCAGACCAGGTTGGCCTGATGAGGAAGGAGGGGCTCCGGAAGCAGGCGGGGTGGCCTCTTCCATTCTCCGATATCGCCGGGACACGAGAGGGGGCCCCGGGTATCTAGGGAGAATCACCTACTGGATAGGCCACTGGATAAGAACAGGTGCACGAGAGGGGGCGCCTGGAACCCAGGGACAGCCTAAATGTGGGTAGGAGCGGCACACTGCTGGGACGTGTGGGACCCACTACGGCTGTGCACAGATTGAGACAGACACACTATAGGGGGCGTCTGTAATCCGGCTGTAGGCAAAAGATGGTGGATAAAAGCAGGCCCACTGATGGGGGGGGGCGCCTGGTATCCACGTAAGGAAAGATGGTGGATAGAAGCAGGCCCACTGATGGGGGGGGCGCCTGCTATCCACGTAAGTTTGCTCGGATAAAGGGCAGGCACACTAATGGGGGTGCCTGAAATCCGAGTGGAGCCGAGATCCAGGGATCAGAAGGCCAATGGAGCAAGCAATTGGACCAAGGGAGACACCAGCTTGGGAGGGGAGTTGTGTATGACCCGGCCTGGGTGGACCTGGGGCCCCCTGGGTAGGCCTGGCTGCAGGCTGGGTCCTGCTTTGGGATGGGGCGGGGCTCTGTCCGGCCTGTGTCTCCGCAGCAGGCCGCGCCACGCGGCCAAGATGGCGGTCGCTGTGGCCCCTGCGGCAGGGTCTATGGCCCTGCGATCGCCGCCCGCCTGAGAAACCGTGATCGGCCGCCTATCAGCTGATCGGCGCTGTCTTCCCCTTTTCAGCCGGCGCTGGTTTCTTTGTTCTCGGCGGCCGCCCGCGTGTTTAAGATGGCGGCCGCCACGGCGCCGGGAAAAAGGGGAACCGCCGAGCGGCATCGCTTGTCAGCTGTGCCTTCCCCCAATAGGGCCGGCTGCTAGCTGTGGCCTCCGCCGCCTTGCGGTGAGGCCCCCGATCGGCTTCCGATCAGCTGATCGGCGCCGTTCCCTGGCCGCTGGTCAGCCGATCGGCGCCCGCTACGTTTGAAAAAGCCCACGCGTAATCTTGAAAGACATCAGGTCCGTAATAGGAGAGAGCCCACCCCAAGGCTACCTTCATCAAAAGTAGAAAAAAAGACCAAAAAACAAATAAACAACCCCAGGAAACAACATGCCAGTCAGAGGAATGCTGGAACATGAGCTCCATATCAGATGAGCTCCATCCTCCTGCAAAAAAAGCAGGAAGGTAAGCCTCATTAATTAAACAGAGGACCAACGCCATGAAGATCTGGGATGAAATCCTCAGGATGAGAGAGTTTGGGTTTCAATGATCTATTGGGTTTCACTTTCCCTCTCTTGTTCTCTGCAGCTCTGAGAGTCTCTTTTCCCTGCAGTTGATTGGGGGAACAGACAAGAGAGCCACAAGAGGGCAGTGCTCTCTGGTGTTACGGGATTGCTTCCCTGAAACAGAATGATGATGACTGTGAGATTTATTTCCATTTATACCCATGGCCTGTTTGGGAATCTTTCCGAGGGACTCAGTTTAATTCCAAATCTTCAAATGTCTGACTTATGTGAGTAGCTGTCCTTTCCAAACTACTAAATTCAACGTAGGAAGCAAAAGGAAGCTCGAGCACAATCCCGTTCCTCTTTTTACACAGATCAGTTCTTGCAATGGGCCACGCGGAACAAGGCTCACTATTCAGTTTAGAGAAGTGCACGTGCCGATGTCCCTGACTGACCATTTACCTTGCTCTGTTGTATATCAGAGGCTCATTCTCATCCAACCCCGTGGATCCCATACCCAAGTCACTAAATATTTTCAGCATGTAGTCCGTGAACTTCTGATTTGAAGCTCTCTCCACGACAGCGCTCAGGAGAGTAAACCCGTGGGTCGAATACAAAAACTGACTACCTTGAAGGAAACAAAACAGAAGACAGGCCCCATTTCACACAAGAGTTTATGTTACGGAAGCTTAGTCAGGGTCCGTATTCTAAGTCTGCTCAAGAAGGGATCTACCTGCTCAAAGAGAAAGCATATTTTTGTATACTTTGAAAAGTTTACAAGGTTAAATTTTGCAATAGTTAAAAGTATAGGGCTACTGTATTAAAAGTCAACATAAATAAGCTGCTTTCTCTGTCTTTCACATTTAATTTGCTACCTAAATTTCTACTATTTTTATTTGTAATTTAACTTCTTGTAAGAAAACAAGACACTGCTCTTATATGGAGCCACATCATAGTTTAGCTAGCTGAGCCCCGACTGGCTAGACAAATCCCACTAAGCAATGGTTTGCTTAAATATGGTTTACTAAATAACCATGCACCAAACAAACTACTCTGGCTTAGCACAAAGGGTGAATTGACTCCATTATCTACAGTCTGGATGGATGAAGATTAGCAACTCACCTGGTTTAAAGAATAAAGGATCATTCTGAAAGATATTCAGTGAGTCCATCACATGCTCAAATTTGTCCTTCAAATAATATTCTTCATGCTCAAACTCCCTTTTCTTTCTTCCACTTTTTGAATTTTTGCCTTCCTGTTCCGGCTTGCCTTTAATCAAGTCCCTCTTTTCAGTCTCTTTGTTTTCTTTCTCTTTTGCTGCAGAAGCTGCTGTTCTTGCGGCTTTTCTGTTGGCCTTTTCTTTTTCTTCTTTGACTTTAGAAATATCCTTCTCATAGTGGCGGATACCACTTAAATGTGACACAAGCAACCTTGTGCTAATAGTGACCTAAATTTTTAAAAGACCCAAATTCATTTTGATTTCATCTATGCAAGTTATAATTAAATCATGTTGATGACATATTTCTGAAGTGTGGCAGAGGAGATTTTTGGATGGTGATGCTGTAAACAACCAGCCTCATTTACCTTTTCACCTTCATATTCTTTTTCAGGAAATTCTGGAACATACTTCTGCACAGCAGCATCCAAATCCAGCTTCCCTTCTTCCCATAGCTTTGCAACAGCAACCATGGTCAGAGATTTGCTAATGCTGGCAATTCGTAGGACGGTCTCCGGACCGCAGAGGACACGGTTTTCCAAGTCAGCGTAACCTATACCTTTAAAGGAATTAGAAGTCTACTATTTAAAGGTGTCCTCTATGCATTGAAACAGCCCAAAACCCCAATGGTCTAAATATCAAAGGTTCTTTTTTCTCCATAAGATCAATAGTCATATCTTCTTGGCCTAATATTTTGCACAAGTAGAACAGCTCTCTGATCCAGTGAAAATCAGCACTTTATTTAGATAATTAGCAAGAGAAAAGAAAGGTATCATATAAAGTACTGTAAAACAAGAACACATATGTCCCAAATATTTCTATTTGTTCAATGCGAACACACACAAAACACACAATTAACTCTGGGTGTTGTTTGTGGGGGGGGGGAAGAGAGACAAAAACAAAATCCAAGAAAAATGAATTACCGGTACAAAGTCAGACCTCCTCAAGCAAAGGTAAGGGATGCCGGCTGTCTGGCAAACGGGAAACAAGCATCGCAAAGCAGGACACCATCAGACTGGAATCTCCTGAGCAAGTCTTATTAAATCCACCAGGTTTGATTCTGATTAACAAATTCCTTCTCACAATAAATGCCTTTGCAAATGGCTATAGGGCATCAAAATGCAGATCGTATTTGGATGTTTACGTTCTTGGTTTTCCATTGGCTAAATTCAGCTCATAAATATTACACAAGGATGAACTATACGTAAGTCGAACAATTTTCAACACACTTCTTAATTGCACACATGCAAAGAAAAATTAGAATTGGCATATAGAGAATAATTTAAATTTTGCTTTGAAAAAGCAATAGAAGAGGGTAGAGAGGCAGTTGAGTTCTGAAAACAAGACTGGAAGCGACAAAGCCAAACACCAGCAGCTGGCCAAACGTTTTCTCATTATGCTGGACAAGTATGGCTGGAAATGATACACTTAATTATATTTCATTGTAAACGTGACCTGTAAATAAAACACTTTTGTTCCAGCACCCGTTTCGTTTTAGAGTAGTTTAAGGATGCCTGTGATGTTTACATTAAAAAAAAGTATTATTCTTAATTCCTCCCATTTAGTTTTCTGGTGCCACACCGAATCCATGAGAACCGGGCCGGGCTGTGAAGTGAAGCCCCCCCTCCCCGACTCACCTTCCGCCCAGACCTCTCTCCCGTCTACGGACACGCCGACCACCACGCCGGGGGCCCCCACTTCGTCCTGGGGAACGAAAGGCTCACTCAGCCCGAGACGACCCCCCCACTTGCCCCGTCCAGCTTGTGTCTGACCCTCCCCCCCATGGTCAGGCTTAGGATGGGGGCAGCTGAGGGGCATCTAGGGGGGGGCGTCAGTCTTTTGGGTCTGGTCCAAGAAAACCCGGTCTGGCCTTCCCTGCCTCCTTTATCCCCAGAGCGCTCTGGCCATGCCCAGGAGGGACACTCGGCACGCGCTCAGAGGCCCCGCGCTTGGGACGGCGCCGAGCCCCGGGATCCGAAGCGGCCCCTCGAACAAGGGAAAAAGCAGCGCCTAGGCAGCCGGACGCCCCACTTGGGGGGGGAGTCGCCCGGCCACTCTGTACGTGCTCAGGGTACACGCTCCCACCCGCCGACCTTTAGCCGCTGGAGAAGGTCCCTGCTCCGGGCGACGGCCCGCTGGAAGCCCGGTTCCCCGGGAGGCCGTTCCTCGCTGCCCCCGTCCGGCCCAGCTACGGCTACGGCGGTCGCCGCCAGCCCCAGCCCCAGCCCCAGCCGCCATAGGGGCCCCCGAGCGCTCCGGAAAGCGCCTCCGAAGAGTCGCAGGGCGGCCCACCGCGCCGCCGCGCGCCGCAGAAGCAGTCGCATCGCGCTCACGCCAGGCTCAGGCTCCGCGCCCGGCTAGGCCCTCGTTGCTAGGAGGCGGGCCAGGCGCGAGCAGCCGCTGCCCGAGCGAAGCTGGCCGCCCATCTCCGGGGGGGGGGAGAGAAACGCGGCCGCGCGCCGAGCGGCTCGTTCAGGGCGGGGCTGGTGCGCCTCCATCCACGCGCCCGCCGGGCGGGGGGAGCAAGTCTGGGCAGGCCCGGCCGCTGTGGACTCCAGCTCCCAGAATCCCCCTCCGTGCAGGCTGGGGTCCGGGGTCCGTGTCTGGAAGCCGGGAGAGCGTGGGGTTCGCCTGCCACAAAGGAAGCGCGCTGAGCGTCGTCGCCGCGCGGGGAGGGCAGGGGCCGGAGCCGCCCTGAAGGCGGCTCTTCTGGGGCTGCTACGCTTTGGACTCGGGGTCCCCGGGAGGCCCGCTCGTGCCCCCCCCCCACGAACTGGGGCTGCGAGCCGCCGGGGCCGAGAGCTGCCTTCCCCAGCCGAGTCAAAGTGGCTTGAGTTGGGCCGCCGGTCGGAGCGGCTTCGCGGGCTCTGCCCAAGCCTCCTAGAACGCTGGCGCCATTTAGCCGTTTGCAGTTACAAGGGTGAAGAAAAAGTCACTCTGCGACCACCCTCGCACTTAACGACCTTGGCAGGTCAACGGATCGAAGGCTGAAATCGGAGCACAAGTCCGGTTGCCATTTCATTTAGTGACCGCCTCATTTAACTACTTGCCAGTCCTAATTGTGGTTGCTTCAATACAGGATGGTCAGTATTACCTGAAGAGGAGCTGCATGTTAGCCCCTCCTCTGACGGGGGAATTAAATGTGAGGGTCCCCCTTCCATGAAGTCCCTCTGCTTCACGGCCAGAAGCAAGGGGTCTTCTGCATGTCTCCCACCCTTGGCCAGACCGTCCTCCGTGGTGCTCGTGGACAACAGAAAAGAGAGCAGAAGCATTGGAGGCTTATTGTCTTCAGAGCCCTTTCTGGGCTGCGTTGAGGTCACTGAACAGTCGGTTAAAACGAAGGGGGATGGAGAGTCCCAGGGATGAGCCCGCTGCCCTTTTAGCCCAGGAATCAACAACTGAAGGAGCAATGACCTGTTGGGGACAGGAGGAGGAAAACCCAGGAGGCCGGATATTTCAGCCATTCATAATCACTCCTGTGGACTAGTGCAGAATCCAGGAAATGAAGGGAAATGCAATTCCAATTAAATTTAAATATACCATAAAATGCAAAACAGATGAAACCCATAGCAGCATTTGTTGTCTTAACTCTCATTCCTGCTTTCTCAGTAAAGCAGAATCATTTATCATTTGCCAAAATTATCTCCAGTTTAAAGTCTGGTTTCATTTAGCAAATTTTAAGTTTGTCCCATAGCTAAGGGTCTGGCTGTCATACCTCATTGCAGGGAGAAGTAAACCTAGAACAGAGTATCCAAACTCGGCAACTTTTAAGATCTGTAGACTTCAACTCCCAGAATTCCCCAGCCATGAAATTCTGGGAGTTGAAGTCCCAGAAGTTGCCAAGGTTGGGCATCCCTGCCCTAGAATCGTAGGGCTGAAGGGGATCATGTAGACCAGAGTTTCTCAACCTTGACAACTTTCAGATGGGTGGACTTCAACCCCCAAAATTCCCCAGCCATGTCCACCCATCTGGACGTTGCCAAGGGTGAAAAACCCCATTCCTGACCAACCTGCCCTGCAGCAATTTTCAAACCATCCCACTTTGGCTTGGAAACCTCCAGTGATGGGAACCCTTCAGGTAGCAGAATAAAGACCACAAGGCGACAACCATTTTTTTTAAAAAAAATGTTCCAGAGCGTGTGTTTTATTCCATTATTGTCAATTATACAATGTTTACATACAGAAATGATTCCCCAAGACTGCTCAAAACAACACAAGGGAAAGGTGTGTCGAACAAACAGGTGGAAGATACCATAAAAGTATTTGATTCAGACAACACAAAAATTGCAGTAGGAAATATTCTGTGAAAGCTAAGGGTGACTCCCACATGCAACAGATCTTTGAGGCCGCCACAGATCCTTTTGCAGACCAAAATGCCGTCAATGTTCAAAGTTACTTTTCATGCTGAGCCTCAGGCCCCTCCAGGAAAAAAAGAGTTCCTGGCTGGGTGAAGTGCTGAGTTATCCAGAAAGGAGCTGGTGGACGGAGTGGCTCCCTTTTTTTTTCAAGACAAGCTGATCAAAATCCCCTCTCCCCTTCACCCTGCATCCCTGACAATTAAAACTGAAGGAGATCTACCTTGATAATCCTAACAAAAAAATATTCCCATTTTTTTGAGCCTGCAGACAATTGGCATTAACCGACTCCATCCAAAGTGTAGGCAACAGGAGTCCCAAGGAGGGCACCCCAAAGCTGGCAGATGCCCCCCATAACTCCTGCATCTTATTCCCCTTCTTAATCTTTTCCTCGATTCCACGCCTGGATAGAGCGGACAGGCCTTGGACTGATTGCGGCAACATGGGGGAGGGGGGAATTATAAAATAGGGACACATCTCATGGGGTTTCATGGCAAGCAGGTGTTTTTTTAAAAAAGAACTAGAAATGAAACTGATGTTGGCACGGTCCCAGCTAAGAGACTTATCACATGTTGTTTAACTCCAGTAGAGTTTGATCCAGCATCTGATGCATATTGAAGTTTTCTTCTTTTGCATTAGCCACTTTCTCTGTTTTGGGTCAAAAAAACAAACAAAAAGGAGTCATTTGGTGGCATCCTTTAATGGCAGGAAGGCAAACATCGCGGTGAAACACCTATGCATAGCGTCACTATGGCAGTCATGAATCCCAGCGACTGGTTAGGGCGCATAGGGTTGGCCTCCTACGGGTCCCATCTGTTAGACAGTGTCGTCTGGCGGGGCCTAGGGCAAGGGCCTTCTCCGTTGCTGCCCCAGCCCTCTGGAACCAGCTTCCCTCAGAGGTTCGTACTGCTTCCTCCCTCCTGGCCTTCCGGAAAGCACTAAAGACACATCTATGCCGACAGGCGTGGGGCATATGAGCTGTGCTCTGCCCCTCGGCCCTAAGAGTGTCCCACCATCAACGATTGTGAGTTGAATGTGTTTGTATGTTGTGTGAATGATATGAATTTTTAAATTTTTAATTAATTGTGTTTTTTAATTGTGTTGTTGTGAGCCGCCCCGAGTCTTGTGAGAGGGGCGGCATATAAATTAAATAAATAAATAAATAAATTTGAATCAAAAAAGGGATACAGCACCTTTTAAGCAGGCCACCGTCCCAAACTGGTCTGGCTAAGTCAAGGGACAAACTTTTATTGGCATATTATAAGACAGCACCAGTGCCCCTTCGACCTAAGGGAGTTGGTGATTGGTCAGTTATTGCTGTGGCAACTGGCTGACTCAACCCGTCTGCTAAGAAAATCTGTCCTTCTTTTCTATTACAAATGAAAAAAGGTGCATGAGAGATTTAAGTTCCTGCAGAAAGAAAAGTCCATATACTAAAAATGCTGACAAAAGAATTTTTCAAATTTATTCCACCAGGACTGAAGAACTGGTAGAACATGACAACATGGAGGGTGAAGGAAAGCGGCAGCTATTTGTCTGCTAGGGAAATTTCAGATACTTTTCTGCTGCAAGAGAAAAGTAAAGCAGCTTTTACAATAGTTGTTAGTGTAAAGTCACACGTGCATTGTGTAGGAAAGGCATTAAATACACTTCTGTGATAGGAGACAAAAGCACAAAAGTTTGAGATCCACATACAATCAACACAGCAACAGCAGCTTCACAACGATGCAATGCAAACGTACCACAAAACTAGGAGAGGTTATCAACAAAAGGCCCCTTCTGCTGCCTGTGTGCAAAATTGTTTTGAGCCCAACGGGAAGCAAACTTCACCTAGATTCCAATTTCAACATTTCCCCCCCAAGACCAGAATGCTAGTAAAACCACCCCTTCCAAGGAGGCTCCTTGGTCTCATTTTACCAAAATATGATCAAGAATGTAGCCCATGTCAAAGTTGGAAAGGAAATGCCTAAAACCTCTTAAGTCCACCCAGCTTCAGCCCCAACTGGCAGCAGACACAGGTCTCTCACATCGTTCAACGGCAGGAGGCGAGTCAAGACACATACATGGGTTAGCAAGAAGGGTTCGCACGAAAGCTTAATCCTCATTCAGGGCCAACTTGAGCTCATTAGTGAGACGCCGGTTTTGCTCAAGCTGCTGGTAGAGCTGGTCTGTGCAAGTCGGCAAGCAGACAGAAGAGAAGAAGAAGAAGAAGAAGGAAAAAGACAGAGAGAAGAAAAACGGTTAGAGAGAAAGTGTTAGCTCCAAAATGTCACTCTGTAGAGAGTCAGTTTAGTAGGACAGCTCAGAAACGGATCAGGCACAGGAAGGTAGGAGCTCTGTACCTCCTTCAGTGTAGCGTCTCAGGAAGGAAGGAAGGAAGTTCCACCCTCTGTGGTGGGCCTTGTGTGGCTCAGCCCAGTGAGGAACCCATCTCTCCTAGCCAGAAGAGGTCCACCCATTTCTACTAGGGAGAGGGCTGGGCAGTGCTGGTGGTGACAGGACTGCTCAGTTCCAGCAAGGGAGACAGCCAGGTCCTGGTCCAAGCTCTGTTCCGGCCACCCAGCGTCTTCTACTCCAAACTATCTCTGCCTCCCCATCCCTGCTTGCAATTCTCACATGCGACACTTCCAAACCTGGGTTCCATGCAGGTGACTCTGGCTAGTCCTGAGTCTCCAAGCCAAGTTCTTCTGGATTCTTTAGGTGATGTGACAAGCACTATCTCTAGAACTTCATGGTAGGCTTGATAAGGCCGAAGCCTCAATTTGCAGCAGACTGACTTAGGAAGACCAAAAGAAGGTTGAGGCACCCCCCTCTTTTGTGCAGAGGACAAGTAGCCTGTGTGGCAGCAGGTGCAATGAGCAGGCCTGCTGCTGGGGGTGAGCTGTCTAAGGCTCCCTCCCTGGACAGACTCAGCTGTTGAAACTGTGCCAGACAGGGCTGCTCAAGGAGGGTGGGCTTCAGGACCCAAGGGGATTCCCACCAGCCGGATGGGGGAGGATGGCAGGACTGATGACCCATGCCTTGCAAACACCTTTGAGGCAGTGACTGGCTAGCTTTTAACTAGGTCCAAACCATCTCTGGATCAAACAGGTTTTAGGTCCAACGAACTGTGGCTTACTGATGGAGCCAGAACTGCCTGGGCTGACACAAGCCATAAGGCTGAGCCCCAGCCCAGCCCACCTCAGCGCAGCAGGGATCTCAGTGGCCTTCCATCTTCCCCAGCCTAACCCCCCAGATGTGCAGGGGGCCTCCAGGTGTGCATTCCCCATTGCAGCCATTTCTCCTCAGCCTAAGCCATCTACCCCCGCCTCCGCTCTTGCCCTGGCTACCCCCTCCATGCCAATGGTCCCCCAACAATCCCTTCACTTGAGAGTGAAGACCAGGGTGCTCATCCAGCAAGTGACCAAAGCAAAGCCCCCCTCCCTCCGGAGACCCCCTCGAGGCTGCTAAACCCCCTCCCTGCATGGGGGTTTCGCAGAAGGGCTGCAAAAGGGACGGGGGGGGGAAGAGTAAAAAAAAGAAACAGGCAGGTGAAAAAAGAAAATAAAAGAATGAATCCCTAACAGAAAGCAATTTTTTTAAGTTTATTCATACTTGAAATGGAGGACATAAATAAAAGGCAAAAGGAACAGCAAAACAGATACAACGTCGGGATTTTTTGTTTATTTTACAGTGAAAGTTGTAGAGTTCCTGTACAGTTGAAAGGCCCAAAGTGGGGAATGGGGAGAGGGGAGGACAGGGGAGGGGGGAGGAGCCCCCTCCCCATCCTGTGGGTGAGCCCCAGGAGGAAAGGGAGGAGGGGGAGGAGGAGGGGAGGGCAAGGAACTGGACAGCAGGTACCAGCTTGGAAAAGATGGTTCACCCAGGCTGACGAAAGAGAGGTCTTGGGAGGAGTGAAACAAAGACAGTTATCTGTGTGAAGATAAAAGAGACAGAAATAAAAATGGCAGAGCAGATGGAGAAGGGAGGGAGGGAGGGATAGAGGGAGAAAATAAGGAAGGAAGGAAGGAAGGAAGGAAGGAAGGAAGGAAGGAAGGAAGGAAGGAAGGAAGGAAGGAAGGAAGGAAGGAAGGAAGGAAGGAAGGAGGGGAGGGAGAGAAGAGAAAAAATGCATCAGGATAAAGAAAACAGCATCTGCCCTACAGCAACCCCCTTGGCCTCCATCTTTAAGTCAGCATCCAGGGCCAAGCCGTGGGACCCCCGGGAGAGACAACCAAGCCCTCCGAGGAGAGCCTTGCCAGCCTGGAGGCAGCCCTCTCTAGGGGCATCCAATGGCTCTTTTGCTCTTTTAACCTCACCTCCAGGATCTGACCTTGCAGAGCTTCTGGGAAATTGAACCCAGTGAATTGGGGTATTTTCCCCTCTCCTCTCTTAGTAGTCAAATTTGAGCTGTATTTTGAAAAGCCCCCTCCCTCGCCCTACTTTGGAAACAGGTCATGTCTTGGGGGTCTTTGGAGTCCAAGCTGGCTATTGGCTCTCTGGCCCTTGCAAGCTCCCAAACTGACCGTCTTCCTGCCCGGGCTGCCCCCCTCCCTTCGCCAATCCTGTTTTCTGCAGGGAGAGGTCGGTCTCTCTTTCAGGGTCCTCCTGCACCTTCCATTTGACTTGTTCCACTTTTCTTAACAGCCTTTTAATGATGCCACATCCCGCCCTGTGAACTGTACGCTGCCCAGTAATTTGTAAAAGAAAACAACCAGCAGAGAACATCAAACACGCATGTGCAACATTTCCCAAATATGCAGGGAACACAGACTGACAAAAATATGATTATTCAGACTATAACTTTGGGAATCCAAGGGCAGAACGAAAGCATCCCACTAAACGGCAAAGGTCTCACTTTGTGGCTCAATTAAGCCAGGAGAAGGCAAATCACTCCAGAGTGAGTCAGCCCTGAGATCTCAGCCAAAGCACCATGCTCTGAAGCAACCTAGAGCTTCTACACAGCTGTAAGTGAGCCTCATGCAGCCAGGCACTTATGGGTTTAGTTTTAGGGATATTTTTTTCTTTTTAATAAGTTAGTACAGTCCGTCTTTCATAAGAGTTAGTAGGAAGGTTATTAGTAAGGTACAACTGATTTCCGTTCAATATTTCTTACACAGTATAAACTTGGTTCGACTCACAGATTTAAAACAGCCTTACAAAAACAATTTTTAACCTGAGAACTTTGGGTTGTGTTAGACTATACAAACTAAAACTTTTGAGCTGGACTGAAATGGCCACAGGGAGTTGTACCCCACCATATCTGGCTCCTAATGATGAGATCCTGGTGAACTTTTCCTTAAAAAATATATTTTAAATAGTTTCTGGATAATGATATTTCTCAGTAAATATGGGAAGTGTTTATTAACACATATTAATATAAAGTGGGATACTAGTTGAATAAATAGATGTGCCTACTGGCTGCCAATTGCAAAGACGGCTGCAGATGCCACTCCAGGGAAATGCTCCATGTATTCCTGCTGAAGAATTTGCTTTTGTACAGCAGGGACCCAGGAGAAACAGGGCCTATTTTCCACAAAAAAAGCTTGCACAGGGACTGTGGACCTCATTGGATCTGGTGCTAAAACTACCCTGTATTTAGGGGGAGTTTCTTATAAAAAAGGCTTGGCTTGCCAACCGGAAGAGCAGATGGGCTTTGGTGCAGAAGCAGAGAAATGCTGGAATGGAGAACTGAAAGGAGAAACTAAAGACGAAGAAAATGGTGTGGAATCCAGTGGAGGAAATCAGGAGAAAGGAAGGGACACTCATTCAAGTGAGCCTTGCCCTGAATTGTCAATCCAGGCAAAACGTTTGCTCCCTCACTCTTGATTAAGAATAATCTCAGAATATTAATGGCTCTTGCTGTCTTGCTCCATCATAAGTGACACCAGAAAGCTGCTGAAACCCAGGGCTAGCTCAACAGTATTTACACGAATAAGGGGCAATGCCACCCACTGCCCACCAATTGCAATGTGTGCCAGTCCTTCAAAGGACTAGAAACTTCTAATAACAGAAGGTGCTTAGAGCACGCTCATGTGTACAACATGCAGTACAGAAGGAGCAAGGGTCGTCTGACTTGCAAGGCTGACTTGACCATGCAGAGGGTGCAGAAAACCAGGCAGAGGCAGAAAAGAGGGAGCCATTTACATGGAGGTCATGTCGTTGAGGGCGTGATCCAGCTCCTCGCTGATGGCTTTGTACTTGAGTTTCTGGGAATACAACTCGTCTAAGAGTTGCCAAGGAAAAGATGGAAGGAGTGCAAAGAGGAGGCGGTGACGAAAGGAAGGACCATCCAGAAATCCGGTCGGGAGCAGGGAGGATGGGTGTGCAGGCGTCGGCAGGAGGGAGAGTGTGGAATAAAATACAGAGAGGTCAGGAGAAGGATTTGAAAAGGGTTTTCACAAAATAAGGGTGAGAACAGCCAAGCTGGCAGATGGGAAAGCAAGGATTCTGGGGACATAGCTGGAAACGCGCTTCCTGATAGACCTGATCTCCAGAAGGCTGCTTCTGGCTGGAGGCCTCTCTGCCCTTGGTGGGGAGGCTTGCTTGAAGCACCTGGCTGCTGAACACCAAAATGCACTGAGGCAGGACAAGGGAACTGGAGGAAGAAGAGACTCCATCCCCCTGAAGTGGTCCTTCCTCAGGGGCCACACTTGGTGCTCAAGAGGGGAGGAGACCCCGTCTTCTCCATCTCCTCCCCTACATCTTGGAGGACCCCAGACCAAAGAGAGCCTGGAGGCCCTTCTCCACCAAACACCAACTTCCTCTTTAAAAGCTCCAATTCTGAACCACTTTTTAAAAAGACTCTTCTTCAAGAGAGCTTCATCAACTAATGGGAAGCTGAACTCCTGAGAGGTCCTCCAGGTAGGGCGCCTGTGGCGCCCCAAATGTTGTCCCCTCCCACTGCCAGTCACCTCAAAGCTGAGATCACAGTTGGCACCCCCAGCTCCTGGGCTTCTTCCAGGTCTCAACTTGATATCTGCCCAACTGCTCCTTTCATCCCTCTCTATGTGTCCAAATATTTGGCAGGAGAGATCCAGGTAGCAACATAATCACAACCCAACAATAATCCTGGTTTTCTCAAGCAGAGTTTGTAAGTCTAGCAGCAATAATGAAATTCTTCCATGTAAAAAAACAATCCCGACAGTGGGCAAAGGGAACCCATCCAGGTGTGCAAAACTACACAGACACTGTTCCCTGCCGAAAGCGCAAACAAATCAGAGGTGGCCACCAAAACCCCACTGTGACCGTCACTAATTTGCATCTGGAAATTAAGCTCATTGTTGACATTCCTACTTGAGAGGGAAGAAACCCAGACCAGGACAAAACATTCCAGTCAATGAACTGAAGACGTTTGGACGACAAAATATTCACCACAAATTTTATGCTCACAAGATGTTCAAACCTCCCACCCTTTGTTTCCATTAAATAACATTTCTTTCTTCTCTCTTCACCCAATGAACATCCAATGAGGGATCGGGGCCTGAAGGACGGCTCCCCCCCCCTGGATGCACGGTTCTAAAAGACCCTGCCAAAGAACGGCCCCCGAGTACCTGAAGCCCCCCTCAAGCCCTGGGGCTCCTTCGCAAGTTCATCTCTTGCTTAAGGGAGAAATGTCCCGTGGGAGAAGCGGTCAGCACCCGGTCCAGGGAGGCCAGGGAGGCCGACCAGAATCAGCCACAGGTCAAGCAGGCTTAGGGCAGCCCCCAAGGCAGGAAGGAGGAGAAGGAAGGAAGGCCGGGCCAAGAAACATACCTTCTAAGTCATCAATGCTCTTCTCTAGCTTGGTTACCGACCTCTCTGCAAACTCGGCTCGGGTCTCAGCCTGCGGTTGAAGCACAGATGGGCGGGTCAGGAAGAGGCTTGGGCCCCCCAGGGCGTTTCCCCCAGGAAAATCCAACTGGATACAGAGCATTACAAAGAGCTGCCCCCAAGGCCAAATCTGGAGGTAAAGCAGCCAAGCTGTGTCCAGCTATTTCCAGCCCCAAAAGGCAGCCTGGACGTTGGTCAGAGAAGGCCTGGACTGGAAACAGGGAGGAAGAAGGATCCAGGCCCTCAGGACACGACCAGAGTTGGGATCCTCACCCCCAGTTTGTGCCACATTCCCAACGCAAGAGTTCTGCAACTCTGATTCAAACACAATATGGCCGCACAACAGTTTTATTACGCTCAACCCTCCACAGGTTTTTCTCCTTTGATTGCAGGGGAACTGATTAAAAGTGTGGCTTTGGGGCAAAGTGCAACACACTTCTGCACACACTGAATGGCTGACACTCCCCTGGGCTACCTCAGCATTCCAGGAAGCAAAAAAAATCCCAGCAAAGTTGACCCTCCTCCAGAAAGCCAGCTTTTTTGTTTTGGGGAGGTTTACCTCTTTCAGTTTGTCAGTAAGAACCTTGATTTCCTCTTCATATTTGTCTTCCTTCTGGGAGTACTGCAAGAGGAAAGAAAAAAAGATGTGAGAAACCACTCTGGGCTACCCTATAAATTGCCCTCTCCAAGCCAACTGCACAACCGGGGCCCAGTGAGACGGCCAGCTCAGAACCAAGCAGGAGGTTTGAGCCGACAGGGCTGAGCGAGGAGCCGTAGCCCAAGGAAAACAGGCCCTGTCCATGGATGTTGGACTACAACTCCCATCTGCTGGAGGGCAGATGGAAGTCACAATCTAAGACCAGGGGAGGAGGCCTTCGGAGAGGGCAATAGTGTTCACACTACTACAGCAGTCTAAAGAATGCGGGCCCGCCACCGGTTGCGAAAGTCCAGCTTTCCAACTCAAAGAGTCTCCTGAGCCACCCCAAGATGGATGGTCTCCGCTCCTCCAAGAGAAGCCAGTCCTGCCCGTCTTACCCTCCAGACTGCACAACTGTCCAGCGCTTAAAGCAACAGCTGGAGGCTTACAAGGGCCCTCCTCCCTCGCTCAGCCAAGGACAATGTCAGCATGAAGCTGAGCTGGCCCTTTTGCACTTCCCTTTTTGCAGGCTGACTGAAAGAAAGGCAGGCAGGAGAAGGAAGGGGGGGTGGTCCTCTGAGACTCAAAAAGGAACAAAAATGGGCATCTGAGGCAGTTCCTGGACCGCAGGAGCCAGGAAGAGCTCCTGGGGAATCAGGAGCGCTCCTGCATTGACCCCCCTCCCCTCCACAAGGCGGAAAGCTCCCCTTCATTTCCGATTTTGCTGCTTAGGGTGACCACACTTAGGGGCTTTGCAGATTTGCTGCCAAGTACAGTTGTGCCCCTGTTTGATACATAAAAGCTGCCCTCCTGGGCTTCTTCTCATCCCACAGTGGACAAGCACTTCCTCTCCTGAAGCCAGACCCTCCTCCGAGAGGGCAGAGCAGGGCAGGGCAGGGCAGGGCAGGGCAAGCAGATCCAACAGAAGGGAGTAAACGGAGCCTGGGTTGAACTGGGGAGTCCTTGGCGCTCTCTGAGCTGGGCGGCAAAGAAGAACCACCGATACAAACCTGGCTTTGCGACAAAGCCTGAACAGCTTCCTTTAAAAAATCACCCTGAAGCAAGACAGGAGTCCCCGAAGATCGGCTTGGTGTACAGACTCATGAAATAATGTCATTCCTTTCCTTCTGCTCGGCTGCCAGATCAGACACCCAAGTGCTCAAATCCGAGCCCACCTCAAAAGGTCTCCCTTTACTCCTTGCCACTTTGCGTTGTTTCAGGCCGCCTGGCTGGGACAATCTGAGACTGAATCCACAGCAGTTTCTCAGCTTGGCTATTTTAAGGCCCGTGGACTTCAACTCACAGAACTCCCCAATCAGCACAGGGAATTCTGGGACTTGAAGCCCACCCATCTGCCAGTTGCCAAAATGAGAACTGGAGCTGAAGAGGCTGGCCAGAAGCGCCAACTGCCTGACTCCAAACGAGGCCGCATCCAGTCAGGGACTATTATGGGAACTTGTAGGCAGAAAAGCGAAGTGGGCAATGGCCAAAAGTTGCAGGACCCAGAAGGCGAGTCCCATGTTGGAGGCGGCCAGCTTCTTCCCCGCCTTTCCTTACTCTTCCCTGCTCGTCCTACCTTCTCCGCCTGAGCTTCCAGCGACCTCAGGTTGTTGGTCACAGTTTTCAATTCCTCTTCAAGTTCAGCACATTTGCTATTATTTGGGAACGCAGGCAGGAAAGGGGGCAGGAGGAAGACCAGTCAAGCCCAAGAAGAGAGGGGAGAAAAGATAGAGAAAAAATGAACACAGAATCTCAGAGCTCAAGAAAGGGCCTCGAAAGCAGCCGGACCCCTCTGGGACCACCGAATCCAGACCAGCACCATGCCCAAGTGGCACAAGAGGAAATCCCCTCCGCGCCCTCGACGGCAGCTGAGCGAATGCAGGGAAGGAAGGGCAGGTTCTCCCAATGAAGAGCCCCTCTCCTCTCATAAAAGGCAGCCAAGCCAGCAGCCATTGGCATTTGGGGCATTTTGCGATCCTGCAGCCTTCAGAAGCCCCCTCTGACGGAGGCCTCCTTCAAACCAAAGCCCTTCGGGGTCCCAGAGAGGCCAGCTTCTTTCCTAGGGCTCAGTCACGGCCACAAGGCTTCCACGAACACACGCATCCGATCGGTGCTTTTGGAGACAAAGGACAGCCACTCAAGCCAAGGCAGAAGGATGCAAGGAAAAGAGGGAGGCCGGCGAAAGGGTATGAAAGCACCGCGCTAGAGGCCCCTCAGCCAAAAGGTTTGGGCTGCGGCTGAGCCCGGTCTTCGCGTTCACCGACAGTACCTTTTCCTCGGCTGCCATTAGCGCTTTCAAGGTTTGATCCATTATTCTTAGCTGTTCTTCCAGCTGCCGGACTTGGCTGTTAGTGAACACAGGAAACGCACAAGAGCCATTCACAAAAATCGGTGAGCCAGTAACAACAGCATGCAGTGACCCAAACCACACCAGAGTTCCTCGTAACTTAAGCACAGAGAGGCAAACACAGGCACGCGGACACACACCATAACCCCTTCCGCTGGGGCACACAGCCGAGCACAGTGGCTGCACGACACCAGAACAGCCGCCACGTCCACCGGCAGCGCAAGGCCAGCAGCAGCAGCAGCAGCAGCAGCAGCCACGGGAGGGAGACCCACCTTTCGGAGAGCTCGGCTCGTTCTTCTGCACGCTCCAGGTCGCTCTCGATAATCACCAGCTTCCGGGCCACCTAGAGCCGCCGTGGGAACAGAAGGGGGGGAGGCGGCTAAGTCAGATGGGGGGGGCTTCTGTGTGCCAAATCCCCAGTCAGTCCCCAGCAGAATGGGTTCGCTTCTTTCTAAAATGCATTGAGCCCCTGAAACTAGCCAGACTCTGGGCAGCTTACGGAGATTAGGGGTTACAAAGAAGATGCAAGTGAAATATTAAGTGAAAAGTTATACAATGAAGAGGTGGCACCACATACATCGTTCCACCAAAGCGCTCCGGAAGAGCCACATATTCACTGGCTTCTGGGAGGTCACAAAGCTGGGGTTTATGTGGACTTTGGGGTCAAGCCGTTTCCAAGGAGGAGCCACTCCACTATCAGCCCCCCCCGGCAGGTGAGGGCCTTTAGCAGACTGTCCCCAGTTGCTCAGACATGGTGGGCAGAAACTCTGGGCAAAGGTGGTCCTGCAACTGGCACAGCAGCTGAAGCTGCTGCCCTCCAGAAGGCGGAAAAGGAAGGCCTCTTGGCCAGCTCTCCATCTCCTCCTCAACTGGGAGCTTAAATCCAGGAGCCCCCCCAATTGCAAATCTGTTTTTTTGGGGGAGGCAAGATGGTGCACTCTTGAGGTCAGGCGACCCTGCCTGAATCAACAGCCCTGCCATCTTGCCTGGGGGCCCCTCAGAGTCTGATCTTGTGTGCGGAATGGGCTCAGAAGAGCAGGCAGGCAGCAGCTGAAAAATGGCTCCCACCCCCTCCTCCATCTATTCCTGGTGGGACTCCCTCCCTCCCTGGAGCTCGGCTGCTGAAGGTCCACCCTTCCCTTCCCAAAGTCTCCAGGGAGACCCCTGGAGCTTGCAGAGACCCCCATCACACCACAATGGGATGCCAGGCGGGATCAGCTGAGGCTCACCTCCTCATACTTGCGGTCAGCGTCCTCTGCAATGTGCTTGGCTTCTTTCAGCTGGATCTCCTGGATCTCCATCTTCTCCTCATCCTTCAGGGCTCTGCTCTCAATGACCTTCATGCCCCTGGGAGAGAAGGCACCATCACGGGCACAGCCAGCAAGCCCGGCCTTCCCAGTGCCACCCTGATGCCCCTGATCTCCATCCCAAATGCTGCAAATGCCATCTTCCTGAAGCGCCTCCCCCCACTCCTAGCTCAACCCAAGTGGCTGCCTCAGGAAGAGAGGAGGGCACCAGGAAGCATGCCCACCCTGCCAGGTCTCTGCACCCAAACCCTTGTCTCCACGCTCCCCATCCAACCACAACTATTCAGATGGCTGTGTGCGCGTGTGTGTGTAAGAGGGGGAGGGGACACAGTCTCCCTTTAATCAACATTTATCTAGGCCAGTGTTTCTCAACCTTGTCAACTTTAAGACGTGTGAACTTCAACTTGCAGAATGTCACGCTGGCTGGGGAATTCTGGGTGTTGAAGTCCACACGTTTTAAAGTTGATAAGATTAAGAAACACAGATCTGGAGGGAAGCCAAAGTTCCTGGCACAGTCCAGTTGTGCAGTTTCTTCTGCTTCATTGCCAGTTTTCAAACACAGGCTGGATACTGATCTATTGGGAATGACATAGTGACTCCTGCAGTGAGCAGGGGTTGGACTTGATGACCTCTGAGGTCCCTTCCCATTCTACATCTCTATGTTTCACCTAACTCCCCTTAAAGCAACAGGCCAGACCCCTCAGAACCCAATGGACACCAGGACTCATATTATCCTCAAAGACGTAACTTTCCACCAACCAACCACCCTCCACACCGAGGGGCTCAGCCTCACCTCTCACTCTCGTCTGCCGCCTTCTCAGCCTCCTCCAGCTTCTGCAGGGCTGTCGACAAACGCTCCTGGGCACGGTCCAGCTCCTCCTCTACCAGCTGGATGCGCCTGTTCAGAGAAGCCACATCGCTCTCAGCCTGGGAGCAGGAAGGAAGGAAATACGCTCTTTTTTTGCAAAATGGGCAGGAGGATGGCATTAAATCACAAAGAGGGATGTGCAGAGAGAATCACACACACACACACACAACCAGGGTCTGACATCCTTGGTTTTGTCACAGCCTGGCCATTCTCTCCATTTCACAGCCAAGAAAAAAAGACATTCTGTCAGATAAGAAAAAGGACTTTTTTCTAGCCTAAGCAATAAGCACAATTTAACTTAAAATTGGACAGTTTGCTACGCACCATATTCCTACAGAGAGAATGACACAATTGAATTAAAGCAGATCACAGCGATTGTAATTTGTACCAAACCTTCTCTGCTTCCTGTAACTCCCAAACAGCCCTGCTCTCTTGGCCACACTGTAGCTTTTGGCAGAGGCCACGCAGGAAGGAAACCACGAGAAAAGCATCCAGGCCGGTCCACAAGCCCCGTGAGTAAGGGACCATGCGGCTGCAAAGGCTCTTCTCTTACAGTAGGGGTCCCCAAACTTGGCAACTTTAAGACTTGTGGACTTCAACTCCCAGAATTCCCCAACCAGCAACGCAACTCCACGAGTCTTAAAGCTGCCAAGTCTGAAGATCCTTTCCTTATGGAAATGCTCCTCTTCAACAGTCCCTTGCTAATCCTTATCCCGTGGCTACTTCAGCCACTTTTAATTCAAGCAAAGCAAATCACATCTGGAGGGGGGGAAACCAAACCAAATCACAACAGTGTTCGCATTGCATACTTTGTCCCTCCAGGGAAAGAGAAATGATGGCCCTCCCTCGTGTTAATCATTACACAGAAAGGGATCTGGCTGAGTCCCAGGCTCCCTTGGAGGCCAAAAGGTCACTTTCCTACTTCCTGTTCCCAAAGAGAAACCAGCACAGCGACCCTGGCAGGGCCAATCACTGTATTATCCCTTTCTATTTTCCACAAAGCAAAGCCTTTCCTTATATGGTCACAAAAATGCCATTATTCCAAAGGACACGTCCAAGGCTAGCAGCTAAATACAAACTCCACTCCAGGTGGCTGATTCTGGCACAGTTTGGCCAAAAGAGAGATTAAGATCTTCAGCTCCCCTTTGGAAAGCAACCATTTCCTTTTTTCAACCCTGCCCCCATCAACAGACCCCCCCCCAATCCCCATGAGCCACTGTCTTTGGAAAGAATATCCAAATTCCGTCTAGGCCCCTGGCTGGCCAAGGGGGAGAGAGGTCTGCTCAGGTCAGCCTCTAAACCCCAAGGCTACCTGGCTAAAAAGGTAGAGGTGGCATTCAGATGGCTTCAGCAGAAAAGGCCCTGCTGCTCTTAATTGCAGCCCGAGAAAGTGAGGGAGCCCCATATATTAGCCCCCTTACACCCCCTCCTGCAGGCTTAGCTGCCAATTCCAACTGATTTCAGTCCCAGTCCGGGGGGGGGGGGAAGCAGCCCCAAGAAAAACAGCGTCCCTTACAACTCAGCCAGCAGCATTTCCTTGGACTCCAAGGGAGCCTTTTAGCTTTATGGCCAGAAATGCAAAATTGGGCCAGCCTGGGGCTCCCAGTTAAAGGCTCCTGCTGGTCCCAGTGACTTGCCACTGTGGGATTCTCGGAAATCAGTCAAGGTCTGAAATGCAGAATATTAAGCAGGAAAGCTCAGGGCAGTTTTGCACCCTGGACCATTCCCCTTGGGAGGAGCCCAGCAGGTGCCAGGAAAGGACCCCGCTAACCAGGCGCTCCTTCCGGGGAGGGGGTCAGGGCCCTGGTGCGCACAGCAACAGAAAAGGGGGGGCTCTCAGGAAGGGCCCCGGGAGCCACTGGGACCGGAGGGACCCTGGAGCGGGAACTCCTCCCGAGAGGCAGCCGTTGGGCGCCGAAGGGGAGGAAGGGCTGAGCTTGTCCCGCCTGGGAGCGCCCAGAAAAGCTGGAAGGGGGAGCCGGCAGCCCCTGCAGACGCGGGACGCGGAAGGATTCTCCTCCGCTTCCGGACGCACTTGGCGGGGCTCGGGAGCTGCCCGCGAGGCCCGTCCGGGGCTGCGGCTCGGTTTTCCAGGCGCGCCTGGGGGGAGCCGGCTAGGCGGCCAAACTCCCTCCCCGAGAGCATCCCCGGAGAGCCCGTCCAGTGCAGAGGGAGGGCGGCCGGGGCCGAGGCGAGTCGCTGCAGCCCGGTGAGCTCCGCGAGGCGCCGCTATGGCCACGCGGCTCCCCGGGCAGCTTCGGTCCCGCCCGGGCGACTCACCTGCTCGCGCAGCGCCCGCTCCTCGTCCAGCTCGCGCTGCAGCCGCCCCGCCTGCTCCTCGGCGCGGTCCGCCTGTTCCTGCAGGCTGCGGATCTTTCGGCGCACCGCCTCGAGCGAGCTCAGCCCCGCCGCCATCGGGCCCGCAACGCAGGAGGAGGAGAAGGAAGGGAGGCAGGAGGAAGAGGAAGGCGGGCAGGCAGGGCCGGGAAGGAAGGAAGGAAGGAAGGAAGGAAGGGAAGGCGGGAGGAGGAGCAGCCGGGCAGTCCGGCCTCCGCGCGCCACAGCGCCCGCCCCGCCTCAGCCCCGCCTGGGCGCCCCCGGCGGCACCCGCAGAGCTCGGCCGCTCAGGCGGCGCAGCGGCGGCGCCCGCGGGCCCCGATCCGAGAGAAGGCAAGCCGGTACACAGGACAAACGCGTCCCTCCCGCCCCCCCATCTGCCAGTCCCAGCAAGTGCCCCCCCCCGCAGCGGCTGGGCAACAGCTGGAGGGCGCCCTGCCGACTGGGGGCAAAGGGACAGGGAGCCAGGCTGGTCCTGCAACAGGCGCCCACCTTTTGCAGGGACTGTGCCAACAGAAGCCCCCCCCCCAAGAAAGAGGGCAGAAAAAGATCCCGCATAAAGCTGAGGAAGGGGGGGGCTGCTGCATCCCATTAGACTGAACCAGTCTTGGGGAGGGGAGGATCCTGAATCCTGGAAAACTGCTAGTCTGAGAAGTTGGTTGGTGGCCCTAGACAAGCACGTTGAGCAGTTCCTGTGCTGGAGAAAGGCCACCCCCTTCCCACGCCTAGCAAACACCCCCCCCCATTTCCTCCCAATATCTCAGAGCTGTCTTGCAACAACCAAATGAAAAAACTGCTGTGGAAAAATCAGTTGACTCCCAGGAGCCCGGGAAGAAATGTGGTGAGATTGTTCCCAAGAAACCAAGGAGGGCACAAAGGACATTTTTGGGCCAGCCACCGCAACTCCCGTGGAAATCCCAAAGGACATTTTTGGGCCAGCCACCGCAACTCCCGTGGAAATCCCCAAGACGGGCGTGATGGCAGCAGCGCATGTGAAAACAGAGAAGTGGAAAGAAGGCGGTTTACAACCTCTGGGGGAGGACACAGCTGGCCGGAAACCTCCCCCCACAACCATCTTCAAGGACAGGGACTCCTTCAAGTGGGCAAAGAAATGCTGCCATTAAATGGTAGCAGAGCCTCCCGGTGATGGCCTCAGGGCTTTCCCTGCATGGATGGACGTGAGAGGCAGAGATTTGCCCTATTTTGACTATTTTCTTGGCCTGCTTTCTCAGCTGCTTGGTCTCTCAGTCAGTTGTCACTCCAAAATGGGTTTCCTTCACCTCTGTCACTCAGGCCCTCAAAGGGCCATTCAGCTGACACCCCCCCTGCCCCTTTCATCCAACTCAGAGAAGCCTTGAGAAGAGCAGCCTTGATGCCCCCCCTCATGACAGGAGGCCCATCCGCTGGGCCAAAAGAGCCCCAGCATCTTTGCTCCCACAGCCCAGCCCTGTCCCCTCTGCTGGCTGAGCAGGGCGCTTCCTTTCTCTCTCTGTAGAGATGGGTGAGCAAATGAGAGGTGAGGACAATGAGATTCCCCCTCCTGGTTTAGAATCCCCATCCTGCCAGGAGGAAGTGCAGCTAAAACTAGCCAGAGTTCCCAGAGATGAGAATCTGGCACTCCAAATCCCAAGGTTGGGTGGGAGAGCGAGAAAGAGCTGAGGGGGCTGGGGAGCGCAGCCAGGACGTTGCAGTCCATGGGATATTGGTGGTTTTTTTCAGCCTGGCATCATGGGGGGAATTAATCTCCTTGGGATCCAGACAACACAGGTTCTATAATTGGGGGGAGGGGGTTTCAGAACACAGCTATCTTTATCCAGAAAACCACCCAAATTCAACCAAACAGAGCTCCTTCCAAGAGGAGAGATTTGTAGTAACAGACCCGTCCCCTTCCTGGTTTCCCCAGGGGAGAAAACTCTGAAAATAATCTTGACTCTCAAGAGGCCTCCTTGCCAGCCTCCGGAAAGGGCTTCCAACCCGGTTTTTGCAAAATGCAGCATGTTCAGACAGGGTCCCTGGATCTACGACAAGGTTACAGCCCTAAGGGGGAAAAGGTGTTTTGGAAAGAAGAGCTGTGCAGTTGGGAAGCGTGGGAGGCATCTTCCCAGCCGGCTCAGAGGGAGGCTCCTGCCCAACGGTTACTCAGGCTGCCTGCCCGCCCCCCCAGGCAGAGTCTGAACTCCTCACGGAAGTGATGCAAGACACATGGCTGAGCACAACCATGAGTCATGGCCCAGTCGTGCCAGCAAAGGTGAGCTCTTTCTGGTAACCCCCTCCACCCTCGTCCTCCACATCTGTCCCCCCAGCTGTTCCTTGCCTACCACACCTCTCAACCCTGCAGCTGCCTTCTCTCTCTTTCTACAAAACACAAAGTCTTTTAAGGACTACAGGGAGGAAAGGCGAGAGTTGCGCACTGCTTAGAAGAAAAACCCACCGCTAGGCAAGGACCCCCAGATTCCCCTTCATGTCTACAAAGAAATAAACCATTTTTCCTCAGGAAGAAAAAAACCCCAGTAGAGGCTCCTCTGCAAATTCGGTAGCTTTTCTCTGGCCTCCTGCCTCCCTCCCTCCTCTCTCCTGCCTTTAACTGAGACAAGCTATTTCAAAATAGTCTGCATTCTCTTCCTTATAAGGAATATCTTCCCTGGGATCTATTTGCGGTTCCTTTGAACAAGTTAAATAAACGCCTGGCTGGAATGCTGACTCCCATCTATCGAAAAGCCACAGTGCGGAGGGCGCATCTGAGCCAGATTAGACACAGCAGCCGAGGAGAGACTTTCTGTGGTTCCAAAGTTGAAATTAAGTCAGATTTCTGTTGGGCCGGGCAAAGCCAGCCTTCCCCTAGGAGCTAGACAAGTTAAAGCATCAGAAGGGCTCCCAGCATTTGCTGCTCTGCCCAGTTTATATTTCAACCAGGGGTTTACTTTTCCTTCGCTCTGGCCTGCCTGCTCTTGCTGTACCTTAAAGCCCCACGTGACCACGGCACTTTCTAGCAGGCCTGGGAGAGCGACTTCCTTTCCCTTAAAGAGAGTGGTAGTCCTCCGCATGACATCATCTGCTTGGGATGTCTAGCTCCCCACCCCTCCCCACCTTAAGGGGCCTGCAGCCCAGATTTGGCATGAATAGCAGGGAAGGCTGTGAGGCCGGGAATGCTTGAGGGCTACAGCCATGGGACGATTTAATACTTAAGACAGGTGGGTGAGCGAGAGAGCTCTCTCCCTCTTCCATATAAAGTGCTGAGCTATATATAACCCCCACCCACCGGGTCTCTGGATCCGGCCCCAGCCTGGACTGATTGCCGACCCAGCAACTATCCCCTCCTTGGCACGTCAAGAAGCCTCTTGGCTCGCCTTGGGCATCAAGCATCAGCGGCCTATCTTTGCACCTTAAGGCCTCCGCATTTGTCCTCTGGGTACCTTTTCCCACAGGAGGACAAGCACGGGAATCTCAGCTCAAGGACTCAATAGATCTGCTGGCCCAGACAAGCACTTTCACGACTGGGGGGGCTTTGGGGTCTCTTACAAGCATCGGAACCCCTGTCCATTTTCAAGGATTTCGTACTGGGAGAAAGATGGGGTTTTTTTTTACACCTGAGGGCTCCGGCCCCCTCCCCAAAAGAGCTTCAGGTAAGTCTCCTAGTAACCCAGCAGGACATCTCTTCGCAGCTTCCTTGGCAACAACAACACACATCTGGACCAGCAGGAACTACTCCAATGCCCAGGATTCTTAGCTGATGGATGGCACATCTCATGCAGAGCCCCCCCTGAGTCCCTGCCCACCCAATCCTGGCAGGGGGGCCTGATCCCCACAGCTGGTGGTGAGTCCAGCAGGCAGAGAAGTTGAGTGACCAGAAGAGGCAGAAAGGTGGGGGCACATGCTCATGGGGGGGATTAGAGAAGTACTCACATCTGCAGCTTTCTTCTCTGCCACCTCCAGCTTCTCCTGGGCGTCTTTCAGGGATTCTGAATATTTGTCCAGCTCATCTTCGGTGCCCTTCAGCTTCTTTTGCAGAGACACCAACTCATCTTCCAACTGCCCAAAGATTGGGAACGGGGTGGGGGGAGTGTGTGGTGAGGGGAAGAGGGGGAAGGGAAGGGAAGGGAAGGGTGCAGCAGGCAATGCAGTGGTGTGAAGAAGAAGAGGTGCAGAAGGACAGAGGGAGGAAGACAGGAGAGAAAAAGGTTAGCGCATCCGGAGAGGCTACCTTGGTGGCCTTCTCGTCCGCAGTGAGGAGGCTGTCCTCGGCGCTATGCAGCTCCTCCAGGACCCGGTCCCTCTCGTCCTCCGAGACCCGCAGTTGCTTTTCCAACTGCACAATGTCGTCCTCTAACTAGCCCCCCAGGCCAGAGGCAAAAAGAAGAGGAAACACTTTTTATCTCCCACAATCCAGCCTTCCCTCCCATCTCCCCCCTCCCCAGGGCTGCCTTCACAGCCACAATTGTGTGACCCCAGAGGAGGGGGGAAGCAGCTATACTTAGGTTAAGCCTATTGCAGGAATAGGGCCAGTTGTAAGAGTCGGAAGGTCCCTGTCCAGAGACAGACAAGCCGTGGAGGACCAGGCCAGCTGACAAAGGAGGTGCGCTGCCTTAAGGTTCAATGCCCGAGTCAGTCGCCTTCCTGGACCTTTGGTAAAGCCCCAGAGCCTGATCCAGGCCAGGTCCCCCCCCCCATCCCAAAAGCTGGCATCATCCAGCTATTTTGGGCTACAGCCTCAAATCCCAGCCATTTGAGTTGGGAATGACTGGCGGTGTAGTCCCAACACATCTGCAAGGCATCAAGTTGGGAAGGCTTAAATTGGCCACAACCTGGTGCAACTAATGAGACTCCCCAGGGAGGAGTCTGAACTTCTGAGAGCCCACCATGAAACGGGAGTCGGGGGAGGCATCCCCACCAAGAGGCTCTAACCAACTCCACTCCACTACTTTCTCTCGGGAACAACCAGCCCGGTTCCATTCAACAAACTCCCTGGGATCCAAGATCCTCAATTCACAGCGGGGGGGGGGGTCGGTCGGGACAAAGACTCAGCCCAGCCCAGGGAGGGCAACGGCAGCCCCCCCCTTCGCGCTCTTCCAAAGCCCCGCCGAGCGAGATGCTGGGCTGCCTCCCAATGCCCGAAGCGGGGCGTGGGGGGCGCGCAGAAGGACCCCCATCTCAGACGCCGCCGCCGGCTCCTCTTTCGGGGCGGGGGGGGGGCAGCGAGACTGCCCTGTCCTCTTCGCGAGGCCGGGGCGTCCGTAGCGAGCTAGGGTCCCGGGCGCCCCCCTGGCTGCTCCTTCCCGGGGGGGGCAGGCGGGGCGGCCCACCTGCTTGCTGCGCTCCTCGGCGGCCTTCTTGTCGGCCTCCGCTTGCTCGGCGCGGTCCAGCGCGTTCTCCTTGTCCAGCTTCAGCATCTGCATCTTCTTCTTGATGGCGTCCATGGCGGCGGCGGGGCAGTTAGCAAAAGTCCGTCGAGGAGGAGGAGGAAGAGGCGGCGGCGGAGCTGCGCTGGGACGGTCGACCTGGCCGGAGTGCGAGCGGCTCCGCGGCGGCCGCGGGCGGATAAGTACCCTCGCGGGGCGGGGGGGGGCGCCGCATTCCGCCGGGCAGCCAATGCTTTTTTGGGAAAGGGCCCCGCGCGCGCCGCCCCCTCCGCCCGCGCCCGCCCCGCGCCCGCCCCGCCGGCCCTCGCCGATGCCTAAAGAAGGGCAGGACGCGGCGGCCTCCCTCGCAGGGCTGGCGCTGTCGCCGCCACTGCCACTGCCGGGCCGAGCTCTCAGGACCGGGGAGGGGGGGCAGCGCCGCCTCGGACAGAGGCAGTCTACCCGACGACCCGCGAGAGAAGCAAAGGCGGGCGAGGGGGGCGCCTCCCCGTCGCCTGCCGGTTCCTCCTCCGGCGCCCACCGAGGACCAGCAGCTCCGCTTGGGAGGGGGGGAGGAGGAGGAGGCGCCCCGGCGGTGGGCTGCCCCCCCGCCTGATCAACTCTACTCGGAAGGAGGGGCAGCGCAAGCCCTGTTGCCAGTTCCAGCCGCAGCGGCGTCGGGGTGCTGCCCCTTCCCTTCACCTACCCCAAAGGTGGAAGTGGGGCCCTGGTTACCAAGTGGCCTCCCCCCCTCCCAGCTGCTTCTTGTGGTTGCCGATTGGCCGGATTCACACGACGGGCTGAGCCGCTGAGCCGGGCTGCCGGGGCAGAGGAGGTCAGTCTCTCAGGACGGACGGCCCTTCACCGAGGCAGCCCTCCAAGCTTTCTGGGTCGGCTCGCCATGGGGTTCACAGCGCGCGCACGCTAAACTTCACCTGGGATTGCTGCCTGCGACTACTGAGTCTTTCTAAACCAGCACTTTTGGGACATGACAACTTTAAGATGTGTGGACTTCAACTCCCAGCATGCTGGCTGGGAATTCTGGGAGTTGAAGTCCACAGATCTTAAAGCAGCCGACTTGGAAACACTCCCTTCTAACCCCCTGTCACCTGAGCTGCTCACTCGCCCTGCAAACTGCAGGTTCCCAGGAACCCCTGACCGGAAGCAGCCCAGCCTCGCTCAGCAAATGCAGACTCTTGGCTAAGCAAGCCAGGCTCTACGCCAGCCAGCCACGGGGCGAGGTGGGCGAGTGTGGATTCTGGGCACCGGAAAGCATGGCTGCACTCCAGGGAAGCAGCTCTGGGATTCCTTCCCTCTTCCCTGCTGCTCTCCCTGCCCAAACAGGTCCCTTAACCCAGCGGTCCCCAACCCCTGGTCCGTGGACCGGTACTGGGCTGCGGCATGCCAGCAATGGGTCCGCACAAACAAGCAAAGCCCCATCTGTGGGATGCAGGCAGCATGCAAAACCATGCACTCCGCGGTCCGTGGAAAAATCTTTCTCCACAAAACCGGTCCCTGGTAGCCAAAAGGTTGGGTACCCCTGCCTTAACCCACCTGCTTAACCCACCTGCCTGACTTGACTGCATCCTCTGAGCCACAACAGCCTTTCCCCAGTGCCCACAGGTTTTCTTTAGCAGAGCCAGGGCCAGTTTTCACCAATGGCTCTCAACCTGGAAAAATGTTTGTTGTAAGTTTAAGATTCATCCTCAGAGGAGTTAATTATCTTCCCATCTAATGATTTTGCAGGCATCCTACCTGCCCAGAAGGCAAAAAGGCCAAAACATTTACTCATACTGGGTTGCAACAGGAAATCCCCTCTGAGAACAATTGGTTGGATCTGCATAAGGATCCAGGGGAACTTGTGTTTGTTAGAGGTTGCTAAAGTATACGTTATTAAACGCGGGCTTAGTCAGTCCCAAGGCGGTGTGCATTCCTTGCTTAGCTCCCTGCAGCAGTCTGGTTCTTGATGGTGCCAAAAATTCGCAACCTGGATTTGGGCTAGAAAAGGTGGGGGCCACCAGGCCGTCTTAAGTTGGTCTTCCTTATTGGGCCACAGTGCATGTCAAGGGGCAAGCTGGACTCCCTGTCTGTTGGGTGCCTTCAGATTCTCCTGGTGACCATCTCCGCCATTGCACCTGCTTTCAGCTGTGCAAAATACTAAAGGAGTAATTGGGGATGGTGGACTACCAGGAGATCTAGAGCATGCAAACACAGTTAAGAACCCCAAACAAATATCCCATTAAAGGAGCAACCAATGACTTCCAGGATGTTGCCAAAATGAAATAGGTGCGTCTGTGAGTCACCGGGGGCCAAGCTCAACAAGGGGGGGCTGTTGCAGCGCACTCAAGCATGCCCACCTGGAGGGATCCCTGTAGAGGAATGGAGGGTCCTCCTTGGGTGGGTGGAAGAGGGAAATAGTAGCGACACAAAGCAGCTGGCCAGGACCAAGGGAAGGTTCAGGGAGTAGAAGAAAACAAGCTTTGTTGGGTTTTCCTTTGCCTCCCCTAATTCCAGCTGTGCCAGAGGCAGCCATGGGTGTGTCACTCAGGATGGGAAAACAGAAGCTGATCCCAAGGATGATTCAGTCCACAAGGGCGAATCCTGCTCCTGAAAAACATCCACCACCAAAGTGGTGCAGCAGCCGGGGAGGATCCCTCCTCCCGGTAAACAGATGCCTACCCAGGACCATCAGCCACTCGGTGGGTCTTCTCGTGGCCATGATCCACGGCTTCTCTGGAGGAAGCCTCTTCCTGTGGCTGTGCCAACCCTTGAATCTTGGTGCTGTTTTTTAAACCTTCCATGGAAAAGTCCTTAAGCGGGAGACGTGCCCGGCGCCTGCCAAAAGCAGGACAAGGAACCGCTGGCCCCAGGCCTTCCTTCCACCCTGCAAAGATGCTGAGCAGCCCTTTTCAGGCACCAGTGCTGGGGGGGGGCTTCAGAGCTGGAGTCTCTGGCCTCCTCCAAAGCCCCTCCCTCCCTCCCTTCAATGCCTCTGGGCGAAAAGGCACTTTTGGTAGCCTGCAAAAGCTGCATCCGGTTTGGCCTCTCTCCCGTCCTGCTCTGCGCAAGGGGGTTGGTTGTCTGCAGCCGAGGACCAACCGGGGCCTGGCTGGCTCTGGGGAAGCTGCTCCGAATGCCAGAGGAGGCTCATCTGCATCCCAGGCTTGCTGATGTTGGTCCATGAAGGTTAAAAGGAGGACTTGCAGAGAGACATGGCGCCTCAAGCTTTTGCAGCTGCTGGAGGCTGCTGTGGCTGAGTGAGCAGGGGGGGGCAGGAGACCAAGGGAACTGGGCAGGGCTCCTTGTCTGAATGGGACCCCACTCCACAACTCTGTGGCATGGGAAATTCCAAACTCTGGTTATCAGGCCCTTCCCCCTCCCACACTTCATTTGGGAACATCACACAATTGTGCCAAGGTGGCTCTGCCCCTGGCTTGGCCTGTATCCTCCCTGGCTGTGTAGCGCAGACATCCTGCTACTGCCGGGATGGGCAGGTTCCACCAGTTCTGGGCCAAGGATTTTCTGACTGACTAAGCATTTTGTGTCGGTCTTGGCCCATGACTGGTTTTAAAAACCTTTGATTGTGGGCTGCTTCCACGAGGCCCGTGACCTGTACAAACAAATGCAGGTGGGAGAAGAAAAAAGTGAGATGACAAATCCCATGAAATCCCACCAACCTTTTGAAGACCTTTTCCTTGCCTCTTGCTTGAAGATGATGGAGAACAAATAGACTTCTCCTGATTCCTTGACTACATCCTGTGTTCAAAATGACCACAATCCTTAAAAGGCCAATAAATCCATCTGCGGAGAAGATCAAAGACATCTTCAGCAAGCAGACTCTTAGCCAGTCCCTCAAATTTCAAAGCCATAACGATGACCAGAAAATTGTACCAGAATTAACTGATGTTCTCCATTTTTGTCCCCCAGAAAGCAGCCAGTCTGGGGCGCATCCTGGGCCCAAAAATGGCAATCTTGAAAGCTGGGTGTCCTTGGACCCAGCTCCCGTTCAGAGGGACCCTGCATTTGGTTCAGAGGCTCAGCCTCAGGACAGTGACCTGTGGCCTCCAGCAATGGATGGAACATCTGCCTGGCTTTCCCCTCTTCCTTTTTTCTTTGCTTGAATGAAGGCATGGAGGGAGCATGAATGCTGGTGCAGAAAAATCCAGACAAGAAGTGGGGATTCCCTCAGGGGATAAGGTAACACCGGAAGCCCATCTGCCCTCTGAATGCCAAATCCCCCACCCCCGAAAGCCCAACCAACGTCCTCTTCCTGCAGAGGACTGCTCGGTCCATCTTTGCACAGGCTGCCCCCCCCCCGCCCCCACCACATGGTGGGGTTAATGGCAGAGAAAAGTGGTTTTGGGGCAGACTCCTGGGAGGCAGGCGCAGAGGTGCCCAGAGGGCTTTCTAGGGGACGAGTGGGCAGAGGCCGCCCAGGTTCTGCTGGGAGGCTTCTGGAGGACCATGCTGGAGGCAGGGCTGGGGGGGAACAGCTCGGTCCATCCCCGAGCAGTTCAACCAAGCGCTCCCAAGAAGGGCTCAGGGCTTGAATATGGACAAAGCTCTGCAAACCTGCAAACCGGCAAGTTTGGCCTTCTGAAAAGATACCTCCTTCTTGCCTGTTCAGTTTCTTGGGGATATTTATAGCCCAACTTGGCGCACCTGCCCAAGGCTGTAACTCAAGAGGGTGGATCAGATGCCAAGGGCTGAGCCAGCCCTGAAATAAGTAGGGAGGAGTCGGTGGACTCAGGAGGTGCCCTTCTCAAGCAGGCTTGTCAAGCGGGTCTCATTGGCCAGAAAGGGGAGCTGCAGACCCCACAGATCTTCCCTCCAGAACTTTACCTGCAGCACAAAAGCTTCTGGGGGAAACAGGGCAGGTCGCCCTCCAGGCAAGGCCTGGAACAATTTTATTTTAACTCTCATCCTGTCATGCCTCTGCGGCTTCAGTTCAGGGGAAGGGATTATGTTACAAGCATCTAAAGATGTTTTCAGGGGGCTAAAGATGTTCCATTTGGAAGATTAATGGCTGGCAGCCCAGGGCTCCTTCTTCAGCCTCCTCTTGAGGAGATGGCAGGTTGGAAGAAATCAGTGGGGCTGGTGCCACCCAGAGACAGGAGCCTGGAATGACTCCCCTAGAAAAGCCATCAGATGCATCCCAAAATTCAACTTTAATAAAGTCAAAGATCATTTTGTCTACTTGGATTGTTTGGACAAAAGGGACGCCACTCCCCTCAAGTTCTATTCTAAGAGCTCTTTCTCTTCCCACTACACGGACACAGGAATTTATTCCATTCTGTCCTTGGCAGAATCATTTTGAGAGCTTTGAGAATTGTGGGGCTGACTTTTGGCCACTAATGAAATGTTCATCCCTCTTGCGAACGTATTCTTCCCAAAGAGTGTTTTACTTGTGGTGGAAAGAATGGGGTACTCTGCCTTCATGAGTAATGAGTGCTCCTCAGGGCTCATCTACCGCCATCTCCTCACTGAGGTTCTAACCATGGCCATCAAAATAGCCGCCGAGTGGCTCACCAAGCAGGCACGGCATTCGGGAGCTTAATCTCTGTGTCCAAATGTTTAACACCACCACCATCACCCCCGCTCTACTGCCCCTCACCCCGGGGGTCTGCACAGGAAAGCTGGGAATGAGAGGACACAGCCTCTGTATTGAAGCCAGACAGCGGGTCCATTTCATCACCACCTGTTTTAGCCTCCATTGACCCTCTAGGACAGGGGTCTTCAAATTTGGCCCTTTTATGAATTGTGGACTTCAACTCCCAGAATTCTGGGAGTTGAAGTCCACAACTCATAAAAGGGCTGAGTTTGAAGACCCCTCCTCTAGGACAATGAGCAGAGTAAACAATGGATCTTCCACAGCAGCTTTGCTTTGCTCTGGTGTGACTGAGAGCCTGGTGCTTTCACAAGGTTGACATCAGCTTCAGTTGACTTCCTCCATGTCAGGATGCAGGTCGCTGAAGAAGCAGGAATCCAGAAGAAAGAGAGATGGATAACTTGGATTCCTTTCTTCCGAAGGCCCAGACAAAATCAGTTGCCTGTTGGGACTTGAACTGGGTGAGCAGATCAAGGTGTCATGAGGAATCAAGCTACATTCTTGGGTGTGTCTGTCTGTAAGCGCGACGATCAGTTATGATGAGGAGAGAGGTCAGGCAGAGCCCAGCCGTTGCTCAAGCCAGGATTCAAGTCTGGTCTAGAAGGACACGAAAAAGATGGGTGTGGGGGTTGTGCCTCCTTCCTGGAATCCTGGACAAGAACCATTCTGATGGAAATCCCCTTAGAAATCTTCTGAGGAGTGAGTTCCCTGTGTCCTGCAGGATATCCTTGAGAATGGATCAGGGAAGAACCGTTGAGGGCAACATGGTTGACGTTTTGGCTGAAACACGGGTTTCGGTCCACTGAGCTCACTGGCTTTGATGCAATCATGCAATGGAGCCCCGAGTGGGAGGACAGGCTGTAATTAAAGTAATCCTTCAATTAATAAAGTTTCCTCTCCACAAAGCCAGAACACTTGTACTGATTTCAGAAGCGGTGTCTTCCTTTTAGGGCAAAGTGGTGCTGCAAGAGAAGGTGGCCACTTCTAACTCGATCTGTGTGTTTGGGAGTCATCGGTCTAGGTGGAATATTTCCTCCAATGGGATTTTCCCTTGTATTTTGCCAGGAAACATGGATAGGGCAGCCTAGAAAAGTCAGTGCCCTCCTAACCATGCCCAAGCACTCTGAATTTGTTGGGGATGTCCATTTTTCTCTGAGTTCATGGTGACCTAACTCTAATCCTGTTGTGGGTGTCTCTAGACCAGCTTGGGAAATGTCAGAGGATGAAGAGGAGCAGCCAGGCCCCTCTGGGTGTTTTCCCCTCCCGGCAGCCGAGGCAGACAGTGAGGAGATTTGCATGCAGTCTGGGTCAGAATCTCAAAGCGAGGAGTCAGACTTGGAACAGGAAAATATATGGCTTGATCCGAGATTCCGAAGGTTTGATAGGCGGAGGTTTCAGTTACGTGGAAAAAGGAAGCCATGGGGGAAGTGACGTATCGAAAACTATATTAGAAGGTGAAGGAGGGACTAATTCTTTGTCACGAGCAACATTAATATCAAGTAGTAGCCTGATACCTAGAGGAGTTAGTTTGAACTCAGTTTTCTGGTGTTTTTGGAATCTACGGAAGATTTATGAGGCCTTGGACAACTTGAGAGATAAAGAGTGAGTTATTGGAAGGGGGGAGAGCATGTTTAAGCTGAATGTAAATAAATCAGACTCGGCCTGTTCCGCAAACGAACTGCCAGCATCTTGCTTTGAAGTGAATCTCTTGAACTATGTTAAATAAAACTCTTAAAGAAATATTCCTGTGGATTTTACTAAGCTGAGAAGGGCCAGATACAACAAATCCTAAGTGGAATTTTCCTCCAACGGGATTTTCCCATGTATTTTACCACGAAAGATAGATATGGCAGGCTAGAAAAGTCAATGCTTTTCTAACCCTACCCAAGCACTCCAAATTTGTTGACAATGTCCATTTTGCTCTCTGAGTTCATGGTGATGTAACTCTAACCCTAGGCCATAATGTTCACTTTCATGCAAGAGCAGTCGGGGCCTCAGTATCTTGAGGGTGTGTTGAGTCACACAAATGTGTACAAGCAGCCTTGACACCTTTGCATTCTGCCAGTGCACAGAGCACCCAACTGAAACCAGAACTGCAGGGACAAAATAAAGCAGAAAATGGAGAGAACCAACTTCCAAATTGATGGATACCTCTTTTGCTTCAAGACAGCAGCTTGAAGGATGATGGACAAGTTTTCATTCAAAAACAGGCTGTCCCCAGCATTTCAGCCCCAGAAAAGGAGCCGGAAGGAAGGAAGGCTAGTGAGGCATTCGATGCCAACTGTCTTCTGCTGCCTCGTTTGCTCAAACTTCCCAAAGAACCTGGAACTGAAAGAGGGAGTCTGGGCATGCTCTTCTGCACACATTCAGGCCAATAGTTACTTGCTAGGTTGGAGTAAATCACCATCTATATTTGAGCTACCTCCTTCTTGCCTTTAAAGAAGAGATGTGGCCAAAGATGAAGAATTGGCCCAAGGGATTAAATTAAAGTGAGGAGGTGGCCTTTTCTTCCCTCCTGATAAAAATAGGCATTAAGGACCAGTAGCCCCCCCTTTTTTTTAAGAGGCCGAGGGTCAGAGGATGGTGTGAGAGAGAGGAACCATGTTGATTGCCAAGAAATCCTTTGCTAGGGATATATAGCATTTCACGTCAGCCATCCAGCTGTTTGCTTCTGTGTTATTTTCATAATTCTGTCATTCCTAGCAGACAGAGAGCATTTTTGAGTGATAAAAAACCAGCTGCTTGGGAACAACCAAGGAGAATGTCAAGGACACCCGTGAAAAACGTCCATGAGGAAAATGATGAGTACAAAGAAAAAAGGAAGGTGGCTGGAGAAAAATGTTAAATATGACTGGCTTGGACCAAAATGTTCAAAATATCTGAATAGATAATTAACCTTGGAATTCTTTCACCCGAGTCCGGGTGATGCCTTTAAAAGGAGATCGGATACATTCATAAAGGTGGGGGCTCTTGGGAGCTGTTGGACTCCATCCACTCTCTGAGTTGGGGGCAGCTCCCTCCAAGCCCAGGAGGGGGGCCCTGAGGTCTCCTAGGCTCATCTTCTTCGTCAGGAGGGCTGGGATTTCCAGAAAGGAACACCTGAAGGTTTTGAGAGCCACACAGGGGTCTTGGCCAAGGTACGCCTTGCCTGACCCAATAGGGCTATTCCTCACTTCAGGCAAATAATACACCAACACGGTAGAGCAGAGCATCACAACCAGCAGGCTCCCTGACTGGTGGCCAAATCCGGTCCAAGGCTAGGTTTGAAGGTACTTCATGTCTTCCGTTCTTCAACCCCAGTGGCCAAATCCACCACCGTCCAATGCAGCCTTTCCTCCTTCTGTGACGAGGGTAGGCCTCTCATCCTGAGCAGGCGGTTGACTCACCGGAAAGCCAATTGAACAGGGCAACCTAATCGCAGGACTTCCTCCTGTGAACTTTCAGGCATTTGATGGCTTGCAGACTCTCCTGCTGTGCTGTAGATGGATGGAAGTCGCCCTTTTGCAAAGCTTTGCTTTATTGCTCAAGACATCCAGCAGGTCACTAACCCTGCGGGGATGGCCTGGGGATCATCAGAGCATTTCTCAACCTCAGCAAGGGGTGGACTACAACTCCCAGAATTCCCCAGCCAGCCATGCTGGGCAAAATTGACAACCTTTTCTGTTGCTGCTCTTGTCTGAGTACTGCTCCCAGCTTTGGTTCCTGGAGGACCCTCCATCTCTTCAACAAAGAGACAGAGCCGGTATAAATAGCTGGCAGGGTCAACAGCTGTTTCTGGAGTGAGCCCAAAATGCCCATTTTATGGCAACAGACGGGGAACTCTCTCGGGTGGTGACTGCTGAGAGGAAGGGCAGGAGAGCCCCTTGGGAAGCCTTTCAGTCATGAATGAGCGCTTGAGGAAGAGGTCAGATGTCAGAATCCAATTATATTTCATCTCTAGTTATCGACTATGGAAAACCCCATTTCTGCCCTCTCTGGATTCTGTCATACTACGAAGGGGAAGGGGGATGAGCAAAGGGGTTTTGTGGCTCTCACTTCCTTCATTAAAACTTCAAAGGGACTGAATGTGGATATCACCAAAAGGACTAATCATAACAATAGGGCCCATCACCTTTCATGTACTCCTCTCTGAAGTCTCCCTTCCACCGGCTGTGAGGAAAAGGGGGTGGAAATGTAATGCCTGGGATTGTCGCTGGAAGGACGGTGGGGTGGGGGAGCTGCTTGGGACCCCTTAAAACCTTGAACTGTAGGGCTTGGGCCCCAGGTCCTGTCTAGAATGCCTGCAACCATTTTCTCTTAATAAAGATGCCTGTTGGAAGAAACATTCCAAGAGTTCTGTCTTCTTAAGATGCAAAGTGGGGTGGGTCCTTACATTAGACAGGACCTGCAGAATTAGTCCACCTGGAAGGGAGAACCTTGCCGGGGGACTTTGCAAAAATTACCATGTCAGACGACGGAGCAGGGAAGGGAGAAAACTCCCCGGAAAGGGAGCCGCTGCCCCGACTGAAACCCTGCCAGATGTTGGGATCTGAGAGGTCAGATTCCTCATGAGAAGAGGTGGTGGAGACATGGGACCACAAACCTCGGTGGTCAATGGGCGTTGGAAAGAAAGGCGAGTGGGAAAAGAAATCAAGAAATGTGACCCTGAGACGGGGGGCCAACCAACCAGAATGGAAGCAGGAGATGGAGAAATCCCTGCACGCAAGTGAAGAGAAAGGGAGCTGGGCACCGTACTCGGACTGGATCCTAGAGGAAGCTATTGACCTGATGAAGAGAACTCTCAGCTCCCTAGGAGAGGACAATTCTGAGCCCCACGGCCGCCCCAGCTCGTGGAGCCGCAAAGGGAGAGACACCAAGGCAGAAATGGAACCTGCAGCCCCGAGGACGTCTGCTGATCCAGTAGTCCCCAGTCCCCGCCGACCCACAGATGGCGATCTGGATGGAAGACACTACCACCGAGAACAAAGGCACCGATCCATTCAAAGACTCCCGCCGCTGGACGTGAAATTCAAGGGGGAGCCAACACATTTGGGGTTTTTCCTAACCCAAGTCCTCAGCTACATGGAGGAATACGGGCGGGACATCGCCAGCGACAAAGCCCGTATCCGGATTGTGCAATCTGCCCTGGACGGGCCGGCCGCAGTTTGGATGGTGAACTTGCACGACTCCAATGCCCCAGAGCTCAACGACTTCAACCGTTTCATGTCCTCTCTGAGAAGGCGATTTGAGGACCCCCTGGCTGATCGCAAAGCCTGCGAAAGGATCAAAACGATGAGGCAAGGCAAACGCCCGGTAGCTGAATATACGCAAGAATTCTGGGCCATTGCCAGCAAACTGAACTGGCCGGAATTCATCCTCCTTAGCCATTTCAAAGACGGCCTAAACTACGACCTATATGACGCTTGCCTGACCCAAGGGGACCCACACCAATTTGAGGAATGGTACGTCCTGGCAGAGGAAGCAGAGATCGACATATTGAAGAGGCACAGCTGAGGAAAACAATGGAGCCACTCACTGCCTGAGTTGACACGTGAACCAGTGAAACCATCGGCTATGGCCAAGAAGCAAATGGGGTGTTTCAAGTGCGGGAGAGAAGGGCACCGGGCTGTAGAATGCCGCTCAAAAGCCCCCCAGCACAACCCAGATAGATCACCGGTCAGCAAATCTGGAAAGTCTCCGGCTAAGCCAAAAGAATCTGCCATGAGAATGATGGAGGCTGTGGAATCCCCCACCTCTGCTTATCAGGGGGAAAGAACTCCAGCCTACACTGCAGGGCCGGTGGATGCCTCAGATGACAGCTCGGAGGGCGAACCCCTGGTAAGTGGACGCATCGCACCCATCCTCAACACAGTGACTATATTAATTCCCCCGATGCCCGAAGCTGTGAAGGTGAAAGCCTTAATAGACTCTGGCTGCACCCGCTGCCTCATTAGCCCAACGCTAGTGGGGAATCTGGGCATTCCGTCGAGGAGACTGGAACAACCAATCTCATTTGGCCAGTTAGATGGGTCCATAGTGTCTGTGGGGGGGGGGTGCCAGCTACCCTAGCCACTTTACCAATACACCTCTCCCTGGGCAAACATGAGGAAGACATAACATTTGTAGTGACCCCAGGCATGGAATGCCCGATGATCCTAAGGATGGAATGGTTAAAGAAATGGAACCCCTGGGTGAATTGGAGGACGGCAGAAATCAAATTCCCGAAGGGGGACCCTATGGACTTAAAATCCCAAGGGGGGCTACCAGAATCAAGAACAGAAAAAGCATCCATGGGAGAGGAAAAGGGACTACCAGAAATACCAGAGGAATACAGAGACCTTGCTGAAGTTTTCAGTGAGGAGAGGGCGGATGAGCTCCCCCCCCCCCGATTCACAGACTGTGCCTGGGGTAAAACTCCTGAAGCCCAGATTATACTCCATGAGCCCAAAGGAGAAGGAGGAAATGGAAAGATTCATAAAGAAAAACCTAAAAAGGGGGTTCATTGAGCCAGCCAAGCCTAAAGTGGCTGCCCCGGTCCTCTTTAGAGAGAAGAAGGATGGCTCTTTACGCTTATGCGTGGATTATAGGGCCCTGAATACAATCAGTGAAAGCAACCTATACTCTCTGCCCCTCATGAAGGACATGTTGTCACACCTCTCGAAAGGGAAAAATTTTTCTAAACTAGACCTAAGGGAAGCTTACTATCACGTGAGAATTAAGGAAGGGGATGAATGGAAGACCGCATTTAACTGCCCAATAGGGTGCTACCAATTCAAAGTCTTGCCAATTGGATTACAAGGGGCCCCCGCAGTATTTATGCAATTAATCAATGATGTTCTAAGGGAGCACCTATTTAAGGGGGTCCTGGTTTACTTAGACGACATTCTTCACCGAATCACAAGAGGAACATGTCAACCTAGTCAGAGCGGTCTTAAAGAAACTGCGAGCCGCCCATCTATATGCCAAACTCTTGAAATGCGAATTCCACCAGGAAAGGATAGACTACCTAGGTTATAACATATCCCCACAGGGCATTGAAATGGACCCAGAGAAGGTCAGAGCAGTATTAGAATGGGCACCACCCCGCACAAGAAAGCAACTGCAAAGTTTCCTGGGCTTCGCAAATTTTTACCACCAATTCATCCCCTCATTTGCCCAGATAGCCCTGCCCCTCATGAACTTACTAAAAACAAAGGGAGCATCCTCAGTAAAACCTAGCCAGCCACTAACATGGACAATGGAGTGCCAAGCAGCGTTTGAGAGATTAAAGAGACTTTTTTCTGCCGAACCAGTACTGAGGCATCCAGACATGGATAAGCCCTTCGTAATACAGGCAGATGCAAGTGATGTCGCAGTGGGGGCTGTACTATTACAAGAAAACAATGAAGGGGTATTGCAACCCTGTGCGTATACATCCAAGAAACTAACGGAAACTAACGGAAACAGAACAGCGCTGGCCCGTGTGGGAGAAAGGCATACGGGATATGTTGGTCATTACTCACGTGGCGCCAGTTCCTTGAAGGCAACAAAATCCCTTTCCAGGTGTGGATAGACCACAAAAATTTGGAAGCCCTGAAAACACCCAGGAAGCTCAACCCCAAGCAAGCCCGCTGGTCCCAGCATTTTCACCAATTCCAATTTATGCTCAAGCATTTGCCGGGGGGAAAGAACTTCCTGGCAGATGCACTATCTCACATGCCCCAATATAACAGCACGTGAGCCACCGACTCTAAACTGATGATGGTAGAATCACAACTGGCAGTGCCAGCAACCACCAGAGCCCAAGCTAAATTAAAACCACAACTAGGCAGCCAAACCGGAATTGAATTCCGGAAAACTTTGGAAACAGATGAATGGTTCCAGAAAAATAAAAATGTGTGCACAATGAGAGACGGGCTGCCTTGGGTGGGGGAAAATTTATATATACCAACAACCCAAAGAGTCACATTCATGCAGCTTTGCCATGACACAAAATCAGCAGGGCATTTTGGATTTGTAAAAACATTACACTTAATTAAATGGCAATTTTGGTGGCCATCCATAAAAAAGGACGTAGAAAGTTACGTGGCCAACTGCCCAAAGTGTGCAACTGCCAAGAGGTTGCAAGGGAAATTGCCCGGACTGTTACAAACAGTGGCAAATCCCTCAGCCCCCTGGAGGGAAATGGCCATGGATTTTATAGTGGAATTACCAGAAAGCAAGGGGAATACTGTTGTCTGGACGGTCATGGACTTGTTTTCCAAACAGGTGCACTTTATCCTTTGCCAAAAGATTCCCACCGCAAAAGCCTTAGTGAAACTTTTCGTCCAGCACATTTACAGATTGCATGGGGCACCCCAACGCATCATCTCTGATAGGGAGTGCAATTTACGTCTGCATTTTGGAAGGAATTTTTATCCCTCTTAGGGACCACTCAGGGACTGACATCTAGCCATCACCCGCAGTCGAATGGACAAGCGGAACATTCAAACTCAGTACTTGAGCAATATTTAAGCTTGTCTGCTGCACCCCAAGAAGGCTGTGGGGGCTCCTCTGACAAGGGAGACTGGGTTGAGGCTTCCCCCGTGGCCCCCTCTTGAACAAAAGCAGGAGGAGGGAGCATGGATTTCAAGCAGGCTCAGGCCTTGCAAAACTTCCAACATGGGATGGAAAATCAATCAGAAGGACACCAAGTTGAAGAACTGGCTCATAAAATGTACTGAAAAGTGTAAGATCCTCTGAGTTGCAGCTCCTGAGATTGGCTGGTGAAATGGCCCTGGAGGAAATCCCCTGCAGCTCTAGAAAGCCTTTTAGCAAAACTTGTGACTTCTCCTGATTTTGTGATGCTGTAGATTAAGACTCTCCTCCTCCAATGTCCACATGTTGGAGAAATCTCCTGTATGTTGACTGCTGTGGTTTGGATGTCCATCCCATAGTCAGTTGGTCTCCAGCCGAAACGGGCAGAGCCACCCACCTTTCCCCAGCATGCTTGGGATGCCAGCGTCTTAGCACATGCCGGCAGCAGAAGCAGCATCCACCACGGGCTGGCTAAGAAACTGGCATCCTGCAAAGGCAGCTTTAGCTTCAGGGGGGTGAGAAGGAATTAAGAGGCTCTGCTGGCCGGGTGGGGCTGGGGCAACCACCTGGGGGAGATGGAGGGGGCCCAATCAAGCTCAGGAGGTGCATCAGGGGTGTGGTGGTGGCCACACATGAGTGGTGAAGCACGGGAGAGTGGATCAAAGGAAGGCAGGAGCTCCCGTGGAGATCTGGTGGGCAATGGACCTTTCCTCAACCTCGGGGTACTTGGGATCCTCCAGTCAGGGCCAAGAGTACTGCAGATCCAATTCTCCATTTACAAAGATTGGTGTTTTTAATCGAACTGTTCCGGTTTCTTGGTCTAGTTCAACAAAGCAGGGACGCTGCTTCTCCTTGGAGCCTCTGCTGATCTTGCAGCCTCATCTCCAAGCCCTTCCTCTCTTCTGCTTTTTCTCCTCCTCCTGCCTGAGCAGCCTCCTGCTATCTCTCGGAAGACCCAGCTGCTTCCAAAGCTCCTCTCTGGAGTGACAAGCATCTCTCCAGGGAAAGGGATCAGTGGCAACTCAGCCCCTGTGCCAGCAGCCACCATCTACCGCTATGTTCTTTGACCTCAGATGTGTGGACTTCAGCTCCCAGAATTCCCCAACCCACCATGTGGCTCTTGGTGCAGAATATTTTCAGTTGCATTTGGAATCTGTTATACGGCTTCCAGAAAGTTTGCAAAGAATGAGACCTTCTGAGATCTTCAAGTATGCTTGAAAGAGCTCCCAGAGCAAAGGTGGGATGAAGAGCAGCTGGTTTTATCTTGGCCAGGGAAGGCCTGGGAGGCATCTGCTGCAAGCCCCCCTGGGGCAGGACTGAATACAACAGGTATGAATTAAAACCATCCGTCATATTTTATAGCTGGAGACCAGACAGACCTTTTACAGCGGCTGATAAGGGGAAGGAGAATCAGAAAGGCAACCGCAGGGAGGACATCTCATCGCCAGGGCCTCAGCTGCTGATGGCCAGCGGCAAAGTCTTGAACCCACATCTTGCCTCTGCAGGAGGAGAGTCTCAATACTGGCCTTTGTAGGAGATTCCAGAGAAAAGGTGTCAACGTGACACAAAGCCCTATGTGGACTGGAGATTGTGAGAGAGGAGTCCTTCGCATCTGGAGGGTGCCATGTTGAGTATTCTTTGCCTGTATTGTTCAAGTTTGCTCTCAGAGTTCAGGGCAGCCACACAAGGCTTCTCTGTGGTCCTCCTGCTCCTCCTGACCAGGGAGAGCAGCCCAGTTTCTGGAGTCAAACCCTTCTGGCCATGATTCATTCCTTAGAATGCACACAGTGGGGTAGGATTTCAAGAACAGCTCAAAATAAAGTATGTGTAAAGAGCTGAGCTCCAGTTTAGAAAGGAACTCTGAGCTGACATCGAAATAGCCAGGGCAACTCAAACGGGTGCAACCAATGGCGGAAGCACAGCAAGAGTAACGTGGGTTGCACTCAGACAACAGGGGAGTCCGCGTGATCAATGCTTGCCTCCCAGGTCCCCCAGCTGTGCTAAGACAGCCTGGCCCCCTCCAGCTCTTCTGGGCTGTAACCCTTGGTTCATACATCTCACAAAGTCACCACGTTGGTGTCTTGCTTTAGTTTTCACTACGTTTTCACTGCGCATACTAAGTAGTTTGCAAATGCTAGAATATGGCATGTGTGGACCTAGTCTATTATGGCTGATTCAATAAACCAAGTCTTAAGGTGATGTGTAAGAGTCTCACATGCTACCCTCTGTATGGATGGGAGTTGTAATCCATCCCCTTGGGTGGGGGCCAGCTGGGGAAGCCTCCGCTGAGCTTGATCCTGCTGTCCACTCAACACGGAGGAGGAGGAGGTGAGGGTTAGTCCTCTGGCCAGGCAGAGAGATGCTGAAAGGTTGAACTGGAGACCAAATATCCCCGGGCTCCTCTGGAGGCGGGTGGGGAGATCAGGATCTCCCACAGCCCAGCTGTCCTGTGCTGGGAGCCAGAGGAGACGCAAAAGATTGCTTCTCTTCAACAGATAGGAGCCCCTTCCATCCCGGCATTTCTCCAAAGACAGAAATCATCCAAGGAGCCCCCTTGTCTTCTCCAGCGCTAGACAGAATTTTGCCACCACAGTTCAAGGCTTCCTCCTTGGACGAACTGCACTCTGGGGGGCGCCCTCTGCTGGAGCAAAAGGTTAATGACCAAGGTCCCCAAACCCTCAGCTTGGTGGGCCAACACACCTATTTGGGCAAACACACAGAAGGCAGACCGGTCAACTTCATGTGCTCAGGCCTAACTGGGCTCACAAAGGGACACCCCCCCGCCGTGTGTTCCACCCACCCTGAGGTCAATAGGAGCCACACACTCTTGCACTAGGCATGCTCCCTTACCATGCCATGGTCACAGTATGCCTTCGCACCCTCGGTCCTTAGTGCACAATCATGGTTACATTACAGCTATTTCTTTTTCCCCCCCATAGTTAATACCAGCTTTATTCTGATTGACTTCAGCGCTCTCTACAGGTGAGCAGGACTCTCGTGTCCTAGGAGCTCCTCTTAAAGCCCTTGGCACATCCTACACTTTTCACAATTCCTAAACAAATGCTCCACTTTGCCTTTTATAGCTAAGGCTGCCCCACCAGGCTCATCCTGTCCAGGCTGCTTGAGGAGGCTGGAGTCAGCAGCAGCAGCTCTGCAGAGGGAAGCAGGCACTGGAAGTGACCCAGGATCTGAGCGTTAACCCGTCTCGCCTCTTGTGGAAGACCCACAGAAAACAAGCCAAGACCCACAGAAAGCAAGCCAACCCACAGAAAGCAAGCCAAGCCACAGAAAGCAAGCCACGATTTAGCCTGGTGTGCTCTGCAAACCCACTTGTGCAATCAGGTTAAGGCTCCATTGTAATGCCAGCCCAGAACATTTGTTGTTTTAGGTAAGCCCTTGTTGCATTAAGTGCGGTGAAGTGTCTCACTGAACGCAGCCAAAGGAAGTTGGATGGAAGCTGTGTCTTCCCATCTCGCTTCCAAGCTGAATTCACATGTTGTGCTAAGCCAGGATTTATTTTCTTAGTGGGCAGTTGAAGAAGCCTCCATTGTCCACATTCATCATGTGAAGCAATTATCCTTGGTTTATAAACTAGCATGGCAGAATTCACGCCAATTCACACTATGTTCCTTTTTCCTTTTTCCATTCCAGGGAGAGAACCTCATGGACAAGGGTGCTGCTTAAAGCACGTGGCCATCTACCGATGACTTTACTACAAAGCCCATGCAGCAGGAAAAGCTCTGAGTTGTTGAGAATCTCCTACGTCAAGGTTGCTTAGTTTTCCCCAGAGAGCAAGTCAGATCTCTTTCCTGGACTGCAGAAACAGGTTGAGGGGGGGGCAGCCTCCTGCTTCCTCCTCTTCTTCTGAAGGCAGGAGGGGGGTCTCCCTCTGGCCTTTGATGCCCACCTGAGAATAGAAGATCGCAACAGATGTCCTCCAGCTGGTCAAAGCGGACCAAGCCAAGCCCAGATTCCTTCCCCTGTTATCACCTTGCCCTGCCTTTCCGTGGAGCAAAATGTGCAAAAATACCACCCCAGGGCAAAACCACTGAACGAGGTGCATTAAGCCAAGTTGCCTTATGTAACAGCTGCCCATGAGATCATCTGTGACTCCCTCTCCCCCAGCCTGGGAGAAAAACCCTGCAATTAATTGGATGACATCACCCTACCTGCAGCCACCTCCGCTGCCTTAGATGGACATCGCCATTTCCTCTGCCTGGGCACCCAGACCCAGGAGCAGGCAGGCTTGGGGGGGGGGGCAAAAGCAGGAAGTGGGCCTTTTTTGGCTAACGGAGGCTTGCTTAAGCTTCTGTCCTTTCCTTGTTGGCCTTTGTTTTTTCGGCAAAGATTGTCCCCAAGCTTTGAATAAGCTTGCACGGACTGTTCAAGGCTTCAGGCAGTTCTGTGCAGGTGGAAAAGACGTGGGGAAAAAGGAGAGAAGGGGCTTATAATTCCTTCCTTGCGCCCCATGGTTAAAGCTTAAGTCTTTCCCTTTCTTTTAGACCAAAGGTTGCTAGAAAAAGAGAGGATTCGGAAGACAGCAAAAGAGGGTCCCTCTTTGTAAGGGTGGGGGGGCACTAAGAAAGAAAAGGTCACCCCTGCTGCTGGAAACCTAAACAATCCAAGAGTTTCTCTTCCAGCTCTGGTCCTGAGAGTTGCAATGAACACTGGGGGAGGGTGGGGAGGGGGCTGCATTGGTATTGGATTTTCTCACCGAGCGGCTGTTGCTGACCACGGAGCTGGCCCGTCAGTGAAGGAGGCGGGCAGACCTGTTTCCGGATTTGTGATTTGGGAGGAAAGGTTGAAGCCTCCCTTTGCCGGGAGCTGAGGAGATCACCTTCCCGCTCTGGGGACTTTGTGTTCTTACAAGGGCGACGGTGAATCACATCATCCCTGAAAAATGTGCTCAGGCCTCCCTTCCTCTGCATTTCCCAGGTTCCCTCGCTCCAGGGGGGGGGTTCCTGGGGGCACCTCCTGCAGGCATAGATGGAGAGGCTCCACGGCTCCCTGCTGCCTCTTTGCGATGAGGGAAGGCTGGGTTTACTCTGCACCGATGAGGGAAGGCTGGGTTTACTCTGCACCGTCTTTGCATCAGATGGGTCTGAATGTGGCACTCCTCCCCCTCCCCCTCCCCCTTTGGCACTGTGAGTGATGAGGCAGGACCCCAGGCTGAGCCCAGTTATCCAAAGGGACCCCCTCCTTCACTCCTGGACCTTCCCTGGGGAGGCAGGGAAGAGGCGAGAAATGCTCTCTATGGACCACAGTGGGTCCTGCAGCTCTTTGCACCCTTTTGGGGAATCTTTCAGCAGCCAGTCCTGTCCCGCCGGCCTCTGGTGATGCACACCAGACTTGACCACCAGATCTGACCACAGCGAGGGAATTCATCACCAGGAGAGGCCATAAAACTGGGGCAGGATGAAGTAGCTGCTAAAGGCCCAAACTGGGCCTGCCTGTAAGGAAGGAGGGGGGGGAGGAAGGGGCAATCTCTTGCAGGAAGGAGGGAGGGAGGGAGGGAAGGAAGGAAGGGCTTCCTGTCAATTAGCTGCCTGCTTTCCTCCCCCCTTCTCGCCCCCATGTTAAGAAACCCGAGCCCTGCCAGGGCTTTTCTGAAACGCTCGCCTTCCGCCCCCTCTCCGAACGGGGGAGCTGCCCCTTTAAACAGCAGCCCTGCTGAGAAGATTGGAAACAGGACATCTGCCGTGCAGCCCTCTGGAATGCGGGCCTGAAGCGAAGAGGACCCTATGTGGACAGACGGGAGCAAAATACCCTAATATGGAGCGGATCCCACCAGACCCCAGGAATCACCCTGCCCTCCTCCCTCCTCTACCCCTTGGCAGTCTCTGCTCTGTGTCTTGGCAGTGGGGGGGCACTTTGTAACCTTGGCCAAGCTGCCTTGGCCGTCGGTAAACACAAAAAAACCCCAAGAGAGGCACCCAGGCGGAGGGGGGGCAGCTCCTGGGGGGTGTCAATTGGAAATGGCAAACTCTGGGCATAGCCGATTCCTTGGCTACAGATGCCTGAGCCCAGGAGAGCTTGAGGAGGGGGTTCTGAGACATTTCCCTTCCCATCTTTTAAGAGAGAAGTCTTAGCTGGAAACGGAACTGAGAGATCTTGGCCCCCAACCTCCCTCCTGGCTCAGGGTGCTTTTCAAGAGGCTTAACCGCATTTTTAGGAAGGAAGCCGATCTTGCCCCCTTTCTGCTCCTGGGGGGGGGCTAAGCCCTGGAGCAGGCTGCGCCCCACACCCTGACCATGAGGAGGGTCTCCTAGCTGGCCTGTGAGATACTGGACCAGAAGGGCTCCGGCTGGCTCCAGAAAGCAGCCACGATTCACTTTTATCTCAAGGGAGGATAAATTTCCATATTAAAAAGGAGCCCAGGGGAAACCAGGCCTTTTCTGGCGCTCTCTGGGGGAAGGCAGTGATTTATGCCCAGGACGTGAGAGCCTCTTGTACTCTCCATTCTAGAGGAGAAAGCGAAGTGTTTGGAGGCTGGGTGGGGCAGCCAGAACCTTTCCCTCCACTGAAGACATTGTAAGTGGGGTTCAGCCCCTTGCCTGGGGCAGTCCTCCCAAGCCTGCCCTCTCTTCCCCCCCCCCCACCTACATCTTCCATCGTCCCCACTCGGCAGTGACTCCAGGAAAGTGTTGGTTGCACTAACCCCTAAGGCTAAACCTGGTGCAAAGCGTCAGGACTGAGTCTGTTTGCAGCACTAAGCCAAGGTTTCTCAACTGGGGCAATTTAAGATGGGTGGACTCCAACTCCCAGAATTCCCCAGCCGGCTTGGGAGTTGAAGTCCACCTATCTGAGAAGTGGCCTAAATCAGGGGTCCTCAACTTGGCAACTTTAAGACCTGTGACTCCAACTCCCAGAATTCTGGAAGTTGGAAGTCCACAAGTTGCCAAGGTTGAGGACCCCAGGCCTAGATCGAGAAACACTGCTCTAAGCCATAATGGCTGGTTCACTGCAGGTAAACCAAACCCAAACCAGCCACGTCCTGAGCAGTCTGTGCAGGTCTCTTTGCATTGGGGAGACCCAGCTGCTGACCACATACACACACTCTGCCCCCACCTTCAGCCCGGCTGCACCCGCAGATGCCTCTCTGATTTGGCTCCTGCGGTGCTTCCAGGATGAAGAACAGAGGGCTGCCTTCTTCTGCCAGCAGAAAAACAGCACCGTTCGGCCAATGGGCAGTCCTCAGACTGAGGTTGTTTTGGCACCGAACCTGGGAGGCAAGGCAGGCAAAAGTCTTGTGAATGCACCGGTAGAGAGATTAAACAGGGAGTGCCGGACAAAAAAATTTCGTTTCAAAGAAGCCCAACCTGGAGCACTACAGATGGTGACAACTTAGCTCAGGAATGCTGTCCCCTTTGCCAGCCACACGGAGCGCCAAGCTTTTCTGAATTCCTGAGCCTGGCTGGCAACAGAGGCCGCTTGCTAAGTTTTCCTGCACTGGGCAATTGCCTTGCCAAATATGCTGGGAATGCAGTCTCATTCCCGGCTTATTCCTTTTTCCTCCTCCAAAGGGGCTTAAAAGAACAGATCAGACGGGCAACTCAGGATTTGGACCGTTCCCCGACAGGATATCATTATCCCTGAGAGCTTCCGCACCGGAGACAAATTCCTTGTGTGTCCAATCACACTTGGCCAAAAAAGAACTCCATTCTATTCTATTTTCCAATATCTATTCTTATTCTATTCTATCTTCTATTCTATTCTATTCTATTCTCCAATATCCTATCCTATCCATCCCATTCCTATTCTCCCCACTTGGTTTTCTTTCCTTTACCTCCTTTTGAGTTTTAGACTGGAAGCTTTTCGGGGCAAAGTTTTGGCCCTCAAGTGCCTCAGTGACTCTGTGCATAAACAAACATGGGGCTCATTGGCGAGTCTACCTTAATGTTCACACTCCCACTGCAGCTCTCACAGGGGCAGTTATATGCTGAGTTTATGTTCCTCCTACCGGTAATAAAGGATCTGGGAATTTGCTTTAAAAAAAATCTTAGGAATCAACAGTTCCAAGTGAAACTTATCCAGCTGACACCATTGACCTTCTAGTTCTTCAAGGGCAGCCCAAAATGGAACACATTGTAGAAATCAAAAGGGGGAGCCACTCGGACACAAATGTGTCTCTGACCAGGAAACAGGGATCCCTATTTTCCTCAGCACCATTGCACAAATGAACACAAATGCAACCAATGTGTTAAAGCTTCAAGGCTCTCCTCAAGGTGGACACTGCTCTTCTTCTGTTTAAGGTCATTTCTTGACCCAAGGATTCCCCACTGAAATGGGGTGCATAACATTTTAGAAAACAGAATCGCTGGTGGGTTCGTGAGAGCACTGAAGGAAGGAGCGACTTGATTCAAAATTTTATTTAGGGTAAATACAAAACAGCTTTGTGGGCCAGATAAAGAGCATACATACAGTGTAACATCACGAGAGTGCATCATTTTGGACAATGGCCATCTTCCTTTGGGTGGGCATGGCTTTTTCTGAGGGTGAACCTCTCCCAGAAGCCTGGGTGCCACGAAAGGAGCCTCGGCTGCATCCAGATGTTCCAGGGACGCACAGCAACAGAGTCTGTGAGAATTTCCAGAGTTGTTGAAGGAGGGGAAGAATTAACAGCAGGCCCTCCTTCCCGGTTGCTTCCAGTGGAGACATTTTCCCACTCTACCAATGAAGTGTCTGGCCTGAGGCAAGGACCCCCTCCTTCACTGGAAAGAAGCCCGCCCAGGGAAGGTGAGCACGGCTCTTCCATGGGAAGGGACCTGTGGTTGACCAGGTGCTTCTTCAGAAAGGTAATGCCGAGCACCAAGGGTGGCGTTTTAGTCAGTGGATGAGAGCAGAGGGGCGTGGCCTGGGGAAGAACTTGGGCGGCTGCTGTGTCCCCTTCCTCAAGAGCCATTCCCCTTTTTGACTGAAGCACCCCAGATTTAACCCATTAGCAATTTAAAGCTCTTTGCCAGCACGGCTGTTTTGCTGGAGGATGCCCGAGGAAACACACACTGCATCTGGAAATTCTCTTGCTTCAGCCTTGGTGCCGGTTCCCCTGCTTGGCCTCTCTGCCTCTGCACCCCCAGCCCCACGTCCCCCTAAGTGTCTCTGCTGCACAATGCCAGTGGGGCGTTTGGTGTAGGTTTTACAATGGGGGGCAACGGACAAAAGCTGTTCACAAACGAGATCTGCTCACAAAAGCTGGTCCTTCAAATGGTCCCCTTCTCAATAGAGAGCCAGACTGGAGCCCAGGCAGGTCGCTGCAGGCAGCATCCTTTCCAAAAATAACATGAAATTCTGGCAAAGTGTTTTCTATCCAGGGATCTGTTTCTGGTGACCATGTGGCATGATCAGGAGCCGCCAATCATGGGGACCCTTATGGAACAATCCAAACAAGGACACCCCTCCCTGCAGGAAGGGTGTCTTGCAGGGCAGAAACACGGCTCTGCTACTTTCAAGCTGGCTGGTGACACGTTTCACGGCGATCTGATCTTCTATCCACACTGACCATCCACAGGCTGGAGGACACAGTCCATGAGCAGATTTTGCCCTGGCTTCTACAGTTTGGCATGTAGATGCCACCCAGCCACATACCCCTGGCTGAGACTCTCCAGCACCCAGTCTGAGCTTCCTGACTGAATTCTGCCCCCCCCTTAAGCCAGATGATGCCAGTTAGTGCTTCCCCAAAGACTGGAGCTGAGCAGCTGGTTACAAGCTGAGCTACCATGCTTAAGAAAGCTTCAAGGTATTCAGGATGGTTTAAGAAAGCTTTCCCCTCCCCCAGCAGACAAATTGCAACCCCTGCTCTGAAAATTTCTGCCACCCAACAGCCAAAGCATATTAAGGAGTTGCCCTGTTTTCAGTCATGTTGCAGTTTGGAATAAGAAGCACAAAGAATAATTTTACCTTAGCTAAGATTTTATGTCACATTAAAGGAAAAATAATTGCAGCACCTTTGAAATTGCAACCTCTCACTCAGATGGAGCTTTTTTTCTAAAGCGCTTCAGTTTAGAGAACGGTCCACTGATCATTTACTGGAAAAATACAGTCTGGCTTTATTGTTCAGATGTTAAATATGCAGACATGGTCTTCTGCAATTCCTAAAATCAACATCTGACTTCCCTTAGCAAAGCTTGGGGAACTAAAAAAAAAAAAAAAAAGACCAAAATGCACATTACTAGTCCTCAGGGGTTCATACAGTTTAAGCTCACAACCCAAGAGCAGCTTTAGTGGGCACAACATGGTGCCATCCCAGGTCTAAATCTGCCTCTTGGGTCCGTCTTTGTTCGCAGCAGTGAAAAACTTAGATATGGACCAGGGTAGACACCCCACAAAACAAAGTATCCACAAAAACAAGAGAGAAAAACGGTTGTGTTTAATGCTGAGCAGGTGTGTTTGATGCTCTCTGCCCCAGAGGAATACGGGCAAACGGGCATCGCATCCTTCCAAAAGCAGGTTATTCTAATTCTTGGTGGGGGTACAGGAGGGGCTGCTGTCCACAGTGTGCTGAACCGAGTACTTTTAGTGCAATAGGGTCCTGTGAAAGATTCCTCCATCTGTGAAACCGTCTTGTAACACTGGCAGAGAGCCACCTGCCCCAGCTCCAGGGGGGCAGCTTCTCCAGGTTGAAGATGTCTCAAGCTTGCTTTCCCACGTGATACCAAAGAGGATAATAAATAGATCAAAACTTCAGGATATGTTATAATACTGACTTGATCACCCCAGTTGTGAGAGGCAAGATTTTTTTCTCCTGAGATACAAGAAACAAAGGCCGGGGAGTGGGGGTGAGGCAGAGGGGGTACCCTAACACTGTACCATGGGGTGGGCTTGCCAGGAGGCTGTGGATGAAGTGTTGGGTCTTCTCACACACTCCAAATGTTGGCAAGGGCTTGGGAGTGTCTCTCTGTAGCACGGCCCCTCCACCTTCCCACCCACCCCCACCCCGTGCTTGGCTCACTTTCTTCCCAGCGAGACCCGTGCGGGTGTTTAGCCTTCCTCTTCCCGCAGCTCGCTCGGGAGGAACTTGTACTGCTGCTGGCGGATCTGGGCCAGCTTTTTCCGGGCTTCCTCCAATTCCCGTTCCTTCTTCAGCATCTCCTCCTGGGCTGCGATGATCTGGGGAAACGAGACAAGGATGGTGCTACAGAAGCCCAAGGTATGAAAAACCAGCCAACCTCCTTGACTGAGAAGCAGCTGGAGCGTGGAAGAGTCCAGGTCATGTGGCATCTGACACCCCCAAGGGGACCCCAGAGGGAAGCTGCCCTTTCTCCCTCATCCCAGATGGGGAAGGGACGAGGGTCTTCCTGAGCTAGAAGGAGCTGCTCTCTCCACCAGGGTCAAGCGAGTGCACGGTTCCTCCAACAGACTCAAGCGACCCTCAACTTGAGAAGAAATGGGAGGGGGGCACCAGGGAGCAGACTCACCTGCGCGATGCCCCCCACAAACTTGGTCTTCACCACCACATCGTCATCATCCGCCTTCCCAAAGGCTGCCTTCTGGGCCGCCCTGACCAGGTTGTCCGACGCCCGTTTCACAGCATTGCCTGCCACCTGCGGACGGAGAACAGAGACGGCAGCGGGAAGTGTGTTGCTTAGACTGTGTGTAATTTGAAGGTGTGTGGTGCACACAGCTCAAGAGCCACCTCAGCCTGTGAAGGAAGGGCCTCATCTCCCCCCCCATCCGTTTGGGGACGCCCTACCTGCAAGCAGAGTGCGCTTACCTGCAGCCTCCTCATGGCCTCCGAGTCCTGGTCGGCCTTCACTTTGCAGGCCACCAGCAGCTGTGCCGTGGAGGCGGCCACTTGCTTGGCCGAGGAGATGAGCTTCTCCTCGCTGGCGTGGCCCTGGACCGAGGCGTTGGCCGCCTCACAGAGGTTGCTGGTCGCAGCTGCCACCATCCGGGCCTGCCGAGGACATCCAAAGAGGGCCAGGCCCCACCTGAGTACAGAACTGGGCCACGTGCTCCTCAGATCCAGTCAAAGGAGGAAGGTAGTCCTCCATGAATAACCATATTTGCTTAGTGAAAAAAAGTGACTTATGACCGTTTTTCACAGGATTGTTGCAGCATCCCCGTCATGGTCATGTGACCAAAATTTGGGCGCTTGGAAACTGGTACGTATTGGTGAGAATTGCCCTGTCCGGGGCCACCATTTGGGGCCTTCCCAGCTGGCTTTTGATGAGCGAAGCCAACGGGGAAGCTGGATTTGCTTAACACCTGCAACGATTCCCTTAATGGCTGTGGCAAAAATGGTTGCGAAATGGGGTGCAATTCACTTAACAACTGCCTTGCTTAGCAACAAAAACCTTGGGCCCCATTGTGCTCAAAAGTTGAGGCCTGCCTGTAACTGACACAGGATCTCATTCAGCATCGCACAGGCAATTGGATCTCGGGATCCGCGGCCTGCCCTCCAGCCCTCTCTCCATCTGCTCCCCTCGGTCAACGAGAGGAACCCCAAAGGCCGAGAGGTTGGGGGGAAGCTTAAAGAAAGGAATGGCAAACTCAGAAGTGACTCACCGCAGAAATCAGCCCCTGGGACCACTGTCCATCGTCGGCGGCGTTGGCAGGAATGGCCCCCACCTGGAAGTCCAAATTCAAAAAGGCCTTCACAACATTTCAGAGCGTGGTTGTTTGGTAAATAAAACGGAAAGGGAATTATTATTATTTTGCTTTCTAAAGCAGCATTTCTCAAGCTTGGCAACTTGAAGATGGGTGGAAGTCAACTCCCAGAATCCAACTTCACGATGAGTGGACTTCAACTCCCAGAATTCCCCATTCTTGGAATTGAAGTCCACCCATCTTCAAGTTGGCAAGCTTGAGAAAGTATTCTAAGGAATCCTTTGTCTTCAAGATAGGATCAAACTGCACACTTGGGCTTTAATATTGAAAAAGCGGATTGAATTTCCACCTCAGGTTATTGAATTTCTACCTCAGGATTTTTTGTTAGGGATCATAAAAGATAAAATGTAACAGGTGTATAGTTGAGGCTTGAAGTGAGGAGTGAAGAATGTTTACCAAGTCAGACGTTTACAAAGACTAATACTTAGAGTTGTATTACAGGTTCTATAATGACTGCTTCTTAATATGATCCTATGTTTAATGTCGATTGTTTTAATAAAAATTTTTATATAAAAAAAAACTGCACACTTGGGCACTACACAGCCGTAAGAAGATGGCACCATCAAGGCTACTCCCTTTTTCTCTCCTCACTTCTCTGGATTGGCTTCGGGTTTGGGTTTACCTATCACATTAAGCTGCAAATGCAGCTCTGCCCTTGGATCAGTAGACTGCAGGAAGCCAGCCAGGCGACCGTGGTTATTTTACAATTATAGCTGAAAAAATTGCGGTGTAGAAATATGTGGCCAGGATTCGTTGGAGAGAAAGGGGGACAGAAAATAGGAAATGCTCCGAGCGTGGTGCGGACGGAGGCAGAGAGCTTCCCAGTGGGGGTGGGGATCTCGGTCACCCACCTTGCCTTGGGCGACCAGCTCTCGCTGAGCAGCGGAGGCCGACTTGACGAGGGCGCTGGTGGCAGCCGCGATGGACTTGGCCGCTTCGAGAATTTGTTCCTCAAAGTCAAGGGTCTCGTCCGCCTGCTGCAATCAGAAAAGAAGCCCATCAGGCTGGCCGCACCTGGCGGTTCCCTTAACTGACCGTCTGGCGTCGCTATTTTAAAACCTTTCCTTCAAGAAATCCCACAAGGTTAGAAGTCACGTTTTGTGACAATGCGTGTCAGTCCCCATATAGAGGTCCGGCCTCTTGGACTGGAGCAGCAAAGAGACCAAAGCGAAGAGATAAAGAATAAATAAAGCGCATGGCAGGGGTCCTTGCATTTGCCCCCCCCTCCCCTATGCAACCTTTATACCAGTCTGGGAGAGAGAAAAAAACATCAGAAGAATCTGCAAAAATTCCTCCAAAACCTCCCTGTGGAATTTGTTATTGCCTCCTGCCATGTTCTATGGAAAACAACGTCCCCGGAGACAAAGCGAGACACCGTAGGAATGTTTGATATATAGTTGGGCTAAATTACAACCTAATATATCAAACATATCACACAGAGTCTCACAGGACAAAAAAGGCATTCAGGTAGGGGTCAGGCTGAGGAGAGGCATGCTCAGTCGGTGGAAGCCGGCTTGGGTTCCTCCTGCCGCCCTCCAGAGGCTGGAGCCAATGGGCCCAGTCCATTGCAAGAACCCTGCTGCCCCCAACAGCTTCTCAGTAGAAAGCGCACAAAATATTTCCTATCCTGTGTTATGAGTCACAGGCAAAGAGACGATGAGTTGTTCCCATAAATATTCGCATGCTCTCAATATATTGGGAAGCATTAGCTTCGGTTTCAACCCATCTCAGAATAGTTCAACTGAAAGATCTTCAGTGTGACTGATAATCTCCAGGCAGCTTCCACGTTGGAGAGAAAGGGAGTGTGTGGGGTGCCACCAGCCACTTAAGTGTGGCCTGCTCTGATCTGGCTGGTCTTGGAAAAGCAGCAGCTTTGGCCAGATGTGGTTCACACGTGGCTAGGACAGGCCTGAGATGGCCATCACAATGTCCTCCTCAATATAGACCTCTCTTGAGGTGGCAAGGTCTCCCCTCCTCAGCCAAGCCTCTTCTTCAGCCCTTGCAGACAAGTTGGCACAGACCCTGGCCAGACCCCCATTCAGGGTGATTTCCCACCCACATTCAGCTAAGACACTCTAAGAGCACCACATGCACCTCCCAGCCCTTCAGGAGAGGAGAGATTCTGCTTGGTATCCCTGCTTGCTTGTGGGTCTTCCCTAGGACAGGGTCTCCAGATTGCAGCCCCCCTCCCCTGCTCACCTTAGGCTTGGCTCTGGGTTTCAGCTGCTCCAGCTTTTTGGCAGCTGCTTCAATGGAAGCAGCAGCTCCGAGTAATTCCGTCTCGGCAATCACGGTGGGGTCTTCAGGGTTGACCCATTCAGTACCTGGAGATTGTAGACAACAATACAGATTATTGTAGTCTATTTTACAACTAAACTAACAACTATTTGATCTCCTCAGCTGGGAGACAGATGCAGCTTGTGTAGTTCTCACATCTTCTAGTATGTGGTCTTGTTTATTTCATCCGTTGTGTTACTGGTATCTCTGTACCTGTTTGTGGTAATGTCTCTCACTGACCATTTATAAGTAAAACATTACACCTTGAAGAGACGCCATACCAGGTCAAAGCAAGGTACCAGTGAAGGCTGTCATATAAGAACAATGGAAGGAGACACCCTCAACTCAGACTCAGCATCCGAGGGCCACCAGTGGCTTCTTTGGCTTCCCCACCTGGCTGCAATGAACGTGGTAACGACGAGACCAGTCAAGGGAACGGCCAGATAAAAGGCAGCTTAGCCCATGGCAGGAATGTGGGTGGGCAAGAAGCTGAGAAGAGGCCCTCCCTATAGTTTCTGGGCTGTAAAGGAGAAGGGGGAAGAATTGGACTGTCAAACTGAAAGATTCTGTTAATGTAACCTGACACCAAAGTAGCCTTAGCCCATCTGGTCGGGCGACTTATTAAGGCCGACCCCAGCCTGCAGCCCTGGGATTTTCTGCTGGTCTCCTTCTCAAGGTCAAACAGGGTTTATGCTGTTCAGTTTCTAAATCTAGATACATCAAGGCAGTTGTTTAGTTTCTAGGCCTACATAAGGAGGAGGAGATGATTCTTTTTCTCAGTTTAGTTCGGCCAGGAGAGACCCAACACCGCTGACTCCTATACAAGGTCCTTGTTCAGGGTTTTCCCCATGTGTGTCCCCTGCCAAGAGAGGGATAAAGGCCAGGAACTTTTTGGCAGCAGTCCCTGCCCAGAAAGGGACCTCCCTCCCCTTTCTCTCGCCTCCACAGGAGGCCATCTTGGTTCCAGCCAGACTTACTCTCCAATTCTTGGAATCCAGGGTAATTTCTGCAGGAGAGGAAATTTACCTTTCATGGCTTCGGCAGACTGCATGAGCTCCGTCACAGCCCCCGCCACCCCCTTGGACAAGGCCGCCAGCAGATGCTTCAGCTCGGCAGTGGGCTTCTGGAGGATCTGTGTGCATTGAACAGGAGGGAGGGGAAAGGTTCACCAAAGGCAGCTTCCTCAGCTTCCCCCCTTTTTTCCTCCAAGCTCTCCCTTCTTTGATCTGGCCGTGCAGCCAGCACGGCCTCAGCAGCCTCCCCTGAAGCCAGCACAGAGCAGTTCTCTCCTCAGGGAGGGGCAAAGGGCCCACCCTCGTTACCATCAGGACATGTTCCAAGAGCTGCAGGTAAGCCAAGGTGCACTCCGTCCCATAATGCAGCGCTCTCGCCTGCACGTCTTCGCTGACATCGGGGTGGAAGGAGGCTTGCTGTGGGGCAGAACACCAAGCCCTTCAGAGGGAGCCAAAGCTCCTGGCAGAGATGGGGAAGCCACAAAAAGGGTGCCCACCAAATGCTGGGGGTCTTTCCACAGCATTTGGTGCGGAAAAAGGCTTCCTCCGTAGTCGACGCCTCGCTCCTCCTGATCAACCGATGGGGGAAGGGTCCAAATCCTGCATGCTCCCCAAGAAATGAGCATCCCTTTCGGCACCCCCTTGCCAAGGCATTTCCACCCCCAGCTGCCAAAGAGCTCCATTCTGCAGGAGGCTTGTTTGCTGCAAGCACCCTTGAGAACCGAATGCGAAATGTGCTGGACTTTTGAGACACCAAAGATTAGCCATGTGCTCAGGTTGCCAATCAAGATCCCTTCCACCCAGGGGGAGATCTGCCCCCCCTAGGCTACAGAGATGCTCTGTGCACCTGGACTGCAGGAGGAGATACCCCCTCTCCTGATCCCCACCCCGGCGAGGACAAAGCTTGACCAGAAGCCGCAGTTCAGCTTGAGAGTTTTGACCTAGGATCTGCAGCTCACACCTCTGTCTCCTGGCCAGGATGGACACAGCTGTTCCCAGGGCTGGGCTGCTGCCAAGGGTGTGAGGGGGCTTTTACTCCCCATTCCCCTCCTGAAACAAAACTCCTTTGGTCCTTGGGATGCCCCCAGAATCAGTTGTTGGGTTCTGCAGTTCCAAGCAACGAGCAGAGCAAAACAAGAGATTCTGTCTTTGTTCATCTCAGACTTACACTCAAACACAAACACACTTACATAAACAGACAGCCTCTGAATCGCTGTGCAGCCCTGTTTGAGTTGGCTCCCAATATAACTAGCAAGACCTGCATTTAGGTCTCAAAACCCTCCATGCATTTCTTTGCTGGCATTGCTAAACTCAAGAAGATGAGTCTGGTGGGGTATGGAGCACCCCCCCTTCTGCCGTGTTCCTGGAACTGGGGGCTGGAGGAGGCTGCCCTCAAACCTGGAGAGTCCACGGAGCTCTCCCCATCCACAGTCCCAAAGGGGTCTCTCCCCGGGAACTGACCGAACTCCTTTGAAGAGCTATCCATGTTTGTTTCAAAAGAAAACAAGACAAGCGGATCTTCAACGCAACACACGGATCCACAAATGCTTTTCAAAGGCAAACCTGCCCTCCTGCAGCGACGCTCCCCGTCCTTCAAGCGTGTCTGCAAATCAGCCCAGCCGCGGGAAGGCCGGGAGCCCCGAATCAGGATTGGCTCTCGGGGAGCTTACCTTGCAAGCCACCAGCATGTCAGCCACGGCTTTGCGGCTGAGGTTGGCTGTGGCAATCACATCCTCTTGCCGGCAGGAATTCCCGGCTGCCACAGCTTTGGCCGTTGCCATGGTGATGCCTTTCGTCATCCGGATGGATTCTTCTGGGGAGCAGGTCTTCTCAGGAACGTCCTTGGACTGGAATACCTGGAGACATGAAGGAGGCTCAATGCAAAAGGGCTAAGAGAAGTCCTGGTGGGAGGCAAGGACTATTGAAGAAAGCAGGCCCCAAGCTGGCAGGGGAGAACTAAGACCCTTCATCTAAAAGGGCAGCAACTGTCAGGCTCCTCCAGAGCTCTGCGCAAGAACGATGGGACTGTGGCCTGTCCAAGTTGCTCTGCTCCTCCACCCTGAAGGGAAGGTCAGAAACTGATGCTCAGCTGGAAAGCAGAGCCCCTCCCCAAATCTCAGTTTTAGGAAGTTGGGTGGGAATGGGCCCTTGGCCCCTGGCTGGGATCAGGACACGGCGGGAATACCGTGAGCTCCTGCTTGATGTACTCAATGGTGGCCTCAAGGGCCCTCGTTCCACGGGTGGCCTCGTCCTCGACTGCCTTGACCGTCTTCAGGAGCGAGGTGACGTTGGTCACCATCACCTAGAAGGAAGGAAGGAAGGAAGGAAGGAAGGAAGGAAGGAAGGAAGGAAGGAAGGAAGGAAGGAAGGAAGGAAGGAAGGAAGGAAGGAAGGAAGGGAGAAGGAAAGGAGGCATTGCAGCATCTCCCTGGCTGGTCAAGGAAGTCCTCTGCAAGGCAGGGCTGATCCTTCCCGGTTTCAGCAGCAGGATTTGTGCAACGGTGTGGAGCGTCCAGCCCCACTGCGGAGGATGGATGGATGACTGATGCAGAAAAGATATTTTGAACATCAGGGTGAATATGAAATCTCCCTCAGGGCTGAAACTTGGACCCTCCACAACAGATATTTCTTGAGCAAAGGTCTCCCTTGGGAGGCCGTAAGAGGAGAACTTGGCTGGTCTGTGCTGGGAGAAATCAGGATTCTGGTAGCACCACCAATTATATTAAAGGGCTAAAGGCTTGAAAGCCTTTTAATAAAACGTGTTACATGTCTTATGTCCCTCTGAGCTTAAGGCAGAACAAACTCAGAAGAACAGAACCAGGCACTGCCCTCAGACATGTGCAGAGCTTAATCTCAAAACCCCAGAGTTGTTTGCAAAAGAAGGAAAAAGCACAATTCTCCCCAGGAGGAAACACAGCTTGAATGTCGAGAAGATCTGCAAGGACCACCGCACGCACCGTAAATAGTTGCAGGCAATTATTTGCCAATTCTGGGAATGTAGGTAAAAGCAATATTTGAGACAGAAGGCCAAAGCTCCTGTGGGCAACCTGGCTGAGACTTAACAAGGAAGAGTAATTTTTTTCCCATACCTTGGCAGCCCCCTTGAGCTGGTACATGGACGGGTCGTCTGCTGGCTTGCTGGCGGCTCCTTTGGTGGCACCGATGAGGTCAGACAAGGCCTTCGCCACATCCTTAATGGCATTGATTAGCACAACCTGTTAGAAACAGGGCCTGTTAGCTGCTCTAGAGGTTCTCCATCCAACCATGTCTTCTGGCCTTTAGTGAGGAGATATTTCAGTTTATAAAGTGAATTAGCACTGGAGAACAGGTGGAGAACATTTCAACCACCTTATCTCTAGTGAGATGGGCAGCTATATAAATTTGATAAATACATAAAAAATAGAACAGATACAACTGACCCGCAGCTACTTGCAGGCTCCCATGCTTCTTGACCCTGTCTCTGAACCTGCTCTGGTGCAGAGGACCTCTAAGTCCACTCAACCTGGCTCCAGAAGCCCAACAGAAGATCTTGTCTGGCAAGAGGTTCTAGGTGATTTGGCAGGTGACCCAACCTCCCCCCCGATCCTATGATGGAGCCCATCCTGTGGCACCCCCCCATACACACCTGTGTTTCAGGGTCATCTGAACCCAGGCTGGCCGCTCCCAACTTCACCACCTCTGCCAGCTGTGTGATGGTGCTGGCGGAAGACTGGGCTGCTTGGGCCAACTTCTCCTGGCTGGAGGCGGCTCCAGAGACCAGCAGCTTGGTGTCTTCAACCAAAGCCTTTGCAGTCTTTAGAATATTTTCCCTGGGAAAAGAAACCGGGTGGAAGCGGGGCGAGCGGGAGCAGGCAAAAATCAGGTAGCACCTTCCCCTCATTTGCATAAACAGGTGCAAAGCAGCGGAAGCTGCTTGTGCCATTTTTATTGTGCATTTCTGATTGATTGACTCTTGCAGGTGAATCCTCCTTCTGCATTCCACCCTCCCTTTTAGCTTTAATCACATTGGATATGAACTTAAAAAATAAACCAATTATTTTGATTTATGCTCAACTACAATCATGAATGTGGTATTTCCAAAATCTGTTACCATAATTAACTTTGAAATTAGTTCTAAAGAGTGGACTGCAGGTCCACAACTTATTTCTTGGGTGATGCAACAGAGTTTTATTTATTACATTCATTATATTTATAATTGTCAAAATCAAAACTTAGCTCCGGGTGTTGACCTGAACGGGGTGTTGGGTTTTTGGATGCTTTGTCTTACTTAGGATTTATCTTTATAGACAAAGAATTTATCTTTACCAAGTTATGTGCTGTTTAAGGGTGAAGGGAAAAAAATTCATTTAGCCTAAACTAAAGGAAATTAAAATTATTTCTAATGATTCAGAATACAAGTTCTCCATACTCCTAGCTAAAATACAACAGTACAGTTAATTTGACCTGTGGATCTTGAATAACATCACATTACTACTACTATTAGTAATGGTGGAGTAGTGGTTAGAATGCAATACTGCAGGCTAATTCTGCCGACTACTAGCTGTTCAATCCTGACCGGCTCAAGGTTGACTCAGTCTCCCATTCTTCCCAGATCAGTAAAATGAGGACCCAGATTTTTTTGGGGGGGGGCAATATATGCTGTCTCTGTAAACTGCTTAGAGACGGCTGCAAAGCCCTGTGAAGTCTAAGTGCTGTTGCTATTACTACTGCTATTAAACGAACAACTGAATGCAGTTTCCTCATAAACCTCTACATTGTCGCTTCTTTCCAACCCTCCCAACAATTTCAGAGTAAACTTAACCCTAGCCCCCCCTCCCCCAATTATGTACCTAGCCTCACCTGTGATCGGCAAAGGATTCGTTGTTCTCGGCATTCAGCGTCCCGGCCGCAGCAAACATAATGGTCGTGTCCAGGTCAGCAATGATGCCGGAGACGGCGCTGGCTGCGGTGATGCATGCCTGGGTGCCCTTGTTCCCCGCCTGGAGAGCCAACAACACCAGGGACACCTGTCCAAGAGAAAGGACCAAGGTGGATGCAGTGGTGGCCCATTGAAGGAAGGATGGCAAGGGTGGGGGGTCACACTTTGGGAAGCCCCCACCTTTTCGCTGACCGTCCGGGTGCACTCGATCAACTCTCGCTTGGTGTAGGCGTCGGTTGGACATATCTGCAAGGCCCCGGCTTTTTGGACCAGGAAGATGCAGCTGTGTCCAAGTTCTTGAACCCGGGTTCTGATCTGAAATCCTATCTATGGAGCCAAAAAGACGGCAGAAAAAAGAACAGATGATAAAAAGGCTCCTGTCTGGGCGTCCTCCCAAGTAGAGAGGCAGGAAAGGCGGCTGAAGGGCTGCAGGAAGAGCTGATCAGCCTCTGGAAGAATAAGGCTAAGGATGGGCTTCCAGCTTGTGAACAGGAAGATGCCTCTTCATACAAGCTTAAGAAATACTAAAGAAGCACCCCTCTCGTCTGTTTTAATATATAGCCAATGCTATATTACTTTCTGTGATCATGATGTCTGTGGCTGTTGTAGAATAAAAAGCAAATTAAAACCAGGATTAACAGCCTCTCTGAACATCAGAGAGGAAATAGATCAGAAGGAAAAGCCTCACTAAAGGAATGTCTTCTGCAATTGATGGAATGGAAATTCCAAAGGCTTCTGATCTTGTGGTCCTTGCTTAGTGTTCTCTTAGACTTTATATACCGCTTCACAGTGCTTTAGAGCCCTCTCTAAGGGATTTACAGAGTCAGTGTATTGCCTCCTCCCGAACAATCTTGGTCCTCATTTAACCAACCTCGGAAGGATGGGAAGCTGAGTCAACCTCGAGCCGGTCAGAATTGAACTGTTGGCAGTTGGCAGAATTAGCCTACAATACTGCATTCTAACCACTGTGCCACCAGGACTCTTGAAATTAGAGGCGTGGTTAAAAGTAATTAGAATTGCTGATAACCAAAATTAGAAGTAAGGCTGGCTTTTACTCTAAAACTAAAAGGGTTTTTTTATTCTCCATCTTCTGAAAGAGGTTTCCCAATCGAGGGGAATGCAAAACTTTGAACCACTGTAGCTGCCCCCAGATCTACTGTGGCCTTCTCATTTCCCACAACCCCGCAGGGCTCATGCACTTAAGGGGGGGCAGGATGGCAGACCTCCTCTGGTTCTGCAGTGCCCGCTGCCATCCGTCCCTGGGAAGCCAGGTGTCCATAGTCGGTGGTCATTTGCGATGCGAGTCCTCCCAGTTCCTCTGGATTAGTGACTGCCTTGGTCATCTGAAAGGATGGAAACAAGGATGAGAATCCTAGTTTGCAATGTTGCACTGCAACACAGACTGAAAGACCTGATGGGGCTTTTGGAGATCCCGCCCCCAATGTTGCTTGCGCTCTCTCTTGCTGCTAGCCTCCTCCAGTATTTTGACCTGTTGTATGGAGGGATTCTGTTGCGGTGTGAAGGTTTGGTTTTGATTTGTTCTGAACTGTCACTCCAGCTTTCTATTTTGTCCCTTGCAAAAGACCCTGTTTCTGGGCATTTGCCAAGCAGATCTATCTGCCTTTAATTAAGAACGAAGGCATGAAGCGAGGTCAGGCGGTGCTCCTCTTACCATCTCTTGAGCTGTGACTGCGATGGCCCTGCAGTATTTGACAACGGTGGTCTGGTAGTCCACAAAGGACCCTTTGGGATCGGAGGGTGTCCCTTCATCTAGCTGCATGGTGGAGAGGAACGACTATCAGCAAGGGAGAGTAGAAGACCTTAGCCTGAGGCCCTTCAGAGCCGTTGGACTACACATCCCATAAGCAGCCCAGCCACCAGCTTCAGTTTATAGGAGTGAGGTCCAACACCACTGTCCATCACCTAGAAGATCTGACTGAGAATGACCAAGATGCAAGAAAAGGTTGAAGCAGCCCCTTCTTTTTGGGTAGGAGCACCCAGTTGGAGGACCAGTAGACTCATTTCCACCTGCCTGGAGGAGAAGGATGAAGGGCTGGGCACAGATGCATTTTCCCCAAATCCCCAGTGTCCCTATTTCAACAAGTAACATAATAATACGAAAGCTGCTAGAAAAGAGGATTATTATAACACTTAAGAAACAAGTAAAGAAGTTGGACAGTGGTCAGCCTAGTTTGAGCCTCCTTGAGAAAGCTGCCTGGGCCCCTCACGAGAAGCAGCAATGGATCCAGAAGCTCCTCACTCACCTTACTCATGGCTTCAGCAATGGAATCCACCATGTTCCCCACCATGCCCACTTCACTGGCAGCTTCATTCAAGGTCACCATGATGTCATCCACGGCTTCCTTCATGAGCTGTGCTGCTTCCAGGATAGCATCATGAGTGTGTGAAGCCTGGGAGATAGAACAGAAACCCATCACCCTTTCCTTCCTTTACAATGCAATCATGCACGCAGAGCCCCCTCACGTCCTTCTGTGGGACAGATGTGGGACACCGCTGGATCTCCAGGTTCCTCTAGAAACAGAGCCTGGAAGCTGCAAGGAAGAGGACTCCTGGGGCAAGGGGTTCCTCCGAAGGGATGCAATGTCCGCCGAATGGATCCTGTGGAAAGGACGTCTCTCCAAAAGGCTTTCCCCCATGTTGCTGCAACTGCCGCTCTAAAGGAGGGCAGGTACAAGTTGAATTGAAAGCTTCCTGGTGTATCAAAGAGGAAATACAGCATCTGTAGAGAGGGGCCTCAATATTTAGTCAGAGGATCTTAGAATTGGAAGAGACCACCGAGGTCATCAAGCCTGACCCTCTGCACAATGCAGGAATGCAAATTAGAGTGATTTCAGCAGCAAAGGGAGGCCATCCCCTCTCTGGATCATTGCTTCCAGACTTAAACTCTTCGTAATGTTTGGAATTTTCTCCCCCAAGCATTCAAGTCAAAGCAGTTCTTGAAAAAGTTTTCAATCCCCCACTTCCCAAAAGTTTATTCCAAGCATCTTTTTAAAAAAGGCAATTAGAACATTTTCTGCCCTAGTTCCTGGCGGAAGACCCTAATCAGACGGAGTTGATTACCAAAGGCTGTATTTTTAATTAAAGGCCCTTGCAGGAGAGGCAGGAAAGGAATTCTCCAGCGCTCCCATCACATACCGGCGTCTGAAACGTGATTGCTCCCAAGGAGCGTATTTTTAGACTTGTAATATGCAAATCATGTTTTCTTGCTGAAATTTCTTTCTGGCAAACAAAACACATTTCAGGGAATAAGCGGGCTCTGGCTGACTGCCCTCCACATATGTCAAATTAAACCTCCCATTATCCTGAGTTAGCTCAGTCTGGCTGGGAATTTGGGGAGTGGAAGTCCACCAATCTTCAGGTTGGCAAGGCTGAAAAACATCACACAAGATTCCCCACATCTGAGTGCAAGTGAAGAGTTGGATGAGGAGACTGTGTAAAGGAAGAAGAATGCAAGGTAGTCCTCAAGTTACGATGGTTACAACCTACAACTGTAGTGGGCAGGTTCCATTACAGTGACTTGAGGATTACTTATGAACAAACCACCCACGTTATCCTGAAGTTGAAATGTTTCTTCCAGTTTAAAAAAAATTCCTGCAAATAGAACACCCATTTGGAATTGATCTCCTTAATCTGCCCATTTTTTTAAAAAAAATGTCTGAGGTGGGGTTGCAAGGCTTAATTGGCCAAGCCCTGCAGGATTCCTGTTTCATTAGAAATCTGCCACGGCCTCAATCAAGGGCACCCAGAGCTCTTCCAACAGGCCCCCTCTTCTTTCCCTCCTCCCCGGTATCTGCCCCACCCTCATCCCATTCACTGACAGATACCTTCGGGTTCCCCCCCCCTTCCTTGGCTGCGTAGAGCATCTGCAGAGCCGATTCTGCCAAGGTCTTGGTTTGATCCAACAGGTTCATTTGCTGCTGGTGATTCATCAGTTTGGAGACAAGGCCAACCGCCGCAAGAACCAGGGGTTCAAAGTAGCTGGAGAGCTGCATCACCTGAGGAGGGAAGGAGGCCGAGGAGTCAGACCAGCTGTGCTGAGTGCTCTTCAACCTTGACAACTTGAAGCTTGCTGGCGGGGGAATCTTGGCAGTGGAAGTCCACACATCTGAAACTTGCCCAGGTTGAGAAACTCCACCATTTCTACAGTTCAGAAGACCCCGAGAACAGACCCCTGCCCCATCTTGGGCCCCTACCTTGTGTCCAAGCTGAGCAGCCTCACCTCGGGCTGCCGTTGCAATGGGGTCGATGAGATGGCCAATTTCCTGGACAACGGAGGTCAGCTGTTCTTGCAAAGCCTGAGAGACAAACAACAATGGTTGTTATCCTCTTCTCCCCATAAACGATTACAAAGCTGTTAAAAACAGCCCTGCTGGTGAAGATTTTGGCTTCCTAGCTACTCCCTGGGCAGCTCCCCAAAAGGTGAACTCAACAGAACTTCCTTCCTCCATTTGCAAACCACCATTATTTCTATATCTCAGATGGGCCAGGTTTGCTCATCTGAAGTGAGCAGTGTATTATAGGAAATTCTTCGGGTCTGTTTATACCACAGTGCTGCCTCCCTCCTCCGTTCAGTCAGTGGCTCTCCCAATTTGCATCTGAAGGGGAAACACACATATCTGGGGGGGGGATTCATTTTCCATCCTGGGGGAGACCTGGTGTCCCTTACCTCCACAGAAATGTCATCCCTTGTGGCCAAGTTCTGACTAACGGCAGCGAGGGAGGCTTGCTCAATGTCTCTGATGCACTTGTTAATGCCATCAATGGCATAGTCACACTCCCGCTGGCCTGGAGCTTTGTCTCTGCAGAAAACGATGGAATGACTGCTCATGAACTGGGCCTGCACCGAGGACTTCTGGCATAGGGGTTGCCATCTTCAGGATTTCACGTTCTCGATTCCTCTCCTACCACCTTGCCTGGCTTTCTGCTTTGCACACCAAACTGGCCACCCAGGCTTCTTTGGATGCTTAGTGCAGGGGCCAATATACAATCATGCAGAAGATAAAGGGAGGAAGCTCCACCTGATGGAAGTGATGAGGCTCTTGATGGACTCGGAGACGGTGTGCGAATGTCCAGCCAGGACAGACCAGGTATTCGGGTCCTTGGGGTTGATGGCCAGTGAGCGAGCTGTTTTGATCAAGGAAGACGAGCTCTCCAACATGGTTCGAGCAGAAGCCAGGATGGGCTCCTGTGCGCGAGAACCCTGGAAAGGGACCATTTGCTGAGCAAGAAGCTCCTTCAAGGTATTTAGCCTTGCAAAGAAGGCTCCTCCTCCTCCTCCTCCTCCTCCTCCAAATCCAACGTTGTATTAATGGCTCGGGTGATGGAACACAGCAGGCTATGAATGCCCCCATCTCTGGGGAGGCCTGCTCTCACCTCAGCACTGATCTGAGCAGGAATGCTGACAAACTCAGGATTGGAGGCAAAGGCAGTCAGGTTTTCCACAGCTTCAATGAGCGGAGCAGCGGCGGTCCGGCACTTGCTGCGATTGTCTTCTGAAAAGTCTCCATCCAAAGCCTAATGAAGAGGGGGAAAAATGTGGTTTAGAGCTCAATTAAAATAATATGGATAACACAGCCAGGGAAAGAATAAAAAAGCAACTGAGGTCTGTTCAAGCAAGAGGTCTCAACCGTGAACACAAAACATTCAAGGAGGTTGCTGAGTCCTCTCTTTCAATGGGTCTGTTGGATCTGGTGAAGGTATTGGATGAAAGTTGGGTTCAAATTCTCCACTTGGTTTTGAGGTCCACCAGACTCCTACCTCAGTGTTCTTCTGCTGCAGCATTATCTTTTCCAGGCTCCTTCAAAGGAGCTCAGGTCCCATGGCAGACCACAGGTTGCCTCATACCCCGCGTGCTACGCTTAACCATGATTGAGTGAATATCTCAGTGGTCAGATCTGTTTCCCTCAAGTGTCTTTTTCCTTTGAAACTACACTTCTTTCTGGCTGTCATCTTTTTCGTCAAGTACAAGCAGCGAAAGGAGGCACTCTGTGGGTTCCTTTCAGGCTGCAAAACCTGATTCGTTTCCTCTAGGAGGTTTTCACTGAAATATTATCTACGTTTTCTTTCCCATTAGTTAAATGTTTAGATTTGGCTTGTTTGGCATTTATGTTTTTATCACAACTAGTTTATTTTACATCATTGTTGAAGACCAATTTGAGGTTTTAGGATTTGTTTCGATCTTCTTACTCCAAACCTCACTCAGAGAGTGGTTGGAACTCAGACCGATTGCGGAATAATGGAAAGGATCACACCCCAATAGGGCGCCTGAAAGAAATCTCAGGATAAAACCAGAAATTTAAAAAGGCTGTTTCCCCTCTGCCTCAAAAGACCACCCACCACAGCACCCACTTTTCAAGCCTGGTTTCTGGCTTTCCACAGCTTCTCCCAAACCAGCTTTTCTTTCCTGTAACACGAGAACAAGGAAACCTCTGGAGACCTTCACGGCCCTGGGCTTCCTGAGAGACTAGGAAAGATCGGCCCCTGCATGCCCCCTGCGGCCACACACCCCCCTCCCGGCAGACATGGAAACAACTTTCTGGGGCTTGTCTTTCAAAGTCCCCTATTTCCTCTCTGTTAGAGAGTTCAAAGGTATCAGGGCTCTCCCCCACCTTGATGGTCTTCACCAGGTTGGCCGTGCTGTTGGCCACCTCCTTGGCTGACTGGACGAAGTGCCTCTTGGCCACGGGGTTGGCCGTTTTGGACGAAGCGATGCGGCAGGCGTTGCACAGGGCAGAGGTGTGCTTGGCCACGATGGTGGCTGCCGATAAGACCTGAAACAGACACCGGGGGATCAGGGCTTTGCACAGCAAAAGTCCAGGGAGTGACCCCTGGGCAAAGGTCCATCTTCTTAAAGGGTCGGGGGCAGGAACGGTCTGAAATGCAGACCTTTCTCCAGGCAGTGAAGAAGAAGCTGAGGGGTCTCCATCTTGGATCACCCGGCAGAGGCTGTTTGGGGGAGCAAAGCTGGGAGGCACCATTTCGAGTGCTGCCCAAGGGCGAGGGGGAGTCGGAGAGGTGTGACTCGGAAGCCTTTGCAGGAGGGGCCGGGCTCCCAAGGCTCACCTCCCAACTCAGATCTAGGGCCCCTGTAACCCTGGGGAGGGGAGCATTACCTGGGATGGACTGCTGGCTGGATCCACCAAGTTCTGGCAGGCCATCTGGATTGCCTGGTTGGCACGGGCAAACTGGATGGGATCCACGAGGCCCTGTTGACCAGCCTGGCTGTTGGGGTCCGAGATGCCCACCAGGTAGGCAGCCTAGGTGACAACCAAGAGGGGGGCTTCAGCAAACTGCGTGAAACAGGCCATTTGCTAAGCCCCTTTCGGGGAATGAGGCCAAATGGACTCAACACCAACTAAAACCCACCTGAGCTGCTGCTTCGGTGAGACCGCAGAGAGCCTTGGAAGCCACCCCCACACACTCCCCGAAGAGAGGGAGGTCGCCGGTCTTGGCGTTCTGGGAGATGCCGGCCATCGCTTCCCCGAGCACCTTCGGAAAGAGCCAGGGTGAGAAGGGCCTCCTTGGGACTCTGTCCAGAGAAGACCTGCCGGCCCTTTGTTGGAGAAGAGGCCTTCCAGCCTTTCCCTGCTTCTGGAAAGAGCTGCATCTGGGGCCTTCAGGTTTCCCTCCCCACCCCCTGGTTCTGCTGCCCATTGTACCCTGTCCCCCCCGGAGGCACTTCTCAGGAAGAGATTTGGGAAGAGCTACCTTGGAATTCTCCATGACGCCTTCAATGCAGTCGAAGTAAGACTGGTCGCTCACGGGCTCACTGGGATTTTCCAGCATCTCCTTTACGGTCTGAAAGAAGAGACCAGCCCGCACCAAGTTGGCCGTGCAAGGAAGACCACGGTCAGTCTTCCTGGATCATGGCTGGGCCATAAATCCCTCCCCCCTCAACTCCGGTCCCCTTGCTGCTCAGGCTGGATGGACAGGAATCCACCCCTCATCCAATTGCTCAGAGGGGCTTTACTGCAAAGTAGACAAAACAAGGCAAAAATCCTTCCTGGGGAAGCCCAGGAGCTGCAGCCCCATGGCTCGCACTCTGCAGCCCCACAAAACTGCCTGGAAGGGTAAAGTTGCGGCCAAGGGCTGACCTCCAATTCCCGGAGAGCGTTGTCGCACTCCTTCTGGCCAGGTGCTTGCTGGGTGCACAGGGTGATCAACTGGTTGATGCTCTCCGTGACTGCCCTGGGGCAGGAGGAAAGGGGAACAGATGAAGAACAGCCCTCCAGCCCATCTGCCGATCCTTATGGAGTCGCCTCCCGGCCCTGCCATCCCAGATGCTCCTCACACTTGTGGTGCTGGCCCTTCCTTCCTTCCTTCCTTCCTCCCTTCCTTCCTCCCTTCCTTCCTCCCTTCCTCCCTCCCTCCCTCCCTCCCTCCCTCCCTCCCTCCCTTCCTTCCTTCCTTCCTTCCTTCCTTCCTTCCTTCCCTTCCCTTCCCTCCCTCCCTCCCTCGTCCTCCCTCCTCTACTTTCAGTCCCCAAAGAGCCTGGAAGGGAGGCTGGGCTATGGACAGAATGGACTTAACCATTCTGGACAGACAACGGACTAGGAGGGCTCCTGTGTAATCCCATCAAGGAAATCATGCAGTTGTGTCACCAGCTGTCCTCCAGCCATCTCCCCCCATTCTCCTCTTCCCATCTGCTCAACGGAGGCCAGTCAGGAAATGAAACATCCACCAGCAGTTGCCAACTCCCTGCCCTGCTACTCCGGCACCCAGCCCAGGCCCACCACGGCCCTCACCTGGCAGCAGCTGCTAAGAGGTTCTTGGCGTTGGGAGCGCCGGGGTCCACCGACAGAGACTTGGCCGCCAGAAGCAGTTTGCTGGAAGCCATGGAGATGTTCTTGAGGTTCCCGATGACCTGGATCTGGTCCTCTTTGGTCTGCGAGGCAGAGACCGGGCACCGCAGGGGCTCACTGCTTGGGCCGAGAGCCGAGTCCCCCAACTCTATTCCTGGCTCCAGCAGCATCGGAGGGAGTGCTACTTGGCCAGGCGGTGCAGAAGGAGACCCAGATCACCGCCACGTGCAAGGGCCCCCCAGCTGAGCAGGCAAGGCTTTGACAATTGGGCCTTCACTGGGAAATCCACCCCAGAGGGCTGAGCCTCCCAGCCTCTATGCAGCCCCCATCTCCGCCTGGCACCGAGAGCTGACAGTCACCAGCCACAGCTGGTCCAGCGGCTGCCCTGCCCAGCAAATCCATCTGGGTTAGGCTGCAGGCTCTGTCCTCGGGAGGAGGCTGAGAGAGCAAACCCAGACGGTGGGCTTCCAGAGGTTATGCTGAAGGGGGCGAGGGCAGCGTGGGGAGATGCAGGGACCCTCCTAGAGCCCTGAGGCCGGCCTGTCACCCTGGACCCTAAGCAGGCTTTCCCACTGGGCCTCTTCTCTGCGGGGCCCAATGCTGAGGCCCCCAAGGAGGGTGATGTTCTCACGACAGTGGGAATCTGGCCTGCTGATGGGCGGAGGGGAGAGGAGATGGGTCCACCTCAGGGAGTGACGATGATGCCTGAGGGCTGGGAGGTTTGGCAGGGGAAAAGCAATGGCACCACCCAGGGAAGGATGATTTAATTCTTCCTTTGGTGTCCTTCCAATCTGCCCAGGGCCTCAGCACTTGATGGTTGGGCTTAGGGGTTAAACATGATTAGACAGCTAAACAGGATTGGAAAGGAGAACACTAGGAAATCCCACAACAGTAGATTAAAATCAGACAACATCCCAGAGAAAGGATAAAGCATATTGTGCCCTAGAAAGTTGCATGGATGCATAAAAACAGAGTTTGGCTGGAGGAAACCCTGTTCTTTTCAAGAACTGAGGCTCCCAGAATGCACCTTTCCAGCATCAGATCTAGCAGGAGAAGCCTAGAGAAGCAATGCTTGCTTTCTGCCAAGCAGGGGGAGGAGGGGGGCACCCACCTGAGCTTGGCCGGCCATCTCAATCCCTGCGTCGAGAAACTCATCAAAGTCCTCGCTGAACTTCCCCGAGGCGGCCGCCAGCTCCCCGCTCTGGCCCCGCGTGGAGTGCACAACCTCCCCAGCCGACTGGTTCAGGTCAGCCGCCACCTGGTTGAGCTCGCTCTGCGCCTCCTGGAACGACTTGGAGCTGGGAGGCAGCTGTAAGGTGAGGGTGGGATTAGGAAGCTGCGGCTGTGCCCTGGCACGCCACCAAGCACACGGGCCCTGCCCTGCCATTTGCCTTCCACAACGCCACAAACGGGGGGGGGGGGAGGAAGTATAGATGGTATTAACTAGGGGAAGAATTTGTGGGTTCTGCTTCAGTTTGCAAACACTCTGGCCTCGTACCAGCTGATGCAAGGACCAGAAGCCCATCACCAGCTTTTATTCCATCATTGTTTGGAAACCCCACCCCCAAAGTACTTCAGGGGACACCACTGCTCGCACTGACACACCCAAGGCCAAGGGGCTTGCAGGAGGCTTCCTCAGAAGCAGGAGCCACGGGGGAAGCGGCTCACCATTTCCACCAGCAGCTTCTTGCTGGATTCACCAATGCTCTTCAGGGCCACGTCCACGTCCTTCTGGCCAGGGAGGCAGTTGACGCAGTTATTCAGTGAATGTGACACGGCTTTTGCCACCTTTCCGAGACACACAACCAAGGGGGGGGGGAGAGGAATCAAAGGAATGCAAACAGCCCCAAGACCCTCAACCCATCTTCCTAAGGCTCTGACAGCTGCCTGTTGGGGAATAAACCCCTTTGATGGATCAGACTCCAAAGCCGCTGGGCTACTGGAGGGACCCAGGCTCTCTGAAGCCCAGGACAGCCAGGGAGCAGACTCCCAGGCAAGGAAGTCGAGTAAACCTGGTTCCAGGGGTAAACATTGTGGTTTCAGATGGAAGGAGAATTCCAGGGATTCAGGGGTGGGGGTCTTGCATGGGGGGGGGAGAATAAAAAGCTCAAGATGGCAGCCAAACACACACAAATGTGGGAGGAGCTTCAATGGCTCCATTCTGGCTTGACCATTTAGACCACAACCTGCAGACACTCCTGGAGTCAGGGAGAATTTTAAGCCAGGGAGGCAGATGGGGGGGAGGGTGCCGAGCAGAAGCCAGACCAAGCAACCAGAGTCACACGACCCCCTTTGCCAGGTTCTGACATGGGCGGCAATTGGGGCAGGGCGAGCGGCAGCCCCCTCCTCTCCTGGGGGCCTCCTGTCCGGGGCTCCGGCTGCCCTCCACCCACCTGGGCTAGCCTCTGCTGACTCTCTGCATCCCCTGGAGACACCAGGGCCTGCTTGGCTTCCTGGATGAGCAGAGCGGAGCCCTCCATCACGTCCCACGCCGAGTCCAGCATTGCCTGGGCCCCGGCTGGATCGCCCGTGGATGCGGCTACGCCCCGCGCAGCTTGTGCCAAAGTCTTCAGTGCCTGGGCTGTTTCCCGGGCAGCCACCCCTGGAGGGAAGAAAGCCGGGAAGTCTAGTCAGCAGCCTCCAGGCTGACACTGTCCGTCCCAAGGAGAACATGAGAAGGCCGGATCCGGCTGAGGCCCGGCTGAACCCAGGGTTTGGTTTCGCCCAGTGGCCAATGGGCATCTCGGGGCTGCCAGCAGGAGATGCAGCCGTTCATTTCTGTGGAGAGATCTGAGGGGAGGCTGTCCTGGACCCCAAATTGTGAGTCTCTCTCCCCTGCTTACCAAGCCCATGGAGCATTCATCTTTAGGAATAGTTTGCAAATTTCTACAGATTGTTCTCAACAATAATACCGGTTTGTCTCTGCAAGTCTGCGGTTCCTTGCGTGAGTCAAAAATGTGAGGTGAGATGACCAGGCGAGGCAGTGACCGCCCCTTGGCCACCCTGGGGGGGAGGGGGAGAGAGGCTGCCAGAGCAAGAAGCCTTTGTACCTGTATAGTCTTCATTGCCTTGGGCGGCACAGGTGAGCAGCTGCGCCATGGAGGAGCCAACAGCTTTGGAGGTGCTTCCCAAGTCCTGGGCGCATTTTTCGAGCTGAGGGAGATAAACAGCCTTGTGATTAACCTTCCCAGTGACCTTCCCAGCTGTGCCAAGGGCCCACTGGTGGCACCCTCGGAGACTGGCACCATTTCCTTCCTACAAGAGGGGTACTGGTGGCCCCCCAATATTTCAACTCTCCCCCAAAAAGGGGCATCTTCTCCACATATCTCTCTCTTCAGTCATGGCTTTTATGAACTGCCGGTAGGACTTGGACATTAAAAGGCAACATCTTAAGTGGAATACATCTTTCCTCTGAGTTAAATTTTGCTGGAGCTGGTTTTCCAGAAGTTACTCTATTGTGGTTTACTCTCTTAAAACAAAACTTGTAAATCCTCTTGGTTAAAATGGCCATAAAACTGAAAAAAAGTACACTTCTCAGTCTACCCAGGACATCTGAGAGGAGCGGAACTCTTTGGGCCTGTATGTGCCATAAGCCAATAGAAGCAGCCACCCTTATGAACTACCCAAAGGGAAGGAATAGAACATATATTTAAATGCAATCCCCCCCATTTTTTTTTTACTTTGGTTAGTATATACATTTTTTTAAAAAAGCAATATAAGCCTTGTCTGATATTCTCCATTTACCGTTTCTCCCGGAAGAGGCTTCAACTGTCCGTCCAAGGCTGCCATCTTTGCATCCTGCAATTCATTTTTGAGTGTCTGGACAGTGTTCAAGGCCGAGTCGATCTCCATGGGGCCACAGGCCTCGTGTGCCTAAGTGCAAGACAGGTGAACAAGCACATCCTCACAAGTCTCTCATCACAACACAAAGCTCCTCCAATGGAGGGGCTGATGGGGAAGGAATCTTGGGGGGGGGCTCTTGCCACCCCACAAGACTCGGAAGTGGGGGGCGCTGGGCTTCTGCCCACCTTCTGAGAGGCCGTCCTCAGCTCCGCCAGGCTGGTGGCCAGATTCTTGGCACACTGGCTTAACTGCATGGCTGCCGCCTGGTCAGTCACGGTTGGCACGGCTGCTTTGGCTGAAGCCACCATTTTGCTCCCTGGCTGTTGAAAGAAAGACCAGCCCATTGGTCTCGGCGGCCCTTCCGTCTGGCAGAGCGAGGCCCCTCCCCATCCCACGCCCTCCTTCCAACTCACATACCTGGAGGAAATTTTGGCTGGAGTTGATCAAGGCGAGTTGGGCGCCCAGGTCCTCCGCCTGCGTTTGGCTCCCTCGCACGCCTTGCACCAGCTGCGGAATGTGGTCAGCCACGTTCTACCCAGAGGAGGGAAGGCAGGCGGCTTGGCTCTCCAACTGGGCAGCTCAAGGCCAAGCCCAACTGGACAGCCCTTCCTATCCCTGAGTGGACAATGGCGCAGAGCTGACAGAACTTGGGAGGAGTTGCTTGATGTGCTGGAAACCGGGACTGTGTTAAGTCCAGCCAGGTCAGGATTCAGTGGCTGGTCATTTAATTCAAGTCTGGAGGTTGCCGCTTTGCTTCCACCCACTCAAACAGGTTGTGTGAACGAGGCCTCAGAGTGCTGAAGGAACGCAGCTCACCCGGAATGGATTTCGGGACTGGAGCAGCTTCCAACCCACAAAGACCTGGGTGTCCAGGAGGCCTCCGGGCTTTCAGCTTGGGATTATTTATAGAGCGTTTTCTCAGGATTCATGAAGCCAAGCCTTGTTATGGACATGCTAGAGGCACGAGGAGGCTCCTCTCCACTCTTTTGACTTCTTCCCAGTTCAAGCGACCTTACCTTGCAGCTCTGGACAAGCTGCTGGTGGGCTGCTGCGTTCTTGTTTGAAATGGCAGCGTTCTGTGAGGCTGCGATGGTTTGCGTGGCAGCTGCGGCTGCCTGTTTCGCTGCCACCTGCAAGAAGGAGGGTCTGGAAAGTCTTGGGGTGGCAAGGGAGAAGGGGCGGATCTGGCGGGGTGTGGATTTCTTACACTCCGTTTCCCCAAAGCTTCTATCCATTAACCTCTAAAACTGCCTTCCCCAACCAGGTGCCCTCCAGATGTGCTGAGGCTGTTACTCCCTTTGTCTCTGCTGTCTGGAAATGCCAGGAAGGGCAACCCCAACACAGCTGGAGGGAGGCAGACCAAAAGGGGAAAGCAGGAACCTCTTCATTCCCCTGCAGGACCCGCTCAGGAGCATCTTCCCAGCGTAAGAGGAACCCAAGGGGCTGGCTTCGAGCAGAAGAATATGGATTCACCAGTGAGCCTGGAGCTGCTCCTTCTCCTGGAGAGAAGCACCAGGTGGGGGAGACTTTGGAAGAACTGCCAAGAAGGGAAGGTTGGCAGAATTTACTCAGTCCTAAAACCCTGAAAAGCGAGAACGTTTCCTTTCTCTTTATGAACACACACAGTCATTCTGGACATTGGCTCTCACGGAAGCCCACTCCTCTGCTTGCCTTTGCAGGCTGGTTTCAGGCTGACACGCAGCCTCCGTGCAAGGTGGGCCCCAAGTCCAGGCCTGACCGGCCTGACAAGACAGGCATTCTCTTCCCCAGCTGCGTATCAGTACCGATCCAGTAGAAAAGGGGGAGGAAACAGCTATCTGAAAGGTTTGGCCTGGCTCAGGCCACACAACAACTCAGCCAAGGAGAAAGAGGAGACCCGCCGATGGTCTCACCTCCAGTCGGTTCACAATCTTCTTCTTAATGGCGTTTTGGGCAGCTGCGTTGGTGGCCACCCGGAGCCCTTCGGCCGCCTCCCGCAGCCGCTGCTGCTGGTCTTCATTGTCTGGGTTGGCAGCAGCTCCCTATGGGGGGCAAATCACAAAGACGAAAGTTGGAGGGCTCAAGCCCATCTCAGCCTTCACGTTACGGGGGAGCCGTCTTTGCTTCACCTTGTCGCCCTGCTCCCCCCCCAAAAAAGTAAGCACCAGCAGTGAACCTTTCTCGACAGCCACACGGTTGCACGTGGGGTTTTGTGGTACCTTTGCAGCTTCTACCATCCGGGCAGTGGAATCAGCAAGAAGCTTGGCAGCTGCCAGAAGTTTCTTCGAGTTTTCCATGTCAATTTCTGCTTCAGCGTCAGACCGCATGGCGTTCACCAGGTCTGAAGTTGCTTGTGCCAACACCCTGGCCTGCCGCACCATTTCCCCTGCAACCGGATTGAAAATGGGCTTTCTTTTCATCTCTCCGGGCCCATCTCTGACTCTCTCCCGGGCTCTGATGATCCCCAAGCTTCACCAAGCCCTCTCATGGGCTGGCCTGGAGAGAAATTCCCCTTGCAGAACATGCTCAGGGCTTCAAAATGCTAGAGAAACGAGTGCCTCTATTTCCGAGGCCAGGACAGAGGAGGCCTTCCTTTGCCTGCAGGAGGCACCAGGCTCGATTTCTGGCTCTACTAGTTGAGGAAGGGATGGATCTGGTAGCCAACGTAGCTGGAGGACAGAGAGACTGACTGGGCAGATGTACTCCTTCCGGATAGGGTGGGCGAGGGTGTCAAAAGATGTCAAGATGATAGCCACCAGGGCAGATCAAAAGGAAGGGGGGGGGTTAATTTTGTGACTGGACCTGCCACCTTGACTTTTCCGACCCCCCTCTGTGAATGCTCCTCTGTACAACTCCATCAATCGCTCTCAGAGCTGCCATGCACAGCAGGAGCAGAGCAAGGGGACAGCTGAGCAAGAGAAGGAGAGCTTACCGGCATCCCCCATGGAACTGAAGATGCTCTCGGTCACATACATGATGGTGTCGGTGGCCTGATCGTAGCGTCCAATGGGCTCCCCCCGGCTGGCAAACTGGCGGACGTGCTGCAGGAGGTCATTCAGGGCCTGGCTGACCACGCTGGCCGCCGCGCTGACTTGCTTGAGCAGTTCAGTGTCATCCGTGGCAGCCTGGCATGCCCGCACACAGTTCTCCACGGAGCGATCCACCAGCTTTCCGGCTTCAATCAGCTGCTCCTGACACACCGGGGAGCTGATGGTGGGACTCACCACCTGCAGCAAAGCACATCCAGCCACGTGAGGTGAGTGGCAGGGCGCATGGCATCTGGCCTGTGAAGGGTTGCCTGACTGCCACAGCAGAGAAGGGGCTCTTTCAACCTCACAACAAACTGACCAATGGGCCACGGCTGTTCTGATGCCCATCCAGCTCTCCACTGACGGGCAATATCACAGAAGCTAGATCTCTCTCATCCACCCTGGCTTGCCCACCCCTCCCTGGATGCACCTTTGCACAAGCCACCAGCTGCGAGGTGGAGAGGGCGCACTGCGTGGCAGCTGCAATCACCCGGTTCTGCAGAACAGTGTCCTCGGCCACCTGAGCCACGTTCTTGGCCTTTAGCACCAACATGGCGGCGGCGTTGGCCACAGCTTTGGCCAGGCTCATCAAGACATCCTGGGGAAGAGTAAGGTGGGAAAGAGGGTTGAGCCACGAGAAGAGGCTCAGCTCATCCACAGGTACAGAAACCGTAAACGGGGGCAGCAGGGTTCAATCCCACAAGAATAAAGGGTCCCAGGGGAGCTTTACCTGGAAACGTTCATCCGTCTCATTCTCCCCGATCTGCCTGAGCAGCTCCCCACTGGCTTGGCCGATGCTGCCGGCTGCGGTCAGAACAGTCTGGCGGGGCTGGAAAGAGAGAAAAGTAGGAAAGATGATCACACTGCCTTAGGAAGAGAAATTCTCAAGCTGCTGCCCTTCCACTGAAGCAAAGTCCTCCCTATGGATAGTATAGTAACAACCAGGGGGCAACCAGGCGGCCTGCTGCCATTCTGCCCTACGGCCTCACCTCTCCTGATGTCGGTTCCACCGCTTTGAGCAGGTTTGAGACGGCCCCTGCCAGGGTCCGAGCGGCCTTCAGCAGGTCCTCCCCACTTCCGACTTCATCGTCCATGAGGGCCGCCAGCAACTTGACCCCCTTGGACATCTCCGTGAGGTTGGAGGAGATGGTGGTGATGGCACAGCCCACCGCTGTGTAGTCTGTGTCAACCGGGTCCCCTGCCAAGCAAAGCAGACCAGGAGATGCCCAACTTCCAAAGGCGTTGCAGAGGCTCACACTTTCTTATACCGCTAGGGCCTGGTCTTTGCGGGCCTGGTTTGTTGCTGTTTAATGTTTCAGAGGATCTTCTGCTTTGGCCCAGAGCACCCTTGGTTCTTTGCAAGCCACGGGGATGTTCCTGAATGCACCACTGAAATGGGAATGCTGACCAAAGCAAACTGAACAGGTGTTTCCTTTAGAACTTTGGAAAGATACATTCTACACTCATAGGACCATTACAGAGCACACAGCCTACTTACCTGCTGTAAGGTTCACAACAGAAGCTGTCCCTGCAGTGATTGCATCAACTTGAGAGTGTATTTCATGTTTTGACTCGTCCACTTTGTTCTGGACCCAAACTCTGGAAGCCTGGAGAAAAAGGCAGATGCCAAATTAAAAGAATGCAGGACATCTTCTAACTTCTAGGTTTGCTAATCCTCAGAAACCTTCTCCAACTTGGTGACCATCAGACAGATGGGCACCTGCTAGGATTCTTAGCAATTACCAAGTGAGTGAAGGATTCTGGGGATTGAGTTCCATACATCTGGAGAGCATTCAGCTTAGGAAGGACTTCATTAGACAGGACTGCTTGATTGCCCTCTCTATTTGCTAAGAAACATCCCTGGAATACTCAATATTCAGGGGTCCCCAGAAGGATGGATCTGAGCCCTCAAACAAAGGCAATTATTTCACATAGTTCCCCTGTGTCAGGCTTGCTCTTCCTGGAGGAAAGAAGTGCTATCAGACCTTGAAAGGGCCGATTCACACATGGATAACCAAGGACTTTCCTACAGGAGACACAGAAAATGGCCAAGATGGGGCTGTTTAGCTCAAAGGCACGAAAGCATTTTGAAGCACAAAAGGGCTGCTGAGAGAGGCTGAATGTGGAGAAGGAACAGACATCCCAGGCCAGTGTTGGTTTTGGGGAGATGGTCTTCCCTTTGCCCCCCAGGCTAACTGACCATGTCATTTCCTAAAGGCGGAAGATCATCGACTTGGGTGAGGTCTGCCTGCGTCTGCTGGACGGCCTGCATGCTGGTGTTGATGGTGCCCATCAGGGCCTGTTGGGCTGAAGTCTGAGGAAAGCCAAGCAAAGTTCAGCAGATCTTCTCCTGCAGAGGGACCACTTAGCAGGGCTCTGTGACCAGGACCTCACCCTTGCTCAGAAGGGGGGAGTGGCTTACCAGAGGGGGCATGTGGGCCCTGTGCATCTGCCCAACTGTCACTTGCTGCTGCGGTGAAGGCATGCTGCCCACGTTGAAGATCTCTGGGCCAGTGGAGCCCGAGCGCATGACGGCTGGAAGCGCCACGGAGCCATGCTCCACCTTTCCGGTGCGGTTGAACTGCTGCTGCAATATTGTCGACCTGCCAAAGGAAGGAAAGAACCAGACTGGGAAGAGAGTTTCTTGCCCTCTTTGATCCTTCCACAACTGGGCTGGTCCACCAGCTCCAATTCCCCAAACACCCACTGTTCCACCCCCTAAATGTCTGATGAGCTGCTTCTGGCCCCGTAAAAGCTTGCACCCTCTTATGGACTTCATATTTGACACACCCCAATAAGGTGGCCAGCATTTGAGAGATGCAAGCTGCAAAATAGAAGGAAGGTCTTGGAGATGGGAAGAAGAGCAGCTTTCATTAAAAGGAGGTGAGACTTGGAATAAAGGAGCATGACAGCTCATGGCCCTGCCACAAAGACCTGCCAGAGAAAAAACCAGCCCTCTTCCACATACTTTTTGGGAGAGACAGATTCTTCTAGCATAGTCGATTCTTCATCTCCTTCCAGCCCAAAGCGATCCCTGCTTTGCTTCTACAGAAAAGGCAAACACAGGTTTTCAATCCCTTCCTGTGTCTTGTGAAACCATCTCCCTTTTTGCAAACGGGTCTGAACATGCAGCCCACTCTGGAATCCACTTGGGGCTCTAATCCCAGGCCCTTTGGCTTGCCAGAGAGGCTTCTGGGCAGTTGCCCCAAGGCCTAGATCATGGTAGGGGCAATTCCCTATCATCAGTGCCTATGATGCCCTGCCCACCAAACACTGGCCAGGGCGGAGGCTTGAGACTGCAAAGTGTCCTGGGAATGAAAATAGATTACTTCTCACCTCCTTGCACGACCTACAATACATACATGGAATGGAATGGCAGCAACAGGAGAAGAGAAGCACCAGAGGCCTCCTCTCACCCCCAACCCAATTCCCCCCCCGTCCCCCCCACTTGGCAGTTTGGGGGCAGAAGCCGAAGGTGTTTACCTTCTTGAGGATGATGTCAATGTAACCAGCGATCAGCTGAGAGATCTGCTCTCCTTCAGTGGTCTGTACTGAGTAGTAGCTTTCTTGGTACTCCCCAAAATCCTAAGGGAAGATACAGCACTGTTTGCATCAAGATAACACCCAGTTTGCCACCGGGAAACTTTTCTTCTGCTTCTCTCTCACCACCACGAATTACCAGGGTGAAGCTTTTGGGTGAGGCCGCCCAGCGTTTCACCGTGGTCAGAGGCCACTCCTGCAAGACTTCCTTGGTCTTTTCATCCACACGCATCACGGACTCCTTGGTAATTCCTAGCAAACGGGGGACCAGTTTGTTCTTTCCTTTCATTTTCTCCTGTGAAGGGGAAAAAAACGAAACAAAAATTGAAAGAATGTAAGAAGACTCCCGAGGATGGATCCAGCTGGAGGCCTATCTAGTGCAGCTTTGGTGTTCCTCAGAAGCCAAGCAGATGGATCCAAGAAGCTCATCAAGAGGGCGGTCGCACAATTCCACCCAACAGGAGGTAGGAAGCAGTCCTGCAGTGCAGCAGCAAATCCAACCCAGGTCCTTTGTGGACTTTGTGGCTGAATCTCCTCTTACCACTCTCAAAAACTAAATCTATTATTGCATCTGAGAGCAGCAAATTCTACGGTTTAATATGTGCCAAGAAGCCCTTCCTTCTCTTGGTCCTGAATCTCCTTGCCTCGAGGGCCAGTCAAGCTGCCCATATCCCAACCACCTTTCCTACCTCACCCATGACCCCCTGGACCCCTGTCCTCTTTCCTCTCCCCCAAAGCAAAGCCTTTCCTCCATGACCCACTGCCCAAGTCCTGAGTTCATTGGTGTGCCCTTTTGGGCGTACTCCACTTTGGCTCACGGCTCCAGAAAAGGGGCTCCTGGTGTAATTCTAGCTCATGTTTTAATGTTAAAATAAGTTAACTGAGATAAGGGACACTGATCTTTATTTGCCTCAGGTCCCCTTAGAACGTGAACGGTCCAGTAACTAGATTTTGAGGAATTGCAAACGGTTGGCCTTCAATAAAGGACTGCAAAAAGAGAAAGTCATGTCTGCTATTATAATGCATCCCCATTCCCCAAGTTACAATAATTCATTCAAAGCAGAGAGGATTAAATGTTCGGAGCATTTGTTAAACAGCTCCGGTTTTTAAATTCTCTGCTTTCCTCTCCTCATAAATTGATCACAGCCAGGCATCTCACACTGCTCTTCCAGAAATGCCTTAATTGCCATTTGCTTCAGTCAGCCCTAAAAAAAGGAAAGACTTCAAGAATGCAATATGCATTTTTAATTGAATGCACCCCAGCTTATCACTGCAGTAAAAATAATTGTCTGACTTGTGGTCTTCCTCAGGTGCCCCATGGTGCCAGTTGGAAGTCACCTGTTAGGAGAATATTGAAGGAATCTGAGTGTGAGAAAAAACACGGCTTAATTGTGTTGCAGCATTCTGGGAAAAATCACTGGTGTGCAAATCACTCCTTTGCAGGGTGGTTAGTTCACCTGAAGGGAACACAGAAAGGAAATGGCTAATCACAAAGCACCACTCCGCTAGCAAAGGGCACCTTCTCAATCAGGAGAGGGAAGATCTCCCATAAACGTGAAGCATGAATGGTTCGGCCAATGCACAACTGTGCAGAACTTGATTTTTCAGGGGGGTCCAAGAACAGCAATTAAGAATTATCAGCCAAGTTCACGCTACAAATTCAAATTTGGCCCAGTTCAATATCAAAAGGTAAAGAGGGGTGTGTTTCCTTCGCTCTATTTAGTTTTATGATGAGGTGCCAAAAAGTCAATCAGACTTGGCAAAGGTGTGATTTCTCTAAGTCAGGTAGGCAACTCTGGCAACTTTAGCACCTGCGGACTTCAACTCCCAGAATTCCTGAGCCAGCATGGTTGCCAACCCCTGCTCTAAATCTACTCAGTGTTTGGACTAGGAAACTCAGATTTAGCTTTATGATAATGCCACTTCGCTTCCCGCATCTGGCTACATGATGGCATACCCAGTCAATTATTCATATGTTCTTGGCATCAAAATATTATGGGGTTAAAAAAAAAAGATACCGGTCCAGACCAGGAAGCGATGTTGGCCAAGACCAGGTGAGGAAAGGAAAGTCTTTCAGTTCTTCCCTCAACATTAAACCCTTTGAGTTGAAAAAGGTGCAAACTCTTTAGCTGGCTCTTATGAAACATCTTCTTCACCGTTGAAAGCATCAGCCATTGAATCTAACGGAGTACATTTAATTCAAGTCCAATTCCTACCTTCACCAGGAAAAAGGAGACTCCATAGGTCCTCAGAGACCGGGCCAACTTAACGTACTTCACTTTTGCCTCTATTTCAGTCATCTCTCCACAATCCTTGTGTTCCTGTGGTGAAGAGGACTATTTTTGACAAGCTGACACCTCCTAGGAGAATGCTTCAACCGTTGTGGAACAGGCAGACTTTCAAGGTGCTGCTAGACTAGAGAGAGTAACCTCTGAACTTTTCCCTTTATTTGCTTATCAAGATCCATAAGCTAACATGTCTCAACAGACCAGCCCCAGCTGGGCAAGGATATGAGCTGAAATTGGCCATCTTCTCACTTTCTGATCTTCCTTTCTCAGCCATGCCTCATTCTCTACCATCCTGGCTCATGGCCTACAGCCCTTCCTTGCTCAACCTGGCATCTGAGAAAGAGTCAAGGTGTGTGTGTGTGTGTTTTGTTTTCACTTCTGCAGCTCATGTCAGCTTTCATTAACCTCTGAGGTTCCAGTGATATTTCAAGGATGTGAGATTTACACATGCAAAGGTATTTCCTCAGTCCTTGGAAGACAGGTGTCATCTTGCCTCCAAAGGCCTTTTGAAAGAGTTTTGCATCAAAATTTCGATGCTTGGCATCTTTCAGGATATATCTTATATAGATGGCCAATGTCTGTACTATCCAGAGCAGAAAATGGGACTTTTTTCAAGCTGACCTGGATGTTCATAGCACTTTATACTTCCCACTCCAGGCCAATCATAAATGTTGGTTTCAGTGCAAGGGGATGCTCACCTTGTGTTTAGATCGAACCAGATTAGCCAGTTGATAGAGGCTGCTCCCTATGCCAACTAATTAGCAGACCAGATGTCAAAAGTCTGCTTGCCATCTGGAACCTTTCCTCCCTAAACAGTGAATCTTATAACCCTTAATAACAAATAGTGAAGCCCAGAGTAAAGTTATTTGTATATTTTCAACAGATCTGAGGCTGGCATCTTAGTCTCTCCTGCTCTGTTCTGTTTGACAGGAATTGTTAAAGTGACCTTAATTAGTATTTTGTTTTTTGAGAACCAAGGCACAAATCAGAAAGGACCTGAAATACACACAGTAAATGGCTTGAAAAAATAGCCCTTAATTTGCTATAGTAGGAATATAATTGTAATTCCCAAACTCGAAAGAGTTGCTATCGGCGTCAGCCTTTGCCAGGCCTGTGCCCTCCAGATGCTGCCTGGGTGTTGTGGGAATGAAGTCTGAAAACATCTGGAACACATCACCCTGGGGAAGGCGGCAGTGGCAGATCCTGACAGAGCAGATGAAGTCCCATGCTTTTCATCAGCTGTTTCCCAACCAGATGTATCAATCCGTAACTTCCAGGGTCCCCACTGTTCACACTGACTGAGAATGGTGGGAATTCTAGTTCCAAACATCTGGAGGGCATTTGATGAGAAAAGCTGCATTGGATGCAGCTAGTCAAAACAAGACCTCTCAGCAGAACAAGGATTTCTAGCCCTTTTAGTACCTTTCACATCCTATCTCACGATGCACAGAATGAGCAGAACCCCAAGCCCCTGAAACCTATAATCAATTCCACCTCAGCAAGCTCCTTCTTCTCCTTGGGAAGGATGTCCTTCTTTGCTTTTTACACTGCAGTCAAAAGCTATTGAACAGGCTCCTTTCTTGAAGAGAACACCCTGAAAAGCAAACCAGGCTCCCAACCAGACACAAAATCATAATTTAGGGTAGGAAGTTTGCCAAAGGCAGCAAAAGAGAGGAAGAACACCTGCTTCCTTTACACTTGACAGAATGCCACAAAGCCAATGTGGGGCTGCACAAAACATACACACACGAAAAGGAACATTAAGATGCATACTGTATCAGGCTTGAGGAAGAAGATTCCCTTTTTAATTACCTGGAATATTCTCTTTTCAGCTCCTCTTTGCTTGATATATTCTTTGGGGAGAAATTCTTTCAGACTGTAGGAACAAGAAGTCACAATTAATGAAGGGGCCGTCTCTTAATTGGAAAACGTTCAGCTGTAGACATTGAAGAGAAGATTCACGGAATCAGGCTGGCTGGGGCCTTCTGGGAATTGAAGTCCACATGTCTTCCAGTTGCCAAGGTTGAAAAATGGCAGCTTAGAGTTTGTGTGCAGCTGTCCAGTTGTGGTTATTCCATAAACCATTATTAACATGCCTTGATGAGCCCCCCCTCAACTGTCCATCTGCAGGAATTCTCTCTCATTAAAGGAAGCACCCTTAAAGGGCAAATGGTGGGAACGAGGCCCCGGGAACTCACCCCCAGTCAAGCCTTCTGGATCTGAACTTTGGGCAGAGAGCAACTTGGCTGTTCTGGAGACAGATGCAAACCTTCGGTTATGATTAAACCGCATTATTTAAATTCCATGGAGCTGCTTTAGCAAAATCCAATGTATATCACCCTCATCATTCTGGCTGCCTTTCAGCATTTCAACATCCGCACATCAGGAATCTCCAAAGGGGTTCCCTGCCCTTTCCCTGAGGCTGGCATGGCACTGCCTTGCCAGTTAAGGTGGCCCTGCATTCCCAAGGGTGGTGAGCCTTGGCAAAGAGGCCCCATTCCGTCCTTCCGCGCTTTGAGGAAAGAGTTGGGCGTGAGAACCAGACTGCAAGAGGCCTAGGGATAGCAGAAGTCACCTTGGCCTTCTTAGCAAGAAATGCTGGAATTGCTTTAGCCCAGGGGTCTTTGGAGACCCCTGGGCTAAAGCAATTGTGCAGGCAGCTGCCCAGCTCCATTTAGCCCCAATGGGAAGAGTCTCACTTACTCTAAGAATCCAGGTTTGTGTTTGTGCTCTACGTGAGGCCCAAACTGGATCTGTGCCTGAAATCCGCCAAATTCACAGGCCTTCTCGAAGGACACTGGGTGGGAGCCATTCAGAATGTCATCACGGGCCTAGAAAGCAAGCGGGGAAAGAGTCCCTAGCAGGCCCAAACATCTCAGCTCCTCCTTTGCCAACCCCCAAGTTTTCCAAGAAACTCGGCACTTCCCTTCCTTACAAAGGAAGTGAGAGGCAGCACCTTCCTGATATCAAGTGGTAACTCAAAGCAGCATCAGTGGGAATAAAAAGCCTCAACATCATGGACCTACTAATAAATGGGGCTACAATACTTAATTCCAGTTTCCAAGATTCTGCAAACTAAGCCCTTTTCCTTTCAATAAATCTAGTTAGTCTCACTCTGCAAGAGTCTCGCTTTGGGATTGTGACCCACTGTTCAAGGTTCACTCCCTCAGGTCACTGTTTAACATTATGTGCGAATACGTAGTTTGCTAAACCAACCAGGGCCAAATTATCTTTGACCTAGCCTGATGGGCACCTCAGCTGTGCCTTAGCAAGAGTCTTAGCAAGTTTACTTTAGCTGCTGTCTTAGCAAGAGGGTCACCTGTCCCACTCAGCACACCTGGACATAGAGCAGGTTGAGCTGGACGGGGTCTCTGGAATCCACGTTCTGGTCAGAGTAGAAGAACTTGCGCCTCAGAAGCAGCGTCTCGCTCTCGTCCACCCCTTGTTCCCGAAACGTTCGGCTGTGATCCAACCAGTTCACTGGGGGCAAAAGGAGAAGTGAGAGTCCACAGGCAGATTATGTCACAGTCGCTCTTCCCTCCCTCCCTCCAATTCAGGAGTCTCCAAACTTGGCAACTTTAAAATTTGTGGACTTCAACTCCCAGAATTTCCCAGCCAGCCAAGTTTGGAGACCCCTGCTCTAATTCCTGAGGGAATTTCCAGTGATGAAACGTCTCCCGAGGCAAAGTCAATCCTCTTCAAGCCAAAAAGGAACCCCCCAAAGCAAGGCACTCAAGTTGCCCTAACTATGGTTTAAGCAAACTGTCTGAACTCAGCTAGTTTTCCTCTCCATGAGACAACTATCAACAATTATTGAAAATACGACATCATCAGCGGACATGTTGCAACCTTCATTAAGTGCAATAATCCTCTGTTACCACAGATGTTGACAGCAAAACCAAGAGAAACAGGAGAAGACCTTGTTCCAACATCACAGCTTCATTATTATTCAGCTTAGCCTCCTTCAGGTCACTGGACTGGAGCTCCCATGATTCCCTACGGGCTTGGCTACTGGTCAAGTTAGGAAGGAGAAAATGCAGAGCAAGGCTAAAAAAATGTCTTCTGAAAGCTGGTGAAGGAACCAGGAGAATGAACCGTGGTTCATTCTGGAGATCCCCGATTCTTTTTTTTTTTTTTTCAACTCCTAGATTTAGAGTGTGGGCATTTCAAGATATCTGCGTCCACCTTAGATTATGTGCCAATCTAAGATGTTCCTACTTGACCAGTGCGACTAAGAATTCACTCCCATTTTCAAGGCGATCACGTAGGGGTTTTCTATTCCTGGAAAAGAGACTCTCTCGGAGGGAGCAACTCACAGTCATCATCGGTGTGCAGCTTGGCTTTTAATTTCTCCATCTTTTTCTCATCCCGAAGCAGCGTTCGATCCTTTTTCAGGGTCCCTGTGCCCTCTTCCTTCTTTTCCTCACTGCCTTCTTGGATTAAGGAGTACTCTTCATAATTGGTTATGCCTAAAATTGCAAAGAAAGTTGTCATTCTTAGCTGCAAGAACTGGCATGAATGGGGAGAATGGGGAAAAGTCTGTTGGTCAGAACAACCTCATTGACTTGGATGGGAATCATTTTCAGTTCCCTCTGAAGCTTAAAGAAAGAGCAACTTTTGTGAACTGTTCCCTGCTACTAACTACTAGGGTGAATGTTGGCCTTTCTGGAACTTTAAGTAAACCTATCTTGTTCATCCCATCCAGCGAACAACAGAGCTGAGCACTGAGGACAGGCACAAGGACTTCAGCCCCTCCAGCAGCAAAAATAGGTAAGACTTTCTTCAGGCAGAGAACTAAGAGGACAACACCTGGGCAGATTCAGGCTAGGAGCTCCAGGAAAATGGGTCACACAAGGTCAACCTTCAGTCCTTATAGCCCACTTTCAAATCAAGGAAGACTAAGAGTGGCAGACCCTTCTCCTTCACTCCATATCAAGGGCTAGCCACCTTCTAGATGATAACCAATCTATTGCATTACAGGCCAACTAATGGGCAGCTGCCACCAGAGAGACATAGCAAGAGAGCAAGAGATTCCCAGCATGTTCTCAATGCGTGAAAAGGCCCTTTTGGAGGCCAACTAACTACAGCCTGGCTCAAAAAACACATTTCCTGGAATGCCACTTTTGGAAGCCACAAGTGATGGTTGACTACCGCAGCCTGCCACAAAGTCTACTTCACAGACTTTGTACCCTCTTTCATGTGGGGGGTTGGCCACCTCAGATCATTTGTCTGGAGGGGAGATTTGATTGTTCTTCTGTATGGGGATAATCTGCTTGGACATCCATCCTCTATCATACCTATCCGGCTGCAGATGGTCACCAGCAGTTCTCCAACAGTTTTAGAGTCATCCACCATCACCGTCTTCACGGAGCCATCCAACATCCTGATTTTCTGGGGTCTCTGCTTCTTTTTGTATTCCAAAATATCCTAGGGAGTAAACCATCAAAATATTTCACAGGAGAGACAAACCTGGAATTTGTTGGGTTTCTTTCATTCTGACCACACCCAAGTAAAACAGAGTCAAGGATACCCTAATTAGGACTTGCACTTCCAGGGATTCTCAGGGTTGTGGATGAGACGGAAGTTGACAGGAGCCACTCCTGAACTCTTGTCAGGGAAGCTTTGTCCATGAGGTCACCAAGAGTCAAGGTGGACTCAAGCAGATTTTACCTTTATGCTGCAGAAGGCAGTTCTGTAGCAAGAATATTTGGCTTATTTGAACCACAGTTCCACTAACATGCCTAATTGATCCTGCTTGCACCCTGCAGCCAAAGGCGATCTGCATCCCCAAGAAGTGGAATGGCTCAGCTATCCTCCTCATTCCCTGGAAGGACCCACAAGCCTTACCCCATTCCGCAGCATGTAGTAATCCAGAGTCCTGCCAGCCTCCAACCAAATGCCTTTCCGTGGATCTTCATCGGACAGAAACAAACCATAGTCAGAGGCTGTGAAAGAAGATGGAAAAGGAAAGCCATGGAGTCAGTTGAAGAAGCAGACCCTCTTTTAGATGTCTGCCTTCCAGTCAAGCAGGAAAATTTGGCAGGGCCTTTGGCTTCATTCTTTAGCCCTGGTCTTCTGCTGGCCCTTCTCGTCCCCTGCTTCCCTTGCTCTTCATCCTCAGCCCTATCTCCTTTTCTCTTCCTTTGGCTATAATTGCCTCCCTTAATTATGTAGGGTTCCAAGTTTGTGAAGGAAGGAAGGAAGGAAGGAAGGAAGGAAGGAAAGAAGGAAGGAAGGAAGGAAGGAAGGAAGGAGGGAAGGAAGGAAGGGGTGAGAAAGGGAGGGGGAGGGGGCGAGAGAGGGAGGGAGGGAGGGAGGGAGGAAGGAAGGCTCAATGCTGTTTCTATAAAGGGAGGCTTGTTGTTTTTCTGCAGTTAGAGATCCTCTACAATCTGTGGCATAATGTCCTCTGAACATCCCCACCTGCCTTCTCCTTGCAATTAAGTTGCTCTGGAGGCAATGTTCCTCTTGGTCTCTCTCTCTTGGCTGTGTGAGGTTGTCTGTGGTTTGTTTGTTCATTCATCTAGCTGCCCATCTTAATAACTTGCCCACAAACAGGGTCTCTCCAGACTCACTTGCCTGTTTAGCAGCCACAGGTTGGCATTCTGAGATGGAAAAGCTCACCCCTGTCTAATCTCATAGACTGAGTAGGGTGATTTTCAAACATCCATTCTTGTTAGAGCATTGATATGCAAGCTATGGTTCAAGAAAGCCAGTGTGGGACCCAGGTTTTCCCGAGACTGACCTTGCCCTGTCTGAGCTTCTGGTACCCTCTCACGGATAACCCGGCACGCATCATAGACTGCAGTGGAGGGCTCAAACTGCATTGTCTTCACCACATTGCAATGGCGGACACAGATTTTCAGTGACAAGGCAACCATCTTGCTGGATCACTCGGGGGCTTTTATCTTACCTTCAAAAGAAGCAAAGGAAAACACTGGATGAGTATCGAGAAAAGAATCACAACTACAAGACCAATTCTTCTTCCTCTGAAACTTTCCCTATCACCACCGTTCCAAACAGTGGGATGTTGACTTAGAAGATGTTAAATTTATTTGGCCATCAAGCCAATGGAAAGCTTCCAGATCAATTTTTTCCTCATCTACTACTCAGCGTATTTTGATCTCAAAACCCAGCATGTAATTTGGGATCTTCTGCAGGGGAAGCCAATGTTCCGTCACTGAACTTCACTTCTACCATAATTGCTCTTGATATTATAGTATGGATATATCCATTCTCTGTGTCCAAAATGTCAAATTCTATGCCAAGCAGTAGCAGAGCAGGTCCAGATTACAATTAGTTGGAATCCTATTGGGGGTGGGAGTGGTTATGGGTTGGTTTGCTTTTGATCTTACTACAGGGTTCATGTGAAGGCCAACCAGCCAGGGAAGGCTCTCCAAGAAGGATTGGGGCTTCCTCCATTTGCTTTGTGCAGACCTCTCCTCCTCCTCTATCTCAACTGTGACGGCAGAGGGAGGGGGATGGCGAACCTGTGGCACTCAGAGCCCTCTCTGTGGGTACGCGCGCTGTCGCCCCAGTCCTAGGCTTTTAGCTGGGTTTTATAAAACCTTTTTGCTTTAGGCCTCCACCATTGTGTGCAAAAAAAAAAGGTTTAATCAATCAATCAATTTCAACTTCTTGTGGGGGAAAAAAGGACCACACGAAGTTGGAATTGATTGATTGAACTTTTTAGTCCCACCCAGTCTGCTGTTACCACTGCAGCCATGCCCACCCAATTAGCCACACCCACCCAATGGGCAACACCCACCCAATGGGCCACACCCACCCAATGGGCCACACCCCACCTGGCACCCGACGATACCTAAGTGGGTTTGGGTTGCAGTTTGGGCACTTGGTCTCTAAAAGGTTCACAATTACTCGTCTAGGAGAAGCATCTTATGGTCTCTCACTCATCCCAAAACTAGTGTTGGGTCACCAGGACCCGGAAGCTTTTCTACAGCCCCAACAGGACCCCACCACTTGGAGGTTGAGCCCAAAAAACGAGCCCAACTTTTTCATAATGTTAAAGAGAGCCAAAAGCACCCCTCCCCTTTCAGGATATGACTCAGCTGGCAGTTCTCTAAAAGCTGGAGTTGATTATTGTCAAGGCTGCCCTTCGCTGGCTCTCTGAGAGATCAGCTTCATTCTTTCCAGCAGCTGATCCCGGGATGGGCAGCCACCACTGAGCCAAACCAAGCCTGGTCCTAGAGACACCCCGCCAAGGGAGGGAAGGAATGAGCAACTCCTGGGCTTAGCAAAACGTTCCTCTGCCCCCCCCCAAGACAGAAGCGGTGTTAGATTGCCTCCCTGCAGAGGGAAGCACCCCCCCCCCCAGAGAAGGGATAACACCTCCAAGACTCAGCGGAGGTCCAGAAAATGCTTAGGCCTTTACATCACACTGTTCTCCAAGAGACTGCAGCTGATGGACGAGGGAGAGGAGACGAGGGAGAGCAGGAATGCCCCACATGCTCAGGAAGGACAGCGGTGGGTGGCTGCCAGGCGGCATCTCCCCATGCACTGCCAAAGGTGCACCGCCTCACCAAGGGCTAAATGGGGGACACAGTTGTGCAACAGATGATAACTCTCCAGTCTCTAGAAACTTTTCATTAGCAAAAACAAAAAAGCTTTATTCCACCCGTGCCATGTCCCTTTTACTCTGCATCCTACAACTTCTCCCAAATACTATTTCCATACACTGTGTGTATTTTTTTCCTGAAATATCAAGGACCCCACTAGGCAAAAGAGATGAAAAGTTACAGCTCTCATTTCTGAACTCTTGAAACACAAAAAAACGCAAAAACAAAACAAAACAGCAAAGAATATTATGGAAAGCTCTCAGTCCCAGGTCTTTGGGGTGAAGAAGGGCCTTGCCTATTGGGTGAAAAGGGAGGGATGGCAGTTCCAGACTGTACTGTGATTCTCACTAGATCTGAAGTCTCCAAACTTGGGAACTTTAAGACTTGCGGACTTCTTCTCCCAGAATTCCCAAGCGTGTGCTGGCTGGGGAATTCTGGGAGTTGAAGTCCACAAGTCTTAAAGTTCCCAAGTTTGGGAGACCCCTGCACTAGATAATACCGTAGTAAACTGGAACCTTGAACCAGCAATCTGCCAGTCACACCTGAAGGACTCACGGTCCTTTCTCTGCAGTAGCTCAGCCCGGCCAAGCAGAGGGATGTCAATACAGGTTTTGCACCGCCTCCTTTCCTTTCCTTTCCCCAAAATTGGACAGGGCAAGTGCAGTTGAATCCCTCCAAAAGGGAAAGCTGTGGAATCTCTCCTTCTCCAACCACTGAAACCAATCCAATGCTACTTCATCCCATTAAACTGAAGTCCTGCTAAAGATGAAGTTCATCCAAAAGTGACATCGAAACATCTGGAATTCTGGCACGATCCAGCTTTGCAGTCAAAACAAGCCACTTCTCCATCCCAGGCCTGCTCACTTGGCCTGCAGCTTTTGTCTCTCTGCAGCCTGTTGTGTTTGGATAGAAAGTCCATCGGGAGGCAGGGAGGACACCGCCCCAGAGGCCGAGCAGTTCACAGACTAGCCAAGGGGGCAGAGTTCAGAGCATGTTCTGGCCTTTTATGAACTTCCAACCCCCCTCCCCCGCTCCCCCCCCCAAACTAGAGTCGTCCTTCTGTTCCAGGTCTCTTCCCTCTGACCACAAACTCAGGTGGTTGGAACCAGACTTAGGTGGGTTGATCAAAAAAAAAAAAAGCCTGGCAAAGTTTAAGGTAAGTAACAGAATGAAAACATCAGGACACAAAGCCAGAAGCATGGAGAATTGGAACAAAGGCTTGGGCAGAGAGTGGGTTGGTCAGCCTGAGGCCAGGTGGCAAGCACAAGCCATCTTCCTGAGCCAATGGACACCTGAAACATGAGGAGCATGTTCCCTGGGAGAGTGTGGTTAGTCACAAAACCCCACACTCTGCAAACGCTTTGCTATACTCCACATGCCTTCCTTCTTGTTGATTGATGGGAATAATTTTAAACAGAACAACCATCTGCAATCACCGTGTTATTTTATCCCTATGAAGTCAATGTGGAGTCTATTTAATCCCTATCTGGATTGGGTGCTGGCATCCCAGGCAAGGTGATTTCAAGGGCTCCTGAGCAGGAGAGCACCTGAGGATACCTCATCACACAGGTCCTGCTCCGCTTGCCAAAAAACTGCCTCTTCTTCAGCCAATCAATTTATGACTGAATGAATCGAGTCAATTTGCATTCTGTTAAGTTTTAAGCAGATGTTGCCCCCACTGGAGCACTTAAAAATGCAAATCTATTCCTGATGTGAAACTTTCATCTGCAACAGGGCAGTGATGTCAGCTTATCTCAGAAAGTTGCCAGAAAACAGATGTCTTTGTCAAGCTCCTTGAGATCAGCTGTTGTAAGGCATCTTAATGCAAGGAAGCTGAATTAATAAGACACTATTGATCTCTGAAAGGCCAGAAGCCAAGGAGCCATAAAGCAGCTGCTTTATGGATAAAAAGGGAAAAGATCAATCAATTGTCCAGACTTTATGTCCATTTGCAAGGATTTTCTTTTTCCAAACAGTGCAAAATAAGTTGCATAGCATCTGAAAATGAAGATTCTATGAAAATCAAGGACATTCCTGGACAAATTAGGGCAGTAATATTCTTTTGAAAGAGGCACAAAAGCTGGAGATGCGGAGATTACAAGATGTTCATAAATCTACACTCCTCACAACTTTGGATTCTCAACAGATTATATTTAAGTTTGCTAGGCCTGCCAGCTGCTTTCTTGGGCCAGACCTTTCCTTACCCATGACTCAGAACAGGATGGGCATAGGAAAGAGCCAATTACAGAATTATAGGTTGGAGGGGACCTTGAAGGTCTTCTAGTCCAACCTCCAGGCCATTGCGGGACTCCTCATTATCTTTCTGGACAACTGGCTATTGGACCCTTTCTTGAAAACCTCCAGTGATGGAGCACCTACAACTTCTCTCTGCAGAGAGCAAAATGTCTTTTGGGGAGAAAGGAAAATTTCCACTCTTGAGTTTCTTGGATTTTACCCAAAGCTAAAATGATTTCTCACCAACAGCAGATGCAACTCCAACCACCAGGCTGGCCCAAACTCTTTAGCTCATAAATATGCAAAAAAGTTTAATTTTGCATGTTGTGCAGAAGAGCCTCATCTGATTTTGTCAGTGGGTGTGCAAATACAACACACCCACCTACGCACATCTCTTATTGGTAAAGATTCCAGGAGGGCAAATTTTGGAGTTAACTTTTGGGGCTCCCTTTGCACAAATCCCATTCTTTGCTAAGCATCTTCCACACCCTTTCATTAAAAAAAGAAATCATTAGAATGAGTAATAGTCTTCAAGCTGTTCTCTTTCTCGGAAGGAAGTAACATACTGCCCACCTGGGACCAAATTCTACATTTTGTACCATGAGCTCAGACTTGGCGATCTTCCCCAATTTTCACAGCAACAGATTTATCTCAAAAGTTTGCTCTTAAATATTAACAACTCAGTACTTACATGCTACAGCTGAGCATCAACACTAACAGAGTTTGTATCCCACATGAGGAAACATTTGATGCATTGGGGGCGATTTCAACCCAAATCAAGCCTCTTTGCTTCCAATCCACGCAGTGAAGAATTATGCTCAATTTTTCACCATAGGGAAGGAGGGAATTCCAGAGGCTCCATTGGAAGATGCTCAGCATAGCTGGGAGGGGAGTGGTGGCTCAAAGGATCTCCCTAGCCTGAGTTGTAAGAAAATGAACTCAAATGCAGGGCACCTCCCAGGAATTTTGGATCAGGGCTGGTCCGATTCCTTGAGTCTGCTCTCCATGAGCTGAGGCACCGCCTTGCTTCATAAAAGGTCACAGGACACCTCAGAAGAGCCTTTCTCCAACTTGGCCACTTTAAGATGGGTGGATTTCAACTCCTAGAATTCTCCAGCCGGCCATGCTTGAGGAGAATTTCCGCAACGGAGACGTCACTTTTCCAATTGCTTCAGGTCAAATCCCCACCCATCACAACAAGAGAGAGGGTTCATTGGAAGCAGGATATCCTTTAGGCCCCTGGACACATGGTATAAAGGGCTTCATGGCTCATTCTTTAACTACCGTACAACAACAAAAGTGCCACTGATTTTAACAATAACTCACTTAAGAGTCTATTTTCTAGACTGGTCACAGGTAGCAGGTGGGAAGCATTTTGCCTGGGAAAACCCCAAGAGCACCCAGACCGAATGAGGCAAGAGACCTGCTTCGTCCACCCTCACCCCCATTTCCTCACAGTGGGCCATCAGCTGCCCAAGGAAGGTCATAAGAAGGTCCACCAAGGCAGGAAGAGGCCTTCTCTTTCTGAGACAGGTCAAACCATTATTTCCACCTTGCTTCAGCATTCTGGAAGCTCAAGAAAAAAAAGGGGGGGTAGGCATCCAAGATCATGGCATCTGGCCCTCTCAATTCCTGGCAAATAGATAGGGAAGAAATGGAGGTAGTGACAGATTTTATCTTCCTAGGCTCCAAGATCACCACAGATGGGGACTGTAGCCAAGAAATTAAAAGACACTTGCTCCTGGGGAGGAAAGCTATGGGAAATCTAGACAGCATACTAAAAAGCAGAGACATCAGCCTGCCAACAAAAGTATGTATAGTGGTGAGTGGGGGTCGAGATCCTCTGAAAACTCCCCGAAAAAGCTTTCGGGGGGAAAGAAAGAGGACTCCCTGGGCGCTCACAATAGCTCCAGCCCGGAGCTGCTTCTGTCGGCTGACAGACCCAGACGCTAAGACCAGCCTCCGCTCAAGGAAAACTTTTTTTTTAAATTATTTTATTAAATCCATCAACATTATACATGAGTTCATATTAAAAAGCAATCATCATATATCCTGCAATACAACTCGTACATTCGTCTCAGTAGTAATGCAATCTTTTATGGTCCCTAACAAAAGGTCCTGAGGTAGAAATTCAGTATCCTGAGGTAGCAATTCAGTACGCTTTTCCAATATTAAAGCAATCAACATTAAATCTGGGCTCATATTAATAGGCTGTCCTCATAAGACCTGAAATACAGCTCTTATATATGGTCTATCTACATTCATACAAACAGCATTGAACATGAAATCATAGTTTGTACCAATCTTCATAGCACCTGGTATACATCACTAAGTGTTAATCTTTATAAACGGCTGGTTTGGTTAGCATTTTTCATTCCTCACATCAAACCTCAACTATATACCTGTTACCATTTATTTGATTGGTGTTTCTCTTTTCTATAGCCTATCCACAGTTTCTAGTCTATAACACATTATTCATCTCAGTATTAGTATAATCTTTTATGATCCTTAACCAAAAATCCTGAGATAAAAGTTTAATAACCTGAGGTAAATCTTGTATATGGTTTATCTACTATATCTAGTCTATCACATATTGTTCATTCACACTTCTGAATTAACTTCGTCTCAGTAATAGCGCAATCTTTTATAGTCCCTAACCAAAGATCCTGAGGTAGAAGTTTCATACCCTGAGATAGAGATTCAGTCCACTTTAACAATATTAAAGTAAACATTAGTCAGAAGATTATGTTAAGAGGCATTAGTTATAGAACATATACATTCAACATTGGGTGTTAGTTTTTATAAACATTTGATTTGTTAACCCTTCCTCCCTCCTCCCATCGAGCCTCAGCTAAACGCCAGCTGCATTCTGTTTGATTGGTGTCTCTCTTGGATATAGTCTATCCACTGTTTCCAGTCCGTCAAAAATTGTTCATTGGTGCGATTTTTCAAGTATGCTGATATTTTCGCCATTTCCGCCAAATTTGTTACTTTCACAGTCCATTCTTCAATAGGCGGTATTTCCGGATTCTTCCAGTATTGTCCCACCAACAATCTTGCTGCTGTAATCAAGTTCAGAAATAAGGTTGTCTCTGAGGTAGTGAAATCCTTTGTGATCCCTAACAGAAAAACCTGAGGTAAAAATTCTATACGCTTTTTAAAAATGGTCTGGAGTGTCCACCATATCTTCCTCCAGAATGCTTTGATTTTTCTGCATGCCCACCATATGTGAAAGTAAGTAGCCTCCCCGTCCCCACACCTCCAGCATTTGGGCTGGGAGTCCGGGTAGATGAGTGATATTTTTTTCGGGTCTAGGTGCCATCTATAGAACATCTTGTAGAAGTTTTCCCTTAAGTGTTGCGATTTCGTGAATTCTACATTCCTCACCCAGATTTTCTCCCACGTGTCCATGGTGATAGAGTGTCCGAAGTCTTGTGCCCACCTTGTCATACAGTTCTTGACTAGCTCGGTTTCAGAGTCCATTTCTATCAGAATGCTGTACACTCGTTTGATGTGCCTGATCCCCTGTTTTCTAATCTGTTCAATTAGATTCTCGTCGGTCTTGGAGAAACCCTTCTTCTTATCTTTGCGCCACCTTGATTGCAGTTGTATATATGATAGCCAGGTACCTCCTATACCTTTGTTCGCTAGCGTTGCTTGGGGTAGCAAGAGGAACCTATTTTCTTCTCCCAGTACAAGTTCACTGTAGGGCACCACTTCTTGCCCTTGGGATGTGTTCATATCCCCTGTTGCGTGTCCGGGGATCGTCCAGATGGGAATCTTGTCGCGTAGGAGGTGCTTGTATTTCTTCCAGACCCATAACAATGGGATTCGTAGTGGGTTCTCCTTGAAGTTCCTGTCTGCCTTTTTGTCGTATACTAAGTATGCGTGCCAGCCGAATAGTAGACCATGCCCCTCGACATTCAGAATTCTATCATTTGTCATGTTGATCCAGTCATTCACCGCCACCAACGTCGCTGCATAGTAGTATAGCTTTAGATTAGGCATTTTGAGTCCCCCTCTCTCCCTTGCGTCTTGGATGATTTTTAGTTTCACCCTCGGTCTCTTGCCGTCCCAAATAAATCTGTTGATGCCCTTCTGCCAGTTGTCTAAGTCCGCATCCTTCTTGAGTATGGGTAGCATTTGAAAGAGAAATAAAAATCTGGGTAAGACGTTCATCTTTACTGCCGCTATCCTGCCCAGCAGGGACAGACGTAGTGATTTCCACCTTTCCAGGTCTGTTTGTATCTTATTCCACAGGACCTCATAGTTATTCTTGTATAATTTCGCATTTGTTGATTCTATCTCCACGCCTAAGTATTTGACTTTCTTGACTATTTCACAACCCGTTATTCTTTCCAGGTTCCGTTTTGCTTTGTTGTCTAGGTTTTTGACTAGCATCTTTGTTTTTGATATATTTACTTTGAAGCCTGACACCCTACCATAGTCGTCCATTATCTCCATCAATTTCCTTGCTGACTGTGCTGGTTGCGACATTGTCACCAGCAGGTCATCCGCAAAGGCACATAGTTTGTACTCTTGCTGTTTAATCTGTATGCCCTGTACGTCTTCTGCCGCTCTTCTCCTGTTCAGTAAAATTTCCAGTGTTAGGACAAATAGCAGGGGTGACAGCGGGCACCCCTGTCTCGTGCCTCTCTCTATGTTGAATGGGTCTGTTAGGTCTCCATTCACAATGATCTGGCCTGTTTGTTTCTGGTAAATTGCCCTTATGGAGTTGAGAAACTGTGCTCCCATTTTCATATTCTGGGTCAGGTTCGTCAGGAATGGCCAATTCAGTCTGTCGAAGGCTTTTTCTGCGTCCACAAACATAAGGGTGGCTGGTACCTGTTTGTGCCTGTCCAAGTACTCTATTATGTTCAACAGCTGTCTCACATTTGTTTTCATCTGGCGTCCTTGTATAAATCCCCTTTGGTCCGGGTGTGTTGTTTTTCGTAGTACAGTCATTAGTCTATCGGCCAGAATTTTTGTGAATATTTTGTAGTCCGTGTTAAATAGTGAGATGGGTCTGTAGTTTGCGGGTTGTTTAGTATCTTTCCCCTCCTTGGGGATTAATGAAATATAGGCTGTTTTCCAGGATGGTGGAACTTGGCCTCCTTCTTGTATATTGACAAATAGCTGTCTAAGGGGTTCTAACATCTCTTCCTGGAGACACTTGTAATAAGTCGCTGTTATCCCATCCGTCCCTGGCGATTTTCCTGGTTTCAGCTGTTTGATCGCTGAGTGTATTTCCTCCTTTGTGATTGCGGCATTCAGGGCCTCTCTCTGTGTATCGGTGATTGCCTGTATCTTTTCGTTTTGTAGAAAAGTTTCTGTCTCTTTGTCCTGTGTCTTTTCCTCGGCGTATAGCTTCGAGTAGAACTCTGTGAAGGCTTTCTTAATGGTTACTTGTCGAAATTCCTCCTTGCCTTTATATTCTATCTTTTCAATTATGCGGGATTTCTGTTTCTTTCTTAGGATGTAGGCCAGCCATCGACCCGGTTTGTTGGCCTTGCAGAATGTCTTGTGTTTTGCATATTGTATGTTCCTCGCAACTTGGTCTGCCATCAACATGTCAAACTGCTTTCTTAAGATCTTAATTCCTTCTTTGGTGATTTTGTCTTCTGGTCTTTTTATTAATAGCCTCTCTTTCTTGCTTATCTCCTCCTCTAGCTCTTTTCTTTTTTGTTCTTGTTGGCGGCGGTGCCTTTTATTCATGTCCATAAGAATCCCACGCATGTACGCCTTGCTGGCGTCCCAGATGATTTCTATCGGTGTTTCGTTGTTCATATTTATGCTGAAGAATTCCTTCATAGCATTTTTGCATTCCGCCACCTTTTCTCCATGTCTAAACAGGTTTTCATTAATTCTCCAGGATCTCTTCTGTCTCACGCCGTGTCTTAGTTCCATCTTCACCGGATTGTGATCTGTTAGCACTTTGGGCAGGATTTTCACCGCGTTTAGACAAACTAACAGGTCGCTTGATGTTAATATAAAGTCAATTCTGGAGAATGACTGATGTCTGTCGGAGAAAAAGGTGAATTCTTGCTCTTTGCCGTGCCGTTCCCTCCAGACGTCTGTCAGTACAAGGTCTTCCTTCATGTCGAAGAAAGATTTAGGCAACTTGGAGTGCTTCTGTGGGTTAGGTTTTGTTTTCTTCTTGTCTAGGGCAATCTCTATGACCCCGTTCCAATCTCCCAGAATAATACATGATTTGTAGTTGAGTTGTGTTAACTTCTTGTGTATCTTTTTGTAGAATTTTCCTTGTTGTTGATTTGGTGCATATATGCCCATCACTAGAATTTTCTTGTCATCCTGTGTCACTTCGATTGCTAGGTATCTACCCTGGGAGTCTGGCTCTATTAGCTTGGCTATTACATGTTTCCTCACGTATATAACAATCCCATTCTTCTTTCGTGGCGCCGCTGCGACAAAATGTGCACCTAGTCTGTTGTTGATTAAGTATTTCTGGTCCGCTGCTCTGATGTGTGTTTCTTGTAGGCAAATTATGTCGTTTCTTCCTTGAAACAGATAATGAAATATCTTTCTCCTTTTCTGTGGAGAATTTAGTCCGTTAACGTTCCATGTCAAGTAATTAGTTGCCATTGTCGGTTTCAGAATACTCTTGCAAGACCGCTTCTGTTCCATCTCTTGTGGTCTTCTTTGGTCTCGTTCCCATGGTATCCAGGTTGGTGCTCATGTTGTGTAGAGGGGTCGTGCCTTGCTGCTCCATGCGTTTGGTAGTGGATCTTAGTATTCTGCTATCTGCCGTCTGTCCTGTTTCCTTGTTGTTGTTGCTTTCTGTTCTCTGTGTCGTCGTGTCTCGAGTTGGTCCTTTCCTTTCTCTTGCTGCTGCGTCGGTCTGTATTTCTGGGTGGTTTGCTCGTTGTTCTCAGTCCCTTCCGCGTCCCAGTGGCCCTTCTGTTTCTTCTCTCATGTTGTGTTGAGGCCCACCTGCCTTCAATTCCTTTGCAAGAAATTCTCTGGCTTTCTGGACCGAGGTCAGGTAGTATCTTCTATTCTTATAGAAAAGTGACATCCCCGTTGGGGCTTCCCATCGAAATCTCATGGCGCGTGATCTCAGTTCGTCGACCAAAAATTGGTAGTCCTTTCTGTCTCGCAGCATCGTTGGGGGGATCTCTTTCAGTACTTTCACTTCCTGCCCCTCTATGTATAATCTCTTGTTGTAAGATGTGGCTGAGATGAGGTTCCGGAATCCCTGCGTCATAAAATGGATAACCACGTCCCTTGGCCGACGCCTGTCTGTTGCCTTCCATGCGCCCACTCTGTATATTCTGTCGAATTGCCCAACGATCTCTGTGGTGCTCTTTACCAGAAATGTTGCTAGGGCCTCTACAAAGGTTCCAAGCAGGTCTCCTTGGGCTTCGTTTGGCTCCTCTTTCCAGCCTCTAAACCTGATCGCAGATGCCATCTGCCAGTATTGCATCATGGTGTACTGGTCTTGAGCCACCCCTTTCAGTTCTGCTATCTGTCCCTCTACATGGTTCTCCCTTTCTTCCATCTGCTTGTCCACCTTCTCTCTGATCTCCTGGAAGTTTTTCTCCATTTCCTCCCTTATGCCCTTGTAGTGTGCTTGCATCGCCTCCTTCATTTGGACCAGGTCTGTGGTCATCGCCCTGCGCTGCTCCTCCCACTTTCTCTCCAGCTCCCTACCCTGGTCCATCAGCATTTGTTTTAATTCTTTGCAATTTTCCTCCATCTTTTTTTCCATCCCATCCATCCTCACTACCAGCGTCCCTATTACTTCTTTTAAGTCTTGTAATATGTGTGCTGTTGGGCTGGCTTGTGTGCATTGGTGGGTCTGGGGATCTGCCGTTGGATGGGAGGGTGTGGGGGTGGATAGGGTGCTTCCTGGTGGTTTAGTAGGCTGGGCATGGGAGGTTACAACTCCCATCGTTTCTGTCAGTTTGGTCTGTTTGGAGGCCATCCTGAGGTTATCTTCCTGTTGTCTTGGCACTGTGTTGGTTTCCAAATTGGACCAGACTGGATACTAGGTTGTGATCTGGTGATGATCCAGTAGTCTAGCCTTTCCAGGGGTGGGGCTTCAGGGTTTAGGCAGTGTAGGGGTAAGAGCCTATAGACAGGCAGTTCTGTGTTCAGGGAGCCTATGCAGTGCCTTTGCCTTGGCTTCCTCTTCACTCCCCTCTGCCAGCCTGTTCCTTCTCTTTGTTCTTTTCTGGCTCTTTCTTACCCCTCTTTCTCTGCTTTCTTGCCCAGGTCACTTTCTCCTGTCTTCTGGCAGCCTGTGTTTGCAGATCCCTTCTGCCTTTCCTTTATAGCGCTCCAGGGTGCCTTCCAGCTTTCTTCTTCCTCCCACCTTGTTCCCAGGTAATTCCTGCCCTCTTCTGGGTCTCTGGGGCTCCCTTTCTGGTGGGTCTGGGGCGCAGCGCGTGGGGTAACACTCACCAGTCCCTCTGCCTGGGTCTTTCCCCGCCGTCTGCTTCTTTGCCACCTCCTTCTTTTCGAAGCTGCTCTCCGCTAGCTTTACTTGCCTCCTCCTTTGTTTTCCGGACCTGGCTCTCTCTTCCGCTCTTCCGGCTTTCCTTTTCTTCCTTCTGCTCGTCTGGGGGTCTTTTTAAGGTCTGCAGACCCTCCCGGCGGCTCTTGCTGTTCTCACCGGCTTCTTCTTCTCCCCGCTCGTGTCGGTTTTCTCCAGCAGCGCGGCAGCGCAGCGCAGCCTGTTTGGGCCTGCCGGCCGGCTGGCCGGCCGCCGTCAGCTTCCTCCGCCTCCTCCGCGTCTCTCTCGGACCCTTCGGGGATTTTTTCCTTGCCCGATCGAGCCGAGGGCCTTCTTCTGTCTTCTCCTCTCCTCCGGCGTCTTTTTCTCGCGGCTAACTGGTAATTTTTAAAGTTTTTTAAAAAAGCCGCGTACCGGAGCTTTCCTAGAGTGGCTCCGGTCCGCGTGACCGGCAAGGAAAACTTTTTTAAAGAGGCACAGAGACAGACGGACTAAACGCAGGAGCCTAAAAAGCAAGTATTTCTTATATTTTACCTCTGATCAATTACTTTCACAATAAACAAAATGTACCCAAGATGGCGACTACTTTTACTTTAAAGAGAAAGTGACCGGAAGAGAAAGTGGAAAGTGAGACTGCAATGCGAGAGTGACCGCTAGAGGGCAGACTAGACGCAAACCTTAAAAACTTTACAAAATATACCTAAGGAAGACTATAAGAAGACACATCTTGGCAATATAAGTGCAAGGATTAGTCTTCTGCATAAAGAAGCTTGGCTAACAGCGGACTGAATTTAGGATGGCCACTAGGCAGTCCAAAGTAATACCCTCAAAGGTGGCAGCATCCTCTCCAGCCCAGCTCCTTAAAATACCAGGGAACAACTTACCTGCCCCCCCATCTTCCTCCATACCTACAGAATCCCAGGCCCCCCTGTCTACTCAGACCTCTCTAGAAATGCATATGATGAAAGAATTAAAAGATACAATGTCAGCAATGTATGAAAAAATAGAGAGAAAGCTGGAAGTATTAAATGACAATTCTGAGAAAAGGATGGAAAAACTGGAAAGGACGATGGAGGCAGTGGAAAAGAAGATAGTGGAAATGGATAAGAAGATAGAGGGAATGGATAGGAAGATGGAGGGAATGGATAAGAAGATGGAGAGACAAGGCAAAGAACTAGAAAGGAAGATGAAGGAACAAAGCAGAGAATTGGAGAAGAAGATGGAAGATCAAAGCAAAGCTGTTACTGAAGACTTAGACCAAATCAAAGAAACAATGCAAACGCACAATAAGAAAATGAGAGAAGATATTGGGAAAAGTTTTAAGAGGTTCTGGGAGGGGGTTGAAGAAAAGATGGAAGAGGTGGAGAGACAAGTTGAGGAAGTTGAGGGACAACTTGCTGAGATGAAAAGTGAGGTGCAAGACCACTCAACTATGATGCAATATTGGCAGATGATGACAGCAATTAGGGTCAGGGGTCTGGGAGAAACCCCAAATGAGAAGCAAGAAGATTTGAAAAGAATTTTTGTAAAAGCCTTGGAAAAATTTCTAGGAGAGGAGGCTAAAAATTTCTCCTGGCAAATTGACAGACTCCACAGAGTTAACTCATGGATCGCAAGACAAAAAAATATACCAAGAGATGTGGTTATTTATTTTGTAACAAAGGGATTCCGAGATCTTATTTTTACAACATCCTATAACAAGAGATTGAATGTAGAGGGGCAAGAGGTGATGATATTGAAGGAGATCCCTCCCAAGATGCTAAGAGAAAGAAAAGACTACGCGTTTTTGGTCACTGAAAACAATATCGATGGGAAGCCCCAGCTGGAATGTCATTATTCTATAACGGTAAAAAATACCACCTGAACTCAGTCTGGAAAGCAAAGGAATTTCTTGAAAAGGAACTGAAGGCGGGGAGACCCTCGCCCACAGCACCGGAAAATGTAGATTGGCCACAAGAAAGAGGAATGGACTTAAAACAACGATCAAAATCCCCAGAGACACAGACCGCTGCAGCATCAGGAGAAGATAAAGGAGCTTCTCTGGAAGTGACTGCACGGAGTATGGATATCAATAAAACCCTGGAAGCAGGAAAGCATAAAGATCAAAGGCAGACGAGAGCAACTATTAAATGTATAGAACAACAACAACAAGAAAAGAACCAACAAAGCAGTTCAAATACCAATCTGGAAACCATGGGAGCGAGACCAAAGAAGAAAACAGGGGAAAAAATGGAATTGGTCTGGCAAGAGTTTTCTGAAGCCGATCAGGACAAGTAAATATTTAACATGGAATGTTAACGGGTTAAACTCCCCACAGAAAAGGAAGAAAATATTGCATTATCTGAATCAAGGTAAAAATGATATAATTTGCTTACAAGAAACACATATCAGAACCACGGACCAGAAATATTTAACTAACAACAAGCTAGGCACACAATTTGTTGCAGCGGCAGCAGAAAAGAAGAATGGCATAGTCATCTATGTGAAAAAGCATATAAGAGCTAAATTAATAGAGTCAGACTCTCAAGGTAGATATCTAGCAATCGAAATTATAAAAGATGATAAGAAAATTCTTTTGATGGGCATATATGCACCAAATCAGCAACAAGGAAAATTTTACAAATTGGTACATAAAAAGCTAATACAATTCGACTACAGATCTTGTATTATAATGGGAGACTGGAATGGCGTCATAGAGGTCGGCTTGGATAAAAAGAAGACATCACCAAATCCGCAAACACACTCCAAGTTGCCCAAATCCTTCTTTGATATAAAGGATGACTTTGACCTGATAGACATTTGGAGAGAAAGACATGGCAAAGAGCAAGAATTTACCTTTTTTTCAGACAGACACCAATCATTCTCTAGAATTGACTTTATATTAACAACCAGTGAAAATCCTACCCAAAGTTCTAACAGACCATAATCCGGTATGGATGGAATTAAGGCAAGGACAGAAACCTAGGAGATCCTGGAGAATTAATGAAAACCTGTTTAAATACGATATAAATGTGGATGAATGCAAAAATGTTATGAAGGAATTCTTTAGCATAAATATGAATAAAGAGAAATGGTATGGGACGCTAGCAAGGCGTACATGCGTGGGATTCTCATGGACATGAACAAAAGGCACCGTTGCAAATAAGAACAAAAAAAGAAAGGAGTTAGAAGAGGAGATAAGTAAGAAAGAGCAATTATTAATAGAAAGACAGGAGGACAAAGATACCAAAGAGGGAATCAAGATTTTACGGAAACAATTTGACTTGTTGATGGCAGATCAAGTGGCAAAGAATATACAATATGCAAAGCATAATACATTTTTTAATTCCAATAAACCTGGCCGATGGCTGGCTTATATACTAAGGAAAAAGCAAAAATCCCGCATAATTGAAAAGATAGCGTACAATGGAAAGGAAGAGTTTCAACAAGAAACGATCAAGAAAGCTTTTATAGAATTCTACTCCAAGTTATACGCTGAAGAGAAGACACAAGATAATGAGATAGAAAAGTTTCTGCAAAATGAAAAGGTATTGATAATTACAGATGAACAAAGAGATAGACTGAATGCATTGATCACACCAGAAGAAATACTTTCAGTGATTAAACAATTGAAAAAGGGAAAATCCCCCGGGACTGATGGGCTAACGGCGACCTATTACAAGTATCTTCAAGAGGAGATGGTAGAACCCCTTAGAGAACTATTTGTCAACATACAAGAAGGTGGTCAGGTTCCACCGTCATGGAAAACAACCTACATATCTCTAATCCCTAAAGAGGGAAAAGACAACGCTCAACCAGAAAACTACAGACCCATCTCACTATTGAATACGGATTACAAAATTTTTGCAAAAATTTTGGCTAACAGATTAATGACAGTGTTACAAAAAATAATTCACCCGGACCAAACTGGGTTTATACAAGGACGGCAGATGAAAACTAATGTAAGACAACTTCTTAATATAATAGAGTACTTGGAAAGGCATATCCAGGTGCCCGCTGCTCTCATGTTTTTGGATGCAGAAAAAGCCTTTGATAGACTGAATTGGCCGTTTCTGAAAAAACTGATTGGGGGGATGAAAATGGGAGAACAGTTTATTAATTCCATATTGGCAATTTATCAGAAACAAACAGGTCAGATCATTGTGAATGGGGACTTAACAGATTCATTTAATATAGAGAAAGGTACTAGACAGGGATGTCCTCTATCCCCCTTGCTGTTTGTTTTAACGCTGGAGGTTTTACTGAACAAGATACGAGCGGCAGATGATTTAAAAGGTATACGGATTAAACAACATGACTACAGACTATGCGCCTTTGCGGATGACCTGCTTGTGACACTGACTCAACCAGCACAATCAGCCAAGAGATTGATGGAGATAATTAAGGACTATGGTAGAGTATCAGGCTTCAAAGTAAATATATCTAAGATGAAGATGCTAGTTAAAAATTTAGATAACAACTAGGGATTATAAAAGATTGCACTATTACTGAGACGAAGTTAATTCTGAAGCGCGAATGAACAATATGTGATAGACTAGATATAGTAGATAGACCATATACAAGAGCTGTATTTTCAGGTCTTATGAGGACAGCTTATTAATATGAGCCCAGATCTAATGTTGATTGCTTTAATATTGGAAAAGCGTACTGAATTTCTACCTCAGGATACTGAATTTCTACCTCAGGATCTTTTGTTAGGGAACATAAAAGATTGCACTACTACTGAGACGAATTTACTTCTAAAGCTCGAATGAACAATAGGTGATAGACTAGAAACAGTAGATAGACCATATATAAGAGAAACACCAATCAAATAAAATGTATCAGGTGTATAGTTGAGGCTTGACGTGAGGAGTGAGGAATGTTTACTAAACCAGACGTTTACAAAGACTGATCCTTAGAGTTGTATTGCAGGTTATATGATGATTGCTTTTTAATATGATCTTATGTTTAATGTTGATGGTTTTAATAAAATAATTTTTTACAAAAAAAAAAAATTTAGATAACAACTCAAAACAGGACCTAGAAAGAATAACGGGCTGTGAAATAGTTAAGAAAGTTAAATACTTAGGAGTTGAGATTGAAGCTGCAAATGGGAAATTATATAAAAATAATTATGAGGTGTTGTGGAACAAGATACAAATAGATTTGGACAAGTGGAAAACATTACAACTGTCTCTGCTGGGCAGGATAGCGGCAGTAAAAATGAATGTATTGCCAAAATTTTTATTTCTCTTTCAAATGCTACCTATACTCAAAAAGGATGTGGACCTAGACGAATGGCAGAAGGGCATTAACAGATTTATTTGGGATGGCAAGAAACCGAGGGTTAAATTAAAAATCATCCAGGATATAAGGAAAAGAGGTGGTTTAAAAATGCCCAATTTGAAGTTATATTATTATGCTGCGGCGCTGGTGGCGTTGAGTGACTGGATTAATATATCGAATGACAGAATACTGAATGTTGAAGGACATGGATTACTATATGGTTGGCACGCATATTTAGTGTATGACAAGAAGGCGGATAGGAGCTTCAAGGAGCACCCACTGAGAAACCCGCTGTTGCGTGTCTGGAAGAAGTATCAGTACTTACTACACGAAAAGATTCCCATCTGGACGATCCCCAGACATGCAATAGGGAACATAAACATAGTACAAGGTCAAGATGTGGTGCCCTATAGTAAACTCGTAATGGAAGAAGGAAATGTGTTATCATTAAAGCCATCGAATATGCTAGCAGAGGAAGGAACAGTGTGTACCTGGTTTGCATATTTACAATTGCAGTCTAGATGGCAAAAAGACCAGAAGAAGGGTTTATCACTAACAGATGAGAACTTAATTGAACAAGTTAGAGAGCAAGGGCCCATGCACATCAAAAGAGTGTACAATGGAAAAAAGGAACAGACGGCGGGGGAAGACCCAGGCAGAGGGACTGGTGAGTGTTACCCCACGCGCTGCACCCCAGACCCACCAGAAAGGGAGCCCCAGAGACTCAACAGAGGGCAGGATCTACCAGGGAAGAAGGTGGGAGGAAGAAGAAAGCTGGAAAGCACCCTGGAACGCAATAAGGGAAAAGCAGAGGGGATCTATAAACACAGGGGGACAGAAGACAGGAGGAAGTGACCTGGGCAAGAAGGCAGAGAAAGAGGGGCAAGAAGGAGCCAGAAAAGAGCAAAGAGAAGTAACAGGCTGGCAGAGGGGAGTGAAGAGAAACCCAAGGCAAAGGTACTGAACTGGCTCCCTGAACATAGAGCTGCCAGAATACAGGCTCCTACCCCTACACTGCCTAAACCCTGAAGGCACCCCCTCCCCTTTTGGAAGGACCAGATTTCTGGATCTTCACCAGACCACAACCTAGTGTTGTACCGCATCTTGAGAAAAAGGCCATCATCAAAAATCCCAAGCCTCAGATCCTCCCATCTTTGTATCACCCCTGCCAGTACAGAAAAGCTTAATTGAAAACAAGCTACACCCCCTAGTGATCTACCACTTTGCTGTTAAAATACTAACTGTGAGACATGAACACTTGCTAACTTGTAACACAGAAAAATTTGATCCAACCCATCCTAGCAACTTGACAATTTTGCACAGGAACAACTCCCCCACAACTCTTTGCATCAAGGGGTGGCTTTAAGGGTGGACAGGCCAACAGGAGGAGAAGCTCAAAATGGCTGCCAGACGGACAAAACAAATCAAACTGCGAGACCTGAAGGGAGCTGCACCCTCCCCAGCCCAGCCCTCCAATCGGCTAGGGAACACCCCACCCAACCACACACACCCCCACCCAACTGCATGCCCTCAGACCCACACGCCAACCCACGACTCCGCAACAGCACGCATGATCCAAGAACTAAAAGAGACGATTGAGACACTAAATGAGACGATAGCGACGATGGTGGTGCGGATGGATGGCATGGATAGAAAATTGGCAGAAATGGGTGCGAAGACGGAGAAAGGACGTATAGAAGCAGAACAGAAGACGGAGGAAAGATACAAAGACATGAGCAGGATGCTGGCGGACCAAGGGAGAGACCTGGAGAGAAAGTGGGAAGAACAACGCAAAGCGGTGGCCACAAACCTGGAACAAATGAAGGAGGCAATGCAAACACATTACAAGAACCTCCAAGAAACAAGGGAGAATACGGAAAAGATGATGAAAGAAGTGGAAAACTGCATAGAGGGACAGACTGCTGAGGCTCAGGACCAGTCGACCATGATGCAATTCTGGCAAATGTCATTTGCGATCAGATTCAGAGGGTGGAAAGAGACAACATACGAAACCCAAGAAAGCCTGTTCAGGACCTTTGTAGAGGCACTGGCAACATTCCTGGGCAGGAACGCCAATGAGATTGGGTGGCAAATCGAAAAAATTTACAGAGTGGGCGCCTGGAGGGCAGTGAACAGGCAGCAACCAAGGGACGTGGTCGTCCACTTCACAACACAGAGGCTCCGGAATCACATCTCTGCCACTTCCTATAACAAGGCATTCTACATAGAGGAACAGGAGGTGAAGGTTCTGAAAGAGATCCCTCAGGCGATGCTGAGAGACAGAAAGGACTACAAATTCCTGACCACAGAACTGAGATCGCGTGCACTGCGATACCGGTGGGAAACCCCAACAGGACTGTCACTTTCCTATAGAAACAAGAGACACTACTTGACCTCGGTCCAGAAAGCCAAAGACTTCCTCGAAAAGGAACTGAAGTCGGGAGGCCCTCAACCCACCGCGGGAGAAGACGCAGATAGACCACGAGAAAGCGGGAGGGATCGAGGCCAACGAGCAAACAGCGCAGAGGCACAGATCAGGGCAGTGGCAGAGGAAATGGATGGAATACCTAGAGAGGCGAGGGCACAGAGAGCAAAGAGCAACAAAAACAAGGCAGCAAGACAGCCTACAGAGGACAGGCTACCAGGCTCCACTACCAAACACACAGACCAGCAAAGCAAGACCGCACAAACCAATACGAGCAGCAATCCGGATATCATGGGAACGGGACCAAAGAAGACAACAGGAGAAATAACAGAAATGGTCTCGCAAAAGTATCCTGCAACAGATGATGGCAACTAAGTATTTGACTTGGAATGTGAACGGACTGAACTCACCCCAGAAAAGGAGAAAAATTCTCCACTATCTGAATCAAGAAAAAAGTGATATAATCTGCCTACAAGAAACACACATCAGAGCGGCAGACCAGAAATATTTGATCAACTACAAACTAGGCGCGCACTTTGTGGCAGCGGCGCCAAGAAAAAAGAATGGGATTGTTATATATGTAAAGAAACATGTAATGGCCAAGCTAATAGAGTCAGACCCCCAAGGTAGATACCTGGCAATTGAAATAACACAAGAGGACAAGAAGATTCTAGTAATGGGCGTATATGCACCAAACCAGCAACAAGGCAAATTCTACAAAAAGCTACACAAGAAAGTAACACAACTTAACTACAGATCTTATATCATCATGGGCGACTGGAACGGGGTCATAGAGACTGCTCTAGACAAAAAAAGAACTGCACCGAACTCACAAAAACACTCCAAGTTGCCTAAATCCTTCTTTGACATGAAGGAGGAACTCGAACTGACAGATGTATGGAGGAAAAGACATGGCAGAGAACAAGAATTCACCTTCTTCTCTGGCAGACATCAATCCTTCTCCAGAACTGACTTTATATTAACTTCTAGCGACTTGCTAACTCGTCTAAACGCGGTGGAAATCCTACCCAAAGCTCTGACGGACCACAACCCTGTGAGGATGGAGCTAAGACACGGCCAGACACAGAGGAGGTCCTGGAGAATCAATGAAAACCTGTTTAAATATGGAGACAAGGTGGCGGAATGCAAAAAAGCTATGAAGGAATACTTCAGCACACATATGAACAACGGAACACCGATAGAACAGATCTGGGACGGCAGCAAGGTGTACATGCGAGGGATCCTCATATCCATGAATAGCTGGCACCGGCGCCAACAAGAACAAAAAAGAAAAGAGTTAGAAAATGAGATAAGCAAAATGGAGCGGCTACTGATAAAAAGACCAGAAGACAAAGTCGCCAAAGAAGGACTCAAGATCTTAAGAAAGCAGTTTGACATGTTGATGGCGGACCAAGTTGCAAGGAATATACAATATGCAAAACATAAGACATTCTGCAAGGCCAACAAACCGGGCCGCTGGCTAGCCTACACTATAAGAAAGAAACAGAAATCCCGCATAATTGAGAAGATAGAATACAAAGGCAAGCTAGAATTCCGACAAAAAACCATCAAGAAAGCCTTCACAGAGTTCTACTCGAAACTATATGCCGAGGATAAGATACGAGACAAAGAGATAGATGAATTCTTACAAAACGAAAAGATACAGGCGATTACCGACACACAAAGAGAAGCCCTGAATGCCTTAATCACAAAGGAGGAAATACACTCAGCGATCACACAACTGAAAGCAGGAAAATCGCCCGGGACGGATGGGATAACAGCGATCTACTACAAGCACCTACAGGAGGAGATGCTAGAACCCCTCAGAAAGCTATTTGCCAGCATTCAAGAAGGAGGCCAGGTCCCACCATCCTGGAAAACAGCCTACATCTCACTAATCCCAAAGGAGGGGAAAGACAACACACAGCCCGCAAACTACAGGCCCATCTCACTACTAAACACAGACTATAAAATCTTCACAAAAATTTTGGCCAATAGACTAATGACTGTTTTACAAAAAACAATACACCCGGACCAAAGGGGATTTATACAAGGACGCCAGATGAAAACCAACGTGAGGCAGCTGTTGAACATAATAGAGTACCTGCAAAGGCACAACCAGATACCCGCCGCTCTAATGTTTGCGGATGCAGAAAAAGCCTTCGACAGACTGAATTGGCCGTTCCTGACGAACTTGGTCCTGAAGATGAAAATGGGAGCACAGTTCTTCAACTCCATAACGGCAATTTACCAGAAACAAACAGGCCAGATCATTGTCAATGGAGACTTAACGGACTCATTTAATATAGAGAGAGGCACGAGACAGGGCTGCCCGCTGTCCCCCCTGCTATTTGTCCTAACACTGGAACTTTTACTGAACAGAATAAGAGCGGCAGAGGATGTACAGGGCATACAGATTAAACAGCAAGAATACAAACTATGTGCCTTTGCGGATGACCTGCTGGTGACAATGTCGCAACCAGCACAATCAGCAAGGAAATTGATGGAGATAATGGAGGACTATGGTAGGGTGTCAGGCTTCAAAGTAAATATATCAAAAACAAAGATGCTAGTCAAAAACCTAGACAACAAAGCAAAACGGAACCTGGAAAGAATAACGGGTTGTGAAATAGTCAAGAAAGTCAAGTACTTAGGAGTGGAGATAGAATCAACGAATGCGAAATTATACAAGAATAACTATGAGGTCCTGTGGAATAAGATACAAGCAGACCTGGAAAGGTGGAAATCGCTACGTCTGTCCCTGCTCGGCAGGATAGCGACAGTAAAGATGAATGTATTACCCAGATTTTTATTTCTCTTTCAAATGCTACCCATACTAAAGAAGGATGCGGACTTAGACAATTGGCAGAAAGGCATCAACAGATTTATTTGGGACGACAAGAGACCGAGGGTGAAACTAAAAATCATCCAAGACGCAAGGGAGAGAGGGGGACTCAAAATGCCTAATCTAAAGCTATATTACTATGCAGCAACGTTGGTGGCGGTTAGTGACTGGATCAACATGACAAATGATAGAGTTCTGAATGTTGAGGGGCATGGTCTACGATTCGGCTGGCACGCATACCTAGTATACGACAAAAAGGCAGATAGGAATTTCAAGGAGAACCCACTACGAATCCCACTGCTATGGGTCTGGAAGAAATATAAGCACCTCCTACACGACAAGATTCCCATCTGGACGATCCCTGGACACGCAACAGGGGATATGAACACATCCCAAGGGCAAGAAGTGGTGCCCTACAGTGAACTTGTACTGGGAGAAGAAAACAGGTTCCTCCTGAAATCTCAAGCAACGCTAGCAAACAGAGGAATAGGAAGTAACTGGCTATCATATATACAACTACAGTCAAGGTGGCGTAAAGACAAGAAGAAGGGCTTCTCCCAGAACGACGAGAACCTAATTAAACAGATCAGAGAACAGGGGAGTATGCACATCAAACGAGTGTACAGCATTCTGATAGAAATGGACTCTGAAACCGAGCTAGTCAAGAACTGTATGATAAAGTGGGCACAAGACTTCGGACACCCTATCGCCATAGACACGTGGGAGAAAATCTGGGTGAGGAATGTAGAATTCACGAAATCGCAACACTTAAGGGAAAACTTCTACAAGATGTTCTATAGATGGCATCTAGACCCGAAAAAAATATCACTCATCTACCCGGGCACCCAGCCCAAGTGCTGGAGGTGCGGAGACGGGGAAGCTACTTACTTTCACATATGGTGGGCATGCAGAAAAATCAAAGCATTCTGGAGGAAGATATGGTGGACACTCCAAACTATTTTCAAAAAGCGTATAGAATTTCTACCTCAGGCTTTTCTGTTAGGGATCACAAAGGATATCACTACCTCAGAGACAAATTTATTTTTGAACTTAGTTACAGCAGCAAGATTGTTGGTGGGACAGTACTGGAAGAATCCGGAAATACCGCCTATTGAAGAATGGACTGTGAAAGTAACAAATTTGGCGGAAATGGCAAAAATATCAGCATACTTGAAAAACCGCTCCAATGAACAATTTGTGACTGACTGGAAACAGTGGATAGACTATATCCAAGAGAGACACCAATCAAACAGAATGCAGCTGGCGTTCAGCTAAGGATCGATGGGAGGAGGGATGAAGGGCTAACAAATCAGATGTTTACAAAAACTAACACCCAACGTTGAATGTATATGTTCTATAACTAATGCCTCTTAACATAACCTTATGACTAACGTTGTTTGCTTTAATATTGTTAAAGTAGACTGAATCTCTACCTCAGGATATGAAACTTTTACCTCAGGATCTCGGGTTGGGGACCATAAAAGATTGCACTAGTAATGGGATGAAGTCAACTCAGAAGCGCAAACGCACAATATGTGATAGACTAGATACAGTAGATAGACCATATATAGGAGAAACACCAATCAAACAAAATGTATTCGGAGTATACTTGAAGATGTAAGGGAGGAGGGAAGAACGTTTACTAAAACAGATGTTTACAAAGATTAATACCTAATGTTGTATGCTATGTTCTAGGATGATTGCTTAGCAATAGGATCTTATGTTTAATGTTGATCACATTAATATTGAAACGGACAGGGGAAATACCAATCAAAATAAAATGTAACAGGAGTATAGTTGAGGCTAGACACGAGGAGTGGGGAAAAAGGCTTACTAACTCAGACGTTTTCAAAGACTAATACTTAGTATTGTATACCAGGTGTCAGGATGAGTGCTGCATAATATGTTTTTATGTTCAATGTTAATGGTTTTAATAAAAGAATTTAAAAAAAAAAAAAAGAGTGTACAATGTATTGATAGAAATTGACTCTGAAACTGAACTAGTCAAGGATTGTATGATAAAGTGGGAACAAAATTTTGGGCAACCTATCATGATGGAAACGTGGGAGAGAATCTGGGTGAAAAATGTAAAATTTATGCAAGCGCAACATTTAAGAGAGAACTTTTATAACATGTTTTATAGGTGGCATCTAGATCCGAAAAAACTATCATATATCTACCCTGACATCCAACCTAAATGTTGGAGATGTTAAAGTATGGAGGCTACATATTTTCATGTATGGTGGACATGTAGAAAAATTAAAGCTTTCTGGAGAAAAATATGGTGGACACTTCAAACCATTTTGAAAAAGCGTATTGAATTTCTACCTCAGTTGTTTTTGTTAGGGATCATAAAAGACTGCACTACCACAGAGACGAACTTAATTTTGAACTTGATCACAGCAGCGAGACTGTTGGTGGGACAATATTGGAAGAAGCCAGAATTACCATCTATTGAAGAATGGACTTTGAAAGTTATAAATTTGGCAGAAATGGCTAAAATATCTGCATATTTGAAGGATCACTCACATGAAAAATATATGTTGGACTGGAAACATTGGATAGACTACAAACAAGAGAAACACCAATCAAAGAAAATGTATCTGGCTTATAGTTAAATCTTGATACACGGAGTGATGAATGTTTACAAATTTAAAATGACTGTATAAAGTTGAATAGCATTTAACTTGAATTTTTTCTTTGTTTACATGTACAAATATATATCTAATAATAAAAAAATTAAAAAAAAGTATGTATAGTCAAGGCCATGGTTTTCCCAGTTGCAACATATGGCTGTGAAAGTTGGACCATAAGAAAGGCTGAGCACCAAAGAATTGAGGCCTTTGAACTATGGTGCTGGAGACAACTTCTGCAAGTCCCCTGGACTGCAAGGCGATCCAACTGGTCAGTCCTAGAGGAGATCAACCCTTACTGCTCTTTAGAAGGCCAGATCCTGAAATTGAAACTCAAGTACTTTGGCCACCTAATGAGAAGGAAGGACTCACTGGAGAAGAGCCTAATGCTGGGAAAGATGGAGGGCAAGAGAAGAAGAGGACGACAGAGAATGAGGTGGCTGGATGGAGTCACTGAAGCAGTAGGCATGAGCTTAAATGGACTCCAGAAGATGGTAGAGGACAGGAAGGCCTGGAGGAACGTTGTCCATGGGGACACAATGGGTTGGACACAAGTTCGCAACTAACAACAACAACAGGCATGCTTTCAGCCAGAAAATTAAGCAGCTGCCTTGAAAATCAAGATTAAAATCACTGTTGCCTTCCTTACCCTGGAAAGAGAAAAATCTGTAAATATATCATGTCACTTCCCTGCAAAGTGCAGAAGGAAACAGTTGCAGCCTTTTACAATACACAGTTCACCCTGACATGGGCACACCATTTGAGAAAGGGAAGGAAAAGCATCCAAAACTCTCTTTCTGATCAGGCCATCTGATGGAGGTAGATTGAGTTTTAAAATTATGGCCTTAGAGATGGGGCAGTCTAGAAAGCAGCTACGTAATTGGAGATTTGAAGGAGCCTTTTTTAACCAGGCCTGACAGCTAAAGCTCACACAGGCTGCTATGGAAGATTTCCAGATCCTGAGGCTGCAAAACCGACTCTGTGAGAGCCTTCTATAGATAATGCAAGGCAAGACACAAAATGCTGGCTGGGGAATTCTGAGAGTTGAAATCTATCCATCTTTAAGTTGCTAAGGTTGAAAAACACTGTATTAAACCATTTGTAACCTACCGTATCCTAGTTACCAAGTTCCTAACTATGTGACATAAACTAAGATCCTTTTGCTTTCCTTCTCCTGTTGCAAATTTAAAAGGCACCCCTCAAAGGCAATCCTAGATTTTCTTTTGCTTTTGTTCCATTTGAAAGAGAGAAAGCAAAAAAGGAAAGAACCCCCCCCCCAATGCATAACATATCACAGTCATTATGGTTAGTGCAGGCAAACAAATCAATTACGTTTTGGGTGTGTTTTCTAGAGTGGGAGTATTTCAACTAATAAACAGAAAGAACTTGGATTTTGCACACACATAAAAATTGTTAGGGTTTCAAAAATTATATTTGTGTAGGCTCCAGTAAGGTGGGGAGCAAACAACACAACGACCAAAATAATGATTTATTTTACAAATTGTTACTGGGCGTTTTGACCCGCTTCCTTGGATATTTTCTGCAAAAATGAGCATGCTTGTTTTAAAGCTGCTTAAGGAGGCACAGAAGAAACTGCTACAGATGTATAATAAATATTTATTCTTTGCCCAACATCAGGATTGGGAGACACTAGACAGAGCTGGTCCTATTCCATCTGAAGGCTTCATGTAAATGAAAACTGGAGAAGGCGACCTGGCAGAACTTAAAAAGCACCCAGGTCTCCTGCTGGGCTCAGCTGGGGTTCTCATACCATCCTGAGATGCTGCCTTACTTTTAACTCATATTATAACTGGGGAAGTCAGCTAAGCAAATGCCGGAAACCAGCTTCAAGCCAAGGGTTTCACATTTAACTCCGGTGTGAATTTCAGCAAAGACCAGTATTTAAACCTATTTGGGCACCTAGTGACTCAAAAACTAAATCTCTGTGGGAATGTAAGAACCCAAGACTGAAGCTGGTGGGGCCTGTTTCTCCAGCAGGAAGCAACTGTTTTACCCTGTAATCCTGCTTCCTTGTTAGCCAACTTGATTAAGGGAAAATTCTTTTGTGGCAGGGAGTTCTGCGGCAAGACGGATCAATTTGAAAAGGAGAATGAATGGGGACCCGAACCATGCAATTCAACCTTGTACATATAATGCCTCCTTTCCATGTTTTGTGGTTCCGGGTGTCATGAAAAAATGAACAACAACAACAACAATAATAATAAAGTTGGAAAGGACCTTGGAGGTCATCTAGTCCAACCCCCTGCGCAGGGAAGAAATCCTATACCATTTTGGACAAATGGCTGTCCAGTCTCTTCTTAAAAACTTCCAGTATTGGAGCATTCACCACTTCTGGAGGCAGGTTGTTCCACTGGTTAATTGTTCTAACTATCAGGAAGTTTCTCCTTAGTTCTAGGTTGCTTCTCTCCTTGATTAGTTTTCATCCATTGCTTCTTGTCCTGCCTTCAGGCGCTTTGGAGAATAGTTTGACTCCCTCTTCTTTGGGGCAGCCCCTGAGATATTGGAACGCTGCTATCATGTCCCCCCTTGTCCTTCTCTTCATGAAACTGGACAGACCCGATTCCAGCAACCGTTCCTTATGTTTTAGCCTGCAGTCCCCTAATCCGGCCCTTAGTCCCCTTTTGTCATATTAAGGCTATCTTTGAGTGATGCACTTAACCACAAAATAGCCAACTTATTCTGACCTAGATGGTTAACTTCATAGATCACGGTGTTGTGCAAACCACAGAGATGGAACTCCTGCAAACCATGGCTTAGCCTTATGTGCTAATCCAGCTCTGGATTGTTTTATCAATTACACGCACACACATACACACACATACCCTGTAGCCCTTTTCTCAAGAGGAAAACTCATGCAAGCAAAGGAAAGAGCACACAACCTCTGTTTGGGGCCATCATCCACTCTGCCTGACCTAAATTTAGCTGTGATCTAAATAAGCTTCCACCCGTTCAGGACCCCAAGGAACCACATAACTCCCTCCCTCTGCTCTCTGGAATCACCCAGACACGCTGGAATCTCTCTCACACACACAACTCCAATCTCATTCTGCCTATTTCCCCCATAATTCAGAAGATTTAGGAGAGAGAACTTTGAACTGAACTGAAAGTTATGCTCTCTCTGTCCCATCTCCAGCCTACATCCAAGCTCATGGAAGCCGAGACCCAGAGCCAGCTCTCTTCCTAGGGAAAAGCTGGGCTCATTCTGGTCCCGTTTAGGAGGCAAAAGCTGCTTGCATGTGTGGGAAGGGCCATCCTCTGCCCGAGACAGCGAAGAGCTGGTGACGCCAACCAGGAACTGGCAAGCCCTCTCCTCCAACAGCTGGCACACCCGAGGACGGACAAGGAGAAAGCAGCCAGCAAAGGAACTGAACAGCCAACACTCCGGGGCATCCCACGAGAACCGACTTCCAATGAGCAAGCAGATTGCTTGGAGAGCTTATAATTGATCAAGATGGGTTCATTTAGAACTCTCTATTAAAAAAAAACCCATCTTGCTTCAAAGTGATTCTTTGCAGGCTCTGCCGTAACCCCAAACGTCCAGGTAGGCTGCCCTCCACCCAACACCTGGGGATCAACAGAAGGAAAAAGAAGAGAGGCTGATAGTGGTGTCTGCATTTCAGGGCCAGGGTGTTCCGGGTTCAAGAAATAACAGGCCATATTGTACAATTTACTCAGTGCTTTTTTTCTAAAAAAAAAAAAAAAAAAGGTGCCGGCACTCACACACGTCATATAACCCGCCTTGCCTACCCTACAAGGTTCCATCCAAAAAAGGTGCTGGAACTCCGTTCTGGGCGTTCTATGAGAAGAAAAGCCCTGAATTTACTGAACATCAAGAGTCCTTCCTCCTAAACACACACAAACAATAGCATATTTCTGCTGAAGCCTCTGCAAGGAAGGCAGGCAGGAGGAGACAGGCAACTCGTCTGCTCTTCTCTATCACAACAAAAATCTTTAACTTGAACTTTTTCTTTGTTTACATGTACAAACGGATATCTAATAATAAAAAATTATTTAAAAAATGTTTATATTACCCAAAGATGCTCCAGCTTGTGTCTTCTTTGATCTCTCCAACTGGGGGTGCAAGCATGCATGGACAGCATCGGCTGCAACTGAACAACCCCACTTTGTGCCACACCTGAAATTGAACATTGATCTCAGGGAATTTTATTTGAGAATCTCTCGTCCTTAGAGGAAGGCAATCGAGCAATTGCCTTTCAAACCGCCTCATAAAATACCACCCTGTCTGGGGGGAAAGATTCAACGTGAACATCTTCCACTGAAAACAGATGCCGAGCAAGTTCTGCTCAGTGGAACTGGAGCCTCAGCTCTGACCCAGATGGACGATCCGTAACAGACTACAGCACCAGATCTGGCTCTATACCTCACCTATCATGCCACAGAACATGTATCACGAGAGGCATCTATTGTTTAGAGAAGAATCTGGCACGGGGCCTTCACACAAACCGAGAGAAGGACACCCTCACCACAAGGAAAACTTGGACGGGTGTCAAAACCTTAGAACACAGCTCCAAAAATGCAATAAAAAATACAAAGCGTCTTCCCAGGAGGCCCAGAAGACAAATACAATTTCCAAAACATGCCTCAGCAAAGGACAAGTTACAGCGATCGACTCTTGAAACATAATAATTACTCCTGCTAAGCTGAAGCCAGAGAGCAAAACGTTAACTCCAAATCTGTCTCTTGGGAAGGAAACGGAGCAGATGTAACAGAGGTGAGACGTCTTCATCTGACTCAGGGCTGTCTTCCACCAACCAGACCCAACCTTGGACCAGCAGGGCTGGGGGCCGAGCCAAGCCAACAGCCTCAAAGAGCCACACTAAAGAATGGGTTGTGGATACAGATGATGGATGCTGCTGCAGACTGCTCTAACAGAAGATTTTGAGTGGATGGATGAGAGATTGAAAGGGGGAGGAGGCAGAAAGTAAACACCACGTATCCAGCCATGTCCATCTGACATTCCTCCCATCTGGCAGGAATCTTGAATCCCGGATTTAGGAGACCAAGACCAGCTTCTAGTAAGGAGAGGGACTTTCTTTAGACTTCTTTCCCACAATTTAATTTAAGAGGAATTTAATTGTTTCTGGTCCCAGGAAATGACCCCTTGCAGCAAGAGAGGAGGGGCTCCCAGGACCCTCACCCAGTGGTTTGGACAGGGAGACCCCTTTATCACTCCCCTCTCTCTCATTCCCTCTCTCTGATCTGAATATTTTTCCCTGCAATTTTGGAAACAGCCTTGCTGTTTCTTCCTGTTTCCCAGAAAGGATGAATTCCCCATGGCAACAAAGGCAACACTGGGGAGCCGAGTTGGTGTGAAGGCCTCTGCTCCGCGTAGGTGGCCCAGGTGAGTCACGCTGGCAGATGAGAGTCTGCTCTCAAGAGACCTCTTTGTGCCTGCCAGAACTATAATTTAGCATCTGAAGTTCACAGGCAACCAAAGGATTCAATTCCCTTGGAAAAGGTGGAGGGATGTGACTTCTGGGCCACTGCATTCCATCACATGGTGAGCATGAGTTGCTGGCTACAACAGAACGTTCCCTCCCCAGGACTGGGATCATTTCTTGTAGGAAGCTTCAGAGGAGAAGGTGCCAAAGTGCAGCCTTCTCAGGAGAAGCTCAACGTCTCAAGATTCATGGACACCCATCCAAGTACCAAACAGGCCCAACCCTGTTTAGCTTCTTCAAACCAATGAAGGCTAACAAGGTGTTATGTCCAATGTGACACTAAAACAGGACACAAATCTTAAATAAAACCTATGTATTTTGCAACAGGAACTCCAGTCTTGTAATTTTCCCCAACTATCAACAACGCTCAGCTATTACCTACTACAGTCCCACTTGGTCTGGTGCTCTCCAGATGTTCAGGGCAACTGCTCAAACTGCCCGGCTGACCTTGGACGCAGACATTTTTGGCTTCACAACATTGGATCAATTTATGGAAGTTCCGGGGATCAACATCTCTTAGCCATGATGGCAGTGGGGCTGTTGGGAGATTCATAGCTTTCCTTGGGCAGCTGGTTGACTAGACTAGATGGGCCGGGCGTCCCATCTAGCAGGCACAGCTTATGTTCTTAAAGAGGACGTGTTGGGACACCCACTAGCCGGCGCTGAAGGTTCTTGTCAGCCTCCAGCTTTAATTATCAGGCCCAAACAGCTTGAAATAACTCCAAAGGGCTTCCCAGTTCTGCTTAGAATGCCAACCAAGCTGTGATCCCAGCATTAGAGCAGGGTCGAGGCATTTATTAGCACCAAACAGGAGAAAATCTAAGTGCTTCTATAAGCAGGTCCTTGACTACCTCCTGTTCATCTCATTGGGACTTCAACAAAAGAACCTCTTCCTGGATCATGTCCCCCAAGATCCAAGTTGCCTGCAACCACCTCTTGAATCAGGATGCTGACCCCTCCCCACAATCTTTCTTCTGTGGCTGATGGACACCAATCTTCAACTTATCTGTTGATCAGATCAGTGACCTCCAGACCTACAAGACGCTGGAGGCACCCTCCTCCATCTACCAGCACATACCTCCGGAGCCCTGGAGTTCTTTTCAAAAGGAGCCAAGTAACTCAGCACTATCTCAGAGGTCGGAACATCCCTTCCGAAGATCACCAAGCCATTGGCAGGTCAGTTCAGGCCAGCAATCTTTGCCAGTGGCCTCCTCACTATACCAACCAAAAGGTTGTGTCTGCAGGACACAAAGCCATATTTTTTCCAGAGTTTGTATCCTCGGCCAGAGCGTCTTCTCTCCGATTGCTCCCTGGTTGCAAAGGGAGCCTCTTTTTTAGTATCAGGGGACTTCAGACCTGCTGCTGCAAGAGTAGATTTTGCTGCGACAATACAGTACGAGGCAGGGCGGTTTCAGGTTGCAGGGCTATTAATGTCTGCTCAGCAATGCAGGAACCAGGAACGGCTCTTATGTAGAACACGCAACTGCGAAGGGGGGGGGGATAAGCAGCCCTCCAATAATATCTACTCCCCAGGACCTCTTTGCACACAAATGTGGTTAGACGGACACAGCCTGAACCACAAGCCATTTCATTTTTAAACTTTTGGTAGCCTTGTTTATTGATTCAAAGGTCCTGCACAATTGGCATGGATGATCTCTCAACTACATATCTTATCCAAACAACTTGCAACTTTCAACCAGTTTATTTTGTTAAAAAGTGTCCTTAATACATTTTGATGGCTTCCAGGGCCAGGTGCTTGGCTGGCATCGTCTCTTCTTCTCCCAGATCCTCCCGTGATCTTCTGCGTCAGTTCCTTTAATGCTGGAGCTCCCTTTGTGCAAGCAATAATAAGGTGAAGAGGCACCATGTTTGATCATGAGGAGGCACATCATCCAGAGAGTTGCCCAGAGGGAAGCCAGAATTTGATTCCAAAGTAACTCAAGATCCATTTCAAACAATGAGGCATCAGAAGAACTTGAGCTGGAAATACACTTGGCTGGAGACAGCCAAGAATAAATCGGTTTCTGTCTGGCATCAGAAGGCACCAAGAATCTGCATTCTGCATGGCTCTGCTTCTGCCAACAGATTCCCGCCATTATAGCTGCCCAGACTAGAAAAGAGGCCACTCAAGAAGGAATAGATGCAGGCCACCCATTGACTGTACTGCCTCAGTGCTGGCATGTGGGAACACACTGGCGTGGTTCCCCATTGGAGCATTTAGGACCACAGCTTGCCAAGCTGGGTACAATACAACTAATATTCACACACATCTCAACAATACAGCTAGGAGGAAACTCCCTTTGGGGGAGGCTGCTGTAGACAGAGATTCCGTTCAGTTATTTTGGTTGAATAATTGAATAACATACTTCCATGAACTTGCCTAAAGAATTCCTGCAAAAGTAGTCCTGTATCATGAGAGCTGAACATAGCAAGCCAGTTTTCAGACGGCCATGCAGAAGATTGTTTTGTTCGTGGGCTGGAAGACAGATCTGCTCAAGTGCTGGCAGAAAAAGCCCAGGCGGAGAAGTCTGCTTTGATCTCCAATGTGGCCACTGCCATATCTCCCCACCAGCCATGTTTCTCCAGCAATCCGTGGCCTGAGAGGATTGGGTCAGAAGCAGGAAGGATGGGAGGAGATGGCAAAAGCCTGTGAGGTCTTTTGGCAAGGAAGATGGAGAAGAAAGAAGCCAACAACCCAAAGATCAATAAACCCAGGAAACTGGAGAGAGGACTGGAGGTACACAAACCCAAGAGAGGCAGGCTGGCAATTCAACCAAACGCAGCAGGCAATTCACACATTAACAGGAAGGTGAAAACAACTCCCTCAAAGTCTCCCTCCTTCAATTAGCAAGTAATTTGAGCCAAGTTGCACTAACTTCCTGCTCTTGAGCAGATTATTTTCCAGCTTCGATCTGCTAATTCTGCATTTAGAAAAAAGAATATTTTGGCCTGGCTTATTCAAAGTTATATTGCTTAAGACACAAAACCTATCCGTCTGGCAACTTCACAAATTCAGTTTTGCAAAAGGGGCAGGCAAGCAGGCAAATGCCACTGGTCACTCTGCTGAAGAATGAATGAGCCATTTTCTAATTGTCGATTGGCAGGATTATGCTCCAGCAATGAAGAAGGAAGGCGGAATAAAGCAACTAAGAACTGTAGAGGCGCTCTACAGTCAACAGAGAGTCATGGTCTGTGGTCACCTTGTTCTGGGGTAGACACTGATTTCTCAGCCTAGCCTGCAGATCAGAGATTCGGTGAGGGAGTCCCAGACAAAGCCTACTAAGGCTGGACCCTGCCCGCTGAGCTGAGATTCCATTCCACTGAGGCACAGAGAGGTCGTCTTCTCTGATGAGACCAGGCCTGATCCCTCAACTTCCTGGCAAAGCTCATCAGATGGTCAGGCTAGAATAACCTCCTTGGGGGGAAGAAGTGATTGAGGCCCTCAGGTCTAATCCAGATGCCACCAGTAGTGGCGGCTGAGCAATAGTCCCATCATAAAATAAAAACAGCAGCAGCAGATCCATAGATGCACAGAGGATGGTGACATCAAGGGTGAAGCAGGATGTGCTGATGCTACCTGAGATCAGATGGGCCGAGGAAGGGGCTCTTCCACAGCTCAGTCTGGGTTAAGAGAGTGTGAAGCCTACAGGCAGCCAAGCTGGATTTGCCTCCTCTTTCCCACGGGTTCTCAAGTCCTTGCTGGGTGGGGAGTTACCCACCCAGAACGCCCACAACTTGCACCAGCAGACCACAGCAGAGATCTCCATGGGTGAGGCCCTGAGATGGCTTGACTCCTTTTTAACTGCTACAGTGTCTCTTTTCTTTGCTCATATTTTCTTTCCCATATTTTCCCTCTTCCTCCCTTTCCTCTAAATTCTTTCTCCTCTGAGACAATCCCACTCTTTGCCCTGCCTTCCCTTCCCTTCCCTTCCCTTCCTTTCCTTTCCCTTCCTTTCCTTTCCTTTCCTTTCCCTTCCCTTCCTTTCCCTCCCTTTCCTTTCCTTTCCTTTCCCTCCCCTCCCTTTCCTTTCCTTTCCCTTCCTTTCCCTCCCTTTCCTTTCCTTTCCTTTCCCTCCCCTCCCCTCCCCTCCCCTTCCTTTCCCTTCCCTTCCTTTCTTTTCCTTTCCTTTCCTTTCCTTCCTTTCCTTTCCTTTCCTTTCCCTTCCTTTCCTTTCCTTTCCCTTCCCTTCCTTTCCTTTCTTTTCCTTCCTTTCCTTTCCTTTCCTTTCTTTTCCTTCCTTTCCTTTCCTTTCCTTTCTTTTCCTTTCCTTTCCTTTCCTTTCCTTTCCCTTCCCTTCCCTTCCCTTCCCTTCCTTTCCCTTCCTTTCCTTTCCCTTCCCTTCCCTTCCCTTCCCTTCCTTTCCCTCCCTTTCCTTTCCTTTCCCTCCCCTCCCTTTCCTTTCCTTTCCCTTCCCTTCCTTTCCCTCCCTTTCCTTTCCTTTCCCTCCCCTCCCCTTCCTTTCCCTTCCTTTCCTTTCCTTTCCTTTCCTTTCCTTTCCTTTCCTTTCCTTTCCTTTCCTTTCCTTTCCTTTCCTTTCCTTCCTTTCCTTTCCTTTCCCTTCCCTTCCTTTCCTTTCCTTTCCTTTCCTTTCCTTTCCTTTCCCTTCCCTTCCCTTCCCTTCCCTTCCTTTCCTTTTTCCTTTCCTTTCTTTTCCTTCCTTTCCCTTCCTTTCCCTTCCTTTCCTTTCCCTTTCCTTTCCTTTCCCTTCCCTTCCCTTCCTTTCCTTTTTCCTTTCCTATCCTATCCTTCCTCAGCCAGAAGCAGACAGAAAACTTTAGACCTTGGATTCCTACCCTGCTGTGACATCAGTGCAGGCCAGCCAATACAACAGCCAAACATTCTCCATAGCTCTAAACAGGAGCCTAAATCCAAAAAACCATAGGGGCATCTCAAGTCTCTGCCCCACAACTCCCAATGCTGTATTTCCTTATGTTCCATTTCTCCTGGCAGCGAAAACCGCCCCCCTCTGGCCCAATCCAAGTCTCCGCTTGTGTCCAGATGAACGTGGAATGGAATGTCCCCATGAAGAATCGGTCTCATCCCGGCCAGCTGTTGTGTCCAGAGGAGACCCAACTCTGCACAAGCAGACCATTGTTGACTTAAGGACTACTCCGAGGATGCGTATTGCGATGCCTTGAGCAGCTCATGTGTGGCTTTCCGGAATGCCAACAATGTTATCTTTCTTTCCATTTCCATAACGCTCCCATCCAAGTGTCAAAGAGATGGCTTTGTGCATTGTGCGCCTTTAAAAAGCAGTTTAACAAGGGAGTCAGAGGCACGTTTCTTGGAGAAAGTAACAAAGGCAACTGCAAAGGCACAAACTGCAAACTTAATTTAGTCTTCCTCAGATGGGACCCTCCAGGCTTGTGGGGTCTGCATGCTCAATCATCTTAGCCAAGGCAGCACACAGCAGGTTCAGTTATGACATAAAGACATCGAAATATTACTAGAAAAACCTTGTGTTCAATGAAATAATTCAATACAGGAACAGTACAACTTGGTTTTTACCTCCCTTTAGGTTCAGTACAAATCTGAACTTGAAGTGGACAACTGTGCCTTGAGTATGCCTACCAAATTCTATGCTGATCAACCACACTTGGAGAGGCCATTCTGCAACTAAAACAGGATGCAAAATAAGGTAAACCGTGGAGTTTTTGGTGCTTTCTGGATTTGGTCATTTGCTTGCCGATGTTTCATTACCCAACTCGGTGACATCTTGAGTGCATCAGTCCTAGTTGGGTCATGAAATAATTACAAGCAAACCGCCAAGCACAGAGAGCACCAAGGACTCCACAGTTCAACTCTGAGCAATAGAGATTCTCTTCTGTTGAAAATAAGACGAAATTAAACAAAAGCCCTCACTTATATCAGCAAATATGGAACAATATAGATCTTGCCCCGTGTTCAACAGCAAACCTATATTGTTCACTTATAAGGTAGCAATCCAACAGTGAACATTTCGGTGAAGCAATCAAGTGGACAGAAAAATATGAATAGCTCTTTTCTTTGATGGAAGATGAACTGAACATTTCAGTTCCAAAAATGCAGATGGAGCAGGGCTTTGTTCCCCCTCACGCACTCTTTGAACATGCTCCCAGCTCTGCAACAAAAGTTTCCTCCATAAAAGGCAATCTTGCTTAAGCAGCCTTGTCTTTGCTTCAAGAATAAATTTAACAAGCTTCTTTAGGGCTCGTATACATTAGCCAGTGACCCCCAACACAGACTCAGTCAGAGAGCTAAGTGAGAAGATCTGAACAGAATGAAGTTTGGAAGAGGCTTCTGCAACTTGGAGAGGCAATAAAACAGCTCCCTATTTACACACACACACACACACACACACCATTGTCACATAATGAATCTCTGCTTCTTGAGACAAGATTCTTCCAGCTAATTCAAAACAAGATGCTAAAAATGACAACTGCCACAGTAGGAATCCATCTGATGGTCAACCTAGATTCAATGTCCAATTGGACAGAAAAGGGCTTGAGTTGGCCAATCTGGACGGAAAGCCTCCATAAACTCATTTTAAGCTCCAAGGAAGAAAGAAAGTCCCCAACCCCTGGTCCATGACATGCCAGAAACCGGTCCACACAAACAAGCCCCCTCCGCGGGATGCAGGCAGCACACAAAACCACACACCCCTCCAGTCCATGGAAAAAGCTCTCTCCACGGAACAGGTCACTGATGCCCAAAAGGTTGGGGGCCGCTGGGCTATAGTACAAACATAAAATCAGGTCCCAAATCCTCATAAAATTATGAAGAGACAAACATGGATGAATCTGGATCTATTCTTATTAAAAATTGGATCATATATTACATTCAAGCCAAACCTCAACTGGTTAGTTTTGGTGTAGCATTTTATATGAACTCGGGAATTAGAATCTGTCAATCATGGTTTATGTCTGAGTATGTTGCACAACCTGAGAATGCATAATGACAAAGCCATCCAAGAAGATGGCAAGCGAAGAACATCTTTGTGAGGGAAAGGCAGAAGTGGAAAAAGAAGTCCAATTGCCTCTTGAAAAAGCACCCTTGGGACAACCATGACCTGAATGACTGAGCATCTCCATAGACAAGTGGAGATGTTCCTCCTCTTTCACCCAAGGAGGTTTTTTTCTTGAGGCTGGACCTTTCCCCGGGGAAACCATTTGCCCAAGTCATCCAGGGGGCTGAGACTTCCTTGGCACAACCAGGCAGGAGGGGGAATTCCTTAACTGATGCAGAGTTTAAGACTGCTGCTAACGTCTGCCTTGGGCTCTTGGACAAACAGGTGGTGGCCAGCAAGAAAGGAGGGGGCCTCCCATCTTAAGCTGCTACGGGGAAACACAGCTGCCCCCGAAATGTTAAGCACATGTAATCCATCCTCAACAGCCATCAGCTTCATGAGTCCCCAGAGCGCTAGAAGGCCTGTGAAGTTCAGCACCTGTTGGAGTCCAAACAGTTAAAGAGAATTTCCCAAAGCTTGTGGCCTCTCCCAGCCTCTGTTTGGCACACTGGCCAAAGGGCAGGCAGAGAGGAAGCGGCCAAATTCCCTCGGCCAAATTCCCTCCGTGGGATTGAGTTGGGATGGCCTTTCCTAAATGTGTTGCATCTGGGGCCACAAAGCTTGTGACTCACACCAGAGCTGAAAGGCTGCTGCTGCTATAAACGTCGTCTGTGGATTGACACACAACCGACTTAGTGCACCTGAACTTTCCCACCTGGGTAAGTGTGAGAGAGGGATAAACTCTGGGTCCGGGCGGCCTTGGGCTCCTCTTGTCCCAACCTCTGGTCTTAATGGTTTCGGAATGGCGGGGAAGCAGCCAGAGAGGCGAGCCAGTCAGATGGCAAAGTGGATTAGAGCCTCTTCCTCCTTATCTGCACTGAGAGAATCCTCAGGTCTCCCTCCGCTCCCACTGGGCATTTCTCTTTGCAGGCTCTGTTGTATGAGAGAGGAGGAAAAGGGGGAAAGAAAAGGCAGCTCTGTTTTCAGACTGAAGGAGCCTCTCCAGGTGCAAATTGGAGGAACTTCAAACAAGGCTCAGCATCTGGGCTTCTTGGCACTCTCTGAGCTGGGCTGCTGCCCAGCAGACAGTTCATTACCCAGTTAGGTAACAACTTCAGTGCCAGTGTGTGTGTGGAGTTTGCATTGGCCAACACAGAAATTTGACCATCATGATGGTTTACAATAGGTCTCCACAGTTTGTATGTACTGTACCTTTCCAATGACAGCTTGTTCACCAAACTGTGGTTCAAAAAAAGTCTCAGTTTAGATAACTGGTGAACTGAGTCACAGCCTCTATTGTCACTTCTCTGCTCAACACCTTGGTCTTCTTTCTCAGGGGTCTTCAACCTTGGCAACTTTAAGACTTGTGGGCTTCAACACCCAGAATTCTTAAAGTCTTAAAGTTGCCAAGGTTGAGGACCCCTGTTCTTTCCTATTCAACTGAAGAGGGGGAGAACGGCTCCTTTTTTCCCAAACCTACACCCCCCCTCCAATATGGCAGCTGGTTTCAAAGGGCAGTGCCTGTGGGTGGGTAAAATCTGATTTAAGGAATCCCACACCAGTTTATTTTAGTTGTTTGGAAGGGTAATAGTCTTCTGATAAAGACTCTTTTTTTAAAAAAAAAGCCACACCCTTAAACTAGACCGGGAGCGGCCTTCTCCTTCTGCAGAGATGGTGAGGCGAACCCAGAGCAAAGCCCGGAGCGTGTGTGGCCTCTAAATAAGATAAGTAAATCAGATTCAAGGCAAATATATGCGACTGTTTGGAGAGGGTTTTGCTCTCTGCATTCAAACAATGTAAAACAGGCCCTGGAGTCGGTCCAGCTGCTTTCATGCAATCGTCTCCAGATGTCCTGGATGACACAGGATGGGCCAGGCAGGCTGGGGATATTGGGAGGTGTAGTCTCAAATCCTTGGAGGACATGAGCTAAAGAGTAGTATGCTTGATGAGTATAAACTGGGTTAAAGCTGGGTTGACAGAGAAGAGCCAGCAAACACTCTCACCCAGGAATCTGGACTCTGAAATCCAAAAGCCCCCCTCCACTACCTCCTACTCCACAAGGCAGCATTTAGAGCCCATCTTGATTTAAACCAACTTTCCTTGGCCACAGAGCCTTTCTTTCTTTCCAGAGAAGAGCTGGTTTAGGAGGCATGCCAACACAACGAGCAACCGTCTCCTGGGTGGATTTTTACGTTCTGAAAAAGTGTTTTTCCATATGAAGCGATGGCTTCCAAATCCCGGCAGGTGGCAAAATAACTCCTGGTCCCACCTGCAGAATTGGACAAGGGAGGACAAGCAGAGCACTACAGAGGTCCTGGGCCAGCCTGGGCCAGCCTGCTGCCTGTGTGCCCACGTGGCTAAAGGATACAAGAGTGGAGTCCTTCCCACCTGTCCGTTGTAGAAGGGAAACCTATGCTGCATATGCAGAGTTCTGCGTTTATCTGCCCCAAAGGTCAGAGTCAATCCATGTCACCTGGGGAGGGGGGGACAATGCTGCACTTCTGAACCACAAGCCCCCCAGCTTCATGCTTCATGCACAGGCTCTGCCCTCGTACCCAGCAGAACGAACCCAGGCGGATGTGCCAAGCAGACCCAAAAGGGAAAAAAGCTTGCCCACCCAGAGGAGTGGAGGTGCTTTGTCTTCTAATTACAACCCACCAGGCCATTCAGGAGCTAATTATTCTTACACAAATAGACAACGTGTGTATGAAAAGCGCAGTTATGCAGGGACAAATCCTCTCACTCTATGGGCTCCCAAGAGGCAAAGCCAAACCCCAGGGAGAATCCAACCTCCGTAATCTCCATCTCCATAATTAAGAGGCCACAATTTCCACAGCACAGACCAAATTACAAGTGGGAGGCTGGTGCTTGACTGCAGACTGCAACCTGGGGGTTCCCTTAGCAGGCCACGGAGAAGAGCGTGGGGGGCAGGAGGGCGGGATGGAGTTGGTAGGGATTAAGACTCCCCTTTAGAAAAACAAAAGCTGTTTGCTTTTCAAGCAGTTTAAAGGGGAAATATTTATCAACACATGTCGAGGCCTTCCCCAGCAGCAGCTCAAGGTCAATGTGGTGACAAGGAGAGGGCAGCTTCTCCAGACAATCCCCCCAAATAATTTTTAAAGCTAAAGGGCATTTTGGAGAACACCTGGAGGTCTCCCCAATTCAGGGATCAGCCAAGGGGGGGGGAAATAACAAGAGGATTTCAATGGCACTTCCTCTACCCCTCAAAGATTTGTCAATTCCACAAACTCATCTAGATCAGCGGTTCTCAACCTGTGGGTCGCGACCCCATTTGGGGTCAAACGACCATTTCACGGGGGTCGCCAAACAACGCAGTCCGCCATTTTTTTCCCTTTTCCTTTGCTGTGCTACTCCCTCTTATTCTATTGGCTTTTGAAAGCCAATAGAATAGAGTCTAATTCTATTGGCTTTCAAAAGCCTATAGGAATGGTCCAGGCTGTCTCCGCCCTGCTAAATCCGCCAAAAGTCCCAGCCCTGCAAACGGGGCTGCAAGTTGTCTGCAGCGAAGGCGAGCTCTCCGGAAGTTTCCACCCCTCGCTGCTGAGCAACTACCAAAAATGTAAGTAAAAGAGGGCCAGGGGTGGGAGGCCGGCGGGCGCAGGGAGGGTTTTTGGCGCATATGGGGCCCGGCGGGTGGCTTACCTCCCTTGGGCTGGGCCAGCTGGTGGCCCAGCCCGTGGTTGCCCTTCACCGTCGCCGCCGCAGCCGCCCAGGAGCACCTGAGCACCTGGGCCTGCCTGCCGCCACCCCGAACGGGCGGCAGCCTATGCCTCGGCCGGCACAGGGGGCAGCACCGCGCATACGTGGGGTAGCACCGCACATGCGCGATGCAGGCCATCATGCCGCGCATGTGCGGCGCAGGTCGGGGTCACGGCCTGAAAAAGGTTGAGAACCGCTGATTTAGATAGAAAATAAGCTGGTTTTGCTCAAGGATGTTTCTCCAATATATTTTCTCCCCACAATTTGGTCAAAAAGGTCAATATGGCAGCTGTGGTGGTGGGATCAAAGCTGACGTCTTGACCCATCACTCCATACCCTGAAGATATCCCTCTACTGCTGGGATGGAGAGAACTGATAAAAACAAACCAACCGGTTTTCCAACCCACTTTTAGTGATCTATTGGTCCTAATGTGAACCAAGGGGCTGTGTTAGCCTCAATCCATCGCATGTTCCAACCAGAGACCAAAATAATTTCTATGCCAAAACAAGGCAGACCCAAAGGCTACTGGAGGAAAAAACACCCCCACTCAGAGGAGAAGCCAAAGCACTACAGATGGATTGCCCAACCCACTTTTAGCCCCTGCCTAAAAAGAACCAGATGCAACCAGACACCGAGGAAAGGCTGCAAGGCCCAAGAAACGAACCACTTGCCCAATCTAACCTTCCTGCAAATGTGCTGGATAACAAGCCCCAGCACCCTCAAGCCACCACCGAGTTGATGGGCATGCAGTTCAAGAAATCCGAAGGCCGAAAGATCTCCCCAGGCCAGCCTAATAAGGGGATCGGGCCCTCAGTCATTTATCACTGGTGTGAAAAAAGCTGTGATATGCAGGCTGACAACTGGCAGTGAAGAATGGGATAAAAATACATCCACAAGGCCCCCTTTATAACTGCCAAATGCTGCTCAGGAGAGGCACCTTCATTAGAAGCCCCAGCTTGCAATGCAGCTCCGTTCCCACAACCGAACTATGCCTGGCTGGATAGGGCAGCTTGGGGGTGCAGACAGAAAAGCCAGCATACTTTGTTAGAAGAGGAGTGATGGGCACAGCCCACTGAAACCAGAAAAGCCGCCTAGTTTACACCCTGTGTTTGACCCCCAGTTGGCAGAATAATTTACAACTGGCAGAAATGAACAATGTGCCAAACAGGCCGCACTGGCTGTCTTTGGGTAACATGCCTGTCCATCTGCGGAAACGTCCAACTATATCTCCGCTCAAAGCCATAAATATTCCTGCAGGAACACCAGCCCTGTCCTTCCCCCATCCCAGCCAGTCCCCAAGAAGGATGCCCGTGCTTGGTTCACCCTGCCATCCAGCCAGCCTTCGGCTCATCTTCTTCCTGCACTCAGATGCATATTGAGGCATTGGCTCAAAGCCTCCACTTAATTATCAGGCATTATTTGATTAGGAGGGAAACTGTCTTCCGGCGCAAGATAAATGAAAGCAGCCTCATTTGCTTCAGGTATTAGCTCAGCTGCTTTGGGTTGCAAGGCTGGGCGACGTGCACCCAACACATTAAAATCCTTATCCAAAGCATCTACAGGCATGGGAAATGCTGCTCAAAAGAGCAATATGTGCATGCATAGGATTCACTGAACTGGTTACAGTTCACAGGAGAAAAGCGCTGGGCTTGAACTGCATACGAAGCTCAAATCACTCCACGTGGAAAATATTTGGAACATCACGTGAACCAGCCCAAGTGTGTCTCCCAAAGAAAAATGGGCTGAGAATTTTGGAACCTCTTGCACATATTAAGTTAATTTCTCTTTCTTTGGGGACAGAAAGTCCAGATCCAGCCAGGAGAAGCAGGCATTTCTCTGCCAGAGACCTTGGGAAACAGATGCAAAGCCTGCTCACTAAGCCATCACGTGGTTTGGGGCATGATGCCCTGGGCAAATCCAAGTCTAGTAAGACTTCAACATGGGTTATCGTGTTGTGAGGACCAAGCCAATTAAATCAAGACACAGTTTAACAAGATGTGAACTGATATTCCCCAGGGATGATTAAATAGCGGCATCAATCCAGAAATCCAGGACATGGAAAGTGACTGGCAGCTGCCAAGCCTTGCACAGCTGGCTGCCCACCCCCACCCCCCCAGACACCATGAAGAGCCCAAGCAAGGTAGGCAGGCAAGGATACCCCCCCCACAGAGCACCCTTGGACACCTCCCTTGAATCCACAGCTGCCTCCCCAGGTCAATCTTCTGGAATGCAGGAGGGCAGATGGGGAGGCCCGACTATCAAGAACTGTCTCCTAAAGGATTTGACCCTTTGGGGACCCTTAGTTGGTCCAGTAGTCCTGCCTGCCTCTTAGGAGACAGGAGGGGAGGAAAATCTCTTCAAGGACCTCCTGTTCCATCTTTACCAGATAATCGACTTGGATTAATCACACAATTAAAATCCCTACATCAACTCAAACTCCATTAATCTAGCAATATCCCTCTTTTGAACCCCCTTGATGAACCTGAAGAATTCAAGATATGCAGAGAAATATCCCTGCCTGTGTGTGCAAAAAAGAACAGACATTTGGGTGATTTGGCTGATCCTCCTGGTGCCAAGGCCGCTCGCTCTCTTTGTCCAGAACAATGAAGCCAGGCACATGGCAGAGTACACAAAGAACTAATCGAGGCTAACAAAACGGCTTCCTCTACCCAAGGCTAACTCAGATCTGAGCGGCCACACGGGCCCGTCGGGTGCAGAACAGCTGCCACCTGCCAACCACTCAGCCGGTCAGTTGGCATCGGGCACAGCCCCAGGTTTCCACCAGAAGAACGGCAGAAGATGCGCCCAGCCCCTTGCCAGTCAAGGGCTTGTCCCGATATGCATGTGAACTTTTAAATAAGGCCTCTGTCAAAGGCCCATAATTGCACCAAGAGAATTGCCAAGCCACCCAGCAGAGGCACAGTGCAGCCCTCCTCCCCCAAAGATGGCTTAGCTCTACCTTGTGCAGCCTTTCTCACTGGGGCACCCACGTTCCTTCCAGGACATCCATGCATAGCAAGCGATTTGGGGGGGGGTTGCATTATTTGCCACCTACAACACGGGAATTGGAAGACCCCAGCCTCCTCTGTACTGCAATGTAGCAGTCTGCGTTATAAATCAGGGTTGGCAACTTTAAGATGTCTGGACTTCGATTCCCAGAATTCCACGCAGGCTGGCTGGGGCCTTCTGGGAGCTGAAGTCCACAGTGGCCGAGGTTGGGGCAGGAGAGAAACAGCTGGGAGGGGGGAGCGCCAACACCGAAGCTTTCCAAAACCTCCCGCGGGCAGGTAATAAAAGACGGCCGGCCATCACCGGACGTTGCCCGCCAAGCCCACTCGGGGCCGCTCCAGGGCGCGGGGGGGGGCGGCAGAGCCCTCCCTTGCAAGGCTGTTGTGAAGCGCTTCAACATCCCGCAAACGCGCAGTCCTCCTCCCGGAGGCCGCGGGTCGCTTCGGGGTCCCACGCATGAGGCCGTTCCCAGAGGGACCCGGGGAGGGGGCCGGCCTGGCCCACACACGGGCGAATGGGGGGGGGAGTCCAGCCACAACATAGCACCGGATGAAGCCCCGCGCGCCCCGCGTTCCGCCGGCAGCGCTCCGGGAGGGAAGCGGCGCGGGCTCGGCTGGCAGGGCGGCGAGGGGCGCGGCTGCCCCCGGAGGGGCGGCTCAGTGGGAGTGCGCGCCGGGCGGCAGCCCCGACCAGGGAGGGCCCCAGCACTGCCGCCGCCCAGCGGAGAAGGCCGCTCCCCCCCCCCGCGGCCCTCGGACAACCCCAGCCGGGCGCCGCTCGCCCAACGCGCCGCTTCCCTCGCCGAGGGGGGGACCCGCCGCCTGTGCCCCGCCCGGGCTCCTCAGCCGCGGGATGCCGGCGGTGGGTCAGGCAGGTGGCGCCCGGCGCGCTGGAGCCCGAGCAGCTCAGCCGCCTCGCCTCGCCTCGCCGCAGCGGCCCCGGCGCAGCCTTACCGGGCAGAGCGAACCGGGCGGGAACCTCGCCGCTCGCTCCTCCTCGCCGCCGCCTCCTCCGCGGCCGGCTCGCGCGCCACTGGCAGCTCCCGCGCGGCGGCGGGCTTTGGCTAGGAGGCGGCGGCGGCGGCGACCCCCGGCCCAGGGAGAGCAGGAAGCGCGTCATCACCCCGGGCCCAACCTGCCGGCCAACCGGGCTTCCCCGGCCCACTCGCCGCCGCACACCTGCCTCCCCGCTCGCGTTGCCCGGGCAGCCCTGCCGCGTCCGCTCTGCCCCGGGAGCTCCTCTTCGCCCCCCCCCCCACGCGCCCTTCGCAGGGAAAGCCCCGCCGGGCCCCGAGCGCGCCCCCCGCCTCCTCCAAGGGCCCCCAGGCCGCCAGCTGCCGCCCAGCTGCTCCAGACCCTCCCCGGCCGAGGCGAGACGCCCGGGGGCCGCCGGCCCTCTTAACCCCGGCCTCGCTCGGCGAGCGGCTCAGCGGACTCCCCGCGGAGGCGAGCCGCAGAATCGCCGCAGGGACGAAGACCCGTTGCGTCTGGCGGCTGGGGTGCCGGAACCCGGGCGCGCGGCGTGGGGGTGTTACTCTCGGACCTTCTCCTTACCCGGGGTCGGCGGCGGCGGCGGCGGCTCCCAGGGAACCCTTCCCCGCGCCCGGCTACGAGGCGGGGGCTGCAGCGGGGAGGGGAGGGGCGGCCCCAGCGAGTCCGCGCGCAGAACCGGCGGTGCGCGGCAAGCTCAGCTGGAAGCAATTTGAAGGCGGGGGGGGCGTTGCCTTCCCGAGTGTCAAGGCGCTAGTCCGCTCTCCTCGGGGTGGGCGTGGGAGTGGACTGAGCTCAGGCCTGCGGATGGGGCAGGGGCCGCAGAGCATAATTAGCCGTGGTTAGTGGAGACCGGGAGACCCTGATCGACGCGGCTCATTCCCAGGTACGACACAAGCCCGGGAGCTGCCTTGCAGCCTGATGCAGACTTGGGAGCGCAGCCTCGTGTATCTGCGGACGTGTGAATGAAACTTACTTCCCGGTTTAATACCGTAGGTGCAAAAGGTAAGCCAGGAAGGCGAAAGTCTATACCGTCCTGGAGTAAGTCAGTGTTTGGAAAAGGCAGGTAATATATTAAACTGAGGGTATTCCTAGATCGGGACCCACAGAAGTTCTGCTGTGTCCCGGGTGCTGGGTGAGAAAGCAGCGATTCCCTTCACCAGAATGTTCTTTTCCATGGAGAGGGTTGAAAAATAAGATAATGCTGCCCGCTGCTGGCAGGTAAAGGAACAGGAGCCGGGGCCCTGCTCCGGGAAGAAGTGACCCCCATCTGTCCTTCCATCCATCCTTCCTTCCACTAGCCCCCACCTCCCCAGGTTTCCCTCTCTCTGCTCAGCCCGCCTGAAGGAGTTGTCTGGAAGGATGGAGCAGCCGGACACCTGGAGCAGAGACACCTGGGGGTGGAACAACGGCTGAAGTACCTGCTCTCATCAGGACCAGCAGCTTTCCTCAGGGTGCTACAGCCTGTTGGCTTAAGCCAGGGGTCTTCAAACTTGGCCCTTTTACGACTTGTGGACTTCAACTCCCAGAATTCTTCAGCCAGGCACGCTGGCTGAGAAATTCTGGGAGTTGAAATCCACAAGTCGTAAAAGGGCCAAGTTTGAAGACCCCTGGCTTAAGCACTGGTTTTCAGGCAGGGCACGATTCGGATGTGTGCACTTCAACTCCCAGTTGGGCTTTTGAGGGGCATCCAGTGGTCAGAAAAGACTTTTGTTATTTGTATCTGTTTTAAGACAACGCTTGGTGAGATGGTGGGCGCTGCTGCCTTGAAACCTTTGAAAATCAGATAGCAGAGCAATGGAAGGAGAGCGAAGCTGCCTGGAGGAGGCAGGATTTTTACTCACAAAGTATTTAGACCCTTAAAAGGCATTTGTTTGTCTGGTCATAAACCTCCCTGACACATATGTTCAGTCAGAAAGGGCCCAGTTGCAGTTCTTGCTGCTGGAAAACTTACATCAAATGTAATCGGGTAATATATCCACCAATGACACTTGACTAGATTAACTGCAGAAAATCCAAGCAAACTTTCCCAGTGTTGCACAGGATCTAAAATAGTCATTCAGATCCAAGTAATCAGGACTAGGGATGTCGAACAATGGCAACTTGAAGACCTGTGGACTTCACCTCCCAGAATTCCCCAGCCATCCATGAGGATCCTCCATCTTTCTTCTCACGCAGGGCTGGGCAACTACGGCCAGACTTCAACTCTCGGACTTCCTGAGCCAGCATGGAGTTGAAATCCAGAGGTGGCAAAGGGGCCGTGGTTGCCCACCCCTGCTCCCATGGCCTTTGAACTGATTCCAGAGGAAACACTGCCGATAAATGCCAACCTAAGGATACCGTTTGTGGTGTTCCTTTGGGATGCAGCTGCCAACATCTGTATGGTCAACTTTGTCCTGCAGTTTTATTCAAATTCTCTGCAGATCCTGCTTGAGATTCACACCACTGTGTGCCTTTGAAGTTTTGGCAAGACAATGGCCACAGCTGCCCTGGGCTGGACACACACACAAACACACGTGCTGGATGCTCAGATCCTGCAGAGGAGCTGCGAAGGAGAGTCTCTCGGTCCCCAAAGTGCATTTCCTGTCTGGGAGGGCTGCCAAAAACTAATTGGTTTTCCCCAGCAAAATCCATTATGATTAGTCTTGTTGTATTGCTAACTTTAATAAACTTGGAACATCTGCTTCCAAGATGGCCAAGGAGGCCCCAGCGTTGCACACTCTTTGCACAAACCTTGCACTTTCCAGTTGATCCTGTAGTTATGTGCAGGAGGGGAAAAGATTCCGTTTTCACAGGTTGATATACTTTATTTATTATTCAGGGAAAACAAATTAAATTCCCTTTCTAAAGCCCAGAAAGGATGTATTCTTGAGACCTTTCTTATTGGAATACCAACTTTATTTACAAAGAGGGCAAAAAGGCTTTTAGTTTGGAGAAGGGCTGAACCTCAGGTATGGAGCCTCTGGTGTTTCTTCGGAAGACCCCCCATTCAGCTCCTGTTCCTCCAAGGTGATGGAAATACTCCTGATAGCTCAGCAGTGCAAGCTGATGCATTTTATGTTTTTTCCTCACTCACTACAAGCTCCTTTCTGATGTCCTCCCTTTCTTTTCTGATAGTTCTATATATTCCATGCAGAATGTTTTTAGCAGGCATCTGTATATGCTTGCAAATTTGAAAATCTGAAAGTATCACAAACAGCTTCTTCTGACACTTTGGTTAGAATTGCCATCCGGTGTGCAACTCACAACTGTCAACTCCAACTTCAGCCCCTTGGCTTTGAATTTTATGGGGCTTATTTTTGCCTCTTAGTATATACCAGCCACAGGACCAAAGGAAGGAAAGAATGCCCCTTCCAGCAATAATGCAAAGGACAACAAGGTTCAGGAGGAGCCAACTTGGTGGCTTCCTCACTGGTCATTCCTGGGATTGAGTCCCGCCACTCGCTGCTGGTCATCCTCTTTTCCACTTTCCTTCCATTTCCCCAGCATTATAGACTTCTCAAAGAAGCCAGAACTCTACACTGATTGACTCCATGTGATCAGGTGATGGTGACTCTAGTGACCACATAGATAGATGTTCTCCAGGAGGGCCTGTTCCCAACATATTCTTCAGGTCTCCCAACAGGGCACCTTCATGACTGTAATCAAGTCTGTCCACCCCGTTGCTGGTCAGCCTCTTCTTCTCTGTCCTTCCATCTTTTAAACAATGTGTCGAGATAATTTGAGTCTGGTCCTCTGTGCCTTGAGAGAAAATTCTGGGTTGATTTGTTCAATGATCAGTTTATTTGTCTGCTTGGCTGTCCTGCACTCAGGAGTCTTCTCCAACAGCCCAAAGTTCTTCTCATCCTCCCTGAACTTCTTTATATCACACGGAGATGGTTCCTCCTTTTGTGCTCCCTCCACTTCCGCCAAGGAACACCATGCCACGACCAGCCCTGCCCAGAGATTAAGAGAGGTCCTGCTCCCGATGGCTGTTGAAGTCATTAAAACCATGACGCTCCTTGAATGGGACTCCAGAGTGGAAATTCACCCATATCTATAACTGAAAGGGAGGATGAATCAATTTGATATGCCTGCAATTTTCGGTCCAGTGCCGTGAATTAATGCAACTGGAATCTGGCCACCCCAATTACAAAATACGTGAGGCATGAAGACGGGGGTTACTGATTCCACTTTGATGCCTTTCCAACTCTGTTTGGATGGGATTCCTGTGGGTCAAGGATTGTAGATCCAGCCCTGGCCTCTCAAGCAAGAAATGGGCTTCCTGGAAACATCCACCAGTTTTTTTTCCGGTTTCCCTCCCCAAATTCCCAAGCAGGTATCCTCAGACTCCCAAATCACCAGGCTCTCGAGACTCAAAATAAGCTCGGCTGAGAAGAAACCAAGAGGAGAAAAACTGAACAAATGCTGCCGATCTGTTCCTCTGCTTCTGCAACCCAAATGGGGAGATCAGGACATTTCCTGTTGTCTTCCAAGCTGCCCTCTAGAGCGGTGCTCTTCTACCTTGGCTGCTTTAAGATGGGTGGATCCCTTGTGATCCCTGGAGGAGGTTAGTGCTGCTGCCAGCTTAGAGCATCTGCCTGCCTTATGCAGGGCAGAAACTGAGCTCCAATGGCCTCCGATGGTTTGGGCATCCAGCCTAATGGACCACGTGGCTTCACGAGGTCCTCCACCTGCCTGTTCCTCAGCTAGGGAGCAAAACTGCACCTGGAATTTCTGTAAGTGGAGTTCTATATTTGTGACAATGTGCAGGAGTTTTATTTTTAGAAGGACTCTTACAAATGCCAGGTAGTTCATGATGTTGTGGTTGTGGTTGCCTGAGAAGATGCTCTAAATGCACTCAATTAGTTTAATTTTCTCTGTTTGTGTAATATGTTATGCCAAGATGCATTTGTGGCTTCTCCAAGTCTCACTTGAAGGTGTTTGCACAGACTTGGGCTGTATTAAACGGCCTTTTCCAACAGCTGCCAGCCGGTGGAGCTGTTAACCCAAGCAAAGATCTGCCACATCCTTGACTGCTGTCTTTTCTACAAAGGAGAAAAGAAAAGGACACAATTCTCTGCTTTTTAGGCTTTTTCAAGAAGTCTCCTCTGTTGCAAGATGCCACTCCTTCCAAACTTCTCAGCCGTCTTCCGAAGGCGCTCAGGAGATGGCAATAAAACCAGCCAATCTGACAGACCTGAAAGAGAGGGAAGGAGTCTGGCTTGGGTCTTCTTCCCGGGCCCAATCTGGATCTGTTGCCAGACACCCCTATTTAAAGTGCCAGAGGGCTCTCCGGCTTCAGGGAAGTGCAAAGAGGATCTTGTGGCTGTCACAGGCAGTGGGCACCTTGCCCAGGAAACGGGGCTGCTGACAAAAAAGGTGCAACTTCCCATAAGAAAGGAGGGTGTTGTAGCCCACCCTACAGATTGAACAGAGGCCAGCTCTTTTTAAAGAGCCGAGTGATCTATTGGTGCCATTTCTAGAGCCAGGCAACCCAGTCAAGGGGCAGCCTTGGAAGGGAGAAGGGCTGGAAAAGCAGCATGTTTTTTTGGGTGACTGGGTGGGGAAAAAACAGGAAGAAGCTGCAGGGAGAACATGGAAGACAGCTGCCTTCAGGGCGGTAGGTAGAGAGGTCTGTGCATTGTTGGCATCTCTGCTTTTGATCTTTCTGTCTCAGAGGAAAACACCCAAAGAAAGGCTCAGACTCTCCCCCACAAAACTGAACCCCAGGGGACAGAACGGAGGGGGGTCAGAGGAACCTGGGAGGTCATTTAGTCCAACCTCTGGCAAAATCCCCAAGCCGTCCTCAACCTCGGCTATCTCCCAAGGCAGCCTGTTCCAGAGGGCCAGCCCGAACCCCTTTCCTTGCCATTTAGGTCCACTACTGCCCTTTGGGGTGACTCTGAACACTTACGTCCTTCGTGCCCTCTTCTGTTCTTCAGGCTAAACTTTCTTGGCAACGGCGGATTTCCTCCAGCCGTTTGCCGCGCAAGGCGAGAACGGGCGAAGGGGGGAATCAGCCAAGCTGGACTTGAGGGGCTTCCCCAAAATGGGATTTCTCGCATCTCGGCAGGTTCCGGGAGCGCCGACTATGCAGAGCACCCCGACTTCATCCTCCGACATTCCCCACCCCGCCCTCTCAGCCGGCCAGAGAAGCGGACTTGCAGCCGGGGGCGCGCTCCAGCGGCCGCCCTCCCTGGCGCCGCCCTGCAAATTGCGCGCTCCCGAGCCAGTGGAAGACGCCCCCGTTCCGTCCCAGCCCTGTGATTGGACTCCCAGCGGCGGCCCGAGCTATAAAAGGGCGAGCCGGCGGCGAGGGCGGCCACAGCGGAGCCTCCGGCAGCCCAGAGGAAGCTAGTCCGTTGGGTGGGAAGCGGCGGCGTCTCGGCGAGCGAGAGACCGTGCGGAGCTGCGCCAGGTAGGCGCCTCTGGTCTCCCCTGCTGTGCCCGGGCCCTATAGATTGTGTTGGGGGGGGTCTTCTCACGCCGGAAGCCTGACAAGAGCACGCACGCACGCCCCTCGCCTAGGTGCCTGCAGCATCCTCCCTAGCCTGGCAGCGGATTCCGAGAGTCGCAGTCCCAGGGCGAGGCTTAGGGGCTCGGGAGGGACCCCGAGGCGGTAGGATTGCCAGACGGGAGTCTAGTGGATCCGTGCAATCCCAGCCAGCTCCGAAGTCTCCCCCGCAGCAGACGGGCTTTCTAGGCGAGAGTTCTCCGGCCCTCAGGTCTTAACCTCCGCCTCCTTCTCCCCGCAGGCAGGCAGCGTTTCTGCCCCCCTGATGTGGTTCCTGGACAAGATGCGGGCGTCCCCCGGAGAAGCCGGGCTGCTGGGCCCCTTGTTCCTCGCGCTGCCCTCCGAGAAGGGCCAGGCGGCGGCTGCCACCGCCTTTCCGAACATCTTAACCCCAGACCGCATCCCGGAGTTCTGCATCCCTCCGCGGCTGAGCAGCCCGGCGCCGGCCAAGAGCCCCAGCCCTGCCTTCCAGCCCCGCCACAGCCTGACTGAGCCAGGCTTGCAGGAGGCGGCCTCCCCCGGCTTTGGCCCCTTCCCGCCCCACCTGATCCAGGTGGAAAGCGTGGAGGAGGTCCTGGACCTGGAGCAGGGCGGCACCAACTCGGACCCCCAGTCGCAGGCCGCCCTCTCTCTGCCCCACGTGCCCAAGGCCCAGACCTCCTACGGCTTCTGCGTGCTGCTGGAGAGCCCCCACACCCGGAGAAAAGAGTCCATCTTCCACAGCGAGGTCTCGGGCAGCTCCCTGGTCTTGCCCCGGTCACGAGCCAGCAGCTATGGTGGCAGGGAGTCAGCTTCCAGCCCAGTGGCCATCCGCCGCTGGCACCTCTTCAGCAGGCAAGGGGCCTGGGACAGCGACACTGCCTCTTCCAGTGAGTCCTCGCCCTTTGGCTCTCCTCAGCTGGGCAGGTCCCCCACCCGACCCAGCTGCCTCCTCAGAGCCCGGAGCCAGGAGCGGCTGCTGGGCCAATCCTGGAGGGCACGGAGGCGGTCTGGCACCACGTGGACCGGCTCCTTGTCGATGGATGAGGGCAGTTCCACGGACAGCAGCCCCGGGTCTCCCCGGCACTCTTCAGAAAGCCCACTGCCCCTGGCGGCCTCCGGCCTCCTCCCCCTGCCTGCCTTCCCCCTGGACTACCCCTGCAGCCCGGAGCGGCTGGGCAGGGAATCCACTGTGGCAATGGACAAGGGGGGGCTGCTGCGCCTCTCCTCCGAGCACTGCCCCACCAACCAGCGCCTGCGCATCCGCCTGATCAGCGTGGAGGGCCTCTACCGGGCGGCTCCCCTGGAGCCCAAGAGCATCAACTGCTGCATCAGCTTTTCGCTCCTACCGGGCAAGATCCAGAAGCAGCGCAGCACCGTGATCAAGCGGAGCCGCAACCCCATCTTCAACGAAGACTTCTTCTTCCTCGGTGTGTCCGAGGACCACCTGCACCGGCTCTCCATCCGGATGAAGGCCTTGAACAAAGGGGGGAGCATGAAAAGGGACCTGGTTTTGGGGGAGAGCGAAGTGCCTTTGATGCAGATTTTAGCCGCCTGAAAAACTTGCGGCCACCCCCAGAGATCTATTTATTTATTTATTCTCTGTGTAATTATTATTTAAATAAAGTAGAATTTTATTTAAATATGCACAATTGACTCTTAAATCATAGAGAAGAATGTTTTTGGATTCCAGGCCTGGAGTTCAACTTGAATCAGCCCCTCTAACAAGGTCAGTTTGGCTGATTCCAGAGTTGCACATCCAGGACTGAAGCTAACCCAAACTCTCCCCAAAATGAGAACTCAAAAATGTTTATGTAGCACTAAAGTGGTATATCTGTGCAAGGTGGTGAAGTAAGCTCTTGGCTGACTGTTGCCCCTTCAAGCCTCTTCATCACCACAGCAGGAGAGCTAAAAATCAGGAGGAATAATGAGGAGATATTTATAATTAAAGGGCCAATTCCACAGGCACCAGAGGCTAAAGAAAAGGGAGACCAGGTGTGTTGGTGGAGCAGAAGGGAAGAACCTGGGGTGGTTGGGAAAGCAGTTTCCCTCATTTGTGGCCTCAAGTAGCAAGTGAAACTGAGCGGTGGAAGTAATCCATCAGCCCAGAGACCGCTGTCTTCCTGAGGTGGAGGCAGGGCATAAATCTGTCTTCTGGATATTCTCATTCCTCCCTGGGGGACCCAGCTGTGCTTCCGCCCTTCTCAGCAAAGAAAACTGGACTTCCTGAGACACTTGGCCAAAGCTTTAAGAAAAGGTCAGTGTGGGCTTTCCAAGCAGCCAGAGCAGCTCAGAGGCAAGACAGTTCCTTTCCACACATCACTCTTCCCCCTACAAGGCAGCCGCTGATCCCTTTGCCTCAGGTCAACTGGTGTGAGAAGGGAGCTCCTTCCCAGGTCCCTGGCCGCCTCCTTGGACCAGGTTGTTTTCAGCACCTGGACGGGACTTGGGGCTTTCTGAGAACATCAACCCTGTAGTGTTGATTTCATTGAGGCAGCTCTTCCTAGCTCTGAGGGGTCCATTGTAGGGAGAGCTACGTGGGGATCAGAAAAGGTAGAATGGACAGAATAACTTGGCCGTTCAATTGATAAACAGCACACAGGTGTGCAGATGAGTGTACCCAAAGTTGAGGTTGGAAAGGCGAGGGTCTGGTGGGTTCCAGAGGGGATGAATGGCATGGGCCAGCCCCAAGATGTCAATCAGGAACTGGTCATGGGGAAGGGGCCAAGTCCTGCTCAGGGGGTCCCAGCTGCTGCGGGATGGGAAAGACTTTGGTTCAATCCAGCTGTTCGTCTCCACAGAGCTCTGAACTGCCAACCATGAACCCTCTCCAAGCGGTGCTCAGGTCCTTTCAATTCCTGAGGATGCGCTGCGTGGCCGATTTACATATTCCTCCCCCCTCCCCCCCATCTTTATTTATCTGGGTTCTTGCAACCTTTCCTAGAAAAAACTCTGGAAAAGGGCAGCTTGACAAACAAAGACTCCAGTGTAAGAAAGCCCAGGCAGGCGGTTGCCAGGCTACTAATGACAACCTAGCAGAGGAAAAGTGAATGTGTGTATAGTGTGTATAGTGTGTGTGTGTGTGTGTGTGTGTGTGTGTGAGAGAGAGAGAGAGAGAGAGAGAGAGAGAGAGAGAGAGAGAGAGAGAGAGAGAGAGAGAGAGAGAGAGAGAGAGAGAGAGAGAGAGAGAGAGAGAGAGAGAGAGAGAGAAACACGGAGCCAAGATAAATCCTGCCTGGGAAGAAGAGGAAGAAGAGGGGGCAGGACATGCAAAGCCTCAGCCTCACGCAGGGTGGATGTGGTCCCCAATGCATGCACGTGAGGAGCATCTCCTTTCTCCATGAGAAAGATCAAGGGGATGGGAGTCCCGCTGGGCCCAGGAGCCTCCCAGGAACAGCCTTTCCAGACTAGCTTCTTTTCAGACCTTGTCCAGGGACCTCCATTTCCAGGATCCCAACTTTATAGTCCCAGCTCACAAGCACTGACCCCAGTAGGATCAGGCCCAAGGAGGCGAGGACTCCTCTCTTTCATCACCTCTAAGACCCAGGCCCATTTCAGACTTCCGCCCCTTCTTCCTAGAGCTTCTCTGCCTTCTTTCTAATGTCAGATTTTTTTGGCCGCTGCTTCAAAAGGAAGTGATTCTTTCCAAGGAAAATTCTCACACAATTCCCACTAGGAGCATTAATTGAGAGGAAGTGGATGGCTTCCAGGAATTTCAGCTACCAAATCATTTTTGAACCAGTGTACATTGGGTTGCAGACTTTCTTACCTTTCAGTGATCTTCTGTAACTGGTGAAGATTTGGCCCTTTCACTGATAACAGGAAAGCTCGTAGCAGGTGGCTGGCATAAATCTCTCCTCAACTTTTATTGGACTGAGGATGATTCATGATATTCATCCAGTTTTTCCTTAATGGGTCTCGAGGCACGGCAGCAGCTACCAAACAGGCTTGCCCAAGTCTTAAATGTAAAAGAGCTTCTGATTGATCCTCAGAAACAGCAAAGCCCTTTCTCTGATGGCTTTCTCCAGGGAAAGTAAGATGGCCAGCTGCTCCATCCTTACTGGTGCTTTAAAGACAGCCTTAAAAGTCAGTTTCCCTCAAGGGACTCTTATCTGAGATGCTGTACTATACTGAAGGTTGGAGAAGATGGTTTTCCAGTGCGAATTGGCTCCCAAGGGGTCCTGAGGTTTGCCTACTTTTGCTCCTGCAGAACACGTTCTTCTAGTTGCATCAGAAGATGCAAACCAGTTTCAGATGAGGCTAGCATCTATTGGAGACAAGCAGAAAGAGGATGGGGTGGCAGCAATATCAGGGGAATCCACGAACGAACGATCCACTTCTGCACCAGCAGGAAGTCTGAGCAGAGCAAACGGTCAGCATAAGGAAAGGACATATTTGCCACTGGACTTTTTCCTATTCCTGTCTGTGATCCCTCTGGAGAAAGGGCAGGAATATATTTGCCGATTGCGTTTGCACACAGCAAGTGCACAAATCAGCCTCCCTCTTCCCCCCCTTCAGTCAATCTCACCCGCATTCCCCAGCCAGTGGGATGGGCTGTCATGCCTGCCATCTCCACTCCATTGGGGATAAGGGAGAGAAAGTAATGGCTTTTTTAGTATTGAAGTGAACTCAGAAAGCTAACCAGGGCTGGATCGAGGATGGAGGACCAGCAACTCAGGGCAGAAGGCCAGTGAGGGAGGACAATCCGTCTGTCAACCAATCACTCCTGAGAGAAAGCAACCATGGCTTATTCTTGGCAACTAGCAGATAACTTGGTTGTGACCCTGAGTCAAAAGAGTTGCCCTCCCCTCAAAGAACACCTCCCCCACTGCACACTGACTTGGCCCCGAGCCCCTCAGGGACACTCACACCTCAGAGCAACAGTCAAGAGATTCTGAAAGTGCAAAGCATCACCCAGCAGGTCCATGCATGCTCTAAATGCTGGATTTTTGCTTTGTGTGCTGTAGAAAAGCTAAAGTTTAGATCAACTTCATGTGTGCTGCTTTTAGTAGCCTTTAAATCCATTTTTCCAGAAAGAACATGGCTGGTTTTGCATGAATACACAAAAAATAGATGATACAGATGCTGTCCCTTGGCTGCCCAGCAGTTCTGCATGCTCGATATATGGTGGACAAAATGACCCAGCTCCTTCCTTGGCTGTGAAAGTGTAATGCCCTTTCCTGTAGCTTCTCCTTTGCTCCTCTGAATGAAAGACATGCAGCTGAAGGATGGGAATAAGACTCTGTCTGGGAAATGAGTGATGGAGCAGGATTTTGGCAAGTCAAATCGAGAGGCTGCAGACATTGAGCAGGCCCAGCTGCACGAGTGAGACAAACTGGATAATGGTTAACTTTAATCAGGGCCTCTTCCAGCCCATCCTGAAAATATGATTCAGGAAAATGCCAAGTAATAGCCATCTATTCCTTCTGCATTGCATTAAGAACTACCCCCACCCCAGAATGACAGCTGCAAAAGGAGGAAAGTATCCCCAAATAATGAAAGGGAATGTCCTTTCCCATCTTCTCTCCCCTCCTCCCCCCCCCCCCCCGCTTCATAGGAACTGGGACAAGGAAGTCTTCCAGGGCTGGCCATTTCTTTTGGAACCAAGATTTGCTTGGGATGTCACCCTTCTCAGTCCCTTGGCAGAACAGAGTGGTTTGCAAAACCCCACAACACATTGGCATATCCTTCCATTCCCTGGAAAATGGGCATCTCTCTCTCTCTCTCTCTCTCTCTCTCTCTCTCTCTCTCTCTCTCTCTCTCTCTCTCTCTCTCTCTCTCTCTCTCTCTCTCTCTCTCTCTCTCTCTCTCTCTCTCTCTCTCTCCCCCCTGCTCATCCAAGGGCCGTTTACAAAAGAGTGACAAAAGCTGGACTCCAGCCATTCAGAGCACTTAGTACATCTGGGGTGAGGAACTTCCATGAGACTCGTGTCTGGAATGGGCCCAGCGATTGATGTAGCAGGGGCCATTCTCTGAAGAACCGGTTTTAGTTGTAATGGAATTCAATAGGGCTGCTCCCAAGGCGTCCCACAGGTGTTCCCCTTCTGGCACACCGAAAATGATTCTCCCCTAGCAAATCTGGAAATAGCTCTGGGCCCATGCCCAGAACCTCTCCTGTACCGGCTCAGATACCATGGCAAGAGGTCCCTCATGGTGGGTTGGGGAAGAGCCCATCAACTTTTACATCCATGCTTGCATTGAGCAAGACAGGAGAAGTCAGAAATGCTGCTTTTGAGGATGGCAGCACCTTGCTCTTCGTCATCTGTTGCTCTCTAAATGTTCTTCCTGGCAAAGGGAAGAGCCAAAGGGGAGGCGGGGCATCCTTTTAGACATTCAAAAGAGGACACTTCTTTTTCCAGGCAACGTTAGTCTGGCCCCCATTTTCTTGCCATCGACCCTCTCCATCGGAAGAGCTTCCTGGAAACCATCGTTCCCGGGAAAGTCCCTGTGACTCTTTCAACCCTCTGGTCCTCATTAAATTTCAGGAAGGCGGGGGAGGAAAACAAAGACACTCTTTCCAGAAGGGGACATTTGCATTTCTCAATAATGAACTCATAACACAGATATATTAAATAAATGGAAACCTTAGCCGATAAGATCCGAGTGGGAAAAAAACCCTCCTCCTAGGTTGCCCAAGAGATCTGCACGTGAACTATTCAAGTGATGCCTAATCTAGCTTGATTCTTTGTGTTTCCACTTCATATAATTATGCCAGGCACGGCCGGCTGCTGTAGCCGAAAGCCTGGCAGGCGGAACACTGAGATAAGACGGGGGCTGCCTTCGCTCATGTGAATAGTCAAAATGGCTGCACTGGCTTATGCTAATCCCGCACGTATCCCTTGCAGAAATTTAATTACTCCGGCCGGCCTGTGGGACCTGCTGACTACTTAACTGAGTTTGGCAGGGAGATGTTACAACGCCGCCGAGTTCACAGGTTCATCCAAAGCAGATGAAGTCAGAAACGTTGGGTTGGCCTGCTCAGTTTCCACTGCCTACAACACCCTCCGCAGCTGCTGCCCTCCAGACCCGTCAGATTCTACCAATCCTAGCCAGCGGTGTCTTTGAGGAGCATCTGCTGGGCAAAAAAGCCCACTTAGGAATCAGACCGTCTCACTGATCCTTTCTCCAGGTTGTCCCTGATTTGACGTACATGAGCACCATAACTGCACACATGGAAAAGGCAGACCATCTCAGTTAACCGTGAAGTGGCCTGTAGACACCTGGGTCAGAAGACATGTATGTGGTGAGGATGCTGGTCTAAGGGGCAGCCGAGGGCTTCTTAGGCAGTTGCGTCCTTCTTGAGCCTGATATGCTTCTTAGGCTGAAGTGCAGACTTGGGCTTTACTCTTCAACCCTGACCAAAGGCCCCTTTGGCTCTCTTGGCTTTCTCTCCCACTGCTGCCTATAGAGGCCCAACAGTCATTCAAGACTGTTTCAATAATTTAACCAAACTTGACCCTCTGCAGGAGGGAAGTCTGCTTGGGGGCAGCCAGGGCCATTGTTGATAAGGGACCAACTTAATAATGGAACGCTGAGCACACCAAGACTCCAGCTGACCCTCCTTATTTATATTTCCATTAAATGTTCTTGCTGTAAACAAACATCACCTTCACACAGTCTATCGCTCAGTACATGCTTGAGGTTTTTGTTTAAGTACTTGACGTTTGATTAAAGGGTGCTTTGAATGGTACAGTTATCAGCTATTCTACTGAGACTCCAGTTCATGTAGAAATATTAAGATCCTTTGAAAATATCGGTTAATATTTGCACTATAGTACTTTATCTTGTAAGTCTTTTAAGTTAAATTGTTGCTTGTTGTCCAACAATGGGAGGGATGCAGATGGCCAGGCCTTCCTCACGTGTGGCAGCCCATAATGTTTCTAGGACCTCTTATGCCACCAGGGTCAGTGAGTCACAAAAACATTGTTCTTGTCAGCCAGTCAAGTTGGCTCATGAACCCCTGAATGGAAAATATTCTCAGTATTAAACACTGGAATGCAAACATCAGAGTTGATCACTGGTGGGGAGAAGTGCCCAGGCGCAACCTTTCTCTTCTCGAAGGTTAAAGAAAAGAAGGTCAACTCACATAGTGAAGACTGGAGCCCTAGAGCATATTTCTTTCCTAAGATAGAGAAATCCATTAAATATTTGAGTATTCTTGCCCAACAAGACCACCCCAGTAAGGTTTTCCTAGTCAGGAGAATACTTTAAAAATAAGCGCCCTCACCCCTGCCTTCCAAAGCAGCAGATTACCTGGAAAAAGCATGTGGCTATCCAATTGACCCACGTCTGCCTGTGATAAACCAGACCTGAGCCTGATCTTCCCTTTGGGAAAAAAAGCTGCTTTGCTTCATCTGATAAGTTCCAATTGTGAAACAATTCCTGTGTCTCTCTAGCAGCTCTGACAGCTCACATGCCTCTGTGCCAGGGAAGGGGGCTAGAAAGAAGCAACTCCAACCTCAGGAGCAGCCGTGGGGTGATGCTTTGCAGGATCCAAGCATTCAGCCTGTTGCCGTGGATCTCCATCTGCAACCTCAGGGCAATAGCTGGTCATGGTCTACCATGCCCTCATGCACTGGAGTGGGTGGGCAGAGAGCCTGCTGTGAATGCTCTGGCTTCTCTCTCTCTCTTTTTTTATCTTAAAAAGAACTTTTATTAAAACAATCAGCATTGAACATAAAATCTTCGTATGCATCAATCATCATAGCACCTGGTATACAACACTAAGTATTAATCTTTGTAAACGTCTGGTTTGGTAAACATTTTTCACTCCTCACATCAAGCCTCAACTATACGCCTGTTACACTTTATTTGATTGGTGTTTCTCTTTTCTATAGTTTATCCACAGTTTCTAGTCTATCACATATTATTCATCTCAGTATTAGTACAATCTTTTATGATCCCTAACCAAAAATCCTGAGGTAAAAGTTTAATGACCTGAGGTAAATCTTATATATGGACTATCTACTATATCTAGTCTATCACATATTATTCATTCGCGCTTCTGAATTAACTTCGTCTCAGTAATAGTGCAATCTTTTATAGTCCCTAACCAAAGATCCTGAGGTAGAAGTTTCATAACCTGAGATAGAAATTCAATCCGCTTTATCAATATGAAAGCAAACAACATTAAGCATAAGCTCATGTTAAGAGGCATTCGTCATAGAACATAAACATACATTAGGTGTTAGTTTTTGTAAACGTTTGATTTGGTAAACATTCTTCCCTCCTCACGTCGAGCCTCAACTAAACGCCAGATACATTTTGTTTGATTGGTGTTTCTCTTGTATATAGTCTATCCACTGTTTCCAGTCTGTCAAATATTGTTCATTGGAGCGATCCTTCAAGTATGCTGATATTTTTGCCATTTCTGCCAAATTTGTTACTTTCAAAGTCCATTCTTCCATAGGCGGTATTTCTGGATTCTTCCAGTATTGTCCCACCAACAGTCTTGCTGCTGTGATCAAGTTCAGAAATAAGTTAGTCTCTGAGGTAGTGCAATCTTTTGTGATCCCTAACAAAAAAACCTGAGGTAGAAATTCAATATGCTTTTTGAAAATGGTTCGGAGTGTCCACCATATCTTCCTCCAGAAGGCTTTGATTTTTCTGCATGTCCACCATACATGAAAGTAGGTAGCCTCCCCATCACCACACCTCCAGCATTTGGGTTGGGAGTCTGGATAGATGAGTGATATTTTTTTCGGGTCTAGGTGCCATCTATAGAACATCTTGTAGAAGTTTTCCCTTAAGTGTTGCGATTTCGTAAATTCTACATTTCTCACCCAGATTTTCTCCCACGTGTCCATGGTGATAGGATGCCCAAAGTCTTGTTCCCACTGTACGCTCTGGCTTCTCTCTTGATAAACTTCTCTTCCTTCTCCATATTTTACACAGGGTACAACATCAAAAAATTCAGCAATTTGGATCTGTAGGCAATGAACTATAATTTACTGCACCCTGGGAACCTGGTAGCCACAATTTATGATTTAACATATTGGGCAAATCTCATGCAGGTTTTAAAGAGAACCTGGCTAAGCAAAAATCAAGGTTCAGCATGAGGTGGAACCAGACACATCTTGGTACAACATTGTTGGCTCAGCACAAACTTTGGAGTCAGGGAGCCTAGCGCCGAAAGACCAGAAAACAAATGCAGGCACCACGTTCTGAGAAATAAGCAACAGTTTAATGATGGTGAGAACTGGCATTCATAACTGCCAGGCTAGACATTAAGTCAGCTATGGTCAAAGCATAGAGGACGTATAGGAGAAAATGAGTTGCTGAGGACTGGAGGATCTGATAGGAATGGCTAAGTACATGACCCCTTCATTATTGTGACTTATAGACAAATTTGATAGTAGGTGTAACAAGGGGTACATTATTACAATCATTTGTATTCTCGATATCTGATCTAATGTTTACAATTCCTCTGTAGACTCTATGTCTGCCAGCCTATTAATTTATCAATGCCAACCTACCAAGCCAGCAGAGGTGAATACCATTGATCTTGGGAAACATGGCTCCTTGATGACCCCAATCAATAGGATTTGTAAATAAACACTGGGTTGGCTCCCTCCTTGCATTTTCCAAAACAGGCTGGCTCATTCCAGATTATTGAATAGCTATAAAAATACAAAAAGGTTAACAAAGTGGTGTGCATTTACATCCCATTCTCTTCTTTTAGCTTCTCTTCTGTTTTAATCTCACTCTGCAACTCCACCTCCACCCGCTTTTCTAAACCTGATCTCCTGGCTGAGATTATGAGTCTCCAACAGATCTGAAGGGCACCTGGCTAGAGAGGTTTGATCCATAATTAAAAGCTGTTGCTAGTTGCTCGTTTGTCTCTAGTCTGCTGTTTGCCTTTAAGAATCAAGTTTAACACAATTTCATTCACACTTTATCCAATCTTTGGTAAATATCCTCGATTACTTTCTGCAACCACTTCCTGAATATGAGAGGATCACGCTGGTATTTCCTTACAGGCTTAAATGATATTTTATTATGGTGTTAATTCCATCCATCCATTTGAATATTTAGCTGAATTGCTTGAATTCTACTTGGTGATACAGAATCCTTCAAGTCAACCTGCACTTTCATTTTGTACTGATTTGCTTTTAATTCCGGTTTGCCCACAAGCCACAATGGCAGAGTTCAGGCTTTGTGCTAGGCCAGATCCACACCAGATAATTTAGGGGTTAATGCCATATGTTCAGCATCGACTCAGGCAGCCAAAACCCTTTGGTCTATTATGGGATAGGAAGTGAGAGGCTTTCCAGGGATGCTCCTGCTGGGGCCTCAGAGGCAAGATCTGCTCCTTTAACAGGCTTCCTAGCAGAAGAAGCCACTGAGTGGCAGGAGCTGTCCGTGGTCCTGGGTCTTCTTGCCAGCCTGGCTCCCTTGGCTGTTGAGGCCAGCTGGTTCCTGCAGATTTTGTAGTTCAACTGCATGCACAACAATGACAGACACACGGGAGAGAAAGGAGGAATAATGGGGAACAAACTCTGCCTCTCTAAGTGTTTGGAAAGGCATTCAGGAAGAACTTAGGGTCACCATAAGAGACGAAGGAATGATATACAGCAGAGTAGAAACAGAGGATCTCCCACGTGACATTAAGCAAGGAAAGTAGGAAAGGTTAAAAATCTCAGCCAGATTCCACTTCCATAAATCTGCTATTCCTGACCAACTATCAGAGCCAGGGACTTAAACCCCGAACATGGCCTGGTCCTACACTATGCTAAGTTATGATTTGACTATCCAAATTCAGCTTTATTTCCTTTAAAATCTAGTGATCAGAGTCCCCGGAGAGGAGCGGCATACAAACCCAAATAAATAAATAAATATTTAGGGTAATTTCACTGCATTTTGGTTCTGACGGTCCAGAATGAAGGGAGCTGTGTCAGGAAGGAGACAAGGAGAAAGCTGTACTGCTCTCGGCCTTTGGCACCAGCAGCTCTTCTGAATGAGAGAGAGCCAGAAATATTTCCTGCTTAGTCCAGGATCCCATTGTCAAATATTGATTCAATGCAACCCCTTAGCAACCCTTGCTGTCTAAATAGAAGGCCGGGATCAGTGTCGGTGTTCAGTCGGATATGAAAAATGGTGACGTGGGCATAAGAGGAAATAATGTGATTTGCAAGGAGACAAACTCAGCGGTAAGGCCACTATTTTTCATACCCCAAAGCAAATCGTATCTGAACCGAACTCCGTGTTCTAAGTTTCTTTTTTAGAATTTGCACAGTCCTCACCCACACTCAAGACACTGCTTTCCTAGGAAATGTTGGCAAAGAAAAGAGCATCACTTTTTCTACTGGTTGTCAAGAGAACCTCAAAGGAGCAGTGGGAAATTCAAATTCAGGACTTCCACCCTTAAAATCTCTTTTTGTTGTGCTTCAAAAAATTAATTATGGAATTTGAGTTTAGGGAATCTATGATCTGGAGTCCAAGGAGCTAAGTTATCATGAAATTTATATGTTAGTGTAGTGTGTGAATCAAGATAATGGAAGTTCATTAAAAACAGTTAAACTAATCGAAGTTTAATATCTACAACACTCTGCAAAAATCTGTCAAAACTAGGTGGCTTTTAGCAATATTCACAATCAATTAATGCTTACTTTGGGGACGGCGTTTGCTAATTTATTTTAATTGTAGTTTTGGACAAAGCATAATTCCAATAGGATTCACACATCTTGCTAAGACATATCTTGCTAACTTAGATTAATAAACATGATTGGCTGGATTTGCATAGAACAGCTTTTTTTGCTTGAATTGCATTTAATGTATACCATTTTGAAAAGCTGTTAACATTGAAAGTTGATATAAAAATATATTAAAGAAAATAAAGACACAAACTGTATCTTTATAGTTTATAAACCACTGTGTCAAAGTTCATTTCAGAAAAAAAAATCACCTTACAATGAGTACATTATGTGAACCAGGTCTAATCTATCGTTCAACACTGACACCAAATGATAATCATTTAGTGATACTTAACCCTGTTTTAATTAGCCATTTAATTGAAAGATTTGTTGACAAGCTTGTTTCTGGCAGGGAAGCCCATTTCCCACACTGCCTTGCTTTTGAACCCACAATTTATTTGTCTTGGTGTTGTAAAGATAGCTGCATTAGCCTGAGATAAAAAGCCCCTTAGCCATTTTACAGGTGGGAAGAGGCAATCAGAGGCAATTTTTCCTGGGTTTAATCAGCTTCAAATGGACCATCCGGGTGTTTGGCTGTGCAGCTCTCATCCATGATTCAGAGGGAAAAGCTGCTTCTTCTTACCCCCAACCCTGCCCTGTGAATGTTTTTCCCCTAAGTGATGTTTACCATATAGGGCGGCCCTTCAAAACATGCATGTTTAAACAGATGTTTCCCGTCTTTGAAAGCCAAAGCGATTCCTGCCACTGAACGGTGAACAGATGGAGCTGCTGTTCCACGGCCAGCCAGGAGTGACCTTTTGCATCTCCATCAGCAGGACTGGGATCCTCTGGCCCTGCGAAAGGCTGCTGCAAATGAATGGAGGTGGAAGGCAGAGATTGGATAAAGGAGTTGCCATTTCACAAGGTGGCTTTGGGCAGGCCTCTGTGAGCCTGCAAGTGGGCCTTTGGGAGAGGAACAGAACAGCGGAAGAGGGAAAGGCCACAGGATAGGAAAGAAAGGTAGGGAGCAGAAGAGGATTAAAAGCTTCTGTTCCTCTGGAGGCAGCTCTACCATTATTTTTGGGGAAGCTCTTGCAACTGTCATGGGATTCCCCCTGGATCCCAGGAGGTGGTTGTGGACTTGGTTGCTGCTAGAAGCTGCAGCCGGAACATGGGTGGCATTCTGTGGCCACCCCCTGGGACCTTCTCCCCTGGACAGGGAATTGTACCCAAAGCCCAGACGGTCCTTCCAACTTAGTGGATGGATTCGGAGGTCCCTGCACTCTATGTGTGTGCATTTGTTTTTCCATTAGAGAAACAAAACAAGAGCAAAAACTAGGACAGAAATATGAGCTGAGAGCCAAACAGAAACAAAGAAAAAGAGTAAACACACACAAAAAAACTTTTGAAGTTTTCATACTCAATATTTCTATCCAGAACATTTATATAGACAAAAGTAATTATTTAGGAGAAACATGATGAATATAACAAATAAATAGTAATCTGATTTGAAATACTTTATCCTTCATGCAAGACTGAAGTTCTTCCATACCTCGCTAAATAAACCACTCAATGTGGTAAAGCATAAATCATGGTTTACAAACTACAGTGGCTGTGTTCACACATTATACCAATTTCCACCTGTCTCTGGGGGAGAAGGGTATAAACGGCAACGTTTGGTTCCAGAGCCAAACAGTCCATAATTGAATGCTATAGAGCAATAATAGATCAGCTTTGCCAAAAGGCATCAAGTGATGCACTTTATATTTCTTTCAAACAGGTAATTCTATTTATGAGCAAGATGTTCACTCTGTAAACCACTTAGGGAGGGCAGTAAAGCACTGTGAAGCAGTATATAAGTCTAAGTGCTATTGCTATTACCTCTGGAAAAGAGCTCAGGAAGTCCTGGGAAAAAGAGTCTTCCAAGCATCAGAACAGCGGGCATAAAAACATATATCCACTCATCTCCATTAGAGCAATTACCACATCATTTTTTCCTGAGTTTCTGGAAACAAGCAAACAATATGTTCATCTCAGCGTAGCACACAGGAATGCAATGCCATGTGCCGTGCTGTGGACGAACAGACTGACTGCATGTGCCACTGATAAAGCCAGGTAACTCACCATTCAGGCACAGCAGAGAAAGGAAGACAAACAGAACGTTCTCGAGTGTCATCAGCAAGGACAGGGAAAGAAAATCTGCAAAAATTCAGCCTTTAGAAGTAGAAAGTCCATCTTGTCCATAGTAGAGTCATCCCTTAAAAATGGGATTGCATTTGTTCCATTTCCTCGTGATTTTCAGAGCAGAAAGTTCAAATTTTTTCAACAGAAAGGTTTCATTTTTGAGAAACAACATGATTAGGATTTCCATGTATCTTGATGGGCATACAAGTCTAGGTGATTATTCTAAATATTTATAATTGCTCCAAAACATGTAATTTCTTGAACCAAACATCCCAGGAGAGCAGGTGTTTAGGAGCAGGTGGGCTGGATTCAGATTTAGACTGGTGGGCTGGATTCAGATGAGATGTTTGGCCTCTCTCTCTCTCTGTCTTTCCATACCCAGTTTATTTGCATATGTCATCCTTGTCCCCCAGGCCATTCCTTGCCTCTCAAGAAGACCACAATCCACCAAACTTTATGTAGGGAGAAATTGGTTTGATGTTAAGGCCCCACCAAAGTCTTTCATTTGTACATATTTGCTGCAAAAATCAGCTCTTTGGGAAGGGCAGCACCAATGGCAGTTTGTTCAGCACTGATTATTGAAACTCTGGTCTGGCCCAAGGTGTGAATGACATGATGACACTAAACAACAAGAACGTTTGGTGGATGGACTCATTCACAAGTGACGGAACAATTCCTCCTCTGGGGGGACCAGGGATGAGTGTGCTACCCAGGATCAATGCAGGGCCCCAAACTTTGGGTCCAAATTTTTGCAGAGCAAGTCCGAGCTCTTCTTTTTTCCTTGAATTTCTTCTAAGGGCAGATCCCACCCAGAGTCACCGGGAATGGGGTGGCGTGTTCGTTTGAAATGTTATTTTATCTACACACGTGTGTAATCTCCAAACACCCTGACATGCCAGCTGCCTGCATGCTATTCAAGCCACCCTTTCTGGCTGTGTTTGAAAACAAAGCGGCTGAGGTAAAAATAGCTCGAGGACGTCAATGGGTTTTCCTCCGTGTCCACAGCGGGGCCTCCGCCCCGTTCGCCGTCGGAGCTTTACGCCAGGCTCCGAATGCCGCCTGGCGCCCAAAGGGCCACGTGAGAGCCCTTCCAGGCAGGCGGGGAGGACGCAGGCTGGCGGGGTCTGGGGAAAGGGGGAGGGGCGTCGTGCCATGCTGGTTTGCCCAGAAAGGCCGGCCAGGGGGGCCAGAACCCAGCCAGATCAGGGCTGCTTTGGCTTCTGCTGCGGCTGCTGGAGGCAGCCCTGCACGTCGGAACACTGGGCCTTGCGGGTCGGGCTCCCTTCTTGATCTCCTTTTGGCGTCGCCTTTTTTCAGGCGTGCCAGGCTGCTTCCTCGGGCCGCCATTCCCGCCTCGGGCCTCCTGGGCTATTTCCGAGGCAGCTTGGCCGTGGCCAGGGACGGCTGGCTCGCTGCCCCCTAAAGTTCCGGGTTCCCAACTCCGTTGAGAGTTGAAGCCTCAGTTTAGACGCAGGACGGAGTCAGCTCGTCCAAACCGCCGCATTCACACGACGCGTGTTCCACGCCCGCTCACGAAACCTCTTCCCGGGCGCCGCGTGCGAGCCCAGCCAATCAGGGCGATCGAATAGGGGGCCGCGGGGCGGGGCTTGACAGCCAGGCCACACCCAGCGGGCGGATCCCCTCAGCGGGCGAGCCTAGAGAGCGCGGGCGGGCAATAAAGAAGGGAAAGCCGGTCACTTGGCCCGAGTACGCATGCGCGGGATTGCAGCCGCTGCCGCCGCCGCCGTCGGAGGGCGGAGTGGCGTGGCGGGCGCGCGCCTCCCTCAGCCTCCTCGGGCGCGCGCCCAGCTGGCCTTTCCCTCCCGCCCTGCGAGGAAGGCCCGCCGCCGCCATGGTGCTGGAGTCTGTGGTGGCCGACCTGCTGAACCGCTTCCTGGGCTGCTACGTGGAGAACCTGAACAAGTCCCAGCTCAAGCTGGGCATCTGGGGGGGTAAGCGGCGCCGGGGGCCCCCTCTCCCGCCCTCCCCTCCCCCGCTGCGGCCTGGCCAGGGTCCCGGGGGGGGCGTCTTGCAAGGCGGGGGGGTCGGGCTGAGCCCCGCCAGGTGCAGCCCCGGCCGAGGGGCCTCGCAGGTCGGGAGCCGGGACCCCCACAAGGCAGCCCCTTCCCCCAGGCCGGCCCTCCTCTTCCAAACCGTCCTTGGGAAACACTGCCCCTCCGAAGAAAGGGGTCGTTGCGGGGGGGAGACGCTCCCCAGGCCCCCCGTTATTTGCATTCATTGCAATGCATCGCCCCCACCCCAATCTCAGCCGAGTCTGGGGGGGTGCAGAACTGGGGGGGAATAAACACCAAACCCACCCTGAGTCATTGGACCCGCATCTGACTGTCAAGAGTTGCTTCGGTGCCTGAAGCCACAACAGACTCCAGTGATTCTTTGCTGCCGATTTCCTTTGCTGGAGGCCGGTCTGGCCGTTTGTGTTTTGGTGGCAAGTCAACTTTGCCCAAAAGTTGAGTTCCTCCCGCTTGAATTTCTCAGGGTCGAACAATAACAGTAAATATAGCACAATAGTAGATTATCTCCTGGGCCATAGTTCTAATTCCTGTTCTCAAAACCTGGCCCTTTTTCCTTGGTTTGTGTTCTTAGTTGTGTGCTTGGTAAGAAGGCTTGACAGTGCTTTAGCTCTCATGCTGGAGTTCTTCTAACCACCCTGGCTTAAAAGTTAAAAGAATGACATTTGAATTTGACTAAAAAAGAAAGAACATCTTAATGTCATTTGTGTTAGTCAGAAGCGCCTTAAGAGGAAGGAAGATTCCTGGCTCTTGCAGAACTAAAACTGAAGTTGTTGCTTTGGTCAAGATTTCTCAATGACTGGATAATCCAGTTTTTCCAGCGGTGATATAATTGGAAACTTTCCCCCCACAAACCGCACTTTTGTTTTGCGATTGTTTGCGTTGGAAAGTCTCCAACTGGAGTGCTTATACCTGGAAGCTGGATTTCTGTTCTACATATTGACATCACTTCTGAAAAACGGGCCATGCACACCTGGTTAACTCTCAGTTCTATTTCCTCTTTTGAAAATGGACTTCTGAAGAAAAAAGTCTCTTAAAGTTTCCTCAGATTGCATATAATCTGAGTTTCTTATCAAAACGCTTCTTGATTTTGTGGAGTCAATTTTGCAAAAAGTGTATTTACTTTCTGGGTTGGATTGAAACATGAATTGGGTTGAAGACAAGGGGAGGGGCAGGAAAAGGCAAGAAAGAATTGAAGGTAGCCTTGAAAATCATCTGGCCTGTGGCAACTAACAACTGTGTGTATTCTTTGATTGCAACAAGTTCGCAGATCATGAGATCTAGAGCCACAAGATATGGTAGCAGAGTTGTGAAACGGGGCGGGGGGGGGGCTCGAATGTTTGAAATCACAATGGATTCTTTCAGGCTCCCTATCAGGGTTGGCTCAAGGCTTTTTGTAGAGCTGTTTTGCTTTTGCTTTTAAAATCTATTTGCCTTTGGTTAGAAAATGGTATTAAAAAGATAGGATGTGTTTGTTACGAAATGGCAGTTTTTTAAGGAATGAGACGTCCTCTTAATTCTTCCTGTGGGTTTGCGATAAGAGTTAAGGACATGTTCAGCGCAAGGACTGAGTGCTGCAGAGTTTGCCCTTTCTCAGTAGCTTCCCTAGCTTTTATTATGTTGGATCAGCACATATCATTTTCCCAAAACAGTTTATCCTGTGTTTAATCAAGATAAGTGGCTGATAGTTCTCTCTGCTCTTTGTGGCTATAGCCACGATTTAACCTTGCAACTATGGTATGGCTTCTCTTCTCACCAAAACTCATAAAAAGCTGCAGGTCCTTCTCTGGTTACAGATAACTGATTTGGGGAGAGCTGTATGTATCTTCTGATTCAGGTTGTCAGAACGAGGTGTATTTCATAAAATGGAAAAGTTCATGAAATGGGCCTTCTGTTTTGGCTCCTGGTTCTTCAAGCAGAGAAAGAAAGTATTTCAAGTATGCAGCAGGTTGGTTGCAAGATGTTTGACACAACTAAGCTTGTGTCTAACTTGCAACTAAGCTTTAAAATTGCACTGCTGCTTTTTTGCTTTAAAACTCATGTTAGGAACAGTAGGAAATTGTAGCAAAGCACATTTCTAGAGATTGGTCCTAAGTCAAATATTACAATAAGTAATATTTAGTCTTTCACAGTAAAGCTCTGGTGTTTATTTCCTGCTCAGATTAGGGAAGTTCTCAATGTATGTAGAAAGATTCTATTCAGGCTCTAGGTAACTTTCTTTTTGCAGATGTGTCTGCATTTTCTCTAAAAGATTAAAAACTAAGCAACTGATTAATGTTAACTTTGTTTTTCCTCTGGGTCAATGATCGGCTTGTTACTGCTCAGCTTATGGCACCTTCCAAATTTTACTAGTGTTGCTGTTGTTGAAATTAACCCAAGAAAGTTAACACTGTTCTTATACTGCAGAACTAGTTCCTTTCATAATAAGAATGAACAAGGCTGGAAATCAGATGTTGCGTTCCAGCACTGCCTATTTTATTCCCCTTTTAATTTTCTGTTGCAATCATTTTTTTAATTGTTTTAGTGTTTTAGTTTTTATGTTGTCCCCTAAGACTGACAAGAAGACAGCAGGCTACAAATATTGACAAATGCATAAATAAGCCAATATTCCATAGCCACTAAATATGCTCAATACTTAGCTGGGGAGGTAATTCCCTTCCCCTGACATTTAAAAAAAAAAGTCTTGCTTTTATTTGTGGATGTTGTCACTGTGACTGTGTAAACATCAGCTTTTGTGATTAGGTAGATGTGGCTGGAATGTGGCTCATAGATATCTTTTTTTCTTCTATAGGCAATGTGGCACTTGATAACCTTTTAATCAAGGAAAATGCTCTGGTAAGTAACCTGGAAGCTATTGGCAACCCGGAAGTTATTTTCATCACCTCATCCATGGATCCATTCTGATTTACAAACTTGATAAGTATTAGATCCAATCTGGAGCAGAGGTTTAGTCTTCTGAGCTTTTGGGCTTGTGCTGGAGCCCATCCTCAGGGAACTACTCTCTACCAAAATATGTGCTTTGGGCTATTCTAATATTATATTAATAAGTGTAGTTAATGCAGTTTTGATTAGTTTAAGAATCCTGGATTTCGGCAGTGGACCGCTTTGGGTATCATGCTGTGGGTTTTGTAGTGTTAAAGAGATGCCCCAAATAGTCTGGAAACGATGAAAGGCCAAGCCAGAGCAATCCCTCCCAAGAGGGGCTCCATGTTAGAACAGGCATGTTGAAAATCACCCCCCCTTTTCATCCTCACTTGGCCTAATTGATCTCTCATCTGTAACAAGACTAGTAACAGTTGGGAGCAGATTTATGGAACATTTAGTTAGTTCTCACAAAAAATTATGTGAGTCATCCTCCCCCTTTGTCCACCACATCCCAGTTGCCTCTCTGAAATATGTTTCCACTCTTGCATGAATAGGAAGGGAAATTAAGTATCCCAACCCAAGGGCTGTCTTTTCTTACCAAGAGATTGCAAACCATCTATTGCTATATAATAAGGCAGCTTGAAGTGACTCTTTCCTGCTGGGTCATAGCCTGCCTGATTTGACCAGTATCTTTTGCTATGGGTCAATAATAAAAAGTGTCTTCTTTTTTCTTGATTAGAGTGAATTGGACGTACCATTTAGAGTAAAGGCTGGTCAGATAGGTAAGTTCTTTACTCTGGTTTTTAGGTAGTTCTGTGCATCCTCTGGGCTTGCACTTGAAAAATATATGGAGATTGAAGCTAGCCAACACTCAACAGCCATCCATTTGCCAAAACCAGCTTTGTAGACTTAGCTTCAATCAGGGATGCAAAAATTTTACTATTGTTGGTTTGTTTCCAGGCACAGACTAAGTACAAATCATGGAATAAGCAATAAGGTGCATTTGAATATTATTCTTACAGACAGAAGCTAGAGGCTGGTACAGTTGGTCTTTGCTTGCTGCTTATTTAATGTATTAGCAGAACAAATGAAACCTTAATAGAGGATATCTTGTTTTTAGATAAGCTTACCCTGAAGATTCCTTGGAAGAATTTATATGGTGAAGCAGTTGTTGCATCCCTAGAAGGCTTATATCTTCTTGTTGTCCCTGGGACAAGTAAGTTTCTTGGGGTAAATTTACATTGCTCAGTGGACCTGTATTAGGTTGATATCCTGCCAAACTTTCTATATAGGATATATTGCCAATAGAGCCTGTGCAAAGCAGAAAGCTTTCAATTGTTTTGAGCATAGAATGTCACAAAATTTCCCATTTTGAGAAGTCTTTGTTGTTTAAAAAAAAAAGCTTGAAACAGCTGTTTTGTACTCAGAATAGAAAAGTGGGTGAAATTTCACTCTTGGAACTAATTTGAAATTAAACATTTTTCGACCTTGAGCTCCTGGTGTCTTTTACAAAGTACCTAGGCAAAGTTAAATGTTAGTTAAAGTAAGCTGATCTGTATCTGAGTCTCTCATCACAATCCAGGACTTCCTAGGATTAAGTTCTGTGTGTACGTGGAACCTGGCTGCTGGGTGAATCTGCGTAGAATTACATTGTTTGTCTTTCTTTGTTGGTAATCTTACATAAAACATCCTTCAGGCTATGGTTACTCCTATGTCATTGGTCTTAAGTGTGTGGTTTGGATGAAGAAGTCTGTAAAAAGAAGAATATCCAATAACAGTTGGAGGCTAAGAAACAAATCATACTGAGCTTGCCACAAAATACAATTCTTAATTTCTGCTCTCTGAAGATTCTGATAATTATATTATAGGAATCATAACCACAGGAAAAGTGGGCTGCAGAAGTTGATGTGAAAAGAGCAGGATGATGGTTTGATCGAGATATTATATTAAGGATGTAGTATTCAATAAAATATGACTTATTGTTTTTTTCCTTGCAGGCATTAAATATGATGCAGAAAAAGAAGAAAAATACCTACAAGATAATAAGCAAAAAGAGTTGTCAAGAATTGAAGAAGCCTTACAAAAATCAGCAGAAAAAGGTAGATTATTTTTAAGAGATGAACATGACTGATGTGCTCAAAGCTACGTCAGAGAACCTAGTTAAGCAGAGTGGTCCTGGAAAATCCCCAAAGGCAAAATACCTTGTTAATTTTACAGAAGAGAGAAGGATGTGAAAATCTCATTTTCCATGCTCTAGAAATATCACTATACTGGGAATTTTATGCTTTCATTTTTGTCCTTTACATCGTTTTCAGATAGAAGCCTCTTGTCTTGCATAATTAAAAAACAAACGTGGCATAGGGGCTGTTCGACTAAAGCATGGAATCTTCCTGTAAAGTGAAGCTTTCAACAACAAACATGGTTGTGGGTTACAGTTTTGTTTCTTGAAATATGTAGGCGCTCGCTTGTCTCGGTGTTCAAAACCATTTATTGGTTCAGCTTGAAGAGCTGCTTCTGTGCTTTTAAATGTCTGCTTTTTGATTGTGCTGTCATGTGGATGAAGGTGCTCCTTCAGATCTCATACACAGCCTGGAGAACGTGGTGCACAAGCCCGGTGGGTATGCATGCTTAATGACTATAGCCAAGCAAGTGGTAGAGGGAGGCTGAATGGCTGGATTGCAAGTTAGCAGTCTATATCAGGGCTCTCCGGAATTGGCCTCTTTAAGACTTGTGGACTTCAGCTCCCAGAATTCCCCAGCCAGCCATGGACTCTCAGTTTCTGATGACAAAATCTTTCTTTATGATGGACGTTTGGGACAAAGCAATGCTAGTAAAATATCTTCTCAACTCGGATTAATGTTTCACTTTGAAGTAGCTTTGGGAATTTGTTAGCTAAAATATTAATCTTGACAACTAAAAAAAGTTACTCTATTTCATTTTATCTAGACATATGAAAAAGTAGAAACACCTGTAAACATTGCAGTGAATTTTTTATTGCAGGGACTTGTGGAAATTTAACCTAACAGTTCTGATGAAAAATTATATTTTCCTTACTTACCTTCTTAATTTTTCTTCCTTTATTTCTGTTGCTTGCTTTATAAGACTTTCCTAACTTTAATTTATCCTTTTTCTGTAAAATTGCTTACCTTATGAAGGACGTAAGTCTAAAAAGACTAAAAAACATTTTAAGAAACCATTTAAAGCTCGTGAGCACCCAAAAGGTAGGTATAATGAGCAGAATTTGCTGAACATGTCTACCCGCTGCTTCTGTTTTTTGTAAATTGATTTTAATAATTCTGCAGTAATATTGTGTGACTTTATTTTTGCCAGTATTGTTTTCGTAAGAAATGAAGGTAAAGAGGGAAACAAAAGGAAAACTAAACAAAGCTGTTTCACACTGTACATTGTGTTAAAAAGAGGGCTGCAGATTTGGAAAAAAATGTTCTCATAGCACTGGGGAGAAAATGGTTTATTTAAAACACAATTCAATTGTATGTTCTGTTTGATATTTTCCATGATGACTATTTCTCAAAAAATATAAATAATATATAATAAAATTTAGCCTCTCTTTGGAGTTTGTTGTATGATTTAATAAATTAGGTTAAGATCTAAGACTTTACCGTGTAGCAAAGAAGATGAAAAAAGGAGGAAAGGACAGACTGCACTGCTGAGCAGTGATGAAAAAGTAAACAGATGATGTTTAATGTGATAAATTTAAAGAATGAGATGGAAACTAACTTACAAATTATTGTTTAGATAAACCAAAAGAACAGAAGAAAGATACTTTCTTGGAAAAGCTTGCGACCCAAGTCATCAAAAACGTACAAGTCAAGATCACTGGCATCCATGTCAAGTATGAAGATGACGTAAGTAGCCTGGACACTGTGCAAAAGTGACCCAGAGAGAGAGAAGCAGCCTCACTGAGTTTAAAGGTTGGCAACTTTCCTGTACAAGATTTACAGAAGGTTGTTGGTGCTTCAAAATATGTGAAAATAATGGAACTGTAAAACAATTTTGAATCCTATATTTTACTTGCCAGCACCCATTTCAGACCTTCTGCAGATTTTCTTTTTTACATATAACTAAATTGCAAATGCATTTATGCTAACATGCTTAATATTCCTTATGATGTGTTTTCTTCTGAACTTGTAGGTCACAGATCCTAAGCGACCAATTTCTTTAGGAATGACTCTGGCAGAGCTCAGTTTGCAGGTAAGGGAAAGAGGGGCTTAAAAGTTCCTGGTGGCTGTGGACTAACCAAAGAATATTTTAGGTTATATTTATTTTCACACTGGAACCCATTCTTAAACACAAATGCTATTTAATTAATGTATAACCCCCATTGTAGCATTATCAACAGTGGGAAATTTGTGGGGATGGTTCAAGAGACATTTCTAGCTGCGAGATTTTGACTAAATAAATAAATTCCTTCCAGATGCAAAAAAAGCTTGACACCGAAAAGAAGTGTGAAAACAGAAATACCATGTTAATTTCTTTTTTAATTTCCAGACCACAAATGAAAACTGGACTCCTTGTATTTTAAATGAGGCTGCGAAGATCATCTACAAGGTACAGCTGTCCTTGGGTTCAAGCACAGCAGCTTCTCTTTATTCAGGAAGGATATGAATTTTAATAGCCCGGATGCTTAGTGATGCATAATGCTTAAGCCTGAAGGGTTGGACCCGCTGTGGCAGGGCCTTTGATCTCTTACCCTTTGAATAGTAGATTCTCTGTGCCTCTTTCTTCCCCCACTTCCCCAAAAGCTCACATACCATTTTTTGAAAGCTGGCTTGTGCTTCGGTGTTTTAAAAGCATGTTTTCATGCTCCCTTGGGCAAGCAGAACAACTCCTTAATTGGCTGCCAGCCCAAGAAGTGCTTTTGGCAGCTTGTCTAGATCAAGGCAACATTCCCCTCAAATGAAAATGTTCTGGCTGGCTTTGTATCCACCTCGGTAAGTGCCTGTCCTTTGAAACGCTTCTCTAGATGCTCCTCTGGCTTTGTTGTTGTTTGAGCGGTCCTTGGCATTCTCCCTTGCAGCCCCTAACCAATTGCATCTTTTCTTTCAGCTTTTGAGCCTTGATTCCCTCAGTGTCTACTGGAATGTGGATAGTGAAATGTATTACTGCTCTTCCCGGGAGCAAATCTTGGTAATTTAAATCTTATTGTACTTTATGTTTGTGAACAGGTTTCTTCCTGTCTTTTCACTGATAAGGCTGAAAGAGCAGTAATATAAAATGAGATTAGCCAGTAGCCAAGGACTTCCACCTCAGGGAATTTCCTTTGTATGATGTCATCCCCCAAACCCACGACTGGCCAGACTTAATGGGCAAGTGTAAGATGAAAAGTGGGAGTCTTCTTCCTGCCCAGTGCTTCTCAGGCTTGGCAACTTTAAGATGAGAGGACTTCAACTCCCAGAATGCCTCAGGTAGCATTGAACACTGTCCTACATATAGATAGTATTTAATAAAATTAACTTCAAATTAGGCAACTTCGCAGTGGAACGTTGCCCCTCAAATATAACATCTGACTTTTTTCTGCATCGTTTCTTATGATGAGGCAAGAGAGAAATGAGACATTCTGACATGTTTTGCTAATTTTTTTTAAAAAAATCACCCAACCCAGCACTTTGTAGACATTTTGCAGCCAAAGAGCAGAAGTTGCGGGCTATGTATGAAAGTCTACTGAGGGGGATGTACAGTAGACGGGTACTCTGGAAGGAAAATGCTAGGAAAATAACTTCTAGGTTGAGTTATTTCTGTAGCATGACCTCTGCCTCATTTAAAAAGTGGCAAGGTCTTCACATTTGTCATGTGAGCTTCATCACATTTGTAATTGAAATACTTGAAAGGTTGTGGGTTTCTTGCCATGTACAGGAGCGGTTGAAAAAAGGAGTCCCTTCAATGAACCAAGAACTTCCTGATTATCAGTACAGTAAGTGGGAAGGACAGAACTGAAGGCCTGGAGGCCCAGAATTCACCTCTGGTAATGGCGGATGGTCTATGGGTTGGAAGAGAGGGCAAACGTCAGTCTACCTGTGACAATGTAGCTGGGGCTTACACAAGGCACATGTGGTTTCTGTAGGGACTCTCTGGGGCTTGCTACCAGGTAAAGAAAACGGGTGTGGGGTGGGTAAAAGTCTCGTGGCCATGGAGTTGTGCTGTGAAGAGGCATTTAGGCCAAGATGTCTAATATTTGGATAGGAATAGAAAAGAGGATATGAGGAAATAAACAGGTCAGACAGAGTTCGTGTTATGGCTGTATCTTGTGCTTGCCCTTTTGGCACAGCATCCTGTATGAGCTCACCTCTATGAGTCGTGATTTATAACCTGAGGTTTTTGGTATAGCATGACAAGTATGCTATGCTAAAGCCATAGCATTGTTAGCATGAACCCAACTAGTAATGAGTAGAGTAGCATTTTTTAATTCAGCAAATTTCAGCCATAGTTTTACTTCCATTTTTATAGAGACTAGTTTTTAATTTCTCTCTCTCTCTCTCTCTCTCTCTCTTTCTTTCTTTTGTGAAAGTATTTAAGCCTATATCAGCTTCTGCAAAACTCTACCTTAACCCTCATGCTATAGAAGAACTGAAAACTCCCAAGATTGACTGGGCCATGGAAGTTCAGAGCATCGCCGTTGAACTCACCAAGCCTCAGGTAGGTGGAAGGCAGGTGACAACATCCGTAAACCGTCCTGGATGAAGGGGTGTTCCAGGAATTCTGGGCTGTTTACAATTGTTAGAAACATTGGATGCCTCTTCCTTAGTAATGCTCCAAGTAATGCTCCAAGTTCTGTGACCCTCTGGTTAAGATTCCTCTTGTTTTTTCTTCATTTAGTACCTTAGTATGATTGATCTCTTGGAATCCATTGATTACATGGTCCGAAATGTCCCATATAGAAAATATAGACCCGAAGTATCTCTGCACGGGAATGCCAAACAGTGGTGAGCTGGGGGTATTTCTATGTTGCTTCTGACCTGGTTGCAAGAATCCTTCAGTGCAGCAAACGGCAGCAGCCTTTGGTGAATCCCAAAGAAGAGTGGTGGAAAAGTCCTCCTAATCGAGTGGTATTTTGCAAAGTATTTTAAAATATTGAAGGAAGAATTATTTTGTCTGCTTCAGCCACAGAAATTAAGGGAAGATTTTGCAGAGGAACAATTGAGAGTCTGAACTCCTTCATCTGAGGAAAGGCTAGGCTTGGAAATTCTTGCCTGCAAATATCCTGCCTGGCCCAGGCCTTGGTTCCTCTTAGTTCAGATTGTTTCTTGTTTATTTCCCAGGGTGAAATAATGTGATTATTTCTTACAGGTGGACGTATGCAGGAAATTGCATTCTTGACCTTCACATCAAGCGATACACACAGATGTGGTCGTGGAATAATATAAAGAGGCACAGGCAGTTTCTGAAAAGTTACAAAAACGTTTACAAAATTAAACTGACACAAACCAAATTGTCAGAGGACAATCAGAAACAACTCCAGGTAATTGACCCAAGGCTGCAGGGGCCGGCACCTGCAGACCAGAGCTGTAGCCGGAGGAGGGTGGGAGGAAGGTCAGGTAAGCCGCCCTGGAACTCCATTTCTGCATTTGCTCCACAGGACTTAGAGAAGGCGCTCGATGTTTTCAACATTGTTTTAGCACGGCAACAAGCACAAACTGAGGTAGGTTCCCCCCCCCGTGTTCCTTTTATGAGGATTTTAAAATAGTCAAAGGTTCCACAATTTTAAATACAAAGTGAGCATTACGTACCTGCTTTAGAAATAGCTGCGCTGACCATCAATAGAAATACTTCCAGGGCAGGTTAGATTGTCAGCAAAACATTAGAAGTGTTTCTAAAAACAGCACATTGAGAAGCTGCTTACAATATACTAACATAACTTTGTGCCCTTTGCAAACGATTTAGTTCGAATGAATCTTGCCATTTTATTTCTTGAGTAGTGATCATAAACTAGCTATTAGCATACATACCCGACATGTGCAAAATGGTAGGTTTTGGTTATTTTTTAATACAGTTGTAGTATTTGGGGAATTGTTTAGTTTGCGTAAAGAATACATTTTTTTCCATTTGCTGAAGTTGAGGCTGGTGAAAGTGCAGAATCTCTAATCCTTTGCCTGCATTTAAATTCTCTGATTTATAGGTTGTGAGGTCAGGACAAAAACTCTCCAAGAAATCTGCAGATGGGGAGAAGAAAAGTGGCTGGTTTTCTGGCTTTTGGGGCAGGAAGGAATCCAAGAAGAAAGACAATGAAGAAGACGAGTCAGTCCCTGAAAGTAAGTCTGAGTCTGTCCAGCAGCCCTGAGACTCCCCAGCAGCTGGTGGCAAAGGGGCATTAAACCAGGATGCCGGTCATGGAGTGAAGCTACCAGACTGAACAGAAGCAGCCAAAGGGAAGGCCAGTGAAGCCCGGTGCCAGCTTGGTCTCAAGCCTTCTTGAGGGGCAGGGTGCCAGCCCTTCTTCCAAGGTAACACCTTCCACCCTTTCTGCAGCTATCGATGACCTCATGACCCCTGAAGAGAAGGCAAAGCTGTTTACCGCCATCGGATACAGCGACAGTTCCCACAACCTGGCTTTACCCAGAAAGGTAATGGCGCCTTTTGATTAAAACTGGAGCATCGCAGAAGATGATGAGTGTCTCCATTTCTTGTGGGTGAAACTCACACAGGTGGACTGCAATTCATGTTTCCCACATTTCCTGTGGTTGGGAAGGGGAGGGGACCCCCCAGATATTGTGTCTGCCTGGCGTTTATGATAAAAACACGCCACCCATCAGTACGACTAACGCTTTGCAGTGCTTTTGTCTCCTCTTTAGTATGTGGCCCATGTGGCGTCCCTGAAACTCTTAAGCACTTCCTTTACTATTAAAGAAGACAGGAATGTCCCGGACATTCTTAAAATTCAGATCATCGATTTAAGCACTACAATCTCGCAGAGGCCAGGCGCACAAGCACTGAAGTAAGTGTCGGTTCCAATGTCCTTGCGTGCATTGTGTGAATCTGTGCTGCTTGGTTTATTGACAGGGTGATTTCCTTGGCATCACTGAAGGCAGAGAACCCTGCAACAGCTTGGCAGAACAAAGCTGGATTCTCCCCGTGGGCACTTCTTAGTTTAAAGTCTGGGTCCTTTTCCTATTCCTGCATCAGTTGGGCTGTTGGCCTTTTCATTTGTTTTTCATTAATTGTACAGACATTTTCTCCTCCTTAAGGCAGAGCCCCAAACGATGGCTTCCTTATAGTTTGGGGAGGAAAAACCCTTGCCTATTTTTGCAGGATAGAGGCAAAGCTTGAACACTGGTACGTGACTGGCTTGAGGCAACGGAATGTTGTGCCTTCTTTGGTGGCCTCCATTGGGGACGCTGCATCGTCCCTGCTTGAAATAAAGTTTGAGACCAACCCAGAGGACAGCATGGCTGATCAGAGCTTCTTCGTTCAGTCGCAGCCTGTAGAAATCATCTATGACGCGGTGAGTGAAATCAGCGTGAAATGCTTCTCAATTCTCAATGTTTGATCTTCTTCCTTTCCTATGTCTGTATTTGCAGTGCCTTAAGAACAAAAAATGAAAAGATACAGTTAACAACTCTCTTTTTCAGAGAACAATCAACGCGCTGGTGGAATTCTTCCAAACAAACCGAAGCATGGACCTCGAACGCTTAACCACAGCAACCTTGTCAAAGCTGGAAGAAATTAAAGAGAGGACAGCCACAGGTCGGTTTTAGAAACATCAGGTCAACTCCAGATGATTAAATAGCCATTTTTTGACCCTGTGGGCAACCATACAGGCAGGCGCAGAGGGGTTTCCCATGGCTCCTGGGGGTAGTGATGTATTTTAAGCAGAATTCTGTTCCATTCGGGGAAGGGGAAGCTGACGGTCCCAGCTCCGTTCTGTTTCCTGTTTTAGGGCTTATGCATATCATTGAAACGCGAAAAGTCCTTGACCTCAGGATTAACCTGAAGCCTTCCTATCTTCTGATCCCACAAACCGGCTTCCACCATGAAAAGTCAAACTTACTTATTTTGGACCTGGGTACTTTCCAGGTATGTCTTGACCTTTCTTGAAGACAGATATTAATAAATTAAAGCTTGACGGAAGAGAGGAATGTAGTCTTCTTAGGTCTAATGTAGTCCCATCGAGTGCTGATGAATACAGCAATGGGCTAGTTGGTCTTTATGGATACATTTGTGAAAACTATGTGACAGTTGCATTTTAAGCAACAGAGAAACTTATTTAACAGCTGAAGAGCATCAGCCAAAGTCACCATCAGACTTCAAGCAGTTCCTTGGAAGAGATCATGGACAAGGCGTATGACAAATTTGATGTAGAAATCAAGAATGTACAACTCTTGTTTGGCAGATCAGGTAGGATGCCTCTAAACCCAAAACATTTTGACTACATATCAAGTGGAAAGCAATTGGCACAAATAGTACAGTATTAACTATATAAATTTATTTGAAATTTAAATTTATTTTCTGGAGTTTGGCAGGTGTGCATATTGAATTTTCATTTTTTGTGGTATTGTTAGAACTTATTAGATTTTTATGCATCAATGTTATTTATTATCATGCTAGAATTACCAAAATATTAGCAACTCTTTAATTGTATTTTAGGGGAAGATTGGAAAAAGGCCCGGTCTGAGCCCGCATCATTGCTGCACATACTGCGTCCCATGGATATGTGTGTCCAAGTTGCCAAATCAATGGTAGAGAAGGATGTCAGAATGGCAAAGTAATGTAGCAATTTTTAAAAGCTGTAAATATGGCTCAGTGGGATCATGTTGCCTAAAGGTGTGGGGCAGGGCGCATTTTTGTGGCTAGGGAGCTGGCCTTTTTATTCAATGGGTTTGTTGCTGCGATAGGCCTCCTAAAATGTTATTAGAGTGAGAGCGGGAATTCATGGCCTGTTTTTCATTTTGAGTTATTTTTAATTGTACTCTTTGGCACACCAAAGCTTCTGATCGATGTCATGAAACTCTTGCGAATTAAATTTACTTATCCAAAGCTTCTCAGGACAAAGTAGTCGGCCAGTCTCCCTGGAGATGTTCTAATAGTCTTTTAAAAAGCTTTCCAAATATACCTTAGCATTTCTTGGATGTTTCTCAGAGACATTACTTTAGGCCCAATTGAAAGAAAGCTGTGAGCTGACGGTTCATTTCATATCCTTGGAGCCAGAGATCAGTGTGTTTGTTTGTAAAAACAAGAGGTTAATTACATTTCTTTTGATGGTGCCTTGTACATGGTGCATGCCAATTTCACATCCTTGCTGGGGTTTGCTCTGTATGTAGGACTGTGTGTGCTTTCCCTTCTAGATCAGAGTTATTAGCAACCTAGTTTCGTTTCTTCTATATTTTTTATATCCTTAGGTTTAAAGTGTCTGGAGAGCTTCCTTTGGTTCACCTGAGAATTTCTGATCAGAAGATCAAAGGGGTTTTTGAGCTTATTGACAGCGTTCCCCTCCCACAGAGATCTGATGTTTCAGTTTCAAGTGCCAAGGTATCAAACTCATTGTACATTTGGGGAAAGTACGGTCAGTAATTAGCATAATTATTGGCATTTCCGAGACACAGAAAGGTCAAAAGTGTATTAAATACCAGCAAAGCAGTCATGCCAACTTGGCATTGTTGTGGGAACATTCCAACCCGAAGTGCTGTATGTAGTTTAACATGAAAATATAATCCAGTGGTTTCTTACTGTCTTGCATTCTTTTGCAGGCTCCTGCCATTCATGTGGCTCCTGATGGAGGAAGGAAAGACTTCTTTAATGCCACATTATTTCTGGAAGAATTAGAATCAGGTAAAAAAAAGAAAGAAAGAAAGGACATCCAAAATTATCACAAATCCAAGGCAATTGCTGCCTTTGGCTATTTTAGAAGGCATATTTGTGGCTTAGACAACTTTGTGTTAAAACCTTTAAACAGGACATTTAAAAAAAATCAAGTTATGGTAAATGGAAATCCTCCCCCTTGCAAATGACTATACTAATCCAATTTTATTTAATCATTAATTAATTAGTCTACTCCAGAGAATATTTTGATTCCCACAGAATGTCCTAATAGCGCTTTCTTTGTTCCTTAGAATCTGGGGATGAATATTTTGATCCCGATGAGTATTCCCAACAACAAGAGAAAGTGGTTTCCCCCACAAAAAAGAAGCTAAAGAATGAGATCACAACTGTTCAGGAAGAGCTGACAGACTTGCAATTAAAGTTTGAAATTAAGGAGGCAAGTGTGGGTTTATGGATTTTTTTCTGCATCACTTAGCGACCAAAGTTTGATTCTCACTTGTGATGATAAGTTGAGGACTGCCTGTATCTGAACATGCCCGGATTTCAAAATTTAACAAGCGTCTCTTATTTAGGTGATTTTGGAACTGACCAAGCAGCTGCAGAGAGAAGAAACAATACTCGTATTTAATGTGCAGCAGCTTGGGATGCAAGCCACCGCTAAAACATACAACCTGACAGCTGTGTCTTACTTGAGAAAGATTAGCCTGAATTATTATGAAATTCAAGGTAATTTGCTTAATAAATTAAGCAGTTACAAAAATGTGAGAAAAAAATAATGTTTTTATTTGTGTCCTTGATAGAAAAAACTTTCTATCCAAAACGTCTTAGTCTAAAAAAAAAACAAAGCAAAAGCTTTTATGGATTTTGTTTAAAAGTGCCAATTGTAGAAAAGGCTTAGTTTAAAAAAATACATGGGCTTTACATAACCTGTCATTTCTTAGAAGTCATGTATTTTTGTAGGTAAACGGCAGCAAGTTCATTTGATTAGTTCATCGGATGTCTCCGGATTAGACCTTTTGAAAGTAGAATATATCAAGGTAAAGGCTTTTTTTAAAAAAAAAAAATTACCGAATAATGCATACTGAACTGCATGCGCAAATAATTGCTTTTGTACAAAATGGAAACTGTCTTTCAATTTTTAGTCACATATTGATTATGTTTCCCCTCAGGCCGATAAAAATGGTCCAAAATTTCAGACAGTTTTTGACAATACCAAACAAAGAATGGAGGTAAGAAAAATTTAAGAAAAGTCATCCTAACCGTAATTGTAAATAATGCTGGGTTTGCTCCTAAGAAAGACTCCTTAACTCCCTGCCAAGTGAGTGGGTTGAGTAGAAAAAACTAAGGTTTTTGAGCAGGGCCTGACTTTTGATCAAGTCTTGTTTGTGTTGCGGATCTTGACTGTGTCCAGGCAGGTGTCCCTTCTCATTGGACCTCCTTCATTTTGAAATAGCCTGCTGTGTCCTTAGCCTACCAGGTCGGACGGAGAAGGGGCCTAGAGTCCTTTTTAGCCATTGTGAGCTGTAAGATGACATTTGAAAGGAAGTCCAAGAATAAAGAACCCAGTCTGCTTCAAAGCGGGATACTCTTACTCTTAAGAAAATGGTTGTTTCTCTTGGGGACGTTGGACTGAGACCCATTTATGAAATGCTCAGGAAGGCCGGGCTGCAGGGGTGCCCTCTTCCCCCCCCCAACCAACGACGTAATCCGCGGGCATTAAGAAAGCGATTCTGGTGGACTGGGGGGTGAATGGGGAGATCTTGCTATTGAAGAGGTGCCTTTCCCCCCACTCTCTCCCAAACCCCATAGGTGACCTTCTCCTCCCTCCAAGTGGTGCTGCACACCCAGGCTCTACTCTCGGCCCTGGGGTACCTCATGGCTGTGATCCCAGCAAGGGAGAAGCAGCTGCCAGCCCTGCAGAGACAGGAAGAGGTCCAGAGGAGAGAGTCTGCTGGGAAGGAAGGTAATGGGCGGTCATATTTGGATGCCATTTTCTCCCCATTCAGGACAGGGTCAACCTCTTGTTGATTTTTTAAAAAAATCTCTCTTTACAGTGGCAAAACTGAGCAAAGACAAGGATGTATTTAACTTCAAATTCTTTGCCAAGATGGAGGCCTTCTGTTTGAATGTTTGCGATGAGAAGAACAATATTGCTGAAATAAAAATCCAGGGTAATGAGAAAATGCTTGTTTTATTCAATTCTTCCAAGCTCTCAAGCTTGAATGATTGAAATATATTCCAGCCATTGGAGGACCTTGTCTTCATTCATTTCTGATTTCTTAATTCTCACCTTGTATAGCAGAATGTCAGTTAAATAGATGCATTTCTGGTGGTTTGAGATGAAGGGGGGGGGGAAACGCAGTTGGACGTAGATTTGGGCACTTTGGGTGGCCCACAAAGGCACGGCAGATTGAGACTGGTGCCTCGGCTTTTGTCCCAATGTGTTCAGTGGCCCAGATCTTAGAAATATTTCTAAAGCAGCTTCAAAATCTGATTTTGGAATTTGAATAATACAGTGAATGTTTGTCTATTTAGTTAGGGCTCTGCAATTTCATTTGTATGGTTCTTAGCAACCATACTTTAAAATAATTAACATTTTTTCCCTTTCAGGCCTCGACTCCTTCCTTTTTCTGCAGTCCAGTCAAACTATTCTCTTTGCCCGGCTGAAAGATGTAGTTGTTATTGATGTTGACTTGAGGACAATTCATAAAAAGGTACATTTTCTAATTTGATTGCAACTTTTAGCTACCAGAATGGCTCTCCTGTATTCTCTGCCAAGAGAAGCTCCACGTGTGCATCCAGGAAGTCTCTTTTCCAAGGGTTTTGAAAGAAACTGCCTGCGCAAACGCATTTGTGAGTCAATTTGTGTATTCTCATGAGCTTTCAGGCTGCAGTCTTGAGAACCAGTGAGTGCTCCATTCATTTGCATTTTCGAGTGTTGAAAACACATGTTTTGGATGCCCATCTAGAAACTACCCATCCAGCAAATAATACTTTTGCTTGCCTGCTTTTTAGGCCGTTTCCATAGTCGGCGATGAAGTCTTCAGTTTCAACCTGGCCTTATATCCAGACGCAACTGAGGGAGAAGCTTACACAGATATGTCCAAAGTGGATGGAACCGTGGCTCTGAAAGTGGGCTGCATTCAGATCATATATCTACACAAATTCCTCATGTCACTCCTGGTAAGACTACCAACTGGGAGTTGTTGTTGTTCTGTTTTTCACGTGAGGTGGAAGGGAGTCTTTGTATTGGTAGGTAAAAAACAGTCTCTCTCTCCCTCCCTCCCTCCCTCCCTCCCTCCCCCCTCCCTCCTCTCTCTCTTTCTCTCTGTGTGTTTCATACGATTAACAGGAAGCTCAAAAACCCGTCATGTAAATATCAGTGTTAAGTAACAGTCTGCTGCTCCCTTTCCCCATTCCTGACCTGTGAAACTCTTGTTTTGTCACAGAATTTCCTCAGCAACTTCCAAATGGCCACGGAGGCCTTGAGTGCTGCTACAGTGCAGGCCGCCGAGAAGGCTGCCACCAGCATGAGAGACTTTGCTCAGAGGAGTTTTCGCCTCTCCATGGACATCAACCTGAAGGCGCCCGTCATTGTCATCCCGCAGTCTTCCGTCTCTTGCAATGCTGTGGTCTTTGATCTGGGGCTGATTAAAATACAAAACCAGTTCAGTCTGGTGCCAGCAGAGAGTTGCTCACTGCCTCCCATCATGGATAAAATGGAGGTACACCTGACCCAGCTGAAGCTGTCCAGGTACGTCCGGTTCCTCTTTACGCATGAAGCCCAGCGTTATTTGAGGAGGGTTCCATCATGTTGCCCCACAATGACCGTGTGTGACTTCCTCTAGGACAGTCTTGCAGCGAGGGGGTTCGCAGCCTGACATTCAAATTCTGCACCCAATTAATCTGAACCTTTTGGTCAACCGCAACCTGGCCGGGATGTGGTATCACAAAATACCCTTGGTGGAAGTCCGAGGTTACCTTGACACCATCAACGTAAGTTAATTTCCCTTCCCTCGTGCGGCTGGTCCATTTCTGCCAGAGTCCCCATTGAGGAGAGACCAAAGTTAGCAAGAAAGACATTTCTCCATTTGAAAGGGAAGGAATGGGTTAGTCTGAAGAAACATAACCTCCCCTTCAAATGCCCCTGTTTTTAGATTATCCTGAGTCAGGAGGATTTAAACATTCTGCTTAAAGTTATAACTGAAAACCTGGCTGAAGCAGGCAAAACCGACTCTGGGGTAGAACCAGCAGCGTTGACGGAAGGTAGGAAATCTTTGTTTGGGTCCCTGTTCCCAGGTTTTGTAGCTGGAGCGTTTTTCCTGCACAGAGCTCCTCGCTGGTGACTTAGGAGGGGGCTAATCTGCCCTGCTCTGCTGTGGACAGACAGATGGCAGGCTGATGGCAGCCGATTGAAAGGTGTTCTGCATAGGAGGAGCTCATGGCCTGATCCAGGCTCACAGCTCACTAAATCGTGAGCTGTGAGCCTGGATCAGGCCATGAGCTCCTCCTAACTCCTAAAGAAGCATTGTTTTTGCATAAGATGTAAGCATGCCTTCTTTAAATGGAAGTCTCTTGTTTTGGAATTAGCAGGCAAGATAAAAGAAATGGTACAGTCAACTGGAACCCCGAAATCCAGCATCTTGGAAGAAGCCCTGAAGGAAGATAGGACCAGTCTGCTGCTGAACTTTGAAATCAACAAGGTAGGGCAGCTTGTGAATCTCTATCTCAATTCAGCTGCATTTACCCACGGATATTTATTTATTTATTTATTTATTCATTCATTCATTCATTCATTCATTCATTCATTCATTCATTCATTTATTTATTTATTCATTCATTTATTTATTTATTTATTTATTTATTTATTTATTTATTTATTTATTTATTTATTTATTTATTTATTTATTTATTTATTTAAAATAATGGTCATTAGCTTGGCAGTGGAACATTCCACTTCTGAATCGGCCTGCAGAAGCAAATTAAGCCTAGTTCAGACACAAGGGATCCTGGGTATCCCATTTCCAGAATGAGTGCTGGCAAGAACAGCCTTATTTGTTCTCCTTCCTCCGGCTCCTTTCTGGCTTCACCCAGACCAGAAGAGCCGGTTATTGTTATTGGTCCCGTCGGCTGATTCCCAGGGGACTTTCAGTATTTCTCTGGAGGGCCTCTCCCTGCCAGCCTAGGTGATGCCCACAGCTGAACTTGTCAAAGCTTGTGTTTTGCCCTCCTGTGGACAGGAAGGGTGAAAAAGGATGGAGTAGGTTAGCCCCCCACTTGTCTTGGGGGGGCGTCTCAGGAGTCCTGAATCAGGCCCAACTGGATGGTGCCTCCATCAGGGCGAGTCAAGGTCATAACTTGCTCTGTTCTGATTAAAGGCTCTGTTGATTCCAGAATTTTTGGCATATTCGTGAATCTGACAGACATGAATGCTTGTTTCTTCCTACAACAACCCCTTCTCCTTGAAGATGGCTTGGCAAAATGGCAAATGTAGATAGACAACTGGAATATAAATGGCTGGTGTGTTTTTATGTGTCTGTGCTGTCTTTAATATATTTTATTTCCCTCCTTTCAGGTTTTGGTAACATTAACGAAACAAGTGGAAAAGCACAACTTTCCTTTATACAGGCTCACAGTACTAAAACTTGGAAGTGAAGGTAGAATTAGAATGCACGATATGACTCTGACAGCATATCTGAAGAAAGTCCAGATGAATTGCCTTGAATTCAATGGTAAGTCATATTTAATGAAGGATTTCCCCAAATGAATGTAAATCAGCTTACACACAGAATTTTATAGGACAATGTTAAGCTGCAGATCTAAATATTTCAATAAAAATGACATTAGAGAATATCTATGGCTAGAACTGTGAGAGACTGTTATTCTTGCTTAGTTTTGACTAAAAAGATTTTCCCAAAAGAGAAAAACTAAAATTGAGAAATGGTATAACTTGGTGAAATAATGATTATTGGAATGTAAACGTTTAATAGTAAAACAACTCAGATTCGCCTCCTTAGGCAGGAGGACCTCATCAAGCTTACGAAGCATCTGTTTATATTTTGGGTAATTTCCAAGTCTCTGAAATTCTACCGATTATTCTTTTGAGGAACATTGCACTGATGAAGAAATTACCGTATTTACTGTATTAACCAACTTTTCCTTGCTTAGGGACTCTGTTGTCAGTGAGTGGCTTTGGCTTACAACAGTTTAAATATGAATTGTATTCTTTCTACAGATTCCAAAGGAGATCCATTAAATATTATTAGTTCTTCAGATGAATCTGGCAAGCATCTTCTAAAGATGGAATATGTTAAGGTTAAGCACTTTTTTAAAACTAAAAATTACCGCGGGGTATTTTGAGTGGATGCTTAAAGCAAAAATGGCAGTGTATTTTATGCAGAGAATCAAAGTGAAATAATGCAAATTAATGTATGTTACAAAAAGCCAAATTGATTCTTAGTTGCTAGAGGTTTCTGCTAGAAGGCTGGATTGTGTTGGTCTCTCTCTTTTGACCTGTCAGTTTTATAGAGAGGGAGACCCGTATCTTATTCCTTCCTTTCCCCTTTTTGTTTCTTGCTCTCTGGTCTTGGGAATCGAACAGTGTCCGGCTTGGGCTCTTCTGTGGCATTTCTAGGGGTGACATGGCATGGGGCTTACTGTACTGAGATAGCAGTTGACAGAAATAGTTGAACCCAGGGCTGCCTGCAAGATATAGTAAAAAAACGACAAGGAGGGGGTGCAATAGTGGGATTGGACCAAGAGGAGCCTTGATTGCAATGCTGGGTCCGGCCCTTGAGTTTTTCAGCCACACATCCCTGCCTGAACTTAACCGTTGGCTTGAACGTGCGTGTGTCTTTGGTACTGCTTCACCATTTGCCGCAAAGTGAAATTTTGATTCCCATTTAGGCTGATGTTGATGGTCCTCACTTTGAAACTGTTTACAACAGAACAAAGCAGTTGCTGAATGTGAGTATTAAGACCCCTTGCTTTGTTAGCTACCAAGGGTAGGGGGCTCTTGGTGTCCTTTTGAGAACAAATATTAGTTTCACTGAAAGATTTTAGATTCTAATTGGATTTTTAAGCAAAATAACTTCCATTTATCCTGCATAGGACGAAGGGCCTTTTTAAATGATAGAAATGATAGAAATCTGCTTTAGGTGAGATGGCAGAGAAACACCCCCCCCCCAATTTATTTCCTTTTTTTGTTTCAGGTATCCTTTTCTTCATTGGACGTACTTTTGCACACCGAAGCCTTGCTTTCAATCATGAATTTTTTCACATCTGCCTCAAGCGTTCTCACGCCAGTTGAGAAGGGGGCTGAGGTAGAGCAACCATCAGAAGACCCCAAAACAGCTGTTGCAAAATCAGGTATCGGAGGGTCTCTCCCTCCCTCCCTCTCCCTCTCCCTCCCTCCCTCCCTCCCTCCCTCTCCCTCTCTATTTAATACTGATGAACCATGGCGATCCCTTTTGACCATGATGAGCCAATTAAATCTATTATTTTAAGAAGTATTTTGAATTTCCAAGTTTCTTTGCGTGGGTTTGAAGCAGCAGGAGTGGGGGGCAGAAAGGAAGAAAAACCTGGAGTCAGGAAACCAAGGAGCAGGCCGCAAAGCGTTGGTATGTTCACTGCTACAAGACCAGGAAGGAGGAAGAGGACGAGAGAGGGGGACAGCTGGGGAGGAAGGCCCACCAGGCTGACCAATCTCTTCTGGTTCTTTTCAGCTGCTGCGCCTGCAGCCAGCCCTGCGGATGTGTTTGACTTGAAGCTCACGGCCAAACTGAATGCCTTTAACATTTTGGCCTGTGACCAGAAAGCTAATATTGCAGATATCCGAATTCAAGGTAAGCGCATTTGAAATAATGCACAGGAATTTTTAAAAAATCTCCTCCTCTTCTTCCCAGTTACTTAACCCTGCTGTTGCTGTAGAATGGAATTCTTCTCGTTCAATCCTTGGGTCAAATATGTTTCCTATAGCAGCAAGAGAGGAAAGCCAGTCATGGATTAAGTGTAAATTCCCTAAGAAAAATTCCGGTGTCTGAACTTCAATCAAAAATTGAAGACACCCCCTTTTATTTTGTCCTCCTTTCTCCCCAGGCATGGAGGCCTGTGTGTTTACAACAACGAAGCACACTGAAATTTTTGCCCGGCTTCGGGATTTCATAATAACCAATGTTGATCCGGAAACGGTTCATAAAAAGGTGAGGATGGAATTGGCACTGTGGACACAAGCCTCATGAACCAGTTTGGAAGAGTTAGGAACAGAAGAGATGGTCAGAGGAAAAATAGCGCATCTGAGAATAGAATTACACACTCTGGCCTGTTCACGCTTTGCCTTTTCCTCTTGAGATGGAGAAACCAAATTGGAGTGGGGGGGAACCTGGTGAAGCTGAAAACGTCTGAGGGGCAGAGGCTGAAATTAATAGATGTGCCTGTTTTAGGTCATGGTCCTACACCCTCTTGCTAAGGGGCAGGGCAGACCAGACCATGATGGATGATATCAAAGAGAGATAATCATGGTAAATATGACCTTTGCAGACAGTCTCAATAGTGGGAGATGAAGTCTTCCGGTTCACGATGTCCCTTTATTCTGATGCCACTGAAGGAGATGCTTATATGGACATGTCCAAGGTTGATGGCAAAATGTCTCTGAAAGTGGGCTGCATTCAGATTGTCTATGTGCATAAATTCTTCATGACACTTCTGGTAAGAGAGCTGCTTCTTTCTGTAAACTTAATTCGTCTTCCTCAACCTTGACAGCTTTTAAGATGTGTGGACTTCAATTCCAAAACTTCAATTCATCTCCCAGATTTGGAAGATAAAGTGAATTCTGGGAGTTGAAGTCCACACGTCTTAAAGGTGCTAAAGTTGAGAAATACTGGCTTACGTTATAGTTTTCAAATGTGTAGGCTCGAAATCCTAGTCTTATCACAAATGACAGAAAAGAATAAAATTGGTCCTGGCAGTGCAGAGCTTGGTCATTACTTCTAATTCTTCTTCCTTTACATTGTGGTACTTAGGAATGAGACTGTTAGCTGAAAAATTCACACAATAATACTTGTTTTAAGTTTTTTTTTTTTTTAAAAAATTACTGGCTATAAACTCATCTGTGGGATCCATTTGCACCTTCCTTCCTTGAACCCCTTTGACCTCCTCCCAGCGCTGCTGCTTAATTAGGCCTGTCATTCTGTCCTTGCCTAGCACTTTCTCAACCACTTCCAAACGGCCCAGGAGGCGCTGAGCGCTGCCACGGTTCAAGCTGCAGGAAAGGCCGCCTCCAGCATGAAGGGTTTTGCTCAAAAGAGCTTTCGCCTCTTGATGGACATCAACCTGAAAGCTCCAGTCATCCTGATCCCTCAATCTTCCGTGTCCAACAATGTGTTGATAGCCGATCTTGGCTTAATCAGAGTTTGGAACGAATTCACTCTGGTCTTTGAGGAGAAGACAACTCCTCCCCCTGTAATTGACAAGATGGATATCCAACTCACCCAGTTAAAGATCTCCAGGTATACCTGTTGTGAACCTCTTTCTCCTTGAGGTCAACAGACAGATGGCTGCCTATTGCAGGTTTTTCTTGCCTGTTGCTGTGGGGTTTCTCCTGGCAGTGGGAACACTTTTCTGCAGCAGAGAAGCCATTCCTTGAAGGCTTGACAAGAGACCCTGCCTGGCTCTGTGAGGTTATCTGAAGCATGACTGGTGGCTTTACCCGATTCCCTTCACCTTTGGTTATGAATGCAAGCACAACCCAGAGCAAGTTACAGTTCTAAGCAAACCATCTTGCTTTTCTTTCCCCATCAAACACAGGGAAGAGTTCTGAAGGGCTTAGTCAGGATAGGCCCCCGTATTGAGCTAAATTGTGTTGGGACAGGGGAGCCTGTTTAACTGGTGGCCATTGCAGCTTTAATCCAAACCTGGCAATGGGAATTGGGCATCTGTTGAAAATGCCTAACAAACCAAAACAGACTCCCCCAGTGAACCTCCTTGAAAAGGCCCCTGTGGTGGAGTTTGCCTTAGAGCAGGGGTTGTCCAAACCTTGGCAACTTTAAGACTTGTGGTCTTCAACTCCCAGAATTCCCCAGCCAGCATCCCAAGTAAGTGAACTTTAGGCCTTGAAGGGCTATTCCCAGTCACATCATGCACTGCCGGCAGGAAGGGCTGGTTTACTCAAAGGGCCACCTTGTGATTCGCCATCTGTTCCCCTTTAATTTGTAGGACCGAGGTGGGCAGCAGCCCTCAGCCGGACATTGAGATTTTGCAGCCGGTCAATCTACAGCTGTCAGTTCAGAGGAATTTAGCCTCAGATTGGTATCTGCAGATTCCGGGGATTGCCATCCAAGGAGACTTAAAGGCCATGCTGGTAAGGTCACAAAAAGCCGGAGAGCCATGATCTCTGGGGAGATAAACTGTGGATTGTAATTATAACTCGGGTTATGATAGAGGTTACACTGATTTTACCCTTGAAGGGGCTTTGATTTTCCAGTTAGGCTTATCTACACTTACAAGGTGAGGCTGTTTTACTCAAGGTTTTTTTTTCTTCTGTGTGGAAGTATTTCTGCCTGTTTTGAACACAAGCAAGTATATAAAGCATGAGCGGGTGATAAAGGGAAAACCATCAATTTCTGCCTTTTTTGGTGATACTGCAATGACTCCACAGCTGTATTTGCTGCTAGATATTAGCTAATTCATGCAGACGCATCATGGTGACAGGCAGGTATTTCTTATCTAAACTGGCTGTGAAATGCATTTTTTTTTCCTGGAGTCTGCAATTTGGCATTCTGACTTTTAATAAAATGTCGTGGGAAGATCTGGTGCCAGCTTCAGATTGATCTTTACTATTTGCATTGGGTCGAAAAAAATCCCAAAATGGGTAGTGTTGCTGGAGGAAAGCCGTTTAGTAATAGATTCTTCTCTTTGCAGATCTCACTCAGTCAGGATGATTTGATTTTGCTCATGAGCATTTTGCTAGAGAATCTCAGTGAAGCTGCCGCAGACCCCAAAGTTACGCACTCAACCTTGCCAGACACTCAGAAATTTAAAAAGCACAAAGCTGTTGCTGTGGTTGGCCTTGATGAAGGTACATCTTTCCCCAAAGTTGAGCATTTAATTCAGATAGTTGCAAAACGCATCATTTGACTGTTACAATATCAGGACAAAAGGGAAGCACGGAAGAAAACAAGTTTGGGGTATTAGCTAGAAACCTGGAGACTTCAGACCTGAAAGTGGCTGGGTGACTTTGGGCCAGTCACTCTGTCTCAACCAGACCGCCCCACAGGGTTGTTATGAATAAGAGAGGATAACATTAGATATGTACACCACCTTGAATTCAGCAAAAAATAAAGGTGGGATAAAAAGAAATGGCATACGATTTTATGCTGGTCTTTGGATGTGAAATAAGATCAAAGAGGGTTGGCATTGAATTGAAGGTAATGCTCTCATAAGTATTAAACGAGCATCAGTCCTCGGACAAGCAGCAGTCACCTTTTGTTTCTCAATCATCCAGGAACCCCTGAGGCGGTTTCTGCAGAGGAAGGACTTGGTGAAGCCCAGCTGAAGAAGAGTGTGGCCGTGATGTTTCATTTTAACTTTGAATCTCTCTCCATTGTTCTCTACAATGCTGACAAGAACCAGGTTGGTGATAATATTCTTGAAAGCCAGTTTTCCTGGGACCCCTAGGGATGGCATTAAAAAAAATCACAGGCCAACTAGTGTGGTCCAAAAAGGGGAGAGTTTGTTCCAAAACGTGAAATTTTATCTTTGAGTTTGGTATCCATTTGTGTGTGCCTCTTCATACATGCATGTACTTGCGCGCGCGCGCGCGCACACACACACACATACACACACAGAGTTGATCAGGCCTCCGGCCTCCCTTGCTCCATTTCAATTCCTGCCACCCTCCCCCTCTTACTTCTGATATTTTGGGGGCTTTCTCCACTGACAACTTGGGCATTACAATGTCAAAGTCTTAAGACATTTTTTTTTGAGAGATTTCTTCTATGTAAATCGAATTTGGTTATTTTAATACAAAAAGTCTTCCATCCGTGTTCTTTCTCTGTTCGGGTAGATAGCCCAAACTAAGAGAAGTGTCAAGTCTCTGAGCTGTCTCTTTATCTCAGCCATTTTTATATATTGTAGAAATCTCAGCTTTCGCTTCACAACAGCCAGTTATGTCTTGGAGAGCTCCGGCTGCATCTCATGAGATCATCAGGACAAATATTTTCGGATGGCTCTATAGACGTCATGACTAAGATGGAAACGTGTACATTGGATGATCTTAGAGAAGGGATCGAGAAAGCAACTGCAAGGTCAGCTCTCTAGCAGTCATTTGAGAACGCCTTGTCTGCCATTGGTGCTTTGCTTAACATGCATGGCAAGCCATTAAAAAAATCTACATGGAGTATGGAATTAGTTTGAAGGTCTGTTGAATCGGAGGCCTTGCAGATGGTGGCCTTCTCACTAGAAATTCTAAGGATCCTAATCTCAGGATAATTGGAGGATGCAAAACTGGATTCACCTCTTCCAAATTCTTCCGTAAATTCAACCGTCTCCTCTCTGAATGCATTTCTGTTTTGCAGAATGCTAGCCAAAAAGGACGGGAAAGCTGATAGTGTCATGATCGACATCAACTATAAGCAAAATAAAAATGGGAGTGACATCGTAGCTGTCTTGGACCAGCTGTATTTGTGTGCCAGCATAGAGTTTTTGCTGACCGTGGCCGACTTCTTCATTCAGTCTGTGCCTGCAGCCAAACCAGTGGAAAGACCGGCCCAGTTTGCAGTGAAGCTGGCTTCCCAGGGAAAGCCTAAGCCCGAGAAAGGTCAGCAGACGGAAGGAAATTCTTACTTACTGGGCAGCTTTGTGCTCTTAAGGCCACTGGCTGTATTTTCAGTTTTGGCCTGGATGTGTTGCTCCCTGGTCAGAGCGGAGATACCAGAGCAGTGACTTAAGCACAGGATTGCTTTATTTTTATTAGCCATGGCAAAGATGGTGTATGTTATTACTCTGTTGTGATAACCATTTAGTAAATACATAAACTAAATTTAAACTTTTGCAGCTGTAGCTGTGCGATCAAACATGTCAGTGGAAGCACACATCTTGGATCCAGAAATTGTGTTTGTGGCCAACTTGACCAAGGCCGATGCGCCCGCCTTGGCAGCCTCGTTCCAGGGCAACTTCATGCTGTCAGGGGGCTCTGGGGCACAGCAGCTGACCGCTCAGGTTCTGGACCTCAAGGTGCTGGCCTGCCCCTTCCTCCGGGGTACAGCAAAGAAGAATGTCACCACGGTGAGCCCCTTGCTGGGATCTACCCTTTTGCAGCGGACTTTTTTTCCTGCAAATAGGAAGGGGACATTGACCCCAATATCTTGCTGGTGTTCTTTTAGGTGGTGCAGCCATGTTGTTTAGCTGTGGAAGCCACGATGGATCCTTCTGGAGTGCAAAGGGTAGATGTGAACATGGACACATTGATTGTGAAAGTTAGTACAAATTGCATTCGCTCGCCCTGATGTTTAGGTGTATTTCTAAAAAAATCTGCGGCTGAGTTGCGATCTGCAATGCATAGAGTAGAAAATCCAGTATTCCAGGTAGGATTCCTGCAATACACACACAGTCCTTGGTGACAATCTAGCTTCTGAATCTCACCATCGCTCTGAATTTATACCCCTATGTAAATACCGGTAGCAGCTCTTCAATGGAGACTGTTAAGTGGAATGCCCTTGATTTAATTCAGACTTTGACTGTGAAGGCAGGATCCTGTGGCTGGGGAATTGTGGGAGTTGAAGTCCACACGTCTGAAAGTTCTCAAGTTTGAAAAACACTGGTCTACAATTAGTTCATATAATGAAAGTGCATCGCTCAGCTCTAGTTTCCTTTTTTTATTTTTAAGGTGTCACCAATAATTCTCAACACTGTAATGACTATCCTGGCTGCTATGAAGCGACAGGCCAAGGAGGAAGAATCTGCAGGGACCCTTTGTAATCCTGTAGACCTCTGGAGCATCAAATCCGTTGACGAGTGCCAGAGTTGGTTCCTAGGCATTGACATGGCCACAGAAGCCACAGAAGCCCTGCTAGCCAGCGAGCAGAGTGAAAGAAAGGAACATTTTGAGGTGGAGGTGAAATCGGTTCAGGTCACCCTGGAATGCGGCTTGGGACATCGTACTGTCCCTTTACTGTTAGCAGAATCTGCATTTTCTGGAACCGTGAAAAATTGGTCTTCTCTCATGTCAGCCAGAGCTGATGTGACACTCGAGGTACGTAAACGGGGTCGATGATCCCTTTATATTTGGGCCTTGAACTTGTAATGGGTTTCCATGATGACTCTTGAGTTTGGTTTTGTTAGTCAGGAAGAGAAAGATCTCTGTACTTCAACTTTGTGTTCCATCCTGCATTCCAGATGCATTATTACAACGAAACCCATGCTCTCTGGGAACCTCTGATAGAACAAGTGGATAGGGAAGGACATCGCTGGAACTTAAAGTTGGAAGTAAGCAATCATTTAATGTTCCTTTTTAGCCATTTGTTTTCTGTGCGTGATAAAATCACTTTTACGCAATTCTGGGTAATTTACTTGGATTTAGGAAATACTGATTTAAGCATTAGGAATTTCTAAAGTAAGAATTTGCTTCCCTTTAAATTCACATTTGCCTCATCTTGTTATTTTTCTTCCTATAACATTAAAGAAACCCGTTGTCCACATTCATAGGTCTTTATTTTATTCTGGGGAAATAAGCAAGTTCATATTTTGACCTTTATTCTAGGCATTTGTAGACCAGAGGACGAATTCCTGTCCAAACTAAAGCTGGAAAAGCAAATCGGGCCTTCCCCATGATTCAGGTAGGCATTTATTGGACTTTCTCCTTTTCCTTCTTAGATGAAGACAAACCCTGCAGAGGACAGAAGTCTGTTGCCAGGAGATGACTTTATCATTCTACCTGAACCCCAGCAGTTGATCTCTGTCTCGTCAAAAGATACCATGAACATAACAATATCCAAATGTTGCTTAACTGTCCTTAATAATCTAGCCAAGGTAAGTTTGATGAGACAGGACAAAGAACCCTTCCCCTCACACAGTGCAGGTTTCATCACCATTCCTAAAGTAGTAAATATTGGCTTTATTGTTAGGGCTTCTCGGAAGGAACTGCTTCTGCTTACGACGCCACTTTGAAAGACAGGGCTCCCTTCACTGTCAGAAACGCTCTGGGAATTTCTGTCAGAGTCCATGCCTGCAGAAGCCTCCAGCTTGTGGGATTCCCCAAAAGTGCCAACATTCACGAGATCGGACTTGGTCAGAGCTTAGAGCTGGAATATGCAACCTCGGAGTCCCGGAACAAAGGAAGGCTTAGTGTCTTACGTCGCCAAGACAGTTCTCTGTTAACTCTGAGCTTTGGTAAGGTTTTGTAGTTGTTCATTGCTATCATCGTATATTTTGTTTCCCGACCCTATTTTTCTGTTTTATTTTTTTTACCTTTTAAGCACTTGTTATATGTAGTGTATTTGTTGTCAAGTGCCGGGGAAATCAGGAGCTTCAGGCAGTTCAAATGAGTATAAAGATTTATTGCAAGCTTAAACTCTCTACAAAAACCTGAGCTACTAACAGTCAAGGGAAATGAGCGGGAATTAAGAAGGCTTTCAAGGTGGGCTAGACTTAGAATTCCTGCAGGCAGGCAGGGACTCCTGGCTTATGAACCATTTGACCCCTCCTCTCTCGCGCTCAGCCTGGTCATCTCCTACATCTGTGTTATAATTTCTGGGTTTTTCCCCCCCTTTTCTGTTATTTTTTAAAAAAGGAATAATAAATAAATTAAAAAACACAGAGCTTTGGTAAGGTGAAAGAAGTATTTCTAAATGATTGAGAATGATTTTCAGACAAGAACTTTTTAAAATGCTTCCTATCAAACTTGCGTGGTTTACCACAGTTCTGTGACAATAAATATTTTATTTTCCTTGTAAGCAGATCAACTTACGTACACTAGCTGTAAGCTTCTGGAGCCTGAATTATATAGTTGAGTTGTAAACCAGTTTTATTTTTTTGTAAGAAAAAAAGGTGAAGGGATAACATAAAGACAATTGTTTTGATGCAAATCAGGGCCTGAAGGCTACAGTGAGGTGTCAGCTGTTCCCATAGCCAAGCCAGAAAGGAGGCTCCACAGTGTGAGAGCGCCCCAGAGCAGCTCCTCCAACTCAGTCGTGGTGCAGATAGACGCAGAAGAAGGGAACAAAGTGATCACCCTGCGCTCCCCTCTCCAGGTAAATTGTGGTGTTGTGATCCTGCTTCAGTGAGTGAAGCCTTGCACACATTGCGTGTGCAGTGAAAAAGCGATGCTTTCCTGCAGCATTGATCCCATGTGGAAAATCACACTCCTACCAACACTGTCAGGGCAAAGTACTGTATAAAAACAGAGAAGACCCCACTCCCTTCTAGCAGTGATGATGCACCCTAGTCAGGTCATGAAATGTCTGCAAGAAAACAACCAAGCTCAGAGACCATCAGGAACTCCGGCTGCCCTGTTTAGGGTGACTCGCTCTCTCCTGGATACGGGGAGGAGGGAGGAACCTTTCCAGGGCAATGCCGAAGAATTTAACAGCTTTTTCGCAGACAAGGTCGCTCAGATCCGGGCTGACTTGGACTCCAATTGGGATACAGTGTCGGCTGACAATGAGTCAGTCGAGATGACAGAGGCCCGTCTTAGTCCTGTTGAATGGGAGGAGTTTGATCTGGTAACTCCTGATGACGTGGACAAGGCCATTGGAGCTGTGAGTTCTGCCACCTGTTTACTGGACCTGTGCCCCTCCTGGCTGGTTTCGGCTAGCAGGATGGTGACACGGAGCTGGGTCCAGGCTGTTGTTAACGCTTCACTGAGGGAGGGGTCCTTTCCGGCTCCCTTAAAGGAGGCAATTGTGCGCCCCCTCCTCAAGAAGCCTTCCCTGGACCCGGCAGTTTTAAATAACTATCGTCCAGTCTCCAACCTTCCCTTTTTAGGGAAGGTTGTTGAGAAGGTGGTGGCACTCCAACTCCAACGGTCCTTGAATGAAACTGATTATCTGGGCCTCAGCAGTCTGGGTTCAGGTCCGGTTACAGCACGGAAACTGCTTTGGTCGCGCTGACCGATGATCTCTGGCGGGCCCGGGATAGAGGTTATTCCACTATCCTGGTGCTTCTTGACCTCTCAGCGGCTTTTGATACCATCGACCATGGTATCCTTCTGCGCTGGTTGGAGGGGCTTGGAGTGCGGGGCACCGTCTTGCGGTGGTTCACCTCCTACCTCTCTGGCCGGTCGCAGTCGGTGTTTGCAGGAGGTCAGAGATCGGCTCTGTGTGGAGTCCCTCAGGGGTCTGTTCTCTCACCTCTGCTTTTTAACATATACATGAAGCCACTGGGTGAGATCATCCGTCGACACGGGGTGAGTTGTCATCAGTATGCTGATGATACTCAGCTTTATATCTCTACTCCGCGTCATTACAGCGGAGCAGTGGAAGTGATGAACCGGTGCCTGGAGGCTGTTGGGGTCTGGATGGGTGCCAACAGGCTCAGACTCAATCCCGACAAGACGGAGTGGCTATGGGTTCTGCCTCCCAAGGACAATTCCATCTGTCCATCCATCACTCTGGGTGGGAAGTTTTATCCCCGTCGGAGAGGGTTCGCAACTTGGGTGTCCTCCTCGATCCACAGCTAAGTTTAGAATACCATCTTTTGGCTGTGGCGAGGGTGGCATTCGCCCAGGTTCGCCTGGTGCATCAGTTGCAGCCCTATTTGGATCGGGAGTCACTCCTCACAGTCACCCATGCCCTTGTCACCTCGAGATTCGACTACTGTAATGCTCTCTACATGGGGCAACCTTTGAAGAATGTCCGGAGACTACAAGTAGTCCAGAATGCGGCCATGCTCATATCACTCCAGCCCTCCGTGAGCTGCACTGGCTACCTATTGGTCTCCGAACACAATTCAAAGTGCTGGTTATGACCTATAAAGCCCTTTATGGCAATGGACCAGGATACTTGTGGGACCGTCTTCTGCCCCATGAATCCCAGCGACCGGTTAGGGCACACAGGGTTGGCCTCCTACGGGTCCCGTCTGTTAGACAATGCCGTCTGGCGGGACCTAGGGTTAGGGCCTTCTCTGTTGCTGCCCCAGCCCTCTGGAACCAACTTCCCTCAGAGGTTCGTACTGCTCCCTCCCTCCTAGCTTTCCGAAAACTCTTAAAAACACATTTATGCAGACAGGCTTGGGGCGTGTGAGCTGCGCTCTGCCCCTGGGCCTTTGATTGGGACTGTATGTTGTATGAGTGGGTATAGTTTTATAGTTTTTTATATTGTATACTACCATTTTAACTGATTTATATTTTGTACTTGTATTATTTGCTGTGAGCCGCCCTGAGTCTGAGGAGAAGGGCGGCATATAAGTCAAAATAATAAATAAATAAATAAATAAACTCTACAATTCAACCCTGAACTACAGAGATTCTTTTTTATTGGAACGATTAATTTATTCATGTATTATTCATATTCTGCTTTCCATTTCAGATTAAGAACCACTTCTCTGTCCCATTTATAATCTACAAATTTGTTAAGGATATTAAGCAATTGAAGCCTTTAGGTGTGTCTCTTCCAGAAGAGGAATTTCATGTTCCATTAGACTCATATCGGTAAATATTTCACTTGTTCAGATACTTAAGCAATTCTCTTTACTGCAAAATATTCCAAGGGGTTGGGCTTTCTTCCCCCCGCCCCCCGATGTCTTCTGCATTCTCTGTGTTTGCCTTATTAGATGTCAGCTGTATGTTCAGCCAACGGGCATCTTAAAAGGCCAATATGAACCATCCACAACCTACATATCTTGGCAAGAAGAACTGCACAGGAGTAATGAAGTTATATGTGTGCTTCAATGCCCGGCCACCGATACCAGTTTCCTGCCACTCCTATTGAAAGCCACGGCCGTACCTGATGAGCTGAACTTCATTGCAACTGACAAGGAGAATTGGGAGCCGGCCTACATTATCCATTTCTACCCCACGCTTACTCTGCGGAATCTTCTACCTTACTGTTTGCGATATATCCTCGAGGTACGTTAGCCAAGAGGGGCCATGATGTAACTCGAAAAGGCCCAGGTGATTTCAGCGTTCAGTAAATTCCTTCCTTTGTTCCTCTTTTTTTTTTTTTTTTTTTTTTGTCTTTCTTCCACAAATCTACTTACTGATACTTAACTTTGCCCTGGCTGCCTTTAGCTCTCTCCATCTTGTTGAAAGGGAAATAGTTTTTAGAAGCATTTTAAAAATATGGTGATGAATTGGAGAGCATATTTTCCATTCTTTTTAAAAAGCCCCAACTTCAGTATGTTCTAGGATAGAGTTAGCACCTGTAGCAGTCTGGATGGGGGCACAAGGAGGAATTCATGAGCAATTGTGTCTGAGACAAGTGTAGACCGTATAGTCCACTGTTTCTCAGCAACTTTCAGAGGGGTGGACTTCAACTCCCAGAATTCCCCAACCAGCATGTAAGTTGAAATCCACTCCTCTGAAAGTTGCTGACGTTGAGAAACACTGGTCTAGCTGAGCTGGAGCATCTCAGCTAGGAATTGTGCTATAATATTGAAATTCTACCATGGGGGGATGAGGCCTACTTCCAATTTCCTGCTCCTATTTGTTTTTCATACTCAGCCTGGAAAAATTACAGTCATTTTTTACTTCCATACTGTTATAAACAGTATGGTGTCCTCAAGTTGTTTTTGCAATATTTAATTGTTCATTGCAAACATCAGTTCTGTCTCAGTGTCCCAAGAAGGGCTTTTCATCCACGTCCATCCTGCCCTGTCCTCATTTTTTCAGGCCGTTAACAGTTTTCAGTGCTCTTTGCAGGGAACAGCAGAGGCCCACGAGCTGCATGAAGGAAGCACTGCCGATGTTCTTCACTCGAGAATCAACGGGGAGATCATGGAGCTGATCCTGCTCAGATATCAGGGGAGAAACTGGAACGGGCACTTTCGTGTCCATGACACACTGCCAGAGTTTTTCCCAGTCTGCTTCAGCTCAGATTCTGCAGATGTGGCTACGATGGATATTTACATTCATATCAGGAAAGTCGGCACCCACATGATCCTCTCTGTGTATAGTCCCTACTGGATCATCAACAAGACTTCCCGGGTTCTCCAGTACCGCGCTGAGGATATTCACGTAAAACACCCAGCAGACTTTCGGGACACCGTCTTGTTCTCCTTCAAGAAAAAGAATATTTTCAGTAAAAACAAGGTATGAGGCCAAGCTTTTGTTCAACTTGCCTGAAGAAGTGGGCTCTGTAGCTTTGGTGATTTTCATTAATAGCATCTTTTGCAATTTGGAAAGGTTGGGCTCGACCTGCTTATAAAAATTGCCTGCTTCATTTGGCTAATAGCCCAGTGTTGTTTTTGAGGAAGCTCCAATATATTTAATCAGCTTGGTATCGATTTGCCCTCTAGACAGTGCCGGACTAAATGTTTCCTAATTAATTTTATAGCTTTGTTTTTTCTTATTTGGTTTTACTGATTTGCACTTTATTGCAGATTTCCCCCTCATTTTTCTTAATAGGAAATGAGCAATTTGAATGCTGCTTTGAATGGATCTCAATTTTCTTTGTTTATGCCTGCAGCTATCCAAGTGTGGATCCGCTTTCTCTCGCTCTCATTGTCACCTCAGTGGTGAATTAAAGTTTTTGTCTCTGTCTTTTTGGATGGTCAAGAATGTGTGAGATCTGATTTCTTGCTATTTTCTACACTTACCTTCCCAACAGTCACCACTTGTGGCTTATTGCAGTAAACCTAAAGCATAATTGTAGGTTCGTGATATTAGGAACGGACACGTCTGATTTACAGAAAGAAACTCTTGTTTTCTGTCCTCCAAGTCCGTTTATCTTCCCTTTTGTCTAGATCCAGCTGTGTGTCTCAACCAGCACCTGGTCAAGTAGTTTCTCCCTGGATACAGTAGGAAATTCTGGATGTGTGAAGTGTCCAGCCTTCAACATGGATTTTCTGGTATGGCTGGCTTCCTGTACTTGCTTTCTGCTTTGACTAATTCAGTGGTTCTCAACCTTGGGGTCACGACCCCAGTTGGGGTCGCGAGACCATTTCGCGGGGGTCGCCGGGCACCGCTGGCCGCCATTTTGTTTTTTATTTTTATTTTTTTAAATTTTTTAAAAAAAATTTTATTTTTTTTTATTTTTTTTTGGCGCGCGCATGCCGTGCACGCTCAGATCCGCCCGTCGCGCCGGAAAAAAAATAAAAAAAATTTAAAAAAATAAAAAAAATAAATAAAATAAAAACAAAATGGCGGACCGCGACGGGCGGATGTGCGCATGCGTGGCGCGTGCGACGGGCCGATCCACGCATGCACAGATCCGCCCGTCGCGGCCGCCATTTTGTTTTTTTTGTTTTTTTTAAAAAAAAATTGAAATTTTTTTTTTGCGCGCGCGCGCCCCCGGGTTGGGGTCATGGCGCGCATGGGCGGGGCAAGTGGGGTCTCAACCTCAGAAAGGTTGAGAACCACTGGACTAATTGCTGTTGTTTGTTTCAGCCGTAGGTAATAAAATTCTCTCAATGGATGGGATGGGATGGGGTGATTCTTGGTCAGGAGAATCAGATTCCCTCATCCTGGCAGTGCGTGGCCAAAACCATCCCTTCTTCTTCTTCTTCTTGTGCCAAATCCATTATCTGACGTTGGTGATCATGTTGGTGATGAGTCGTCTTGAAACACAAACTGTAATATCATTCTGCAGGTTGGCGTTACTATTAAAATGAGCAGCTTCAATCTGACTCGGATCATCACTTTGACACCATTCTATACCATAACAAACCTGTCTTCCTTGGAGCTGGAATTTGGAGAAATAGGACCTGATGGATCGTTTCCTACTAATAAGTGGAATTACTTCTCGCCCTCAGAGGTAGTATTTGAAGGCTGGGTTTGTCAGTTAAGCTGGCTTGCTCTTAATGTCATGTTTTTTGAAACAAGGGCTTATTTTTAATTCATCTGAGTTTTTAGTTGTAAAACATAGCTGCAATGTTAGCAGTTCAGTGGCCGGCAGCATGACTTGAAAGGAGCTCTATGGTTAAGAGTGATCATTGCTTATTATTGCTCTCTGATTTAATCTGAATTGCTGGTTGGGACACTAAAGCAGCACATTCAGCTGGAGATCAAAGTGGCAATGATTGTCTTGATCACCAAACTTCACAACCTTCATCTACGGCTAATGTGGAATTTGGAGTGACGTGTTCTCGGAATAGCTAGAGGGCTCCAGGTTGGAGAACATGCCAACTCCAACTTCTTACAAGAAATTAATAAAAATAATTGGCATCCTTATTTCCTTATCTAGCCCTGTTCCCTTTTTTCTGCTAGTGTGTTGCATTTTGGCCTGAAAGTCCATCTGGCAAGCTGTGCATCAGAGTGAGTGGCTCCGAGCAATTTTCCAGACCCTTCTTCTACAACCGACAGGACAATGGAACATTGCTGAGCCTGGAAAAGTTGGTAAGATTGCAGATACCTTTGTTCTTCTCTTTTAGGGCATGAAGAGCGACCTGAGGTCCTGGCATGCATGGCTCCCTGGCCTTGTTGGTGGGAGTCATGGGCCACAGCAACAGCAGGAGGGGGCTCCCTGCACTTCCGGAGCTGCAGGGAAACTGCCAACATGCATTTAGAGCACCACTTCTGTTCCTTCCCACAGAATACAGGCATCCTGGTGGACATCAGCATGGCTGAACATTCCACTGTTATCAACTTCTCAGATTATTACGAGGGGGCTGCCCCTGCATTGGTCATTAATCATACATCATGGGCGACTCTGAAATACCAGCAGAGGTAGGTGAGAAGGCACCCACGTTTCTCTTGAGCTGTTATCTTCAGTTGTAGAGCATGGGTCATCCCATGAATTTCGCATTTGTGTTTTTTAATCCATGCAGCGGCCTGCAGGAAGTGATGGAACTAAAGCCGAAGGAAGTTAGATTGTTCGTTTGGGCAGATCCTACAGGGATCAAAAAATTAAATTGGGACTATGCACAAAACACAGGAGAACTCGATCTTCTTAAGGTAATCTGTATATATAAAAAAACCCTGTCAATGTACCGGTAGCACTTCCACTGCTGTGTTTAACTTATAGCAGTCTCAGTCTCTGTGTGCTCCTTCCTTCCTTCCTTCCTTCCTTCCTTCCTTCCTTCCTTCCTTCCTTCCTTCCTTCCTTCCTTCCTTCCTTCTTTCCTTCCTTCCTTCCTTCCTCCCTCCCTCCCTCCCTTCCTCCCTCCCTCCCTCCCTCCCTCCCTCCCTTCCTCTGGAAATAGCATTTAATTTTTGAATCCTAAAGCCTCATGGTCAATATATTCATTTAGGCAGCTCATTATTTCAGAGCCTACAACTCATTTTCAGCAATATTTAAGTGATGTTACTGCCTTCAATTCCTTTTCCTTGCTAATCAGCCAGTGACTATTTTTAAATTAAAGGATTCACTATTTTAACAAAATAGTACGCAAAGGCTTTGAGTTTTGCTGATTACTGTCTTTCACCTTGCTGCTTTTTTCGTGCTAATTCAGGATGAATGTGGACAGTTTTCATACAACGCCAACACCCCCATCCACTGGGTCTCTTTCCTGGATGGGCGGCAGAGGGTCCTGCTTTTCACGGAAGATGTGGCTTTGGTGTCCAAAGCGAGGCAGGCGGAGGAGATGGAGCAGCCTGACCAGGAAATCAGCATCGCTCTCCAGGGCCTCGGACTTTCACTGGTCAACAACAAAAGGAAACAGGAGATCTCTTACATAGGCATCACCAGGTAACGTTGGTTGGCAGGAAGCTGCAGGCACCTTTTGGTGCAAAGCATTAGCCAGTCATGTTTCCCTGATCAAATGCCCATTTTGGATTCCTTTAATATAAAAAAAAGCTGCTGAAGATAGATTTGGAAGGTTTTTCTTTGACTCTTAAGTGACATTCAGTCTTAGTTGCATTGCAGAGAAGCTACAGTATCACCAATTTAGAAATTAAATAATTAAGAGAGATTTCCATTAATGACATGCAACATATTTTCCTGTAAGGCTTTAGCTTCTTATTCTCCCCTTTTTTTTGCAGTTCAGGCATTGTTTGGGAGTTGAAACCAAAGCAAAGATGGAAGCCTTTTAACCAGAAGCACATCAACCTCCTGGAACAGGCTTATCAAAGGCATCTCTCTGCGCAGGGCATGGAGCCTTCTGGCTGGATTAAAATCAACAACAATTTTGAGGTATGTTGGAGCCACAGATGAAGGTCAAACTTGTTGGAATATTCATGAGCAGGAAGAGGCATGTGGTAACTCAGTCAGCCAATGTGAAGAAAGTGCTACTGAGTCTGTGCAAAAGGTATTGAGTTAGAAGCTGGATTTTTCCAATCTCAGGTTTGTCTCTATGTCTCTCTGTAAGAAGTCTTCATTGAGCTATGTTGCTGTAAAGAAGAATGTATGGTATTGTAAATATTTTGATATGAATATAAAAAGGTTATTTTGAATCAGCTAAATGCAGTCAACTGTGAGAGCTTCTGATTTATTTTTCACCAACAGAGAAATTAAAATTCTCTAACAGAACCCTCCAAGTGGCAGATATACAGTGAGCCTAAGATGCTTGGTAAAATCTCTTCTTTATGACTATCCGCTCCCTCCCAGAAGTGAGAAACACTTTTAGCCGGTTCTTGAGTTGTGGGGTCCTTGCTGCTCTCTCAGCTCAGTGATTTCCTTGCAGACATTTCATTACCAAACAGGTAACATCATCAATGCTAGGCTAATGCTATTCCTGAGTTTATGGCAGGGCATTTGGAAGTTGAGAAACACTGTTTTAGATTCAAGACAACCAAGAGCATATGCTAGCATTTAAGGTTTGTTGAATAGCAGTAGAATCAAGATTAGTGAGGCTTGACTCTGAGCTGCTGAACAGTGCCTGATCTGGGCCTTGAAGAAATAGGATGGGCAGCAATAGGATGGGAAGAAGATTTTCAGCGGATCTATTTCACTATTTCTCGGGAATCTCGTTTTGGACTGAAATATCCCTGTATCTCTGGGCATGAAGTGAGGGGCAATACATAATAGGAGTTCTGTATCTATATTTTCTATTTTCAGATAAACTTTGATAAGTTGCCTATGGAAATGCGCCTTCCATTCAAATGCATAATCAAGCGAGACTTTCTATCCGCCATCCAAATTGAATTCAAACAGTCAGTGCATCAAAAAAGCTTACGGGCTCAGTTATATTGGCTCCAGGTATGTGTCTTTGCTTTTAGAGAAGGCTAATCTGTCCCCGGGGATTAAGAGGCTGGGCTTCTTAAGGATGATTGCTGTAAGACCTGCCAGAGTCCCTTATCACTGTACTTACCCACTGTATTTATCCACTATATTCTAGCCCAGCTCCTAGAAATTCACTTCGTGATGTTCCTGAAAGAGAAAGGACAATAAAAATGTTATAGTTGTATTTTGTAGAAACATTAACATCACAATTTTCTTCTCAGCAAACCCTTTAATCTGTTGTCACGTGTCTACTGTCTAATTTGTTAACATTTTTGTTAAATAGATGCTGGCACCTCCTGCCTGCAGAGTTACTTGTTTAGACTGGTTAATACTCTCCATATATCCCTGTTCTCCTCCTTTGAAGGTGGACAGCCAGCTCCCCGGTTCCATGTTCCCGGTGGTGTTTCACCCTGTGGCTCCTCCTAAATCTATTGCACTTGACTCAGGTGAGGTGAATTTTTAGCACCAACTGACCAACTAACTCAAAGGTGTCCAGTGTTGGTAACTTTAAGACCTGGGAACTTCAACTCCTAGAATTCCCCAGCCAACAGTGCTGGCTGGGGAATCCTGGGAGTGGAAATTCACAGGTCTTAAAGTTGCCAAGCTTGGATATTCCTGAACTAACCAAAGCGGGCAAAATGGGCATTCAATTCATCTCTCTCTTTCTCTTTTTAACTTAGAACCAAAACCTTTTGTTGACGTCAGCATCATAATTCGATTTAATGAATTCAGCAAAGTGTTGCAGTTCAAGTAAGTAAATTATATTCAGCAATGTGTGAAACATGCATCATCTCTGTTTGGTTCCCAGCTAAAACAATGACACATTCTTCAAATTCGGAGAACTTGATTCCATATTTGTAGCTTTTGGCGTAATTTTCAGAGATGACTTCTTCCACAGTTCTGTCTAGAAGATGAGAAATGTGGTGTCTGATTGTAGCCAGCAGGTTCTCACAGAGAAAATCTCTGGGTGGGGGTCCTTCCTGCTTTCCCCATTCTAGAGTTGCTCTCCTGTAGGTTTCCTGTGTCAATTATGATTTCTTTTTGCCAGGTATTTCATGGTTCTTGTCCAGGAGATGGCTTTGAAGCTAGATCAGGGATTCCTAGCAGCTGTGATTGACCTCTTCACACCAGCCACAGACCCGGAAGCTGAAAAGCAGAAGGTAGTTATGACTGAAGAAGTTGGCATGTCTCTGTCTCCACCTGGGAGGGATGTTTGAAAAACTAGAGAGATTAAAAAGAAAAAGGGAAATTACCCTTTTAAAAAAGCATAAGTCTAGGCACCAAAAGGCTTGAAAATATTAAGTAAAGAAGTTTCAATAAACAAATGTGAAAATGTGTAAGGTTTGTGCTTGAACCCAGCTGAGGATACCTGTTCAAACTTATTTCTGTTTTAACAGGCTGGGTTGATAGAGAAAGATATGGATGCTCTGAACACAGAGTTGATGGAGTCCTCCTTGACTGACGTATCCACTCTTAGTTTCTTTGAACACTTCCATATTTCTCCACTGAAGGTATGTTTTCAGACAGTAGCAGCTCCTTCCCCAAAGAGGGGGCTGCACACTGATCCCCCCCCCAGCACAAGGCAGTTGAAAGGGCAGAAGCCTTTGCCCAAAAGCCTTCAATTTGTGTTGGAGCTTTGAGATTTGCAATTTGGCCCAAGTGCCAAAAGCACTTATTCCCTCCAGTGAGCACTGCCTGAGACCCCCCCCCCAGGAGAACTACACATCCCCTCCCTCATTTTCCTGCTTTACATCCTTACATGAGCCCAGCAGGGGGAAAATGGCTTTGTGGCATTCTGGCACTGCTTCCATATATGGTAAACTTTAATTTCTTTCTCCATTAGCTAGCTAACTAGATGGAAGAAAACATCTCTTGGGTTAATTTGGAATAATTTGTGGAACCTGCCTTAAATTCTGTTTGTTTGTTTTTACACTTTTGAGCCTAATGCCTTGTTTTAGAGGATCACAAATTCCATAATTTGCTTTTCATTATTACGGCCCTAATAGATGTGGAAGGCATTATTTCTAGTTCTATTTCTCCCTGTCCCCCAATATTTTAGAAATGCCTTTTTTATCAAATAGGTTTGCATTTAAATTTTTTAAGTTCTGTGCAGAAATGCTAAATTGAAAATTCAGCAGAATATGCCTTACGGAATTCTCTGATTCCCTCCTCAATTTAATAAAATGCTAGCTTTGAAATACGGTTGATGTTGAACTTTTTTGAAAGGAGACTGGGTGAATATGAAACTTTGGCAGAAGTAAACCCATGAAAAAGCTGACAGAAATAGTTTTTTTTAAAGTATTTAAATGAATCCTGCATTCAGCAAAGCTTAATAACTTACAGTGGCTCTCTTGTTGTTGTTGTTGTTCAGTCGCTCAGTTGTATCCTATTCTTCGTGACCCACCACAGCGTGCCAGGCCCCCCCTCCCCCCCTGTCTCCCAGAGTTTGCCCAGATTCACGATCCTTGCATCAATGACCCTATCTCCTCCTCTGCCGTCCCCTTCTCCTCTGGCCTTCCATTTTTCCCAACACCAGGGTCTTCTCCAAGGAGTCTTTTCTCTCTTCCCATTTGGTGGCCCAAGTCTTTGCGCTTCAGTGGCTCTCTTAAGCGCCACTTTCTCTCTTGCCAGCTGCATCTAAGCCTTTCCTTGGGCTCCGGCACCGAAGCGTCTGAGTCGGGCCAGGGCGACATGATTGCCATCCATTCCGTCAATCTGCTCCTGAAGAGCATCGGAGCCACCCTGACTGACGTGGATGACCTCATCTTCAAGTAAGGGGCTTCGGGGTTCATCTCAGGAGGCTCCTGGGAATAGAAGCAGCCCAGTCCTGGTGGCTTGGACCATTACTCACACCCGGCAGGGTCTATATACACATGGATTCCTGTATTTCCTCGGCTCTGTGCTGCTCCTTTCAGTCCACATTTGGAGCAGCAAACAGACCCATTCGATAAATAAGGTTTAAAAAATCCATACACAACAACATGAAAATTACACTGCCCTTCCAAGGCAGAAGATACAAACTCCATTTAAATCAAGTCCCAAACCAGGGATTAGATTTCATAATGTATCCACGAAGCTGGGGGAGGTGATAGCTTTTCTAAAGTGCAGCCCTGAAGATCTCGGGTGGGAGTTTTAGGTCCCTGCAGATGACATTCCCTGCAAGGAAGGACCAGGAAGCAGCTCCTGCTTGCCCAGTCCAGACAGACAGGGACCTTCCAGTGACATACAGACCTGAGCCATGAGGGGTTTCAAGGTGACAACCAGCATCTCGTCACCCTTCAAACATGCCTTAGACCAGTGATGGCGAACCTTTTAGAGACCGAGTGCCCAAACTGCAACCCAAACCCCACTTATTTATCACCGGGTGCCAGGTGGGAGTGGCTGTGGTCATGGCAGACTTGGTGGGTGTGGCCAAGGTGGATGTGGTCATCTTGATGTTGCTCGTGGGGAGGGACGCCTGTGGGGGCTGGGCAGGGTTGGGGGAGATCCAAGGGGTCTCTGGCAGGTGGGGCAGTGGGCAAGAGGCTTGTCCTGTGGGGTGAGGTGAGGCGAGGCAGGGCGGGGGTGCCATTGTCGCAGGGCAAAGTGAGGCAGGGGATGGGGTGGCTGCTGCCTGACACCATCGGGCCCCCCACACAGAGGCCAGTGAGCGCATGGGGGCCAACAGTGTCCGTCAGCAGCCCCTCAACCGGCACTCTTTGGGGCTCCACAGCCCGCTGCCAGCAGTTCAGAGAAGCCGCCTCTGAGCTGGCCGGCTGGCCGGCCGACAGCTGAGGAGGCGATGCAATGGGTCGTGCCAGGGAAAAGGAGAGCATGCGAGGCCAGGAGGGATGGGAGGGGGGAAGGGAAACCAGCCATGCTGGGATGCATCCGGCCACGTAGAACCTTGGCAAGTTAGCAGGCGGCTGGTTGAAGAGGGACGGTTGCCATCTCCAGGGCATGGCACGTGTGCCCACAGAGAGGGCTCTGAGTGCTGCCTCTGGCACGTGTGCCATAGGTTCGCCACCACTGCCTTCGACAGTGAACTTTTGCAGGGCTGATCACTTCTCCTTTCCTTGCCATCACATCTGTCGATCCTGGGGCTTGCTAGCAGGGAAAAGAATTTATCACACACGCAAGTATCCCACGCTCTTAAATGGTGAGGAATGTCAAGTGAAGCCTCTTGTCTAAATCTGATTTTGACCCCTACTTCCTGGAAAGCTTGTCAACTCAGCTGGGTTTCGGTAGAATGGGACGAAGATAGTCTGCTCCATAGAATAGATTCTGTAAGATTCCGTAAGATTCTTTACATACAAAAGAGTAGATTTCTAGGCAACGGGTAGCCATTGTTCTTCATGAGGTTGCTTATCTGCTGCTTTCAGGCTTGCTTTCTTCGAAATCAAATATCAGTTTTACAAGAGAAACGAATTGCTGTGGAGAGTCATTGGCCATTACAGAGGGCAAGTAAGTTGGCCCTGTTCTTTACCCCTCCCTCATTGCGGTTTCTCTTTTGATCTGAGAGTCCCTCCTCCATTCACTCTGCTCCTCTCCTGCTTTCAGGATTTGCCTGTGTATAATTTCCAACACTCCTTTTTTTGTGCTCTTTTTTCCCCTTTAAAGTTCCTGAAGCAGATGTATATCCTTGTGTTGGGGCTGGACGTGCTGGGCAACCCCTTTGGCTTGATCAGAGGCCTTTCGGAAGGGGTGGAGGCCCTTTTCTACGAGCCCTTCCAGGTACGGCAAATAAGAGAGCCCTGAAGATGAGAATAAACCACGGGGGGAGGGAGGGGGGGTATCCGTGAAATCTCAGCTCTCCTTCCTGACTTCCGCCAGGGCTGCTGCCTGTGCGGAAAGGGATCAGGATGTGGAATGCCCTGAAGGCTCCTCTCCCCCTTTGCCTTCTCCGTGGTGGGTGCTCCAGCAAGGAGCACATGCGACAGCCATGGGGTTTTAAGTAACTTATGTCAAGGGTTCAGCTGCTGTCTGCGCCCTCCTCAGCCACAGTCATCAAGAGCACACTGAACGCTCGGCTTGGCTCTCAAAATCCGCTCGGGGCTTCTCTTTAGGGAGCCGTCCAGGGACCCGAAGAATTTGCCGAGGGGTTTGTGATTGGCATGAGGAGTCTTCTTGGCCACACTGTCGGTACGTGGGGCACCTTTAGTGGGTGGGTGGGTGGGTGACCTGGAGGAGCTTTCTTGGGCTGCTCTCCACCTGCAGCAGGTGAGTGTCCCTAAGCTCCCCCTTGGCTTGCAGGCGGCGCAGCAGGTGTGGTGTCCCGCATCACTGGCTCGGTGGGCAAAGGCCTGGCTGCCATCACGATGGATAAGGCATTCCAGCAGAAAAGGCGGGAGGAGATGGGGCGCCAGCCGAAGGACTTCGGGGACAGCCTCGCCAAAGGCGGAAAGGGCTTTCTGAGGGTAGGATGTTTTTTAAGATACTCCTTGGAATTCTGGGTTTTCCCCCCTACTATATTAAATTAGCTCCACCTCCAATCCATGTTGCATTTGTTGCATTTTCTCCTGCTTCTTAGTAAAAACCATAGGCCACCTACCAAAACAACGGAAATAGAACTATTAATTATATGCAGTAACATTGTGTTTTGATATAGTTTTCAAGTGTATTTTCTGTTAGGCGTTTCCTAGACAATTTGGGGACAAGACGTACCGTCCCTCTCTGTGACCTTCGTGCGTGTGTGGGTGAGGGTGGCGGGAGAGCCTGTTCCAAGGTGGGGATTGAGTTATTTTTCTCCAGAGAGCAAGCTGTGTACAAATCGCCTTCAATGGCCCGAGTGAAAGTGGGCAGTGACGTAGAATGCAATTAGAATTTTTAACACTACAGCATTAGCACCTTTTTCTGTGCACCAGAGTTTTCAAGACATGTCAGAAACGTGAAACTGGGTCGAAATTCCTAGGCCCTGTTTGGCTTCTTCTGCCGAGCCAGACGGTGGCCCAGGAGACCTCCTGGAACTCACAGGCAAAGGTTGCAGCCTCGAGAGGCTGGATGATCTCTTGCCACGCAGAGCTGTGATGCCTCTGCTCTCCGGGGCGTAAGCCGATTCCAGGCCGGCCGGCTGGATTCATGGAGGTACTCCTAGAACTGACATCCACCCTTCTCCTAGCTAATACGGCAAACTAGTTTCTCAAATTATAATCTCTTTTTTTACAGACTGGGCTGTGTTTCTTGGCAGGCTTTATGATCAGAATTTCTGGTTCTGATGATTCGTCTTAAGATGCAACTTTGAGTAGACTAAATCCATTTTAGCCTTGAATTTCCCAAAGTGGAGGGTTGTGGTGAAATTGATGTGACACTTTGCCATTCCAACCTGCAATTCCATCTTTCTCCCCCCTGCTTTCTTTAAGGGAGTTGTCGGCGGAGTAACTGGGATAGTCACAAAACCTGTAGAAGGTGAGTTCACTGGAGATAAGGTAATTCTCACAGAACTCAAGCAGCATAGAAATGGTAGCCACGGCAGGTTCTGTTTAAGTGTCCCTGATCTGAGTCATTACATGAAGTGAAACATGAACCAAGAAATAACAATGCTAAAGAGTGAGATGTTAAAGAGAAAGCCAACACTTCTTGCAGATGTCCTGAAATTAAAGTGCTTTGAATTTAGTGCCACTGCCTGCAGTCAGAAAAAGTCACCCTGTTTTACTCACTCTTGATCCCAAAAGGTGCCAAGAAGGAGGGCGCGGCGGGCTTCTTCAAGGGCATCGGGAAGGGGCTGGTCGGAGTAGTGGCCCGCCCAACCGGGGGCATCATCGACATGGCTAGCAGTACGTTCCAAGGGATCCAGAGGTGAGCCCAGCAGCCCTGTGGGGGTGACTCCCCAGGCCTCATTTTTCAGAAGAGGCAGAGGCAGCCTCGCTTAGAAATCAGCATATGAGAACCGGACCCGGGTGAGAAGGAGAACATGGGCACATCCACGCCCCACGTCCTCTCCTTTGTTGTGTGAATGGGGCCTTTCGGCGCAGAGCAGCAGGCTGCCTTCTGCTAGCGGCTGCTCCCCGAAAGAGATTCTGGAATGGAGTCTCTAAGGAATGGGCCGTAGAATAATCCGAGGCGATGGATCTTTCCAGCAGTCCCCCACTAGAAAGGACCTCCTTTCCTCTCTCCTCATAGGGTGGCCGAGTCTACTGAAGAAGTCTCCAGCCTGCGCCCCCCTCGTCTCATCCGCGAAGACGGGATTATTCGGCCCTACGACCGAGGCGAGGCCGAAGGTTGTGACTTGTTTGAGGTACAGCGTTCAAATGTGGCTACCTAGATTTGTGTGTGTGTGTGTGTGTGTGTGTGTGTGTGTGCATGAAGGGGTGAGTGCAAGTAGTTCCTGTTGCTTTTGTGGACGTTGACTGTGGGGACCCCTTGCCGAAATTGTTCTTTTTTCCTCTTGTTGTGCGATCTTTGAACTTGGGCCGCACCCCTTGCTAATGTTTCTTCTTTCTCCCTTTCTCCTTCCATGCATGCTCAACCCCGGCTGGACCCACGGAATCGCCTATTTTGCTTCTCTTTTCCTGACTAACTTAACCGTCTTTATCTGCCTTGGTTTGATTGAAATGGAAAGACTTAATTCCAGAGACATCCACGGGTTGAGCCTTTGCATATTGTTAATACCAACTTCTGATAGTCTCCACTTCAAAGGACAGGGCAAATATTTTTCAGTGCTAAGAGTAGTCAGCTCCTAGGAAAGGGAGCTCAGGACAGGAAGTGGCTGGAGAGCGAGATGATGGGAAAGGAGGCCAGGAGCCGATGGGCTCCTCTTTGGGGATGAGACCCTCCTTCCTCAGTTGTTTGCACTTGAGACCAAAGACATTTGGGGGAGAGTTATTGCAGAACATCATTTTATAATAGGCAAAGAGGAGGGTGGGGGTCTCTGGCTGAGGGTCTTATACAACCACTGGCATGTCCTGAGCATCTTGCTCTGCACAGGCTTCCCCTGGCAGGTGGCTAAATGCGCACTGTGACATTGTGAGGCCAATTCTGGGCATACTTGTGTGCAGTGTCACAATGTAAGTGCAAAAAGGCAGCTCAGATGTCATGATGTTCTGATGCACGTTTTGTCATTTCTTCATCAACATGGATAAAAACAGACAGCTGTTTTACTGTGGGTGGATATTTTGGGGTCTTCCTGAGAACCTAAACCAGAAACCTGTGTGGCTTGTAGTTTCACAATCAATCTTCCATCCAAATCTGACTGGAACATGCACTAGAATGTTTGGTGGGGAATCTGACCATTTCAAACGATATTAACACCCAGAAGTCACTTTGTAGATAGATGGTTTCTTTATAGTCCTGTCCAGGTTAGTCAGTTGATTCTCTTCAAACAGTAACACCTGTGCCTTGATGCTGAAAAGAAAGGATGTATTCAGAAATATGTATTTATTTAACTTTTTATAAATGCATATATTTTCTTTCAATGTATGGCTATGCTACATTAATTTAAAGGTGACAAATTATGTTGGGAGCATTGTAAAATGTTGCAGACATTTTGGGGGATAATGAAAAAAGGGACACACATCTTCCTCCCGAATATGTGCTAAATCCACTTAATATTGAGAGCGAGGGTGACTGCTCTTCGGAACCGCACCAGCTGCCCACACAGAGCGGAAAACTGCCCCCCCCCCGCCCTTCCCTGGTATGGAGGTGCTTTCCCTTGCAATGGAAGAGAATGGAAGAGAAGCCTTAGGTTTCTCAACAATGCTTTTCTCCTCATCCCCAAAATAAAGCCAGTTCTTGGTAATATTTCCTGCTTCATATTGGTGTTCAGTGTATAATGTTGCAAACATGTACATAATACTATGAACTGGTGAATTAAAAAAAATTCGTACCTAAACTTGTGAGAACCTTTTTTGAAGGTGGGTGACTGTTGTATCGTCTGCTACTTTCCCTGAGAATTGGGCCCCTGTTTTGAGAAGGAGTGGATAGTCTGAGGTCGCCTTTCAGATAGAGCTTCAACACCCGTTTTCCCTAGCCAAGATAGCCAGTGAGGAAGAGGTCGTGGTCCTAAACATCTGGATGGGAACCTCACTGCCAATGCCAGCTGCAGGGGAGGGCAATTGGGCTTGACCTCCTGTTTCCTCCGAGTGCCATCTTTGAATTTTCATGGGCAACTTTTGTTCTTCTCTCGTCAGCCCATTTTGGTGCTCTGCTCTCAACGGGGTCAGGACTGAAGGCCTCCAGGTAGTCTCAGTTGAGGCTCCACTTGAGGCTGCATCTCAAATGGGCTCCATTAGCAGCACCTGTAGGGAGGAAGGTCAGTCCAGGACAAGCCGGTTGTGCCTCCTGTAAAAGTTTGAGCTTTGCAGCTCTAATCTAATCCAAAGCATTTTTAACTCCCGCTCCAGAACTCCCACATCAAGAAGCTGGAGGCCGAGAGTTTCCAGCACTATTGTCCACTTCCAGGAAGAGGAAAGACCTACATTGTGGTCACCAGCAGGTATGGCCTTCAGTGGGTGATTTATATGTGAGGAGAGCAAAGAGGTTCGGTTTCGTTTCCCTTCTACCCTGTGCTAGATGCTTCAGCTGAGGAGCCTCACCCATCTTCTCCCTCTCGGTCCTCCATTATGTTGGCATCACACAGGCAAGCTGAGCCTCCCCACAAGTAGAATTGGGGCTTTCGTGTGGGGGGTTGTGCTTTCTACATTTATTCTTTAGTGGAACCGAGATTGTTTCATTCAAGTTAAGATGCTTTGGTCTCGGACACGTTGTGGATTGTTTCTTCTGAAAGGGATGTCCTAAAGTATCTTTCGGTCCCTCTAGGAGAGTCCTCTTAATAAAAGAAGTGGAGATCCTAGGTCACATCACTACAGACTGGGATTACCTATATGAAGATTTTACACGGCCACCCAGTACACATGAGAACTTCCTGCAAATCTTCGTTAAGGTGAGAGAGTCTGGTCTCAGCATAATAAGTCTGACCAAAACAGCTCTTAACAACTCTTATGAATCAGCAAACAAGCTCGCTAGAGTAATACAAACCCAGAACCAAAACCTTTACTGTGTTTCAAGGATATATTTTAAATCAACTCTGTGCCATTGATTTTGGTTAGTTGAGTGGTAGATTAATGCTGCATCTCCTTTTGTGAGCAAAGTAATAATTTTACTCTTTAAAATAATAAGGAGCTCAATCTACATTTTCGTTGTTCTCAAGGGGGGACCGAAGTCCATCCTGCTCTCTCATCTTCATCAACGTAAGACATTACTGGGAAAATGTGGTCCTTTATGCACTTTCATGAAAACATTTGCCCTAATAAAAGTCTTCAAAGTATCGGAAGACTCTCTGGGCAAAAACAATAAAGGGGTTAACTTTGGATGTGAAACTTCCAAAGTGAAATCGGGTCAGTGCAGAAATATATTTTGGTTCATTTTCTGACACATAGTTGAATATTTAAGCGTTTTGTGCCATTTCTAACAGGATAAAGGGATACTGCCATTCCCCAAAAAGGAGACTTCGGGACAAGAATTAATAAAGAAAATCCGATTCCCAGATGCAGCTGCCGCAAAGGTAAGCCCCCCCCCCCAGCATTCAGCTGAAGGGTCAGCTTGATGCTGGCTGCCCTGCCAGTGCTTGGTCTTTGCCTTTGAAAGGTGGTTTCAAAACTTCCTGAGTGAAGTTTTGTACGGTGGGGTCTAATGCCTCAGATTAGCACATTCATGTCCCGTTTGGTCTGCAGCCTTTCTAGGGCAATTTCCAGGGGAATCGGGTTTTTCTACCCTCCGCATTGAAGATTAGTTTTTGATTAATTAGAATAGGAGGAGAAAAATGCCCTTTTTGGTGCCTGAGGAATGACCCTTGCCTCTCTTGGTCACTATCCTGGTCACTTCTGACAGTGTCTTACAAGGGGCTTGGGTTGGTGAGCATCCAAGTGTGGAGTCTTGCAGGCAGAAAAGCCGTGGCCTTTCCTCAAGGGTTCTGAAAGTAGGCAGTCCTCAAGTTACAACTGAAATGGAGCCCTGCTCCTCACACTTGTAACTGGGGATCGTCCTAAAATGGGCTACAGCAGTGGTTCTCAACCTTGGGGTCGCGACCCCATTTCGGGTCGCGAGACCATTTCGCGGGGGTTGCCGGGCACCGCCGGCCGCCATTTTGTTTTTGTTTTTTAAATTTTTTTAATTTTTTTAAGCGCGCGCGTGCCGCGCACGCTCAGATCCGCCCGTCGCGCTGGAAAAAAAAATTAAAAAAAAATTTAAAAATATTTAAAAAAATTAAAAAAAATAAAATAAAAACAAAATGGCGGACCACAACGGGTGGATCCGCGCATGTGCGGTGTGTGCGACGGGCCGATCCGCGCATGCGCAGATCCGCCCGTCGCGGCCGCCATTTTGTTTTTTTGTTTTTTTGATTTTTTTTAAAATTTTTTTTTAAAAAAATAAAAAAAATGGCGGCCCGCAATGGGCGGATGCGCGCATGCGTGGCGCGTGCGACGGGCCGATCCACGCATGCGCAGATCCGCCTGTCCCGGCCGCCATTTTTTTTTTTGATTTTTAAAAAAAAAATTAAAAAAAATTTTTTGCGCGCGCGCACACGCGCACACCCCCAGGTCGGGGTCACGGCGCACATGGGCGGGGCAAGTGGGGTCTCAACCTCAGAAAGGTTGAGAACCACTGGGCTACAGGCATGGTTTTGCAGAAAACCGGACATAAATGCCAGTTTTCAGCAAAACTGACATAAAACATGGCCACGTGACAGAGTCACTGTGAATGGCTGTGAACGCAGCCCGGTTGCCGAGTGCCCAAAGTGTGGTCATGTGACCATGGGGGGTGAGCAATGGAACTTTGAATTTGAATTGTAAATATTCTCCAGGTAGTAGGTCTGTTGGAACTTTGAACAGTCGCTAAGCTGCTGGTCATAAGACGGCTACGCGCAACACTTCCTGAGTCATTTTCATTGCCGCCCCGATTGTGCCAACTCTCGGTTGAAGCAGAACTGGGTTTTTGCAAGAAAAGGGTGCCGATTTTTTCAGCAAAGGGTTCTAATCACTGCGTTCTGCCGCTTTGCAGAGGATGTGTCAAGCCATCGACGAGGCTGAAGCCAGCAGGCACCAGCAGACCTTGGTGAAGCAAGCCTCTCTGAAAAGACACGTGTCCAGGACATGATTGGGACCTGGAGGGGGGGGGCTTCGGCTCAGGCCTTTTGGGGGAACAATCTGTGCCTGGTTGACCCTCCTTCTGGAAGTATTCAGCCCCGGTCTCAGCTTTCCTCTGTCTAGATTTCAGTCGGTTGTGGGCATTCTTCTAGAAAATCTCGACAATCAAGACCCCAAAGAAGAAATTTCGAGATTCCTTCTGCTTTAAATTTAATAAATGAATCAAAATTCATTTCTACTGCCTTCGACAGAAAATAAGCTTCCCGTGAATCAGGTCTATTCAGAGAAGAGATTTTTTTTAATGCAGTCCAAGGACTGGTGGAGGAAGTCACTCGTCCAATTGTAATCAGGGACAGACGTTCTTTCTTCATGCTGGTCAGTAAAGAATGCCTAATTACGTGAACTACTCTTAAGTAGATTTATGTGACACAGAAATGTTTGGCTTAGAACACAATTCTCTTTTAGGAATGTCCTGCACATTTCCACTAGATTCTCTGGTGACAATATACAATATAGAAAAATGCCCAGACTTAAAAGAAAGAACTGACTCCAGGTCCCAGCCCGTTGCAGCTCCACTGCAGCACCAAACCCAAAGGTTGGAAGCGCACTTTCATCAACTCCGACTGACTCCCAGCTCCTTTTTCTCTTCCCCTAATGCCAAATCCAGCAAATTTTAGGTTGGGCTTCAGAAACACCCAGGTGCTTGCCAGGGATCGGGCCCTGGGTGGTTCAGCCGCTCTGAGAGAGACTCCTCCACCTGTGCTCTGGCAGCTGAACTATTCCTGCCCAGGTCCTCTTTGGAGGCAGCGGGGTAAACTTGGGCTTTTTATACACGCAGGCAATTCTGCTTAACATTCAGTATTTCTTAAGCCCAATTATTTGTTTTTGGGTGATGCTCTCTTTTTGCACACTTGTTTTAGGAAGCACCTTCATACTCATAACATACTCATAACAACACGGCCACAACTGGTTAATGATATCAGCTACGTTTATAGTCTCAGCACAGCCAATTTATACTCCAAAATAATCCTTCAGTACCAAAGAGTTGCAACAAAGATACAGATTTATATGCCAGCAATTACAGTCAAATTATGGCAGAGTCACTGCCTCAAGCAAAAATACAATAACACAAATGATGTTATTTAGAAAGTAATAGGATCAATGCCTAAATAATATTAGGGTCTAATTTAGAGCTGTAAATGAGGCAGAAACTATTACGGCTAGGTCAGAGTTAACAGATATCTTCAAAGTTACCTAGTTCACTCAGGGAATTTGGCTCATGGTCACATAAAATGTACTACTTTCTGGTTTACTTTTGTTACATATAATATACTGCCAATAAAAATATTTTATATGCAACTCTTTCTGTGATACTATCAAAGAATGTTAATTGTGCTGCAGAGTTCACTCCACCTGCAAAGGGATGCCTGTTGTGAGTCATCAGTCAAACACTCTGAAATTGGGTTTGATTGCTTTCCACAAGATGGTAGCATTTCCTTATTTTTACAACTGATACTTCAGCCTTTCTGTCCTATGTTAAGAACAAGTTGCATAAAGCCACAATGCCTAAGTGTAATAGTTACAAAACTTCACTTCTTGTGAGTACACATGGACATAACCTGTGTCTGGGCTTTCTTCAAAAGAGCGTTTCCTAACTTCAAAAATGTGGCACGCTTAGCACTGATAGAAGAATTGTTTGGTTTTATTCCTGGACTTTTGTTGTTTTGTCAAGTTTAAAGGCTGAGAAATAATATATGGTATATTACTGAATCAAACTTAGAAGCTGTGCAAACATTTTAAGGAAGGAAGGGAGAAATAGAAAAGTCATTGGTGTAATGCAGATAGATTTTATTTTTATAAAACAGACCTTTGACTCAGCTGATGAAATTGTTTAGGGATAAGATGATAGAATTTGTAAAGCTGGCAAGCAAATGAAAAGTAAATGAATCCTGGAATCTATTTGTAACTAACTTCAGAAATAATTCAAAAGGGATGGGCACATAATAACTATTAGCCATGCTAGCCAACTAAATTGCACAGCCTGAATGCCAGCTGTTTTCCACAGTTAAAAAAAATGCCCGTCTCTGTGAGTTCCCAGAGGCTACTGCTAAGAGACCAAGAGAGAGAAAGTTCAAGGCATTGGCTGCTGTTTGAGGAATGGGTTCTCTGAAGCAACCTGTCAGCAGCTGCCCTCACCCACAAGGCTGCAGAAACCCGGTGACCCCATTCGAGACACCTGAGCAGGTACAATCGGCCTGGTTTGCCAACAGCACTGGGATGCTTGGTGTGACTGCACTAATCTCTGAGCCGCTCTCCCTTCGTAGGAACTCTTCTTGAAGACCTCTTTGCATCTAAAGCATTCATAAATATTCAGAGGAAGTGGCGTGAGACTGCAGGGTCTCGAAAAATGAGTCTCAGTTCTGGTGCAGCAGCCTGGAGACCTCCCGTGCATTTTCATCACTTGCAGAAATAGATTTTTACTTCATATGAAATGCAAAGTGCCAGTGAACCACTTGGGCAGCATTTGGTATGTTTACATGGCCACGTAGCCTGAGTGCTCTACCGGGGAAAGGGGGCAAAAGGAAGCGGGACAATCACCCGTGTTTAGTCTGTTCAGACAGACGGATGGGATAAGCTTGGAGAGGACAGATCGGGCTTCTTCAGTAACCAACGTCTTAGTCTTTGAACTGCCCCGGGATGCTTTGGCACCCTGTGTTTCCTTAAACGGGGGGGGGGGCAGGGGAAACCAGTCAGGCAGCTGAATATTCATAACACCAGCTCTTCTTAAGAAGAAGGCATGCCTTTCCAAGGCGTGCAGGTAGAGGCTGTGAGGTAATTAGTTGCCTAATGTATTATGCATGCTTTTTGGGATCCAGGAGGTGAGCTGGATCCTCAAGGTGGAATCCAGGAGATGAGCTGGATCCTCAAGGTCACGGCTGCTTGGATGGAAGGCAGGGATGGGAGGGCCTTTCATATGTAAAGTTGTGCTGGCTGCAGTCGCAGGCCCACATTTTCACAAGAGTTCTGGAACCTGAAATGTATGTTTAAAAGTTTTCGGTCCCGCCAGTGTTTAAAATCCAGGGATAGAAATTGTTTTGTACGTTCAAGATTTTTTACATCCTTTTCTGAAGAAATATATGAACAATAATTAATAATGTTAAGTTTACACCTGTTTATACGTCATGCCTCCCAACAATCAATATTTAGCATAATTTCTTCAGAGGTTCTCTGTAAACTTCTCAGACAGAAACAAATTTGGGAAATGTAGGCCAGGTGGGGGAAGACAGAGCTGGGACGTGTGTGTTGCAAAGTGTAATGCAAAAGGCTGCACTAACATCTCATTGCCATGATGGGAATAAAATGCTGGATTAAATACGTTTTGGTCTGTTGCAACAAAGCCCTAGTGTTCTTAAATCAGGGCTTTTCAACCAGTGGCACAGGTACCACCTGTGGTACATTGGCACCTGACAGGTGGTACGCGACCATCCTAGAAAAGTGGTAGTGGGGGAGGGGAATGAGCTGAACCGGTGGCAGCACCGCACAAGCCTGAGCGAGAGACGGCTGGAGCTGCAGGGCTGTCAGGGCTCAGCGGAAGCGCCAGGATCAGCGCCAGGATCCAGCTGAGCCCTGAAGAAGCGCCGATCAGCTGGAAAGCAGCACTGATCCTGGCGCTTCTGCTGAGCCCAGAAGAAGCGCCGATCAGCTGGAATGTTGCAGCATCTCCAGGGTCTTATGATTTACATTCAGATGCTTGGCAACTGATTCATATTTATGACCGTCACAGAGTCCCAGGGTCATGTGAAGTGACCAAAACCTGCTGCAACCACCCAGCAGACGGGGGGGAATAAAAACCAAACACACCCCATCCCTGCTGCCAATCCTTAACAGAAATGCTCACAACAATGAAAACCTCGGACAGGAGGAAGAGTGCCGCCGGGCAGGCTGGCAGGCGTCTTGCTCGGCTGTGGCTTGGGGGGCACTTTTTTCAGTGCTATTGTAACTTCGAACAGTCACTAAGCAAACTATTGTAAGTCAAGGACTACCTGTACTTTATTACTTTTTTCCTTTTTTTTTTTGGTCATCAAGTTTTTGACACCTTGCTAGGCGACTGGTGGTCCTCGGATGTTACCATATCCTAAAAGTGGTACAGTGGGTGAAAAAGTTGAAAAGCCCTGTTCTTAAACAACGTGGTCTGCAGTGTCCAGCACAGAAATTTGGATTGGGATTGTAATCCAAATTGTGATGTATACATTTTAGTATGTACCTACTTCAATATATTTCTGATTTGCTACCAAAAAAATCCTTCCAGATGGCTGGGTCATGTGAAATGGAAACCCGTTTGATAGTGATTTTATTGCTTATTTTCAATATTGGTGGCTTCTGAAAACTGCCTGTCACCACTGCTTTTCTTCTCCCAAGTTCACACTTCCATCTCTCGGTGCTATGATTCACCCTGCCTGTTGGCTATTACAGAACTGGAGAAAGGAGAATTAGACTTCTCTTCAGTTTTGGACTCTGGGGAAAACAGTATTCTTCTGTCATTTGCTAAACTAGCCCCAAAGTGGCTCAGGTGAGGCAAAGTTTCAGGAGCCTCTCTCCCAATTAAAAGCCAAAAGACTTGGTGACGTTTCCCCTCTAACAAGGCAGCCAAGCCAGGACCTTGGTAATCGCAAGAAGAAAGGGAAGAGGCTGGTGCCTAGCCCTGGGCCTGTTGGAACACCCAAGTTTTAATGGCTGTTATAGTGGTCTTTCCACCTGTGACACCTTCATATCCATCTTCATTTTTTGATTCTTCTCAACGAGACAATGATGAAAGACCTCTTCCCCAGCTCCAGCGAGAGATCAATGGCAGCTGGCACTTGCCATTGTTTACAGCACCAACTGGAGACTTGGGGCAGATCCGGGAGCACAATAGCCTCCTGTGGGCCCCACTTTGCTTTGATCTTCTCCTGCCTCAAAGGCAATCCATTTTTATTAGTCCCTTTTGGTGACCCCCACAAAGATCAATCATGCTCCCGGAGTGCAGACGGCATCTGCATGTCCCTGCAGTTCAAGAAGATGGGAAAGGAGGAGTTGGACTCCTAATATGTTGCTTATTATGGGTCGATCTTTTTCTTTGTACTGTGGGCCAAACCTCAAAATCTGCCCGTGTCCATGGGCAATTAAGTTTTGTCTTCTCACAGACCCCTTCCGTGACCATCGAAGCAGATGGTGCTTTACTTGGGCCAGTTTGAGAGTAGAAAGGCTGGGATTCAGACTCTCTCTCTGTTTTGTCCCTAGGCCAACAATGTTTGATCTTTTTTGACACTTCCTGTTCTGAGCATGGGTGGCTTTGTGTAAAAGTAAATTATTTGCAAGCTGTAATTTTTCAAATATGTCAAAAGAAATTCCAAGCAAGTCTCTTTTCTTTTGCTAAGAAGGCAAGAGGTGCAGAGTAATATTTGGCTAAAAGTCCTTTTGTTGAAAAGGGCCGTTTTAACTTCTATTAATACATTGCATCTGCCCTAATGTTTAGCGTGCCAGCCTTTTTCTTAACTTTGCAATGTTGGAAATGACTTCTGAGCCATGTTGTATCCGTGCCTGCTGGCACTGCAAGCAAATCTAGTTTGGGACTTTATGCAGCTGTCGGGAGAGAGGAATGCCCAATGTAAGCTTTCTGAGCTGAAGAACAGTTCAGTTAAGCTTCTTATGTGAATTTCTTCCCTAGAAGAAAGGCTGCTTTCTGTGTACTTATTTTTAAATTTCTTCTCCATACAGTGAATTGCCTGGGAAATGTGATGGGTTGGCAGTTTCAGGGCTGCGAGCTGTCCATTAATCCAGAGAAGAGAGTTTAATAAACTGCAGATCCTCTTTGAAGTCAGTTGTCTCCTCCAGACCTGAGGGTTCAACTGGAAACGGAGCCATCTCTGCATCCTTCCATCTCAGATCCATGGTCGGCAAATTAATCTCTCTGACCTTTGCGGGTAGAGAGTAGAAGATGAAGGGATTGGTGCTTGCTTGGAGCTAAAGGGGAGGGCTGGGCTTTTTTTTTTTTTTGAATTTATGTCTCTCTCTCTCTCTCTCTCTCTCTCTCTCTCTCTCTCTCTCTCTCTCTCTCTCTCTCTCTCTCTCTCTCCTAACCCATGGCATTCTTTGGGAAATCTTGTCTGACCATCTTTTTTATAGTAATTTTTAAAGAAAGGGCACAGAATGCAAAATGCAAATGCAAATGCAAAACCTTCATACTCTCTAAATTTCTGAGGCAAAACTCCTTTTCCCGTTAGTCACATTTTTTTTTTAAATTATAAAAATTCTTTTATTAAGAACAATCAGCATTGGACATAAAAACATATTATGCCGCGATCATCATGACACCTGGTATACAATACTAAGTATTAGTCTTTGAAAACGTCTGACTTAGTAGGCCTTTTTCCCCCCCTCCTCGCGTCCAGCCTCAACTATACTCCTGTTACATTTTATTTTGATTGGTGTTTCTCTTATCTGTTTCAATATTAATGTGATCAACATTAAACATAAGATCTTATTGCTAAGCAATCCTCCTAGACCATAGCATACAACATTAGGTATTAATCTTTGTAAACATCTGTTTTAGTAAACGTTCTTCCCTCCTCCCTTACATCTTCAAGTATACTCCGAATACATTTTGTTTGATTGGTGTTTCTCTTATATATGGTCTATCTACTGTTTCTAGTCTATCGCATATTGTGCGTTTGCGCTTCTGAATTGACTTCATCCCATTACTAGTGCAATCTTTTATAGTCCCTAATCGTTAGTCACATTTTTAACATAATGTGACAATTGCTAAAAAGATAGTCAGGTAAATAACCTTAAAATGGAATATGGTGAGTAAACAGTAGGTGATCTTTAAACAGCATCCTACTTCAAAATATGCTGCAAAAGTTTTTCCCTTCAACAGCAGGATCAGCATTTCCGAGCGCCCTGGGCTTTGCCTTTAGCTAGAGATTATTCACTTACTGACATTTATCCTACAAGTGATTCAAACCTGTCATCAGCCCAAAGTTGCTCCTAAATTGTGAAGTTAGCAAAGGAAACCTGGCTTTGTGAAGGGGATAAAAATGGGTGCTGATCATGCCAGGGTGGAGAGAATTGGGTTCAAATCCTCTTGGAAGAGACCTTGAAGTCTCTGTCTTCATTCCATGTGTCAAATGAAATTGGATCCTTGGAAGGACAGGGATCATGGGTTGTCCATTGGTCGTCACAGTGGCCCAGGATAGTAGCTGCTGGAAGGCACCAAAGTCAAACGGCTTTCTTGCTTAGGTCAGGGCTTCTCAATCTTAGCAACTTTAAGAGGTGTGGACTTCAACTCCCAGAATTCCCCAGCCAGCCCTGGAAAAATTGAACCCTATAGCTGTGGTGATGGAGGACCTGGTGCTCAAAACTGATGGAAACATTAGGCTGAGTCTGCATCAAACATGGCTGCAGTTATACTAGAGTGGTGATTTTTTTCCTCCCATTTGCTTCTTCTCATGACTCCTACTCAAGGGAAAGGACGTTAAAGCATCTTCGGAGTGACTGCGTGTGCAGAGGGACAACACCAAAGCTTGCTGGGTTGGAACTGAACCATCTGGTCCCCGGGTTAGGGTTAGGGAAAAATGGCAAAAAATAAATGTGAATGACACTGGAATTACGAACAGGTCAAGAGACCAACATTAGCTCTCCATTTTGATTGTCTCCAGTCAGTAATCTTTCATCAGCAAAGACTGAGAAACCCATCCTAAAGTGGTCACACGTGATTGACACATGCTTTCAAACAGGAACACAGACCAGGTATTTCTGCCTGAACTTGGTTTCACCTTCATCCTTCGTTCGGGTGCTGCTTGCACTTGTGGAAGCCGGTCTGCTGTGGCCGGAAGGTACAAAGTCCTCTGGTGTGCAGATGGCCTTATGGTTGCTCTTTCCAACCTGTCTCAGCTGACCATCTCATCCCAGTAGGACCAGCTGTTCCACTCATTTTGGGGCCGCAATACCTGATTGCTTATTCTTTTCTTTTTCCTTGTGGCCAAACATAAATCCTTGTTTTTCCGAGCGGGCCTATGGTTTCATCCATTTGTGTTTGCCTTGAGCGACGTATAACCTCATGCCAGGTTTTCTTCACTTTAGGTAGCTATAATTGCATCAAGGTTTGCAACCTGTTGACAGAAGAGCCGAACAGGTGTTTCTTAGGTGTTGCAGGACCGTTCCTCTGTGTGAAGAGAGGAAGCCAACATCTATCTCGGCAGACCTTTCTAAACCACTGTAGCTGGAAGGAGTTGTCAAAACAGATCTTTGTTTCACACATAAGGAGAGACTGCAAAGAAGCACCCAATTGATTAGAATGTTCCTACTGTCTTTTGCTGTTAAAGAATCACGATTTATTGGTGATGTTGGGTTAGTCAGTGACCAGCCACAGCCACAGCTATAAACAGGAAATAACGCAGGAGAGTCCTTTGGGGTGATTTGGGGGGTATTTTATGTATCCCAACCTCTCTGGTTTTATGCCAAAAAGGTAGTTCAGCTTCGTTGCTTTTAATAAACCTCAGAAGAAATCTTTCTGTTCTAGAAAAATACAGTCTTGGATTCAAGCTACGCCTCTCTGCTAGGAACAGCCGTTGCTCTCCATTCAGAATATCTGTGCAAAAGGAGACCAAGACAGGAACAAGAAAAGTTCTATTTGGGAACCATCTTGTAAGAAGGAAGCTCAGGGAAGTGAAAAGGTAGAAGCTCTTGTTCTGGTTAAAACATTTTCTGTGCTGACTAGTCCTTCCTGTTCCTCTCAGGGAAACCTTTTGTCGGATTTGCAGACAAGTGAACAACGAGGGGTCCTTGGTGGTCTCTGAGCTTGGTTGTTTCCTTGCAGATGTTTCCCTTTTAATGAAAGGTAAAGTCCCTTTTAATGTACCCACATCAGAATAACCCTGTGTAGCTGTGCTGTGCCCCAAAGGAGGGGAAGTAGGTACCTCGCTCATTTAGGTTTACAGTCCTGCAAGGGGCAAGTGAGTGTGAACAGAATAACAGTTGGAAGGGACCTTGGAGGTCTTCAAGCCCACCCCCCTGCTCAAGCAGGAGACCCTATTCCATTTCAGACAAATGGTCATCCAGTCTCTTCTTAAAAACCTCCAGTGTTGGAGCACCCACAATTTCTGGAGGTAAGCCGTTCCACTGATGAATTGTTCTCACTGTTAGGAAATTCCTCCTTTAGTTTCCATCCATTGCTTCTTCCCTTTCAGTGCTTTGGAGAATAGCTTGACCCCTTCTTCTCTGTGACAGCCCCTCAAATATTGGAACACCACTATCTTGTCACCCCCAGAATGCCAGAAGGCAGAGTGACCCAGTGGTGAGGAGTCAGGATTCTGCTCTGGGATGTGATACAAATGGCGCTTTGCCCTGGAGCCTGGAGCAGGAGAAATGCAAAGCCTGAAATCCTCCCCTGCTGAGCACCCTGGGTGTAGCGACTCATTTTCCCAGAGCCCAATCTAGATGGCTGAATTTCCAAATTTGTGAAGCCTGTGAACTGATGGTGGCAAGCAGCGAAAAGGTCTTCAGTAAAACAGGCAGGAGGCTCTAAAGCAAAATGATAAAGCTGAGTAATTTCATTAACAACAGTTGTATTTACTGTGAGCCACAGATGGTGCTTATGGCCAATTTGTTAAGTTAAAATGAAGATAAAGAAAGGCAGGAAAGTATTCCAAGTGAGAGGTGGTTAAAAATTTAAACAGGAGCCAGATGGCTGTAGATGATCATTCATCCAGATTTGGTGAGGGGTAGCCTGCACAATTGGAGAGATGTTTCTATTGGAGCCCTGGGAGGTGCCAGGCCTCCTTCGGACCCAGAAGGGAATCTGTTGGTCTGTTTGTTTTAAGAAAGGGCAGATCCTGTAGACTGCCAAAGTGCGACTGTTCTGCTCTGCTGTTTTAGTCACTTGGCCTTGGATGACTAGCAGGAAGAACCGAATTAGATCTAAATGTTTTCCAGAGGTTTTTGCTGTCAGGTAGGCATTACGTTTCTATTTCAGCATTTTTTTTTAGCATGGAAGCTCTCGGCCAACTCCCAGTTCAGACAATATGGTTTTATCATCTTCAACAACACTCAAGGAATCATAAAATCACAGTTCAATGTTCTGTGACCATTGCTCTAGGACATTTTTGGATGTCAATAAATTATGCTCTGTATTGTCAGACTTTCTTCTAAGAAAACACTTCTGGGATTCCACTGAAGGGCTCTGAAAGGCTGGTTGAATCAAAGGGTGTCATCCTGAGCTGAAAGAAGCTGGTCCAGATAAGGCATTCTGAAGGTCCAACCCAAAAACTGCATGAGAAGATGAAGAATCTGCTCAGTTTTTCCAAGACACGAGGCCCATATGTGCAGTGCAATTCAAGGTCATTGTGAAAACATCTTAGTAAATGCTCATAAAATTCCTTTTCTGCTCTTTTATGCTACCACCTCTAGTGTCTTATGCAGCACCAAAGCTCTTTCAGTCACCCTGAACTCTTGTAAGAACTTGTGTTGGCCATGTTGAGTTTGTCCCTAGTAGAAAATCTTTCCACAACTGGTCACTTTCCACTGGTTTCCAACCTGCCCCCTGAATATTACTTCTAAACCTGCTTTTCCTTTAGCTAGAAGATTCTCCCGGCCCCTCCCAGTTTTATCTTTATAACAATCTTGGGAGGTAGATTGGGGTTAAAAGGGGGCGAGTTAAGAGCTTTTCCCCCCCAAGTCAAGTTCTGTTCAGCCAATGCAGACAAAAATGTCTCTTCAATATTTCTCTCACAGCCAACACTGATAAGTCTGTTTGTAGATCCCCAGGGAAGGAATTCCAATGGTATATATCAAAGAGAATATATAAATACTGATTTAAGACTTAAATTATCATTAGAATTCTCTGGCAGTTCATATGCTTCCTTCCAGAAATTTATTTCTTCTATTAAAGAGAGAGGAACCACCGCTTAAAAAATGTATTACAGAGGAGGATTTTTTTTGTTTCAACATGAATGTAGCTCACATCTAAACTGTTCTTCCTACTGGTGTATTCAATGCACATAACACAAAAATGGAGGACTTATTTATATTTTGGGTTTAACCGCACAAGAGAGAGTCTGGTATTGAATTCAGTGGCGTGGCTAGAAAGACAACGGAGGGAAAAACTCCTTTAGGCCATAATGTGTAGTTAATATTTCAAATTAATTCAGTTGATTATGCATCAACCAATAGGTCAAACTCAGCTTTAGGTGCCATAATTTATGGTACAGCATTTTGCCTGAAGCAATATGAAAGCCCTGAAGCAGCATGCTGCATTATTACACCAACACAATACAGAAAACTTCCTGGAAATGCAAGGTCAGTTTCCTGTCCTTTCTGCCAAGTCAAAGAACCAGTTGGCTGGACAACACTGGAAATTGGCCTTCCCTTGGAGTAGCATAAATGAGGCTACCTGTGAAGGTTTGAAATAATGGAGGACCTTTTCTTGAGATGGGTAGAAGAGTTGACAGAACAGGAAAGAGAAGCTTCTGTTGATCCCTCTAGGCTGGAGAAGCAACTGAGGACCATAGATTGCATAGAGATCAATTCCTCCAGGGCTACTAGAAGCTCAATGTTACCTCCAAGGGCTCTTGTAGCAACAGGAGTAGGAGAGAGGTATGCCTCCATTTCCTATTTCTGAGCACCCTCCCTGAAGGGATCTGCTAGCCAGCATGAAAAGAAAAATGCTGGCCTGAGGTGGTCTGCAACCTGTCCTCCAGAGCTCTTCTTAAGTCCTCGTGTTCTTAAGGTATGGCAAGAGACTGCCAGAGACACGGAAGAAAAGCCCATCTAGGACTATTGGCCTTGAAGACTCCATATTACATTTGAGTGAGGGGCCGCAGGACTTCAAATATCGGTTACAGGAGGAGAACAGGAAAAAAAGTCCTCCCTCAGATAAGTACCTCAGATTCATCCATCTGCCATGGGATTAAATAGAAGGTCAGGCCAAGATGGACCTTGGTGTGATCCAACAGAACTTCTCTTACATTCTTACAAATGAAGATGGTATCTTTATTGTTATGGCGATTATAATAAATGATTATGAAATTATCTGAGCATTCTGAAGCATAATAAAATGCTTCAGCAGCAGGGAAGGCTTTGAAACCTAACTTTGTACATGATTTGTGCAGAGAATGGAGATGCGTCTTTTTCATGTGCTTCTTGAAAATGCTGCGTCTTCCCTGGTGGTATAATTCACTCTGTAATTGTGGGTCCTCCTCCCCCTTTCCTGTTACAAAACAGGAATACTTTATTGAAGAAATAATTCACTCCAGATTATCCTGCCTGCTGTACTAAAAATTTCAGTCCTTGTGATGTCAAATAACATCTAATCTTTGGCAAGAGTCTGTGATTTAGATGAGAATCTGGATGCCTCTTGGGCTGTTAGTGCATTACATACATTATTAAGAAATAATAGGGGCAAATTCCAAAGACAGGACAGCCGACGTAACAAGGGGACATTGATTGTCAGGGAGAAAGAAATTACATTTTCCCCTCTTTTAGCTGCACAGCAGGTTCTCAGACCTGCCAGGCAAGCCTTCTGCACAAATTTAGGTGCATGGGCCTGACAGATCTTCACATCTGGAAAACTAGATAATAACAATTCAATTCAAGTAGAAGGAATGAAAATTACATTTTCAGTCTTGATGCCAGGTAGAAGCTTTAGATGTAGAGACAGAAATTTGACTTTGCATGAATTGACAATTTGAAAAGCAAAGGGGAAAGGCATTGGTGGGTGATAGGCAGAGGTCTTACGTAAGTGATAGGCAGAGGTCTTCAACAAGGTTTTGAGGCTTGTGAGGCCATTGACAGATGGCATGAAAGCTGGTCCTGCTTGGCAGCCATTGCTGCTGCGTTCATGAGCTCCTCCTTACAGATCTGAAGGGTGGCAAAGCAAGGAACAGCTGCACCATAATGGTGTTGTGAAATGGCAGCGGAGAAATTGCAGATGGATGGGCCTCAAAGTGAAATCCTCAGGCCTTTGGGCATCCTTCAAGAGCTGTGGATATAACTCCACCTGGCTGTACCCACAACCAGTTCTTAGTCCAACCCTAACCACTAAAGCTACTACCTGCTCAGAGAATCCGGCCTCTTGATTTAAAAGTAGGATCTTCTGCTTTGCTGCTGTGGATTGTTTCTTTCTGCTGGGCTTTGGGAGCCTCTTGTCCTAAAGATAGACTATTTTGGAACATGTTTGTGGGTCACAGGCACCTTTCTAGTTCATCAGTGGGAAAAAGAAAGACAGGTAATGTTCCGATTCATCTTGATCCATCTTGGCCCAAGCAGGAGAACTTTGCACGGGCTGTGTCTTGGAAAAAGGTGCTGAACTATATACGGTAGCGCACTTGATGGTTGCAACATTTGCAAATTGTTAGTTCGACCGTCTGTGCCTTTTCTCTTAAGGTAGTTTCTTTGGAAGCTACTCTCAGGAAAATGTGTTTTGGTTTGCAGCTTCAACCAATTTTATTTGGTCTGGCCAGGTGTGTTTTAATAAAGATGCTGTTGCACTGAAGGTGCTAAAATGCCACCAGAAAAGTATTGACCCACTTCTCTGATAAATGACTTGGTCTAGTTTATTTTTCTCCTTACTTCAGACACTTAAAAAAAGAGAAGCAATGGAGTTGTTGGAAGCACTGGGTATCAGGCAAAGACAATATAAACGGCCAAAAGCTTTGCCTTAGCAAATATGGAGAGTTTTTCTTGCAAGTACTGCAGACAGGGCTAAAAAATGCAGGGAGAAACATTTGGCTCTCCAGGTATCTCAAGTCCCAGATGCTGATCCTGATCAATGGATGAGAAGGATTGGGGGGAGGGCAGAAGATCCCTGAACCCTGTTGTACACATTCCAAGAGAAAGAGTGGACTGCTAAATCTGACAAATCTAAACACAATCTAGGGAGGCAACAAAGGCTTTTGTGACAACTTGAAGTCTACCCTGGTAAAAGTTGCCCACAACCATTGATGCCATCCTAAATTTGGCATGAAGGTCCATGATCTACTCAGGGGTCTTTAGCAAAGGGAAGGAAGTTGTAGATAGTTCACAGGCAACTGATGTTCTTTAGTCTTCTCTTAGTTCTGCATCATTGATCAGTTACTGGGAAGATGGCGAAGATGTTCACTGTCTTCCTTCCCTATTCAGTCCCCAGTGTCTCCACCAGTCTCGCCCCTCGATGCAAAACACCTTAGTTCTTCTCTGGGAAGCCTGAAGGCTATCAGAAATTCTAGGGAGATGCTCAAGGTAACCTTCAGCTTAGCACATCCCCAGCTGCTCACCAACATTTGTGTGTGTGTGTGTGTGTGTGGATTTTCAACTTCAAAATATCTCCAAGCTTCAGAGCACTAATTTGAAAGGAAGGCATCAGAACAGGCAACAGTTTGGCTTGTACTGAAGAATAACATTCTAGGATAAAACAAAGACTGTCAAGGAAGCATAAAATCCCCTCCTTCCTTCCTTCCTTCCTTCCTTCCTTCCTTCCTTCCTTCCTTCCTTCCTTCCTTCCTTCCTTCCTTCCTTCCTTCCTTCCTTCCTTCCTTCCTTCACTTACTTACTTAGAATATGGGGGTAAAATTGTGCTCTCAGAAGCAAAAGAACAAGAACTGGGCTTTCTCTCCATGAATTACTCAGCTACATCTAACATTAAACATTTCCCAAACTCAACTTTCTTGAGTCTAGGAAGTCAGATTTAGTGTTATTTAAAATGCAAGATACCACTATGTAGCCCTGGATTTCGTGGATGTATTAAACCAAAACACCACCAGGCCCACCTAGCTGTGCCTAAGAAGCTTTAAAATTAGAGCAGGAACATGGGGGAGCAGGCTGAATAAAGACTCCCCTTTACTGGATTAAATTCCTGCAGCTTCTTTGGCTTTGGTTATTCTATTTTGGCAACTGAGGGAGATGAGTAGTCTAAAAACACGAAATATAAATAGACAAAAATAAAAAAGCAGAGCCTTCTTCAGATTTCTCCCAGTTGGGACCTGGAAGCTATGTGGCAACCACCCATATTTGTTCCGCTGGTGGTACCGGTAGGTCTAAAGAGGGTCTGTCCCATTGGTTTTACGGGGGTCCAGGAACCTACTCCAAGCACTTAAAAACAATTAAGTTAGATTTGAAAAAAAAGGGCACTTGAAGATTTGTCGTTATACTTACCCTAGTTATAAAGCTCTATACTTGGATTTCTGTTTGTCAATGTTAACTTATAACATTTGATGGCTATTTTTATTGCTCCTGCTGGACTGCTTTTAAAAAAAATCACTGTTGTCTTTGTCGCAGGGCTAGTGTTTTCTGCCTGAAGGTAAATCAGGTGGTTTGAAGAAAGACTTTAGGAGGAGAGATTTACTGTTTGGCATTTCTCTTGTCTGCACAGTATGAAAAGACCCAGATAGGGGACTATTACTCACGACAAGGGCAAGGGTCTTTCAGCCCTGCTGTCCTGAACAGCTGTGAGTATCCTAAATTATCCTCTGCTTCCTTTGGTTACATTCCTTCATTCCCCCTCCGTCCGCCCAAAGTTTTTAGCCTCTTCTTCCTCTTTTGGCTTCTGGACCAAATGGCAGCCTTGGGCTCCTGTCCCGACACAAGACAAATTGTGTCTCTGGAATTTGGAGAGATGCTCTGGTTGGATGTGTGTGTGTGCGCGCGTTTCCAAAATAGCAAACTATTCTAGGAGCAATGTGTGATTGTAGTTGTTTCTTCCTTTTAACTGCCAGTGGGGGTTTGAACTGATTGGCTGGGAGCTCGGTTGTGTTCTGATTGGGTGGAGGTGTGTTCTGATTGGTTAGGGGCTTGGCTGTGCTCTGATTGGATGGGAGGTTGGCTGTGCTCTGATTGGCTGGGGGAGTGTTCTGTTTGGGTGGGGGCTTTGTTGTGCTCAGGTTAGTCTGAGTTACAATCAGAAACTGGCAGTTAAAAGGAAGAAACAACTACAATCACACATTGCTCCTAGAAGCACGAAGCCGAAAGCACCAGCCTGAAGATGACGAATGAGACTTCGTCGAAATGTCGCCAAGACACTTCAAATTCTACGTGGGAGAAAACCCAAAGAACCAAAGACCTACATACAAACACCCGCGAAAACCTCAGAAAACATACATACACACACACACACACACATACATACATACAATCTCCTTTCACACCTGGCCAGCTGTTTTCTCCACTGGGCCTGACTGAGACATCCTGGAAGCATTAGAATTTCAACTATCCTTTTGAACCCAGCACCACATTTCTGTAGCCCCAACATGGTTCAGGTGAAATAAAAACGGAAATCTTTAGGTCTCCCCCATATTTCACTGCTGGAAATAGGGATATATTAATAACAGTCTAATTATTTCCTTCCTAGTTCATCCATTCCTTGTGTTTGTTATTGATTATACTGCACACCAGGGGTTTTATGTTGAAGGGCAATTTTGAAGTTGAAGGAATGTTTGCACTGAAGGCTGTTGCCAACACCTGTCTCAGGTGACTGGAGGAAGCAGCCTTAGTCACCACCTTTCCAAGAGGTGTCCACCTCAACATATTATGAGAGCAATTTCCACCAGGAACCCTGGTGTGGCTTGTGTGAAGATGGGGTCCCTAGTCAAAAGTCAGATAAAATACTAGATGCACAATTCAGCTTCCTGGGAGTTTGAGTCCCTTGTTTTGTTTTGTTTTTCAGTATTATCTCCTCTGCTGCCTTCTCCCTTCTTTCTTTTTAAGATCAAGCAAGCTTCTTGGATAATAGCTGGCCCACAGTGTCAAATTACCCCTAAAGTGAGTCAAATTGTGTGTAAACCCAATCCATTTGTTTCAATTGTCCCATTTTACTGCATTTTGTCTCCATTTTGAAATCAATCCATTGTCCTTCACTCCTGCTCATTTTGCTCTAAGCCTTTTCAAAGGTTTGGCAGTACTGACCTCTACTGCAGGGTCCCTTGTCCAACACCTCCAGCTGCAGTAGCTTCCCTCAAGAGCATGGAGACCCTCCTCCATGATCTTAGGACTTTGATGGGGAATCCATTTCTGGAGCCCAGGCACTCAGGGCCACATCCCAGCACCATGCTCCAGCGGCAAGACAAATGGGCTATGTTGCAGTGGGTGAGGGTGCCCAATTCTGGGATGACTCACTGAAATTCCATCAGCACCAACCCATTTTGTGATCTGAAATGAACCTTTGCATCTTATCTGGGCAGATTCCATTGCTAGGCTGCTCTGGTCCATGTTGAATTCAGAAGACCCAGTTGTCTGTTGATCAACTCCATCATGCATCAATTAGACCCCTCCAAAAGCCATCAGTACTATTGGCAGTCACAACATTTTGGCTGGGTGTTCTCTTCTGTGTCATAAACCACCAGTCATACAGTTGGATTGGCGACTTCAAGTCTCCTTTGGCCAGCCTCCCATCCTTCAAGATTCCTCTTCCTACTAATACCTGCAGGCCTTACTTTCAGGATTAGGCCAGGTCTTCAGGACACCTCTAATTTCTCATGTGAGAGTGTGGAACTTGAGTCAATACTGGCATATATTGCCTTCCTAGATCAGCACAAGGCTTCTGAAAAGAATCATCTTCTCTCTCCCTAACCTTGCTGGCAAGGATGCTGAATTTCAGAGCTGACCTCGTGCACCCTTCCAAAGGCAGATCACGTAACACTTTCTGCTTCCAGTTGTCCATGAGGTGGCCCTCGCCCAGCCTGGCCTAGCCTACCCTGCACCTCTGGTGAACTTCATCATTTCAGGTGCTACTGGGCTAAGGAAGTGAATGGTCCCTCGCCATTTCCATTCAGTTGATTGTTACTGGTGAGGGAGGCACCTGAGCCAAGAGAGCTGCATGCAATGGCAGGGGTAGATGACTAGGTCTGTGGGAAGAATTTCTCTCTCTCTCTCTCTCTCTCTCTCTCTCTCTCTCTCTCTCTCTCTCTCTCTCTCTCTCTCTCTCTCTCTCTCTCTCTCTCTCTCTCTCTCTCTCTCTCTCTCTCTCTCTGAAATCCAATAGGATTTCTCTTCATTAGTTGTTGCAGATATAAATGAAGATGGGGATTTGGGAGATTTAAATATTTAAGCAGCTCTCTGCAGTGCAGGAAATGTAAACAGCCCACAACTTGAGCTGAGTAACGGGGAAGGGAAAAATGTCCTCTCTTCTTCCTGCCTCCCATTCCATGGGCACATGGAATGTAAGTGGATGTTAACCTAAGCCAAAGATCAACCATGGCCTATTTTCTGGGATAAAGTCAGGAAGTTTTATTCTTCTGAACATAAACAGCACACGTGGGCTGCAATGCGAACAGTTCAGATGGCACTGATGGTCTTCTGTTAAGCCAGAAATGTCAACTACGCATCTTCTGGTGAAGAACTGCAAGGCATCACTGCAAGAAGGTGCTGCTGACGGTTGGCAGCACCATGTTCTGGAAGGTTCATTTACCCCTCCAGTGCTTGATTGGAGGAGTCCAGAAAAATCAGATGATGGGACATGGTTTTTAGTAAATGTTTCCCTCTACTCCATCTCTGGAATCTTGGTGGACCCTTGCTAGATCCAGGTGACAGGTGTGAATAAGACTTTATTCAACAAGGATTAAGTTGCCCTTGAAATAAAGGTGGGAAGAGTATTTCTTGCTGTCCTAAGGATGGGATCGTCCCCTTCTTTCCAGGAAGAACATTTATCAGCCAAAAGAAAAACCTGATTGATAAGATGGTTCTCGGAGGAACAAGAGCTCCATGTTGCTGCCTTCGTTCTTCCAAACAAGATTGCCACAAATGGAGACCTGTCTAGCGCTCCAAGGGCATAACGTCCCTTTGTCTGTCTTCGTGCCTTCAGGTTGACTTGGGCCAAATTCCAAATGCTGGGGGGAAAGAACAGTTTGTGAAATTCCCTGACCTGCAGTACCTGCGGCATCTCATTGTGGGAAGACGATGCCAGATCAAATGGAGACTTGTCTCTTCCAGCAAGACAGCATTATGTTCTGCAAACTCTTTCTTTCTAGGCTTTCATTCCTCACCACCAGTAGGTCATTGGGTCTCCTTGGAAAAAGGTCTTGCAAAAGAGGTGTTGAGCATATGAGGAGGCCTCTGCAGAAGCAGCTGTGGCCACTCAGCCTTGTTCACTTGATAAATGCATCTGACTTCGATTAGTTATGCTTAGCAGAGAGAATTTGGTGCTCAAAAATTCAGGCCACATGTTTGGCTCCCCTGTCCAGACACCGCCTGCCTCCTCCCTGGTCTGTCCTTGTCTCTCCAACTTACCTCACCCTCTCAGAGAAGGGCTGTGATAACGATATGTGAGCAGCATCCACAAATTGGATTCAAGAGCTCTGTTGCCTTCACCCCAGATGACCTCAAACCAGGTCATCCTCCTCATGAAGTTCACTCAATACACGAATTTTATTTTACTCTTTTAGGGGGGAAAAGTAAGATTTTCAGAATGGTTGGCTGTTTCTCAGAGATGGGGTCTCTTGCTTTTTGCCTTCGGAGGGACTTGAACAACATTTAAGAAGCAACTTTTTTTTTTTTTTTTTTGCAAAGCAGAGATCCACAAGCCTTCTCCTTTTGCTCTCAAAATTGTGGCCCGAGTTTTTATTGTATATGTGTTTTACAATTGTTTTTTCTCCAGTTGTTCATGAATATTGAGCAGCTCCTATTCAAAGAGACATTTATTTGTTTAGAAAACGTGCAAGGGTGCCCATCTTATGTGATTCACAACAATGTTCAATTAAAAACAAAATTCATAGGACCAACTGATCCTGATATACCCAAACCACAATGCTACAAAATCCCACTGACTCTACAGCCACTTTTGCTTTTGCTAAAGGCTAATTCTCTGCTCTGCAACTGCTTCCTCTGTTCCAGTGCTGATTGCTATAAATGCCAGTCAGGTAGTGTTGAAGCCCTTTTTCCTCTCAAATCTCCTGTTGGACACCTGTTGTGGTCTACGCTCTGTGAGCAGATGGTGAAACAAACAAGACTGAACTCTGGACGTCCATGCATTTTGTAACAGCAGCCTGGAAGAGTAAACCCTGTTAAGATTCTGGAAGAGATGGAGTCTCTGGAAGATGGATTATCCTGGAAGATAATCCAGAGTTTCTGATTGAAGAGCTTCGAGGTCTGCCTTCGAGTCGGAGGGGGGCAGTTTGTTCCCCTGCACTAGCCCCAAAGGAGCTCTCCTGCTCAACTAGACTCCTCTGGCAGGACACCAAAGGTCTTCAGAGTTGGCATGACATGATATTCAAAATAAAGTGCTTCTCACCCACACCCTTGACTGATGTCAGACCCACCTCAATCTTGCTTTCTTTTAAACAAAGTTGTGACCACATTGTTCAGTAGCAGATCTATTTCTAGGTGTTTTCCCAGCTTCTGGCTTAGTCACTTTCCCAGTTTTGTTCCTGTGTGCAAACTTAGCACCCTGCAGTCAGTAAATTGGACTCTGGAGGCTATGTTGTTAACTAAGCAGTTTTGTCTGCTCTCCTTCCGCACCTCCGCTGGGCTGCGGAGACCTTGACCTGTAGCCCTGGAAAAAGACTGCTCCAGGCAGGCCCTATCTGGAGCCCCTCCAAACTTTGCAATGCTCAAAGAGTTTGAAGCACGCCTTTCCAAAACTTCCTTGCTGCTTATTTATGTAGCCTGGACTTGTAGACCTTTCTCAGATCATTGGATGTCTCCAGTCTCGCACCATCCCTCAGATGCTGCCTCTGCCTCCTCTTTTACAAGATGCAAAGAAGACCAACTTGCTCACACCTTTGGGAGATGTGTCATCACAATGCCTTCTGCCCATATTATGTTTCAACCGTCTTCGGTTGTGTCCCTTTTCACTCTTTAATGGTTGTGGGGGGAAAATAAGCAATTTCAAACAACTAGAGAAGGTGTAGGCAAGATGCTTCCAAAAACTTTCAACTTCAACCTGCTTTGGCATTGTTTGGAATAATTTCCTCCCTATGCTAAGGGGAGGATCTAACCAAACTTGCCCAGTTGTCAACTGTACCAACAAAGATTTGCATCAGTACAGAGATGTTTTGTGGCAGGACCAGTGAATGTCCCTGGTATCCCTTTCTTCGTGTCTTGATAGATTCAAAGATTCCTTTAGGTGGAAACTGAAGTGAAGTGAAGCTAGGAGGAAAAGATACACAGAACAAGATCAGGATATGCCTTATGTGTACAAGTCAGGATTTGACCTGGAAGCCAGTCTGAATTAAAAATCTCTTGAGTTGTTCCAACACTCGCATCCTCTCAACAGTTTCAGTTAATAGTGAGGGTGTGTGGATGCAATGATTTACACAATGCTGGCAGGGGAATTCTGGGAGTTGAAGGCCAAAAGTTTTAAAGTTGCCAAGGCTGGAGACCTCTGATGTATGGGCTGAATCAGTCAGTTTGGACACTTGCAAAATCATTTTGCAAGCCGAGGCATCAAGACCTTCAAGAAGCTACCGTTGATGCTTCCCAAATCTCTTGACTTGGCATTTACGCTTGGGGGGGGATGAGGGGGAGAGCTTGCTTTTCAATATAGATTCCCTTTCTTAATAACCACTAACTTTTTGCCTTTCTACCATGGCTGCGGCACAATTGAGCTGACATTTTCAAGGCACTTTCAACCGTATCTCCAAGATCTTGGAAAATGTTAGTCAACATTGCATAATTGCTAGCATTTTCTTCCACTTCTAAGGTGCAAGTCTGCCTCTCCACTAAAGACAATGTATTAATCTTTTAATTTACATTTTTTTCTAAGGGTATCTTTAAAAAAACAAAGAAGGCCTTCTCTCTTGTTGTTTCAAGTTTGCTAATTCAATTAATTAAACCTTTCAAGCCGAGGAATCTCCTGTGAGGTCCTGGAGAGCCCTCCTCCCTCCTTGATTCAGCCGCAACTTTGCTTTCAAGAGACAGACTCTGCTTGTTTTCCAAGGCAGGTCCCCAAGGGGTCCAAACCCCACCCCCAAGCAGTGGTTCTTCTTTCTTTCCTTCCCTGCAAGGGGAGTGGAATGAGGCCTTATTAAATTCCTACAATTGAATTCGCTTAAATTCCCTCCAAGTACGATATTTTGCTTGACAAGCTGTGTCAAGAAAAACGGCTTTCGTCTCGCTAATTAAGACATTTCTTTTGACAGGCTGGATTATGTTTAAGCTCAGTGTGTTGTACACAAGCTAATAATTTAATGTTTTTTTCCTTCTTCCCCCAATGCAACTAATGCTATAGCCAGAAACTGTCGAAATAATAGAAGATTCAAACTCTGGTTCAAGTTTTGAAAAAAATGCAAAACCAAAGCAGGGAAAGATATTCCTCTGGGTTGATGGATCTGCTTCCCTTTATCTAAAAAACATGATGGGAAAGGCTTCAAAACTGCAGCTCCTGGCCCTCTCCAGATGTACTGGGGCTCCGGTTTCCAGAGGGACTTCTAAGGCAGCCTGGCCAGAGGTGGCTTGGGATGGTGCGAATTGCCATCTCAACACATCTGGAGGAGGCCCCAGACTGGCGATGATCCAAAAGATTAGCCCTTCTTCTGTGGAGTCTTCTGGGAAAACGCTTCATTTCAATGCTAGACAGAGATGTCCTGAGGCTTGTGATCAGCAAGTTAAGTTCTCAATAAACTTTATTTTTCAGACCCACGTAATTTCCATCTTATAAATTCTGCACCAGCTCTTAATTGGCTTCCAAGCTTATTTGGTCACTATGATGTATGTGATAAGGCTGGGGCAAGCAAACTCCTTAGGGAGCTGTTAAGCCAGCAAGACTCCACTCCTGACCAATGGCCTTCTTATTCCTTCCTGCCATACGTTGAATGGTTGTTTCCAGCATTGATTGACAGGTGATTTTATGCTATGCTGATTTTATGCTATGCTACCTCTAGGTTTTCTCCCTGGTCTCTTATCACCAAAGATAACAATGATAACAATGGGTATTTCCTCCTATTCAGTTCCAATCTTGATGCTCTTAGAGCCAAGTCATCTGTTTGTAGCAGTATTTTCTGTAGGGATGCGTGACAATATCCAGTTTTCTCCATTTCTCATTTTGTGATCCAGCAAAATCTGTTGAGCTTTTACAGTTCACAGTAATGTTTGGTGCCTCGTTCTCTAAACAAGCATTTTGGTTTGCAGTTTTGACTACTGTACAGTTGTCACATACCATTACCTTTGTACAATGCATTCCTGCACATTATTTTCATGAATATATGCAGTTTTGTATGTTTCGATTCTATACTTTAAAAAACAACAACAGTGATGCTCATTGCAAAATTTTAAAAGGGGAGAATTCTGAGCAATAACCTAAGTCTTGGCCCATAAGCTTTGGTTTGCTTGTGAAGTTCCTGTTGCTGCTGGCATCCAAATTTAGCTTCTTCTTTTCTTCAGCTGGAAGAAGTTACATTATGGAAAAATGCTTGCAAATCTTAGCTGTGTCGCACCTTATTAGTCATACAAACACTTAGAAAGCAAAGGGAAGAAATGCAGCCTTCCACAAATGTGCAGAGGGAGGTTATTTTCCCCGTTGGTAATGAAAAAGTACCACTCTGAATCTTCTCCAGATTTACTTTGGCTCAAACTGGACCAGGTTTTAGAGCAGTGGTTCTCAACCTTTTTCAGGTTGAGACCCCACTTGCCCCGCCCATGTGCACTGCGACCCCGACCCGGGCCGATCCGTGCATGCGCAGGGCGCACGCGCCGAAAAAAAAATAAAACAAACAAAAAAACAAACAAAAAAAATGGCGGACCACAACGGGCGCAACAAAGGACATTTTTGGTTGCCCTCCTCCACATGGCTCCTTATCTGAGGCTACTTTCCTTTAATCAGAGCCACAGAGCCTTTCCTGGATTTCATGGCCAGCCCTTCTCTTCTGTTGAAACTGAAGGAAGTTACAGCTCCAGTTTTTGTAGTTGTGAAAAGATCCATATATGTTGAATGAGGTATTTCTTTTATCTGCACTCCTTCTCTTACCATCTTCCTCTACAAATTCCCAGCCCGGAGGGAAATCTCTTCTTTCAGTATCTTCCTAGCAGGATGAAGCTTGACAGGTGCAGCTTCTTCTGTTAGAGGATGCCTGGAAGCGATTCTGGGCACTGAGTTCTCCATCTGGTTATGGAAGTCCATCTCTCATTGCCAAAACCCGTTAGGGTAGCCTCCCTTGACAGATGACCCCGCCCAACCTCCAGCTGGCCACGGATATGAGCCATGTGGCTCCTCGCAATATCCAGGAATCCTAGCCTGGCTGCTGGAAAAAGATAGAAAGTAAGACAGGTGCTTTTTCTTTTGATTTCTCCCTGAACATAAGAACATAAGAAGAGCCATGCTGAATCAGGCCAAAGCCCATCGAGTCCAGCATTCTGTGTCACACAGTGGCCCACATGGGGATCTTGAGCAGAAAGAGAAGGCAAAAAAACCCCTCCCTTTCCCTTGACCCCCAACAAATGGTACTCAAGGGAATCCTGCCTGCCTCAACCAACACAGAGGCGGCACATGGACATTCGTTTTAATAACCACCGATACACTTTGCATCCGTGAATCTATCTAGCCCTGCCTTGAAGCTGTCAAGGCTGACAGCTGTCACGACCCCTTCTGGAAGTGAATTCCATAAATCAACGACCCTCTGGGTGAAGAAATATTTCCCTTTATTTGTCCTCACTTTCTTAGTTATGAGCTTTAGGGAGTGCCCCCTTGTCCTGGTATTGTGTGATAGAGAAGACATTTTGCTTCTCATCTGAGAAGCTTCTTCAGGTCTGACTTCAGTTCTGTCAGAACTGAAGAAGCTTCTTGGATAGGAAGCGAAACATCTTCAAGGAAAAACAAAGAAAATCCAGTTGCTTTTTGAAAAAACACCTTTGGGGCAACGGTGAGCTGGATGACTGAGAATCTCCACAGACAAAGCAAGACCGGGCAGAGGAGAAAGAGGCTGCACACCTTCGGTACCATGGCCTGAGAGGAGAAGAGAAAGGAGCACATTAATTTGGTTCCATGACGCTTCAAGAAGAGGCCTCTGTGTGTAGCAACTGACCAAGTGCCTCTCCTTATTCAGGACTTGGGGAGTAAGAAGCCCAATGGGCTACATTTTCCTCCCTTCTGCGGCTTCTGAAGGGAGGGCGATTACCGGATGGGGAGCGATGCTGCAGGGCCAAGAGAGCCGTCCGTCTGGCTTGCACAGTCGATACGGAGAAGGTCCAATCAGGTGAATTTTGCTGAACAAATGCTCTGTATTGTTTGGGGGGGGCTGACATTGCCCCGAGCCATGGCTGGTTAAACAATGGTTTATGGAATAGTCCCATTAATAATTGGCTGGGCTGAAGCCACATGGCCTTCCAAGAATAACTTTACAATTCACAGCTCGCTCCAGGTCAGCATTTTATATGAACACAAGACACAAGATGGTTTAGCATAAGGTGTTAATGCAGCCTCTGAATAAATAATTGCTTATATTCATTTGCTTATATTCGGGCTGCGGGGCCTGTGTTGCTTGCTAAGCTGTGGCAAAAATTCAAGTGGAAGTGCTTAGCAAATTAAAGGCGATATCAATTGATTAAATCTAATGTTAATCAACTAAGAAGATGCCCCTGGTTAATTGGAGAGAGGCTGAGATGATTCCCTTTCTTTGCATGTAAGAAATGCTGTTTCTGGTGTGGTGCCTCTTTGGGTAAATACGGGCTGAAGATGATCCTGCTTCCCTAAAATATGCATCTCATTCCTGGGAGGTAACACCAAAAGCCAGATCAATTTGTCCAGTGTGTGTTTATTTGTGTGCCAAATTAAGAGCAAGCGATGGTGGTTAAGGTGATGGACTAGGAGCAGAGATAACCCAGGTTCTGGTCCTCCCTTAGATACAGACGCTGCCCTCTCTCTTAGTCCTAGACTGCCATGTCTGTCTCTCAACCAGCATTAGACCAGCATTTTAGAGGGTAGTTCATAACCCTCAGTTAGGATCCCTTCATCTTACAGTGGATTGATTCAAAGGAACCGTAATCAAAAATTGGGAAACAGTAGTTAGAACATACATAAGAGGAATGTTTACTAAATCAGACGTACACAAAGACTAATCCTTAGTGTTGTATTGCAGGTTATAAGATGATTGCTTTCTAATACGATCTTATGTTTGATGTTGAATGTTTCAATAAAAGAATTTTTATATATTAAAAAAAAATTGGGCCCCTTTGTCCCGCTTTTGTGTGATAGGAAAGGGTTAGGGTTGCTGTCAGGATGCTCAAACACAACCTTCAGGAGTATCCAGCGCCAACTCTTTCTATCCTATGGCTAGGAAAACGACATGGGTGTGCAGCTTCTAGGATCCAGCCGCAGTCAGCAAGGTCTTTTAGTCGAATAAGTGAAATTGCTTCCATCGCCTTCCTTAATCACCTTTCACCCTTTTTCTCTTTTGCTCCATCGCTTTTGATGTCCCCCATGTGAATTCTGCAGTGGTGGTCTTTTGTGGGGGGGGGGAAAGCTCTGTAAAAATATTCCTAAAGACTGCAACCCACACAACTCTGTCTCACTTTGGATATTTTCTCAGCAAAGCCAACAGCGGGAGGGGAGGGGGTTACCAGGGAGGTGATCTTGCCTTGCCACCCAAATGGTTGCTGCTGGTTGGTGAGATTTTGGTTTCCAACTCAACTGCCCTACAATGTTCACCATGTTGGAGGTGACCTTCTCCGCCTCCCTTTTAATGGAGAGAAAGCACCTGCTTCAAGGCCATCACAGCCACTAGGGGTGGACTGTGTGTGGACTGTGGTCCAGATCCCCCACTTTTTCCATGCCGAGTTTCTTCCTCCTCTTCCCTCCAGGAGTCTTGGACTACGCTCCTTTTCCTCAGCCCTTCTTAACCCTGCAAACCGTGGCTTCAGTATCTGGAAGAAAGAGGGCTGCCACAAGATAAATTTGGGGAGAGGTGATGAGAGATTTGAGCGCCTGAAGTGCTTTTAAATTGCTGCTTAAACAGATGTAACAATCTTGTTTGACAACCCAACCATAAAAACCTCCTTAATAACACTGCTCGTTTGTATTCCAGATTGGATTAATAGATATAAATATTTCAGGGATTAAACAGGCTCTCCCTGCCGGCAAGAGCAAATCTTCACAGGATGCATGAAAACAGTACAGGAACCCTGCCGACAAGATATTCCAGCAGTTCCAGGAATTGCGTTCCTCAAGCAGCCTTCCTTCAAGACAAAAATGCTGTAAATTCAAGATTGTCCCTGAGCTGCATCACAGAATTTGGAAAGGCTGCAATTTTTTCTTCTAAATAGTGATGCACGTTACTGGTGACTTTACAAGTAGAGGATATTTGTCTTCTCACTTGACCCAGAGCTGGAACGCAGCTGTTTGATGAGCCATTTTGCATCTCCATCATTCCACTCACATCCAGCCCACTGTTGCCACGGAATTGTAGGATGTCTTGCTTTGGCATCTCTCCCCATCAAGCTTGATCACATCTGCATGATTGCAGGGGATTTCAAACTAGTCCCTGTCCTGGAATTTCTTCTCTGACGTGGCCTGCCCCGAAGTAACATCCATGGAAGATGCTTCAGGACCAATGGCTCGTTCTGCCAGAGTCACTGAAGTTAAGCAACTGGAATAGGCCAGCAAGGATCTTGATGAAGTAGAAGGGAAGGTAAATTCAGAGGCTGGAGATACTTCAGTAGCAACTAGAAAAGGCAGAGCAAACTGACAGGAGAGAAAAGGGAGAGAAAAATGTATCCGCATGAAGCATAATGTCAAGAATGCTTGATCAGTGATGGTTCATATCTTGAGCATAGTATCAAAGAGAAGAAATCTTCCCAGTTGTATTTAGCATGTCGAGAATAAGAAAAATAGTAGGAGACAACATAAGATGCACTAGAGCAGGGGTAGGCAACTTTGGCTCTTTTATGACTTGTGGACTTATTTTATTTATTTTATAATCAAATTTCTATACCGCCCCTCTCCCAAAGGACTCGGGGCGGTGTACAGCCTAAAATTTAAAAACATATAAATATACATAATTTAAAATAATTAAAAGTGAATTTTAATTCCTGAGTCATGCTGGCTCAGGAATTCTGGGAGTTGAAGTCCACGAGTCATAAAAGAGCCAAGGTGCCTACCTCTGCACTAGAATCAACCAAACAGAGACCTTCGCTTCACCCCCAATGTGTGCTAACTTGGTTTTTTTTTTATCCAGTTGAGTTGATCTGTTGGGCAGTGGAGAGTGGATGATGGCCAAACTCTCAGGATTTTCTGTCTTCCATCCTCCATCTTGTCTTATTGGGAGAGTGGAATTGTTTCATGAACAAGCAGAGGATAATGCAGATAATTTAACAGGCTGAGGCAGCATTTTATACAAAATTATTTATAATGGAAATTATGGTCATCAAATATTCATCTCTTCCTTTACTCATGCAATATGGCTAGGGAAGAGGTGTTTTTCTCAGGCCAGCTAGGCAAGGAGGAAGGGCTCTAAGCTGCCTGGCTGCCTTGGGCAACACTTGGTGAATTTCAAAGTTAGCAAAGAGGGGGCTGATAGGAACAGCTCTTCTCCACCTTCGGTGCCAGAGAATGGGAACCTTCCACTCTCCTGAACATGCTTGTGGCAGAAGGTGGCCGGACGATAATGTGGGAAAGAAAAGAAGTGGGATCAAATAAAAATAATGGGAAGAAAATGGGGTTTAATGTTTAATTTGAGGGACACCAAATCTTTTAAAGGAAAGTTTCATTCACAGGGGAGTTATTTATTTTTTTTGGCAAAGAGATTCTTGAGCATGTTATCTGTTTGAATTCTGATACAATCTGCAATCAGAAACTGCTCGATTCTCCTGTACCTCTGGGCACATTTGCTTAGGGCAGCCGGCCAGAGAAGTCTCCTTCTCCAAGTGCACATTTTTCATTGGTTAATCCTTTATTTCTGCCACTGCCTTTCCTTACCTCCATCCCTGGTTCTGCATTCACCTGCAACCTTTGAGGCAGAGGGAGGGTCAGGCTGTTGACCTGATGGCGATTCCTGTCCTCCAGGCTGAACCCCTTTGTTGGCTCATTCAGCTCATTGCTGGCTGAGTTAACATTACACCTGTGGCCCCTTTCATCTGCCAAATGCTGCATCTTGGGCTCCATCGGCCTCTGGATGATAATAGAAGCCCGGGTTTGATTCCCTCTCTGATCTCGCCTCAAACATTGCTCCGTCTATTTGCTTTCTAAGGAGGCACCGCCATGACCCAGTGGGAATCCGCTCCCACTCAGCTCATCTGCATGAAAATGAAGCAATCCTCCCTATTGCTTGAGTATGTGTGGTTGATATTTTCATGCAATTTGTTGTTGCAGACTAGATCAAAACCAATGGTTGTTTTTTTTTTGTTTTTGTTTTGCTTATGCAAGGATTCTGTGTCAAAGCAACGTTGCCTTGTCTCTACTTGAATCAGCCAGGCAGGAAAGGGATTTGTAAAGCTCTCCAAAAGAGCTGAAGAGCTGGCTTGGATAACAACAGGCGCTGTGCAAGTGAACCTTGAAGCCCAGGTCCTCAGAGAAATGAATGGACCCCACCGTTAGCTACTATCCAACCCACCCTAGTTGAATCTGTCCCAAATAGTGGGAGATGGACGATGCTTTAGCCAGATCTGGGGAATGAGTGTCTCTCTTTCTAACAACTTCCTTCAGGAGAAGCTTTTTGAGGTGCCTCTGAAAAAGAAAGGGGATGTATTATGTACGCAACAATGTGAAATCATACTGCCAGTTCTTTAGCTGGTGGCTTATGCTGTATTATTATTATTCTGGTTTGCCTCACAGTCAGCCAGATGTTTGGACTGGATTTGACATTTTTATCCACCTACTGAGTCCTCTTTGCTTCCATCCAGTCAATAGATCCATGCCCACAGTAGCTCCTGGTTCTTAAGAAAAGAGGCCTGGCGACTAGAAACAGAGGCAGAATCAAGAGGGAGTGAAGAGCCATCGGAGGAATGCCTTCACACCCTGGAGCAACCAAAGAGTCTCTGATATAACAGAAATGGGTTTTGGAGTCCTTTTCAGGAGGATGGAGCAGGCCTTGCCCTCAGCTGGCTTGTACGGAGATGAAGGAGTCACAGGGACCACCTTCTGGGCAGCTATTTGGCCAGGTGTGACCTTCTCACCAGGGAAGGTGCCATCAGCAGTGGCTAATAAGCATCAGACCTTCTCAGCTCTCAGGCTAGTACCACAAAATGGAAACGGCAATATCCGAAACAACCATTTGTGGGGAGAGTCTGAAGGTCAACGCTGCCTTTCCAAATGTGGCTGGCTTGGCATCTGCCAACGACCAGCCAAGTCCGGCTGTCTTCCTGAAGACGAGCAGACCTTCATTTCAGAGAAGGGGAGCTGAGGAAACACATTGCTTGGCCTCCCTTTTCACTAGAAAGACTCGCAAGCCGCTTAGTCCATCATAGGTAGACTTTGAAGCTTAATAGCTTGTCTTCTCCCACCAATTATGCCTGAGAAATGGGATCGCCCGGGGACTCCTATTGAACCGTTATCAAAAATATTTCAATTCAGATTTTGACAGCTTCTGCGGGAATGAGTTTCTTCAGGCCAGGGTAGAGACCAGAGAATTCGACTCCATAACTTTCCACTCAAGGTATGGATTTCCTGTCAGGAAAAATACATCCATGCCTGAATTCAGCTACAATTAAAGCATCTGGATCGCCTTTTGCAACTCTTAGTTCTTCGGTTTTGATTGTGAGCACAGAAAGCAAGATTCACAAAGGTACTGTGGTATGGAGACCACTCTGCTCTTTGAGAATTAATTTCTTCAGAACGGCTAACGTCGCCATGATGCTTCTTTCGAAATGATGCTATTTGGGGTGTCTGGCAGGAAAGACACGGCATGAAGGTCTGAAAGGATGCTTGAAGTTGAGCAGGCTTCTAAATCTCTTCGTGATCTCAGCCTCCAGACACGGGGGAATCATACGGTTGCGCCTGGTTTTGTACAGTGCTGTTGAGTGAATAATATATAACCTTGGTCCATGCATGGGATAAATCACGTTTGGCTTGCTATGGTGCAGGAGTGCAGATAATTCTGCTCTGTAAATCATATTTTGCAATCTATATTTACTAGCTGTAAAATACAATCTGTATTTACCAGCTTAGCCAAATATACAGACCAAGACCTATTGTACTGATTGAGGCAATTCTCAAATTATTTAGTATTAGAAGGGTAAAAACCATGAGTTGTATGCCCTTGGTTCAAATCTCAGTATATTACCCTTTTATCTGGGGAAAGCAATTAACTTTTTCAGCTCATGGGAATAGAAATCCTTACTGGGTGTAATTGTTTATACTTAAAAAGTATCCCATCCTGTCTTTCCAATGCTCAAAATCCAGACTGATTTAAAGGCCTGAAAACAAAGTACAGTTAAAGAAGCAATGAAAATGGCACCGTCCACCTGATGTGGCAGTTTTATAGTGGAGATATAAACGACCCATCGGAAGGTGAGGATGAACAGTGTTTTCAGGGCAGCCACGTTGAGGCCTTCAGCTTCATCAATCAGTTGTGTTAAATGCTCCAACATAACACAGTTTGGAGCGTCCTTCTACAAGTGCAGATTTGCTTGGCAAAAGTCTCTGTGAATGGCATCCAGGAGGCTTTTTGAATTCTTTGGTGAGGTGTGATTGTATGGCGGGCAGATGCCACCCACAGCGTGAAGGTCTTTGCCAGGGCTTCCGTTGCCAGTAGGGGTGTTCACACACTGCAGCAATTGAGATTTGGTCTGCTGATCTGCAACAGCGTGTGCAGATGACCTTGGGAAACAGGAGGAAGAACCACCACTGTAAGAGATGTCTCAGGCCACAGAAGGAGATGAGAGATGGGAAGCATCTCCAAAGGGACCCTTCCTGGTTTTGTAAGAGGAGAGGAGGAGAGAAAGTCTTGTAAGACTGATGTTAACCCTTCAAGGTAGTCCAGACAAGAAGCTCAACAATGAATCCTACGGTAGCTGTATTTTTATTGTAAGCTTTACAGGACCTTGCAAGCCTGTCCAAAAGAGATGGACGTCTAGTGAATTATGCAAGTATCTCTTTTCCATTGGTCTCCAAGCAAGAGAGGGTAGTCTTGAAAAGCACTGGCAAAAACAAAAACCCTGAACTTTGTCACCAGCACAAACACCTGGTTTGCTAGCTCCAAGTAACCAAGGAAGGAGAGTTCTAATTATCTAGGGAAGTGCTAATTATCTAAGGTATTTAAACTATAAATATAGGAAGCTGGGACTGGCTTTTTACATTTCCTCCCTAAGTGAGACTCTCTCTCTCTCTAATCTGCCCTCTCCCTCTTTCTCTTTTTTCCCCAGCTGTCCAAAGTCTCCACCTTCTGAACAAAATCTGGATTCCATAGTCTTATTCTTATTCCTGACTCCTTCCTAAGAAACAATTTTTGGGATAAGTGGCAAAAAAAGGTCATCCCACCCTCCTCCCTCCATCCCTTGCCAAGTTTGTTGGCAAAAATACTTGTGGCCCTGATTCAAGGTTACCCTCCTCTCTATCTTCCAGGAAGCTGCTGATTTCTGCTTGCAGTTCCCCCCTTTCCAATCACTGATGAGGGAGCTGGAGGTACCAGTACAAAAGAGCCCCCACCCCAAATCCTTGCCTGTGTGTGAGTGAGAGTTGCAAGCCCCTGGCTTGACAGAGAGGATCACCCCCCATCACCTTCAACTCTTTTGCACGTGATCTCTGGAGATCCTGCTATCCACCCTCCAGAACTCTAATGCAGATAAAACCGCAGGAAGGGAAAGAGACCAGAGGAATGAAAACTGCCAGCCAGCCCAGCATTTTGCCTTGATCTTACCTTATTGTGCTTTTGCAGAACCATTTCATTTCCTATTCCTGTCAAACAGGGAATAACTCCTGGGATCAGGCTTGCTCAGTGCTGCGGCTTTACAGCTTGAGGAAAAAAAAAACCCAAGTGCAAAAGGGAAGTTCAGCTTCCTTCAAGTTGGTTCCCTGTGGATTGCCAGGGTACAAAGGGCCAGTAGGACACAAAGGCAGGATGGGATTTAATCATCACCATCATCAGCATTCCTCAGTCTGAGTTAGCAGAAGGATGGGCCGTACAGGCAGGGATTGCTGGCTTGGATTGGAGAAGACTCACCAAGGACAAATAATAGTTCCAAATACAAACTGATAAAGTCTTGGCACGTAGCACATCGGATTTGAACTGTGGCTGCAAAGAAGGAAGCGTGGAGCATTGATGTGGCAAATACCAGTGGAACGGATGGCAGAGAATTGGAGAACATCACAGAAAATCAGACTTGAAAGATCATGGCATAAACTGGCCATGGTGGTCCCAAGGTTTATCAGCTCACTGGGTGCCATACCAAAAAATCTTGGACAGTGCTTAGAAAATCTGGGCATTGACAACATTTCCATCTGTCAATTCCAAAAGGCCCCGCTCTGCTTGGATCAGCCCAGAGACTACGCCAATAATTACAACATACTCAATTCTTGGGAGGAACTTGGTGTGTATGGAGGCCAACATCAGCTAAAGGACTGGTACCTACTCTTTCACATTGTGGTTTATAATCATTAATACTTAACTGCTGCAAGAAGATTCCACAGACTGACTATAAATTATGATTGCAATAATATTTTTTCCTGTAGAGCCACCAGCTGGAATTGTAGGAGGAGACCTGGATTAATTTATGGTAGCAAAATGTTGCGGAGAAACCTGGTAGCAGCTTTTCTAGCTATCAACATTTATTAAAAGGCAGCAGCGTTTGTGAGTTGCAGCTTCTTCAAATGCATGGAGTGGCTTGATGAATGTCAGATGAAGGGAATTGTTCAGATGGAAACTCTAATTCCAGGAACTGTAATCCCATTACCTATGGCTGAACCTGGCATCTTAAACTGCAAAATACTGGACGTGACACGTAATCCAATGGACAAATGTCCTAGCTCTATCCAGGGGGTGGGTGGAGTCCTTTGGAAAATGGCTGGTCTATAAATCATTAAGGAAGTAAACAAATTAATGTTTTGAGCCACAGAAAGAGCTGAGCCTTCTTTAAAGTCTGGGCAACCCCATATAAAATGGATGTGTGGAAGAAAAATGAAGAAGGGCTTGGGGTACAGTGGCAATTAGGGGCCCATGATGGAGTCACGTTGGCTCCTGGCACGAGTAACCTTGATAAGCAGCTACTTTGGGGTTTGGGGTTCAAAAAGGAAGTTAGTGCCATGTAGTTGGTTCTTTCCTTGGAAGTTGGCTTGAGGCTTACTGTCCATTTGCAGAGGAGACCCTAAAGCCCACCTTGGTCTAGCATCAGATCTCAACTTAGATCATCCCAGAAGGATGAAATCAGGTCTGTGGTCGGAATGGTGGCCACTTCTATTGGTCTTGCTGTTCCTTCAAGGCTACCCCCTATTCAGAGGCATTTGTTTTTGGATGTTCCTCTGTGGAGCCACCTGAAGCAGTGGACTCCTCCCTCTCTTTTGTCCTCTCAGCAGAGGTCTGCAAGGCTTGTATTAAGGGTGATAAGGATTTGAAATAAACCTCTCCCGACTCTCTCTCCTGATCATGCACCCCTTGGAATATTTGGAACGCCTTTCGCCCCCTCCTCTCCAAAAAGATATTATATTGCTGGAGAAAGTGCCCCAAAGCGCAACCCCAAAACTCAAGAGGCTTGCACAGAAGTATGAGAGCAAAATCATGTTGCAGACAATAAAAAAATAGCAATATGATTAGAATTAGAACGCACACAAGATATTACTGGGGACGAACTGACTATTCCTGAAGTCATAATGATCACTAACACATAAATACCATGTAAGATACCAGCATGGATCCTGCTTCTCTCCCTCTTCTGCTGCTACAGAACTAATTGCCTTCTCTGTGTGCAATGCTGCAGGAGCCCTTCCAGTGAACAAGGTCTCCCCATGCTGCGCCCCGCTCTGCCTCTCTGCCCCCATTTGCATTCCTGGTGATTCGGGAAGGGATGCAACTGTCCACTGCCCCCTCCTTAGCCTGGTCTCCAGATGGAGGTACAGCCTCTCTCTCCATTTGTAAGCAAATAGGGCATCTCCAGGTCAAAATGGGCTTCTGGAGCAGCCTTGGGGAGGGGAAACAGAAGAATAAAGAAGAGCTTGAGATTTTGAATTAAAAAGATATCTTTGACCTCAGGGAATTCAAGCTGGCTGATAAGAAGTTTTCAAGAGAGGTGGAAGATCTCTCTCCATCTTTGTCAAATAATCTCCAAAAGAGAATTTGGAAGGAAGGAAGGAAGGAAGGAAGGAAGGAAGGAAGGAAGGAAGGAAGGAAGGAAGGAAGGAAGGAAGGAAGGAAGGAAGGAAGGAAGGATTTTGATTTTGCATGCTGTTCACACATTGGGTGACATCCCTTGGCTTCTGGCACTCCTTCGAGTTTGCACCTTACTCACCATGGAAAATGTGTGGAGATGCAGACCTGAAATGATGGAAACTGTGTTGCAGCACATTTGAAGCACATGCGGTTGAGGTTGAGATTAAAGGAAGATCTGGGCTGGCAGACAGATGTGCTGGCAAGAATGTGATCAGGGTCCTGCCATCTGCAGGCATGATGCCCTGAGATCTTTTTGAGATGGGTTTCATGATGGACTAAATGCTGCAGCTCTGGGCTCGCTCCTGCTCTACAACTCAAGCTGAGAGGTCTTCTCCCTTGGTGGGGAGGGAAGAGAAGGGGCGGAGCAAGCCTAAGGGCTAGTCTCATGTTTATGCTATGGATTCTCCACCCCGGCTCTGTTTGACCTCTTCCTGAAAACCAGAGAGGAAAATGCATCCTTGCCCAGAATAATGGGATGTATCTGTACAAGAAAAAAAACCCAACTCTTTGGTGGATCCTACTCCTGTTACAAAGGCTCTCTCTGCCTTTTTAAGATCCCCCAAACATGCAAAAGGGGTGTGCACCGTAGGGGTGCTGCTCTCAAAGGAGGGCATGCAACAGCCAGAGCATCACCCTTGGATCATGAAGGGCACAGCCTGGTCCCAAGGGCTGCAGGTCCAACCTGCCAGGACTACAGTTGCCCTCTGTTTCCAGGCAGAGGAGAGGAAAGGAGCATGAAGCAGATCTGTCCCTTTGGGATGGGTAGGGATAGGGGGGACTCCCAAAGACCCTTGCTTGTGTTCCCCCTCCCTTTGCGGTATCTGCTTCCCATCCTCTTCACCACCTGCCTCGTCCTCATCCAGGAGGGAAAGTTTAGGAGGTCTGACCTTCCCCAAGGAGGATAAGTCAGCATCTGTAACGAGGTAGCCTGGTGTGAAAGTCTGCTTCACAGGTACGGCAAAGCTGGGAGCACTGATGATAATAGCGGGTGTGAGCCATTGTCAACGCCACCCCGTGTGCCAAATTGTACGAGTAAGGCATGGTGACACCCAATTAACATTGCTGGCTCCAGTTCTATAGTGGGATAGAGATGGAAGGTGCCTTTTAGAGACCGACCATCTTTTCCCCAAAAAAGTATATTGCTCAAAGTCTGGATTTCTCCCCTCAGCAGAGAGAGCGATGAAGGCTTGCCCTCAAGACATTGGATCTGGAAAAGTAAGCCAGGCATAACGGCACAAACAGAGCTAAGGAACAAGCTAGTTGCTGGCTGGCAAGACACAAGAATATTTTTGCAAAATGATTTGCTTTTATTCTTACATTTCTTGTCAATCCCATTTTACAGTATTTATGAGATGCATTTAGGGTAGGAGCCTGATCTAGGGAACTAGGGTAGAGAAGGGATCACCATCTCCACACCAGCGGTAGGTGGGACTTGCAAGAGCCTACCTGTCAACGGTGCTCATGAAGATTCCTGGGATTGAACCAGGGATGCAACGTGAAATGGAGGCGAGGGAAGTATGCGCGGGAAGCTTCAAAAAGGAGACCGTGAACAAACTGCTCCAGCTCCACTTCAAAGATGACAAAACCCGAGCCAGTGGTGATGCTGCGTTGTTGATGGCTGAAATGCTTAAAGTATTTGTTCGAGAAGCAGCAGCACGAGGAGCACGGCAAGCTCGGACTGAGGATGTAACTAGGGTGGAAGTGGAACACGTGGAAAAAATCCTGCCACAGTTGCTTCTGGATTTCTAGAAACCTGATGAATGAAAAACCTGTATTCCTGTTACTAAGAAGATATTGAGCTGAACTCAGAAGCAAAATGATTGATGGACTTGTAATATGGAATTTCCTACAAAATGTGCTGACTTCCTGGAATGACAACTTCAACAACTTACCTTCCTTCTCAGCTCTGTTTTCTGTCTCTTTTGGGGTGCTTAATGGCTGTCAGTGTTGCCTAAAATAACTGTGGGTTTGTTGGGAGTTTCTTGTAACACAATTCCTGGAGCAGATGGTAGCTATCTGAAGTTGCGCCTTGCCCTTCTGATTCCCATTCATAGTCAGGTAATGTCTTTACTTTTCTAATGGGAAAAACAGGTGCCACCTTCTAGAGGTGTGTGGAAAGGGTGAGTATGCTTGGAAGGCTTGGCCACATCAAGAGCTCTTGTCACCTCCAGGCCTGAGTGCTGTCTTAAGTTCTTAAGCGGGAGCCTAGCCCCAAATCTGTGCCAACAGCAGGTACCTGATCTTTATTTTATGAATAAACAGCGCCTGTCCTTCAATCCTTTCCCACATTCCACAGGGCCATGACATCAAAGAGTGCATGGAACCTTTTAACCATTTGATATTCCTCTAAGAAGCTGCTTTCCCTCTGCTATAAACTTGTTCTTACAAAGAAATGTCAATAAATCAAAAATAACCTCCCAAAAAAAAGATTCCTGGGATTGACTTATTTAATCGTCCACTTGATATAGCCATCCATCTCACAAAAGCAAGCAACTCTCCATCAGATACAGAGGGTAAATGGCTGCATTCCCTTTGCAGGATTGAGTGTCTCTCTGGGCAGAATGGGCAGGTGATGTGGGGAAGGCAGGTAGCTGTGACAACCCCTCCTAATTCTTTGTCTTGAAAGGCCCCCACTTTCGCTGTTGTTTTGTTGAGGAGGGTTATTATGTTGTTATCGGTAGGTCTCTGTAATATGTAATGGTGGGTATGATTTTACCTGAGGGCAACAAGTCCTAAAATATTTCTTGGTGCTCCAGGACCAAAGGAATCCTTGTGGGAGCAACCTGGTCCCTGCCGAGCCCCTTGTCCTCTTCAACAAATGTTGTTCTGTGTGCCTCTTTGCACAATGCACTTGCTGAAAATCTGAGACTCCCCTGTCCTATGCAGGAGACTGCAAAGCCTGACTTTTCACCCAAACTTCATCTGGGGGTGGAGGAGACTGGGACTTAAGGTGTCCCACCTTCTTCCCTTATTTGCTCAGCTTAAAGTCTCCCCTGCTCCCGTCTCTGGCATCGGCGGGTCCCTCTGAGCAGATGCATCTTTCTTTCCATGGACAGGGACCAAGGTGTCTCTTGCTGGCTGGTGTTATCTTAATGTTCTGCCTGAGATTTATTAATAGGGAATGGAGAAAGGACAAGATCATTTTCCATATCATAACCACTTGGCAGGGAGCCATAAAATAAAGGGGAGGTAAAAAAAATTCGGATACAGTCCCCGTCGTTTATTGCCTGGCAAAGTCTGTCAAGGGAAGGTCATCTGGAGATTTCTCACCCATCAATCCAGGGAGATGATAAATGTGTCACTCGCCACCATCTTAATCTGGGCATGAGGGAACAGGAGAAGATGCTTCTTTTTTCAATGGAGATTGATTTCCGTGGAGAAGGGATGCAGCAGCTGGAACAGACTCCTTGGCCTTGACCTCCTATGATGGGGAAAATGGCCTCCTTGAAGATGCCCCCAAACCTGTCGATTATCCACTCCATGTTAGCCTTCCAATGTTTCTTCTTCCCCAACTTGTCATCTTCTATTTCTCAACTCACAGGGCTAGAAATCCCTTTGAAAGTCTACCCTAGCTGGAAATCCTGGTGCAAGCTACTTGGAAGGGGACAGCTGGGAGACGTCATCTCCCCAAAATGTATAGTTTGAAGAGAGTGGCAGTAGAACTTAAGCAGTGTCCTGAATGGACATCTCAGCCAGCATTGAGGGGAGACGCTGAGGGCAGAAGGGAAGGTTCCAGAACATCTGAGGTCAGACATGGCAGAGTCCTCCTTCAGCTGTTGAAAAAGAGACTTGAATTGTGCGATGAGGATGCCAAGATGCTGTTGACTAGCTCCATGTAACTCCAGCCCTGGAGGTTGGCTCTTCTAAGCAAATCCCAGCTGTACCCTGAGAGCAGCTGCTTTGAGCATGGGGATCCCTGAACCAGGTGCAGCAGACTGGAAACTCTAGGAAGGCTTCTCAGGAAGGAAGTGGCGAAGCCTTTGAACATGAATTAAAGATGAGCCTGACTTCTGGGGGTTGTGTGTCTGCTGTTGGAGAGCCTCACCCAAAGGCTCATCGCTCCCTCAGAGCCAAGGATCAAGAGGTGGAATGTCCAGGAGCCCGAAGCATCATGCAAAGGGTCAGAGGCCCTGGGGGAGGAAGGCCAGGAATGGCCATGCCGAGGCCTTGTGGCTTCTGTTTTTTGCTATGCAAGAAGAAACACGGGTGCAATTCAAGGACCTATTTAACCAGCCGTTGGAGGCTGGGTGAAACCAGCTCTGCAGAACTGGCTCTCCAGTGAGGAGGAGCCATGAAGCAAGAGCAGAACACCCTCCCCCTTATGTGGGTCCAGGAAAAAGCTTCTGCTCTGTTTGGCCAAATTGTGGGTTTGCTGCTGCTGTCCCTGCTGAGGTGGAAGGATGTCTCAAGTGCGCAGGGGCACGTGGGTTGGGTGGATTGTGCAGAGACTTCACAGATGCTCCTGAAAATATGCCCTTCTGGCCTTGATGCTGCCATTAGCTTAAAGCTGGGCTGATCACAGAGCTCTCCAGAGCCAGCTGCTGCTAGAACCAGCTTTGGGCAGTCCTTGGCAGCAGTGTCTGAAGTCTTTGCTGACTGGAAAGGGAACCCCCCCAAGCACAGGGGCCTCCTCTTGATGGGACATTGTGGAGAGGAAGCCAACTTAAATCTGGCCAGAGTGGTCCCCGGCGAGAGCAGCTTGTAGGATTCAGGCCATCAGAAGCAGACAGCAAAGGTCTTAGCTGGAGCTGAAGGCTGAGCTAAGAGCCTGCCCTAATCCTGCCCTCCCAGGCACTGCAGGCAAGCCAGGAATCTATACCATGCACAGGTTCTCAGCTGCGATGGAAAGCACGGCGCGAACAGGAGGTGGATTTAAGGAAATCCCTCGAGTTTTTAATTCCACCAGCAAAACCCTCTCTGGGTGTGTGGGTGCGGGTGTGCTTTTCTCCCAGCCTAAACCCAGAGACATAATCCCTCTCTTCCCATGTGTTGCCTTGCTTCAAAATGGAAAAGACAGAGATTTGGGGGCAGGGCAAGGGGGGGTGGCGGTAGTATTTCCCTCTTGGAGCAAAAGCAACTAACTGGCTGGTGAGCAACCCTTGAAACTTCACATGCTAAGGAGATTTTGTGGACTGCCTCTCCCCCCCCCCCCTGGTATCCTCCTTTGTGCTGAGTAGAGGCTTGCTAATCCAAGCCCCGTTTCACGGGAGTCCAAGGCAAGGAGGCCTCTCTGTCCCTGGCATCTGCTTCCCTTCCTGCTCCATCCAAAGCCTGCAGGCAGTGGTGTCATGCAAGGACCCCCCCCCCATGGACACCCAGAATGAGGAATGGCTTTGGAAGCCTTTGCTCCCAAGAGGAGCGATTCAGCCCATCGGGCAACCTGGCCAGCAGAATCTCATAATCAGAGGTTTGATCTAAGAGTGAAGGTCAATGGCTCAGATGCTCCTCTTCAGTGGCTTTGGCTAGTGCAGCCTTTGTTTTGCTTTGGACATGCCAGAGAATGTGGTGGCAAATGATATTTAGTCTTTCAAAAATAGTTATAGGTAGTTCTTGCTTAGCAACTGCCTTGTTTAGTGACCGTTCTCAGTTACGATAAAAAGGTCACTTTGTGACCAGTCCTTGCATTGTCAACTTTCTCAGGCCTGTGAAGCAAAGCAAAGCTGAAGTCAGATCATAAACACAGCTGTGGTTTCCCATAGAGACCGCTTTGTTTAAGAACTGAATGTTTGGTCATTAAATGAGGACAACCTGTAGCGTGCTTAGTCCTTCCAATTCCAGCCTCTGTTTGCCTGACCTTATCTAGCTCAGAAAAGAGACAGAACTGGGTCTGATTTACATGGGGTGGGAGACCACAAAGCTACAGACTGGACCAGTGTTTTTCAGTCTTGGGCTCTTTAAGACATGTGGACTTCAGCTTCCAGAATTCTCTGGAAGTTAAAGCCCCCCCCATCTTAAAGTGGGTAAGGTTGAGGAACACTGGACTGGACTAGGAAGTCAGAAAACACTCAGAAAACATTGCACTTCTGGAAGAGCGGAATGACAAGCTACTTTCATACTGAAGTCTGGAGGAAAATGTGATTTTGTAGATGCCAGGGGTCAAACGTCTTTTGGATTCTTTGCTGAAAATTCATCTAGAACAATTCCTCAGTATTATTTTATTGAAGGACAGTCATATTTTCTTTAAAAATATCTGCTTTGATACACATTCAATCTGTTGCTTTCCCCAGTTCACCTTTTCTGCACAACCCCTTTAATTCCGCTCCAGGGTTCCTTGATGCTGGGCTGGTCCCAGAGCCCCGGCCGGCCATCTCCCTCAGTTGGCACCAGCAATTGCTCCCCCCTTACATCTTGGCCATTTCCAGGCTGCCAAGACAGACGGGCTGGTCTTATCTGTGGGCAGCAGCAGAGATAAGATAGTCAAAGGGGTTTTTTATTCCCCTGCAGCAGGGCCCTCACCTTTCCAGAGGGAAACTGGATTAGCAGCTTGTTTTGTTTTTCAGAGTAGAAATGCAGAATTCAGAGCTTGTGTGTGTGTGTGTGGTGGGGAGGGCATTGCAACAACCCTGCCTTTGGGCTGGATTCCCACATCCCCCTAAACCCAATCCCAGCTTAACCAAACAAGGCTGCTGCTCTCCCACCGTGACTGCCTGTGTTAATCTAGTTTTGTGTGCTGTGTGGGAGGGTCCTTTGCTCTCCAAGGAGTGGACACACCACAGTGAAGCACATCTGCACACTTTAGTGCAGCTCACGCAATCACAGGTGATTGCTCTGCTCATCTCTGCCCTTCTAGGACCGTGTCAGGTGACGTTGCCACCTAAGGATGTCTTTAAAACTCAGTCTGTTTCCCTCCATCCAAAAATGCTCCTTCCATTTTCTCCATCTTCCCAGTTCGGAAAGTCCCCAGGAGCTGTGCTAAATTATTGTTTTAAAAAGACAGCAATATAATTTTAGGTGCTGCAGCTCCTTTATGTAAAACTCTCTTTGACCAGGGAGGGTTGCCTACATAGGCTGGGAGAGATTGCTCATCCTCCTGCTTTCTGAAGAGGGGAGTGAAAGGTGGTGGTCCAGCTGTGGCCTTTGCTGGCTCCTAATTTTCCCCAGGGCGGGTGGGGCTGGGGTGTTTGGGGAACAGCAGTGGCTCCCTTCGTAAGACCTGGGTGATGTGAGCAGTTTGCATTTTTCTTTGGGGTTTCAGATCTTCTTCTCCAAAGAGATCCCTGAAGGGCACCCTCTGAGCGGGAGATGTGGCTTCGTAGCCCTGAGAAGCAGGTGCAGGAACAATTTTGACACACGCTGCAGCTGCTCAGGTATATTTTGAACCATTGATCACATATTGTCAGGCAGTTCTGTTTTTTTTCCTTCCTGTCATCTTCTGTCATCTTGCTCTTTGAATTAGCTGAAAATGGGTGACTGCAGAGTCTATTAAGGGAGAGTCTAATGGAGTAATGGAGAAAGACGAGGGGGACCCAGGATATAATGTTGGTGTCCAGATACGGTGCCCACTGCCCTCGTTTCTGTAGCGGCTGTAAAGCCAGCTGAATCCTTCAACTTCCTTCCTCTGTTGCTGTTGATTACATGCTATCTGATCAAACTTGGATATTTCCATAGCCTCTTCTTTTGTAAAAGCAACTATATTTCACTCAGGCACTTTTGATTCATTTTGCCATCTGTTGAGAACAGTCTGTTATCGACAGAGATCATTTCCCATTCTTTTCACATCCCTGAAGGTTTGGCAGGCGGTCGATAACCTTGATGACGAGGTGGGAATGGCCTCTTTGGTGTATCAGTTGCGCTTTTCCAAGTGGCTCCAATGTCCACCCTGGTTTTCTAGATGGGTGCAAAAAAGAAGCAGTGGAAGACCTCTCCAGGAAGGTCCGTGGAGACTGTGCATCCCAGAGGCACACTTGGAGATGCTCCGTGTATGTTTTGAGTTGGTCCCCAGAGCCTGGTTCCCAAGCCCTGACCTCTATCTTGGATCTGGAACCAGGGTCAGATAGCCGCTCGAGTGAACCTGGTTGATCAAACAATATGAAGGTGAGCTTCACTTGGCGAATCATCCATCTTCCAGCTTTGAGGAGGCTCCTGACAGGCTCCCCCAATCTCTCTCTCTGTGTCTCTCTCTCCCCCCTCCCCAAATATTGAAGACAGCCTTCTTAGACTCTCTGAGATTCCCTGGCCCCTTTTGATGTGCTGCCTCCATGTTGGAAGGAGCAGATTGTTGCTAGAGCCAAAATGGTCAGGGGAGGGGGAAGGGGAGGGGGAGGGAGGGAAGTGTCTTGGAGCACTTTGCCAGGAGCCGCCTGTCAAAAGGAAAAGGAGCCAGGAGAGGCTGAAGGGGGACTGTGACAGAAGGCAAGTGAAGCCTGCAGGGGGATGGAGGTGAGGAGAGCAGGTGAGCAGCAGAAAGGTAAATAGCTTAGGAGGAACTGGGACCGGAGGAGAGAGCAGAGGCCAGGCCAGGCTCCTCCCAGCTCCGCACTTCCTGCCAGAGGTAAATATTCCGGCAGTCGTGTCTCATGCACCGGGGGAACTTGGCTGCCTGAACCTGGGGCTGCTTGCCCCACTTCATGCTTCTTTTCTCAGAAGGGTTGGAGTTTGGGGGCGAGACTGGAAGTGCCTGTCTTCTGCTCCCTCCAACATGCAGGTGGAGGTTCTCAGATGGCAGCTTAAGCAAGGTCACGTCCTTGGCCCCTTGGATTCTGGGAGGAAGGCTGGCATTGTACCTCCCATTGGCTGTTTGAGGAGGCATCTAAGAGGGCATTTGGTTTTCTCTGCTGTGGAAAAGGAGCAGGGACTCTCCCCTCCCTCCCTCCCTCCCTCCATCCCTCCCTCCCTTCCTTCCTTCTAGTTATCACAAGACAAGGCTGGAAACTGGGCACATCTCTGCCCCTCTGTAGGGAGGAAAGGGCTGCCAGAGAAAAGCCTCCAGGCTTGATAACTGCATCCAACATGGCAGTGGTTGGCGTATATGGGAACACATTTGGCACCCAGTTCCTTAATAGTCCCCTGGTGTCCTCCAGATGCACTGGGTCTGATCTCCCCCAGTCATCAAGGATTGATGGAGTCCAACACCCTCAGAGGACATCAGCTTGATGACCACCCCTGGTCTCTTTGAGATCGCTGGCTCTGGTTGATGGCTCATAAAGTCTCAGGGACAGCATTTTGGGGGATCTGTTTTATGTGGTCTCTCTTCAATGCTAGGGAAGGGGAGTCTAACACCTATTTCATGAAACCATAGCAAGGCGTGATGGGATTTGCTGGGGTTTAGCATGGTGGCTTGTTCAGAAGTCCCAAGTCTTGCTTTGGGTACAAAGGCTGCTTTCCTTGTGGTGCTGGAAGATTGCACCAAGGCCAGGGTAGCTCCCTAGCATATGGAACTGTATCCCCCTTCACATTCCAGATACTGGTCATCAGAGAGGGGATGGTACATGCCGCCGTTTGAATTAAATGGACAAGGAACAGTTTCCCATCACCTGTGTGCTGAGTTCCTGCCACCTTCTGCTGTAGACAGTCTAATGAGTTTGGGTGGGATTCGTGATTTTATTAAATATCTTTGGATTCCAGCCCAGTTTCCTCTTCACCTTCATGAGAGGTGAACTGACTGTCTCTGAAAAATCTTCCATTGATGTTCTCGCTCTTTAAAGTTCTTCTGGAAAGAAAGACATGAAAACAACTGGCAAAATATAAATTAAGCATGGGTTTCCTTTTCTGTTCCAAGGGGAAGGCCTTAGTGAAACCAGGGATGGTGCAAGAGCTTCCAATGCAAGGGGGGCCTCTTTTGGAGGGCTTGTTTTCTACCCACATGTCGTCTCCTCGAGACCCCCTGGCTCTTCTCTGGGGTTTCATCAAAATGTCACAACAGATAGAAGCTAAGCTGACCCTCATTCTAGCACTGGCGGATTTCAGGTGGGTCCTTAGCCCTGGATCAGCTGCTCCCTCAGCCCTATCTACAACAGAAGGTGATGGGTCTGAAAATAAAAAGAGTTCTCAAGAAGCTATAAAGCACGGGTATCAAACTTGCCATGTCACGTCATGTGTTGCGATGTATTGCAATTTTTTTTGCATTGCCGGAGCCAGGGTGGGCGTGGCCTCCGCATGATGCAACCGGCCCACGGGCTGGCAGTTTGACACCCCTGCTATAAAGCAACAATAAATAAAATCAGCTGTTGGGTGGGAATCAAATTGGCTAGGTTCACACATTAGGGATGATTAACCATGATTTACTGAACAAGATACCGTACAATTGGCTGGGATCACACAGCATATACTGTGGCCTGAGAACTACAGTGAACCCATTATGGCTACCATAGGTTCTTTTGGAAATATCTCCTATAGATTCTGTAGAAGCAGGCATAGCATCCTTGTTTGAATAGGCCATCTCAGGCATCACTTCTCAGCCCCAAGGCCAAGGGCCTTGCGTTGGTTCAGCTTCTTCTTTAAGCTCATACCCACAGCAGTTTAGCAGCCTGGAAAGTTTAGAACTTATATTTCCCAGAACTGACAATTGTGAGGGGTGGAGATTGTAACAAGCAACACCTCAGGGATTTTAGCAGCTCTCTGCCAGACACCTGGAGTGAGATGTAATCAGAAGGAATACGGAACACAACCCGGAGGAGGAGGAGGAGGAGGAGGAGGAGGTTGGCATATCATTGTTTGCACTTTCACATATTGTGTGAACCCTGCTCATTGTAGTTTATTCTATATAAACCATGCTTAAAAAACTGCTGTACTACGTAGCCTGCTGGGTGAACCAGGTCATTGCATTATAATTTTAGCGACAGCTGTAAGTCTATTATCCAAACTACACACCATCTCCCCTATTACAGTTAAGATTAAAACAAATAATAAACACAGCATACAGCCCTTCCCAAAATTGCCACTCCAGGAAAAGGGGGCCAGTCCGGAGCTCCAGGGGAGCAATTAAATCGAGCGTGCCCATTTGAAGTGGCAGCAATAACACTAGCCCAATGCAAAGCGATATACTAATTGCCCAAACCTCCAGCTAGCTGCCTCTCACATACCTTCACAACTTGGTGTGTCCAAGAGATCCCAGATTACCCTGGAGGGTCCTTGCTGGAGCAGTTTTCGAGACACAAAAGGCGGCTGGAACCGACCAGGAGGCTTAGAGCTCACCTCAGAAGTTCCCTTTGCTCCTCTGAGCACTTCAATGGCTGCAGATTCACCACAGCCTCCTTGCACAGCCCGACTCATTAGCAGTGACCCCCCCCCAGAAGCATCAATCAATCAATCAATCAATCAATCAATCAGGCGGGCTGGGCTGGGGGGCGGCGGATGCTCTGCCCCAGTAGCTTCTGCCAAGGAAACCAGCGCCTGGCCCTGATGCCAGCTGCCTTGTCTTCTCCCCTTTCTGGTGACCTTCAATGTTTGAAGGACCAGCTCTTCCCCAGTGACACCTGCTTTGCCTTAAAATTGTCCCAAAGGTTTAAGGCTTCTCTTGATTTTTGATGCTTCCAAGGAACCCTGTAGTTTCCCAGAGAATTTCAGAAGTGACAACCGGTTTCCCTAATTCTGAATTCTCTGGATCTTCTAAAGGTTTTGAAAGCAATCTTTTTTGTGTGATGCCGAAAGTTCTTCAACCAGAACCTGCTGCTGAAACCTGGGTAGGCCATTCTGGAGCTGTTTAATGTAGGACAAGCTGCTCTTTGATGGCTTGCCATAAGATTCACAGTGTGACCTTGTGCATAGAGTTCTTGGAGAACCACTTATTAGGAGTGTGAAATGCCAGTTTGTCACCCTCTAAATAGCCCTCTCTATTGTTCTTGAGGTGTTCTGTTGGGAAACAGAGAGGCCCACAAAGATCTGTATTAAAAGCTTCTGCTGCCAACCGGTTTCATTTGCGTGCTTGTATGTGTGTGTGTGTTGATTTATATTATTACGAATTCTACCAGTATCAGCAGAGCAGCTGTCCTCAACTCGGTTGGGCCAACTCCCACCATCTTCCCGGCAGAATGGCCAAATGGTTAATGTGCTGCCCAGAGGATTGTGGGAGCTGAAGTCCAGCAGTCTAGAGAGCACCAGGCTGGGGAAGGAGCAGAGCTTTGCACACCCATCTGGGAGCCAGCAGCCTTTCCCAGGAGATGGTCCTCTTCCAACTCCTGCAGAACTTTGCTCCAAGTTGCATCCCAGCTGTCTTTATCAGGGACCAGTTTTATTTCACCCGGGTGGGATGGGTTTCTAGGTGGCCAGCCGTCTGAGGATCGCATTCTGGCATCCAGAGGCAAGACCTACCCTGGTGCTTCAGCCTCCCCCAAATTCTTCAAGGGGAAGAAGGCAACTTTCATTGTTTTGGCTTGTTTTCTTGCACATTATCCCGTGTTGTTCCCATTGGTGGTTTTGACTGAGAATATCTGTTTTTGAATTTTCCAAACTCTGCCTGGAAGGATGAAGCATCGCGGCTGAGTTGGGGCAACAGAAGTTTCGAACTCTTGTGTATTGTGATTGTCAAGCATCTATGACGTGCTCATACCGGTAATAGGGGCATATGGAAGCAAAGGGGGGGCTGCCCCTGGCCCCGGCTGGCTCTCTCCAAATGCCAACAGGTTGTTCCGGAGGGGAAAGGGGGTTGGGGGGAGGGGCGGCAGCCGGGCAAGAAACCCCAGCCCGTCTTGATCAGGGAGGGTCACCTGGTGGGCGGAGGTTTCGGCAGGTCCGGGAGACGGTGGAGCACCGGGGGGAGGCGGCGTGCTGTGGTCCTCGGGGGCGGGGAGAGTCGGGCACGACTTAGACACCGAACCCACCACAGGCCATCCCGGTCTTGGGAAAGGAAGAGGCGGAAAGCGGCGCCTGGCCGGGTCCGGCTGCTGCTCTGACCCGGGCCGGGCCGCCTCTCCGGTCCGGGCATCCCGGGCGCAGGCGGCGGGTGGGGGGGGGCGGGAAGGCGGGCACGCGAGCGAGCGAAAGAGCGAGCGCGGAGGGGGCCCGTAAAAGCTCTCGCTAGCGCTGCTTGTGGTCACAGCCAAGCAAGCTCGCCTCCCCTCTGGATCAGGCTTCGCTCCGCTCGCTCCGGCTCCCGCCCCGCATTCCGCGCCGCGGCTGCTCCGGCTGCGTCCGGCCCGGCCCGCCCCGCCGCGCGGCGCGTCGCCCTGGCCGGGCAGCCGCGACCTGACAGCCCCCGCCAGCCAGCGCGCCATCGCCGGGCCGGGAGGGGGCTGAGGCGGCCCCGCCGCCGCCGCCGCCGCAGAAACATGGAGTCGGCGCCGGCAGCGGCCGAGCCCAGCGCCGGGGAAGCGGGCGGCGGCGGCGGCGGCGGCGGCGGCGGCTGCAGAGGCGGCGGCCCTGGAGAGGCCGAGGCGGCGGCAGCGCGGGAACCCCCGGCCGGCGCGGAGCAAGCGCGGAAAGGCGATGCGCCGCCGCCTCCCCCCCGCAGCAGGCACAGCTGTTCCGGCGGCGGCGGCGGCAGAGGAGGAGGAGGAGGTAGGAGCTGGGGGGGCGGGAAAGGGGCGGGGGCAGGGAGGGTGGGAGGCGCCCCCGCCCCGCCCGGGCCCTGCGCCACGCGCCGCCCGGCAAACTTTTAATGGCTCGGAGTCGCTTGGGCGAGAGGCGACATGGGGGGGGGGAAGGAGGAGGGGCTCGGGGGCGCCTCCACACGTTACGCTGCTCTTCCACGTGGCAGGCGCGCCGCCCCGCGTGGGCTCGGGACGCATCTCTGGCACGCGAGTTCTGGCCGCGCCTCGGGCGGGGGCGGGGAAGGCAACTTGGCCGGGAGGGGAAAAACTTTCTGCCTGCCCCGCGAGCGCCTCGCGGGCCTGGGGAGAGTGGGGGGGTCGCGGGGGGTCCGGTGCTCCTCGGGAAGAGGCGGGAGCTGGCGGGGGGGGCGCGCGGGGCCGCCGCCCTCCCCTCCCCGGCCGGCCGGGCTCGCCCCTCCGCCCGGGCAGCCGGCTCCGCTCAACGGGGCGGGGGTGGTCGTGGCCCGGGCCGCCCCTCTCCTCTGCCCGGACCTTTTTCGAGGAGGCCGGGAGCCCGAAGCCCGAAGCTTGCGCCGTCGCCCGGGGGAGGGGGAGGGGGAGCTGCTGCAGGGCAGGTGGGCTGCTTCCCGGGCTTTGTCCCCCCCTTAGCTACCCGCCTTCGGCCACCGGCCGGGGGGAAAGGGGCCGCTGGAGGGGGTGGGGGAGCCGTCCTGCGGGGGGCCCGCTTTGGCGGGGAAGTCCGGAACCGAGAAGCGCCGCAGCCGGTTATGTAAGAGCTTCAATCCGAAATACGGTCGAAAAAGGTTCGGGGAGAAGAGGGGGGGCGCCGGGCTGCCTCGGGATGGGTGTTGGGCCTCCCCCCGCCTCCTTTCTCTGCCCGCCCCCAACTTCTGCGGACTCCCCCCGCCCTTCCCGCCTCGGCTCAGATTTGGCCAGCCCCCCCCCGCGGACTGCGCGGCCCCCGATTCCTGTTCTCCCCTCTTAATGGGGGGGGGAGAAAACTGTTGCGTGTGTTGACTACATTGCCGCCCCCACCTTGGCCGCCCAACTTGCTGGCAGAGCTTCGGGGGAGGGGGCTGGGCCGGCAGGTGCGGGCGCCCAGTTGCAGAAGCGGCTCTTTCAGCACCGCGCTCGGCTTCCTCGCTGAAATCCAGCGAAAATTACATAAACTCGGACGGGAGGGCGGGCGGGCGGAGGGGGGGGGCTCCTCCAGACGAAGCTCCCTTTTGCAGAAATCCAGGGCTCGCAGCGCATTCGCCGGTTCCTGATTTTTATGGGGGGGGAGCAGCTGTTTGAACCGTCTTAAATGGGTTAAGCTTTTGATACTGGTAACCCGCTGACCCAAATGTGTGGTGATGCCGCTTCTGTCTCTCCCCTCCCCCCTCCTGCCCCCCCTCACACAAACCCTGCTAAGATTAATCAGGGAAAGCGCAGGCTGCTGCCTCGCCAGGGCTCTGCACACAAGCGCTGCCGCCTTATGTAAGAGTGGGGGGGGGGAGCAGGAAGACAAAGGACGGGGGTGGGAGAGCATTCCTGAAAGGGGGACCAGAGCGAGCTCGGGTCAAGGCCAGGGGGAAGCCAGAGCAGCCATGCTCAGGGCCTTTGCCTCGCCAGGGCCTGGAGTTGGTACTGGGGGGGGGCTGAGGTAAGGGAGCAGCACTGGCATTTCCTGCTGGTGGTTGGGTTCCATGGGGGGGAGGCCCTGACTTGCAGCTGCCCTTGGTGGAAGTGGGGGGTCCCTTCAGTTGGGCGGTCTTGTGCCAGCAGCACCATGGTGAGCCCCAGGAATGTCATGTGGGGTGGCCATGATGGTGGCCTTTGTTTATCTCCTGCCCCTTGGATTTGGCTCTGCCCTGCCGGTGCTGAGCCCCCTCCCCTCCTGCTTAGACTGCCAGGGGTCCTGGCCCTCTCCAGATGGCACACCAGGAATAAGGAGCAGGACGGTCCCCGTTAATGCATCTCCCTCCTGGCCTCTGCAGTCACCAGCCTCAGTGGCTTTCTGGGAAAGAGGTGGGAGGGGACAGTTCAAATCTTGGGGGGAGGGAGGGTGTTGGAGAGGCAGGGAGCAGGGCTGAGAGGACTCTCCCTTCTGGCTCCAGACTTAAAAGACTGCAAGAAGTTACAAGAGGATGACAGTTCGGGTCTTAAGGGTACCTGTGTCTCCAGGGCCTTGCAGAGAGGGGCCCTGGACCCTTGTTGCAGGCAGGAAAGGAGAGCTCCCCTCCCCCCAATGGGTCACCCCTAAGAAGTCTTCCCTGGGGCTACTCCAGAAGATGCCTGGCCGAGCTCTGGGAGGCTGGCACACGTGCGACCAGGCCTGAATGGTGTTACATAAATGTTCTGCATCGGACATGCTGATGGCCCTGGAGCCGAAGGGCAGGAACACACCCGTGCTGTGTGGTGGGAAGCCTCCTGCAGTGGCATCTCTCCTTTTGTAGATTGATCTAATGATTTTCAGGGGTCTAAAGCAGCCTGCCAGGACAGCCTGGGTGGCAGGAAATGGGTGTGCTTGGAGAGGCCTTGACAGGGCTGGCATTGGAGCAGTGTGAGGCAGTTGGGGAAACCAAGTCAGCTGCCAGCGGGCAGCCACAGCAACCCCCACTGGGCGGCTCTGCCTGCTCAAGGTGAAACTGGCCACTGCTCAGGCCGTGGCTGGCGGGGGGGTGGGGGTATAAGGGGGCAGTCACGGTCATGATGCAGGTGGTCCTCCATTTACAAGCATCGCTGAGCAACAGTCGTGATGAATTGCTAAACAACTGGGGCAAAAAGGTCGTAAAATGGGATATGACTCACTTAAGAATTGCTTGCTTAGCAATAGAAATTCTGGTCCTGATTGTGGTCGTAGGCTGAGGACCACCTGTGACTCAAGAGTTGTGTGTGACATTGTGGACCTCACATTTGTGCATGAAATATTGCAAACCGGTGCCTTTGTCCCCACCTCCTCCTTTGTAGATTGCAGAGTTTGGTGGTGATCTTCTGAGGAGATGATACCCCCTGCGTCAAGACAGGTCTGCAGTGGGGGGTGCTGGCGCCTTGGGCAACCTGCGGGCAAGATTGGAGCCCTCTGTCCCAGGCCTGCCAGGGTGGGCACCACAGGCACCTCCGTCACGGGACCGAAGGCCCTCCGGGCAGTCGACTTGCGTGGCTGGGGAGGGAGGGATGCGTGGTTGCCTGCATCCACAAACACATGCATCCATACCTTTGCTCGGTCGTCTGGCCATCTGTAAAGCTTGCACTTGGCATTGCTCTCAGCTTCTCTGGGCAGTGTTTAAAAACAATCAGGAGTCTGTGGCGCTTGAAGACTAGCAAATTTATTGTGCCACTTCATCAGGAGCTAGGCTGTGGTCCAAGAAAGCATCTGTCAGGATAAATTTGTTAGTCTTTAAGGGGCCATAGCATTGGTTACGGTTGGGCCAAGTCCCTCCCGCCTTCCAGGGAGCTGGAGTTGGGGAGTTCCTCCGGTAGGGGGGAGGCTCTCCTCCCCCAGAGGTGTAGTGAGCAGCCCAGATGTGTGGGGCTGGTTGCTCTGAGAATTCCCAACCCACCATACGGGGTTTGGGTTGTTTGGGGTTTAATCAGTCTTCTAGTCCCTCTGAGGAAAGGCCTGGCTTTTGTCTAAGGAAATCACGGAGGTCCAGCTTGGAGGACTTCCAGCCTCAATGGAGTGGGGGTGGGCTCAACCCGATCCTGTCTTGGCCACCCAGGTCTGCTGTCCCCAGGCCAGTTCCCTGCAGAGTTATCAGCAGCTCCTCTGCCCGATGGATCCACCATGAAGCCAGCTAGCTTGGGCAAATCTGGAAGGGCCTTAACGCTAATCACACTGGCCTCAGTTGTGCCATGTTGGCTCTGGGTAGGGTTGGTGAGGTGGGCAGCAGTGAACCCCAACCTTTGTTTCAGCTCTCAGGCTCTGCTGCCCCCCACCCCAAGAGGACGGTTTTGCACCACTTTCCTTCCTTTGGACATCAGAGGAGAACCTTCCTTTCCCTCTGGAAATGGAGGCCGCCTGGAGCGCCTCTCCCGCATCTCCTAGAGAGCTGGCAGCCCCCTTCCCTTGTGCCTGCAGAAAACCCCATGCCGAGAGGTCATCAGGGTCGAGTTTTGGGGGCCCAGGGGCCTGTGCCCCCCCTTGTAACCCTATGACAGAATCCGTGACTTGGGAGCAACTGGAGTTGTGCTGGGTGGCACCTCTGCAGGGTCACCTCTGCTTTCCCAGACGTTCCTCTTGGAAGCAGCTTCTTCCTGGCTCAGAAATTGGGGGTGTCTCTGCATGTGTGTGGGGGGTGGAGGTGACTTGCCAGCCACCCTCCCTGCTAATTACTCTCCCGTTGCTGATGGTTTTCCAGAGAGCTCAGCTGCCTGGTTGCCTGGAGCCAGGCAAGTGCATCGTCTTTTCGGGAAAGGAGGCCCCTGATTTAAAGACACTCCTGGTTTATGGAGACTTCAGTTCTGGGTTGGCAGTTGGTGTGTAATGATAAATTATCCCCAGCGAAAAATACGCACTTGTCTTCCTCCGTTGCTTCCAGTTGACAAGTCTGGTTCAGCCTGCCTTTGGAGAGGCTTTCTGGCTGATGCCTGCTTGTGTTTACCCAGCAGTCAGGATGACACCAAACCCAGTGATTATTGGATCTTTTTTGGGGGGAGGGGGTGCCTTTGAAGTCAACATTCCCTCCTCCGCTCTGTGTCTTGTGTCTCTTTCCCTGTTGGGCTCCTGCCTGTGGCCCAACCTGTGAGTCTGCCGGGAGAGCCGGGGTTGGCCTTCCTTTGCAGAGTTTCCTGAGGCTGCTCTGGCCCTCGGATCTGGCTTCACGCTGCCTCTTAAAACGACACTGGGCACGACCTTAAATCAGGATGCAGGGCTTCGCAGGCTGGGTGGACCAACCAATTGTGGTTTGTTAAAACCTTTGTGGGGGAGCCGATAGAGGCAGCCTTGGCAGCTGTGTGAGGGCAGATTCCGTAGTATCTGAGCTTCTGCCCCCATCCTCAGATTAGTGCAAGGAGGGTGTCGGAGTTTGGCGAGACCAAAATTCAATCGTGGCTCAATTCTGAGATTTCACCCAACACTGTTTGCAAATTTCAGAGCTGTTCATGTATTCAAGCATTCTTGTGGACCAGAAACTTGGAATGCGATTTTGAATGATATTGTGTCTTTTATGTCTCCGTAGAATGTGTGTGCGGACTACATTTTGAACCACATAATCTCTCCTGGGGGTCTGGGATAAGCCCCTCTGGCTTTTCCCCTGCTCAAGCGGCTGGCCCCCAGCGCTTCCCTCCCTGTTTGGCCCCTGCCTTTGCCCCCCCCCATCCCTTGACTTTATTCCGTAAATATCCTCCTCTGGAGTGATGTGCAGAAGGCTGTTTTTGCAGCAGGAGTTGAACTTCTTGATAGCGTAACAAATTTTAGCTTAGCTTGCTACTATTCTAATGAGCTTCCTTCTGGCTAGATAGGAAAAAAAAAAGCAAAAAAGAAAGCTTCAGCCTTGCTGGAAAAAGATTCCTGCACAGGGATTTGACAACTAAGTTTAGCCAATTGTTGAAAAAGCCAGCTCTGATTACAGGCTGGCAGCAAGCAGGACCAGTGCTGAATTTCAGAGCAGGCGGACCTAAAGCTTATTGGCAAAACAAGGCATTTGGGAGTGGGGGGGTGCTGAACCAGTGCTTTTCTGAGGGAGGGGGCAAATGGAGAAGGGTGTGCTGGGCTTTGGGACTCCCTGGGGGGGGAAAGGGAGGGTCTGCATACAAAATAATCCCGCCTTGGAGTGAGCTTCCTTGCCAGGCTGAGGACCCGGCCTCTTTCGTTCGTTTGTTCGTTCGTTCATGCATTCATATGTTCCTTTATATGTCGCCCATCTCACTGTCAAACAACTCACAATGTCCTAAAACAAGAAAGAAAACAATTAGAGCATTAAAAAAATTAACAGGTTCAAATGAAGAAAAAAAATTGGATAAAAAGAAGACCAACGTGTAAATGGGGTGGAGGCAGGACCTTCTCCTAATCGCCTCCCGAGTGGGATGCCCCCTCAGGCTTCGCGATGGTTTTTGTTTTTAAACTTCCCAAAGCCATCCATGGCTGGGGCATCTCCTGGGTGGGGTCTCATCCAGGTGCCAGTCTGGCTCAGTGGTGCACAGCCATCTGAGATCAGAGTAAATTTCAACAGGGAATAACTGTTCTTGTGAACTTGGGTATCCAGGATGGCTCCGAGTCACATACTTTCTAGGCATCGAATCGCAACCCTGGGCATTCTGGGATTTAATATTTGGTGGTTGATGGTGCCTCAAAAGGGTCTCCCCTCATCCCTTAAAATTGCCCCCTTGATTGTGACAAAAGTCTGAGTTTCTGAGTCGGAAGCCCCTCGGAAATGCTCTGAGATTCGTGGAAGTGTCTCAATAGCCATGTTGGAGGGAGATGCTTGGAGGCCCCAGAGCTGCCTAACCCTAACCCCCCCCCTTAGGGAAACGGCCGACTGTTGCCATGGGTGATTTTTCAAAGTATTCACGGGTCATAATAAAACAGTGCAAGCGGCAGGGAAGCGCAGATTTACTTGGAAGCTTGTGCAACAGTTTCCACAAGAGCTTCCTGGATTCTAGCAAGCCGGTCAGTCGGAGTTTTCCAAGCAGTGCTACCGGTAGGAAGGAGCAAAAGGGCCTCTTTGGAGTCACTTCCTTGGCACTTTGCAGCCTCTGTCTTTTTTTAAGGAAGCCTCCTTGGCCATTGGCCCAGGGTATGGAAACCCTGCCCCTCCCCAGGCTACCCTGCGCAGGATGCAGCTCTTCACAGGAAGTTTTTAAACTTGCTTGGCTTTGAGGTTTGGCACAGCTGCAGAGGCTCTCCTGCTGGAAGACCGGCACGAAGGGCCAAATGACCTTGTGTTGGCTGCCTTCGCAGCTCACTCAGCAATAGTGATGGGCACAGCTTCTTTTGGGCCTGTAGGACTGGCATGGCAGGAGGGGCCCTGAAGGTGCCTGCCCCAGTCAGAAACAGAGTGGAGGGGGTCCTCTTGGGCTGTGCAGGAGTTTGAAGCCATTAGTTTGAAGGCAGAGGGGAGAGTGGGTACTTGGTAGGTAACACCCCCACCAGCAGACCCTCCCCAGGGGGCAATTGATCCGCTGCTCCCAAGAAATTCCCTTTGCAGACCTTGGAGTCTGCTCTGGTCTTTACCAGAAAGCAAGCGGGGCGGGGGGGGGCGAACTGCAGCTTCAGGGGAGGGGCCTTTAAAATCCCATTGCAATGGTTAGGCGTATCGAAGTTTTAATTCTATACTCCAGCCCATCTTTTCTCCTGGGAAAACTGGAAACATCCAATATCTCCCCATGTTCCGGTCCAAAGTGAGTTGGGAGAGGGAATGGCAAGCTGTGTTGAAGGGCCTGCTGTACACCTGTGCAACCTATTGGCTGGACCAGGTCTTTGGTCGGGGTGTTCCTTTCCTCCTCTCACTCTGGGTTTGTGTGCGTGAGAGAGAGAGACAGGGAGGGAGGGAGGGAGGGAGGGAGGGAGGAGATGGGAATGAGAAACAAAGGAGGGAGAGGAAGAAAAAAGAAAGGAAAGGAAATATCCCAGGACATGACCTGCCAGCTAACTCCTTCTCCCCATGCCTGTCTGCAGACTCACTCTTTGTCCTAAACCTGCAGAGTTAAATTTACCCAAACGACAGACAGCTGTATTCTTGGGGTTTAGTTACATAAGAGCTGCGGCTGCTGTGGCTGCTGTGGCGGCTGTGTTTCAAGTTAGGCTAATCCACCCAGGAGCTGGTGCAACCTCCGGAAGCTGAAGGCTCCCTCCAAGGTCGGTTTGCTGGGGATGTAATCCAGGCTTGACTTGCAGGCTTCCAGCCGCCTTTGGGTCCTGTTGAGGCCGTCGCAGTTTTGGCTGAAGGAAGCTGCTCTGGTGAGGATGATTTGGAGTCCTGGGTTCAGATCTCTGCTTGGCCGTCCCATAAAGCTGCTGGGTTACTCTTGGGCCAGTCTGATCTTTCACACCACCCAACAAAATGAATGGCCATTGGTATCGCAGGGGACCCTCATTTTAGAGATGGAAATCGGGCATGACGGCAAGGCGGTGAGAAGCAGGGATGCTCATCAATATGGGTTCATTGAAGGGCAGTCGTGTCCTGTGCACGTCCGTTCACGTTGTAGCTATTGAGGACCCACCCAAGGCTGAACCCCTTGGGGTGTCTTTGGGCAGTTGTTGGTGGGCTCTGCCTCTGTTTCCATGATGCGCCAGAGGGATCCTTTGGACACACACAAAAGGAAGAGCCTGAAAAAGCCTTCCTAGGTTGACCGTGCTCATGTTCTGGATCAGGGGTCTTTCAAGTAGCATCTTGTGGCTGGACCTGATGAAATCCTGCCGAGCGAGCTTGCGAGCACTTGTGTTTTGCCTTCTCAGTGCGAGCCTTTGCAGAAGCTCTTTCCTCTTCCAGATGTTTCCACCCAACCATTTTGAGGCCCTCTGGCAGCCCTGGAATTGTGGTCTGGGCACACTGAGCCGTGGAGAAGACTGGTTGTCCCCAAGACCAGGAGTCTCCAAACTTGGCCACTTTAAGACTTGTGGACTTCAACTCCCAGAATTCCCTACCCTGGCCGAGGAATTCTGGGAGTTGAAGTTCACAAGCCTTACAGTGGCTAAGTTTGGAGACCCCTGCTCTAGACAAGCTATTCTTGAAAAGGCTTTATTCTGGCTGGCAGTTGATGTAGAAGCTGCACCACTAGAGTACTTAAACCCAGCCTACCGTGCTTGTGAAGCAATTCTCAACCTTGAGAGACCTGCCTGTATGCAGAGATGGTCCGGCCCCCAGAGGCTTGTCCTGGATCCAAGCTTTTTAGAGCCCCCGAAATGTGCCAGATAAGAGGGGGGTCCTGTTGGGTCCCCTCTGCACACGTCTGCATTGAAACCGTCCCTTATTCCTGCAAAGCAGAGAGCTGGGACTTTCATGTTTTCCCCCCCTCTCTTCTTGACGCTGGGCTGAATTTGTCTCATGCCATCAGAATAGTTTCAGGCTAATGCTATGGTAGGGAAGAAAACGCCTTTTGCATTTCAGCCGGCCCCTGGGTAATTCTCAATTATCCAAGTTGTGTTCTAATGTATGCCACCTTCACCCCTTGCACGTTCCCCGCGAATGTCTATACCACAAGGAACAATGTTTCTCCAAGCTGGCAAAGCTTTCGCGAGACATTAATGTTAAAGCCTTTATAATCTCCCCTAATTATGAACATTACCATCCTATTCCCTGCTCTTGATTGTGCCTGTGTGGGGAATATCACGGTAATGATGATGGACCGGTGGTGCTGTTTTATATGCCTGCCAGCTTTCCTAATTAAGCCCGCTCTTCTCTCATGCAGACGTCCTGAGTTGGGTGCATCGTGGAAGCATTGAGAACGGCCCCTGGTGCTCCTGGCCAGCCTGTGGCCCCTGGACCACCAGGCATCCCTTCCAGAGTGGCCTTTTCCAAACCACCTTGTCCCCAGCCACAGGCCAGGTTTACAACTGGAAAGGCGAACTTGGTTGAGAG